>CM057339.1:354922193-356224042 GCA_030015575.1 Agapanthus africanus | reverse complement strand
GATAGATCGTTTTGATAGTCACACCACTAAGATTAAGATATGAATAACAATGTCATTCATATTGCTTCAGTCTTTCAGGATAGGCTGATAACATAGTCTGATATATCCCTCGGTATATTCTTTCATATCCAGCAAGATGGCCAAATTATTTCATAATTATATTTTGTATATATCATAATTGATCATTGCAATCAATTCATATTGCATCTTTCCATTCATATTTCTAAAAAATCTGGCTTATTCACCGACGGATGGATATGAGATGTCCAATAACAGGGAGGGCTTACATAGAATTTTAAAAAAATAGTGGGGAAATTATATCCGATTACAAACCGAATTCACAATTTAATTATCAAATCTTAAATAGAAAAACATTACAACGCGCATAATAGAATTCAACAATTACGTTCCATCAATATAAATTCTACAAAAAATGAGAAAAGAATAATATACGGTAAATAAGGTGTAACACACGTGTCTTTACACTCACATGTCTAATCTGGAGGGCTTACAATTTTTAAAAGAAAATTTGACTTTTAATGTAATGAAGTATCTTCAAAAATTGTAAAGAAGTTAAAAAGATAAATACCTTATCAAAGAATTTGTCGAGATGGGAAGAGGGGAAAAAGACTTGCATTTTTGGCCAACCCTACGCTGCATTTTCCCTTTCTTTTCTAAATCTTCTTCTGCATTTATTTTCTTTCCCTTTTTTTCTTTTCTTCTTCTACACTTGTATGCTGGTGTGAACAAGAAAAGTAAAAGGGAAATTTTTTCAAGTTTTAAACATCTACTTCTTTTAAGTTATTCCTATCCTTTTAGACTTGGTATTGTTACTCCTATAAAATATAAATCGGGTTCAAAAGATATAAATAAAATTGGAAGCATATAAATTATTTATTTATTTGATTGAAATATGAAAACAAACAAACAACTATAATTTGATAATATCGTAAAAAGGAAATGCATGCAGCATATGGAAAGTATGCCTAATCACCCAAAATCTTTGCGTGATAGCATAATATAATGGAGCATATACAATTGTGAGTGAGAATTTCCTCTTACGTTACAGCAAAGTTTCAAAAGTCTTATTATTTATTTACTTTTTTATTTTTAGGGGGAGAGGTGATGCCCCCCCCCCCCCTCTCTCGCCCGGCATTGCTTGGAGATGACACAACAATGGAAATAGAGAATTATTTGGGATTCATGCCTTCATGATATAAACCTCGTAGCTAAATACAATGGTAGACAGTGACGGAGCCAATAACATTATTTTAAAGGAGGGGTTGGGGGGGTTAAATTCATGAAAAATATATCGTTGTTTATAAAGGAGATGCTTATAACTTGAGTAGTGAGTATTGAAAATTAATATATTACACTATCTTCTTGGATGGCGGGTATTAAATTAATTCAAAAGTGCTTGCATTGATTATATTAAACATGTGGATTATCATTATTGAAAATTAATATATTACACTATCTTCTTGGATGCATAAATTATTCTCTTTTGTTCGGGAACAATATAGACTTTATAAGTTTATGTTGAGAAAAAAGAAATGCATATACCAAAGGCCAAAATTAAAGGTTTATAGTTATTTAAGTATCACTATTGTTATTTAAGTATCACTATTGTTATTTAAGTTCCCTTATTTCTAGATTGGTAAATAATGAATGTAAATTTTTGCATGGCGGGTATTTTTTTAAAATTTAGTCAAACATTTTTAACGAAAACCATTTGCTTGATTTAAATCTTAATTCAAAAGCTTGAAATGGTATTGTACATGTATAATCTATATTGAAGGCTGAAACTTCGCAGAGTATTGGCCTTTGTCAAGCCTCTAGATCGACCATTGATAGTAGAAATAGAAAAAAATGCTAATAATGATAACAGTATGTTGATATTAAACTTGTTGCAAAGTAACTTGCTTTCTATGTGTATTGTCTCGGTCTTTGCGAAGTAAATAACAAATACAATTGTCATTCTATAGAGTTAATTAACTTTAGGCTTGAATTTTTCCTAATTTATTTGTTGCATGGCGCAAACAAATAATATCTC
The DNA here is from genome assembly GCA_030015575.1 of Agapanthus africanus. Taxonomy (NCBI): domain Eukaryota; kingdom Viridiplantae; phylum Streptophyta; class Magnoliopsida; order Asparagales; family Amaryllidaceae; genus Agapanthus; species Agapanthus africanus. The sequence goes on along the minus strand of CM057339.1, from coordinate 356,221,989 downwards.
CAAATGCTTCCGGATGTGATAAATGGCGTCCAGATATTGAGATTCACAACTATGCTAAATTTAGAATCATTAGCATGCATATATATATGATGCCTAATATGAATATTTGATTGACTCATTCCTCGGGTATATCATTTCGTATACGCTCACCGATATCAAAAACTCATAACCATTATGACCCCGGTACTCGGTATTTAAAAAAATACATTTAGAAAAGAAATAATAATATGTGCCCCCAAGATGCAGTATGGGTGACTGTGTACCAGATTCTTTGAGACTCCTAGTGAAAGATAAGCATAAAAAGAATCCATAATGATAGGGATTTAGAAACAAATGGAACCATGTCCTTCTTTTTATGTTAGTTAACATCATATCCAATCTTGCTTGCAAGTTCGCCGTTTTGCAATTGGTGAATATAGTAATAAGCAAGATGAAATTTCTGATCCTAATCTTCCCCTAACGAATACATGTTTTCATGCGTTTAACGCAAACTCCAATATCCCTCCGTATATATCACTTATGAATCCAAAGTTTTCTTTCACTTTGTGACATATAAGCATTCTGGGAGAAAGTTGTGGTTAAAAGGTGCCGCAAAGAGGTTCAGATATGTACGTCGCACACAATAAGAGTCATATTCTTGAATTCGGAATTTTCAAAAAAATGTGGATTTGATACTATCAGAATGTGTAATCATAAATCGCCAAAACATTAGTGATTTGCGATTTGGAATGATCGTTCTGAATCGGGCTGGATTGGAAAAATCCCATTCTGATCTAGGTTGAAAGAGGTGGATTAATAAAAACTTTAGTTAAATAAACATAAAACCGGATTCATGTTATTATACTACAAAGTACTTAATTATTTTCAAGAATTTAAATATCAAATAGCAAAAAGATTACGTTGTGTGTATGTTATACCTACACACACGTAGACAAACGATCCAAAAGCACACCCCGTTCGAGAGTTACTGTTTCCGTTCCGTATAAGCGTATAGAAGAAGACTACTCCTATCGTATCACATTCTATAACAAGTGACGTTCCACGTTCCCGTTTTAGTTATCAACTTATCATACCAAAACATTCCGGGTTTCGGGTATCATTGGTATTTTGGATACGCTAAGTTTTTGTTGTATAAAACATGTGTGTGGCCAAAAGGGGCCAGCAGTTGCCTGATCCAGGGCACTACGAGCTCCTGGGTTTTAATTACAAAAAAAACCCGGGGCCCGCAATGGCCTGGGTCAAGCCACTGCAGGCCTCTCTCTATATATATATATCGAGAGAGGAAAAGGTATACGAGGTGGCGGCCCCTTTTTTAAAAAGGGGCCGGCCTCAAACACACATTACCCTCATGTTTTTTACCGATCCAAACCGGTCATCTTGATCTACTTATTAGAAAATCCTTATGTACAAAAAATCTCATGATTTAAAGACTTATAACGCGTTCATCAAGCGGATAAAAAAAATTAACGGTTTATCGATATAGGAAAAATACGATCACTTGATGGACGTGTTAGATGTCTTTAAATGTCAAGATATTTTATACACAGGGGTTTGATGATACGCAGATCAATATGACTGGTTTTGATCGGTGAAATACATGGGGCTAGGTGTGGTGTTAAGCATGGGCTCTTTTTTGGAAAAAGAGCCGCCACCTCATACCTCTTTCTGTCTGTGTGTGAATAATGGAGGAAAGAGACCATAGAAGAGTATTTCCTTCTACGACGTCGAAAAAATACAACCTCCGCCATTTTTCATGATGATTGGCACCCATCATCTTCTTCATCTAAGATACCAAATTTCATGTAATTCTACAACCTTTTCACCGTTGATTTAGTAGATGCAAAATTAACGTTTAACCGACAATAGAACTTTTTACATTGCTAATTCAAAAGTGAAAACGTGGTAGAATCACATGAAATTTGGTGTATCCACATCTAAGATGATAAAATTGATGGTGGATTCCGATCATTAAAAAAAGTCATGGAATGTGTATTTTTTCGACGTCATAAAAGGAAATTCTCTCGTATGGCACCTCTCTCTCTTTATATATATATATATATAGTTCGACTAGAATCCTATCGGAAGGATTTGGAAACAAGTCCTTCCCACCTTTTCACCGTTAAATTAACTTTGGGATTTGTATATCCAATTATGTTGTGTTTGATAATAAATGAAAGATTTTATTCATAATTGTTAACAGACATCCCAAAATTAATCTAATGGTGAGAAAATGTGAAAAGTTTGTTTCCAAATCCTTCCGGTAGAATCCTAGTCAAACTATATGGGTATGAGGTGGCGGCCCTTTGTCCAAAGTGGGGTCCCCGCCTCACAACACCACCTACTTCTATGTGTTTCACCGATCCAAATCGGTCATGTTGATCTACGTATCATGAAACCCCTGTGTATGAAAAATCTCGATATTTGAAGACCTCTAACACGTCCATCAAGTGGTCGTATTTTTCCTATATCGATATGCCGTTAATTTTTCTATCCGCTTGATGAATATGTTATAGGTCTTTAAATCACAAGATTTTTATACATAGGGGTTTTCTAATAAGTAAATCAAGATGGCTAGTTTGGATCGGTGAAAAACATGGGGGTAATATGTGTTTGTGGCAGGGGCCCCTTTTTAAAAAGGGCCACCTCATATACCTTTTCCTCTACACACACGTCACACACACGTTATCATTTTAGAAGATCTAACATAAAATTACAATAATTGTTAGTTTTGATGCATGGATAGTTGATGTTTTAATCATTTATACATATTCTATACATCTAGAAGACTAGAACATAATATAAGTTGTAGGATGTGTGCGGAAAAGAGTTTAACAAGCATCCTCAATGAATCCGAAGGACTCAGACATGGATACTAATCCTGTATGAATCCAATACAAATACATACTCATCAAGGAATCCATGCCACATTGGTGCTAATAATATAAACAGTTCTAGAATAATTATCAAATAAAACTTTACCTATTGCACAACAATCAGTGTCATGAAAAGCGGTCTAGACGGCCGCTCAACAGGAAGCGGCAACCCATGACCACTTCGCTTTCACTAAGCAGTTGAATTCAGCGAGTATTGCGTTGAAGCGGGTTGGGCCCCTAGGCACTCGCTTAAGCGGGTCTTAGATGGCGGCTTAAACGGGTACATAGGCATTTGAACTCGCTTAATCATTTGACTTTTTTATTGAAAATTGTTGGAATTGGTGTCTTTGTCCCCCTTAACAAAAAAATACATACTGGACCCAATTAAATCCCAATTTTATCATTTTCCTAATCAGAATACCTTATCTCGCAACTCCTAAACATATTTAATTATAAATACTAAAACCGTCTGTTGGGGTTGAAATTTACCCCACTATCCAAATAAAAAATCAAAAATTAAAAGTCAAAATATCAAAGTCAACGTCCAAACAAGTGGACCCAAGTCTAACCAATCCGGGCCTAAGCCAAGCAAGTGGGCCGACGCCCAAACCGGCTCAAGTCCAAGCGAAGCCGATCAGCTATCGAAGAAGAGAAAGATATTTGTAATAAATAAATTTTGTATGCAAAATAAATGAAAGATGTAATACAAATAGGAAAAATGTCCAAAATTTTGTAAAGCTTATGGCTCATGTGCAAAAAGATATGCACATGGCTATCGACCAGATAAAAAAGTAATTACGTAAAACCTAAAGGGCAAGATGCAAAAGTATAAGCCTATATAAGGCAAAACATATGAATAAATAACATATTTTATTTTCTCAATCTTTCTGGAGTTTTGAGTATCTATCAAGAAAGAGACAAGTCTCTTTCTTCTTCATCTTCTTCCTTAAAGAGAGAGTTCCAAAATGAAAGAGAAATCCTTTTGGGTCTTTCCATCTCCTTCATCTTCTTCTCTACCAAAATAAGCCATAGCAAAATAGAATCCGTCTCTTTTGAAAAAAAAAACTCCATCTCAAAAACCCAAGATCTAAGATCAAAACCAAGCAAATGAACAACCTTTTTTCATCCAACTTGAAGAACAAGCGAGAAGAAGGATTCTCGTGGTGAAAATCCATGACTTTCACCATGAGCAAGTTTTGAACATGTAGATTCGATAAATACTCTAGGCTTTCATTACTCGACTCTGGATCTCTTACAAGATCTATGAGAACATGGATCACAATCCATATTCTCAACAAACACCGTTGGATGCCTTGCAAAAGGGCATCCATTTTGAATGTCGCCCCTTCGGGAGGCATCTCCGCTTGCAAAACTGGAGTCATGCTCATTTTTCCTTGTTCGAACCCTCTAAAAGGGGTCGCTGCTTCGGGACCCCCTCGAAAGGGGTCCTTACTTCGTAACCCCCGAAAGGGGGTTCCCACTTTCGAAACTCCCCCAAGGGACTTCCCGTCTCAGGACCGCCCTCAAGAGGGATCCCTGCTTCGGAAGTCCCCAAAAGGGGCTTCCCCGCTTTGGAACTCCCCTCAGATGGAGTTCCCTCTTTTTAGGACCTCCAAGGGGCTGCCGCTTTCGGGCTCCCCCCCAAAGGGGCACCCGTTCTCGGGACTACGCCCAAAAGGTCTCTCCCGCCATCGAGACCCTTGAATAGGGGCTCCCGATTTCGGGGCCCCCAAAAGGTCTTTCCCGCCATCGGGACCCCTGAGTAAGCGTTCCTGCCGTCGGACCCCCAGGGGTCCCTGCCGTCTCGAGAGGCCTTCCGAACTCGGGAGGCCACCAAAGTCTCTTCCCCTTGTTTCCCATCTCGGGAACTCTCGAGCACGTTCAAAGCACTTTCCCTTTAAAAAAATTTTTTTTAGGGCACTGCCCTGAGCCACTCAAGGGACTGCTAACCCTCTTGATCCCTAACCCACTGATCGGACAATGGAACCCCCGTAAACTCTGCAAGGCTCCCGATATGTCCAAAGCATCCTCAACACCATTTTCAAAACACAACACGTGCATATTGCACATTAAGTTCACATACCATATACGACCCATTAATCAGAAGTTCTCTCGTGTCAAGAGCGAGGGGTAATTAACAACAGTTTTGCCCACGGCGGCTAGAAAAAAGATCCTCACAATCAATAAACCCCGTCTATCCTAGACAGAAGGAATCTGTACACGCCTAAGGCAAGACACATCTATCTCAATGGGTGACGAAAAACACTCTACACCGCCTAGGCGCTAAGTGCGTAGCTTAGCACCGCCTAGGCGCTAAGCGCGTAGCTTAGCACCGCACTTTTCACAACCTTGGCAAAAAATAATATAAAAGAAAAGATTCAAAATTAATAACAATAATGATATCAACAAAAGAAGCAAAAATTACAAATAGTAAATGAGGGAAATTTATTAATTCCGACATATTACATGTGGAGGAAAGACTAGCAAGGAAACAAATTGAAATGTGGTGGGGGACATAAGTGCATAATAGAAGTATAATGTTCTACATTTACAAAGCCTATCCTTCGCCAGATCTACATTTTAGTCGTTTATCAAGGTCCGTATATGTACCTGAAATAAATTTCAAGTATCCGCCTTTTATTTAATATTTTGTAAGCGAATTTTTTCTTAGTTTCGTCTAAATTCATGTCTTATATCTATCACCACAGAAATTATAATCTTTATACAAGTTCAGAACCAAATAGTATTGTGCGTTATAAGCATTCAAATGCATAACTATAAATCAATAAACAATAGCGAATTCGATCTTGCCTGCTTTAATATCGTGCCAAACTCCCGCATAACTTCTTGCATCCCGATCGAGCAAACTTCTCTTCGACCCCCATCAATCTTCTTCCTCGCGCTGCTACTACTACTCCCTGCAATATTACTAAAAATATAATCCTTATCCTTCAAATTAGAAGAAATCCCCTTTGAATTGTGCCCTTGCTTCTTGTTTGCGTAGAATTCGGACACCTTTTTCACTCTTTGCTCCAACTGCACACGAATTCAATTTAAAAAACACACACCTTCGATTTTCTTTTCTTGAAACTAACCAATAAATTGGCTTAAATTTTATTACCTCGTCGACTCTCAAGGTTAGGGCATCCACTTGATTATCGAATCTTTCTGCACCCATCGCTTCAGTTTCTTCCCTTACAAACGGCGCATCACCGTTACCGTTGCCGTTATGTTCGACGTTTTATCGCCATCGCCGTCAACGGAGGCTGAGCTGGAACCATTGCTGCGTACTCCTTTACGGCCGATGATGAATCCATAACTGCAAGATTGAAAGTTACGATTATAATCGCGATATTTTAGGATCGGTCATTTTGAATCGGAACCGATACCGGCCGAAACAAGCCGATACATACCCGAAACAGCGTTAGGGTTAGGGTTTATCGAAAGCTTCTGCTGAAAATTGAAGGGAAAAGAGAGGGATGTGATGGTACCATCGACGATGGGAGGAAGAACGCCGGCGAAGCTCAGGATTGAATGGGGTTTGGATCTTTGATGTCGATGGAACATTGAAGCCTGGCTGTGCAAATAAACTGAGGTTAGCAAATAAACTCGTTGATTTTATTTCCTTTTAAGGATTTTTGCGTCCATGTCACCTAAAATTTACCCAATACCACATTAACCACTTTAGTTTCGTATCATGGCATAACCCGCTGTAAAATTTTAAGTCGTCTAAATTCAAATGCTGTGTTACACCCCACTCCTCCGACCGATGCCAAACAACCCCTGACCATTTATGTTTGTAACATCGTAGTTTAGTATGCCGAGCGGCATCCATGTCGGTTCAATTATTTAAACGAAATTAAAAACTTGTTCGGACTTGACTCGTTCATTTGTTCAAGCCTCCAGCTTGTCGAAACCTATTTTAAAATTTATAAAACCAGCATCTAAAAACTGCGATCGTATATGAAAAAAATATATAGATGTTTAATGTTCACGACATATTGAATAGCGAAATATTGTTGTTGTGGGTTAAAAGAAAGAGTTCAAAGCTTGTTAAAACCTTGCCGTGTGTAGATTTAAAACGTTGTTAGTTATCTAAATTCTTCAATATTATGGCGTAACAAAATATATGACTAGATATTTATTTTGATACGTGTCTCATGTTAACAACAACGGTCTCTTTATTATTATTACTGTTAAACATTGAATAAAAGATAAACTATCCAAGCCCACGGAGTCTTAAATGAGTCGGGCTCGAGCCAATCATGTTCATGTTTTTTTGTTTATTTCATCAAACTTACATTTATGTTCAAGCTCGACTTGTTTAGTTGTTGAATGAGATCATTAGAGTTTTTAACTGGACTGAGCGGAACTCTAACTTTTTTAACGCTCGGCTTCGACATAGATTAAATTAAACATTCGCTTAGGTTATTTAAATAGCGGTTAGGAGTAAAGGCCTATGTGAAATCAGGAGATATTATTCATTATAACCGACTGACTCGCACCTAGTCATAAAGGACTTATATAGAAACTTCAGATATTGTATCATTTCTTTCTCTCACAAACAAGCATATATTTCTGATATATAAAAGATTTTTTCTACGATCACATAAGTTTGAGAAGAGAGATGCATTAAAGCCAATATTGATCTTGTCTGCTTCATCTTGTATTCTCATCTTCGTCTTATCACACATTTGGGACAGAGACAAGGAAGTTGTGCACAGGCGGCCATTCCCCCCACCCAAAAATTTCTACGTTCCCATTTATACGCTGAATATTTAAAATGAAAAAAATCCTAACCCCTATTTTCTCATCTATTTAGTTATAAAAATCTAACAATTATCTTTAATTAATTCTAACCTAAAATTGACAACTAACTCTGCATACCAAATCAAAACCATATCCGATTACAGTTAAAATATTACCTAAAACAAGATATATCTTTTCAAAGTCCTTATAAAACAAATTCTAGCTATTTGTTGCTTATTGTTTTACAAAATTAATGAGTTTTCCCCCCAAAATAAATGCATATGCCTAGGAAACAAAGGAAATTAAATTAAAATAGTGCTTATTGGATTATATATTTAACCTATTTAATCTATTGCACTGAAAAGTGGGAGTTGATTTTAATTGGATAACTAACATCATCTTCTTCTTTGTATATTATATAATACATATTATATATTCCTTCATTGTTATAAGTTTTCTTTTCTTTATGTTCTTTCATATTTTTGGAAGTAAACCGTTAGTTTATTATACTTTTATTTCCCAGTAATTATGATTGCGATTATGTGATTATATAACTAAAAAAAGTTTATAATTAAACCCATTCTTTTGAATAAAAAAAGAACTAGTTTTTTAATTATAACAGTACATTTAATTTTCATAGTTTTATGGAGCATTTCCTTTGATTTTCATAGTTTTATGGAGCATTTCCTTTAGTTGAGCACTGCAAACGTTGAGACAAAAAAAAGGTTATATTCTAAGATGAGCAAGTGCGAGTTTTGACTCGAAGAAGTGAAGTTCTTGGGTCATATTGTATTCGGATATGGAATTGTCGTTGACCCCGAAAAGATTGCATCTGTTCATGATTGGCCAATTCCAAAAAATGCAGGGGAGATCAGAAATTTTCTTGGGCTTGCCGGATACTATAGAAAGTTTGTGGAGAACTTCGCTCGAATAGCAGAGCCATTGACCAAGCTAACACGAAAGGGGTACCGTTCGTATGGACCGAGAAATGTGCGTCAACTTTTGAAGCATTGAAGCAAAGATTGATCACTGCTCTTATCTTGACAGTACCAGACGGTTCCGGAGGGTTAGTTATTCACAACGACACATTTGGAAAAAACTTGGGATGTGTTCTAATGCAGCCATACCTTATGCGTCGAGACAATTGAAGATTCCTGAGAAGAACTACCTAACTCATGATCTAGAGTTAGCAGCAGTGATTTTCACTCTGAAGATTTGAAGACACTTTTATTGGACGAAATGGTAGAAGTATTTACCGATCACAAATGCCTAAAGTATGTGTTCACACAGAAAGAGCTCAATATGAGGCAGCGTAGATGGTTAGAGTTGATGGCTGACTATGATCTTGACCTAAAATACCATCCGGAAAAAGTTAATGTAGTGCCAGATGCTCTAAGTCGGTTGTCAGCAATACGGATGTTGACTGCACAAAAGGAGATTACAGCCGATCTTCAGAGTTTCGAATTGGAGATTGTACTACCAGATTCTTCGGGACAGTTGATGCAGTTGCAAATACAGTCATCCTTGATCGATAACATTAAAGCAGCACAGTCGTACGATCCAAGATTGCAGAAGTTTCGAGAACAAGTAGAAGTGGGACTTCGAACGGATCTGTTAATTCACGAAGATGGTTCGTTACGATATTGTAGTCGTTTATATGTGCCTAAAGGAGATGTTCGTGAAGAAGTCATGAAATAGGCTCACAGTTCTGCGTATTCCGTACATCCGGGAGGCACAAAAATGTACAGAGATTTGTGACAACATTTCTGGTGGGAAAGCATGAAAAAGGAGATTGCTCGCTACGTATCGAAGTGCTTGGTGTGTCAGCAGGTCAAGGCTGAACAACATAGGGTAGCTAGTTTGTTGCAACCACTTCTGATTCCTCAATGGAAGCGGGAACACATAACCATGGATTTCGTGACAGCATTACCATGAAATCCAAAGGGCAATAATGCAATTTGGGTAATTGTCGATCGATTGACCAAGGCAGCTAATTTTATACCGTTTCGAGTTGGTCAATCGATGGAGGCTTTGGCAGAGCAGTACATGCAGGAGATTGTGAGATTGCATGGGGTACCCGTGAGCATCGTTTCGGACCGGGATACTCGATTTTTATCGCATTTTTGGAGGAGTCTACAGGAAAGTTTGAGAACTCGCTTGAAGTTTAGCACAGCCTGTCATCCTCAGACGGATAACCAGTCTGAAAGAATGATCCAAACTCTTGAAGATATGTTGAGAGCATGCATGTTAGACTTCAAGGGTCCATGGGAGGATTATTTGCACTTGGTGGAGTTTTCATACAATAACAGTTTTCAGGCGACTATACAGATGGCTCCATTCGAAGCATTATACGATCGTAAGTGTCGCTCACCGGTCTGTTGGGACGATGCTGGAGAAAGAAGATTATCGGGACTAGATCTTATTGTGCAAGCGGTGGAGAAAATTAACTTGATCCGAAATTATATGAAGACAGCATAAGATCGACAGAAAAGTTGGGCTGATATTGAACGAAGACCCCTGGAGTTCGCAGTTGGTGATCTTGTATTCTTGAAGACATCACGACCAGAGGAGTGATCCGATTTAGTAGTCGAGGCAAGCTTAGTTCTCGATTCGTAGGGCCTTTCGGTATTATCGAGCGTATTGAAGAGGTAGCTTATCACTTAGCTTTACCACCATCCTTGGCGGGTGTTCATGACGTGTTTCATGTATCTCAACTCCGCAAGTATTTTCGAGATGAAACGCACGTCCTAGATCACTCGGAACTGACATTAAGGGAGGATTTAACATATAAAGAACGATCAATGGAGATTGTGGATCGACGAGAAAAGGTGCTCAAGAACAAAGTTATCCCACTAGTACTTGTCTCATTAGGGAATCGTTCGCATGGAGAATCTACATGGGAACGTGAAGACGAGATCCGACAGAAGTTTCCACACTTCTTTTCTTAGATTTTCTTGTCTTTTTCTTGTTCTGTTAATTTCGAGGACGAAATTCTTTTGTAGTTGGGTATAATGTAACACCCTAGTGCATTTATACTATTTTATTTGGGGTATTTGAAATCTTGCGGTAAAATTCTTTATTATTGTTGCTTTTGGGTTGCGGATAGTGCAACTAGCAGTTATGCTTATTATTCAATCCGACCCGCATGGTTGAAACCCATCATGGTTCAAGATTATATCAAATATTTGCTAGTACAGAGGATCCATGCAAATATAGATATGATACACGTATATAATATATTTTAGCATCCACATATGTTTTATAATACAAAATAAAAATCAAATAATATATTTTAATATCTAGCCTTGCATGTCATGGTACCCCATATCTTGTGGCTGCGGCCATATATCGTGTTCAGACCCTAATTGTTAAAACAGACTCGTTATCGATCGCTACGTATATTTACGTAGATCCGTACTTAGGGGTATATATTTTTATTTACAGAATATCACATTATGGTTTAAATTTTTACGTATATTCTTCATATTTAAAAACTATATTTTTAGAAGGGACACGGGTAATATTCGGAGTAATCTGGTATTAGCTGTAAAATCCCAATATATATAAAATATTCATATAACTAATATATATAATACGGTTAATTGTATATATATATATATAATATTATTAATATAAAATATAATCTCTCTCTCTTAACTCCTCATCCCCGCCTCCCTCTCTCTCTCTCTAATATACACACACACACACATACACACACTAAACCTCACACTTCTCTCTCTTCCCTCTTCTCATTCGTTTTCGTTCCTGTCGCGAAACCTTAACCCTAATCCATCATCTCGCCGCCGTTCACCCTCTCACTATCACCGTCCCCCTCTCATCATCATCTCCACCTCCATCTCTTCCTCCTCAACCCCGAGACCTCCCCTTCTTTCTCCCCCCGAGACCCCCCTTCTTTCTCCCCAGCGACCCCAAGCCGAGAAACCCCAACCCTCATCTTTCCCATCATCGTCTCCGTCCCATCGCTGCCGCCCATCACCATCACCTCCCCCTCTCGACCTCACCTCCTCCTCCTCGCAGCTTTCGCCCCCGAGACCTCCTCCTTCCTCCTTTTCCCGACCACCTTGCCTGCACCCAACTTGTCCCGACGCCAAGAAACCCAACACCCCATCGCCGGAACCCCATCCTCGCCGGAAAACTCGCCACCACCGACCACCTCTTCACTTCCTCACCTCCCCAGCAACCAAGAACACCCATACACTTACACCACCGACCTCTGCACCAAGCCCCCGATCACACCAGAACCCACACCCTCGCCACCTCGCCGATGGCAGCCCCTTGTCGCCGTCACCTCGTCGCCACCATCCCCTATGTCCTCGCCAAGTACAGAAACTAACAGCAACATCACTTCCTCTTTTCCTCCTCTTCTTCTTCTTTCTTCTTTCTTTCTTTTCTTTTCTTTTTCCGGCCATCTCGCCAGAGTTGCGCGTCGCCGATGATCCAGACGACCAGTCACTGTCGTCGTCTAACCCAGTCACTACGTCACGCAGCTTCTCAGCTAGGTCCAGTCCTGCGTGCGTCGTAACGTTATTTCGACGTCAGAACATGGCATCCGTATCTCGATGTGAGATCCGATCAGGCAAGTTCTAAACTTGCAACATGCCATGTTACCATATCAATATTTATTTAATATATAATCGTGCATGTGTTTTAATAATTCAGCAAATATTACCGATTTACCGTTTTTCAGCATCTGTCTGTATCCGTACGGATAATCGTTTATTTAGTTGCATGCCGAAACATCATGATATTATTATACCAGTTCAATACGTTATCTAGATTGCATCATACATGGTAATGGACGTATGATGGTTATTACAGATAGGTATATATGCATCCTGGCATTCGTTGTGGTTACGATGTCTAAATAGTGGTTACAGTGTTACATTTGGCATCTGTTTGGGTAATATATATTACATGACATGTTCATGACCCACTACCGGACTTGTTACTTGGATATTATTGCTAATGCCGACAATCCTGACTTGTCGTCCTGATGGACGTGACTTGTTGTCTACATAGACAAGACCTGTAACTGCTTGATCCTGTGTTGGCATTAGATTTATATCATCAATACCTTACTTGAACACAAAACCCTGGGGGTAAAGGGAAATCAATAATGGAAACTGACTTGTAACTCAACGATTCGATACTTATACCAATCAGTCTTTATGGGCTCGGCCAGCCCCAGAATGATGCTGCTGACATCATTCATCTGTACATGTTACCTGTTTACTACTTAGCGGCACGTCTCGGATTCAGCCCGAGAATCTTGACCGTGGCCATGGGCATGCACGGGATACTATGAGTTACATCAACGATTCCATTAAATTGATTTCAAAGACTTATAGAATAGATAACCTAGAAGCACAGATTTTAGGGTACACGTCACATACATACAACTCACTGTTTTATACCTGTGTTATTTATTTACATTCATATTTAATCATAGCATCATATCCTGGTTATTATGATTCTTTTGATATTATGACGCACCGACGTCTGGGTTTTGCATGGCCCAGTTTCTCTACCTTTATCGCAGGCAGATCAGGAGTACTTTAGCAATCAAGCCGAGCAATGAGGAGCTAGCCAATTAGTTTATAGATTCTTAGTTTATTTGTTTCAGCAGTTTTATTCCTATTGATGTGAGCCCATATTGGGACGTGACTCAGATACTATTGTTTATTGGATCTTGATTCATTTCCGCTTTATGCATTTTCTTGATTCTATTTACTGTGGCAGATGGACATGTGTTAGCTGGTTTTATATTTTATTCTTCTTGATATCCGATATACAGCCATAATGTGACTGTGGAGGAAATATTCCTAACCACAGGTAGCATGATTGGCTCTGTCACGTACCGTAGTTACGTATCTTGGGAAGCGGGGCGTGACAATATCCCTCCCTTATTTTCCCCGAGCACTCTCCTCTTTTCCTCTAAAAAAATTTCGCCTTAATTTTGTTCCCGCTCTCCCCATCCACTCCAGCCACCTCGTCAAGCTCGTCATCGCCGCTTGGAGAAGTTGGCCACTGCCTCGAGTACGTTGCCGCCGGTGATCGAAGCAGTAACATTTCAGAAAAATAAAATATTATTTTTGGGAATTTAAATAATTAAAATAATAATTTCTATGAATATTATTAAGTATGAGAATTAGTTTTAATGAAATGGTATAATTATATACCGATAGTTTGGAAAATTTATAAAATTATTTGTATATGGGTTATTCACTAAACTCGATTAGTATTTCACTAAATTTTTGCATTGATCTAGTTTATATGCATAGCATGCAACAAAGCGTGTTACAAATACTTGCTACACTTTATTTATATGCACCATGGTTCTTTTTGAATGATTTGTTTTGAGTTTAAAGCAAAAATAAAATAAAAGAAATAGATGAGAGAAAAGAGTGATGTGACACGTATCATGGTTGATGTGTGAGAGAGAGAGAGAGAGTGAGAAAGCTCTAGATTTCCCATGCTTCTTTCTTTGTTCTTATTTGTTTTTCATCATCTTCTTCATCTCATTCTCCTCCTCTTCCTCCACCTTTTACCATCCTCACAACCATCCCAAATCCACACCAAAACCTTATATCACCTTCACAAAAATTGTGCACAAGCTCACTACAAGCATGGTGGATCAAGTCAAGGTTTTGAGCATTTAGGGCAACTCAAGAAAATTATTGAGTTACCAAATGAGGTATAACCCTACACCCTTGTTTAGAATTTTAGTTTTCTAAATTCATATAGTAGTTTTGAGTTGATTAAATAAGGTATAGTAATCTTGGAAATTTCCAAGATGAGATTTAGGGTATGATTTGGTTTGTGAAGGTGTATTTGAGGTGTAGTAGTGATCACAGATCCCTTTAGTGAAAGAATTCTGGTTTAAACTTGAATTTAGGTAACCCAAACATGAACTGAAACTTGTCGATATCAGATTTTTGTGGGAATTTTGATGTTGTTTTGAGATCTGCTATTACCCGAAGACTATGAAAATTTATTAGCAATTACTGAGAGGTGTGCAGGCAACCCAGAAGCTATACCCAAGATCCGAGACCCTAAAACTAAGCTATGGTCATAAATAATCGAGTTTTGGCCGCAAATCGTGTTCTTGGGAGGTTAGTTTGGGTCCGTGCTTCGTCTATAGCTTCATTATCTGTTAATTAGACCTCCTATATATGCAGAATTGGCTAATTCTCAACTAAAGAAAATCTGGAAATGTTTTCTTGAGTTGCTGTTTTGGTTTTGCGACTTTTTAAGACTTGGATTATGGTATTTGGGTTTTGACTCGGTGTTTTGACGTTTGTACGTCAACATCGAGGAGTTGTTTGATTATTCTTACATGCGTAGACCATAGGTTCTAACCTATGTGTGTTTCGTGTGCCATTTTGGTTTTCATACGCGATTTCTGTTTACGATACTATGTGTTTATATATGTAGGCACCTTCATGTGGAATTCGGATAACAAGGAAGAGTATGGCGTCATCGACCTTGGCAAGCAAGGATCGAAGGTGAGTAGATGTATATCTACGGGGGAAGTCGGGTGGATGGTGTATAGCACCCCCGCAAACAGTAGAATAGGGTGTTACTATATTGGTAAGTTTGGATGTAATATTTGGATACTTAGTGAATAGGGTATTTAGAAGACATTAAGTTAGATTAGATTGATCTAGGAAGGCCTATCCATATGATGTTTACCTTGGTGGCGAATCACATGTTATATGTAGACACACACACGAACACACACACTTTATTTTGTGTGTGTGTGTGTGTACATGCATGTGTGTATGTGTGTGTGTATATATACATATACACGGGTGATGATGATAGTATGTGATATGTAGAGATGAGTCGATATGACCGGGCATGATGCCGTAAGTTTCTGATATGTGATTGAGTCGTGATATGAGATATGATATGATATTATAGTGGATCGTTGGGCGATATATTTTCATACATACAATAATAAGTGAGTTGATGATATTAAATGTACGAGACTCTAGAACTGTACTCCTGATCATGATATTGTGCGATAATGAGACCATACAAATGATGATGTATATATGATAATTGACCCGTACCCTTGATTTTGGGGATGCCGTACGATAGATATTGCCGTACGAAACATATAAGATGATTGATCCGCACTCTTGATTCGAGGATGCCATACTATGTATTATACATTACGTGACGCTATGAGGCTGGATCGTCGACTACTAGGTATATTGACTCGGAATATATGTAGATTTTCTTATCTTTCCGACTAGTTCCTTGGTTTAGTCTTTTAGTTGTTTGGATAGATGCTAGGCTAGGCTTGAGTCATACCTATTTTCAAAACTAACGAATCGCGAGTATTTTCAAAGGACCATCCGAGGGATGCTACAGATCTTTCAAAGGACATATCTTTTCTCAAAAACACCGTAGCCCCTACTTTTCTAAAAACCACGATTCGTGCTATTTCAAAACACCAAACCCGTATGACTCGTACACCGATATGTATATTGATTAATGTTACGTTTACTATTCCCTTTTCTGTTATATTTATGTTGTTCTCATTGCATTGCATATTTATCACATGTGTTTCTCTAGCTATTATGAATCCCGTCTGTTAGGACACCAGCACCATTACCGCTGATGCGCATGTTCCACGTACACTTGCTTACCGGCTCACACACATCATCATCGGTAATTGCCTTGTCACGTACACTTTAGAAAATGTTACTTCATTAGTATAACCTGCTAGATGGTAGTTTCACATATTATTAGTATGTTTGCTCTCATATGCTAGTTTAGATGTTACATTCCTTACTTAGATACCCCAAGCATTATCTATTCATTCTGTATGCAATATTATGGGATTTATGCCGATATTCACTGCTTATTGACTCTTGATTTTGGGATTTCGGTTTTCCATGAGATTTCTAGATTCGGGGGAAAACCGCAAGAATTTTATAAACTCATTATGATTTTAAAAATGCAAGTTGCGGTTTTCTCGTGATATGATATGTATGGCGTCCACCATGAGTTTTCTCGGTTCTTGAGCTGTATCATATACCCGATTTGAGGAGGGGGGTGCACCGTCTGCGGGTAAATGGTGGACCCGGTGAGGTACCCCGGGGCAAGATGGACGTATTGAAAAGGCGTTGACCCCGGCAGGGGAGCGTTACCTACCGGTGATAGTTGGCACGGCGGATATCTGGAGGATACCGACCGTAGTCGTGAGATTGGATGATATGGGACAATCCGGATTGACGGAGCCCGGGATATTGAGAATTTGGTGTCGATGTTGACACGGATTTCTGTTGATTTCATTGATGATACTCTACTTTTTACACTAAAATCTTACTGAGATAAGAACACAGCCTTCTCATACAGATATATTCTGATTTCATTCTTGATGCATTCGTACATCATATATATGACATGTTGCTACTTGAGGCACTGACACGAGTACATGGTATTACAGTTATATTTAGATAACCCTTACCACTACTAGATGTTTTAAGTATATTATGAGTACAGTATGGTATGACGTAGGAGATTGTCATACATTCGGTTTCTACTTGGTGATATCTTCTACTCACGCGTTGGCAACTCACCCCCGTCGTGCCACAGTTTCTTGCAGGTTTAGTCGTACAGGTTCCATGGCGGCTTCGCTGGTACATTACTTCCTTCCGGGTGATTGCTTTGGTGGGTGGGTTCACTTGCATCGTGGCCACCGTTGCACTTTTATTTATTTCAGTTGTATCTAGTAAGCTCCATCAGCCAGACTTGTATATTTAGTAGACTTAGATGACCACGGTTTGTATATTCTTTCGGCCTTAGAGTCGCGCTCTTGTATTCTTTATTGTTGGGATTTTCTTAATGATGCTTAGTTTTCTCGCTTTCTTTCTGAGTTTTGATCCCCGTCCTTTGGCGTTGTATATTTATATTATCTTGTGTGGTTATTTCCGCCTCTTGTGCGAAGAACTAGCTCCCGCTTGGGGATGCCATATATATTATTGCTTGTATTCGTGTTGGATTAAAAATTACAAAGGAGGTGCTGCCCAAATTTTTAATGACGAAAATGTTTTAAAGTTAGATACAAAGACTGTGTTTTCATATACTATTACTTATGTAATTAAAGAAGGAACTTGATTTCATTATACCATTCTTTCAAAACTGCACCTCCACTATTTCCCCCTAAAAAGGTTTAGATTTCTGGGCTTTTGGCTTATTTGAATTAGGTGGGGTCCTATAGACTTCACGTAATTCAAGTGCCAGTCACATGCCTTTTCCGGGTCGCGACAGAAGCCCCAAGGGTCGGCTATGGTCTAGGCCCTAGCTTTGTGGAAGATCGCCGCTAGCTGATTGATCGAGCTCGTCACCGCCGTAGATCGAGGCCTAGGTTCATGGTTGTCAAGAGGTAAGTTTAATTAGTTTTGATTTAAATATTTTTTGTTTAATTTTTATATTTGTGGCTTGACCCCAAATCTCCCTGTTGGAGTCGAAAATTGCACCACGGTTGACCAAGTCAAGGTCAGAGTCAATCCCAAGCCAAGTGGGCCCAAGCCCAGATCAAGTGGGCCTATGCCCAAGTCGAGTCCAAACATGAAGCGGCCGGCCCCCCTCCATGCCAAAATAAAAATCATGTAATAAATAATTTTGATGTAATTTTTTATGCATGAATGTAAGCAAAATGGGCATAAAGCCAAATTTTTGTAAAGCCCATGGCTTATGTGCAAAAGAAATGAGCACATGAGGCATGAGATGGGCAAAATACCATTTTGTAAAGCCCAAGGGGCTATATGTAAATGTATAAGCCTATATAAGACAACATGATGATGAATAAAGAAACAATTTTCATTCTCCCCAAAAACTAGGGTTTGTGCCTCCTTCCCCTTTCTCAAGGGTCTAAAACCCCCTTCCTCTCTTTTGAATTAAATCAAGAGTTTAACTCTTTCTTTCTAAAAAATAAATAGTTTTTCATCACAAAATCCACGAAGGGGAGCTCGGATCTCCAATCAGATCTCGAAAAGGGGAGACTTTTAAGTCTCACCCCATTTTCTCCAAGATCCCGCCGATCAAGAGAAGGAAGAAGGAGACCCATCTCCAAAAATCTAACTTTGGACAGATCTAAGGCACAAAAGAAGAGCCAAAGATTCCTAGGAGTTTAACTTCTTTCTAGATCTGTTGGAGTTTAACTCCATAAATTAGTTTCTGTTAGGAGTTCAACTCCAAAAACCCCTTGGGAGTTCAACTCTCCAACCTAGAGGCTAGGCCCCTTCCCGTGGGTGTTTCCCGTAGTCACGTGTGCACCATGTGACCCCGGGGCGCTAAGGCGCCCATCGGTCACGTGTGCGCCACGTGACCCCGGGGCGCTAAGGCGCCCATCGGTCACGTGCGCGCCACGTGACCCCGGGGCGCTAAGGCGCCCATCGGTCACGTGCGCGCCACGTGACCCCGGATGCTAAGGCGCCCATCGGTCACGTGTGCGCCATGTGACCCCGGGCGCTAAGGCGCCCATCGGTCACGTGCGCGCACGTGACCCCGAGCACCATGCGCCCATGTACCACGCACGCATCTTTAAGACGCTTTCCCCCATTTTTATATGCACTCCACACTAAATATACCTTCCCCGTTAGAAAAAATTTCTAACGGGGCACTTCCCCGCACCCCGCAAGGGGGCTGCTAGCCCCTTTGACCCCCAGCCCGCTATCCGGGTAACGGGACCCCCGTAAAAACTGTGCGGGGCCCTCGATACATCCGAAACCCCTTCAAAACACAAGACTGCATATTGAGTTCGCATGACCTGTTTGACCCGTTAATCGGAGGTTCTCTCGCTCTAAAGGCGAGGGGTAATTAACGGCAGCTTAGTCCGCGGCTGCCGGAGATTCGGATCTCCACAATCAATAAACCCCCACCTACCCTAGGCAGGGGGAATCTGTAATGCGTCTGACAAGCGCGCACGTATTCCCATCTCAATGGGGCGACGAAAAACACCCTACACTCCCGTCCTAGCGCTACTCTCCGCTGCCTCCGCCTCGCCGCATAAGCTCCCCGCCCCCTCCAAGCCCCGGCAACGTCGAAGCCCTGTCCTCCTTCGTCCCAGTGAAGCCCTGGAAATGTCGATTGAGGCCCTCGTCGAAGCTCTTTGCCGCTGGATCAAAGCCCTAGCTAGCTTCGAGGTCTTGGAAGCTTGTCGCCACTCTAAGGACGCTCGTCCCCGCTCTGAGCTCGCCGACGTTCGTCAAATTAAAATATAAATGGTTAAATTATAATTTTTTTGTTTAATTTTAATTGTTGTGCTCAATTGATCCTAAAAATTTTGTTGTCGCACGTTGTTGCTGCTGCTGTTGTTATTGGTGTTGCTGGTGTTTTTGTTATTGTTGTTGTTGTTGCCGAGCCCCCCTCGAGTTGGCCGGCCAGATATTGGTTAGGGTTTGGATTTTGGTTGGGGGTTAATTAGGGCCGTCCGGGTTAGGGTTAGGGTTTTAGGGTTAGGGCTAGGTTGGGGGTATGATTAGGGTTAGGGTTAATGGTAGGGTCAATTAGGGTTAACGGTTAGGGTTATGTTTAGGGTATTGGTTAGGATTGGGTTCAGGATTCGGCTCTGGGTAATTTGGCGAATTTTTGTAGGTAATTTATTGAAAAGCAACAACAGTTTACGGTATTTTAGTGAAAAACAACAATAGTTAATAGTATTTGAGTGAAATTCATAGTAATTTAGTTAATTCAAGAAGATGAATGGTTTATTTAAATTTGTTAAGGTAGTTTAGTGAAAAACTAACATTAATTAAATGTATTTTAGCGTACTTTACTGAAATTGAAAGAATAGGTTGCTTAAGACCTTCGTTATGGTAGTTTAGTGACAAAACAACAATAGCCAAGGGTGGTTTAATGAAACATTATAAGGTATTTTATCGTAATTTAATAAATGTGTGTGTGCTTGCGCTTGTGTGTGTATGTGTGTGTGCACACACACACACAAGCGCGCGCTCGCACACAGAGAGAGACACACATACAAATAAGGCCAAAACTTAATTCATCATTATTCTTCTCTACATAGAACTCTTGTCAAATCCCACCTTAACCCTAACCCTAGATATATGCAGTCAGATATACACAAGCAGACACACGAACACACACAAACATATACACACACACATATGAACAAAGCTAAACCTTAATTCATCAT
This sequence comes from Agapanthus africanus, assembly GCA_030015575.1. NCBI lineage: Eukaryota > Viridiplantae > Streptophyta > Magnoliopsida > Asparagales > Amaryllidaceae > Agapanthus > Agapanthus africanus. Next base: position 356,201,175 of record CM057339.1, on the reverse strand, counting down.
CATTCTCCTTTACATTAAACTCTTGTCAAATTCTACCCTAACCTTTTCCCTAAATCCAAAATCTTAAACCCGATTAAGAAAATCCTCATCTTTAAAAAAAATTACCCTAAACTTAGAACTTCAAAACCTTGTATTTGAAACGAAAACGTAAAACTAATTGAAATCAAATCCTAAACTAAGTATATGATTTTCGATGATAATATAAAATTTTTATATTCTCATCGATAATTAATCATATGTGAAAATGAAAATGTGACTTAGTTCCCGTCTATCGGTTAACATATGTTCGGTGTTCATCGTAACATAAAACTACACGAAGGTTGTTAAACATTGGACACTATCATTCAGTTTCTAACAACCGTCGCATAGTCTATGCAATGAGAATTAATATTCGATCGTATGATAATCGATAGATTTGTCCCGTCTGGACAAGTTAGGAATGTATAAAACAAACATCTGCATTCACTTGTGTTTTTCATTCATTTCGAAATATTTCGTCGGTATCTTTCCGCTGGTTCTCCGTGTACAACGATGGATTGGATGTTCATTTCAATGGTGTTTCACAGCATTGAAACGATTATCTGTTCTATTACAGCGTACTCGGAGAATATCGGGGAGGTGCTGCCGAATTTTTTTCGAAACGGATGAAATCACAAGTGAATGGGTGTATGCTCTACATTCTTAATGGGATAGGTGCCTTACCCCTACAGATTACCCTCGACATCCAATAAAAAACATTTAATATTATCATCATATTTCTTGGAAGAAGAATCCAACTCTCGAGTTTTGAAATTAGAAGGAGAAAGTTCTCAATAGGAGTTGGAGGAGATTAGAAGGAGAAAGTTCTCAATAGGAGTTGGATGAGAGCCCAATCTATTAAAAATTGAAACCAAACTTAACCAAGTCATCAATTAAACCTTACACTAACGTTTCTTATTATCCGTCTATCTCGTATTTGTCACGAAATCTTAATTCCATGACTCTTATCTATAGTAACCTTTCTACATTCTATTTTCTTCCAATATGGCATTCCCGTACCTCCACGATAAGAGTTGGATGTACGTCGACGTTTTCTCGAGAGCCACTGATTTTTTCCTTAACGGTGTTTACTTTTTCACTGATTTTGCCTACGCACGACTTGGGATACCGAAAGAGCTTGAAATCTATTGTCCCTGCTATAAGTGTATGAACACGTGATTGCAGAAGAAGTCGGATGTTGAGTTATACATCATGAAAAATGGTTTCCTTTGAGATTACACCAAGTGGGATATTCACAGAGAAAAGGACGATGGAAAGCCAATGCAAGAGACAGAAAACGAATTCATTGAAGAAGAAACCGAAGAGTGGCGAGGGATAGTAGAAGAGGAGGAGGAATGCCAATTTGAAGAAGACGAAGCTATTGAAGATGATAATACTGTGTTCGTGCTGGTCGATGATATGGATGTGCTTATAAATACCGCTGGACTTCCTTATGATACCGAAAGCACTGTACCCGCATTATTGGAGAAGTACAAGGCTTCCTCGAGAATCTCTCTATATCCGAATTGAAAAGGGTTTTCGACACTATCTTTTTTCGTACGTCTCTTCCAGATCAAATGCAAGAACAGATGTATTGACTAGTCTTTTACCGATTTCCTAGCATTGCTGAAGGAAGATTTTCCTGACGGAAATGAAGTGCTACTGAGATGGTACAAGACGCAAGAGATAATCACAAATATCGGCTTAAAGTGTGAGAAGATACATGCATGCGAGAATGATTGTGTTTTGTTCCGGAAAGAGCATGCCGCACTCAAAAGTTGCCCAGTATGCTGGAAAAGCTGATTCAACCCTAATAAAGACTCCTGTTCGAGTGATGTGCCCGTGAAAATTCTTCATCATTTTTCGTTAACACCGAGACTGCAACAATTATTTATATGTGAGGAGACGGCGTCCGAAATGCAGTGATACCATAAAGTGCCACGTGAAGAGGGAAAAATGAATCATCCTAGAGATTCGATATCGTGGAAAATTTTATGTGAAAAACATCTCTCGTTCAGTGCGGACCCTCATAACGTGAGGCTGAGAATTGCGAGCGACGGTTTCAGTCCATTTAGGATGGTTTGCGGTGGATGTACTCACAGTACTTAACCCGTTGTGGTGACTATATACAACCTGACGCCATGGAAAGCTATGACGCGATCTTATTTTACGTAGGCGCTTTTAATCGACGGTCCCTCATCTCCTGGGAAAAATATCGACGTGTACCTTCAACCCTTAATCGATGAGTTAAAGTTGCTGTGGGAACCTGGAGAACCTATGACCAGATGGTAAACAATTTTTCCAGATGCGTGCTGCTTTGTTATGGACAATTAATGATTTTTCTGCCTACGGCATGCTTTTGGGGTGGACAAATCAAGATAAGCTTGCTTGTCCTGGTTGTCATATCCATACGATCAGCGTACGCTTGAAATTTAGAGGGAAGAAGTCGTTAATGGGTCACCGATAATTCTTGCCTACAACTCACGGATTCAGAAGGAATAAAGAAATGTTCAATGGCAAGACGGAGACCGGTATGCCATCTGAATCATTGTCCGGTAATGACATACTGTAACAATGGAGAGGTTATCAGAATATCATATTCGGAAAGAAACTGAACAAAGATGCAATGCCATGCCCATCTGGCTGGAAGAAGTTTAGTGGTTTATTTCAGCTTCCGTACTGGTCTGATCTACCACTGCGCCATAATTTAGATGCCATTGTTTCCCCCAATCAGAGAGCAAAGCTCAATTCAAAATTTAAAATTTGAACTGAGGCAGCGCCTTACGTGCAAAGCATGAGAGCGCCAGCGCCAAGGGTGCCGGCGCCAAGAGTCAAAGACTCTGAGGCAGCGCCTCACGTCTGAAGCACGAGAGCGCCAAGCGCCAAGAGTCAAAGACTCTGAGGCAGCGCCTCAGCGCCAAGCACCAAGAGTCAAAGACTCTAAGGCAGCGCCTCACGCGCAAAGCACGAGAGCGGTGGCGCCAGAACTAAAAGTTCTCCACCATTAGATCAAAGATCCAACGAAGATGATAAAATCATCAAATTTCAGAATCAAAATCCGCGGAAGAAATATTCCTCAAATATTTCTAAATAAGAAAGATTGCTTTCTGTAAAACAGAGCGCCATTGGATCAAAGATCCAATGGTGATTAAGAAATCACCAAGATACAGAATAATCTCCGTATGGGAAAATATTTTCCCAATCTTGTTAATAATAAGAGGAAAATTTTCTGTAAAACAGAAACCTTTGGATCAAAGATCTAATGGTGGGAAAACTCCCCAAATCAACCAGAGATCTCTCAATGAGAGATTTTCTTAACCGATTCAACAAATCAGCCTCCCCTAAATAAAGGACCTAAGACTTCAAGTCTTGTAGAGAAGAACCTCCCAATAAGTTTCAAATTGAAAGAAGAAGAACAGAAGAATTCCCCCATAAATTTCAGAATTCAAGGCGACAACTACCTCTTTTCAAGGTAAAGAAAAACAAAAGAGATCATAGCATCTCCTCATAAAAGAAGAATTTAGTTCTTAGATCCAGGAGATAAAGTCTCTCATAAAGAAACACAAAAGAGATCACAGCATCTCCTCATAAAAGAAGAACTTGGTTCTTAGATCCATGAGACAAAATCTCTCATAAAGAAAAACAAAAGAGATCATAGCATCTCCTCATAAAAGAAGAACTTAGTTCTTAGATCCATGAGACAAAGTCTATTATAAACGAGAATTTAATTATCAGAGCACCGAACTGATCAGAATTGCCAAAAAACAGTGTCTGACGCTCAGTGCCAAGCGCTCCACGTGCCCCTCACGTGGGTGCTATTTATTAAGGCGCTTAGCACTCAATGCGCTCAGCGACAAGCGCTCCACGTGCTCCTCATGTGGGCACTATTTAATAAGGAGCGCTTAGCATTCAAGGTTTGGCGCTCAGCGTCGAGCGCTCCACGTGCTCCTTACGTGGGCGCTACTTAATAAAAAGTACTTAGAACTCATTGTCTGGCGCTCAGCGCCAAGCGCTCCACGTGTTCCTCACGTGAGCACTATCAAGTGTCTAACACTCCACATAAAGGAACACAAATAAAATAAAAAGAATAAAGGGTGTCAGAACCCATTTCAGTGCTTAGCACTGTTGATGCAGAAAGGGACCAGCCCCAAATAAATAATCAAGTGGGCTGAGCCTAAGGTTGGTTAAATCCCAACTTAACCCAACCCATATGCTTTTAAATTGGACTTAGTCCCAAACAAGATCATCAAATCTTTGATGAACATTCACTGGTTCAAGGGTACATCTCTTCATACCTCTGATATATGTCGTTGTAATTCTTCAACGTCTTCAGAGAGATGGAGGGTCCCAATAACCAATAATTTTTGGTGCATCCCCAGATTGTTAAACCAAAACCCTACGGACTATGAGGTCCTTAAACCCAATGGACCGCAATGTCCCTAAATTAAATCCTATGGACTATGATGTCTTTAAACATGGACTATGATGTCCTTAAACCCAATGGACCGTGACGTCCTTAAACTAAAACGATAGAGCCCAAATGCTCTTTTGTTGGATCTAAATGATCCCAAAACCCCGTTGAGTAGATCTTAGTCTAAAATTAGATTAACGTATCCTCAACAAACATTTAAGTCGATCTTAATCTCAAACGAGATTAACGAGCCTTAAATCAACCAAACCCAAATTTAAGAAAATACGGATTTGGACTAATCCCCGCCCTACGGGCGACAACACAAATTAGTCTCCATATACAATCCACGGGCAACCAAAAATAAAATAAACACACACGACACGAAGTGAACATCTGGAGAAGGAGAAAGTGGTTACCGCGATGCGGTAGCGTAATTAACTGCATGGGCTTGCGCCTGCAGGGAAGAGCGTCCCCACAATCAAAAAAACCCTCGCAAACGAGGGGGAATCTGGCAAAGTCTGCTACAACGGCCGCATCCGTTCAAACCTCCGAAGCACGGTTCCATAAATCAGCTTGGTATCTTCGGAGAGGTGGACGGATAAACCTAAATAGCATCTGCCCCCAAAATTCAGGCCAGATGTCCCAACGTCCCGGTCGCGTCTTTCGGTGGTGAACAGATTCTGGCATGCCCGGTGGGACCCTTTCCTCTTTCCACTCCACACTTCGTGTGTTGTGTTCGCGAACAAATCGCGGTTTAATATGGTTGCCCCTGGATTCGAGGTACTAAGATTTAGTGTCTTGCTCCGTGCAGAACAGAAGATGGCGTCAACGGCTTCCAACTGCACCAACTGCAACAACAACTCCCGCTCCACCCCGTCTGGAGGAGTGACTTATGAGCCCCAAGCGGCCTCCATCTTCGCAATGCCGGTGGAACAGGTGACACAGGCCACCACTGGATTGTTCTTCGGGACCATGCTCCCGCCAATGAGCTTCAACGCTCCAGTACCGTCACAGGAAGCTCCAAAGAAGTCGGTCTTTGATCGGCTTACCATTACCACGACCCCTCTCAACGGGTCGTCCAAGTCCAACGCCTCGGTCTTTAATAGACTAGGACAAATCTCAAGTGGGCCTGTGAGGAAGCCTGCAACACCCGAAGAAGTTATCCCAAAGCAGATAGCCATTCCAGCTCCGGTAAACGAAGTCACCATAGGGGCTTCTCCTGCTAAGGGGTCGGTTTTCGCAAGGCTGTCCGTTCCAACTTTCGCTGCGGGTAGAGTTGTCCAAACTACTTCCCCTACTCGAAAGTCGGTCTTCGACAGATTAGACGTTCCCTTTCAACGGACGTCAGTCTTCGACAGGCTGGAACCAACAACGGCCTCTCCTCAAAGCAGGGGGCTTGACGAAGCTACCCCGACGACGGAGGTGATTCCGGCCGCACGACATGCTCGACGTCACCACTGACGCCGAGTGAGGAAAGCTGGGGGAAGTTCCCCTTCCGGACTTACCCACCAGCTCCAATGGTGGAAGTTGATGCTGCTGTTCCAACTGGGAACAGTTTTGAGCCACTCAGGAGGGTGCGCAAGAACTCTCCAATTGCTGTACTAAAAAAGTCTCCTCCACCCGCTGAAGATGTTACTAAGGTGAAGCCGGAGCAGCCCCCTCAGCCACTGTCCTCCAAAATTCACAGGGTCCGGCGAAGAGTCCAATACTCTGTAATCGACAAAGACTACTCCCGCAAATCGAAGAAAATGAAGGTCCGGCAAGAGGAGAACCATCCCGCCGTCATACCATGGAAAATATCGTCTGCAACAGCCCCCTCAACTTCGACATTCATAAAAGGAGAAGGCCGGAGAAGATCCCGTGTCCACGACAAATATCAAAGGCGCTGAATCCAAACGCCTCAAGTCTGCATGGCTTCCGGAAAATAGGAAAGCCGTGCTTCTGGGGGTCATCGACCACTAACGTGGTCCGTAACAAAGGCTCAGGAGCAACAATAGAAACTCCAGGAGATGCTGACAAAGATGGCCGCACTTACTGGGTAGAAAGAAAGCCCGGAAGCGTCATCGGAGCAATGCCAGGAGCAGGAAACCGACGCCGAGTTCCTCCGAAGAATAAAGATAAAGAGGTTGTGGAACAAGCGGCTAACATAAAACAAATGGCGCTCCTGTTCTAAGATATGATAGGGATGATGATCCAGCCGGACCCTCCAGCCGAAGATCCCCAATAATCATTGAAGACGACATAGGGGAGACATCAAACCCTCTTCCGGCTTTATTAGCAGCCAGAGAGGAGACAATCTCGAAAGCTGCGTTTGATGACTATATAGCTCAACAAATACGAGCTCATCAGGCAAATGAATCTACCGGCCAAATCGTCAATACTGGACGACCCTATCCAGGTTGGTACGATCAAATAAAGTACCCCCCGGGACATACGAGCCCTAAATTCCATGTGTATAAGGGGACAGGCAATCCCCATCAACACGTCGCTTAGTTCAGGGATCTGTGCGGTAATACTGGGGGTGGCGACAAACTGCTGCTTTGCCAGTTTGTCGGCAGCTTGTCGGAAACAACATTCGAATGGTACTCTGAGCTCCCGAATGACTCCGTCAAGACATTTGCAGAAATGGAGTTGCTATTCACCCAGCGTTTTGCAAGCGCTAGCGAACGCACCCCGATCACGGCATTGATCAACGCCAGAGTGAAGTCGGGAGAGACGTGGGTTCAGTATGCAATTCGGTGGCGAAACCTATGGTCGAGATGCAAACAACGCATAGAAGAGGCTCCTGCCGTGGGCATGTTCGTAGGGACCCTAGATCCGCAGACGACTATATCCCAGTTTATGATGTTTTTCAAGCCGACCACCTTCCAGGTTTTGATTGATAAGTTGGCCCAAATGGACCAGATGGGCCATAGACCACCCTCCTCGAAAATGGAGCTTCGAAATGAAAAAGGCAAAGGGAAAGCGACCTTCGTCGCCAACGCTCAGCAACAGCCGAGTGATCCGAAACCAGCTGATCGCCGCCAAGGTAACAAACCGCGATTCCTCGATGAGAAATTGAGACGTCCTTACTGGTTTCCCCGGGATAAAACGAGGAGACTATTCGAACTAGCAGTGCGCAATAGGCTCATCACCCTGCCGGATCCGAAATGCCCATTGCAGCCCGGTGACGTCAACAGTCCCAACTATTGTCCTTACCATCGAATAATGGGCCACCCAATCGAAGATTGGTTCGTCTTCAAAAACTGGATTGAGGACCAATACCAGCAAGGCAAATTCGCGCTGTCTGAAAACTGGAGGGTAAACCCGGCACAACCACACGCTTCTAAAAAGACGGATATGCCGGGGGTATCATGCTCGTTTGTAGAAGAAGCTCCATGGGAAGTGGCCCTTTCAGCTAAGACTAAAAGAATGCTGAAGGATCTTCAAGCATGTCCGGCGATTAGGTGGAAAAGCCCGCTGGAGCCCGAAATTATTGACGGGATGCTGAAGCCACGCCCAATGCTGAAAGTTGGTGACGGTGGACAAAACCTTCAGGCCAAGCCTCCAAAGTCTTCAAAGAAAAAGAAGAAGGCTAAGAAGCCAGCCCAACCCGACGATAACCGTACAGGTTTGCAGAAATACATCGATGCACTGGAAGAATATAATCATAAGGCACGGACCCCAATTACATTGGACGAATTCTTCAAGCATGTTCTTGAAAATGAAGACAATGACAATGATGAGGGAGACGACTCGTCAGAGGAACCCAAAGATTATGCGGCAAGTTGCTACACGATCTCTCATTCGTCGCTAAATAACAAAGAATCTCTCTCAGCATCAGAAGATAATGTAGAAGAGCTGGGGGCAGGGTCGGTGGCAAAATCCCTGGGACCGTCAGACGAGATGATCGACATGCCACTGAACGAAGCCTATCAGAAGAGCAAAGCTGATCAAGAGCGTGAAATGGCCATATTCGAAAGAGCCAGGTGTCGGCATCAAGCTAAAGAAGTCATGGTAGGGATGAGTCGCAAAGCGCTCCAACCAGATCGAAGTATTCCCGCGGCAGAAAAAAGCAGGCTTATGACAAGGAAACGGTTCGCTAAAGCCCTGTCAATGGGAATGAAGCTGCCATCTTCCAAAGGAGATGCTCCTGGCGGTATATACCTTGACGAAGCATACGTTCATCCTAACTACTGCTTATACCATCAGAGGATTGCACACCCTACCGAAGAGTGCATGGACTTTAAAAAGTGGTGGCAGGGATACGTTTCTCACCGACAACATTTCAAGCGATTGAAGCGCAAGGCTCGTCGGGAGCAGAGAAGCACGGCCGATGAGCGTAAAAGAACTGCCGGCAACTATCACATGGTTGATTCCAGGGGATCGCAAGTCCTCACCTTCGAAAGCGATTCTAATGAAGAAATAGCCCTCGGCCCTCTCTTCAAAGAATCCACCTCAGAAAAAGAGGAAGAGATGAAGAACTGTGAGAATATTCACATGCGCAACCGTACGTTACCCGAAAAGAATCTCGGACCTACAAACAAGGGATCGAACAAAAAAGATAAGGAGAAGGAAAAAGTCCCTGAGGATATCACCCTCGATGATCGAGTCGTCGAAAAGCTCACAGCCAAGGACCCGCTCAAGAAGAACAATGTGGATTACAATGTCCTAGAAATCTGATAAAGATACACTCACAATTGAGTATTTTGGATGCTCTTCTCCTGTCTAAAGAAGCACGAGATTCCCTGATCAAGGCATTACAAGAGCCCGAGCAGTTCCAAGCTTTCCTTGCCGAAGAAAAGATGAAGGACGAGTTGGAAGAAGTGCACACAGCTGACATCACTTTCGGCGATGAAGATCTCCTCCTCGGAATGTGCGAGCACAACCGTCCCCTGTATGTCACCGGGTACTGCCATGACATCAAGATAGGGAAGATCTTAGTTGACAACGGGTCCTCTGTCAACCTCCTAAACGTCAGGGTGCTAAAAGAAATCTGCATGAGCGTTCAGCACCTCGCTCGGGATAAAATCACCATCTCTGGGTTCGAATCCCAGTCATCACGGACGCTCGGGTCTATAATACTGACGTTACACTTTGGGATGCTTATCACTGACATCAAATTTCATGTCATTGACGCCAAGACCTGTTACAACACTTTACTCGGAAGGCCTTGGTTACATGAGTACAATATCATCCCTTCTACACAACATCAGTGTATGAAGTATTTCAAAGATGGTCTCGAGTATACCGTGACGGGGGAACTAAACCCATTCTCCGTAAATGAAGTCCGAAAGTACGAAGATGCAAAGTATTTCCTACCAGACTTTGAAGACACAGAAAGATGCCATAAACCGGAGAATAAGCAAAAAGCTATCACCACTATTCCGGTCTTCGGGAGCGATACCGAGGAGGAAGAAGAGATAGTCTATTCAGGGCCGCCCCAATACAACAGGACGGGACCATCTACCCCCATTCTGGTCTTTGGCAGTGACTCTAAAGACGAAGTCAACGCAGTGTTCTCGGTCCGTCCATCAATACAGGCCTTCACTGGAGATGATCGGAGTTGTAGATCGCCATAGTTCCGTGGCAGCACTACAGAGAGCTTGATGCGCTTGAGACGTATAATGTGCAAGAGCTATGGATATTCTACGTCCTTCCTAGGAGAAGATGTGAAAAGGCGATCCTATTCTACCGATCGGGGAAACCAAAGTCGAGATAGAAGTCTGGCATGGTGCCGAACCTGCGCTTGACAGGCTCCAACCAATCCGTCTGCCCAGATACTACGCAGAGGGATTGAAAATGTTATTGAGATGCCAAGGCATACCCTTTAAGCACACCGCGCGAGAGGCCCAATTCTACAATAGGATCTGGAACGTCCCCGGAACTCAGCGAAAATTGCCCAACGGAAAAATGGAAACAACCGGGGCTTGGATATGTCCAGTCCAAGAAACGAGAGCAGTTCCATGGCTGCCATGTCATAAAGGATCTTGATGAAGAAGAGGATGCTCTTTTAAAAGACGCTGACGCTGAACCAGAACGAAGTCCTGCCATAAAAATGCCGAGTCCGTCATTTGAAGAACAGATGGACAAGCGAGTAAGGGAAGCGAGTCAAAAGGCTCGGAACGACCACAGCCGCGAAATGACCATTTATGAGAAAGCCAAGACGCAACGCCTCCTTCAGCAGGCCACGGAGGATGACGATGCCCTTCACGATCAGCCCGCCATGCATTCCCAAGATAAGAAAAGGGTCCGACGTAGAGGCAAAAACAAGTTAAAGAACAGAAAAAACGTTCGACAATGACAAAACGGATCCAAAAGGCCACGCGATCGAGAAAAGGTCAGCTAGTACCCGTCTCTTATGAAAAAGTTGGGTCGGGCATATTCTTTCTCTCAAGACAAAACAAGGAGAATCTTTGACCTTGTCATGAAATATCAAATGATTACGCTCCCAGAGTCCAAGCACCCCAAACAAGTAAACGAGGTCTGTCAGCCGGATTATTGCTCCTATCACCGAGAAGTAGGACATCCTCTTGAAGACTGCTTCACCTTCAAAAACTGGGTCGAAAACCAATATCAACTTGGCAGGTTCGCTCTATCCAACAGTTGGAGGGTAGCCCTACCACAAAGGCATGTGCCAAAAGCAATGTATATAGCAGGAGTAGAACCAGATCAATATCGGTCGTGGAAACGATCTCGTACCTGTCACGTGATAACACCGTCAGAAGAAGGAGTGCCCGAGAATATGAATGACCTCTCCTGGTGCTTTGAAAATGAGGATGAAGATGAATTGATCTCAGAGTTTCCACCGGTGCCAAAAGAGTTGGAAGATGGAATACATACTACTGCGGACAACCTAAGGAAAATCGACTTGGGGACGACAAACGACCTACGACCAACGTTCGTCAGCGAGCTGCTGTCTAAAGAACAGGTGGTTACGCTAAAAGATTTGCTCATGCAGTATAAGGACTGCTTCGCGTGGAACTATTCTGAGATGCCGGGGCTAGATCCAGAAATAGCTGTGCATAAATTGGCGATACCTCCGGACGTCAAGCCGGTCAAACAAGCACCAAGAAGGATGCGACTCGAGCTTGAGATAAGTATCAATGCCGAAGTCAAGATGCTAATTGTAACACCCGAGTTCATTTATACCAATTCCAGTTTCCGTATTTACCTATCCATGGTCTTTCTTGATTTAGCGTGTTTGGGTGCGAATGGTATTTTACATATTACTTTGCATTCGATCCGACCCGCTTGCTTAAACCTGCTTGACTTTTATTTATAGATTACATTGACATGTTGCATGGACTAGTGCATCTCATAATTTAGCATATACTGGTATTTTATCTATTATCGCATCTTTTGCATATAACAATTTAAATCACGTAAAATAAATTAAAATTGCATTTCATGGCCTGCTTGATACCCCTAACCCTGTAGTAGCATCCTTGCATCGTGTTCTCGTCTCGTTCAGCGAAACGAACATGTTTGGATGGCTACGCGCACGTACGTGCGTCCGTTCTTGAGGGTATGTTTTTCTGTTACATAATCTTTCATTTTAAATTTTGGAACTTGCTAATAATTTTCGTATTTCAAATCCAAAATTTTGGACCCGACCCGGGCGCATTTCTGAAATATTTTGTATCCGCCTAAATTCAAATTTATTAAGTTTTATTTTAAATCTTTCCTTTAATCATCTCATAACTGAACGAATAATTTTAGTTTAAAATATAAAATCTTTTAAATTCTATTAACCAACCACTGCTTCTCTCTTTCTTTCAGCCAATCAAAATTCCTCTTTTTATTGCGCCGGCCCCACTCTCTCCCCTCGCTCTTTCTTTCCCCTTCTCCTTCTCTCTCCTTCTCACAGCCACGATCTCTCTCTCTCCCCCCCATCTCATAACTCCTTCCCTCTTCTCTCTTTCTCTCTCCTTCAGAAAACGTCAGTTTTCTTTCTCCTCCCCCTCTCTCTCCTCTCGCTCTCTCCCTATCTCTCTCTTCCCGTGCCCCTCTCTCTCCTCTCTCGCGGTAGACTTAGGTCCCGTCACCGCTTTCCCCGCTACCGTCACCTCCCTTCTATCCCGTCTTTTTCTCTTATTTAAAACCCCGAGTGCCCCCATGAGAACCTAGCCGCCTTCTTCTTCCTCGACCTTTCCTCGACCTCATCTCGTTTCATCGACTTCGCCTCCTCTCTCACCTCTTCCTCATCACCTTCCTCTCCTTTCATCTCCCCGAGCAACCTTGCAACAACAACCCACAGCCTTCACCGAAACCGTCGCCTACACACCTCGCCGCCAGTGCCCATCGACCTCAACCCTAGCACCTTGCTGACATCTCACCCGATCACCCTCACCTCACTAAGCCCTCATCTCTTTCTCCTTCGCCACCTCCTTCAATCCCCCGAGCACCCATTGCAACCCAAGAAACCCGCCTGCTTCACCTCAGTCCATCGACGCCGATCACCGTCGCCATCTCTATACCTTTTCTCTTCCTCTCCTCTGCCCTGTTCCCTCTCACCAACCCTGCATACCCCTGCACCTTGAAGCCAGCAAACAAAAACACTAGCGTAACCCTAACCGAACCCCTAGCAGCCAAAACTCATCGCCGGAGTTCCTCCGATCATCACCGTCGACACCATCATTCCTCTGAATACCCAGTGAGCAATTCTTCCTGCCTCATTCTCCTTCCTCCTTTCTATTCTCTATTTCTTCTTTCTTTCTATAGTGTTTCTTTCTTTTAAATGTTAATGTTCACTGTTCTTTGATTGCCGGAATCCGGTCGTGCCGACGACGATCCCGACGACCTAGCGAGCGTACCTGGCCCGTGTGATCACTTTGTGCGTTGTTTGGATCCGTTCCGTGTACCGTGCGAGCGTAGCGACTTTTCCTGCCGACGTGTGACGTTCCGTATACCCGTTTCGCGATCCGTCGAAGCAAGTGAAACTTGCTACATGCTATTTACAGTATTCCATATTTATTTGCATATATATATTTTAAACATGATGTTTGAATTTGGTAACCCTATATCACATTCTACCATCCGATGTCCGTTTATATCATTTTGAGTTAATTGTGAAAACACACCCGGCTGCATGATAGATTTCAATACTGTTTGCCCATGCTTATATTTATAACATAGTTCTTGGTCGCATAGCCATAGTACCCTTTAAATAGTATATAACTGTTCAATACCCATTTGCATCCATCTAACCTGTTTTATATATAATTGCATCCCTAGGCCATTTAATACATGTCTAGGCCATTTAATACATGTTAATGTGTTTTTAACAATCCATATTTGTTTAAGTGTATGATACTTAATGTTGGAACCATAAACCAAACTCTAATCGATAACCGTACATCTATCTAGTTTATTTTGTACCTATTTGCATATCATATACATGTTTCCGTTTATTGTTCTGTTAGTACCCATGCTTGTTTATTTATACCCCTGCTTATGTTAGTTTGATTATGAGCACCCACATGACATCTTGTGCATTCTGACATGACCTGTTACACTTCCTACTTGACATGACATGGTACCGTACACTCTTGACATGACATGACACCTAAATACATTACTTAACTTGACCTGATGTACCAAGGCTTCACCTGTTACCTGATCTTGTGCCTAATGCCAACAAACCTGACCTGTTGTCCTTACGGACCGTTCCTGTTGTCTATCAAGACAAACCTGTACTTGCCTGATCCTGTGTTGGCATTAGCTTTAGATTATTTTAATACCTGACTTCAATACATATAACTTGGGGGTATGGGGAAATCAATGATGAAACCTGACTTGTAACTCGACAGTTCTATACCTGTTCTGATCAGTCTTACGGGCTAGGCCAGCCCCGGGGTGATGATGCTGACATCACTCATCTTTACATACTACACTTTACTGCCTAGCGGCACGTCTCGGATTCAGCCCGAGAATCTTGACCGTGGTCCCGGGCACGCACGGGATACTATTGAGTTACATCGATGATCCATCAAATTAATTTCAAAGACTTGAGAGTAGTTAACCCAATAAACCAGTTTAGATTACTCACCGCACACTACCTTTCACTGCCCTGATTTATATTGCTGTTACACCTGCTTATCTTTTATACTCATACTTGCATGTATTGCTATCTCTGTTTATATTTTTGCTTGATGTTATGACGCGCCGACGTCTGGGTTTTGCATGGCCCAGATCCTCTACCTTTGTTGCAGACTGATCAGGAGTATTGCCGCTGTTAGACCGAGTGGTGAAGATCCTGTTGGTATGCAGTTTTACTGTCCAGGTGTTTCATGTATTGTATCTTTTGCTTCCGCATATTATCATTTCTTGACTCATTTATTCTGGCTCATGGACATGTACTAGATAATTTAGTTTACTTTCCTGTTCTTGATATCTCTACAGCCGTAATGTGACTCTGGAAAGATATTTCCTATCCATAGGTAGCATGGTTGGCTATGTTACGTGCCCATCTTGGCGTACTCTAGGAAGCGGTGCGTGACACTAATCGACTCCGGATTCATCCAAGAAGTTCAATACCCCGACTGGATTGCCAACATTCTTCCAGTGATGAAGAAAAATGGGACGGTGCGCATCTGCATGGACTTTCGGGACCTCAACAAAGCCCGTCCGAAGGATGACTTTCCCGTACCGGTTACTGAGTTGATGATAGATAACACGTCTACTCACGAAGTCTTCTCCTTCATGGACGGATCGTCGCGGTAAAATCAAATAAAGATGCATCCCGAAGACCGGAAGCATACCGCTTTCCGGACTCCTCTGGGTATATTCTGCTACAAAGTGATACCCTTTGGTCTAAAGAACACCGGCGCTACCTACCAAAGGGCCATGATGAAGATCTTTGATGACCTTATACACGAGATTGTTGAATGTTATTGTTCCCCTCCGAAACACGGAGACACGACCGCGTAGGTCCGCCTTGCCTGAATTTTGGGGCAGATGCTAATTAGTGCTATCCGTCCACCTCTCCGAAGATGCCAAGTTGATTTATGGCATCGTGTATCGAAGGTTTAAACGGATGCGGCTGATGTAGCAGACTTCGTCAGATTCCCTCTCATTTGAGGGGTTTTTGATTGTGGGGACGCTCTTCCCTGCCAGCGCAAGCCCCTGCAGTTAATTACGCTACCGCATCGCGGTAACAACTTTCTCCTTCTCCAAATGGTCACTTCGTGTCGTGGGTGTTTGTTTTGTTTTTGGTTGCCCGTGGATTGTATACGGAGACTAATTTATATCGTCGCCCGTAGGACGTGGATTAGTCCAAATCCGTATTTTCTTAGATTTGGGTTTGGGGGTTGGGTTTAAGGATACGTTAGTCTCATTTGAGACTAAGATCAACTTAAACATTTGTTAAGGATACGTTAGTCTAATTTTTAGGCTAAGATCAACTTAACGGGATTGTTTAGATCCAACAAGAGAGCATTTGGGCTCTGTTGTTTAGTTTAGAGACATTGCGATCGATTAGTTTAAGGACATTACGGTCCAAGATTAAGGACATCATAGCCCGTGAGTTTAAAGACCTCACAGTCAAGGTTAAGGACATCATAGTCCGTGAGTTTAAAGACTCCACAGTCAAGGTTAAGGACATCATAGTCCATGGGTTTAAGGACCCCACAGTCCAGTTTAAAGACGTCATAATCTATGAAATGTATGGTTGTCGGGACCCATCACCTCTCTGAAGACGTTGAAGGATTACAACGACAAATATCAGAGGGGTTCAGAGATGTACCCTTGAACCAAAATTGATTGGGAGATCTATAGTCCAATTTGGAACTAAGATCAATTAATTAGATTATGAGCACATTAGCTCAGTTAAATCTGAATTGATGACTTATGGCCAATTTGGGCTAAATCCAATTAAGTTTGAAATGTTGGCCCTTTGTTGGGCTATTGAACATTTGCATGGGTTCAGCCCCTCATTATTTAGCAATGCTAAACAAGAGTTTGAAGGCTCTGATAACACTTTGTCTTTGTTGAGTGCTGAGCACTCATATGCCATATAGAATGATCAATTTTGGAAGGCAAGGATGTACTTGAGACCCTGCAAAAAGAGAAGTCTTGCCTCAGAAGAACTTAGCCAATTTAGGCTAGGATTGATTTGAATATAGTGTTAAACACTAACATATATTTAATGCTCACGTGTTCCCACGTGATGCGCTGAAAATAGTGTTAAACACTAAAAAAAAACGCTCAAAAATAGTGTTAAACACTAAAATTGGATTGGTCACATGGGGCCATGTGAGGCCTCTGAAGGTGGGGACCAGTCTTCCTTTGTTTTGTTCTCAGAGTATTCAAAGGTGTCAAACACTTAAGTCTTCACAGCCATCACATGTGAGCACGTGATAGGCACCCATGCACTGATTTATTAAAGTGTTTTACTAGGGGTCACGTGGGGACACGTGAGGGCGCCCAAAATCGATTTTGCCTTTGGCTTTGTTCCTTTTATTATAAGAGTCGTGTGGGAACACGTGAGGCATTGCCTCCAGGCTCTTCTTTCTCATTTTAAGGGATCTGTTTCAGGGGGTCACGTGGGAGCATGTGACCTAGTTCTGTTCTTTCTTTTCTGATCATTGAGGATAGGGGTCACGTGTCACCACGTGACCAAGTTCTTTACGTGCATGGGGTGCTTTAAGTCTCTTGTTTTTTAAGAATTAAATTCTCTGTAGGGTTAAACCCTAATTCTGTTTTAGAGGAATTAAATTCCTGTGTATGTGGAAGAATTAAATTCTTATGTAGGGTTAAATCCTAATTTCATTTAGAGGAATTAAATTCTTATGAATTTGGGGAGAATTGAATTCTCATGCAGGGTTGAACCCTAATTTTATTTGGAGGAATTAAATTCCTATGAAATTGGGAGAATTATATTCTCATATAGGGTTAAACCCTAGTTTTATTTGGAAGAATTAAATTCCTATGAATTTGGGAGAATTAAATTCTCTAAACTCAATTCTCCCTCTAAGTTTTGGATCTGCATGGCAGAATCTCCCCGATGAGAATTAAATTCTCAACTTGTGGGGAGATTTGCTTCTGCAGATCTTTAAGCAGAGGAAGAACTAAGTTCTTTTGCAGAAGAGTTAAA
Organism: Agapanthus africanus; assembly: GCA_030015575.1. Lineage (NCBI taxonomy): Eukaryota > Viridiplantae > Streptophyta > Magnoliopsida > Asparagales > Amaryllidaceae > Agapanthus > Agapanthus africanus. The sequence continues at coordinate 356,183,671 of CM057339.1, read as the reverse complement.
CTCTTAGATTGAGAATTAAATTCTCCTTTTGTTTTATGGAGCTTAGATCTCTTTCCCCTTTCTCACCTAGGGTTTCTTTTCTTGAGAATTAAATTCTCCTTTCTTTTCTCTCTGCTGTTGTTTTTTCTCCAGAAAATCAAAATTCCAAGATCCAAAAATCCTCCCTTCTCTTCTCTTCTTGGCTCCTATTTATAGGAGAAAGAAAAGAATCAATTTATTTAGTAAATCTTTCATTGAAAGATTTTGGTTGTTTTTGTAACCAACATGATCTTTTAGATCACTCAGTGAATTTTATTCACCATTGGATTTTTAATCCAGAAGATATTCTGTTTGTTATTCTTGGTGAATTTAAGGGAAATCTTTCCTTGTATAAAATCTTTCCATAAATTGGTGATTTTTTAATCACCATTGGATTTTTAATCCAACGGTGCTCCACTTTACAGTGCATAATCTTTTTTGTTTGGAAAGATTTAAAGAAATACTTTCCCAGTTAGGGTCTTTGATTTCCCTTAATTAGAATTTAATTCTATTAGCTCAGAAGGCTTTTAAATCCCATCACGTGTTGGCACGTGATCCCAATATTTGATCATTGAAATAGAATTTAATTCTATCAATTAAAGAGTTTAGGAACCTGTCACGTGTTAGCACGCGACCCTCTTGGTTAAACATTTTATTCAGAATTTGATTCTGCCTTTTAACAGAGCTAAGGAATCATCACGTGTCAACACGTGATCCTTGGTCACGTATGAGCACGTGATGCATCATTGAGGTTTTTCCTTAGCTGTTTTGTTACATTTTTGTTTGACTAGAATTTAATTCTATAAAGTAGAGATCACAGGAACCTATCACGTGTTAACACGTGACCCTTGGTCACGTGTGAGCACGTGATACCTCATTGATGTATTTCCTGATATTTTATCAGGTAACAGTTATATTGACGACCTCGTGGTGAAGAGCAAATCGCACGAGGAGCATTGGGAGCATCTAAAGATAGTGTTTCAGCGCCTTCGGAAATACAACCTGAAGATGAACCCTCTGAAATGCGCGTTCGGAGTTTCCTCAGGCAAATTCCTAGGATTCATCGTACGGCATCAAGGCATCGAAATAGACCCATCAAAGATCAAGGCGATTATGGAAATGCCTTCGCCAAGAACTTTAAAACAATTGCGGTCTCTACAAGGGAAGCTCGCGTATATTCGGCGGTTCATAGCTAACCTCTTCGGAAAATGCCGTCCCTACAGTCACCTGATGAAGAAGGGAACCCCGTTCGTCTAGGATCGCAAATGCCAAAGCGCACTAGACGAAATCAAGCAATACCTACAGAATCCGCCGGTACTGACCGCCCCGGTCAAGGGAAAGCCCATCATCCTGTACACAACCGCCCTTGAAGGTTCCTTAGGCGCACTATGGGCACATGGAAACGACCAAGGGAAAGAGAGAGCCCTCTACTATTTGAGTCGAGTTCTTCTGGGGGCAGAAAACAACTACTCCCTATCGAAAAGCACTGCCTGGCGTTAATCTTCGCGATAACGAAGCTTCAGCATTATGCTTTGGCGCATGAGGTCCATCTCATATCAAAAGTGGATCCTCTCAAGTATTTGATGTCAAGAGCCATACTAACGGGACGACTCGCTAAATGGGCCCTACTCTTAATGGAATTCTCGATAACATACCGACCGCTCAAGGCAGTGAAAGGCCAGGCCATCGCCGACTTTCTCGCTGAGCATCCGATACCTGCCGATTCACCCCTGAATTGCGAATTGCCAGACGAAAACGCGTTTGACACGATCGATGGGGAAAGAGGAGGGAGTGATACCCGATGGGAACTCTACTTCGATGGGGCATCTTCCATGAAGAAGAGAAAGCACAACTCCCCCATAATCAAATCTGGGATAGGCCTCATCTTCGTGACTCCACAAGGAGGGATAATGCGCTTTTCCTTTTCCTTAATAGAGCCGAGGACAAACAATGAAGCAGAATATGGGGCTTTGATAGCAGGTCTTTAGATCGCTGTTGACATGGAAATCGAAAACCTCCTCTTATACGGAGATTCCCAGCTGGTCGTTAGTCAAGTAAATGGCGACTATTAAACGTGCAAACCAGAGTTGGTAAAGTACGGCGAGAGAGTGCAACAGTTACTAACTCAAATTCCCTCCTACATCCTGGAGAGCATACCGCGTATAGAAAATAGCAAGGCGGACGCATTAGCCAAACTCCCTAAAGAACTGGCTGACGAAAACCTCGATGACGTAAGAATCATTGTACAAAGCCGTCAAGTTCTTTCACCAGCAGAAATATCTCCGAAGTCGTTTGAAGAAAAGGAAGCAATCAAGGAAACAACCCTGCAAATAGAGGGCCAAGAAAAGGCTAAGGATTAGAGAGAGGTCTTTATAGACTACTTCAAATCCCGTAGAACACCTGAAGATGCATCCTCAAGACATCAGCTCATGAAACGAGCTCTGTCTTTTGCCTTCGTCAATGATACTCTATACAAGAGATCATTCGACTCTCTATGGCTGAGATGCCTAGGACCGGAAGAAGCAAGGAGAGTCGTCCAAGAAACTCACGACGGACTCTGCGGTTCTTATCAAGCCGGGCCAAAGATGAAGCTGAAGATCAAAAGGATGGGCTACTATTGGCCCACGATGATTCAGGTTTGTCTCGAATACGCGAAGCAATGCCATTTGTGCCAAATTCATGGAGACTTCATCCACCAGCATCCAAACCGCTACACCCAACAGTGGCTAGCTGGTCGTTCGAAATGTGGGGAACTGACATAATTGGGCCCATCGAACCAGCGTCATCCAAGGGACATCGGTTAATATTGGCGACAACTGATTACTTCTCTAAGTGGGCAGAATCAGTATCGCTAAGAGAAGTGAAGACGTAGAATATTATCCATTTCTTTAAGACACACGTCATCTATCGGTTCGACACTCCGCGACGGATTATCTCCGATAACGGGCCGGCCTACAGAAGTCACAAAATCAGCCGCTTCGCACAGTAGCATAATATAGACTTGAGATACTCTTCGGTCTATAATCCCTGAGTTAACGGTCTAGCTGAGACTTTCAACAAGACCTTGACGAAGATCATAAAGAAGATGGTGTCCAAAAATAAAAAGGACTGGCACGAGAGACTGCATGAAGCTCTCTGGGCATATCAGACTACATTCAAAACGGCTACGAATACAACGCCGTATGCATTGATATTCGGCATGGAAGTAGTACTCCCCTTGGAGATAGAGCTACCCTCTCTACGAGTGGCGGTTCATTACGAGCTAACAGACGAAGAGAATACTCATCTTCGGCTTGAAGAGCTAGACGCCCTCGATGAAACTAGCCTCATGGCGCGGCAAAACCTAGAAGCTTACAAAGTAAGGATGACACGCTCATACGAAAGATTAACTAGGCCGAGAACATTCTGCCGAGACGAACTCGTGCTAGTAGTCAAGAGACCTATGATCCCCAATCGTCCCAAACGGAGGAAATTCGAGCCGAACTATGAGGGCCCATAGATCATAGACAAAGTCTACTAAGGTGGGGCTTACTTGCTCATGGATATGCATGGCGAAAGACCCTTCTGGCCAATAAACGGCCGGTTCCTAAAAAAATACTACGCCTGATGAGTCACGGCCCGGGTCAACGATAGATGATGACGTCCATGTCCGCTCGCTATCTTCCCAAGCCTAAACTCTATAAGTAGCATCCGGCAAAATCTCGCCTCAAAATCCCTATGGACTGAAACATCCCTAAACTAGCAATGGACCACAGAGTCCTGAAACTAGCTACGGACCGAAACTCTACAAACCGCAGCATCCTTAGGCTGACGCAAATAAAAAAACTGTACGTTTATAAGAAAGATGGGCACGGATGAAAACCCGAAAGGGCCCCGTGAGTAAAAACAGCAAGGCTACCGGCGATGTTTGTGAAAACCCGAAAGGGCGCATACTCGTAAAAAAATTCATGCACACTTGCAAGGTCCTCTCGACCTTGTAAGGAGAAAATACCTGCGTGAGATCCTTACGACTCACAAGGGAGTAACACACTTAGGAATCCCCACGATTCCTGAGGGGAAATTACACTTACGAGATCCTCATGACTCGTAAGGAGAACCCTCTTATGAGACCCTCACGGCTCATAAGATTCAAAAGCCTTAACCTACAGGGATCTGAACCTGTTCTTAAGCCATCACATTTCCCAGACTACCCTACAAACGGTTCAATGTTGACCCTTGTATACAATCCACGGGCACAAATAAATGTCTCCCCTAGCAAGTTCCACCGATGGCGCAAAATGTTCTCATGTGGTGAACGACACTTGTAAGTCCTCTCGACTTATAAGGAGAAAATACTCTTGTAAGATCCTTACGACTTATGAGAGACCATGCACTTAAGAATCCTCACGATTCCTAAGGAGAAATTGCACCTATAAGATCCTCACGACTCGTAGGGAGAAACACCTTTATGAGACCCATACGGCTCATGAAGTCAAAAGTCTTAGTCGACAAGATCCTAACCCTGTTTGCTAAGCCACCTTTGTTCGAATCGACAGAGGCAAAATGATGATTCGCTCCTGGCAATGTCCCAGTGGTAGCGATGCTGATACTTAAATCAGTATCAAATTCCAAGTCCTTTCATGGGAAATGATGATTCGCTCCTGGCAATATTCCAGTCGCAGTAATGCTGATGCTAAGATTGGCATCAGATTCCAAGTTCCATACTCGCAGCAAAAAGTCAGCGAGTTACAAATGCATATGAAATAGCCGAAATGATGGGGAAACTTGCAACAAAAATCAGCAAGTAAAAGATATGCATACAAAAATAGCCGAAATGATTGGGCAACTCACAATAAAAAACAGCGAGTAAAAAGAAAAATAGCCGAAATGATTGGGCAACTCGTAATAAAAAACGGCGAGTAAAAAGAAAAATAGCCTAAATAAACAGCGAGTAAAAAGAAAAATAGCCAAAATGATTGGGCCCCGTAAAAAATAGCCGAAATGATTGGGCAATCATGACTTTCACAATATAAAAGCTGAAATGATAGAGCATCACGGAAAGAAATAAAAAAAAATGAGAATAATGAAAGAACGAAACTTTTGCTCTACAGGTGAGTCCATACCGACCCCTGTATACAATCCGTGGGTATAAACGAAAAGGGAACCACATTTCCCCACCAGACTCTATCAAAGGGAGAGTCAGATCTCGACGGCAACATCTACATCCCAGAAGATCAACACGACATTCCTTATCAACTCCAGCAGGATGCAGACGTAACGTCAACAACCGACCTCAAGGTCTCAACGAAGCGGAGCTATGGCAAAGTCCTTAGTCCCAAATCTCGACGGCCACATCTATAGCTTAGAGACCAACAACGACGTTCCTCCTCATTCGAGCAGGATACGGACGCGACATCACCGATCGGAGCCACGGAAAAAGTCTCCGGTTCTAAGACTCTACGGTTTACAGACAACCTAGAGTCAAACCCGACACCGCAGAAAGCGGAGCAAGTCAAACCCGACATCGCAGAAAGCGGAGCAAGTCAACCCGGACACCGCAGAAAGCGGAGCAAGTCAACCCGGACACCGCAGAAAGCGGAGCAAGTCAAACCCGACACCGCAGAAAGCAGAGCAAGTCAATCCGGACAACGCAGAAAGCGGAGCAAGTCAACCACGACACCGCAGAAAGCGGAAACAAGTCAAACAATAATCCCTTGATTCGTCTCGAATCGTAGGGGAAAGCCTTAGGCAATGGGGATAAGGACCCGTTTCCTAAGCATTGGGACCCTGCAAGTCGGTTCAAGATGGGCCTTTGTATACTATTCACGGGTCACACTCTCCAAAGTCGAGTCTCGACAAGGAGGGAAACAACCACTTCCGAGTCCTCTCGACCTGTAAAAGGGAAAAATTCTCTTGTGAGATCCTTATGACTCTCGAGAAAAAATACGCACTCAGGAATCCTCACGATTCCTAAGTAGAAATTACACCTACGAGATCCTCTCAACTCGTAGGGAGAAAAGTCCTTATGAGACCCCAACGGCTCATAAAGTTGAAAAGTCTTAGGCAACAGACCTGAACCTGTTTCCTAAGCCGTCGCTACCCTACAAAGAGGTTAAGACGGACTGCTATCTTCTATCTACATGCCACATTTGCTAAAGTAACATGCCAATGACACAGCGAAGAAAAGAAAGCGATAGTACGGGATAAAAAATGTGTCTTTTATTCATGAATTCAATTGAGTACAAGATACATCATATAAAAGAATAAAAAATGATTGAATGCATGTTATTACAAATTTTCAGTCGATACAAAGACGGCTACTGAGAAGGAGGCATCTTCAGTAAGTCAGTAAGCCGCCCGCGTACTCCTCTCAACTCCTTTTCATGGCCAGCCGCCACAGCCAATTCCGCTTCAATTCGAGCCCATTGCCGTAAACAGGACGAAAGTTTCTCATCGATTTTCTGCTGAGTAACTTCGCAACTCGGCGTAACCCGCACGGTGGAGTCGAGCTTCTGCCTCAGTACCGGCCCGTCAGAAATACATCGCTGAAGATTGTCAAAGACAGCTTTCAGCTGCGCAGCATTCGCTTCGACCTGGGCATGCAGTTGGACAGACTCGATGGAAGCTGCCTCATGTTCCTTCCATCTCAAGGTCGCCTCTTGTTCAAAATGGCGAAGGAAAGGAACATTCTGCTCAACCCATGCAGCCCGCTGGGAGTTCAAAGCCGATACTTCCGGAGCGGGACGCTTGAACTCAATCTCATGCAGGCAAGCCTCGATCTTTCTACAATAATTAACCTAAGACTCGACGACGCCTTCGTCATGGAAGTTCACGAGCGTCGCCAGTATAGGATTAACCTCAGCAGCAAAGTTTGCAGTAAATGCGAGGGCCTTGGCGTCAAGATCCTCGACGAACTCGCTCAACATTCGCAGGCTAGTAGCAGCACTCCTGGAAGATGGGTGTTTGGCAAAGGGCCCTACTGGCATTAGGATGCAATACTCAAAGGAAGCTGGAGCCGGCACGATTGTTGCAAAACAAACTATGGTCAAATATCGACTTGGAAGGTAAAGAGAAAACGCGAGCGATGGAGTCTACTATATCGGCTGTGGCAGATGGAAAAATTGGGAGTACCGGAGGTGCGGCTATCCCCACGTCTCCTCCTCCGATTCGTGACGCTGCGATCAATATAAAGAAGACTTAGCAACAATACGGATATTCATAAAAGAAAGAAAGAAACAATAGCTGAAGGATATACTAACCAATACCAGCGGGCGGAACGACTTCCGACTGGAAGGAGAAATGCGGGTTCAGCACCTGGTACAAATGGTCAAAAAGGACTCCTGCAGAGTTGCGACAATACACGGTCAGTACAAGGAAGACGGTGCTCATAGTTCAACTAAAAAAATCGCGAATCTATACCTTCCAGCATTTCGGAGGACAAAGGTGAAGGCGAGGGAACAATAACCGTTATGGCGGCGACCGGAGGTGCTTCTGATGGCACAATCTCAGCATTCGCTGCACCTTTAAACAAAACATCGTTAGGAGAAGCTAAACAGAATTGTGAAATAAAAAGAACAGTGGCTCAAGACTTACCTGACGAGTCACCAACCAAAGCCGCGACGGAAGCATCACCAGGCGTAACGACTTCTTCGCTCTCCCTCAGAGGAGTAGTTTCTGCGCCCATGGCTTTTTCCCCTGATTCAACAAGGGCCGTCGTGACACTTGCGATGCCCGCCGATACCAGGGAACTACAAGGGGAAAGAGCGGCAGTTTGGGCAGTCCCAGACTCCCGAGAGAGAGTAGCCGCTTCGGGTTCTGTGGTCGCCATCGTCTCGCCTGCCATCTCATCGTCAGGACTTGGCCCTGCGGGATATGATGTATAAGAATTTTCAGATCGAGTTCTAATAAGAAAGACCGGGCATTACTTTACCTTGCGAAAGATTCTGGGTTGCCTCTCGAGCCGCGCGCGTAACCTGTCTATGGGCGGTAGATAGGGCAGTTGGAGCACCCTCTGAAGGAATAGCGACAGATGGAGAGGTGCTTGAGCCTGCACCTATAGCCAAAGCGACATCACGTTCCTTCGCTGCGCGCTTCCTGCGTTTCCTTTCAGTTTGGGCCATGCGAGCTGATCTCCTTAAGACCTCTGTCAAAGGGACGTCATCGTCCGAACCAGGCTTGGAGCCGTTACAGCATCTGTCATCAGCTGCTTTAGCGAAGCCTCCTGCGGTAATGTTGGAGGAGCTGGGGCCACAACAGCTGGCTCTAGAAGCGTCGCCACATCACCACTTAGGATCAACACCGCACTCGGGATAACCTGAGTCAAAGTAGTCCCTACAATAAAATAAAGGAGAGGGTCAGACCCCGAATAAAGAAAAAGGGAATGAAGGCCACAATGAGCTGAATTATACCAAGACCCAAAGAAGCGCGGAGCCTCTCTTCCTCCTTGAAAGTCTTGATGAACGCCGCGAGAGCCTCTTCAGCAGAAATACCTATTGAAGAAAAGGGCATTAGTAAAAGCATAATAATAAGGAAGGAATGAACAAAAAAATATACAACTGAAGCATACCTGACTTCACGATGGTGATCAGTGCCGCTTCTTCGCGAGCCAGTCGCTCGGAGGCCACAAGGGCAGCCTGGAGATCAGTATCATCCGCAGGCATGATGAATAAGCCCTCATTGGTCCTATACTCGTACAAACCCTCGTTGTAGGGAGCATGAGGCTCCTGGCCGAGTACAACATCGGCAAAAAATAACGATTTCTTCTTCTTTTGTGAGCGAGCGCCGGCAGCCGATGACAGGAGCTTGCGCTTGGCGGGAAATTTTGGGCGACGAGTCCCGATCTCCGTACCTACGCCAGACTCAGAAGACGCTGCAGCTACCGATTCTACAGGAACATGAGGTAGAGGCTTATCAGGAAAGGCGCGGGACCACAATCGCAGCAGCTTCTCTTAAGGAAGGATGAACGGTGGTCCGTCGCTTCAAAGGAACGGCTGGATTACCAGCTGGGACAACACCCTTATGATCGAGCAGTAAATGCTTTTCTTCCCTAATAACAGCACCCGTCACATGCTGGTACCACGCCACATGTGCGTTCGAGGCTTTCGGAATGCAGCTTGGCTCACTGATAAAAAAGTTGGAACCGGTGTTTAGCCGCATGAAATGGTGCAGCGCGCTGCGGATACCCTCTTCCGTATCAACCGGCTCAGCTACAAAAGCCTCAAGTGGAACACCCTGATTGTAACTCGATTGTTGAGAGAAACGGTGCGGGTTGTACCTCATGAACAGCGCCGAGTCGTTCTGCCTAAACACTAAAAAGCCCGGCCTGATTGAATACAAATGTAGAATCTCTCGAGCCTTCAAGGTAGAAGCCCCGTCTTTGAAGGTGTCGCGCAGTGGCTGCACCGTTTTTATGGATTCCTTGCCGATGGTTAAGACCTTATCGATGAAAGCCATGCCATCCCCGACCATACGCGGGCGAAGTACCAGACCCCGAGCTTCTCGTTGTGATGGATCTAAAGCAGAAGCATCAACTAGCAATATAACCCGAGGGAAGTTATAACTGTCGTAGAAACGGGGCCGTTTGTGGACTCCAAAAGCGCCAAGCACATGCAGCTCTATCCACGACATGAAATAGTGCAGCGGAAGATTTACGGGCTGTACCCTGGCTGAGTGGTGTCTGCCGCTAAGCTGAAGCCATGATACAAGTGAGCCAGCTCAGCGACCCCGACGTCCACTCGCATCCCAATAACTATTCGGTGAGCCGGATAGAAGACGGATGGCCTCATATAGCGAGGGTGCATTGGGAGCACAAACCAGCTTAACCATAGGCCGAAAAACCCTAAAAAGAACGCCTCTTCGTCGATATCTAAAGCTGCGGGCTCTGCAAAGGGGACGACCGGGGTATCTGGGAGGAAGAAATTCCTTTGATCCGCCTCCGCTGTTGGCTGGCTATCCAAGCCAAAACCAAAAGGATCGTCAAGCTTGGCGAATCTCATGGCTTGTTTTGACAAGGCTTCCGGACGAAGAAAGCGGGCGATGAAAGCCACGAAGCTGACTCCGTGCCCTCCGGATTCGAGAAACATACTTTCGTAAATTTTCAACACCTTGATCAGACTTGGGAATTGATGTTGAATGACATTCTCCGGGGTAAGGCCCATCACCACTGATTTGGTGGCAAAGATGTACTCGTCAGGAGGAAGTAGCTCCTCGTAATGTTCTCCCCTGACGGGTAAGCCGGAGATCTCCGCTAACTCCTCCAAGGAGATTGAAACTTCCCGATCTGCTGAAAGGAAGGTGTGAGTTGGGATACTCCATTGTTCCAAGAAAGCTTTGACACACCATACATGGGGTGTGGAATACTGGAAAAGAGACGCGTAAACTGCGGGGTACAACTCGAGCTTCAGCAACAGTGATTTCTTGGCCGACAAGGTGTATCGAGCCCATTGCAAGTATCCGGCTGAATGGCGAGGAGTCAAGCCTATCATGTATGGCTGTCCCCAAGGGCGCGACCCACCTTGACATATGCGCCGCCCTAGAATATCTAAAGCCATCGGCGGCTGTACGGGTATCAAGGCCATAGAGGGCTGAAGGCGACCCTCCGAAGTCCAGTTAACCTCCTCCATAGTGTAATTCACCTGGGGTGAGTCAGCATAATGAATGGCGGAGATTGGCTCTGAAGGCACTGCACAAGAGAAACTGCATTGACCCTGAATAATTTGATTGTACCATGACCTCCATAGATGAAGAGATTTCTGCTCCGGATCGTGATCTTTAATGAGCGCGAAGACTTCCCTATCCACGGGCGCGTCAGCAAATGCGCTCTCCGGATGAACAAATGGGAAAAAAGTGTCAAAAGACATAATACCTGCGCGAAAAAGAACAAGGGTTAGCTGTCAATGCTACAGTCCAACCATACTGCAATGCAGTGGAAATGAACCAAAGGGGACCCACAAAATCAAGGCGACGGCTCATCATTGATGAGACAGTCACTCATTAAAGAGGAAATCCTAAAAGGATTCTCATCTAATGAGAGGCTCATTGGGCCAAGGAGTTTAACTCCCTCGAGAGCAGTGCTCTGCACTAGAAATCACATCTATCATTATGAGGGGAATAAAAATTCCCCAAAAATTCTAAAGAGCTATGCTTTGCGAAAACGATGGAACAAGCCATCAGAACCCTAAAAAAGCAAAGGTTTTTACAGAGGTAAAACCCCAAGATCTTTAAAGATCTGAAATACAAATCTTAGAAACTCTAAGAGTTCTTCATTAATGGGTTAAGAAACTGTAAAAAAAGATCTCTTTAGATCTGTGATCTAAGAAGAGCAAAGCTGTGTTAAGAAATCCTAAAAAAGATTTCTTTAGATCTATGATCTAAGAAGAGCAAAGCTATGTTTTAATTAACAGTTTAAAGAAATCCTTAAAAAATCCATTGTTAGATTTATGATCTAGTAAGAGCAAAGCTCTGTTTAATGGGGTAGAACATGATTCTTACCAAATATTTGAACAAAGTTCTAACTTAAAGGAAGTTCTGTGGGCAGAGATCTATGCTCTGAAGAGAGAATTAAATTCTCAGAAAAACAAGAAGGGTTGAAGATGAACAGAAGTCATCTCAAGGGCCAAAGGCCCTATTTATTGGCGCTGGAAGTCGATCCAACTTCCAAGTTGATCTAATGGTGGAAAGGCTGCCACCGCTACACTCACGTGTAAGCCACGCGAGCGCGACGGTGGGGGGCATTTGTTTCCTCCAATCAGAGAGCAAAGCTCTGTTCAAAATTTGAATTTTGAACTGAGGCAGCGCCTCACGTGCAAAGCACGAGAGCGCTCGCGCCAAGAGCGCCAGTGCCCCACATGCAAATCACGAGAGCACCAAGCGCCAAGAGTCAAAGACTCTGAGGCAGCGCCTCACGTGCAAAGCATGAGAGCGCCAAGCACCAAGAGTCAAAGAATCTGAGGCAACGCCTCAGCGCCAAGCACCAAGAGTCAAAGACTCTAAGGCAGTGCCTCACGTGCAAAGCACGAGAGCACTGGCGCCAGATCTAAAAGTTCTCCACCATTGGATCAAAGATCCAACGAAGATGATAAAATCATCAAATTTCAGAATCAAAATCCGCGGAAGAAATATTCCTCAAATCTTTCTAAATAAGAAAGATTGCTTTCTGTAAAACAGAGCGCCATTGGATCAAAGATCTAATGGTGATTAAGAAATCACCAAGATACAAAATAATCTATGTATGGGAAAATATTTTCCCAATCTTGTTAATAACAAGAGGAAAATCTTCTGTAAAACAGAAGCCCTTGGATCAAAAATCCAATGGTGGGAAATATCCCCAAATCAACCAGAGATCTCTCAATAAGAGATTTCCTTAACTGATTCAACAAATCAGCCTTCCCTATATAAAGGACCCAAAACTTCAAGTCTTGTAGAGAAGAACCTCCCTATAAGTTTCAAATTGAAAGAAGAAGAATAGAAGAACTCCTCCATAAATTTCAGAATTCAAGGCGAGAACTACCTTTCTTCAAGGTAAAGAAAAACAAAAGAGATCAAAGCATCTCCTTATAAAAGAAGAACTTAGTTCTTAGATGCAGGAGATAAAGTCTCTCATAAAGAAACACAAAAGAGATCACAACATCTCATCATAAAAGAAGAACTTGGTTCTTAAATCCATGAGACAAAGTGTCTCATAAAGAAAAACAAAAGAGATCATAGCATCTCCTCATAAAAGAAGAACTTAGTTCTTAGATCCATGAGACAAAGTCTATCATAAACGAGAATTTAATTCTCAGAGCACCGAACTGATCAGAACTGCCAAAAAACAGTGCCTGGCGCTCAGCGCCAAGCTGTAACGTTTTGAAAATCGTTTAGGTGAAATTCGGAGAATCGGTAAAATAACGGGTGTTTTCCGTAAAAAATCAAGATATAATTATCTTTCATCATAAAATCAAATATACCTATTCTAGATATGAATTTGCTAGTATTTGAATTTTAATTGGCCACTTGTAAATTTCTAGTTTACATAAAATATTTTCCGAAATTAATTATTTTAAATATTATTTTAAGCCTTCACCAATATATTTAATTAGGGATAATTAAAAATTGGAATGGGTTAACACAAGTTTTGTGCATTATGATACATTAAACTAACATGTAAAATTTTGTTTTTGAAATGAAAAGAAATTGTCATGACAGTCTTACAAAATATCAAGGAAAAAGGCTTATTTTGTGAAAATTAAGTTAAATAGATGCGACATGGGCTTGTTGTTTGAGTTTTGGGCTTTGTTTATTGGAGATTTCCACACCCACACCCCACACACTCACCTCTCCCCCATGTGGCCGAACCCACACAGCAGCCCCCCATTTCCTTTTTCCCACTTCAAAAAAAAGAGAGAAGAAAATGATGTAATGAAAGAATAAAGAAAATGGGTAATGTTTTTATAATGAGGTATGGGTAATTGTTGACTTTTGTGTTGACTTGGAACCCACATCTCTCTCTCTCCCCCCTTCACCAAAAAATCTGGCCGAGCCTCTTGTTCAGCCCCCCCCCCCAAATTCTCACTTCTTTTTCCCTTCAAAAATCCACAAGAAATCCATCAAAAATCAACCCAAAATCCCACTAATTCCAAATTTAATCCTTGCCCAGTATTCCTTGGCCATTCATGCATGGATCTTGAAGCTTGGAAGCAAGTTTGGGAGGCTAAGTGGCAAGCTAAATCTATAGTTTGTGAGGTATAAATCTTGACCATATAGTTAATTTATTGTTTAAATACTTAAATCAAACTCAATTAGTTAGTAGTATCAATTTCAAGAATTGAGTTTTCAAGAGAAGGGTTGATTTGGAAGTTAGGGTTTTGATTATTTGGTTTAGTTATGATGTGTAGTTAACATATTAAGACATGCAAAAATAAAGCTAGTAACTAGTTTGCTAATTATTAGTTTAAAATTGTTAAAAGTGGTTAATTTTGCAAACTAGTTTTTTAAATTAAAACAAATTAGTGTGATAAAATTGAGTAAATGTTTATGTGACCTAATTAAGATATTATGTGATTATTGTAACCACTAAAATTATTAAAACATTAAGTTTTGTACGAAAACGGCTAATTTAGGCTTACTAGGGTTCTTGAAAATAAATCGATTTGAGCAATTTTAAGGTTTTTATGAATTGCACCCTATTTTCATATAAATTTTAGTGTGTTATGAATGCATGATTGTTACGTTGGGTTTTTCTCGATCAATCGGCGTTTGTACGCCGATTTCGAGAGTTATTTGGTTCTTTTGCATGAGCGGACCATAGGTTTTGACCCATATGAGATTCGTGTGTCGTTTCGGTTATGAGTCGGATTTTAATGCAATACGATGTGTTATGATATGTAGGTACCCTCACGAGGACTTCGAGACAACAACCAAGCGCATGGAGACATCGACATCGGCAAGCGAAGATCAAGGTGAGAAGATATATATCTACGGGGGAAGTCGGGTGGATGGCGTATAGCACCCCCGCAGTTTCGTAGAATAGAACGCGAATGCGTTATTATATATATATGCTTATGTGGTATGAGATGTGTATACGAAATGCCTTACATGACTTTGGGTTAGTGTTAGTGTATTCGTAAAATAGTGCCGTTATCTAGTTTCTTAGTCGCGAACCCTAGAGTAGTGATTTGCATACACACGCGCGCACACACACGCATGCATTTTATTTTATTGAGCGTATATGGGGATATATGCATATATATATATACATATGCGTATGTGAGTATACACACACACACACACACACACATACTTGGATTATGAGGATAGGATATGATATTTGGAGATAAGTCGATAAGATTGGGCATGGTGCCATGAGATCAGTGATATGATGTGCTTCGTATTAGCGGGTCCTTGGGCGATGTGTTCATACACACGTATATATCTATGTAGATGGTATCAGTATTGTACTAGACTTAGATCAGTACCCCCAGTTCACGATATGTGATGATAAGGATACCACATGAATAATGAGATAAATGTGATATTGAACTGTATCCAAATTTGGGATGCCGTACGATGGATTTACCGTACGAGTTATACATTGAAGATAGATCCGCACTCTTGACTCGAGAATGTCATATTATATATTGTATCGTATGTGATACTATTGAGGCGGGATCACCGACTATTATATATATATATCGACTCAGACTTAGGTGGTTTTCCTTACCCTTTCAATTAGTCTGCTAGTTTAGTCCTGTAGTTTACTTATAGATATTAGACTAGAATCGAGTCATACCTATTTCAAAACTAACGAATCGTGAGTATTTTAAAGATAGGCCAAGGAATTCTACGGATATTTCAAAGGACGTACCTTTTCTTAAAAACACCGTAGTCCTATTTTCTAAACACCACGATTCGTGTTATTTCAAATGCCAAACTTTATGACTCGTATATATTGATGTAGATTCTTATATGTTGCATTTACTATTCATTTGCCATTTATTCTGCTGTTCGCATTGCATTGCATGCTTATATGTATTTTCGTCGGTAATGATGAAACCTGTTGTTAGGACACCAGCACCATTACCGATAATGCGTATGCTCCACGTACACTCGCTTGCCGGCTCACACACATCTTCATCGGTAATTGCTATGTCACGTTCACTTTAGAGAACATTATTTCATTGACATAGCTTGCTAGCTGATAGTTCCTATATGTTATTGTTTCATATGCTAGTTCATTATTGCATTCATGGCTTGATATTTCATGCATATTTATATATTCATTGTCATGCAATATTTTAAGGGCCAGTCTGGATTTCCGGAGCCCGGTATTCATTATTATTGATTATTCAGTTTTGGATTTCGGATTTCCATGGGATTTTTGGATTTAGAGAAACCGCAAAGATTTATAAACTGATTATCACTTTCAAAAGATAAAAGTGCGGTTTTCTCATGATATGATTTGAGATATGTCCACCATGAGTTTTCTCGGCTCTTGAGCAATATCATACACCCGATTCGAGGAGGAGGAACCGTCTATGGGTGCATGGTGGACCCGGTGCGGTACCCCGGGGCAAGATGGTCGCAGATGATGGCGTTGAGCCTGAGACAGGGGAGTATTGATGACCGGTGATTTTATTTGTGACTCGACGGATATTCGAAGGATACCAATCGGAGTACAGGCCTTTCCGGATAGCCGGAGCCTGAGCTATTGAGATTCGAGGTTACATGCCAGTCCGGATTGCCGGAGCCTGAGCTATTGAGACATTGGGATTTATGTTTTGTGTCGATTATTGACACTGATTTCATGTTGATTTCATTGATGATACATCGATTTATATATACAGAAATCTCACTAAATTAAGAAAACAGTTTTCATATTCATGATGCATTCTGTTTTCATTATATTGCATTCATACCTCATATTTATGATATGTTGCTATCTGAGGCACTGACACGAGCACATGGTATTACACTTATGCATAGATGTTTACCTTTGCCACCTTTCATGCCTCAGACCTTATCATTTTGAGGATATATTTTGATCGTATGACCTAGGATTGAGTCATACATTCGATTTATGCTCTGTGATATTTTCTACTCACGAGTTGGCAACTCACCCTCGTTGTGCCACAGTTCTTGCAGGTTTTACCGTATAGGTTTCATTGCGACTTTCTGGCACACTGCTTCCATTCCGGGTGATTGTTTTGGTAGGTGGGTTCACTCGCATCGTGACCACCCTCGTACATTTATTATATCCAGTTGTATCTAGTAACTCCATCAACCAGACTTGTATATTGTTTCTGGCTTAGAAAATCAGTTGTTATTATTTCGACCTTAGAGTCATGCGTTGTATTATTATGGGTTTTCTTGATGATTTTGAGTTTCCTTTGAGTTTTGATCCTTGCCCTTGGTGTTGTATATTATATTGTTTGCGTGGTTGTGACCGTCAATTGACAAAGAGCTAGCTCCCGCTTGGGGATGCCTTTATGTATATTATTCATGTTTGTACCCGTTTAGGGCCAGTATTTACAAAGGAGACTCTGCCGAAATTTTCGGGAAAATTTGATGTTGCTTTTAAACGTTTAATGCCATTCATGTTATTTAAACCACTTACTTTAAACAAGTTTTTTCTTTCACTTTACTTAAAAATGGTTTAGATTTCTGGGCTTTTGGCTTACTTGAATTAGGTGTGGTCCTATAGACTTCACATGATTCAAGTACCAGTCACGTGGTATTTTGGGTCGTGACAAAGCTGGTATCAGAATGCTAGGTCAACCTTGGTTCGAGTCTATATTTGACTATGCGGAGTCTAGGGCGTATATTATATTCGGAACCTAGGCTTGACCTTACGGAACTTAGACTTGGTTGAGGGGGTATTAGACCCGAACTTTCGTCGCGTAGGTTAACCTTGGTTGATGGAGTATGTGACTTAAGGAGAGTGACGTACCGTGTATATGGTCCGCGGCATACTTACGATACGCTACTCCGCTTAAGAAGCCTTATGATGTACATTTCCTTGCACATTATTATATTCATTCATATGATCTATCCTCATCGATATTGGTTATGGTTTTGCTGCCATGATTACACGGGCAGAGGGAGAGCTACGGCTAGAGTTGCGTCAGCATGAGCTCTTCACGGACGAGGACTGACCAGGGCATGATTCCAGGGACACACGATTTCATAGGTGTATCGTCTATTGTGTTTTCACGCCATGAGCATTTGATGGATCGCTTTTACGAGATGTCTCAAACGTGCAGATCAGCACCAGAGGATTGGGCCACTGCTAAAGGCCAGCCAGAATGTGATAACCGTCAAAGCATCGATTATTTTGATGATTGAGGCACTGTTCAGCGTGCGGACGAATGATTCAGTTGTTGCTGCGACTGAAGAGATGTCGCCCTAGATGTTTGGAGCTAATGCCGCACGAGTGTTACTTAGAGATATGATAGAAGATCGCTAGTCACCAAAGATGAAAGAATAGGATATGTGATTCATTGCCTACCCCGATGCGAGGTCATCAGATTGATTGATTCCAGTTAGAAACGACTTTACGCAGGTACGCTGAGAGTCGATAGAGACGATCGAATGTTAGGAACCCATTTTCCAAGTTTAAAGTATTCGGAAAACAATGCAAGTAATTCTATGGACCCTCTAGAAGAATGAAACCCTAACTCGATATAATGACCATGAGAACACTTTGAAACCTTAGGGTTTGTAGCAGTTCAGCAGTGCAATTAATGAGGCTTGAGTTTGCCCTTCTACGGTTGGTCCACGGGTACTGTGGCATGTACTGGAATACTATTAAACTGTACTCAAGATGTTGAGCTCTTGGGGGATTATGGAACCTTGACAAATCGATCTAAAGGTTCGACACCATTCGGATATCATGTGATGGGATACAATGCTTGGGAGACTCCAGATACGAGTATAGCCGTTGGAGCGCCGTCCATGCAGCCACGAAGAGACGAGTCCAAATCAGTTGACATTAGAGAAAAGTGGAGTAAGCGGTTCGTACGAGATCTTGATGAGATGACATTCCACTCCGCTGACACCAGAGATGTGATACGCATGCAGAGGTGTTGTACATGGATATATCTTCCAGAAGGAGTCATGATGATTATGCAGCCGTTCCGGAACAAGATACAAATTTAGCAAAGGATGATAGATTCCGGGCATTTCAGCAGAAACGAGATTTGGGAGAGACTTCGACAGAACCTTCCTGGAATACTATACGAGAAGACTTGGACCCAGGATCGGTCATATTACGCACACCCAGTAGGCCAGAGTTCGACATCATTGACGAGACATGTTATGAGTGACCATGACAGTTGGCCAGAGATCTTTAGAGGATGTGCTAGAGCGGGACTGTTTCTGCCATCTTTGATTAGATATTTTGGGCGATTTATTTGCATGATCGAGATTTTGTGCACCAGAGTTGCACTCGACTTCGATTTGATGTCATTCGAGATGTTGATTTTGATTTCATACCTATGGTATGCATGTGATTTAACTTGTGCTTTCGGTACAGTTTTCATGCACTTTTAGTATTTTGATTCGATTTTGTGCATGCTGATGCACATGGTTGCGAGATTATATAACACGGTATACCTGATTTGGAATTGGATTGAAATGTATTGTATACCGTCGATTTCGATTGTGATATTTGATATTTGTTTTCGTGCACCTTATGCACTTGACTTGGATTCTTGCACATACTTGGGCGCTTGATGCGATTTTGGTGCACGCCAGATGCACTAAATCGAGATTTTTCGTGCATATAAGATGCACCTGATAGTGCTGTCAGGCACACCTGTTGCCTTTGACAGGTGTTTCGTGCACACCCGTTGTACTTAGATTTTGTTTTTGTGCATATGTATGGCACATTCATGGATTTTGATTTCTGTGCGCACCAGACGCACGTGGCATTCTTATATACATGTTGGGATTGGTTTCTTTTGGAGCAGTACATTTTATGATATTTACTATTTGGTATAGTAGCTGAGCAGGACTAGTCAGAGGACAATACCTGAGTATATTTTTGCATGCATTGATAGTTATCGACGGGATGTCCAAAAAAGGAGCTATAGTCTCAGTATTTACCTACGTGTCCGAGATGACACGAAATATTTTACAAGGGATACCCTTCAAATTTATTTTCAAAAACGGCAGGACATATATGTTAAACAAAGGATATATATATATAGTTATGTTCTTACAATAAACGTCCGCCACCTGTGCTGTGATACACGCACCGCACAACAATTTGAAAAAGAGTTTGGCATGCATTTCTTTCAGATATTTTGACGAGTTCATAACGATGCGTGCTATGTACATGTTCTAGTTTTGATGTATATCATATTGGTTTTCGTATCGTATTTTGACATTTGTGTCTTCACCATAACTCCGATTATTGCGGGATGCTTGACGGAGTTTTGATTTTGGTTTATATACTCGTTTTTCATGCGCATGCATTGCGCTAAGATGTATTTTATGTATTGATGATATCGGAGCCCCGACGACTTGATTATTTTACTGAAATGTTTTAGTATTTGGAGGAGTTTTAATTTAAATCCGGGGACCGAATTTCTTTAAGGGGGAAGATTGTAACGTTTTGAAAAGCGTTTAGGTGAAATTTCAGAGAATCGGTAAAATAACGGGTGTTTTCCGTAAAAAAATCAAGATATAATTATCTTTCATCATAAAATCAAATATACCTATTCTAGCTATGAAATTGCTAGTATTTGAATTTTAATTGGCCACTTGTAAATTTCTAGTTTACTTAAAATATTTTCCGAAATTAATTATTTTAAATATTATTTTAAGCCTTCACTAATACATTTAATTAGGGATAATTACAAATTGTAATGGGTTAATACAAGTTTTGTGCATTATGACACATTAAACTAACATGTAAAATATTGTTTTTGAAATAAAAAGAAATTGTCATGACAGTTTTAGAAAATATCAAGGAATAAGGCTTATTTTGCGAAAATTAAGTTAAATAGATGTGACATGGGCTTGTTGTTTGAGTTTTGGGCTTTGTTTATTGGAGATTTCCACACCCACACCCCACACACTCACCTTTCCCCCATGTGGCCGAACCCACACAGCAGCCCCCCATTTCCCTTTTCCCACTTCAAAAAAAAGAGAAGAAAATGATGTAATGAAAGAATAAAGAAAAGGGATAATGTTTTTATAATGAGGCATGGGTAATTGTTGACTTGGATTTGTGTTGACTTGGAACCCACATCTCTCTCTCTCCCCCTCACCAAAAAATTTGGCCGAGCCTCTTGTTCAGCGCCCCCCCAAATTCTCACTTCTTTTTCCCTTCAAAAATCCACAAGAAATCCATCAAAAATCAACCCAAAATCCCACTAATTCCAAATTTATTTCTTGCCTATTATTTATTGGCCATTCAAGCATGGATCTTGAAGCTTGGAAGCAAGTTTGGGAGGCTAAGTGGCAAGCTAAATCTATAGTTTGTGAGGTATAAATCTTGACCATATAGTTAATTTATTGTTAAAATACTTAAATCAAACTCAATTAGTTAGTAGTATCAATTTCAAGAATTGAGTTTTCAAGAGAAGGGTTGATTTGGAAGATAGGGTTTTGATTATTTGGTTTAGTCATGATGTGCAGTTAACATCTTAAGACATGTAAAAACAAAGCTAGTAGCAAGTTTGCTAATTCATAGTTTAAAATTGTTAAAAGTGGTTAATTTTGCAAACTAGTTTTTTTTAAAATTAATACAAATTAGTGTGATAAAATCTAGTAAATGTTTATGTGACCTAATTAAGATATTATGTGATTATTGTAACCACTAAAATTATTAAAACATCAAGTTTTGTACGAAAACGGCTAATTTAGGCTTACGAGGGTTCTTGAAAATAAATCGATTTGAGCAATTTTAAGGTTTTTATGAATTGCACCCTATTTTCATATAAATTTTAGTGTGTTATGAATGCGTGATTGTTACGTTGGGTTTTTCTCGATCAATCGGCGTTTGTACGCCGATTTCGAGTGTTATTTGGTTCTTTTGCATGAGCGGACCATAGGTTTTGACCTATATGAGATTCGTGTGTCGTTTCGGTTATGAGTCGGATTTTAATGCGATACGATGTGTTATGATATGTAGGTACCCTCACGAGGACTTTGAGACAACAACCAAGCGCATGGAGACATCGACATCGGCAAGCGAAGATCAAGGTGAGTAGATATATATCTACGGGGGAAGTCGGGTGGATGGCATATAGCACCCCCGCAGTTTCGTAGAATAGAACGCGAATGCGTTATTATATATATATATATATATATATATATATATATATATGCTTATGTGGTATGAGATGTGTATACGAAATGCCTTAGATGACTTTGGGTTAGTGTTAGTGTATTCGTAAAATAGTGCCGTTAGCTAGTTTCTTAGTCGCGAACCCTAGAATAGTGATTTGCATACATGCACACACAAACGCATACATTTTATTTTATTGCGCGTATATGGGGATATGTGGATATATATATATATATATATATATATATATATATATATATATATACATATACGTATGTGAGTGTGTGTGTGTGTGTATACGTATACATATACTTGGATGATGAGGATAGCATATGATATTTGGAGATGAGTCGATAAGATTGGGCATGGTGCCATGAGATCGATAATATGATGTGGTTCGTATTATGAGATACGGCACAATATTATAGCGGGTCCTTGGGCGATGTGTTCATACACACGCATATATCTATGTAGATGGTATCGGTATTGTACTAGACTTAGATCAGTACCCCCAGTTCACGATATGTGATGATAAGGATACCAGATGAATAATGAGATAAATGTGATATTGACCTGTACCCAGATTTGGGATGCCGTACGATGGATTTACCGTATGAGCTATACATTGACGATAGATCCGCACTCTTGACTCGAGGATGTCATATTATATATATTGTATCGTATGTGATACTATTGAGGCGGGAGTACCGACTATTATATATATATATATATATATATATATATATATATATATATATGTCGACTCAGACTTAGGTGGTTTTCCTTACCCTTTCGATTAGTCTGCTAGTTTAGTCCTGTAGTTTACTTGTAGATGTTAGACTAGACTCGAGTCATACCTATTTCAAAACTAACGAGTCGGGAGTATTTTAAAGACAGGCCAAGGGATTCTACGAATATTTCAAAGGACATACCTTTTCTTAAAAACACCGTGTCCTATTTTCTAAACACCACGATTCGTGTTATTTCAAATGGCAAACTTTATGACTCGTATATTATGATGTAGATTCTTATATGTTGCATTTACTATTCATTTGCCATTTATTCTGCTGTTCGCATTGCATTGCATGCTTATATGTATTTTCGTTGGTAATGATGAAACCTGTTGTTAGGACACCGGCACCATTACCGATGATACGTATGCTCCACGTACACTCGCTTGCCCGCTCACACGCATCTTCATCGGTAATTGCTATGTCACGTACACTTTAGAGAACATTATTTCATTGACATAGCTTGCTAGCTGATAGTTCCTATATGTTATTGTTTCATATACTAGTTCATTGTTGCATTCATGGCTTGATATTTCATGCATATTTATATATTCATTTTCATGCAATATTTTAAGGGCCAGTCCGGATTGCCGGAGCCCGGTATTCATTATTATTGATTATTCAGTTTTTGATTTCGGATTTCCATGAGATTTTTGGATTTAGAGAAACCGCAAAGATTTATAAACTGATTATCACTTTCAAAAGATAAGAGTGCGGTTTTCTCATGATATGATTTGAGATATGTCCATCATGAGTTTTCTCGGCTCTTGAGAGATATCATACGCACGATTCGAGGAGGAGGAGGAACCGTCTGTGGGTGCATGGTGGACCCGGTGCGGTATTCCGGGACAAGATGGTCGCAGATGATGGCGTTGAGCCTGAGACAGGGGAGCATTGCTGACCGGTGATTTTATTTATGACTCGACGGATATCCGGAGGATACCGATCGGAGTATAGGCCAGTCCGGATAGCCGGAGCTTGAGCTTTTGAGATTTGATGATATGGGCCAGTCCGGATAGCCGGAGACCTAGATATTGAGATTCAAGGTTTCAGGCCAGTCCGGACTGCCGGAGCCTGAGCTATTGAGACATTGGGATTTATGTTTTGTGTCGATTCTTGACACTAATTTCATGTTGATTTCATTGATGATACCTCGATTCATATATACAGAAATCTCACTAAATTAAGAAAACAGTTTTCACATTCATGATGCATTCTGTTTTCATTATATTGCATTCATACCTCATATTTATTATATATTGCTATCTGAGGCACTGGCACGAGCACATGATATTACACTTATGCATAGATGTTTACCCTTGCCACCTTTCATGCCTCAGACCTTATCATTTTGAGGATATATTTTGATCGTATGACATAAGATTGAGTCATACATTCGATTTCTGCTCTGTGATGTTTTCTATTCACGAGTTGGCAACTCACACCCATTGTGCCATAGTTCTTACAGGTTTTGCCGTACAGATTTTATTGCGGCTTTCTGGCACACTGCTTCCATTCCGGGTGATTGCTTTGGTAGGTGGGTTCACTCGCATCGTGACCACCCTCGTACATTTATTATATTCAGTTGTATCTAGTAACTCCATCAACCAGACTTGTATATTCTTTCTGGCTTAGAAAACTAGTTTTTATTATTTCGACCTTAGAGTCGCGCGTTGTATTATTATGGGTTTTCTTGATGATTTTGAGTTTCCTTTTGGGTTTTGATCCTCGCCCTTGGCGTTGTATGTTATATTGTTTGCGTGGTTGTGACTGTCAATTGACGAAGAGCTAGCTCCCGCTTGGGGATGCCTTTATGTATATTATTCATGTTTGTACCCATTTGGGGTCAGTATTTACAAAGGAGACTCTGCCAAAATTTTCGGAAAAATTTGATGTTGCTTTTAAACGTTTAATGCCATTCATGTTATTTAAACCACTTGCTTTAAACAAGTTTTTCTTTCACTTTCCTTAAATTTGGTTTAGATTTCTAGGCTTTTGGCTTACTTGAATTAGGTGTGGTCCAATAGACTTCACATGATTCAAGTGCCAGTCACGTGCTATTTTTGGTCGTGACACAAGCGCTCCACATGCACTTCACGTGGGCGCTATTTATTAAGGAGCGCTTAGCACTCAAAGTTTGGCACTCAGCGCCGACCGCTCCACATGCTCCACACGTGGGCGCTACTTAATAAAAAGTACTTAGTACTCATTGTCTGGCGCTCCGCGCCAAGCGCTCCACGTGTTCCTCACGTGAGCGCTATCAAGTGTCTAACAATTCATATAAAAGAACACAAATAAAACAAAAAGAATAAATGGTGTCAGAACCCATTTCAATGCTTAGCACTGTTGATGCAGAAAGGGACCAGACCCGAATAAATAATCAAGTGGGCTGAGCCCAAGGTTGGTTAAATCCCAACTTAACCCAACCCATATGCTTTTAAATTGGACTTAGTCCGAAAAAAGATCATCAAATCTTTGATGAACATTCACCGGTTCATGGGCACATCTCTTCATACCTCTGATATATGTCGTTGTAATTCTTCAACGTCTTCAGAGAGATGGAGAGTCCCAATAACCAATAACTTTTGGCGCATTCCCAGATTGTTAAACCAAAACCCTACGGACTATGAGGTCCTTAAACCCAATGGACCACAATGTACCTAAAATAAATCCTATGGACTATGATGTCCTTAAACACGGACTATGATGTCCTTAAACCCAATGGACCGTGACGTCCTTAAACTAAAACGATAGAGCTCAAATGCTTTTTCGTTGGATCTAAATGATCCCAAAATTCCGTTGAGTAGATCTTAGTCTAAAATTAGATTAACGTATCCTCAACAAACATTTAAGTCGATCTTAATCTCAAACGAGATTAACGAGCCTTAAATCAACCAAACCCAAATCTAAGAAAATACGAATTTGGACTAATCCCCGCCCTACGGGCGACAACACAAATTAGTCTCCGTATACAATCCATGGACAACCAAAAATAAAATAAACACACACGATATGAAGTGAACATCTGGAGAAGGAGAAAGTGGTTACCGCGATGCGGTAGCGTAATTAACTGCATGGGCTTGCGCCTGCTGGGAAGAGCGTCCCCACAATAAAAAAAACCCTCGCAAACGAGGGGGAATTTGACGAAGTCTGCTACAACGGCCGCATCCGTTCAAACCTCCGAAGTACGGTGCCATAAATCAACTTGGCATCTTCGGAGAGGTGGACGGATAAACCTAAATAGCATCTGCCTCCAAAATTCATGCCAGACGTCCCAACGTCCCAGTCGCGTCTTTCGGCGGTGAACAGTCATGCATATCGAGAAGGGCGTCTCCGAGCATATCATCAATCTTCTGCTGTGTAAGGATGAAATAACGAAGGACAATCTCAACGCCCATCGTTATTTGATGAATTTGGATGGTTTATCCATTAGAAAAGAATTGTAACCTTAGCCTGTGGCTGGTAAACCGGGTTATTAGGAGATCCCACCGGCAATCTACAACATGAACAAAAAGGAGAAGTGGCGGTTCTTGTGTGTGTTGATAGAATTGAAAGCCCTCGACGGTTTCTCTTCAAACATTGTCAAACATGTGCATTTTCCTTTTGATCCACTACAAGCTCGAAATTATCTTTCCATTTTCCTTTTTCAACATTATTGTTCACTTATTAGTCCATCTGACAACCGAGGTCAGGTTGGTGGTCCGGTCCATTACCATTGGATTATCCAATCGAGAGGTATCATTGACGTTTATTATTCATCATTTAAATTGCAATGAATTATCATGAATTATTAATATCTATTATTTTCAACAGATATCTGTTAAATTTAAAAAACTATATCCACAACAAGTATCGTTCTGAAGGTTCGATTGCGTAAGGTTATCTCCTGGAAGAAGTCACTTCTTTTGTCCTCGTTTCCTTAACGACGATGTCAGGACGAAGCTGAACAAATCACAGAGTGTTCCTAACAATCCAATTGGAGCAGGAAGGCTAAAAATATGTCTACGATCTCGCGGCCAGTGTACATGCGTACATCATAATAAACAACGAATGTTTTGCTAAATATGTAGAGTAAGTGTTTATTATTTCATTATTTTAAACGTTTAAAATTAAATTTAATCTAATTAATATAACCGTATATTAACGAACATAGCGCACAAAGATATACTCAAGAGATCGAAACCTAGGACGTGGTCAAATGATAGGATCGAAGAAGTACAGAGGTGCACTTTCGCCGCTTGATCTATAAAAGAAGTGAACGAACAATTGAATCGTAGAGAGCGGATTGATAGAGAGCTTCACGACCTTTTAAATAGTCCAACGATTGTAGCTAGGTTTTACAACGGGTATAAGGTATCCGAATATAAAGTTGAGGTAGAAAGTACGGAACGTATTAGAGCTATACAAAATAGCGGCATCGCAACTATCGACGAAGATGGAAATCCCTACTACGGTGTTCTTGAGGAAGTTATAGCAGTCTCATACCTATATACGATTGTCCTATTTCATATATTCAAATGCAGATGGTACGATACCAAGTCTGACCGAGATATGAAGGTCGATCAATACGGTCTTATTTTGGTAAACACCAAATGGATATTACCAAAATACGACAGCTGTATCTTTCCCACAATGGCAACACTAATATATTATTCTCAGGACTTGCAAAAGGTTGACTGAGATGCTGTTTGTCGTTGGAAACTGAGAGATTATTATAATGTGCCGACGTTGAATGATTCTGAAGATAAGAGCGACGATAAAGATCTTGCGATAACATGTCTCAATCCATCTATTGAACGTCCCAGGGATCCAAACTATTCTGCACTGCCCATCCATATGTTTGTAAGAAGTGACATAGGCCAATAGATTATCACGGATCAAGATTTTGAGAATCCACCCAACGAATATTCACTTAATATACCACATAAACGTGTTAGGTAATGAAGTAAAATTAATGTTCTAAATTGTATAATGATTATAAGTAATGAAATAACGTTTATATATATATATATATATATATATATATATAGGATTTGATTATGCGCTGTCACGCCCCGCTTCCCGGTATACGGCGAAAGGGACGGGACGAGGCCGCTGCGTATTTACTGTGAAGTAAATACGCTAAGAGTATCTAAGCAATATAAAAATAATGCACAAGAGACAAGATATAATAAAAAAGCAACTTTATTTATTAACATTCTTTTTGTACAATGCATGGAAAGTAAATACAACTGAAATAAAAAGCAATACCTAAACAATGGCATAACAGAAATGAAAAAGTACTGAATGGAAAGTGTACAATGAACTAGAGCTCGGGGTCTTCACTGAATTGGTCTAAGTCTTCAGCGCTGGGCTCGATCTCTGATGTGTCCAGATCACCTGACAGCATTCAAAGAAGAAAGAAAGAGAATGTCGTCAGCGAACAGATCGCTCGGTAAGTCCCAAAGATAAGGGAGAAATAGAATAGACAGAAAAGAAGGTAGCTTTTAAAGTTCTTTTATATGGTTATAATGTTGTGTTAACGTTGTTGTTTGTAACTTGATACAGAAGATACCGGTGTATACGAGAGGAGTCTCTATATGCCAGAGACTAGAGGCAAATGTAAGTACAAGGCTCCATTATACAACCCGGAACAACGGCAATTGGATTCAGGTTAGGTGTCTCAGTCTTGCAGTCTCGTGCCATTTTTAACACCTTCCGTACCAGTCTACCCCTTAAACCCCGTGTTATCTTGATTGTATTTTTGTATTGTAAATTGTATTGATTGTATAATTGGATGACCGACCGAAACCATGATATCAGTAAACGGATGTAACTGTAGAATCATAGATGTAACCGTGTAATCATGGATGTAACTGTATAATCATGTAAATGGAATGTATATCCATGGTTCGGTTCAGTCAAGTTGTTAGATTGAATATATGGAATAATGGATTCATGGATTCATGTTGAATTGTAATATTGTAGATTATACTTGAATCATATTCAAGTCAGATTATAGAGAGAATCAATCTGAGTCAGACAATTAGAAAAGTAAATTGAAGTCCTGATTGTTTTGATGTTATCGGTAACCGCTGCACAAGAACGACAGGATTTGTGTCTTTTTCAAAGACGATTACCGTGTTGATAATACCGTTTGTTGATTGTCTACCTTAGATAGGTGAGCACCCACTTCTCCGGCTCTCTGAGGCTCAAGAGATTGGTCCCGTTTAAATCTATATTTACTAGGGTCCTTAGGGTACATTATAGAACTTGAAGGGGTTTTACGTAAAAATACTTTGTATAGTTTTCAAAATACACCCCAAGTATTTATTATCATCTTTAGAGTTGTAATAAATGTAGATTTTATATTGTGATATTTCTAGTGAAAATGTCCTAATTTCATAAATAAAGGTATTTATTTGTAATATTGATTTGTATGGAATTCATGGTATTTTAGTATAGAATGATTCTTGTGTTATTTTTAGAAAAAGTGGAAAATTTATAATAATTCAAAATAGATATTTTTATTTTACATATACATATATTTATCTGAAAATAATTTCAGTATATATATAATATTCTAGAAATCTCGTTTTTCTTAAGATGTCGTATTTTAAATATTTCGAGACCGAATGCTCTTGGGGAGGTCTGCATCTCGCACTACTAAGTCCGAAGATGTGCAATAATCCGCACCATCCCGAACGGGTTCCCCAAATGGGTTGTAGCGGCTCTTTTCAATGATTTGTATAAATACTAATCATTAAGAAAAAACGGTTTTAATAGTAATGGTATTTAAATGAAAATGCGTCGTTTTCTCGTATTCTATGTTCTCGAGGGTATGGTGCTATGTTGCATATGAGTGTGTGAGGAGGTAGGTCATTACCTCGTGATCTACTTAAAGGTATAGCAAGGGTTTTGATGGTTTAAATGTAGAAATGAACTATGTGGTATTTTAATGAAAAAATACGGTAAAATGGAAATAGCAATTAGATTTGTTATGAAACTTGATCAATATGGTTGATTAGTGTTTAATAGTCAACATGAATTGGTTTTAGCATAATTGTATTAAAGAAAAGTGAGGTTTTAGGAAGAAACCGAATCGGAAATCGGATTTGTTCCGATTCCTTCCGGTTTTGTAATTCCGTATTTTTAGACAAGAATAGAGAAGTTAGAATTTGGGACTTACAGGTTTCGATCCAAGACAAGAGGAAGATGGAATGAACGTAGCTTCCGGTGCGTCGTTTCGTCGCCGGGAGCTCTTAGAGTCTTCGTCGGAATTTCGTCGGCGTTTCGCCTCTTGCTCACTTCGATTGCACACTAGAGTTTTCTAGAGAATTCTTGAGAGTTGGCTCAGAGTTTTTGGGTGACGGGGTAGAGTGTATGGATGTTATTTATAGGGTTAGGTTTGGGTTAGGGTAGATGAAGAGTTTAAATTGAAAAATGTAAAAAGAATATTAAAAATTCATTAAAAATAGAGTAAATAGGGTATTAAGAGCTCTCTGGAAACGATCTAATTAAATGGAGTGTGCAGGGGGGTTTAGAAGCCCAAGAGCCAGATTTTTCTTGTTGGGGACTTGGCCGTCCGTCCGAGTCAGGCCGGTGGAGCCGGCCGACTTGACCGAGTCGAGCCGAGTCAGGAGGTAGGTTGGTGGGGAGTCATCTGGTGTAGCCTCCGGAATATTTACTTTTCTATGTGTAATGGGGTTTTTGTGAGAAATGCACGTGTAAACTGTTGGTATTCTAAAAATCAAAAACAAAATAACATTAAAAAATAATGTGGGCTATGGAATTTGAATTGTGGTGGCTTGGTTCAGCAGTGCAAGGTATTACCAATGAGCTACAAGCTCCTTCTTGTAATTAAGGAGTGAATTAATTACTTAAAGTAATAACAGTAAATGTAAATACCCCAAGTATACATTAATTTTAAAACAAATTTTTGTACACTAAAAATGGAGTTGTTACATTCTTTTAACTTGTAATTAAAAAGAAAAATAATTACTTATATCTTGTGCTCAGGCTAAAATACCCCTTTATGGATTTTGTAAAAAATATTTTGAAAAAATTTGTATAGGAAATTTAGGGTTGTTACATTCTACCCTCCTTATAAAAATTTCGTCCTCGAAATTTGTAAAAGGAAAGTGTAACAAATTCAAGGAAAGTTTGGGGATAGAACTATTGGTAGTGTATGAAAAATATGTGAAAGAACGAAAGAATGCGAAGGTTTTGGTATGATTATAAAAGAGGTGAGGGAATTTTGGGTTAGGACAGATTCAAGATATATGAAATTAGAAGATTCAAGGAATATGAATTGTAAAGAATGTTTTAGTTGCTAGTTCCTGTGTTATTTTGCTTAGATTATTCACGCAGAACAGAACTGCATGATAGAGTTTCATACAGTTCTGACCTGCATGGGCCACCAACAAAACCTGTCACGCCTCGCTTCCCGGTATACGGCGAAGGGGACGGGACGAGGCTGCTACGTATTTACTGTGAGGTAAATACGCTAAGCGTATCTAAGCAATATAAAAGTAAATGCACAAGAGACAAGATATAATAAACAACAACTTTATTTATTAACATTCTTTTTATACAATGCATGGAAAGTAAATACAACTGAAATAAAAAGCAATGCTTAAACAATGGCATACCAGAAATGAAAAAGTACTGAATAGAAAGTGTACAATGAATTAGAGCTCGGGGTCTTCACTGAATTGGTCCAAGTCTTCAGCGCTGGGCTCGATCTCTGACATGTCCAGATCACCTGACGACATTTAAAGAAGAAAGAAAGAGAATGTCGTCAGCGAACAGATCGCTCGGTAAGTCCCAAAGATAAGGGAGAAATAGAATAGACAGAAAAGATGGTAGCTTTTAAAGTTGTGTTATATGGTTATAATGTTGTTTTAACGCTGTTGTTTGTAGCTTGGTACAGAAGATGCCAGTGTATATGAGAGGAGTCTCTATATGCCAGAGATCCTTAGAGGATGTGCTAGAGCGGGACTGTTTCCGCCATCTTTGATTTGATATTTTGGGCGATTTGCATGATTGAGATTTTGTGCACCAGAGTTTCCCTCGACTTCGATTTGATGTCATTCGAGATGTTGATTTTGATTTCATACCTATGGTATGTATGTGATTTGACTTGTGCTTTCGGTACAGTTTTCATGCACTTTTAGTATTTTGATTCGATTTTGTGCACGCTGATGTACATGGTTGCGAGATTATATAACACGGTATACCTGATTTGGATTTGGACTGAAATGTATTGTATACCGTCGATTTCGATTGTGATATTCGATATTTGTTTTCGTGCACCTTGTGCACTTTACTTGGATTCTTGCACATACTTGGGCGCTTGATGCGATTTTGGTGCACGCCAGATGCACTAAATCGAGATTTTTCGTGCATATAAGACGCACCTGATAGTGCTGTCAGGCACACCCGTTGCCTTTGACAGGTGTTTCGTGCACACCCGTTGCACTTAGATTTTGTTTTTGTGCATATGTATGGCACATTCATGGATTTCGATTTCCGTGCACACCAGACGCACGTGGCATTCTTATACACATATTGGGATTGGTTTCTTTTAGAGCAGTACATTTTATGATATTTACTATTTGGTATAGTAGCTAAGCAGGACTAGTCAGAGGACAATACCTGAGTATATTTTTGCATGCATTGATAGTTATCGATGGGATTTCCAAAAAAGGAGCTATAGTCGCAGTATTAACCTATGTGTCCGAGATGACACGAAATATTTTACAAGGGAAACCCTTCAAATTTATTTTCAAAAACGGCAGGACGTATATGTTAAACAAAGGATACACACACACACACACACACACACATACAGTTATGTTCTTACAATGAATGTCCGCCACCTGTGACGTGATACGCGCATCGCACAGCAATTTGAAAAAGAGTTTGGCATGCATTTTTTCCAGATATTTTGATGAGTTCACAACGATGCGTGCTATGTACATGTTCTAGTTTTGATGTATATCATATTGGTTTTCGTATCGTATTTTGACATTTGTGTTTTCACCACAACTCCGATGATTGCGGGATGTTTGACGGAGTTTTGATTTTGGTTTATATACTCGTTTTTCATGCGCATGTATTGCGCTAAGATGTGTTTTATGTATTGATGATATTGGAGCCCCGACGACTTGATCATGTTACCGAAATGTTTTAGTATTTGGTGGAGTTTTAATTTAAATCTGGGGACCAAATTTCTTTAAGGGGGAAGATTGTAACGTTTTGAAAATCGTTTAGGTGAAATTTCAGAGAATCGGTAAAATAACGGGTGTTTTCCGTAAAAAATCAAGATATAATTATCTTTCATCATAAAATCAAATATACCTATTCTAGCTATGAAATTGCTAGTATTTAAATTTTAATTAACCACTTGTAAATTTCTAGTTTACTTAAAATATTTTCCGAAATTAATTATTTTAAATATTATTTTAAGCCTTCACTAATACATTTAATTAGGGATAATTACAAATTGGAATGGGTTAATACAAGTTTTGTGCATTATGACACATTAAACTAACATGTAAAATATTATTTTTGGAATGAAAAGAAATTGTCATGACAGTTTTAGAAAATATCAAGGAATAAGGCTTATTTTGCGAAAATTAAGTTAAATAGATGTGACATGGGCTTATTGTTTGAGTTTTGGGCTTTGTTTATTGGAGATTTCCACACCCACACCCCACACACTCACCTCTCCCCCATGTGGTCGAACCCACACAGCAGCCCCCCATTTTCCTTTTCCCACTTCAAAAAAAAAAAGAGAAGAAAGTGATGTAGTGAAAGAATAAAGAAAAGGGATAATGTTTTTATAATGAGGCATGGGTAATTGTTGACTTGGATTTGTGTTGACTTGGAACCCACATCTCTCTCTCCTCCTCACCAAAAAATCTGTCTGAGCCTCTTGTTCAGCGCCCCCCCAAATTCTCACTTGTTTTTCCCTTCAAAAATCCACAAGAAATCCATAAAAAATCAACCCAAAATCCCACTAATTCCAAATTTATTTCTTGCCCATTATTTCTTGGCCATTCAAGTATGGATCTTGAAGCTTGGAAGAAAGTTTAGGAGGCTAAGTGGCAAGCTAAATCTATAGTTTGTGAGGTATAAATCTTGACCATATAGTTAATTTATTGTTTAAATACTTAAATCAAACTTAATTAGTTAGTAGTATCAATTTCAAGAATTGAGTTTTCAAGAGAAGGGTTGATTTGGAAGTTAGGGTTTTGATTATTTGGTTTAGTTATGTTGTGTAGTTAACATCTTAAGACATGTAAAAACAAAGCTAGCAGCTAGTTTGCTAATTGTTAGTTTAAAATTGTTAAAAGTGGTTAATTTTGCAAACTAGTTTTTTTTTAAATTAATACAAATTAGTGTGATAAAATCTAGTAAATGTTTATGTGACCTAATTAAGATATTATGTGATTATTGTAACCACTAAAATTATTAAAACATCACGTTTTGTACGAAAACGGCTAATTTAGGCTTACTAGGGTTCTTGAAAATAAATCGGTTTGAGTAATTTTAAGGTTTATGAATTGCACCCTATTTTCATATAAATTTTAGTATGTTATGAACGCGTGATTGGTACATTGGATTTTTCTCGATCAATCGGCGTTTGTACGCCGATGTCGAGGGTTTTTTGGTTCTTTTGCATGAGCGGACCATAGGTTTTGACCTATGTGAGATTCGTGTGTCGTTTCGGTTATGAGTCGGATTTTAATGCGATATGATGTGTTATGATATGTAGGTACCCTCACGAGGACTTCGAGATGACAAGTAAGCGCGTGGCGACATCGGTATCGGCAAGTGAAGATCAAGGTGAGTAGATATATATCTACGGGGGAAGTCGAGTGGATGGCGTATAGCACCCCCGCAGTTTCGTAGAATAGAACGTGAATGCATTATTATATATATATGCTTATGTGGTATGTGATGTGTATACGAAATGCCTTAGATGACTTTGGGTTAGTGTTAGTGTATTCGTAAAATAGTGTCGTTAGCTAGTTTCTTAGTCGCGAACTCTAGAGTAGTGATTTGCATACACGCACACACAAACGCATACATTTTATTTTATTGCGCGTATATGGCGATATGTATATATATATATACATATACGTATGTGAGTATGTATATATATACACGTATACATATACTTGGATGATGAGGATAGTATATGATATTTGGAGATGAGTCGATAAGATTGGGCATGGTGCCATGAGATCGATGATATGATGTGGTTCGTATTATGAGATACGACACGATATTATAGCGGGTCCTTGGGCGATGTGTTCATACAC
This sequence comes from Agapanthus africanus, assembly GCA_030015575.1. Classification (NCBI taxonomy): domain Eukaryota; kingdom Viridiplantae; phylum Streptophyta; class Magnoliopsida; order Asparagales; family Amaryllidaceae; genus Agapanthus; species Agapanthus africanus. The sequence continues at coordinate 356,148,800 of CM057339.1, read as the reverse complement.
ACGCATATATCTATGTAGATGGTATCAATATTGTACTAGACTTAGATCAGTACCCCCAGTTCACGATATGTGATGATAAGGATACCGGTTGAATAATGAGATAAATGTGATATTAACCCGTACCCAGATTTGGGATGCCGTACGATGAATTTACCGTACGAGCTATACATTGACGATAGATCCGCACTCTTGACTCGAGGATGTCATATTATATATATTGTATCGTATGTGATACTATTGAGGCGGGAGTACCGACTATTATATATATATATCGACTCAGACTTAGGTGGTTTTCCTTACCCTTTCGATCAGTCTGCTAGTTTAGTCCTGTAGTTTACTTGTAGATGTTAGACTAGACTCGAGTCATACCTATTTCAAAACTAACGAGTCGTGATTATTTTAAAGACAGGCCAAAGGATTCTACGGATATTTCAAAGGACGTACCTTTTCTTTAAAACACCGTAGTCCTATTTTTCTAAACACCACGATTCGTGTTATTTCAAATGGAAAACTTTATGACTCGTATATATTGATGTAGATTCTTATATGTTGCATTTAGTATTCATTTTCCATTTATTCTGCTGTTCTCATTGCATTGCATTGCATGCTTATATGTATTTTCGTTGGTAATGATAAAACCTGTTGTTAGGACACCAGCACCATTACCGATGATGCGTATGCTCTACGTACACTCGCTTGCCGGCTCACACGCATCTTTATCGGTAATTGCTATGTCACGTACACTTTAGAGAATATTATTTCATTGACATATCTTGCTAGCTGATAGTTCCTATATGTTATTGTTTCATATGCTAGTTCATTATTGCTTTCATGGCTTGATATTTCATGCATATTTATATATTTATTGTCATGCAATATTTTAAGGGCCAGTCCGGATTGCCGGAGCCCGGTATTCATTATTATTGATTATTCAGTTTTTGATTTCGGATGTCTGTTAGATTTTTGGATTTAGAGAAACCGCAAAGATTTATAAACTGATTATCACTTTCAAAAGATAAAAGTGCGGTTTTCTCATGATATGATTTGAGATATGTCCACCATGAGTTTTCTCGGCTCTTGAGCGATATCATACACCCGATTCGAGGAGGAGGAGGAACCGTCTGTGGGTGCATGGTGGACCCGGTACGGTATCCCGGGGCAAGATGGTCGCAGATGACGGCGTTGAGCCTGAGACAGGGGAGCATTGCTGATCGGTGATTTTATTTGTGACTCGACGGATATCCGGAGGATACCGATCGGAGTACAGGCCATTCCGGATAGCCGGAGCCTGAGGTTTTGAGATTTGATGATATGAGCCAGTCCGGATAGCTGGAGCCCTAGATATTGAGATTCGAAGTTACAGGCCAGTCCGGATTGCCGGAGCCTGAGCTATTGAGACATTGGGATATTATGTTTTGTGTCGATTCTTGACACTGATTCCATGTTGATATCATTGATGATACCTTGATTTATATATACAGAAATCTCACTAAATTAAGAAAACAGTTTTCACATTCATGATGCATTCTGTTTTCGTTATATTGCATTCATACCTCATATTTATGATATGTTGCTATCTGAGGCACTGACACGAGCACATGGTATTACACTTATGCATAGATGTTTACCCTTGCCACCTTTCATGCCTCAGACGTTATTATTTTGAGGATATATTTTGATCGTATGACCTAGGATTGAGTCATACATTCGATTTCTGCTCTGTGATGTTTTCTACTCACGAGTTGGCAACTCACCCCCGTGGTGCCACAGTTCTTGCAGGTTTTGCCGTACAGGTTTCATTGCGGCTTTCTGGCCACTGCTTCCATTTCGGGTGATTGCTTTGGTAGGTGGGTTCACTCGCATTGTGACCACCCTCGTACATTTATTATATTCAGTTGTATCTAGTAACTCCATAAACCAGACTTGTATATTATTTCTGTCTTAGAAAACCAGTTGTTATTATTTCGATCTTAGAGTCGCGCGTTGTATTATTATGGGTTTTCTTGATGATTTTGAGTTTCCTTTTGAGTTTTGATCCTCGCCCTTAGCGTTGTATATTATATTGTTTGCGTGGTTGTGACCGTCAATTGACGAAGAGCTAGCTCCCGCTTGGGGATGCCTTTATGTATATTATTCATATCTGTACCCGTTTGGGGCCAGTATTTACAAAGGAGACTCTGCCGAAATTTTCGGGAAAATTTGATGTTGCTTTTAAACGTTTAATGCCATTCATGTTATTTAAACCACTTGCTTTAAACAAGTTTTTCTTTCACTTTCCTTAAAAATGGTTTAGATTTCTAGGCTTTTGGCTTACTTGAATTAGGTGTGGTCCTATAAAGTTCACATGATTCAAGTGCCAGTCATGTGCTATTTTGGGTCGTGACACAAGCGCTCCACGTGCCCCTCACATGGGCGCTATTTATTAAGGAGCGTTTAGCACTCAAAGTTTAGCGCTCAGCGCCGAGCGCTCCACATGCTCCACACGTGGGCTCTACTTAATAAAAAGTACTTAGTACTCATTGCCTGGCGCTCAACGCTCCACGTGTTCCTCACGTGAGCGCTATCAAGTGTCTAACACTCCATATAAAAGAACACAAATAAAACAAAAAGAATAAATGGTGTCAGAACCCATTTCAGTGCTTAGCACTGTTGATGCAGAAAGGGACCAGCCCCAAATAAATTGTCAAGTGGGCTGAGCCCAAGGTTGGTTAAATCCCAACTTAACCCAACCATATGCTTTTAAGTTGGATTTAGTCCAAAACAAGATCATCAAATCTTTGATGAACATTCACTGGTTCAAGGGTACATCTCTTCATACCTCTGATATATATCATTGTAATTCTTCAACGTCTTCTGAGAGATAGAGAGTCCCAATAACCAATAACTTTTGGCGCATCCCTAGATTGTTAAACCAAAACCCTATGGACTATGAGGTCCTTAAACCCAATGGACCGCAATGTCCCTAAACAAAATCCTATGGACTATGATGTCTTTAAACACGGACTATGATGTCCTTAAACCCAATGGACCGTGACGTCTTTAAACTAAAATGATAGAGCCCAAATGCTCTTTCTTTGGATCTAAATGATCCCAAAATCCCGTTTAGTAGATCTCAGTCTAAAATTAGATTAACTTATCCTCAACAAACATTTAAGTCGATCTTAATCTCAAACGAGATTAACGAGCCTTAAATCAACCAAACCCAAATCTAAGAAAATACGGATTTAGACTAATTCCCGGCCCTGCGGGCGGCAACACAAATTAGTCTCCGTATACAATCCACGGGCATCCAAAAATAAAATAAACACACACGACATGAAGTGAACATCTAAAGAAGGAGAAAGTGGTTACCGCGACGCGGTAGCGCAATTAACTGCATGGGCTTGCGCCTGCAGGGAAGAGCGTCCCCACAATAAAAAAACCCCTCGCAAACGAAGGGGAATTTAACGAGTCTGCTACAACGGCCGTATCCGTTCAAACCTCTAAAGTACGGTGCCATAAATCAACTTGGCATTTTCGGAGAGGTGGACGGATAATCCCAAATAGCATCTGCCCCCAAAATTCATGCCAGACGTCCTAACGTCCCGGTCGCGTCTTTCGGCGGTGAACAGTTATGCATATCGAGAAGGGCGTCTCCGAGCACATCATCAATCTTCTGCTGTGTAAGGATGAAAAAACGAAGGAAAATCTCAACGCCCGTCGTGATTTGACGAATTTGGATGGTTTGTCCATTAGAAAAGAATTGTAACCTCGGCCTATGGCTGGTAAACCGGGTTATTACGAGATCCTACCGACAATCTACAACATGAACAAAAAGGAGAAGTGGCGGTTCTTTTGTGTGTTGATAGAATTGAAAGCCCCCGACGGTTTCTCTTCAAACATTGCTAAACAGGTGCATTTTCCTTTTGATCCTCTGCAAGATCGAAACTATATTTCCATTTTACTTTTTCAACATTATTGTTCACTTATTAGTCCATCTGACAACCGAGGTCAGGATTGGCGGTCCGGCCCATTACCATTGGATGTATCCAATCGAGAGGTATCATTGACGTTTATTATTCATCATTTAAATTGCAATGAATTATCATGAATTATTAATATCTATTATTTTCAACAGATATCTGTTAACTTTAAAAAACTATATCCGCAACAAGTACCGTTCTGAAGGTTCGATTGCGTAAGGTTATCTCCTGGAAGAAGTCACTTCTTTTGTCCTCGTTTCCTGAACGACGATGTCAGGACGAAGCTGAACAAATCACAGAGTGTTCCTAACAATCCAATTGGAGCAGGAAGGCTAAAAATATGTCTACGATCTCACGGCCAGTGTACATGCGTACATTTTGATAAACAACGAATGTTTTGCTAAATATATAGAGTAAGTGTTTATTATTTCATTGTTTTAAACGTTTAAAATTAAATTTAATCTAATTAATATAACTGTATATTAACGAACATAGCGCACAAATATATACTCAAGAGATCGAAACCTAGGACGTGGTCAAATGATAGGATCGAAGAAGAACAGAGGTGCACTTTCACCGCTTGATCTAAAAAAAAGTGAACGAACAATTGAATCGTAGAGAGCGGATTGATAGAGAGCTTCATGACCTTTTAAATGATCCAACGATTGTAGCTAGGTTTTACAACGGGTATGAGGTATCCGAATATAAATTTGAGGTAGAAAGTACGGAACGTATTAGAGCTATACAAAATATCGGCATCACAACTATCGACGAAGATGGAAATCCCTACTACGGTGTTCTTGAGGAAGTTATAGCAGTCTCATACCAGCATACGACTGTCCCATTTCATATATTCAAATGCAGATGGTACGATACCAAGTCTGACCGAGATATGAAGGTCGATCAATACGGTCTTATTTTGGTAAACACCAAACGGATATTACCAAAATACGACAGCTGTATCTTTCCCACAATGGCAACACTAATATATTATTCTCAGGACTTGCAAAAGGTTGACTGGGATGTTGTTTGTCGTTGGAAACTGAGTGATTATTATAATATGCCGACGTTGAATGATTCTGAAGATAAGAGCGACGATGAAGATCTCGCGATAACATATCTCAATCCATCTATCGAACGTACCATGTCTCCAAATTATTCCGCACTGCCCATCCATATGTTTGTAAGAAGTGACATAGGCCAATCGATTATCACGGATCAAGATTTTGAGAATCCACCCAACGAATATTCACTTAATATACCACATAAACGTGTTAGGTAATGAAGTAAAATTAATGTTCTAAATTGTATAATGATTATAAGTAATGAAATAACGTTTAGATATATATATGTAGGATTTGATTATTGGCTGTCACGCCCCGCTTCCCGGTATACGGCGAAGGGGACGGGACGAGGCCGCTGTGTATTTACCGTGAAGTAAATACGCTAAGCGTATCTAAGTAATATAAAAGTAAATGCACAAGAGACAAGATATAATAAAAAAACAACTTTATTTATTAACATTCTTTTTGTACAATGCATGGAAAGTAAATACAACTGAAATAAAAAGCAATGCCTAAACAATGGCATAACAGAAATGAAAAAGTACTGAATGGAAAGTGTACAATGAACTAGAGCTCGGGGTCTTCACTGAATTGGTCTAAGTCTTCAGCGCTGGGCTCGATCTCTGACGTGTCCAGATCACCTGACGACATTCAAAGAAGAAAGAAAGAGAATGTCGTCAGCGAACAGATCGCTCGATAAGTCCCAAAGATAAGGGAGAAATAGAATAGACAAAAAAGAAGGTAGCTTTTAAAGTTGTGTTATATGGTTATAATGTTTTGTTAACGCTGTTGTTTGTAGCTTGGTACAGAAGATACCGGTGTATACGAGAGGAGTCTCTATATGCCAGAGACTAGAGGCAAATATAAGTACAAGGCTCCATTATACAACCCGGAACAACGACAATTGGATTCAGGTTAGGTGTCTTAATCTTGCAGTCTCGTGCCACTTTTAACACCTTCCGTACCAGTCTACCCCTTAATCCCCGTGTTATCTTGATTGTATTCTTGTATTGTAAATTGTATTGATTGTATAATTGGATGACTGACCGAAACCATGATATCAGTAAACGGATGTAACTGGAGAATCATGTATGTAACTGTAGAATCATGGATGTAACTGTGTAATCATGGATGTAACTGTATAATCATGTAAATGGAATGTATATCCATGGTTCGGTTCAGTCAAGTTGTTAGATTGAATATATGGAATAATGAATTCATGTTGACTTGTAATATTGTAGATTGTAGATTGTAGATTATACTTGAATCATATTCAAATCAGATTATAGAGAGACTCAATCTGAGTCAGACAATTAGAAAAGTAAATTGATGTCCTGATTGTTTTGATGTTACCGATAACCGCTGCACATGGACGGAGGATTTGTGTCTTTTTCAAAGACGATTACCGTGTTGATAACACCGTTTGTTGATTGTCTACCTTAGATAGGTAAGCACCCACTTCTCAGGCTCAAGAGATTGGTCCCGTTTAAACCTATATTTACTAGGGTCCTTAGGGTACATTATAGAACTTGAGGGGGTTTTATATAAAAATACTTTGTATAGTTTTCAAAATACACCCCAAGTATTTATTATCGTCTTTAGAGTTGTAATAAATGTAGATTTTATATTGTGATATTTCTAGTGAAAATGTCCTAATTTCATAAATAAAGGTATTTATTTGTAATATTGATTTGTATAGAATTCATGGTATTTTAGCGTAGAATGATTCTTGTGATATTTTTAGAAAAAGGTGGAATATTTATAATAATTCAAAATAGATATTTTTATGTTACATATACAAATATGTATATGAAAATAATTTTAGTATATATATAATATTCTAGAAATCTCGTTTTTCTTAAGATGTCGTATTTTAAATCTTTCGGGACCGAATGCTCCTTGCGGAGGTCTGCATCTCGCACTACTAAGCCCGAGGATGTGCGATAATCCGCACTATCCCGAACGGGTTCTCCAAATGGGTTGTAGCGGCTCTTTTCAAAGATTTGTATAAATACTAATCATTAAGGAAAAACGGTTTTAATAGTAATGGTATTTAAATGAAAAGGTGTCGTTTTCTCGTATTCTATGTTCTCGAGGGTATGGTGCTATGTTGCATATGAGTGTGTGAGGAGGTAGGTCATTACCTTGTGATCTACTTAAAGGTATAGCAAGGGTTTTGATGGTTTAAATGTAGAAATGAACTATGTGGTATTTTAATGAAAAAAATACGGTAAAATGGAAATAGCAATTACATTTGTTATGAAACTTGATCAATATGGTTGATTAGTGTTTAATAGTCAATATGATTTGGTTTTAGCATAATTGTATTAAAGAAAGTGCGGTTTTAGGAAGAAACCGAATCGGAAATCGGATTTGTTCCGATTCCGTCGAGTTTTGTAATTCCGTATTTTTAGACAAGAATAGAGAAGTTAGAATTTAGGACTTATGGGTTTCGATCCAAGACAAGAGGAAGATGGAATGAACGTAGCTTCCGGTGCGTCGTTTCATCGCCGGGAGCTCCTAGAGTCGTCGTCGGAATTTCGTCGGCGCTTCGCCTCTTGCTCACTTCGATTGCACACTAGGGTTTTCTAAAGAATTCTTGAGAGTTGGCTTAGAGTTTTGGGGTGACGGGGTAGAGTGTAGGGGTGGTATTTATAGGGTTAGGCTAGGGTTAGGATAGATGAAAAGTTTAAATTGAAAAATGTAAAAAGAATATTAAAAATTCATTAAAAATAGAGTAAATGGGGTATTAAGAGCTCTCTGGAAACGATCTAATTAAATGGAGTGTGCAGAGGGGTTTAGAAGCCCAAGAGCCAGATTTTTCCTGTTGGGGACTCGGCCGTTCGGCCGACTCGGCCGAGTCGGGCCGAGTCAGGAGGTAGGTAGGTGGGGAGTCATCTGGTGTAGCCTCTGGAACATTTACTTTTCTATGTGTAGTGGGGTTTTTGTGAGAAATGCACGTGTAAACTGTTGGTATTCTAAAAATCAAAAACAAAATAACATTAAAAAATAATGTGGGCTATGGGATTTGAATTGTGGTGGCTTGGTTCAGCAGTGCAAGGTATTACCAATGAGCTACAAGCTCCTTCTTGTAATTAAGGAGTGAATTAATTACTTAAAGTAATAACAGTAAATGTAAATACCCCAAGTATACATTAATTTTAAAACAAATTTTTGTACACTAAAAATGGAGTTGTTACATTCTTTTAACTTGTAATTAAAAAGAAAAATAATTACTTATATCTTGTGCTCAGGCTAAAATACTTCTTTATGGATTTTGTAAAAAATATTTTGAAAAAATTTGTATAGGAAATTTGGGGTTGTTACATTCTACCCTCCTTATAAAAATTTCGTTCTCGAAATTAGTAAAAGGAAAGTGTAACAAATTCAAGGAAAGTTTGGGGATAGAACTATTGGTAGTGTATGAAAAATATGTGAAAGAACGAAAGAATGCGAAGGTTTTGGTATGATTGTAAAAGAGGTGAGGGAATTTTGGGTTAGGACAGATTCAAGATATATGAAATTGGAAGTTTCAAGGAACATGAATTGTAAAGAATGTTTTAGTTGCTGGTTCTTGTATTATATTGCTTAGGTTGTTCAAGCAGAATATAACTGCATGATAGAGTTTCATACAGCTCTGACCTGCATGGGCCACCAACAAAACCTGTCACGCCTCGCTTCCCGGTATACGGTGAAGGGGACGGGACGAGGCCACTACGTATTTACTGTGAAGTAAATATGTTAAGCGTATTTAAGCAATATAAAAGTAAATGCACAAGAGACAAGATATAATAAAACAACAACTTTATTTATTAACATTCTTTTTGTACAATGCATGGAAAGTAAATACAACCGAAATAAAAAGCAATACCTAAACAATGGCATGACAGAAATGAAAAAGTACTGAATAAAAAGTGTACAATGAACTTGAGCTCAGGTCTTCACTGAATTGGTCCAAGTCTTCAGCGCTGGGCTCGATCTTTGATGTGTCCAGGTCACCTGACAACATTCAAAGAAGAAAGAAAGAGAATATCATCAGCGAACAGATCGCTCGGTAAGTCCCAAAGATAGGGAGAAATAGAATAGACAGAAAAGAATGTAGCTTTTAAAGTTGTGTTTTATGGTTATAATGTTGTGTTAACGCCTTTGTTTGTAGCTTGGTACAGAAGATGCCAGTGTATACGAGAGGAGTCTCTATATGCCAGAGACTGGAGGAAAATATAAGTACATGGCTCCGTTATACAATCCGGAACGACGACAATTGGATTCAGGTTAGGTGTCTTAATCTTGCAGTCTCGTGCCACTTTTAACACCTTCCGTACCAGTCTACCCCTTAAACCCCGTGTTATCTTGATTGTATTGTTGTATTGTAAATTTTATTGATTATATAATTGGATAACTGACCGAAACCATGATATCAGTAAACGGATGTAACTGGAGAATCATGTATGTAACTGTAGAATCATGGATGTAACTGTGTAGTCATGAATGTAACTGTGTAATCATTGATGTAACCGTGTAATCATGTAAATGGAATGTATATCCATGGTTCAGTTCAGTCAAGTTGTTAGATTGAATATATGGAATAATGGATTCATGTTGAATTGTAATATTGTAGATTGTAGATTGTAAATTGTACCTGAATCATATTCAAGTCATATTATAGAGAGACTCAATCTGAGTCAGACAATTAGAAAAGTAAATTGAAGTCCTGATTGTTTTGATGTTATCGGTAACCGCTGCACATGTGCGACAGGATTTGTGTCTTTTTCAAAGACGATTACCGTGTTGATAACACCGTTTGTTGATTGTCTATCTTAGATAGGTAAGCACCCACTTCTCCGGCTCTATGAGGCTCAAGAGATTGGTCCCGTTTAAACCTATATTTACTAGGGTCCTTAGAGTACATTATAGAACTTGAGGGGGTTTTACGTAAAAATACTTTGTATAGTTTTCAAAATACACCCCAAGTATTTATTATCGTCTTTAGAGTTGTAATAAATGTAGATTTTATATTGTGATATTTCTAGTGAAAATGTCCTAATTTCATAAATAAAGGTATTTATTTGTAATATTGATTTGTATGGAATTCATGGTATTTTAGTGTAGAATGATTCTTGTGATATTTTTAGAAAAAGGTGGAATATTTATAATTATTCAAAATAGATATTTTTATGTTACATATACATATAATTATATGAAAATAATTTTAGTATATATATAATATTCTAGAATTCTCATTTTTCTTAAGATGTCGTATTTTAAATCTTTCGATACCGAATGTTCCTTGCGGAGGTCTGCATCTCGCACTACTAAGCTCGAGGATGTGTGATAATCCGCACCATCCCGAACGAGTTCCCCAAATAGGTTTTAGCGGCGCTTTGCAAAGATTTATATAAATACTAATCATTAAGGAAAAACGGTTTTAATAGTAATGGTATTTAAATGAAAAGGTGTCGTTTTCCCGTATTCTATGTTCCCGAGGGTATGATGCTATATTGCATATGAGTGTGTGAGGAGGTGGGTCATTACCTCATGATCTACTTAAAGGTATAGCAAGGGTTTTGATGGTTTAAATGTAGAAATGAACTATGTGGTATTTTAATTAAAAAAATACGGTAAAATGGAAATAGCAATTACATTTTTTATGAAACTCGATCAATATGGTTGATTAGTGTTTAATAGTCAACATGAATTGGTTTTAGCATAATTGTATTAAAGAAAAGTGAGGTTTTAGGAAGAAACCGAATCGGAAATCGGATTTGTTCCGATTCCGTCGGGTTTTGTAATTCCGTATTTTTAGACAAGAATAGAGAAGTTAGAATTTGGGACTTATGGGTTTCGATCCAAGACAAGAGGAATATGGAATGAACGTAGCTTCCGGTGCGTCGTTTCGTCGTAGGGAGCTCCTAGATTCATCGTCGGAATTTCGTCGGCGCTTCGCCTCTTGCTCACTTCGATTGCACACTAGGGTTTTCTAGAGAATTCTTGAGAGTTGGCTTAGAGTTTTGGGGTGAGGGGTAGAGTGTAGGGGTAATATTTATAGGGTTCGGCTAGGGTTAGGGTAGATGAAGAGTTTAAATTGAAAAATGTAAAAAAATATTAAAAATTCATTAAAAATAGAGTAAATGGTGTATTAAGAGCTCTCTTGAAACGATCTAATTAAATGGAGTGTGCAGGGGGGGTTTAGAAGCCCAAGAGACAGATTTTTCCTGTTGGGGACTCGGCCGTCCGGCCGAGTCTTGCCGGCGGCGCCGGCCCGATTCTGCCGGTCCGCCGGCCGAGTCGGGCCGAGTAAGGAGGTGGGTAGGTGGGGAGTCATCTGGTGTAGCCTCTGGAACATTTACTTTTCTATGTGTAATGGGGGTTTTTGTGAGAAATGCACGTGTAAACTATTGGTATTCTAAAAATAAAAAACAAAACAACATTAAAAAATAATGTGGGCTATGGGATTTGAACTCTGGTGGCTTGGTTCAGCAGTGTAAGGTATTACCAATGAGCTACAAGCTCCTTCTTGTAATTAAGGAGTGAATTAATTACTTAAAGTAATAACAGTAAATGTAAATACCCCAAGTATACATTAATTTTAAAGCAAATTTTTGTACACTAAAAATGGAGTTGTTACATTCTTTTAACTTGTAATTAAAAAGCAAAATAGTTACTTATATCTTGTGCTCAGGCTAAAATACCCCTTTATAAATTTTGTAAAAAATATTTTGAAAAAAATTTTATAGGAAATTTAGGGTTGTTACATGGGCGCAGGCAAAGGCACTAAACGCCATAAGAGACAGCGTCTACATGACATTCTGAGTTGATCCATACCCGCCGACGAGACCGTCCCAGGACCCTCAGCAGGCACGGGAGTCACAGCGGCGGCGCCTATCCCTAGCAGCGCTCCCCTATTACCGCCACATCACTCCCATGGCCCCCTACTCATACCGCATCACCTCCGACTGTCCCTACTGGCGCTCCCCATACTATCGCCAGATCACCTGCAGCGTCGCCGCCTCCCCCTCCCCCGATTAGTGCGTCAGCAGTTCCTCATACTCCAGTCATTCCTGCGCTCATGGTGCGTAGTTTACTCATTTAAAATTTGATATATCATTACAATATAAATGGATATTGAATCATCTAACAATTTATTGTCTGCAGATTTGCATTCTACCCATGGGATGGCATCTGGCGCCGGTTCTAGAGCTACGCGGGGGACGACATGTATAATCGTTAGTTCTTAAAGCATTTAAATGATTGTAATTTAAATTTATCAAATTCTATATTCATATTCTAAATATTATAATATTGTGTACGTATATCTATTTTTTCGCATGCTCGGGTAGTGTTAGGACTAGGGGTCCTACTGGGCCCGACTCTTGCAGGCCGCCCAAGGATGCTGGGCCATGAGATCTGTTCTTTGACACGACAGGTGTGCCTGTTGGAGAGAACGCGACCCAATGGGGGATTATCTTGGGCAGGAGATCCGTACTTATTATAAGTACCCGCTCCATATTCGGTGGAACAAGGCCCAGACCGAGCGTGCTATGCGATTTTTTGGGTCGGAGGAGGTATGACATATCCTTTCACACATTTAAATTTCAATCGTCGTTATATACATATACATATAATTATTTGTTTAATATATTTTCAATTTCAGACCAGGAAGAATTACAGATTCGTTGGCTGCACGCCCTGCTTCCCAGTAGACGGAAACGGTGACGTGGCAAGCCCGCGGTATATTTATCCAGAGAAGGTTATTCCCTAAATAAATATGCTAAGCGTACTGAAACAATAATACACAATGCAAGAATAAATGGAGACTGTAAAATTTTCAACAAATATCTTTATTTACATTCAAACTTGAAATATTTACAATACAAGAATTCAACTGAAAAGTAAGTTGAATAACAAAAATGCCTAACTGAAAGAAAAGCTAAACTAATCTAAGCTTGAGCAACAATCTGGTCGTACTCCTCTGTGGCGTCCACCTCCTCAGTCTCAACCGTATATGACAAACATTTCAAGAAAATAAAGATGGGTGGAATACCCGTCAGTGAACTAGCGCTCGGTAAGTCCCAAAGGTAGGGTAAAAATGAAGAGTGATAAGTATAGCATAAAATGAACTAATGTAAACGACAAGTAAAAGTATGTAGAAAAGTCTATGGGTATATGTACTATAGGTCTCTATACGGTCACTATGTTAACATTAAGTTACACGTGTGAATGTCAACGTAACCGTAGAAGTATTCACAAGCTCAAGAGTGGGGCCCCATGAGTAAGGAAATACGGGCCCATTTAATGTATTAGTATCGGGACTCCAAACTGTGAAGAAGTCGACCCGACCGAGATTCAAGTAAATAGAATTCAAGTAGGTTAATATAGGACTCCTGAAGTTCTGTTGGATTCACACCTGAAACTATCCCAAACACCCCGAGTATAATTGATTATAATTGTCGTATAGACTTAGTTGATTTGTTTGGTTGATAACATGTCTTGATCGAAACCATAGATTGAAAAAGTTGAAGACTTAAGTTGAGTAAGTCAAGTAGAATGCGAGTCATGTCAATTGCAATCCTGAGTCGAGTCAAGTTAGTTCGAGTAGATTGAGTTCGAGTTTAAGTTCAAGTTTGGGTTCGAGTTTAAAACAAGTTCGAGTTTGCATTTGGTTATTGTAATTTCATATTACTAGATTTAACTTTTGAAGATCTTAATTTTGGGAATAATCGGACAACCGCTGCACATGGGCGGCAGAATCTGTGTCCTTTTCCAAGATGATTGCCATTGATAATTCCTTTAATTTACAGTGTTATCTAACCTGAATAGGTAAGCACTCACTTTCTCCGGCTCTCCGAGTCTCAAGAGAAATGATACCGCTTAAACCTATGTTAATATAAGGTCCTTAAAAATTTATTCAAGTTGTTTATTATGTATTTTCATTGTTTGCATTTTTCGAGAGGGTTTTGTGTAAAATGTTTTAATATTGTTTAAAAAACCAAACCTCGAGAGAGTTTTAGAATATTAAGAGTTTTTATAAAAATGTATTTTAGTTTTATTGGTATTTTAGAGATAAAACCTAGCTTTATAAAAGTTTATGATATTTTTATGAAAACTATACTTTTAGAAACTTGATGGTATTTTTGTGTAACTTTAATTTTTCATATATAGTTTTTTTTCAAAATTTGTTTTCATAGAAAAATACAGATTTATGATTATGAAATTTTTTCTTATGATTTAATTTGTTGAAAAAAGTCATATTCTTTAAAATCGTATTTTTATTTCCATTCGAGACTGAATTCTTCGTGAGGAGTTCTGTATCTCACTCTACTATATTGTCACGACCCGGAAATGGCACATGACCGGCACTTGAATCACGTGAAGTCTATAGGACCCCACCGTAACCCAAGTAATCCGAAAACCCAGAAATCTAAACCTTTTTAGGAAAATATTATGGATGTGAAGTTTTGAAAGAAAAGTATAAATGAAATCAGGTTCTGTTTTTCAAGTATAAGTAAAGTTAGTTGAAAATACCAGTAGATTGTATTTTAAAGTTTAAAAACATTTTCGTCCTTTGAAATTTGGGCAGCACCTCCTTTGTAAATTTTATTCAGAACCAGCATATCAAGAATAATATATGCATCCCCAAACGGGAGCTAGTTCTTCGCCAATTGGCGGAAACATAACCACGCAAGTGAAATATACGACACCCAAGGTGAAGATCAATACAGAAAAGAGTAAAGAAAACCAAAACATTATTAAATCCAATATAAGAATATATAAGTCTCGACTCTAAATCAAAAGAATATACAAACTGGTCTTTAAGTCTACCAAATATACATAGTATACTTGATGGAGCTTTTAACTAGATACAAATGAGTAATAAATAGTGTACAAGTGGTGGTTACGATCCGAAGTATAACCTACCTACCGAGAAAACCACTTAAAAGAAGCAATGTGCCAGCAAGCCGCTACTGATCCGAGCGGTCGATCCTGCAAGAAAACTATGGCACAACGGGGGTGAGTTGCCAACTCGTGAGTAGAAGACATCATCAGGTAGAAATCGAATGTATAACGATCTCCTAGGTCATACTGTAATATAATATTTTCATATCGTGTGGTAACGAAGGTGATCGTGTATACATAAATATAATAATATAATAATATCGTGCATGTGTCAGTATATGGTACCATGTCATCTGTGTCATATATATATATATCATCCAACGTGTGTCCATCATCGACACATCAAAATTATCATAAAATCCTGAGTGCCCAACATCGACACTCGAAATCATCATAAAACCCGTGCTCAGCATCGACACGTAAATTCTTATATCTCAGGCGCCGCCTCATCGGATCGACCCTCATATCTATCTGTCTCATATCACTCATGTTGGTATCCTTCGGATATCCGTCGAGTCCAATACTGTCACCGGTAGGTAGTGTTCTCCTGCCAGGCTCAACGTCTTTCTATACGATCTTCTTGCCCCGGGGTACCGTACCGGGTCCACCATATATCCGCAATCGGTTTCTCCCCTTACCTCAATTCGGATAATCATTATAGCTCAGCACCGAGAAATCTCACGGTGGACGCCGAAATATCATATCAAGAGAAACCGTATTTTTAAAATAATCACAAGTTTTTAAATAATATCAGCGGTTTCTCAAATCCAGAAATCTCATGAAAACAGAATCTCATGAAATGCATGGCAGTAATGAAATAATATGTTTAGGCACAGAATAATACTGTAATGCATAGCAAGTGTATTCATATGAGCGTATCGTGTAGTAAGGTAAAAAAAGTTCAATAACGTAACTAGTATGTGGTACCGGGTACTAAACTGTAAATAAAATACTAACGGGTTATAAGGTGATACAGTAATATAGCGAGTTCTAATATATGCGTGGCATGGCAATTACCGGTGATATGTGTGTGAGCCGACAAGAATGTGTACGTGCAACATGTGCATCATCGGTAATAGTGCATGTGTCCTAGCAAACGAAGTCACGTAACGATAAGGGCATGAAGCATAGTATATATATCGTAAATGAAAATAATGCGAGCGAATGCAGAAATAAGAAATTGTAACATAAGCGTAAACAGAATAGAGAGATCATAAACGTGAACAGTATAAAAATACGCAACTACGTATGAGCCATACAGTTGTAGTTTAAAAATAATACAAATTGTTTTTTTTATAAAATAGGGGGCTACGATATTTTTGAAAAAGATACCATCTGAAAAGGCGTAGCGTCCCCTTGAAATTATCATTTAAAAGTGCGTAACGATTCGTTAGTTTTAAAAATAAGTATGGCTCTAGACATATCATAATCTCTACTATGTGAATTTAAACAAGCTTTTCTCGAGTCGATATATAAGTCCGCGATCCATCCTCATCATATCATGAATGGAATATCCATCGTACGATATCATCAAATTAATGGTACGGATCTATAGTTACGTACATTATCTCATCTCATATCATCATATCCAATCATATAGACTCGTGTCATCATATCAGATTATATCCTCATCTCATTATATCATATCGTAATTATCCTCATATATATATATATATATATTGCCATGACCCACCCCCAATACAGAGAGTATTGTCCGCTCTGGCCGAAGCCGCACGGTTTTGTCCTTCGAGGCGAACTGGAACCGACCAGGGGCCACTTCCCAGGAGCTCACCCATCCCAGAACTTCCCTGGCTCAAGTACGCTTAACTACAGAGTTCTCAAGCTCTTGTAGTGCCGGTTCACTTAAAAGGCGTCTCTGTATTGAAGAGCGGTATCATTCCATTTACAGTACAGATCTGTCCTCTTTCGGAATGTATTCCGAAAATTCCCCATTGTTTTACAGTGGGTCCCCATGCTTATCTGGTATAAATGGGTATACCGGATAATACCTGGGTATTACATTCTCCCCCACTTAGAACAATGGTTCGTCCTCGAACCACAGACTTACTATTGAGGAACCAGCTCTGATACCATTCTGTCACGACCCACCCCGAATACAGAGAGTATTGTCCGCTCTGGCCGAAGCCGCACGGTTTTGTCCTTCGGGGCGAACTGGACCCGACCAGGGGCCACTTCCCAAGAGGTCACCCATCCCAGAACTTCCTTGGCTCAAGCACGCTTAACTACGGAGTTCTCAAGCTCTTGTAGTGCCGGTTCACTTAAAATGCGCCTCTGTATTGAAGAGCGGTATCATTCCATTCATAGTACAGATCTGTCATCTTTCGGAATGTATTCCAAAAATTCCCCATTGTTTTACAGTGGATCCCTATGCTTATCTGGTATAAATGGGTATACCAGATAATACCTTGGGTATTACATATATATATAGCTCAAAGGCTAAGAAAAACTATAATTAGGGATATACTTCCTACAAGTATATTTCTATTGCATATAGTATTTTAGAACCCTATTAGCTAGGTATACATATCTAATATCTACGTAAATATACATATAAATACATATCCCAATTCTACAGTTGCGAGGGTGCTATACACCATTCATCTGACTTTCCCCGTAGATATACATCCACTCACCTAATTACGCCTTGCTCTAGCTGATTCCGATAGATGCCCTGTCCTCTTTCGTCGTCTCGGAAGTCCACGCGAATATGCCTACAATCGAAATCCATAACCATAATCTAATGAAAACTCGAATCGAATTTCAAAGAAATCCATATCCAAAAACTGATACGACAAGCGAAAAGCACATAGGTTTGAACCTATGGTCAACGCATGCTAAAACAACAAAACAATCCCTGACGTTGACGTACGAACGTCAAACGACCGAGTCAAAACACAAATACCAAAAATCAAGTTTTCAAATATCGTAAAACATTGCCAAAAACATAGTAAAACAACTCCAGATTTTTCTTAAGGTGATATTAGACTTTTTAGCATAAAGGGTAGGCCTAGTTATCTAGTGAGTGAGCTACAGACCAAACCCCAGACTCTAACTTCCAAGCCTACCCACAAATTGCGGTCAAATGGAATATTTTGGCGGCCAGAATTTGAGGGATTGGGCTCAGGTTTCTACGGTAGCTTTCTACTGGTTTATACATCTCACTGTATCTGCTAATAAATTTTCAGAATTCCCTAGTTATCCCAGATTCCACTTGATCATCAATAGTCATCCAAAACTGATATCGAGAAAATTTTAAACTCATGTTTGAAACTTCTAAACTCATTTAGGTCAAGAATTTTGTCATTAATTAAGGTTGTAATTACTAACTAAGTCTCTACTACACCACTTCTACGCATTTGATCCATTAAATCTCACCTTAGAATTTTCCAAGTTCACTAAATATAAGCTTTTGAGCTCTAAACTAAAATATGAGGTTAGGAAACTTAGAATCTCGATGAAAGGTGAGTATTTTATCTCAAAGGAGCAACTCAAGAAAATTCCTAGATGGCCAAAACTCCCCAAAACGAAATCTTGAACATGCCATGTTGCTTATGGTGAGCTAAGGAACATTTTTTGTGAAAGTTTTGTGTGTTTTTGAGTGAGATATGGACGGATTTTTGTGGTGGTAGTGAGGGTGGAGGAGGTGTTGAAGCATGAAGAAGAAGGAGATGAAGAAAGAGGTGAAATGAAGAAAGAAAAGGTGATGGTCAAAGGAACCATGCCCTCTCTCTCACTCTTTCTCTCCATACTTCCTTGTCCCCCTTGTCCCCTTCCCATTTTTCTTTTTCTTTTCTTTTCTTATCTTTTCTTTTCTTTAAAAAAACATAAAACCATAATAAAATTCATAATAAATTGTTAACGTGTTATGGCATTTAACATGGTTAACAAAAATGAAGCTGGGTTTAGTGCACATTAAGAAACATTAATTAATTTTAACACTAACTTGTATGGAAATAATTATATATTAATTATAAAAGCCCAAATCAATTAAATGCTTTCTTAAAATAATTTATTTTTAATTTCCGATTATTTTTTAAAATATAGGCATATAATCATACCATTTTACGAAAACCCAAATCTATCTCGCATAATATTCGTGAAATTTATTATTTTGTTATTTAAATTCCAAAATAATATTTCTATTTTATGAAATGTTACAGTTTTTCCCCTTAAATAAATTCGGTCCCCAAATTTAAATTTAAACCCCCAAAAATATTAAAATATTTTAGTAAAATAACTCGAATCAGCGGGGATCTGAAGTCACGGATAAGATAGAAATATTATAGCGCAACGCGTGCGCATGAAAATAAGTGCAAAACTCAATAATCGAAACTCCGTCTAACGATATGCAAATCATGCAAGTTATGATAAAAACGCAAATTGCGAAATCTACTATTTAAATCAAGTATAATATAATCAAAGCTACAGTACGTATATAATACGCATCAAGTGAAATCCTTTAACTAACTGTAAAATATATGAAAATCCATTTTCAAAATTGCCGTGTGATATGTAAATTACGGCACAACTAGTGGACATTTACTTGTGAAGAAATACACACATGTTTAGCATAAAATATAGGTCTCGCTTTTTTTTAAAATTAAATTAGAAGGGTTCTCTTTTTATAAAATTTCGCGTCGCTCATGGACATGTAGAAAAATAGTGAGACTATAGCTCTTTTTGAAAACCTCTTCAGTAAATATCGATATGTGCAAAAACACTCAGGTACTGTTCTCAGACCAATCCTGCTCTACTCCTATATAATATAGGAAATATCATAAAACACAATGCTCGAAAGAACAAATCAAGCTCGATAGGTATACATGAAAACCAATCCACGCGCGACTGGTGCAGACGAAAACCGAAATCAAAACCAAGTGCAACGAGTGTGCACGAAAACGAAAACTGAGTGCAACGGGTGTGCACGAAAGCATCTGTCAAGTGCAACGGGTGTGCATGACAACAACGTCAAGTGCATTTAGAGTGCACGAAAATCTCAATCAAGTGCATCAAAGGTGCACAAAACCCCCCATTAAGTGTGCCGTGTATGCACGAAAATCTAAATAAAGTGCATTAGGTCTGCACAAAATCATCTAGTGCAATAGGTTGCACGAAAATCAATATCAAGTGCAACTGGGTGCACGAAAATGTAAATCTAGTGCAACTGACATGCACGAAAACCATATAAATGCATCGAGTACGCAAGCAAACAATATCGAGTGCAATGGATATGCATAAAAAGACATATCAAGTGTAATGGGTGTATAAAAACATAAATCAAGTGCAACTGCTGTGCACAAGGAAGATATCCATCAAGTGCGGCTACGATGCAAGAAAATATCAACCAGGGAAACACAATCATCAAAATACAAGAGTCTAAAATGATGAAAATGTGATATTCGAATCACCAAAACACAAATCGCAAATAAATGATATTGAGGTACACCTCCTTCGATATCGAAAGGTGCCGGTATATCGGAGCTGGCAAAGCAAGAATTCCTACTTTCTTCCTGCCCACGGTCTGGCGTCCTCTGTGTCCCTTTTTCTTTCTATGGATCACTAATTCTGCAACCTCTCGGCTCGACGGCCCGATTAGAAGTAGCGACAGAAACAGTCCCGCTCTGACTCCTCTTTGAACATCTCCGACCAAGTAACCTGGTCGCTCGCAATGTAGCACGTCAACGACGGTGGCCTTTGGCCCTTTGAGTACGTTCCATACAACAAACCCTAGGTCTAAATCTCTATCGACGTAGCATCCTAGAAAGAACCTGTCACGGTCTCTTCCGATGTCATCTTTGCCAAACTGCCTAGAAACTGACACTCTTAATTTAATCCATTTTTGTTCCGGTATAGCTGCAATCTTATCATGACTTTTCTCTTGAAATGTGGCTGTATCCAACTCCTCTGCGTACGTATCAAATCTCTGACATCAACGAAGAGGAACAAATCATAGAGATTTCGCACGAATCTCTTACTCCACTTTTCTTCAATATCGACCAAATCGGAATCGTATCTTGGAAGCTGCATAATCTGCAATCCATATTCGGCTACGGTCATATCCGGAGTCTCTCGCAAAGACTCGAAGCTACGAACTCGTCATCTTCAACACTCTGTGGAGGCGAAATTCCTCCTCTCTCGATCGAATCACTCCATATTTGAGCAAGACCCTTCAAACCAAAGCTAGTCAACTCACTGATCTCGTATCGGAGCATCCAACCGAATGGAATATCCTAGTCACTTTATCCAAGAAGGACTAGAGATTTTCTGTCACATTCCTGCCTATAGCTCATGTGGCTTCAGCTTCATGAAATCTGGAGGCAACACCTCGTCAATCTCAACAACGGCTGGTATATCGGTCTGCACGGTTGACAACGCAACGATCTCTGGAGTAGGCTGTACGTCAACAGTCCTCTCAATCTGATTGATCTCACGCAATGTCCCGATCATCTGGTGCAGATTCTAAACGCTCATTTCAAACGAGAAATCCTAGCACAAACAAGAAATCAACATATTCTTGTGTCACCAAAACAACATCATGTCAGTCCTCGTCTCTGATGAGCTCGCTTTGACCGCATCTCTAGCCACAGCCCTCTCAACTCACGTAACCATGGTGATAGGAACCGCAAACGAATATCTATGAGGATAGATCATAAGAACTAATAGAATAACAGATCTCAAGATATGTACATTCTAAGGTTACTTAAGCGGAGCAGCGTATCGTAAGTATGCCGCGGAACATACACACAATACGTTACTCTACTTGAGTTACCTACTCCATCAACCAAGGTCAACCTACATAACGAAAGTTTGGGTCTAATACCCTCTCAGTCAAATCTAAGTTCCGTAAGGTCAAGCCTAGGTTCCGAAATATATACGTCCTAGACTCCGCATAGTTAAACCTAGATTCGAACAAAAGTTAAATCTAACGCTCTGATACCAACTTTGTCACGACCCGGAAATGGCATGTGACCGGCACTTGAATCACGTGATGTCTATCATACCCCACCATAACCCAAGTAAGCCGAAAACCCAGAAATCTAAACATTTTTAGGAAAATATTGTGGAGGTGAAGTTTTGAAAGAAATGTATAAATGAAATCTGGTCCTGTTTTTCAAGTATAAGTAAAGTTAGTTGAAAATACCCGTTGCTTGTATTCTAAAGTTTAAAAACATTTTCGTCATTTGAAATTTGGGCAACACCTCCTTTGTAAATTTTAATCCAGAACTAGTACATATCAAGAATAATATAGGCATCCCCAAGCGGGAGCTAGCTCTTTACCAATTGGCAGAAAAACAACCATGCAAGTAAAATATACAACGCCCAAAGCGAAGATCAACTCAGAAAAGAGTAAAGAAAACTAAAACATTATCAAATCCAATATAAGAATAGACAAGTATCGACTCTAAATCAAAAAATATACAAACTGGTCTCTAAGTCTAGAAAATATATATAGTCTGATTGATGGAGCTTTTAACTAGATATAAATGAATAATAAATAGTGTACAAGCCATGGTTACGATCCGAAGTATAACCCACCTACCGAGCAAACCACCCAAAAGAAGCAATGTGCCAGCAAGCCGCTACTGATCCGAGCGGCCGATCCTGTAAGAAAACT
Source organism: Agapanthus africanus (assembly GCA_030015575.1). Taxonomy (NCBI): domain Eukaryota; kingdom Viridiplantae; phylum Streptophyta; class Magnoliopsida; order Asparagales; family Amaryllidaceae; genus Agapanthus; species Agapanthus africanus. The sequence goes on along the minus strand of CM057339.1, from coordinate 356,126,244 downwards.
ATGGCACAACAGGGGTGAGTTTCCAACTCGTGAGTAAAAGACATCATCAGATAGAAATCAAATGTATAACGATCTCTTAGGTCCTACTGTAATATAATATTATGATATCGTGTGGTAACGAAGTTGATCGTGTATACATAAGTATAATAATATAATAATATCGTGCCTATGTCAATGTATGGTACCATGTCATCTGTGTTATATATCTATTTATCTATCTATATATATATATATATATATATCATCCAACGTGTGTCTATCAACGACACATCAAAATCATCATAAAATCCCGAGTGCCCAGCATCGACACTCGAAATTATCATAAAACCCGTGTTCAATATCGATACGTAAATCATCATATCTTAGGTGCTGTCTCATCGGATCGGCCCTCATATCCATCTGTCTCATATCACTCCGGTGGGTATACTTCGGATATCCGCCGAGTCCAAACTATCACCGGTAGCTAGTGTTCCCCTGCCAGGCTCAACACCTTTCTATACGATCTTCTTGCCCCGGGGTACCGTATCGGATCCACCATTTATCCGCAATCGGTTTCTCCCCCTGCCTCGATTCGGATAATCATCATAGCTCAGTACCAAGAAATCTTATGGTGGTCGCTGAAATATCATATCAAGAGAAACCGCGTTTTTAAAACAATCACAAGTTTTTAAATAATATCTACGGTTTCTCAAATTTAGAAATCTCATGAAAACAGAATCTCATGAAATGCATGGCAGTAATGAAATAATATGTACAGGAACAGAACAATACTATAATGCATAGAAAGTGTGTTCATATGAGCGTGTCGTGTAGCAAGGTAAAAATAAGTGCAACAACTGAATTGGTATGCGGTACTGGGTACTAAAAATTAACTAAAATACTAACAGATTATAAGGTGATACGGTAACATAGCGAGTTCTAATGTGTACGTGGCATGGAAATTACCAATTATGTGTGTGTGAGCCGGCAAGAATGTGTACGTATAACATGTGCATCATTGGTAATGGTACATATGTCCTAGCAAACAAAGTCACGTAACGATAAGGGCATGAAGTGTAGTATATATATCGTAAATAAAAATAATGCGAGCGTATGCAGAAATAAGAAATTATAACGCAAGTGTAAAAAGAATAGAGAAATCGTAAACATGAACAGTATAAAAATACGCAATTACGTATGAGCCATACAGTTGTAGTTTAAAATAATACAAATCGTTATTTTTAGAAAATAGAGGGCTACGATGTTTTTGAAAAAGATACCATTTGAAAAGGCGTAGCGTCCTCTTGAAGTTATCATTTAAAAGTGCGTAACGATTTGTTAGTTTTGAAAATAGGTATGGCTCTAGACATATTATAATCTCTATTATGTGAATTTAAACAAGTTTTTCTCGAGTTGATATATAAGTCAGTGATCTATCCTCATCATATCACGTACGGAATATCTATCGTACGATATCATCAAATCAATAGTACAGATCTATAGTCACGTACACCGTCTCATCTCATATCATCATATATCATCTCATGTCATCATATATCATATTATATAACATCGCCTCATATTATCATATCGATTCGTGTCATCATATCAGATCATATCATCTTATTATATCATATCGTAATTATCCTCATACTTATATATATATACATACATACATACATATAGCTCAAAAGCTAAGAAAAACTAGAAATAGGGATATACTTCCTACAAGTAAACTTCTATTGCATATAGTATTCTAGAACCCTATTAGCTAAGTATACATATCTAATATCTACATAAATATACATATAAACACATATCATAATTCTACGGTTGCGGGGGTGCTATACGCCATCCACCCTACTTCTCCCATAGATATACATCTACTCACCTAATTATGCCTTACTCTAGCTGATTCCGACATATGCCTTTTCCTCCTTCGTCGTCTCGGAAGTCCACGTGAATGTACCTACAATCGAAATCCATAACCACAATCTAATGAAAATCTGAATCGAATTTCAAAGAAATCTATATCCAAAATCCGATACGACAAGCGAATGACACATAGGTTAGAATATATGGTCAACACGCGCTAAAACAATAAAACAACCCCCGACGCCGACGTACGAACGTCAAACGACCGAGTCAAAACACAAATACCAAAAATCAAGTTTTCAAATATCGCAAAACATTGCCAAAAACATAGTAAAACAACTCAAGATTTTTCTTAAGGTGATATTAGACTTTTAAGCATATAGGTTAGGCCTAGTTATCCAGTGAGTGAGCTACAGACCAAACCCCAGATCCTAACTCCCAAGTCTACTCGCAAATTGCGGTCAAATGGAATATTTTGACGGCCGGAATTTGAGGGATTAGGCTCATCTTCTATGATGGCTTTTTATTGGTCTATACATCTTATTATATCTGCTAATAAATTTTCAGAGTTCCCTAATTATCTCAGATTCCAATTGATCATCAATAGTCATCCAAAACTGATATCGAGAAAATTCTAAACTCATGTTTGAAACTTCTAAACTCATTCAGGTCAAGAATTTTGTCATTAATTAAGGTTGTAATTATTAGTGGATATTGCACACTTTCACAACACTTGTGAGGATGTAGAAGCGGTAAACAAAAAATTTCTTGCATGCAACACACACATCAACCAAGATCTTGTGCTTAAACCTTAACTAGCAAACCTATCTAGAGATCTTATCTACTAAGATAGTGTTATACCTAAGGAACCGGTCCTTCGGGTCTTCTTTTTGATGCTTGCGATGTCCTCGATCTCCGGCCACCTCAAGACGTAGATGATCCACCCGAGAGCTATGGAATAAGCTTCAAACTCTTCTCAAGAGTTAACTAAGAGATCAAGTGTGCTAGAAGTGATCACTTAGATGAAGTAGAGATCAAGTAGTGGATTATCTTTTTGATCTAAGCTTTTGATTTACAACTCATGTGAAGGGTAAAGCAAAGAGGAGGAAGAAGGAGATAAAGAGGAAAGAGAATGTGAGAGTGATGAATGAAAAATTCAAGCATGGAAAAATGATATGGCTCAAATGAAAATAATTGAAGCATGCAATAAAATAATGCACCATGCTTCGATAGTAATTCCAAATGAATAAAAAAATCATATAAGCCATTCCTTCATCCATGCTTTGACATTTCTCCAAATTCCACCTCATTTATTTATTTTCACAAAATAAATATCTATTTATGAAGTGTTTCCTTCTAGAAGATATTCTTGTAATAATTACAAGAATACCCCTCCACCGTATACCGTATAAGTTTACCCGTATCCAAATTCCGAAAAATACGAATACAAATAATCCAATAATATAATACCGGTATCCGGCTTAAACCAAAGCCAACCAGTATTATCCTTCCGATCATTATTCCTGTAACCATTACACGAACATGATCGAAACCCTGCTGTACAACTTACGACCTCTACATCTTTTGCCTGAACCAGGGAACCCTCTGTGTAGGACTCTAAAGACTCGACAGTATGCTGGCAGTGGGTTTAACCACAAGCACGTCAGCGGCACTAGCTGTGCTTAACGGCTACCCAGGTACATGACGAAAAGGTGGCCGACGAGCGAACTCATCACAACCCTAATGAGCCTGTAAGCAACACTTACCGTACAGTCCGGTCTCTTCATATGATACGTCGCATATGAAGTCTAAGGGTGGTAAATATCAGACCCCAGTAACTTTATAAGTCATGCTGATTTACGGCCCATAACGGTTCGAGAAACTACTGATAACTCTTATCAGTAAATCTCGAGAACCCTGGCCAGGGATTTGCTGTTATGGCCGATCAAGCATAGCGCGACATCAACTCTCTATACCGGGAGAGACGAAACCCCTCCTATCGCTCACTGCCTCCATGCGATTCGGGACTGTACCCAAAATCCACCTGTTTGCACGACTCAGTAGATCCGTGGTAGGGAGGAAATCAAAGCATAGTGGGAATCACACAAGACACTATGCGATCTTGGGTCTACAGACTAACCTGTACAAGTGTCACCAGAGAACTACTATCTGACAATAGTTATATATACCATCTAGGAGTTCTCGGCGAGTCCTGTTTGGTGTACCCATTCTCCAATGAGCACCTGTGTACAATCTTTGATGTCAAACACCAATGGTTGTGGGATCAACCATCGTCCCCAGGGTCAAGAAACGTACACACTAGTCTACTCTGGTAATATCGATCCCCTGTCTCGATATACCCTCGACTAGGAACTATTAAAAGATATGCTTATAGACTGCCCAGGCCCCACTAGTATGATCTACACCATAATCCTGGCAGTCAAGCATGATCCTAAGGGCTTCATCAACATGTATATAAAGATATGAAATACAACACATCACATGTTAAGATGAAGATAAACCAGATAGCATACAATCATTTCGAGCAAAGATTGTTTCTGTACATATACATGCCTAGAATCCTATACAATACAGGCCTCTAGAGCATACATATCTAATAGTAATCACTAACTAAATCTTTACTACACCACTTTTATTCATTTGATCCACTAAAGCTCACCTTAGAATTTTCCAAGTTCACTAAACATAATCTTTTGAGCTCTAAACTAAATTATGAGGTTAGGAAACTTATAATCTCGATGAAAGGTGAGTGTTTTACCTCAAAGGAGCAACTTAAGAAAATTCCTAGATGGCCAAAACTCCCCAAAACAAAATCTTGAACATGCCATGTTGCTTATGGTGAGCTAAAGAACATTTTTTGTGAAAGTTTTGTGTGTTTTTGAGTAAGATTTGGTGAGGGGCGGGGTTTGGGGGTTTGTGAGGATGGAGGAGGTTATGAAGCATGAAGAAGGAGAAGATGAAGAAAGAGGTGAGATAAAGAAAGAAAAGGTGACGGTGAAAGGAACCATGCCCCCCTCTCTCTCACTCTCCCCCATACTTCCTTGTCCCCTCCCTATTTTTCTTTTTCTTTTCTTTTCTTTTCTTATCTTCTCTTTTCTTTTAAAAAAAACATAAAACCATAATAAAATTCATAATAAATTGTTAACTTGTCATAGCACTTAGCATGGTTAACAAAAATGAAGTTATGTTTAGTGCACAATTAAGAAACACTAATTAATTTTAACATTAACTTGTATGAAAATAATTATATATTAATTATAAAAGCCTAAATCAATTAAATGCTTTCTTAAAATAATTTATTTTTAATTTCCGATTATTTTTCAAAATATAGGCATATAATTATACCATTTTACGAAAACACAAATCTATACTCGCATAATATTCGTAAAATTTATTATTTTATTATTTAAATTCCAAAATAATATTTTCTATTTTCTGAAATGTTACATATCCCAAGGACTTGTGATAACCCGCACTATCCACACATGAGTTCCCCTAAAAGGGTTGTAGAGGTGTAATTGCAAAGGATTTAAAATAGCGATAAAAGTATTTTTGAAAGCGAGGGTATTTTAATGTAAATTGTTTCATTTAGGATTAAACCTTGTAATCTAAAATATTGTGTTATGAAACCATAGTGTTGTGAGTGGGGTGCGTCGTTACCCCGTAAATTTTTTAGAGTTATAGTTCATGATGATGTTAAAAAGGCGTAAGCAAATTTCATGGTATTTTTGCGTAAAAGTTCAATTCACTTTTTATTTGTATGAAATTCTAAACAATTCAAACAGTAATTAGATGGTCATCGTTAAGGTTGTTGTTAAAAAGGTTATGGTAATTTAATTAGCATAGTAAGGTGATAAAATTTATTTAAAAGAGAGTTTTCAAAAGTTAACTTCACTTTAAACGATATGGTTTTAGGAAGCGGTTTGAGATGAAAGGAAGGAGAGAAAAAGGTACTTACGGGTTTTGTTACACTTGAGAAGGGACGAAAAAGAGAAGGGGTCTTCATGGGATCGTGGTAGCGTCTATAATGACTCCGGTCTTCGAAAGAACGAACTTGAACCGCTAACTCCACGTGACTAGTTTTTTACTCTTCTTGAACTTAGGAATTTTTTTTAGAGAATTTTGCTAGATTTTCAGAATAGGTGAGAGCTAGAGAATGAGGTGGTATTTATAGGGTAAAATTAAAGTGTATGAATTAAAAAGGGATTAGATTGTGTTAATGGGGTATATGAAGGGTTGCTATTCTCTGTTTAATTTCAGAGAAAACAAATAGGAAAATAGGGTACAGGGGAGTCAAAGGGATGCACGGGTGACACGAATGGATTTAGGGCAAGGGGAGTCGCCGATCTCGGCTAGGTAGCGGCCTAGATGTGGTCACTTAGTTTGCGATAACCACATTCTCTTGTAAGGGGGCTCTTCTCTGCAGGCACAAACCCTTGCAGTTAATTACGTTACCGCATTACGATAACCACTTTCTCCTGCTTCGGAAGTTCACTTCGTATCGTGTGTGTTTTTGTTTGTTTTGATTGCTCGTGGATTGTATACGGAGACTAGTTTATGTTGTCGTTCGTAGGGCGCGGATTAGTCCAAATCCGTATATTTTTTATTTAGATTTGGGTCAAGGATCTGCTTGACGGGTTTTTTGAACTTAGGTTGTATGTTCCTTTGGTTCAAAAAGATTTGGTTTTATTTAAGAATCATTAATCTAGTTTGAGATTAAGATCAACTTAAATGTGTGAGCATTTGGGCTCAATTTATTTTTAACTAAGGATACGTTAGTCTAATTTGAGACTAAGGTAACTTAGCAATAATTTAAGGATCATTTTTATTTAAGATCCAAACAACAGAGCATTTTGGGCTCAGCTATAAGAAAGTTTTATAGACTTAACCAATTTGGTCATAGTATGCTCAGTTTTTTTTGTTCAGAAGTGCTAAGCACTTATTTGGACTCTGTTGGTTCAGTCCCCCCTTTTTTTAATCCAAAAGTGCTAAACACTTGTTTGACGCTCTGACACTCACATAGGTGTCATGTGAAGCATTTAATTATGGGCGCCGCCCAATGAGCATTGAGCACTCAGCCATTTTGGCTATTTATGGGGTGTTAAGCACTTTTCTCTCTTCTTTTTTTGGTGGCGCCCACGTGAGGAACACGTGAGACACTGCCCAATCAGTGCTAAGCACTTAGCCGTTTTGGCTATTTATGGAGTGCTAAGCACTCTTATTATTTTTGTGGCACCTACGTGAGGAGCACATGAGGCGCTGCCCAATTATTGCTAAACACTTAGCCGTTTTGGCTATTTATGGAGTGCTAAGCACTCTTATTATTTTTGTGGCGCCCCCATGAGGAGCACGTGCGGTGCTGGGCGCTGCCCAATCAATGCTAAGCACTTAGCCGTTTTGGCTATTTATGGAGTGTTAAGCACTCTTATTATTTTTATGGCACCCCTGTAAGGAGCATGTGCTGCGCTGGGCACTGTCCAATTAGTGCTGAGCACTTAGTCGTTTTGGATGTATGCGAAGTGCTAAGCATTTTTTATATGGCGCTCACGTGTGTTTCACGTGAGGCGCTAGGCGCTGTTAAAGAGGGGCGCCCACATGGGAAGCACGAAAGGCGCTAGTTTCTTTTATATGGAGATTTAATCTATGTTGATATTTTCAGAGTGGTTAAACCTCTATCAATGGTGCTTTAACCATTAACGCTCGCTAAAATTACTATATTTGAGGATTTTAGGTTGAGTTTTTAAAGAACTAAGTTCTCGATTTGAAGGAACTGAGTTCCTGGAGCATCACGGACTCTGTTTTCTTTCTTCTTCTTTTTAAAAATTTGTTCTTTCTTGAATCTTTGATTCTCAAGAACAAGATCTTCCCGATGAGAATTAAATTATCAACATATGGGAGATTTGCCTTGTGAATCTCAGATCTAGAGAAAGAACTAAGTTCTTTAAAATGGGTTAAACCCTTAGATGTGATAGAGATATTTTGATCCCTTTTCTTTACCTAGGGTTTTGAGGAGGAAAGTATTCTTCGTTCTTAGGAATTGAATCTTCTATTGTTTTGAAAGCTTTCTGTATTTTTTAGAATCTTATGGGGGGTTCTCTCTATCTCTGTGTTTGTATGAGACTTGAAGTCTCGGATCCTTTATATAGTGGAGGCAAGTTTGTTAATTAATTTTGAGAAAATCTTCCATTGAGAGATTCCAATTGATTTAATTAGTCTCAAAATTGATTTAGAGAATTTTACCCACCATTGGATCTTTAATCCAAGGACTTCTGTTTTACAGAATATAATTTTTTGTTTTTAACGAGATTGGAAAAATATTTTCCCCTATACAGAATTTATTCTGTAAAATGGTAATTTTTAATCACCATTGGATTTTTTTAATCTAATGGTTCTCTGTTTTACAGAGAGCAATCTTTTTTGTTTAGAAAGATTGAAAGAATATATTCCAAAATAGAATTTTATTCTAAAATTGGATTTTTGATCCAACCGAGAGTATCTTTCTTATTTTAGAAAGATTTGGGAGATGTTTTCTCCCAATAGAATTTAATTCTGTATTTTGATGATTTATCATCTCCATTGGATTTTTGACCTAACGGCTCTGTTTAACAGAGAATATCCTAACTTTTGTTAGGGAAATGTATAATTTAATTCTACTTATATGAACTTAGGCGTTGGCGCTCACGTGTTATGCACGTGGGCGCCACTTTAGAATTTAATTCTTATGATAGGTATTCATGTGTTTTGCACATCCTCCGCATGATAAGCACGCGCGGCGTCATATAAGAATTTAATTCTTATTCAGAAAGCATTTTCTGTGCTTTGCACATTGGCGCCGGCGTGAGGAGCACGTGCGGCGCCACCATAGGATTTAATCCTATAAAATTGGCTCTGGCGCTGGCGCCCTCGTGGAGAGCACTTGAGGCGCTTCCTCATTAAATCCAACAGAGTTTTGCTCTTTTATTGGGTTAAAATATTGGAGAAACAAATGTCCCCCACCGTTGTGCTCACATGGCTCACACGTGGATGCAACGGTGTCACCCTTTCCATCGCTCGATCTCCTGGGGAGTTGAACCGTCCTTTCATGTCTGATAAATAGGGCCTTTGGCCTTTGAGATGACCGCTGTTCCATCATCTTCTTGAGTCTTCTTCTTCTTTGAGAATTTAATTATCTCCTTAGAGCTTAGATCTTTGTTCCCAGAACTTTCTCAAAGTTAAACTCTGTCAAAAATTGGTAAGAATTATGACCACGATTTAAATCTTAAAAGAATTTCTTCTCGTTTTGGGTTTTTTAACCTATTAACAGAGCTTTGCTCTTCTCTCGGAATGATCTCTAGAGATCTTAAAAAAGCTTTTATTTGGGTAGACCATGGGTCTTAGAGATCTTAGGGCTTTACCCTGTTAGCGACTTTGATCTTTGAGAGTTGTTTGGAATTTAATTCCATCTCCCATTGGGATTTTGAAAATTCTTTTGGGAATTTTATTCCCCCATTTTTAGGGTTCTTCTTGCAGATTTGAATCTACTGTAGAACTCATTTTTCAAGAATATTGGGAGTTTAACTCCATAGTGTGATGAGATTTTCCATTAAATGAGAATCCTTTTGGATTCTTACAATGGGTGCCTGCTTCATTATTGATGAAGGGCATTACCTTGATTTTGTAGGGCCCATTGTCTCTTTCTCTTTGAACTGTGGTGGCTTTAATATGTCAGAATGTAGTACAAATTTGGGTGTACTGAAAATGCTAAAGTCTTGAACATTGTGTCGATAATCAACCCCTCTTTTTTATATGTACTATGGCTCCCGATTCCTCCTTCCCCTATGTTCGCTCGGATATTGCTTTCGCCGATGCGCCTACAGATCAGGAAGTTTTTGCGCTCATTCGGGATTATGACCCAGAGCAGAAGTCTCTTCATCTGTGGGGGTCGTGGTACAGTCACATTATCTGAGGTCGGCACAGTTTTGCTTACGCAGCGCCGTAAGAACCAATCCCGTCGATTCACTATGCCGACCTTCCGCAGGTCGCTTACAGAGTAGAAGAGGTCAACTGGATCTCGGACGACCGTCTCCAACCTTCCATGGTATCGATACCAGTGCAGCCACTGATGGCCCTAGACATTCTAGGGCGTCGTATATGCCAAGGTGAATCGCGTCCTTGGGGGCAGGTTTATATGATAGGAATGACTCCCTGTCATCCAGCTAGCTATCTGCAGTGGGTCCGTTACATTCTATTGGCCAAGAAGTCATTGCTACTAAAGATCAGGCTATATCCAGCGATCTATGCATTCCTATTTTACTACCATACTCCTCATGTGTGGTGGGTCAAATCTTTTCTGGAGCAATAGAATATCCCGACCCACATATTTCTCTTATCGGATCGGGAGGTCTCAATATCGTTGGAGGAATTAACAGAGATATCCGGGTTACCCGTCAGAAGATAGAATTATGAGGAGATACTTCTTCCCGACGAGTATGTTTTCGCTACCGAATCAGTGGTTATGGGTCTTACCTCAAAGAATGTCGTTCGACACAAATTTCCGAGCTTGATCAAAGTGTTGAACATATATGAAAGCTTATTCTTGGAGTCTGGGGGGCACGGAGTTAGCTTCACAGACTTCGTTGCTCGTTTCCTTCGTCCGTAGGCTTTATCGAAGAAAGCCGCGAAGTTCGTTAAGCTCGATAATCCGTTCGAATTTGGCTTGGACAAACTACCGACCGCGGAGGTGGATTTAAAGCAATTTTTTTTATTCCGGATACCCCAATCGTCCCTTTCGTAGAGATCGCCGCTCCAGACATTGATGATGATACGTTCTTCCTGGGATTCATCGGTTTATGGCTGAGCTGGTTTGCGCTTCCAATGCACTCCCGTTATATGAGATTATCTGTCTTTTATTCGTCTCACCATATTGTGGCGGGGACCCGCATGGCCATTGGGATTGCAGGACTGGCTCACTCATATCATGGCCTGAGTCTAGCGGCCGACACCACTCAGCCAGGTGTGAAGCTCGTTAATCTCCCACTGCATTACTTCACCTCGTGGATCGAGATGCATGTGCTGGGTGCTTTTGGTGTGCATAAACGACACAGATTTTATGAAGGATACAATTTTCCTCTGGTCATGCAATTAGTCGATGCTTCTTCTCTGGACCCAACACAGCGGGAGGCTTGGCGATTGCTTCTTCGCCCGCGCATAGTTAGGGATAGCATGACCTTCGTCAATGAAGTCCTGACCATCGGCAAAGAATCTTCCAAAGTGATCCAGCCGCTACACGATGTTTTCAAGGACAGAGCTTCTGTACTGAGGGCTCGAGAGATCATCCATTTATATTCTATCAGGCCAGGATTCCTGGTATTCAGAGATAACGCCTTGGTTTTGTTTATGAGATATAACCCACACCGTTTTTCCCAGCAATCGGGCTACAACTAAGGCGTTCCCCTCGAAGTGTTCATTGTTGATCCAGTTACTACTAAGGAGGGTGTTCGCAACGCGACGTACCATTTCATGTGTCTGAATACGGGGTCGCATTTTCTGATCAGCGAGTTGAGTCATATTCCAAAGGCCTCGAATGCCTACGTTGCCTGATATCAGTATGCAACGGGGGCCATCATCAAGGAAGAAAGGTGGATGTTTCTTGACCACAAGGATTCTATTCCAGCCAGCAATCCCGCGGTTCCGCTGAGGCGACGGGCAGTCGCCCGTCCTTCCTGGAGAGAGAGCAGTGAGGTCGTAGTTTCATGAGCTTTTCTGGATAAGCCTCGACCAGATGCTCCTGCGACTGTGGTAGCTACGGCGTCCCCGGAGTCGGGCATTAGTTCAAAGATTGGGACCAGCCGTCCTAAGCAGCCCGTTAAGTGAAAACTTTTGTCGTCGGGGGTTGCTGTCAGGTCGTTGAAGAAGAAGAAATCTCTATTCTCAGCTGAAGTTGTATTGGGTCAGGAGCCTCATGCTCCTTATGGCGAAGGCCTGTCCAAATACGGCACCAATAACGGTTTGTTCGAAGCCTCCCTCGATGAGAACGTCGCCACGGATCTTCAGGCCGCCCTCGAAGCTTCTGAAAGATTAACCCATGAGCAAGTAGCGCTAGCTTCTCTGGCGGTGTCCGGTATATTCTATTTACACCCTTCTGTGTATATATTGTTTTGTACGAATTTATTATGCTTTATTAACGCTCTTCTCTTAACAGGAATTTCCACTGAAGAGGCTCTCTTAGCGTCCTTCAAGACATTTGAGAAGGAGGAGAGGCTCCGCGCTTCCATAGGCCTCGGTATGATTCATTTCGCGACGACATTACATATTTAGTTTATTTTATTCACCACCTGTGTCACATCCCGTTTCCCAGAGTACGCTAAGGTAGGCACGTGACATAGCCAACCATGCTACCTGTGGATAGGAATTATCCTTCCACAATCACATTACGGCTGTAGAGATATTAAGAACAATAATAAAACTATCTAGCACATGTCCATAAGCCAAAATAAAATGAGTCAAGAATAAATAATGCGGAAGCAAGAGATCCAATACAAGAATAACTGGAAAGTATGTCCCATAATGCGGGCTCACATAAGGAATAAAATGCTGAAAAGTAAAAGAACTAACTACTACTGAGTCCTCACTACTCAGCCTGCTGGCTGAAGTACTCCTGCTCGGACTGCAGCAAAGGTACGGAATCTGGGCCATGTAAAACCCAGACGTCAGCGCGTCTTGTTATCAAGCAATAAAATATAAACAGGGTAACAAGACATGCAAGTATAATCATAAATGGTAAAGCAGGTGTAACAGCAATATAAATCAGGGCAGTGACGGGGAGTGTGCAGTGAGTAAACTAAACTGGTCTGTTGGGTTATCTACTCTCAAGTCCTTGAAATCAATTTGATGAATCATCGATATAACTCAATAGTATCCTGTGCGTGCCCGGGAACACGGTGAAGATTTTCGGGCTGAAACCGAGACATGCCGCTAGGCACTAAAGGAAAAGGGTAAAGATGAATGATGTCCATGGCATCATCCCAAGGCTGGCCTAGCCTCTAAAAGGTAATGGATAATGATGGATGATGTCAGCAATATCATCCTAAGGCTGGCCCAGCCTCTAAAACTGATCAGTAAAGGTAGCACACTGTCGAGTTACAAGTCAGGTTTCATCAGTGATTTCCCCATACCCCCAAGTTATATGTATTCAAGTCAAGTATTTAAATAATCTGGGGCTAATGCCAACACAGGATCAGGCAGGTACAGGTTTGTCTGGATAGACAACAGGAACGGTCTGTAAGGACAACAGGTCAGGTTTGTTGGCATTAGACACACGATCAAGTAACAGGTAAGACCATGGTACATCAGGTCAAGTCAAGTAATGTATAGAGGTGTCATGTCATGTCAAGAGGTGCACGGTACCATGTCGGGTTAGGTAGTAAGTCATGTCAGGGTGCACAAGATATCATATGGGTGCTCATAATCAAACTAGCATAATTATGGGTATACAGAACAAGCATGTGTACTAATAGAATCAACAACTGGAACTTGTAACGTGAAATGCAATCAGGTACAGATTAAGGTATGTAGATGCACAGTTATCAGTTTGGGTTTAAGGGATAGTTTCAACATTTCATGAATACAGTATAACAAATATAGATGTTAAAATCATGTTAGTATGTACTCAGTAATCTAGAGATGCAATGATATGTATAATATGGTCAATGGATGCAATTATAACTAAAACAGGTTAAAGATGCACACGGGTGTCCAATAGGGTAAAACTATAAAAAGGGTATCATAGACTATGTAAATAGGTATTATGTGATTTAGAATACAGATGTGGTTACTAGGTGTAGTACGATAAAATGCAACGGTTATAATTCAAGTTTTGAACCTAAAGATATAAACGGAACATCGAACGGGTAAATTGGAATAGGTGACTTTGGATTCAATCTATAGGTTTAATATTTAATAAATAGTTATAAACTCATAAAGATAGCATGTAGCAAGTTTCACTCGCCTCGACGGATTGCGATACGGCGTACGGAACGTCACACGTCGGCAAGAACAGTCGCGACGCGCGCACGGTACACGGAATGAGTCCAAACAACGAACAGTGGGATCACACGGGTCAGAGGTCCTCGCTGGGTCGTCGGGATCGTCGACGGCATCAGAATTTCAGCGATTTACAGAGGTGAAAGATTTTTACAGAGAAGAAAGTAATGCACAAAAGAAGAAAAGAAAGATATAGAGAATAAGAGAGGAGGTACGAGAGAGAGAGAGAAGGCTTACTGGGTTTGACTGGTGACACAACGGGAGACGAGATGGCGGCGTGAGATCGTCGGAGCTCCGGCCAGGGAACGTGTAGTTGTGTGCAGATCCTGGCAGCTAGGATTTGGAGTCGGTTGGGGTTGTGGGTTCTGGTGCTCGGGAAAGGCAGAGGAGAGGAAGAGAGGGAGAGGAAGGAGGTGACGATGAGATGAAGGAGTCGGCGGCGACGAGGTGGTGGTGGTGGAGAAAGGTGCTCGGTTCCTTAGGTGCAGTGGGTTCGTTCGAGGGAGGAAGAGGCGATGGAGATGAGGGTGACGAGAGGATGCAGAGGGCGTCGACGAAGGTAGAGGAGATGAGGAGATAGGTTAAGGTTGAAGGAGGCGATGAAGGTTATGGGTTTAAGGAGGAGGAGCTGCGGTTTAAAAAAGAAGAAGAAGAAATATTATGAAGGGAGGTGACGGGACTCTTCGAGCGGTGACGGGAGTCGAGAAGCCAACAGTAATCGCGAGAGGTGAGAGAAAGGCGCGAGCGGAGAGAGAAAGTGAAGAGAGAGAGAGAGAGAAAGAGCTACGACGGAGGAGAGAGAAAGAGAAAGGGAAAGGAGAGAGGGACCTGTGGGGCCCGGTGCAAGGGAAAGGAGTAATGCGATTGGCTCGTGGAAAAAATAAAATAAAGAGAGAATCGAGAGTGGGGTCGGGTGAGTAAAAGAAAGATTGTGATTGGTTGAGAGAAATTTTAAAAGGATTTTATTTGTTAAGAATATTTCTTAAGTTAGCTAAGCCAAATCTTTGGCTGTTAAATAAACATGAATGAATTTTAAAGAGATTTAAAATTATTAGAATTTGGCGGAAATACAAAATGTTTCAGAAATGCGCCCGGGTCGGGTCCAAAATTTTGAATTTGAAATATGAAAATTATTAGCAAGTTCCAAAAATTAAAATGAAGAATTATTTAACTGAAATGTATACCCCCAAGAACGGACGCACGTACGTGCGCGTAGCCATCCAAACACGTCCGTTTCACTGAACGGGACGAGAACACAATGCAAGGACGCTACCACAGGGTTAGGGGTACCATGCAAGCCATGTCATGTATTTTTAAATTATTTTAAGTAACTTAAATAGTTATATGCAAAATATGTAATGTTAGGGTATACCATAACTATGAAACAACAAGCTCAAGCAAGCGGGTCGAATATCAGGTAACTACCATACGCATCCACATAATAAATGAATTAAACACTATAAACCACACATACATCAATAGAAATTGGTATAATTAAACTCGGTTATTACAACCTGACCCCCCTTCTTCTTTCTTTTACAGGAACCACTACAACTCGTGTTGTTCCCAGTACAATGCCAATCTTGGGTGATGGTGCAGAGGAGCCTTCAGAGCCACCGGCTACGGTTGAAGTCCTCTCGAGGCCGCCACGGGAGGCGTCGCTGAAGCAACCGATAATGGATGTGGCAGTAGATCCGGAGGCCAAGCCTGATTTGGACAAATACGCTCCTCTGTCGGAAGTCCTGAGAAGATCCATTCGTACAGCCAAAGCTGAGAGGAAGTGCAAAAAGCTTGCAACAAGGAAGCGTCAGGCTAACCTGGCCACAAGCGCGGATTCGAGTGATGCTCAACCCTGGCCGTAAGCGTGGGTTCGAGTGATGCTCAACCCTCTGACGTTACTATGGAGGATGTTCCTTCTGCCCTGTCCACCGCTCATAGGCAGGTTACGCGTGCGGCTCGCGAAGAGGCCGAGCGGTCACTTCTAGGTAAAACAGTGCACGGTCCCCTGGTAACAGCCTTTTTCTTGAATTATAACACCCCCCTCTTTTTTTAACAAGGCCAAGTTTAGGTGGTGACGTGGCAGGTGAAGTGTCGGCGCTTGAAGTGCCTGGAGTGTCAAGCCTTCCTCTTGAATCTGGGACTGTTCTGACTGCCGCTTCTTCCCCTTGTGGATCCCTGATATCGACGGGTGGTGAGAGGATGACGACGACCCTTATCGATTTAAGGGACGAAGGTGCGGATGCTGAATCCACCTTCCCGATGAGGGCGGAAACCGAGGAAGCCATCATAACCGGTGACGCTCCAGACCCTATTATGGTTTCTGCCCCATTAAGTATTTCTCGGGCTATTACTTTTGATTTCTCACTGTAACTAGGCATCTCTGCTGATATTTCTTGAATACAGGCGTGGTAGACCCCAGTGCCGTGCTGATTGAAGAATCACTGTCAGCCGTTGCCACAAATGTCACCGTTCCACCCCTCACTTTTGTGTCCCCCCGAGTTCTCTTGGGTTTAATGACGGAAGGTAAAGTTTTCTCATCTCTTTGTTTCAATGTAGATATTATTTTATTGGATTAGTTTCTTTACCATATATCGTTGCAACCTTGCAGGAGTGCTTTTTGACCGCTTACACCAAATGTTAATGTAACAACCCTAAACTTTCTGTACAATTTTTCAAAAATACAGAAAGGGGTACTTGAGCCTGAGCACAAGTTATAAGTTTGATTTGCTTTTGAACAGCAAGAAAGAGCTTGTAGCTCACTGGTAAGACCTTGCACTGTTGAACCATAGCACCAGAATTCAAATCCCATCAACCACATATTATTTTAATTAAATTCTTTTAATCTTTTTAGAAGCCCAAAAGTCTACACGTGCATAACCCGTAAAACCAAGAGTCACACATAAAAAAAAACGGGTCCACGAGTCAAGTCCAAGCGTCAGTGACACGCATCGTCGAGGCGAGCCCTGACTCGGCCGACTCGGGCCGGCGGGATGCGTGAATCGGCCGGCGCCGCCGGCCGACTCAGCCTAAAACCCTAATTTCTTCATTTCACTGGAGACTCTTTAACTCCCCCATAACCCCTGTGTTATTTAATTTCCCTGCACATTTACAGAGCAATTTAAATCACACATTTAATCCATTTTAATAATCCATTTTAATACAATTTTTATCACACCCTTTCACTACCCTAAACCCTAGATTTTTCCTATAAATACCACACCTAAAATCACCCCTCCTCACTCACAAATCCCTGCCAAAACTCTCAAGAAATTTCCAAGTTCCCATTGTGTACAAGTGGAGTTAACAAACGGCGAAGCTCCGACGAACTTCCGACGGCAATCCGAGGAGTTTCCGGCGACGAAACGACGCACCGGTGCTTCTCCAATCTTCCTCTTCCTCTTCTCTTGACCCTAAACCTAAACCTGTAAGTCCCCTTTCGCTCTCTCTCTCTCTCTCTTGCTATTCTCAAATTCTTAATCTTAAAACGTGTCGGAAGCGGAGTTATCCGGCTTCCGATTATCTTTCTTTCAACAAATACAATATTTTCTTAATAACAAACCTACAACTTTTGATATATTGTTTAATACTCATTAACTAAGACAATAGATCAAGTTTGACATTAAAATGATAACCATAGCCAGTTTTATTTCAATTTTACATTAAAATACCTTTATGTTTCATATCGTCATGTTCATACCTTTTAACCATGCTAGCTTTAGAAAACTCATGAGGTAATGACTTACCTCCTCACAATACTCATATGTAACATAGCACGATAAAATTTGGTAACATAGATTTGGGAAAAATACGATTTTACACATAACTACCTCCGACTTATAAAAACCTTTTTCTACAAGATGTGTATTTTTAACAAATCTTTACAATGTGCCGCTACAACCCATTTCGGGGAACCCGTTAGGGATGGTGCAGATTATCGCACATCCTCGGGCTCAGTAGTGCGAGATGCAGACCTCCACAAGGAGCATACGGTCTCGAAAGATTTAAAATACAATTTTCTTTAGAAAATGTGATTTCTATTATAAATAAAAATTATATTTTTAATAGATACATATATATGTAATTAATACCAAAATATCTATTTTTAATATTTATAGTATTCCACATTTCCAAAATTTAAGAAAAATATCTCATTTACCAGAAAATACTATACAATTCCAATATTACAAATAAATACCATATATTATGAAATTAGGTTTTATTCACTAGAAATGTCATATTGATAAAATATACATCCATGAAAACTCTAAAGACGATAATAAAATACTTGAGGTGTATTTTGAAAATTATACAAAAATTATTTTACATAACCCCCTCAAGTTATACTAAATTACAATAAGGACCCTAGTAAACATAGGTTTAAGCGGGACCGGTCTCTTGAGCCTCAGAGAGCTGGAGATATGGGTGCTTGCCTATTTAAGGTAGACAACTTAACAAACGGTGTTATCAACACGGTAATCGTCTTTGAGAAAGACACAAATCCTACCATCCATGTACAACGGTTACCGATAACACCAAAACCTAATTCAGGACTCAATTTCTTTTCTAATTGTCTGACTCAGATTGAGTCTCAATATAATCAATCTGACTTGAATATGATTCAAGTACAATCTACAATACAACAATTCAACATGAATCCATGAATCCATATATTAAATCCGTCTTTTCAATCTATTCAATCTATATTGACCGAACCGAACTATGGATATACATCCATCTACATGATTCTCCAGTTACATCCATTTACTGATATCATGGTTTCAGTAAGTCATCCATCTATACAATTCAATTTACAAGACAATACAATACAAACAATACAATCAAGACATCGCGGGGTTTATAAAGGGTAGATTGGTACGGAAGGTGTTAAAAGTAGCACGAGACTGCAACCATAAGACACTAACCTGAATTCAATCGCCGTTGTTTTGTGGTATTATCGACGGAGACTTGTACTCTATATACCGTAGTCTCTGGTCTAGTGAGACTCCTCTCGTATACACTGGCCTCTTCTGTACCAAGCTACAAACAATAGCGTTAACAATATAATACAACTTTAAAAGTTACACTCTCTCTCTGTCTATTCTATTTCTCCCTCATCTTTGGGACTTACCGAGCGATTTGTTCACTGACGACATTCTCTTTCCTCTTCTTCTTTGGAATTTCGTTAGGTGATTCAGACTCACTGGAGATCGAGTCCACCAGCGAGAATTTAGACCAGCTAGCTTTCGACCCGGAGCTCTAGTTACTTATACATTTCATTTCAGTACTTTTCATTTCTGTTATGCCACCGTTTAGGCATTGCTTTTCATTCCATGTATTTACTTTTCAGATGTATTGTAAAAAGAATGTTTAATAAATAAAGTTGTTGTTCAATTATATCCATTTACATTGTCTTTTGTGCATTTTACTTATATTGCTTAGATACGCTTAGCGTGTTTACTTCAGAGTAAATACGTAGAGGCCAGTCGCATCCTCTGCCCGTATACTGGGAAGCGGGGCGTGACAGTTAAGCTCACATTTCGCCTTCCAATCGGACTTCATGTTCTGTGAAGTGTGTGGTTGTCGGGACCCGTCACCTCTCTGAAGACGTTGAGGGATTACAACGACAAATATCAAAGGAGTGAAGAGATGTATCCTTGAACCAAAGTTTATTAGGGATCTGTAGTCCAATTTGGAACTAAGATCAATTAATTAGATTATGAGCATATTGGCCCAGTTAAATCTGAATTGAGAACTTATGGCCTACTTGGGCTAAGTCCAATTAGATTTGAAGTGTTGGCCCTTTATTGGACCATTAGACATTTGTCTCGGTCCAGCCCCTCATCACTTAGCAATGCTAAACAAGAGTTTGAGGGCTTAGGTAACATTTTTATCTTTGACTGAGCATTAAACATTATAGCTCTGAATTTTACTCAATTTTGAGATTCAGTTGAAGGGGAGACTTTTGCCTCTGGAAAATTAGCCAATTTGGCCAACAATAGTGTTGAACACTATAGAACAACAGTGTTAAACACTGGAAATAAAGCTCTCAAATTAGTGTTAAACACTAGAAGGAAACAGTGTTAAACACTGGAAATAAAGCTCTCGAATTAGTGTTAAACACTAGAGAAGAAGGGGTCACGTGGGGAAACGTGAGGGCGCCCAAAGGTGGGGACAGATCTCCTTATAAATAAACTAGGGCAAGTTTTTGTAAAATTTTTTCCTTTTTGTGTTTTTTTATAATGAGCTTTTTGCAAAAAGATTTTCAATAAAAAGCTTAGACACAAGTTCAATCAATCACAATTTGTACAATCAAGCCTAGATCTAGGGTCACCTAGGTCAACTAGACTGCTCCTAACTGTTCCAAAGGGCAAGTTGTGAGGACCTCAAATCGCCTCTTCACCGCCAATTGTGGCCAGGTAAGCACAAGTAGAGAAAGGAGGGATCCGCTCACGATTCACCATGAGACGGGTCTTTTAAAGTTATCTTTCCCCACTTGTCTAGCTTAGGCACCACAAAGTCTGGTTTAGATAAACGATCGATGCCTACAACTATTCCTTTGTCCTATTGAGCGCGACAGTTCTTAAGGCTGAGTCTAATCTTTTTTAATTAACTTGATGGTTAATGCAAAATGCTTTTTGTGATTTTTGGGGTCCTAGGAAGGGTAATGAAATCCCCACCCAATCTGGATTGGTGTAAAAGCCCCTTAAAGTCAATTTTAAAGATGCAAAGCAGTAAACACAACCAAACACTTGCAAAATTTTTTTTTTATTGCGGCGCAAAGAATCTTGCACAAGATCAAGTTATTGGAGAAGGGAGAGAAGTTTTTGCGCAAAGAACCCTGCAGGAAAATTTTTCAGAGGAGATCAGGGAGTTACAGACAAGAAAAGAAAGCTTACAGAGATTTTTTCGCGTGCTGACGTCACCAAGGCGCCGCGTTTCCGCTGCTAGACCCTGCCTTTGACCGCGGTTTCGCGGTCAAATCATTGGTTCAGATCCCCAAATCTTTTCTGTTTTATGTTCTGATTATCCTCTGCTTTTTCAGATCTGCTGTTTGCTGTTTTGCTCTCTGGATTTTTCCAGATCTGAATCTGTTCTTCGATCCTGCACAATTCAAAAGAATACCCTTCAAAAAATAACAAGATGATAAATTTATATATATATTTTTCAATTTTTCAGTTTTTATGATTTTTTCAATTTTTATATTAACCCGAAATTACAAAAAGAAAATAACTACGCCATCCCCGGCAACGTCGCCATTTGATTGTTATGGGATTTTTGTGTGCGTGCGCTTTTGAAAGATGAATCAAAGAATATTTAATCGCAATCAAGAACGGCGTCGCTTGGTAGCTAGCCGGTGAGTACGGGTCGGTCCACAGGAATTTTGTGCTTTTTCAATTTGTTCTAACGAGTTAATTCCAATTGGTGTTGGATTGATTATTCACTAAAAACTGAAATGAGTTTGATTAAGATTAAAACCTTGCTAGGGTTAGGTTTAGGTTAAGTTAGGAAAGTCAATATTCCTCACCGCTTTCTATGCCCTGTTTAAAATCTATTTAGGTGTTATGGTAATAATTAATAAAGGGGATTAGCACGATCAGGAAGAAACTATGTTTCTTTCTCTAGGTCCTTGTCCGTCCTTTCTTAATTCTTACCTTAACCTCCATGGAAAACATATACAACCGGTCTTTTAAACTACGGTATCACCGCTACCTTGTACGATAGGGTGCCGTAGTGAGCGGTGTGTGTATGTATGCATAGAGTTCAATTAAAATGTATGACGGGCAAGAAAGGGGTGAGAGATTTTCATCTCTCAAACATTTTCTATTCCTAACCATAACAAGTGAGGAACTACTCACTCATTAGGGAATTAAAAGATTTCATTTTACTTATAATTGTTTTTAATAACCTAATTATCTAATCTACGACAGATAAATAAAATCTAAACTAGGGAAGATAAATAAAGTTATACTAGGGCAGAAAGGAAAATTAAACTAAGGCAAGAAAAGAAAACTTACTTTATTTTTTATTTGATGCACTCTTCATACATTACAGGAATTGAAATTCTGAATTTGATAAATAAAATGGGGCACAAGAAGAGGCATGCTCCAAAAAGAGCATTAGGGTTTCTATTTATAGATCATAGAAACCCTAGGGTTACATTCGATACATATCTGCACTTACAAAATTACCCATAAGAAGCCTAGTCAACGCACTGCCAAACTGACGAGATTAGCACCGACACAGGCTCATCATGGCCGCGGAACCGCGGCCATAAGGCATGTTTGGCCGCGGATCCGCGGCCATATAGAGGGCTTATGGGCTCTGTTTCTCTGGTGTTCTTCTGGTTGCATTTGGGTTCTTGTTTCTTCACTTGGTTTCTCAGATTGTCCTCTAGTTTTCTTCCGGATTTCCTCAGTGCATAATGTCGTGGACTTTTACCGTTTGCTTCGTGTCGAAGTCTTGAACCTTGCGCTGCCTTTGTACTGTGTGAAATTATTCATTGATCTTTGTTTATTCTTCAAACTGTAGGCATGATCAAGATTCTTCCATTTGTTGGTCGTAGTCTCACTTTTGTATCGTTTTTTCATCATTTTCACTGTTTTATTCCGAGAACCTATAACCTGCAACTATGTAGCAGACACAGATCAAAAGCACCTGTTTATTTGTAAAATGAATAAGAATGGGGAATAAAATAATGCAAAATTATGGTATGAACAACTTCGTTCCCCCTTCATGCATTGGTTAGTATATTCTTCACCTGTTATTTCATCTTTCCATGAGCAAACTTTCTATTGGCGCCGCACCGCATGAGGCACGGTTCAGCATGGGTGCGGCACCATGGAGAAATTTCGTATGGCCACAGAGAAACTTTGGACCCCTGGGGTCATTTATCGGGGTTTCCCTCCTTGACTATAGCAGGCAGGAGGCGCTCGGTGCATGTCTTGGCTCATTGGCACGCACCAGGCGGGCGCGAGCGAGCGCCCTCGGACGACGACCCTAGGTCAGGCGGGGCCACCCGCCGGGTTTAAGCATATCAATAAGCGGAGGTTATTACGGTTCGAGGGAGAGAACGAAGGAATAACCGAACCCCCTGTTCTTCCTACCTTGCCAATTTTGGCCACTGGTAAGGTAGATCCCGTCCATCATCATTCTTCTTTATTTTTCAGGTTAAAATCTGACCCTTCTTTGTGCATGCTTCATTCTGCAGCAACTACACCGGAATTTGGCTCCCCTCGAGTCTCGTATTTCCATGTCCGCAGGGCCTTTTGCTAAGCGTCAATCTTCCAGGGGTGCGGCGAATAGCAGGCGGATGTTAAGTGAATTTATCGAAGATCTTAACGTTGAAGCCTTCACTTCTACTACGGATTTTGCTGACGAAGTCAACCTTATGCTAGCGACGCTTGTGAATTTCCACAATGAAGACTTCGTTGGCATTTGGGTTGACTATTGTAAGCAGATTGAGGTTTGTTTGCATGAGATCGAACACAAGCGTCTCACTCCTGAAGCATTAAACTCGAAGGCCCAACTGATCGCATGGATCGAGCAAAGTGCCGATTCCATTCAATACTTCGAGCAAAAGTTGGCCCTAAAGCAAAAGGAGCACGAGACAGCTTCTGCTGAATCCAGCCAACTGCACGCCCAGGTCGAAGCGAATGCCTTGCAGCTGCAAGTTATTTTTGCAAATATCCAACAATGTGTTTCTAATGGACTGGCGCTGAGGCAGAAACTCGAATTTACCGAGCGGGGCATGCGAGATTGCGAGGCTACTAAGCAAGAAATCGCTGAGAACCTTTCATCATGCTTGCAACAATGGGCTCAAGTCGAAGCGAGGCTGGCTGCAATAGTGGTACGCGAGGAGGAGCTGCGGGAAGAGAATGAACGGGTTGCCAATTTACTGAAAGCCTCGCCTTCTTAACGGCCAGAATTGTATTTCTCATTTTTCTTTACATAAATATAAACTGTATCTCTTAAATATTTCGATTTATGAATAAAGAATTCACATTTTTTTTGCATACGCTCCTCTGTGTTTGATGTCTTAGTTTAGCACCCATTAGTTTATTTACTTGTTTTGGAGTTTGTAGTTTATTCACTCATTTCGGAGTTTCTAGTTTATGTACCCATTTCGAAGTTTGTAGTTTATTCACTCGTTTCGGAGTTTCTAGTTTATTCACTCATTTCAGAGTATGTAGTTTATGTACTCATTTCGGAATTTGTAGTTTATTCACTCGTTTCGGAGTTTGTAGTTTATGTACTCATTTCGGAGTGTTTTTAGTTTACCTCCCCCGGGTTTACAGGCAAACTTGTCCTAATATTATATGCAGATAACCCCCATCCTTTACGACAGAGGTCCGTTACGTTTGTGGTACTAGGGTTTTAGTCCGTGGTACCGTCGCGTTGACTGATGTATTCCTCGATACGCAGTCTTTAAGCCGCTGTTCGAGTAGACCCGCGACTGTCGTGTCTCTGATCCTTTTGGGGGCTGGACAAGACGTTTTCATGTAATCTCCTTAGGTCATATTAACGTAGGAAGAGCAAACGTTAGGAATTTTCCATAACGCTTTTTCCTTGAGATTAGGCTCAGTTTGGAGCCCCGATGAGTCATAACCACTCCGCTCTGGTGTGGGATGATCTCCGATAGTCCTTTAGGCTTTATATGAGTTGCCGTCGAGACTTGAAGCTGGGAATATGTCATCACTTCATTTTTGTTTTAACGATGTCGTGCCGTTCCATTGCTGAAATAGGGTAGACATCTGTAGGACTTCTATGCTGTATATATTGCAATTGAAGTCCGGAGCTAGGAATATGCCATTGCTCCAATTTCATTTGATAGTCGTGTCCGCATCCTGCTGAGATGAGAATGAACGCTATGATAGTCTCTAGGTTGTATATGTACCGTTGAGACATGGAGTTAGGATTTTGCCGTTACTCCACTTTTGTTTTGACCCTTGGGCCTTTGTTGACGTTGCTTCTGCATCCAGTTGGTATGAGAAGTACGTCGAGCTGATCTCTAGGTTGTAGATATTGCCGTCAAGATCTGGCTCTCCCTTTGACGGAGCCTGGTAGGAAAATATGGTTCCCTTTTCATTTGTGCCTATGGATTGTATACTGGGGTTAGTGTGGACTCACCTGCAGGGCAGAAAAGTTTCATTTCCATTTTTTTTACTCGCTGCTTTTTATTGCGCGTTGCCCAATCATTTCAGCTTTTTCATACGCATTGTTTTTGACTCGCTGAGTTTTATTACGAGTTAGGAACCTGAGATCTGATACCAATCTTGGCATCAGTATCACTGCAACTGGAATATTACCAGGAGTGAATCATCATTTGCCTTTGTTAATTTGGACAAAGGTGGCTTAGCAAACAGGGTTAAGATCCTGTCAGCTAAGGCTTTTGACTTTATGAGTCGTAAGGGTCTCATAAAGGTATTTCTCCCTACGAGTCGAGAGGATCTCGTAAGTGTATTTTCTCCTTAGGAATCATGAGGATTTCTAAGTGATATTTTCTCTTATAAGTCGTAAGGATCTTCCAAAAGTGATTTCTCCTTATAAGTCGAGAGGACTTACAAATGTCTTTCACCATATGGGGACATTTCTTGCCATTTGTAGAACTTGGTAAGGGAATATTTATTTGTGCCCGTGGATTGTATACAAGGGTCAATATTGGACCGCCTGTAGGGCAACTTGGGGGATATGACGGCTTAAGAACAGGTTCGGATCCC
Organism: Agapanthus africanus; assembly: GCA_030015575.1. Lineage (NCBI taxonomy): Eukaryota > Viridiplantae > Streptophyta > Magnoliopsida > Asparagales > Amaryllidaceae > Agapanthus > Agapanthus africanus. The sequence goes on along the minus strand of CM057339.1, from coordinate 356,100,631 downwards.
TGTAGCTCAAGGCTTTTAAATCCTATGAGCCGTGAGGGTCTCATAGGGGGGAATTCTCCTTACGAGTCGTGAGGATCTCGGAAGTGTACTTTTCTTTTTACGAGACTGCGCCCTTCCGGGTTTTTACAAGCTCGCTGGTAGTCCTGCTGTTTTTACTCACGGCGCCCTTTCGAGTTTTCATCCGTGCACATTTTACTTGTGGACATACCATTTTTTACACGAGATTGCGCCCTTCCGGGTTTTCACAAGCTCGCCGGTAGTCCTGCTGTTTTTTACTCACGGCGCCCTTTCGGGTTTTCACACATGCCTATTTCGCTTGTGGACATACCCCATTTTTTATTTTTTATTTATTTTTGAGAATGGCGAAACTCTCGAAAGTAGTTTCGTCGCAGGTGACCCATCTATTTGCCGGTGGGATTTGGGGGTGGCTTCATCGCTGGTGTAGCAGTATAGCCAGTAAGACTTGAGTTGCAACCTTTACCGTTAGGACTTCAGTTGCAATATAAATCTCAAAGGAGCATATCGCCGTATTTGGGGGCGATGTGCTAGTTTAGGGACATTCCGGTCCATTATCGCCATGTTTGAGGCAAAATTTTAGTTTAGGGACATCTCGGTCCATTATCACCGTGCTTGAGGCAAAATTTTAGTTTAGGGACTTTTCAGTCCAATGTCGCCATATTTGAGGTGAGATTCTAGTTTAGAGACATCTCGGTCCGTTGTTAGTTTAGGGACTTCTCGGTCCATTGTTGCCATATTTGAGACAGATAATTAGTTTACGGACTTCTCGGTCCTTTGTCGTTATTTTTGGGCGACGGAGCTTTTTTGTATACTATTCTCAGAGTTCTGACTCGGGAAGATAGCGAGCGAACACGAGTGTCGTCATCTATCATAGACCTAAGTCGTGACTCGTCAAGCGTAGTATTTTTTGAGGAATCGGCCGTTTATTGGCCGGAAGGGTCTTTCACCATGCATATCCATGAGCAGGTAAACTCCACCTTGGTATACTTTGTCTATGATGTACGGGCCTTCATAGTTCGTTTGAACTTCCCATGTTTTGCACGATTGGGGATCATTGGTCTTTTGATGACTAGCACAAGTTCGCCTTGGCGCAACGTTCTCGGTCTGGTCAGTCTTTCGTATGACCGTGTCATCCTTGTCTTATAAGACTCTAGGTTTTGCTGTACTATAAGGCGAGTTTCGTCGAGGGCATCGAGCTCCTCAAGCCGAAGATGAGCATTTTCTTCATCTGTCAGCTCGTATTGAGCTGCTACTCATAGAGAAGGGGGTTCTATTTCTAAGGGAAGCACTTCTTTCGTATCGTATACCAACACACATGGTGTTGTATTCGTGGCCGTTTTGAACGTTGTTCGGTATTCCCAGAGAGCTTCATCCAGCCTTTCGTACCAGTCTCTTTTGTTTCTGGACACTGTTTTCTTTATAATCTTTTTCAAGGTCTTGTTGAAAGCTTTAGCTAGACCGTTGGCCCTAGGGTTATAGACTGAAGAGTATCTCCAATCTATTTTATGCTGTTGAGCGAAGCGGCTGATTGTATGACTTCTATAAGCTGGCCCATTATCCGAGATAATTCGTCGCGGAGTGCCAAACCGATAGATGACATGTGTCCTGAAGAAATGGAGGATATTCTCCGTCTTCACCTCTCTTAGTGGTACTGCTTCTACCCACTTAGAGAAGTAGTCGGTCGTTGCCAATATAAACCGATGTCCTTTGGACGACGCCAGTTCAATGGAGCCAATTATATCGGTTCCCCACATTTCAAACCACCAGTTAGCCACTATTGGGTGTAGCGGATTTGGATGAAGTCCCCATGGATTTGGCACGAGTGACACTGCTTCATATATTCGAGGCAGTTCTGAATCATTATGGGCCAATAGTAACCCATTCTTTTGATCTGCAGCTTCATCTTTGGTCCAGCTTGGTGAGAACCGCAGAGTCCGTCATGAATTTCTTGAATGAATTTCTTTTCTTCCTCCGGCCCCAGGCTTCTTATCCATAGACAGTTGAACGATCTCTCATATAGAGTACCATTGACGAAGGCGAAAGGCAAATCTCGTTTTATGAGCTGATGTATAAACGACGCATTTTAGGGCGTTCGTCGGGACTTAAAGTAGTCTATGAAGACTTTCCTTCTGTCCTTGATCTTTTCTTCATCCTCTATTTGAAGGGTTGCTTGTTCGGTTGTTTCTTTTCTTTCGGATGACTCTATCAGATCTTCCGAATATATATCTATTGGCGTGAGAACCCTGCAACTTTGCACAATGACCTTTACGTCATCGAGGTCGTCATCAGCCTGTTCCTTAGGCAATTTGGCCAACGCGTCTGCCTTGTTGTTTTCTGCATGCGGTATACTCTCCAGGATGTAGAAAAGGATTTGTATCAGCTGTTGCTGCACTCTTCTGCCATACTTTATCAGCTCTGGCTTGCACGTCTGATAGTTGCTATTTATTTGGCTAACGATCAGCTGGGTGTCTCCATATATGAGTAGGTCTTTGATTCCCATGTCGATAGCGATCTCGAGACCTGCTATCAAAGCTTAATATTCAGCTTCGTTGTTAGTCCTTGTCTCCGTTAACGAAAGAGCGTAACGCAATATCCCTCCTTGCGGAGTCATAAAGATAAGGCCCACCCCGACTTTGATTATGGGGGCGTTTTGCTTTCACCTTTTCACGGTAGATGCTCCATCGAAGTAGAGTTCCCATTGGGAATCATTTTCTTCCTTCTCTTCTTCGATTGTTTCTAACGCATTTTCATCCGGCAACTCGCAATTTAAAGGGGAGTCGGCTGGTATCGGATGATCCGCGAGAAAGTCGGCAATGGCCTGGACTTTCACTGCTTTGAGGGGTCGATACGTTATCGAGAACTCCATGAGGAGGAGGGCCCATTTGGCAAGCCTTTTAATTAGTATGGCTCTTGGCATCAAATATTTGAGAGGATCCGCCTTTGATATGAGATGAACCTTATGTGCCAAGGCGTAATGTCTGAGCTTCGTTATCGCGAAGATCAGTGCCAGGAAATTCTTTTCGATGGGGGAGTAGTTGTTTTCTGCCCCCAGGAGAACCTAACTCAAATAGTACAGAGCTCTCTCCTTTCTCTGATCGTTCTCTTGTGTCCATAGCGCGCCTAGAGAACCTTCAAGGGCTGTCGTATATAGGATAAGGGGTTTTCCCTTAATCGGAGCGGTCAATACCGGCGAATTTTGCAGGTATTGTTTGATTTCTTCTAGTGCATTTTGGCACTTTTGATTCCAAACGAACGGGGTCCCCTTCTTCATCAAATGACTGTAGAGACGAAATTTTCTGGAGAGTTTGGCTATGAACCGCCGGATATATGCAAGCTTTCCTTGAAGAGATTGCAATTGTTTGAGAGTTCTTGGCGTGGGCATTTCCATAATCGCCTTGATCTTTGAGGGATCGATTTCGATACCCCGGTGCCGTATGATGAATCCTAGGAATTTGCCTGAGGAGACTCCAAACACGCATTTTAGAGGATTTATTTTTAGATTATGCTTCCGAAGACATCGGAACACTATTTTTAGATGTTCCCAATGCTCCTCGTGAGATCTGCCCTTTACCACAAGGTCGTCAATGTAGCATTCGACAATCTCATGGATGAGGTCATTGAATATCTTTGTCATGGCCATTTGGTAGGTATCGCCAGCGTTCTTTAAACTGAAAGGCGTCACCTTATAGCAGAATATGCCCAGCGGGGTCCAAAAGGCGGTATGTTTTTGGTCTTCAGGATACATTTTATTTGATTGCATCCTGAAGATCCATCCATGAAGGAGAAGACCTCATGGGTAGACGTGTTATCGATCATCAGCTCAGTAACAGGTACCAGGAAGTCATCCTTCGAGCAAGCATTGTTGAGGTCCCGAAAGTCCACGCAGATGCGCACCGTCCCATTCTTCTTCATCACAGGAATGATGTTAGCGATCCAGTCGGGATATTGAACTTCTTGGATGAAGCCGGAGTCGATTAGTTTCTTGACTTCAGCGTTGATACTCATCTCAAGTTCGAGCCGCATTCTTCTTGGCGCCTGTTTGACTGATTTTATGTCCGGCGATATGGCCAGTTTGTGTATCGCCACTTTTGGATCTAGACCTGGTATCTCTCAATAGTTTCATGCGAATCAGTCTTTAGACTGCATGAGCACGTCCTTTAACGTAGCTACTTATTTTTCAGATAGTAGCTTACTGACGAGCGTTGGCCTCGGATGTTTTTCCGTCCTTAAGTCAATTTTCCTCAGCTTGTCTGCCGTAGTGTGTATCCCATCTTCTAGCTCCTTGGCTATGGTAGAAACTCTGAGATCATCTCGTCCACGTCTTCATTTGCGAAGCACATATGGAGGTCATCCATAATCTCGTGCACTCCCTCTTTTGAGAATGTTATCATATGGCAGGTACGAGTCCGCTTCCCTTTTTGTGGTTGAGCTGGTCCTATCCTCACGGTATAGATCCTCTTTGGCTTATGCTTTTGCGGCGGGGTTACCCTCCAGCTGTCGGATAAAGCGAACCTGCTTTGCTGATACTGGTCTTCTACCCAGTCTTTGAAGGTGAAGCAGTCTTCAAGTGGATGACCTATTACTCGGTGATAGGAGCAATAATCCGGATGATGGACCTCATTTATTTGTGTAAGTCCATGTCGCACACCCCGCGAGTTCGCGGGGAGACGGAATACATCAAAAACGATTTTTCTCACATCAAAAGATCATGTTTGGTTTTGCAACATAGACTTTATCCACTTTAGGATCTTGATTAAACCTTAAATAGCTAAACTAAACAACTTGAAGGCTCTAACTACTTGGATAGAGGGTTATACCTTTGTGTCTAGTCCTTCGGGTCTTCTCTAGATTCCTTGCTCCTTGGATCGAGCTTCAACTTTGAACTCCTTTCTTTGGCTGCTAGATGCTCCGAACGAACTCGGTTGCCGGTCTCCTTTAGGTCGTAGAAGATCCACCCGATGGCCTATGGTCAAGCTCCAACCTTAAGTGATGTAACTTAGTGATCTAATGTGCTAGATGAGATTACTAAGTAGATGCAGAGAGTGATCTATGGATTAATTAGTCTCAAAGCTCAATGGATCACAACACATGTGAAGGGATGAGCTTGAGGGATGAGGAGATGAAACTTAGGAGAGAGAGTGAGAATGTGATAATGAACTACAGAATGAGAGGAGAGCATGGCTAAGTCTCATGACAATAATTCAAGCATGGATTATTTTAGTCTCAAAATAATCAACCATGCTTGAATAAGAACTACAAATGAATAAACAATAAACAAAGCCATGCTTTCAACCCATTCCTCAAGTGTCTCCTAATTTCCACCTCATTAATCCTTTAGCAAAAAAGGATAAATCAATAATGAGGCGTCTCCTTCTAGAAGCTCATTCTTGTGAAATTACAAGAATGCTCTCACCGTATATACATACCCGTATTCGTATTCCGGAAAAATACAAATACAATGAGACAAGTATAATCCAATAGTATAATACTAGGATCCGGTTTAAACCAAAGCCCACTAGTATTATCTGTCCAAACATCATCCGTGTAGCCAGTACACGTATGTGATCGAAACCCTGCCGTAAGACCATACGGCCTCTACTTCGTTTCTCCTGATCCATGGAAACCCTCTGTGTGGGATTCTAAAGACTCGACAGTACGCCGGCAGTGGGTTTAACCATAAGTCCGTCAGCGGCACTAGCTGTATGTAACAGCAACCCAGGTACTTGTCTAAAAGGAGGTCGACGAGCGAATTCATCCGAACCCCTACTGAGCCTGTCCGTGACAATCTCCGTGCAGTCCAGTCTGTTCGTCTGAGAGTATCGCATGTAAGGTCTGGGGGGTGGAAAACGTCAGACCCCTAATAACCAGACAAGTCGTGTCGGTGTGGCTCAAGGCCATCCGAGAATTTACTGGTCCGACAACCAGTAATTCTCAATCCGTCCTGGTCAGGGACTTATGGTAATGGCCAACCGATCACAGCGCGACATTGACTCCCTATACCAGGAGAGACAAATCCCCAACAGCCGCTCACTGCCTCCATGTGGCTTGGGACTGTACCCAACCAAAACTAGTTTGCACGACTCCTTTGAACCGTGGTAGGGTAGTAATCAAAGCACAGTGGGAACTCACACGAGACAAATGACGACCTCAGGTCGACAGACTATCTGCACTCATGTCACCAGAGAACTGCTATCTGACGCTAGGTATAATACCATCTAGTCAGTTCTCGGCGAGTATTGTCCGGTGTACTCACATCCAGTGAGCACCTGTATACAATTTTAGGTGCACCTCACCAATGGCTGCGGGACCAATCCATCGCCCCACATCAGGGTCTAGATATGTATACACTAGTCTACTCTGAAGTAACGATGCCCAGTCTCGATACTCCTGCGACTATGGACGCTTTTAAGTATGTACCTATAGACTACCCAGCTTCCACTAGTATGATCGCCATCACAACACAGGTAGTCAGGCAAAGATCCTACGGGCTTTATCAACATGTATACAAGATATGAAATACAAAGTAAAACACATCACATGTTAAGATAAAGACAAACCAAATAGCATACTATCATATCAAGCAAGATTGTCCTATACATATATATCCCTAGCATCCTATACAATGAAGGCCTCTAGGGCATACATATCCAACAATTTGTTCGGGATGCCGAGACTCTGGGAGCGTCATCATTTGATACTTCATGACAAGATTGAATATTTTCCTTGTCTTGTCTTAGGGGAAAGAGTATTCCCGACCCATCTTCTTTATAAAGGACGGGTTCCAATCAACCTTTTCTCGATTGCACGGCCTCTTGGATCCGCTTCGTTGTTTTTGAACGCTGTTTGCGTTCTTTACCCTGTTTTTGCCTTTATTTCGGGATTTTCCCCTTTCGCGAGGACATACGGCGGGCCGGGGATGGAGAGCATTATAGTCTTCCTTCTCCGCAGATTGCTGATTGAGGCGTTGCGTTCTGGCCTTTTCATAAATGGCCATTTCATGGCTGTGATCGTCTTGGCTCCTTTGATAAGCTTTTTTTATTATCTTGTCTATTATTCTTCGAGTGACGGACTTAATGTTCTTAGAGCGGGCTCACGCTTTATTTCAACGTCGCGGCCATTCGGAAGAGCGTTTTCCCCTTCGCGGTAGCTGTTTATGACGCGACAGCTGTGGAAATGCTCCCATTTCTTGGACTGAACGTATCCGAGCCCTGTTGTCTCCATCTTCCCATTGGGCATCTTTCGCTGAGTCCCGGGAATATCCCAAATCTTTTTATAGAATTGGGCTTGTCTATCAGTTTGTTCGAGGGCTACACCTTGGCATCTTAACAGCCTTTTCAATTCCTCCGCGTAGTATCTTGGCAGACGGATTGGTTGAAGCCTGTCGAGTGCAAAATTGGTACCATGCCAGACTTCTTTTTTTACTTTGGTCTCTGTTGATTGGTAGAAGAGGATCGCCTTTTCACCTGGGAGGGACGTAGAAAGTCTGTAGTTCTTGTATGCTCTATGTATCGAGCACATTAAGTTTCTTGTAATGCCGAGGCAGAACCATTAGGATTTGTTGACTCTGATCTTCTTCATCGAGGTTTGCACTGACGGGCGGATGGAGAACACTGCGTTGGCCTTGTTCTCAGAGTCGCTGCCAAAGACCAAAATATGGGTAGATGGTCCGGGCCTGTTGTTTTCTTTCTGGGGTTGCCCCCGAATAGACTATTTCTTCATGTCCTCGGAATTGCTCCCAAAGATCGGGATAGTGGCGGCGGACTTCTATTTATCCTCTGGCTTATGACACCTTTCTGTATCTTCGATGTTTGGTAGGAAGTACTTTGCGTCTTCATATTTCCGGACCTCGTTTACGGAGAACGGATTTAGCTCCCCTGTGACGGTGCATTCCAAGCCGTCCTTAAAATATTTCATACACTGATATTGTGTAGAAGGGATGACGTTGTACTCATACAACCAGGGCCTGCCGAGCAAAGCGTTATAGCAAGTCTTAGCATCAATAGCGTGAAATTTGGTGTCAGTGACGAGCAACCCAAAGTGTAACGTCAGTATTACGGACCCTAAGCGTCCGTGATGACTGTGAGTCGAACCCGGAGATTGCAATTTTGTCTCGGGCCAAGTGTTGAATGTTCATGCAAATCTCCTTCAGCACTTTCACGTTGAGAAGGTTGACGGAGGATCCGTTGTCGACAAGGATTTTCCCTATTTTGATATCATGGCAGTACCCGGTGACATATAATGGGCGGTTATGTTCGCACGTACCGAGGATGAGATCATCATCCCTGAATGTAATGTCAGCTGTGTGAACCTCTACCAGCTCGTCCTTCTTCTCTTCTGCAAGCAAAGATTGGAACTGATCAGGCTCTTGTAATGCCTTGATCAGAGACTCTCGTGTCTCTTTAGACAAGAGGAGAGTATCCAATATGCTCAACTGTGAGGGTATATTCCTCAGATGTGCTAGGACATTATAATCCACCTTATTTTTCCTAGGCGGGTCCCTTACTGTGAGCTTTTTGACAACTCCATCGTCGAGGGAAATTTCCTCAGAGATTTTCTTTTTCCCTTTGTCTTTTTTGCTCGACCTTTGTTTGTAGGTCCGATGTTCTTTTCAGGCAGCGTGCGGTTACGCAGATGAATATTCTCGCAATTCTTCTCCTCCTCTTCTTTTTCAGAGGTGGAGTCTTTGAAGAGAGGGCTGAGGGGTATTTCGTCCTCAGAATCGCTCCCGAAAGTAAAAACTTGGGGGTTTCCCCTTCTGAACTGGTACAAACCATATGACAGTTGCCAGTCATTTTTTCACGCATCTGTCGCACTCTTTTGCCGTCGACGAGCTTCGCGCTTCATCCTCTTGAAGTGTTTTTGATGAGCAACATATCCTTGCCACCACTTCTTGAAGGTATTGCATTCTTCAGTGGCGTGGGTAACACTCAGATGATATAGGCAGTAGTTTGAATGTGAATCCTCTCCGTCGAGGCATATGACCCCGGGAGTGTTTCTTACCAGAGGTGGCAGCTTCATTCCCATTGACAGGGCTTTGGTGAACCGCTTCCCTGCCTTGACCTGCTCTTATTTGTCGCAGGTATGCCTTGGTTTGGTTGGAGTACTTTACGACCGTTGGGGTAAAAAATTACACCCCGGTTGACCAAGTCAAATTCAAAGTCAACCCCAAGTAAACGGGCCCAAGCCTAGGTCAAGTGGACACATGCCCAAGTTGAGCCCTACGGCCAGTCTCTCCCATGCCAAAATGAAAATTATGCAATAAATAATTTTGATGTATTTTTTATGAATAAATGTAAGAAAAATGGGCAAAAGCCAAATTTTTGTAAAGCCCGTGGCTCATGTGCAAAAGAAATGAGCACATGAGGCATGTGATAGGCAAAATGCCATTTTGTAAAGCCCAAGGGGCTATGTGTAAGTTTGTAAGTCTATATAAGGCAACATGATAATGAAATGAAATGACTTTTTTTCCATTCCCCTCAAAAGCTAGGGTTTGTGCCTCCTTCCCCTTTCTTAAGGTTCTAAACCTTCTTCCCCTTTTCTGAATTAAATCAAGAGCTCAACTCTTTCTTTCTCAAAAATAAATAGTTTTTCACCACAAAACCCTTGAAGAAGACCACAAATATCCCATCAAATCTCTAAAATAGGAGATTTTTAAGTCTCACCCTCCTTTTTCTTCAAGATCCAGCCAATAGAGATGAGTAAGAAGGAGACCCATCTCCAAAAATCCCACTTTGGGAAAATCCAAAGCTCAAGAGAAGATCTAGGGCTCAAGGTAGAAGAAAGGAGTCCCCTTTCATCATCTCCGAAAATATCTTGGGAGTTTAACTCCATAAAAAAATAATATATATATATATATATATATATATAATAATAAATCTTTCTTTTTAGGAGTTCAACTCCAAAAGTCAATCGGGAGTACAACTCCCAGTGCAGGGGCTAAGCCCCTTTGTCCTTTTTTTTTGGAGTTTAACTCTAAAAGTCAATTGGGAGTACAACTCTCAGTATAGGGGCTAAGCCCCTTTTTCCCGCTGGCGTCCAGCGCCCGCGTGCCGAGCACTTGAGGCGTTGGCGCCCAGCGCCGCGTGCCGAGAATGTGAGGCGCTGGCACCCACACGTCCTTTGGACGCTATTTTCCCCTCTTTTTTTTATATATACATATACACACTCCACAACACTTTCTGCATGCGGGACCCCCGTAAACTCTGCGAGGCCCCCGATATATCCAAAACCCTTCAAGACACACATACGCACACTGCACATTGAGTTCGCATGACCAGTTTAACCCGTCAATCGGAGGTTCCTTTGCTCCAAAGGCGAGGGGTAATTAATGACAGCTTAGTCCGCGACTGCTGGAGATTTGGATCCCCACAATCAATAAACTTCCGCCTACCCTAGGCAAGGGGAATCTGTAGTACGCTTGACAAGCGACGCGTATTCCCATCTCATTGGGGTGACGAAAAACACCCTACAATGACTCCACCTTACCACAGCTTCTTCATCCTGACACTGACGCTTAGACTTTTCGTATATGACTGTTTCGCGTTCTCGGTCAGCTTTGCTTTTTCGAAAGGCTTCGTTTAACAGCCTATCGATTGGGTTTTCTGGCAGTTCTAGGGATTTTAGCGCTGATTCTGCCTCCAGTTTCTCTGCGTTGTTTTCTGACGCTGAGGAAGTTTCTTCATCATTTAACAACGAATGGGAGACCATGTGGTAACTTGGTACATGGTCTTCGGTTTCTTCTGATGAGTCATTTTCATTATCGTTGTCACTATTTTCGCTCTCAAGAATATGCTTGAGGAACTCATCGAGCGTGACCGGTTTCCACACATTCTGGTTGTACTCCAGCGCGTCAATGTACTTTTATAGGTCTGTGCGCTTGTCATCATACTCGGCAGGCTGCACAGGCTTCTTGGTCTTCTTCTTTTTCTTCGAAGACTTTGAAGGCTTGACTTTGGGATTTTACCCTTTGTTAATAATCTTCGGTACGGGACGCTGTTACAGCATCCCTTCGATGATTTCAGGTTCAAGTGGGCTTTTCCACCTGACTGCTAGGCATGCATGTAGATCTTTCAGTATTCTTTTGATTTTTGCTCAAAGAACGAATTCCCATGGAGTTTCTTCCACGAGCGAGCATGATGCCTCCGGTGCATCTACCTTTTTTGGAGTGTGCTTCTGTGGTGGGTTCACCCTCCAGTTCTCAGACAGCGCGAACTTTCCCTATTGATACTGGTCCTTGACCCAGTTCTTGAAGACGTAGCAATCCTCAATTGGATGGCTCACCATTCTGTGATAGATGCAATAGTTGGAGTTGTTGACGTCGCCGGGTTGCGGTGGACGCTGTGGGTCTGGCAATGTGATGAGTTTGTTACGCATTTCCAACTCAAATAGTCTCCTTGTCTTATCACGGGGAAAGGAGTAAGCGCGTCATAGCCTTTCTTTCAGGGATAGGCGTGGACGTGTGTTGTTTTGGCGAGCATCCGGTTTTGGGCCACTCGGTTGTTGTTGAGCGTTGGCAACGAAGGCCGCTTTCCCTTTACCCTTGGCGTTTCGAGGGTCCTTACTTGAGGAGGAAGGCCCGTGGCCCATCTGGTCCATTTGGGTCAGTTTATCGATCAGAGACTGGAAGGTTGTTGGTTTGAAGAACGTCATGAACTGGGACACAGTCATTTGAGGATAAAGGGTTCCGATGAACATGCTTACGGCGGGGATTCTTCGATACGTTGTTCGCACTTTGAGCATAGGTTCCGCCACCGGATTGTATATTAGACCCAGGTTTCTCCTGACTTTATCCTGGCATTGATTAATGTCGTGATCGAGGTGCGCTCGCTTGCGTTGGAGAACCGCTATGTGAATAGTAATTCCATCCGTGTGAATGTTCTCACGGAGTCATTTGGGAGCTTCGAATACCATTCAAAGGCCGTCTCTGACAGGCTGCTAACAAACTGGCGAAGCAACAGTTTGTCGTCGCCTCCAGTGTTTCCACACAGAGCTCTGAACTATGCGAAGTGCTGATGTGGGTTGCCTGTCCCCTTGTACATATAGAAATTGGAGATCATATATCCCGACGGGTATTTAATTTGGTCATACCAGCCTGGATACGGTCGCCCAGTTCTGACGATTTTGCCCGCGACTTCATTAGCTTGATGAGCTTGTATTTGTTGAGTGGTATAATCATCAAGAGCAACCATGGAGATTGTTTCCTCCTTGGCTGCCGATAAAGCCGGAAGAGGATTTGATATTTCCCCTCTGTCATCCTCGATAATTATCGGCGGATCCTCGGCCGGGGGTTTTGTCTGGATCATCATCCTAACCATGTCTTGAATAAGAGAGCCATCTGCTTTATGTTAGCAGCCTGCTCAGCAGCTTCCTTGTCCTTTCTTTCAAGCACCCTTCGCGGGAACTCTGTATCGGTCTTCTTCTCTTGGCGCTGTTCGACTGTTTGTCCGACCTTTCTTTCTGCCCGGTAAGTGCTGCCATTTTGGTCAGCATTTCCTGGAGCTTTTGTTATTGCTCCTGAGCTTTTGTCACTAACCGAGTTTACGATCGATGACCTACGGAAGCACGGTTTTCTTCTTTCCCGGAAGCCATGTGGACTGTATGTACGATCATGCCTCCAGAACCGGGGCATTTGGGTCCATCGCCTTTAGAATTTGCCGTCGGCGGTGGGATTTTCTCCAGCCTCATCCTTTTATGGAAGGTCGAGATTGAAGGAGCCGTTGTAACATGCACCTGTGTAGAAGAAGCCCCTCGCTGTATGGCAGAGGGATGGTCTTTCTCTTGCCGAGCCTTCAATTTTTTTGATCGACGAGAGTAATCTTTGTTGATCACAGAGCCCTGGACTTTTCGCCAGACCCTATGAATTTGGGAGGAGAGCCGTTGATGGGGGCGCTTCGGCTTTTCTTGCACGTTGGAGAGTACTTGCGTACCCTCCTGAGCAGATCAAAGCTGTTCTCGGTTGGAACAGCAGCCTCAACCTCTACCATTGGAGCTGGTGAGGTAAGTCCAGAGGGAGAATTGCCCTCAGCTTTTCTCACTCGGCGCCAGTGGCGACATCGAGCGTGTCTTACAAACGGGACCGCCTCAGTTTTGGAAGCGGCTTCTTCATGCCCCCGTCTTTTCTAAAGGGCTGATGTTGGCGTCAACCTGTTAAAGACCGACGTCCTTGGTAGAGTTTGAAGAGGGCCGGCCAATCTTTCAAAGACCGACTTTCTGGTAGGGGAAGCACATTTGACATCTTTGTAGGGTTACTAGGCACTCTCAAGAGGTTCCACAAGGCATCAACCATGCCAAACAAAAATTTTCCGGTGCCGAGAAACCCTAAACTAGATCGTTAACTAGAAGTTAAGGCGAAAAGCAAGCAAGTAAACAACTTTATTGCTAAGTGAAAGGGATTACAACCTTTGTAGATCCGCTCCACCATTTCTTTAGCTCCGAGATGACATCCCTCCGCTGCAATCATCGGGTCTTGGACTGTTGCGATGGTTTCATCGGAGAAATGATCGGGCTAGGTCATTGACTTCGAGGCCGAAGATGTTCTACGTCGGGGAGACTCAAACTCAAGCTATTCCTTCACTTGGTCGAAAACTTTATGAAGAGAACACCCTATACTACTTGGCAAGTGGTAGAGGATGAAGAAATAGGAAGTGGGTTCACTTTAGAATTGGATTTCTCACTCTTTTTCCCATGGCACCATTGAAGCTCTCAAGCTTTTGTGAGCTTGATGAAGATGAAGAAAAAGAAAGAATCATATGAATTATTATCCAAAATGAAACTTATCCAAATGAATAATGGCACCATGGTTGAGTTAAGCCCTCATTCTTAACTCATGTAGAGATTTAACCAAACCATTAGCTTAAAGGTTAGGTTAACTAATATCTTTAAACATATGACAAAAGAGTTGACTTTGTCAATGTTTATCAAGCTTCATGAAGCTTGACAACTTTGACCAAAGTCACACTGTTTTGTTATATGCTTAAGAAAATAGTAAACCCTAATCTAACCTTGATTTGGTTCAAGTCTCATACACATAACTTGTTTGTATCATCAAGCATGATACAAACATGTACACTTGCATATATCACATATAAACAATGTGCACATTCAAGTGAGAAAATCAATCTTAAATGAACCAATACTAGTTAATGTAGAGTAATATATCAAATATATAATTATACATTAAATCATTAAATCAACACTTGATTTAACGATCCGGTCATATAGCATATAACCGACTAATATCAAGTGTATCAATGTATCGAATCAACACTTGATTCGGTAACCCGGCTATATCACATATAACCGACCGATGATACAAATCGCGAGAATAGAATATAGTATCACACACTGGTATTATTCTCGGTCCTGCACATATCTCATATGCGCTCCTATTTCATTTCGCTTGAGCCAGGAAACCCCTGTGTAGGACTCTAAAGACTCATCAATACGCCGGCAGTAGGCGATGATCATATCAAACACCCACAAGCCGCAAGCGGTCTGCTAAACGTAACGGCCACCCGGGTATTGAGCGATCAGAAGATCAACGAGCAATCCCGCTCACACTCCAGTGAATCCAAGGAGTAACACTACCGTACAGTCCGGTCCGTTCGTCTGATATGTCGCATATCTTGTCTAGGGGTGGTAAACGTCAGACCCCAATAACTCGATAAGTCATGTCTATATGAGGCTCATAACGGGTCGAGAAACTACTGGTAACACTTACCAGTAAATCCCTAAAGCAGCTTTGGCCAAGGACTTCCTGTTATAGCCAATCGAGCACTGCGCAACATCAACTCTCTATACCGGGAGAGACGAAACCCCTCCTATCGCTCATTGCCTCCATGTGACTCGGGACTGTACCCAAAAGCCACCTTTTTGCACGCCCTCTTGGACGTGGTATGATGGAAATCAAAGCACAGTGGGAATCACACAAGACTCTATGATGATCTCGGGTCTACAGACTAACCTGTACCAGTGTCACCAGAGAACTGCCATCTGACGTAAGGTATAATACCATCTGGGAGTTCTCGACGAGTCCGTCCAGTGTACCCAGTCTCCACTGATCACCCGTATATCATCTCTGATGTCAAACACCAATGGATATGGGATCATCCATCGCCCATCTATATGGGTCGAGAATGTATACGCTAGTCTATTCTGGTATATCGATGCCCCGTCTCGATACACCCACGACTAGGGACCTTGAAGGATGTACTTATGGACTACCATGTCCCCACTAGTATGATCCACATCATAGTCCAGGTAGTCAAGTACACATCCTAAGGGCTTTACCAACATGTAACAGAGAGACAATCAGTGTACACGTTAAGGTAAAGGGTAACCAGATAGCATACTATCATATCAAGCAAGAAAGTCATCCCTATATATGTCCAAGCATCCACTACAATATACATCCTATGTATAGTAATGGCCTCTAGGGCATACATATAACTAACAATCTCCCACTTGCACTAGGGCCATCTGATAGCAGTGGTTGTAGTATCACATACTCAACCATCCCATAAAATTCTCTCTCTGGGAAAAAGCCTTCGTGAGTGGATCCGCTGTGTTGTCCTCTAAGTCTACTCTCCTAACCTCGATCACCCTGGAGATCAACCATCTCCACGATCAGGTGATACTGCCTAAGAATATGTCTGGATCACTGATGGGACGGGCGTTCCTTGGCATAAGCCACAACTCCATTGTCACACAATGGGAGGAACGAAGTTCATCTCATGAACTAATATACACCCAGACTGCCTCTTTGGTAGCATCTTTGGTAACGATGTATCTTGCCTTTAATCATCTAGTATGTCACGGTATCTAGCTTGGAACTCTTCCAACATACCGTCCCTCCACTGAGGGTAAAGACAATGCCTGCGATTGACATTCAGTCGTCCTTATCACCCTGGAACCTTTCCAGTGATTCTCCCCAGGATCGATTGATACCATCTCACTGCAACTAGTGAGTATCCTAACATCCAATTAGATCTATCTCATAGATCCAAAACCCAGGATTCTGGAGGTATCATTATGATCCTATATGGAGAATCCTTGTGATAAGTGGAGATTGACCGAGCGTAGCATAGGAAACTCCTTCCCTATCAAGAGTATGTCATCCACGTACTCTACGAGGATCACTACCATACTCCCTACTACCTTTTTGTATATACAAGGTTCATCTACTATTTTGATGAAGTCAAACTCTTTGACTAATCCCATCAAAACAGATGTTCCAACTCCGTGATGCTTGCTTTATCACATAAAACATCTTGCACACGTTTCCGCTGCTCCCACTGTCTACGAAGCCCTCTGGCTGTGCACTTATAGACTCTGTCTTCTAAATCATTATTTAGAAAAGCAGTCATGACACCCAACCGTCAGATATTATAGTCATGGTATGTAGCCGTGACAAGTAGGATCTGGATGGACTTAAGCATAGCTACTTAGAAAAGGTTTCATCATAATCCATACCTGGTCAATGATGCAAACTTTTAACAAGTCTAGCTTTGAAAGTCTCAACTTTTCCATGTACACCAAGTAATCTTCTCAAGATATACTTGCTCCTGATGGGGATTTAACCCTTCAGATAAAGCAACCAAAGTCCATACTTTGTTGGTGTATAAGGATTCCATCTCAGATCGATAAACATCCAGCCATTCTTACAGAGTCACACTCCTGATGGCCAGCTCGAAACTAGTTGGGTCATCATCTCATGATGCATTCCTCGCTCCCACTGTCATAGAGAAACCGAAGTATCTCTCAGGTGGGTGAGGATCCCTACTAGACCGGCGGAAAGGCTGAGGTTCGTTGGTTGCTATTGAATCCTTTGGTTCTGCCAAATCATCAGCTGCAGTTTGTATAGCTGGAACTCTTTCCAGTTCTACCTCATGTCCACTAATTTCTTCATAAGAAATTCCCTTTCACAAAGGTGGCATGTTGAGAAACAAAACATCTTTTGTTCCTCGGTTAGGTAGAACATATTCCCTTATGTATGCTTGGGATATCCAACAAACTTCTACAGATCTGACTTTTCCTCGAGCTTGTCCGGATTTTGCTTTTAGACATAGGCCAGACAACCCTAAATCTTAACAAACTTAAGATATGGGCTCTTCCCTTTCCATATCTCATATGAAATGGTAGGCATCTGATTTGATCGGAACCCTATTCAATAGGTATGCAACTTCATAAGTACATAACTCCCTAAAAGGAAATAGGAAACTCAGTAGTAATCATCATAGAGCACCCCATATCTGATAGGGTGCTATTGCTCCGCCCCGATACACCGACGTGCTGTGGTGTATACGGAGGAGTAATGCTGAGAGAGAATCTCATTCTTAGAATAGTCCAGGAATCCCGTGCTCAAGTATTCTCCTCCTTGATCACATCAAATAACATAATACTTATACCCGTTTTTGGTTCTCTACTTCTAACTTATATTCTGTGAATATCTCAAAAGGTTCGGACTTGTGTTTTAACAGGAACATAGGTCTGAATCTCGAGAGATCATTAGAGAATATAATAAAGTACAAAGAACCGGTCTTGGCATTTGTAGACAGGGGACCTTCATACATCAACATGTATCATCCCAAGAGTTTACTAACTCTTTCTCTGTTTCCAATAAACAGAGCTATGGTCATCTTATCTTTGTGACATGACTGGCAAGTTTCAGAAGATGTAAATTCAAACTAATTTAAATATGTATCTATATGTAACTTCAGCTAGTCGGGTCGCATTGATATGACCTAGTCTATAATACCTCAAGAAGGATTCGTTCATTTCTGAACTCTTCCTCTTGTGTGTGTTCTGTATACTAAGAACTGTAGTTTGATTTAGAACGTTAATGTTTTTAGATAACGTGCCTGAACCGATCAACTCTTGATTTAGGAAATGTTCAAAACATTATCCAACAATACAAAATGGTATCCTTCTTTAATAAATAAAGAGATTGATATGATTTTGTATATTAGGTTCGGTATCTAATAACATTTGTTGAGAATCAATGTATTCAGGTAATACAGGGTGACAGTGACCTACAGACTTGGCAGCAACACTTGCACCGTTTTCTGCCTCATGAAACTTATCACCCGTTCTTAGTTCTCTACCTTTCTGTAGCCCATGTAATATATTACATATGTGGGATCCTGTTCCGGTATCATATACTCAGGACGTAAAGGATACTGAGAAACAGTTCTTTGTAATGAACACACCCGAAGATGATGCATCAACATGCACTTTCTTCGTTTGGGCGGCACGGGAATTCTGGTAATCCCCTAATTCCTGCTCTGTCTTTATAACATTTATAAGTTGGAGCGGGACCAACGTTCCCCAGCTCAGTATAACAAACGGGTTCGGTCAATATATCCGTTTTATTATCTTGATTAAGGCATGACATGGTCGCTACCTGGAGAGAGAGAAAAGAAAACACTTTGCGTGCGCTCTTTCAAGATCAGATTGGTTATTATTTTATCTAATCAGGATGGCTCTCACTGTTTTTATCAAATCTTCCTTCAAACCCTAAAAGGAAAGACTAGCCGGGATTAATTACACGCTACAAGTTCGCCAATCTTTCAGCCAGGCCAGTGTCGGTACTTTGAGGGAGGTCCCCCGTGCTTTCGCACGAACCTAATTAATGTAAACCTCGTTTTCCCAGAGGCGTAACCCCGTTGACACCTTTCTAGACACCTACTTGATCGACTAATTGTAATGTGTAAAACTCTCCCAGGAGTAACAATTACTCGCAGTGGGTATCGGGATCCAACTATCTCATAGAAGGTATGTAATCTCATTGCAAATTTCAACACTTGAAATTCCCGATAATATTTTGCCCCTAGTAGCTATATGACCTTAACATAGTCAACAAATCATAAGTGCTAGTCAAGTTCAACCCGTCATTTCCCGATTGAATTAAACCCACCCGCACGACCCTTAACATAGTCAACAAAGTCGCACGACTACCCTAATCCAATCGCATCATATGCTTATACAGATAAGCACTAATTAGCTACCGCATACTATGCCTTAACATAGTCAACAAACGTAGCATAAAAACTAACTAGTACTTATCTGAAATGACGGAGGGCTACGACAGGTTTTTCTGAAAACCTATTGCGTAATGAACTTGATATCGTTGTAGAATCAAATGATTTTAAAATGGAGTGTTTTTGAGGCTTTTCTAGTTTTGCTAAAGGGGTCACTCCCGGTGAAGGGATCGTCGGCCCTTTCCTCGTCGAATGAGGTGCAGGATATATCATATACATCACTGTGCAAAGCAAGAACTAGAGAAGCAATCAAAAGACAAACCGAGGGTTGTATCATCTTCCAGTTATTGCTAAAGGAGTCACTCCCGGTGAAGGGATCTCGGTCCTTTCCTTACCGAATAAGGTGCATGATGTTCTACAAGGAACACCGCGATGCAAAACAAGAACTGTAGCTACCTGTTTTTGAAAATTCGATTCCACAACATCTTTAGGTTTCTTTTCATTCATTAATCACATTAATGAAGTCCCATCATTTAAGTTACCTAAACATCACAGATAAATACGACGTACACTTATGCCATCCGCATTCACCTCGATGTCCCTTCGTGCACCATTAGGTTAGGTAACTAACGGCAGAGCGGGGCAGGGCTAGCGCGGGTGTAAAACATAAGTAACGCCTATATAATATATCATATATACTATATACAGTATTTATCACAGAACATTAAATGATCACATCACAGATATCGCAGCATAAGAATCATATGAAATATTGGATATACTAGGACGTCCGTGGTTTCAATACGAGCCTGTATAAAACACGGATTCCACGGTCGCGATGAATAGCCAAACCTATACCCCTAGACCCCTACGAGAGCGGCAAGCAACCCTACCAATTCTAGAGTTAGGAGACCCGGACTCGACTCCTCGAGTTGGTCTCCCACTGGACTCTAGAACCCGGTTACTTGTGCCCTCCTCCTTGGGTCTATCCTAGTGCGGAAAAGTAAATAATATACAAAGGGTGACATCTTCCGCTACCTGGAAGTGCCCCAATAAAAGAATATTACATACATGTTTTTACATGAATGAAAATGAAAAACACTCATCTCACATAAAACCCCCCCGGCTATTCAAACACGATGATCCAATATAACATATCCAGCAACACATAATATCACATGTCATCAACGTAAGTAAACATGCGTATCCCAATTGTCGTTGACATATAGCAACGAAACCGGCGATATCACATATTACACTTACGGCCACAGAAAAGAAAGTGTAAAATTACAACAGTTGGAATCCGCAAACACTTTAGACATCGCATGCCTAACCAATGAATTCCTTAGACATCACATGCCTAACAATTATAAACCCCGCATTTTAGTCTCATTATCGAAAACTCTTTTCAATATCAAGTCGGGCAATTCAACAAGATTCCCGGCATTTTGATCGAATGCTCGTCGCAAACTTCAATGGACGGCCGCACCCCCGATACCGTCTAAGAAGTGCACTAAGGAGAAACACCGCTGCCACGAGCACCCGAACGGATGCTTTTTGGCGACGGGGTTCTCCTACAATCACTTGGTCGGGGCTATGGGGCGTAGCTATCTATTAAGTTTACCCGGCGAGTATCTTCGTACGCTACGTGATTGCGACGGACTTTTGATCACATCAAAATCTCGTGGCAACCGATCAAGTGAGACTAAACTGCTATGTTTATAACATCCAAATCAGTTATCTCATAACTACCTGTGGATTCCAAATATTGTATCACATTCCAGATAAATAGAAAATGTTGAACTTTCCGATCGAACATTCGAACACCCAAGTTTTCCTGAAACAGCTCAACACTTGAAATAAGTTCAAAAACATCCACTTCATGCCACAGTACCAACGGTCCAGCCGTAGAAGGGTCAAGCCAACGCCTCACATGTAGCACGCCGTACTGCCCCAAACCCTAAGGTTCAAAGGGTAGTTCAAGACGGTCACATAATCGAGTTAAGGTTTGTTGTCTTCTAGAGGGTCCATCGCGTTACTTGCACTACTTAGAACGTTATTAAACCACAGAAGAATCCAACACTTGGAAATTTTCCGGCAGGGGAAAAATTGGGTATTTACATCCGGTCGAACTTTTTAACATATTCTAAATTATCCGGAAAGACACAGACAAAGTTAAAGATTCCGATCGAAACATCGAACCCCCAAAAACACCCCAGAAAACTCAACTCTTGAGTGCAAATTAAAAATTCCCATAAATGTCAGGAAAGTCATACTAAAGTTACTATGTAGAAAGCGCGGCATAAACGCACAGTTGCGCCGCGGAACCGCCGCGTAAGGCATGTTCCTGCCGCGGTTCCGCGGCGCTTTAAGCGCGTTACGGATCGTTTTTCACACAGTGCCTTAGAATTACCTGCTGATATTTTTGAGTATTTTTAATTGGGAAAAATCCACTGTTTTGAAAAAAGTATAGAGAGGGGTGAAATCGGGGATTATCGGGTTCGATCGGACTTCTAGTTTCGTCTACACTTCACCTAAAGCTCTAGCTAGGCTCTGATACCACTGTAAGGTTATTAGGCACTCTCAAGAGGTTCCACAAGGCATCAACCATGCCAAACAAAAATTTTCCGGTGCCGAGAAACCCTAAACAAGATCGTTAACTAGAAGTTAAGGCGAAAAGCAAGTAGGTAAACAACTTTATTGCTAAGTGAAAGGGATTACAATCTTTGTAGATCCGCTCCACAATTTCTTTAGCTCCGAGATGACGTCCCTCCGCTGCGATCATCGGGTCCTGGACTTTTGCGATGGTTTCATCGGAGAAATGATCGGGCTAGGTCATTGACTTCGAGGCCGAAGATGATCTACGTCGGGGAGACTCAAACTCAAGCTATTCCTTCACTTGGTCGAAAACTTTGTGAAGAGAACACCCTATACTACTTGGCAATTGGTAGAGGATGAAGAAATAGAAAGTGGGTTCACTTTAGAATTGGATTTCTCACTCTTTCTCCCATGGCACCATTGAAGCTCTCAAGCTTTTGTGAGCTTGATGAAGATGAAGAAGAAGAAAGAATCATATGAATTATTATCCAAAATGAAACTTATCCAAATGAATAATGGCACCATGGTTGAGTTAAGCCCTCATTCTTAACTCATGTAGAGATTTAACCAAACCATTAGCTTAAAGGTTAAGTTAACTAATATCTTTAAACATATGACAAAAGAGTTGACTTTGTCAATATTTATCAAGCTTCATGAAGCTTGACAATTTTGACCAAAGTCACACTCTTTTGTTATATGCTTAAGAAAATAGTAAACCCTAATCTAACCTTGATTTGGTTCAAGTCTCATACACATAACTTGTTTGTATCATCAAGCATGATACAAACATGTACACTTGCATATATCACATATAAACAATGCGCGCATTCAAGTGAGAAAATCAACCTTAAATGAACCAATACTAGTTAATGTAAAGTAATATATCAAATATATAATTATACATTAAATCATTAAATCAACACTTGATTTAACGATCCGGTCATATCGCATATAACCGACTAATATCAAGTGTATCAATGTATCGAATCAACACTTGATTCGGTAACCCGGCTATATCACATATAACCGACCGATGATACAAATCGCGAGAATAGAATACAGTATCACACACTGGTATTATTCTCGGTCCTGCACATATCTCATATGTGCTCCTATTTCGTTTCGCTTGAGCCAGGAAACCCCTGTGTAGGACTCTGAAGACTCGTCAATACGCCGGCAGTAGGTGATGATCATATCAAACACCCACAAGCCGCAAGCGGTCTGCTAAACGTAACGGCCACCTGGGTATTGAGCGATCAGAAGATCAACGAGCAATCTCGCTCACACTCCAGTGAATCCAAGGAGTTACACTACCGTACAGTCCGGTCCGTTCGTCTGATATGTCGCATATCTTGTCTAGGGGTGGTAAACGTCAGACCCCAATAACTCGATAATTCGTGTCGATATGAGGCTCATAACGGGTCGAGAAACTACTGGTAACACTTACCAGTAAATCCCTAAAGCAGCCTTGGCCAAGGACTTCCTGTTATAGCCAATCGAGCACTGCGCAACATCAACTCGCTGTACCGGGAGAGACGAAACCCCTCCTATCGCTCATTGCCTCCATGTGACTCGGGACTGTACCCAAAAGCCACCTTTTTGCACGCCTTCTTGGACGTGGTATGATGGAAATCAAAGCACAATGGGAATCACACAAGACTCTATAATGATCTCGGGTCTACAGACTAACCTGTACCAGTATCACCAGAGAACTGCCATCTGACGTAAGGTATAATACCATCTGGGAGTTCTCGACGAGTCCGTCCAGTGTACCCAGTCTCCACTGAGCACCCGTATATCATCTCTGATGTCAAACACCAATGGATAAGGGATCATCCATCGCCCATCTATATGGGTCGAGAAGGTATACGCTAGTCTATTCTGGTATATCGATGCCCCGTCTCGATACACCCACGATTAGGGACCTTGAAGGATGTACTTATGGACTACCATGTCCCCACTAGTATGATCCGCATCATAGTCCAGGTAGTCAAGTACACATCCTAAGGGCTTTACCAACATGTAACAGAGAGACAATCAGTGTACACGTTAAGGTAAAGGGTAACCAGATAGCATACTATCATATCGAGCAAGAAAGTCATCCCTATATATGTCCCAGCATCCACTACAATATACATCCTATGTATAGTAATGGCCTCTAGGGCATACATATAACTAAAAATCTTCACCTGCAGAAGGAGTTGGGAGGGATGTCTGTTTTGGGGCAGCCCCTTCAGGTATACAAACCTCTTCACGGGCCCGTGCGAGCTTTTGCTCATCCTGTTGAAAACTGAGACACCAGATTTGGACGGCCCGTTGAGAGGGGCCATTGTGGTCGCTAGTCGATCGAAGACCGGCCTCTTGGGATCTTCCTCTTGCGGCGCAAAGACACCGAAACTCACTGGCAGGAGGATGGTCCCAAAGAACAATTCAGTGGTGGCTTGTGTGACTTGCTCCACCGGCATTGAAAAGTTAGAAGCCGCATTGGGCCCGTAGGTCACTCCTCCTGTTGGGGTAGAGTGAGGGTTGCTGCTGCATGAGGTGCAATGGAAAGTCATCGATTTCTCTACACAGGAGCAAGACACCAAATTTTAGTATCTCGAATCCAAGGGCAACCATAGCGAATCGCGATTTTTTTCCGCGAAATACGACACACGAAATATAGAGTGGAAATAGGAAAATATCCTACCGGGCGTGCCGGAATCTGTTCACCGCAAAAAAACAGAGACCAAGAAGTTGGGACGTCTGGCCTGAATTCTAGGGCCAAATGCTATTTTGATTTATCCGTCCACCTCTCCGAAGATACTAAGTTTATTTATGGCACCATATATAGGAGGTTTGGACAGACACGATCGTTGTAGCAGACTTTATCAGATTCCCTCTCCTTCTATGAGGGGTTTTTGTGTTAGTTGTATGTATGCCCTAGAGGCCAGTATTGTACAGATGATGTATATTATATTGGATGCTTGGACATATATAGAGATGACTTTCTTGCTCGATATGATAGTATGCTATCTGGTTACTCTTTATCTTAACATGTACACTAGTCTCTTTAAACTGTCTTATGGTTATATGTTGGTAAAGCCCTTAGGATGTGTACTTGACTACCTGGACAATGATGCATATCATACTAGTGGGGACATGGTAGTCCATAAGTACATCCTTCAAGGTCCCTAGTCGTGGGTGTATCGAGACGGGGCATCGATATACCAGAGTAGACTAGCGTATACGCTTCTCGACCCATGAGATAGGCGATGGATGATCCCATATCCATTGGTGTTTGACATCAGAGATGGTATACAGGTGCTCAGTGGAGACTGGGTACACTGGACGGACTCGCCGAGAACTCCCAGATGGTATTATACCTCACGTCAGATGGCAGTTCTCAGGTGACACTTGTGCAGATTAGTCTGTAGACCCGAGATCGTCATAGAGTCTTGTATGATTCCCACTGTGCTTTGATCTCCACCTTACCACGTCCATGAGGGCGTGCAAAACGGTGGTCTTTGGGTACAGTCCCGAGTCACATGGAGGCAATGAGCGATAGGAGGGGTTTCGTCTCTCCCGGTATTGGGGGTTGATGTTGCGCTGTGCTCGATTGGCCGTAACAGGGAAGTCCCTGGCCAGGGCTGATCAGAGATTTGCTGGTAAGTGTTACCAGTAGTTTCTCGACCCGTTATGAGCCTCACATCGGCATGACTTATCGGTTATTGGGGTCTGACGTTTACCACCCCTAGACTTGATATGCGACGTATCAGACGAACAGACCGGACTGTACGGTAAGTGTTACTGGTTGGATTCACAGGAGTATGAGCGGGCTAGCTCGTCGATCTTCTGATCGCTCAATACCCGGATGGCCGTTACGTTTAGAAGACCGCTTGCGGTTTGTGGGTGCTTGATATGATCATCATCTGCTACCGGCGTATTGACGAGTCTTTAGAGTCCTACACAGAGGTTTCCTGGTTCAAGCGAAACGAAATAAGAGCGCATATGAGATATGTGCGGGACCGAGAATAATGCGTGTATGTGATACCGTGTTTCATTCTCGCGATAAATGTTTCGAATGGTTATATTGGATATGACCTAGTTATCGAATCATTGATTCGATAAATCGATACATTAGATACTAGTCGGTTGTATGCGATATAACCGGATCGTTAAATCAAGTGTTGATTTAATGATTTAATGTATAATTATATATTTGATATATTACTTTGCACTAACTAGTATTGGTTCACTTTATATGGATTTTCTCACTTGATGTGCAAATTGTATATGTGATATACTTTTGTGCACATGTTAGTATCATGTTTGATGATGCTTGCTCATTTGGTTAAGTGTATAGAATTAAACCTAGGTTAAGAAAGTGATTAGGGTTTTTATTTATCCATTCTTTTATTTATTCATTTTTGGAAAAAGAATGGGATAAGAATACAAAATGGTTGCTTTCATTCTTGAACATTGTTGAAGCTTCATGAAGCTTTGACTTTGTGACCATTTTGTCTTCACACTAAACCCTAACCATTCTTCTAACCTTAGTCAATTCTCTACACTTAACTATGGTTCACATTATGATAAGTTTGGTTTTTCTTTTCATTTTAAAAATAACTTATCATAATCTAGCTTCTTCTTTTTCTTCATCTTCAAGAAAGAAACTATGATGCCATCAATGGCAACTTGAGATCCAAAGTGAGAAATCCAATTCTAAAGTGAACCCACCTCCTATTTCTTCACCCTCTACCTCTTGCCAAGTTGTTTTGGGTGTTTTCTTCACAAGTTTCACCACTTGATGAAGTCGGAGCTTGAACTTGCGATGCCTCGACGTAGATCATCTTCGGCACGAAGCCGACGACCTAGTCCGCCCTATTCTCCGGCGAAGCCGACGTTCGAGTTTGGGAATCGAGATGGACAGCGAGAGGATGCCTACGTGGAGCCAAGGAAGAGGATAACCGGATCTACAAAGGTTGTAGCATCTAACCTTTAGTTAATATGTTAACTAGTTTAGTTTTTCGCCTAGATTTCTAGCCGACGATCCGTGTTAGGGTTTCTTGACACCCATAATTTTTGAAAATGGCATGGTTGATTCCTTGTGAGACCTCTATAGGGTGCCTAGGAACCTTTCACTGGTATCAGAGACTAGCTAGAGCCTTAGGCGAAGTCTAGACGCAATTTGAAGCCCGAACGAACCCGAAACCCTAAACCAAACATGCTCTCTGTACATTTTCTAAAATCTGGGATTTTTCAATATTAAAAATGCTTAAAAAATTCAGCAGGGAATTCTAAGAATTACGATGCAAATTTTTTCCAATGAACAGTGATAAGCGCGGCGGAACCGTGGCCTAAGCCAGATTAGGCGGCGGTTCCACGGCGGCTTGATGACGTCATCCCTCCTCCTCTGCACAGTAATTCATAGTTTCTGCAGCTGAGTTTTATGGGTATTTTTAATAATTATTCCAGAGTTTAATTTTCTGGGGTGTTTTAGAGATTCGGTATTTCGACCGGATTATCAAATTTCGTCTTTGTGTACTTCTGGATAAATTTTAGAATATGTTAAAAAGTTCGACCGGATATAAATACCCAATTTTTCCCCTGTCGGGAAATTTCCAAGTGTTGGATTTTTCCGTAGTTTAACGATGTTCTAAGTAGTGCAAGTAACGCGATGGACCCTCTAGAAGACAACAAACCTTAACTCGATTATGTGACCGTCTTGAACTGCCCTTTGAACCTTCGAGTTTGGGGCAGTACGGCGTGCCACATGTGAGGCGTTGGCTTGACCCTTCTACGGCTGGACCGTTAGTACTGAGGCATGAACTGAATGTTGTTAGACTTATTTCATGTGTTGGACTGTATCGGGAAAACTTGGGTATTCGACTGTTCGATCGGAAAGTTTAACATTTTCTGTTTATCTGGAATGTGATACAATAATTGGAATTCACAAACAGTTATGAGATAACTGAATGAATGTTATAAATCTAGCAGTTTAGTCCCACATGTTATTGAAAAGAGTTTTCGATAATGAGACTAAAATGCGGGATTTATATCTGTTAGGCATGTGATGTCTAAGTATTTCATTTGATTAGGCATGCGATGTCTAAAGAAGTTGCGGATTCCAATTGTTGTAGTTTTACACTTTCTTTTCTGTGACCGTAAGTGTAATATGTGATATCGCCGGTTTCGTTGCTATACGTCAACGACAATTGGGGTATGCATACTTACTTACGTTGATGACATGTGATGTTATGTGTTGCTGGATATGTTATATTGGATCGTCGTGTTTGAATAGCCGGGGGTTTTTATGTGAGATGAGTGTTTTTCATTTTCATTCATGTAAAAACTTGTATGTAATATTCTTTTAATTTGGGGCACTTCCAGGTAGCGGAAGATGTCACCTCTTGTATATTATTTACTTTTCCGCATTAGGATAGACCCAAGGAGGGGAGCACAAGTAACCGGGTTCTGGGGTCCAGTGGGAGACCAACTCGAGGAGTCGAGTCCGGGTCTCCTAACCCTAGAATTGGTAGGGTTGCTTGCCGCTCTCGTAGGGGTCTAGGGGTGTGGATTGGCTATTCATCACGACCGTGGAATCCGTGTTTTATACTGGTTCGTATTAAAAATACGGACGTCCTAGTATATCCAATATTTCATATGTTTCTTCTGCTGTGATATCTGTGATGTGATTCTGTGATGGATATAGTATATAGTATATATGATATATTATATAGACGTTACTTATGTTTTACACCCGCGCTAGCCCTGCCCTGCTCTGTCGTTAGTTACCTAACCTAACGGTGCACGAGGAGACATTGAGGCGAATGCGGATGGCATAAGTGTACGTCATATCTATCTGTGATGTTTAGGTATTTAAATGATGGGACTTCATTAATGTGATTAATGAAAGATAAGAAACCTAAGATGTTGTGGAATCGAATTTTAAAATAAAACAGGTAGCTACAGTTCTTGCTTTGCACAGTGGTATATATGATATACCCTGCACCTTATTCGATGAGGAAAGGACCGAGATCCCTTCACCGGGAGTGACTCCTTTAGCAATAACTGGCAGATGCTACACACTCGGTTTGCTTTTGACTGCTTTTGGGTTTTTTTTGCTTTGCACAGCGATATATATGATATATCCCGCACCTCATTCGACGAGGAAAGGACCGAGATCCCTTCACCGGGAGTGACTCCTTTAGCAAAACTAGAAAAGCCTCAAAATCACTCCATTTCAAAACTTCATTTGATTCTACAACGATATCAAGTTCATTACGCTCATAGTTTTCAGAAAAACCTGGCGTAGCCCTCCGTCATTTCAGATAAGTACTAGTTAGTATTCGTGCTACGTTTGTTGACTATGTTAAGGCGTAGTGTGCGGTAGCTGACCAGTATTTATCTGCTTATGCATATGATGCAGATTGGATTAGGGTAGTCGTGCGGCTTTGTTGACTATGTTAAGGGTCGTGCGGGTGGGTTTAATTCAATCAGGAAATGACGGGTTGAACTTGACTAGCACTTGTGATTTGTTGACTATGTTAAGGTCATATAGATGCTAGGGGCAAAATATTATCGGGAATTTCAAGTGTTGAAATTTGCAATGAGATTGCATACCTTCTATGAGATAGTTGGATCCCGATACCCACTGCGAGTAAGAGTTACTCCTGGGAGAGTTTTACACATTGCAATTAGCTGATCAAGTAGGTGTCTGGAAAGGTGTCAACGGGGTTACGCCTCTGGGAAAATGAGGTTTACATTAATTAGGTTCGTGCGAAAGCACGGGGGACCTCCCTCAAAGTACCGACACTGGCCTGGCTGAAAGATTGGTGAACTTGTAGTGTGTAATTAATCCCGGCTAGTCTTTCCTTTTAAGGTTTGAAGGAAGATTTGATAAAAAGCAGTGGGAGCCATCCTGATTAGATAAGATAATAACCAATCTGATCTTGCACGAGCATACGCTAAAGTGTTTTCTTCTCTCTCTCTCCAGGCAGCGACCAGTTCATGCCTTAATCAAGATAATAATATGGATGTATTGACCGAACCCGCATGTTATATTGTGCTGGGGAACGTTGGTTCCGTTCTTTCTTATAAGAGTTATAGGAATGAACAGGATATAGGGGAATACCAGGATTCTCATGCCACCCGAATGAAGAAAGTACATGTTGATGCATTTTTTTCGGGTGTGTTCGTTACTGAGAACTGTTTCTCCATTTGCTCTACGTCCTGGGTATTAGATACCGGGTCATTTCTTTTATATGGAGATTTAATCTCTGTTAATGTTTTCAGAGAAGTTAAACCTCTATCAATGGTGCTTTGACCATTAACGCTCACTACAATCACTATATTTGAGGATTTTAGGTTGAGTTTGTAAATAACCAAGTTCTCGATTTGAAGGAACTGAGTTCCTGGAGTATCATGGACTCCGTTTTCTTTCTTCTTCTTCTTTTTTAAAATTTGTTCTTCCCTGACTTTTTGATTCTCAAGAACAAGATTTTTCCGATGAGAATTAAATTCTCAACTTATGGGAGATTTGCCTTATGGATCTCAGATCAAGAGAAAGAACTAAGTTCTTTAAAAAGGGTTAAATCCTTAGATGTGATAAAGATATTTTGATCCCTTTTCTTTACTTAGGGTTTTGAGGAGGAAATACTTCTTCTTTCTTAGGAATTGAATCTTCTATTGTTTTGGAAGCTTTCTGTATTTTTTAAAAGCTTACGGGGGTTCTCTCTATCTCTGTGTCTGTGTGAGACTTGAAGTCTCGGGTCCTTTATATAGTGGAGGCAGGTTTGTTAATTAATTTTGAGAAAATCTCTCATTGAGAGATTCCAATTGATTTAATTGGTCTCAAAATTGATGTGGGGAATTTTACCCACCATTGGATTTTTGATCCAAGGACTTCTGTTTTACAGAATATAATTTTTTGTTTTTAAAGAGATTGGGGAAATATTTCCCCTATACAGAATTTATTCTGTAAAACGGTGATTTTTAATCACCATTGGATTTTTTCAATCCAATGGTTCTCTGTTTATAGAGAGCAATATTTTTTGTTTAGAAAAATTGAGGGAATATATTCCAAAATAGAATTTTATTCTATAATTGGATGTTTGATCCAACCGAGAGTATCTTTTTTATTTTAGAAAGATTTGGGAGATGTTTTCTCCCAACGGAATTTAATTCTGTATTTTGATGATTTATCATCTCCATTGTATTTTTGATCTAATGGCTCTGTTTAACAGAGAATATCCTAACTTTTGTTAGGGAAATATAGAATTTAATTCTATTGATATGAACTTGGGCGCTGACGCTCACGTGTTATGCACGTGGGCGCCAGTTAAGAATTTAATTCTTATGATAGGTATTTATGTGTTTTGCACATCGGCATCCACATGATAAGTATGCGCGGTGCCATATAAGAATTTAATTCTTATTCAGAAAGCGTTTTCTGTGCTTTGCACATTGGCGCCGGCGTGAGGAGCACGTGCGGCGCCACCATAGGATTTAATCCTAAAAGATCGGCTCTGACGCTGGCGACCTCGTGGAGAGCACATGAGAAGCTGCCTCATTAAATACAACAGAGCTTTGCTCTTTTATTAGGTTTAAATATTGGGAAAACAGATGTCGGTTCTAAATAAGCAGAGACGGAACAATGGCGTGCGAGAACGTACTATCCCGATTAAAGGGAAGCGCTCGCAGGCCAACGCTCGGTGGCACTTGGTGAGTATTTCGACGCTTAATTCCATATGTTTCTATATCATTAATTAATTATTAAACTAAATCCTAATTTCACCGCAGAGAAAGAAAGACCCCGCCAAATATAATGAAGCCAAGGGGTGGGCCGAGTTACATAAGGGCACGGGTGCGTACATGGTAAGTTTCATATAATCAAGTTGATTATGTGTTTTAAGTTAGCACTTGTGTATACATACATACATACATGTTAATGATATATGCCATAGAGACCATTATTGTATAGTACTAGTTTGTATATTACATTTTGGAAGCTTGGGATATACACGGATTTTAAGACAGTCTTGCTCAATATAGTAGTATGCTACTTGATTTGTTTCTATCTTAATATGTGTATATGTTTCTTTTAGCGTTTCACTAATA
Organism: Agapanthus africanus; assembly: GCA_030015575.1. Lineage (NCBI taxonomy): Eukaryota > Viridiplantae > Streptophyta > Magnoliopsida > Asparagales > Amaryllidaceae > Agapanthus > Agapanthus africanus. The sequence goes on along the minus strand of CM057339.1, from coordinate 356,068,937 downwards.
CATATTGGTAGAGCCCTTAGGATCTTTGCTTGACTACCAGCGTTGTGATGGCAATCACACTAGTGGGGGCTGGGTAGTCTATAAGCACATCCTTATACAGGTCCCTAGTCGTAGGATTATCGAAACAGGGCAACGATACTCCAGGGTAGACTATTGTATACTCTTCTTATCCCAGCATGGGAGATGGTCTGTCCCACAACCATTAGTACGTCGTACTGAAGATAGTATGCAGGTGCTCATTGGGTTATGAGTTACACTGGATGGACTCGTGGGGAACTGTTGGTTGGTACTATACCTATCGTCAGGTAGCAGTTCCCAGGTGACATGAGTACAACATAGTCCGTTGACTTGACACTGCTACTTCTCCTTGAGTGTGTTCCCACTGTTCTTAGATTACCACCCTACCACGGCTCTGATCATGCAAACAGGTAGTAGGTTGGTGCATTCCCGAAGCACTTGGAGGCAGTGGCGGTTAGATAGGATTCGTCTCTCCCGATATTGGGGGTTGATGTCGCGCTGTGTTCGGAAAGCCATTACACAAAGTCCCTGGCCAGGGCAAGCGAGATTTACTGGTAGGTACTCCAGTAGTTTCTCAGGGTGTTTTTGGGTTATACTCCGGTATGACTTATTGTGCTATTAGGGGTCTAATGGCTACCGCCCCTAGGCCCAATATGCGATACTCTTAGACGAACAGACCAGACTGTACGGAGATTGTCACGGATAGGCTCAGTAGGAGTTCAGATGAGTTTGCTCATCAACCTTCTTATCGACAGATACTTGGATAGCCGTTACGTGCAGCTAGTACCACTGACGTGCTTGTGGTTAAACCCACTACCAGCATATTGTCAAGTCTTTTGAGTCCCACACAGAAGGTTTCCTTGTTTCGGGGAAACGATATAGAGGTCGTATGGTTTTACGACAAAGTTCGATTACATACGTGTACTTGTGCACGTAGGATGTTCGGACGGATAATATTAGTGGGCTTTGGTTTAAGCCGGATCATAGTATTAGATTATTGGATTAGTTTTGTCTCGTTGTATTCGTGTTTTTCGGAATACGGATATGGGTATGTATATACAGTGAGGGGTATTCTTGTAATTTACTCAAGTATACTTCTAGAAGGGGACACCTCATTTTTGCTTTTATCTTTTGAGTAAAAGATAAATGAGGTAGAGGTATGAGGTGTTATTTTATGATAAATGAATCATGGCTACTTGGTGACTCATGGATGACTATTAAGGCAAGAGTGGACTTAGATATTTTGTGAGATATTTTGGCATGCTTCATATTCATCTCAAGTAGCCATATTCATTTCATTATTATCTCAAACACTCTCTCACCTCAAGAGCTCTCTTCTTCTCCCTCAAACCCTAATTGTCTCATGTGTTGAGAATTCTAGGGTTAGTGAGACTTATTAATCCTTAATCACTCTCTATATCCTCTAGATCACTTAGATTAGCACTCTAGGTAACCTAGTTACCTCATCTTAGAGGTAGAAGCTCAAGGAAGGCACGCTTGGGTGGATCATCTTTGACTTGAGGAGGCCAATGAGGAGGCATGATCCATACACACTCCAAGGAGCTCACGAAGAGGAGGAGGACAGCAAGAACAAGAAGGACTAGTAACTTGAAATATAACTTTCTTACATAGTAGTTAAACCTTTTAGTTAGCTTGTTAGTTAGGGTTTAGTATCGATCCTGGAGTTTAGTCGATGTTACGAAGCATATAAAAATCGTTTTTTTTGCAAACTCCACCTCCCCGCGAACCCGCGAGGCGCGTGGTATCGACTTACAGTGGTATCGGAGCCAACTAAACCATAACTAATAGATTAAATGATAAGTAAAACCACGAAACCGAAATAACTCCGAAACACGAAACCATAGATCCAAGTTTCTGTTGAAATTTTTTGAGGCTCCAAAAACGTTTTAAACAATTGCAGAGTGCTCTTTTGGTTGTTAAATGAACACAAAACAAAAACGAGACAATCCCACACAAATCTGGCCGGCCAAACACCCCAGAAAACCAGCCTGGCCGATTCTAATGTAAGGAAATGCCTTGAATTTTGTACTGGGTTCTTGTTGCTTTGATTTAGGGTTTCAGGTGTTGTTTGATTTTGCCCATTTTGATTATACTGTTAATTCTCTGTTGTGGCAATACGGAGTGTTTCGAAGTCACAATTTTTAACGTCGTTTAACTATTTTCAGTTGTTATGCGTGTTCGTAAACTTCCGCTAATTGCTATATGTCGGTTAGTTGAGGGTTGTACATATCTGTGATGATTGGTTTGTGTATATGAACTTTATTGGATCGTCGTGGATGAATAGTCGGGGATATGAGATGCGAGTTTCTTTCATTCGATATAAATTGTAATTTGATGTAATATTATTTTGTGGGGCACAACCGAGTTGAGGTTGTAGCTACTGTCGTATTATTTCATTTACTGTTTTTTTCTCCTAGGATAGACCCAAGGTGGGTTGCACAAACTATTGGGTTCTTTGAAGTCCCGAGTGGCCTACTCATTTTACCGAGGGAGGTTGCTTCAGTTCGAGAATTTGGCGGGTAATTTGCCGCACCCGTAGGGGTCTAGGGTGGGGTTTCGCTATTCATCACGACCGTGGAATCCGTCTTTCGTTACAGGCTTAAACGAAACGCGGAATTCCTAGTATATCCAATATGTTCATCTGTGATCTGGAATGCTTATTATTGCGTGAGACGAATGGATATATTCTATATATGTTATATAGTAGACGTTGCTTATGTTTTGCTCCCGCGCTAGTAAAGCCCCCGCTCTGGCATTAGTTAAGTAACCTAACGGTGTTAGACGGGGCCCAATAGCGAATGTGGATGACATAAGCGTACGTTGTATTTTCGTTTCTCTCTGTGATGATAGGTGTAAATGACGGGACTGCATTAGATTAATGCAAAGCAAACAAACCAAAACTGAATCGTTGGAATACTTTTAAAACCACTCGGTTTTTTCCAAAAAGCAAACTTTAAATACGGAGCCTAAACCACTCCTTTAAAAAGCTATCATGTTTCCTTCGATCATATCAAGTTCATTACGTTCATGATTTAGCCAAAACCATTTGTAGCCCTCCGTCATTTCAGATGGATATTCAGTAGTATTCAAGCTATGTATTTTGACCTTCGCCAAGGCATAGTGATTGGTAGCTGCTGAATATTCATCTGTTGCATAGATAGATGCGTTGGTTTGGGACAGTCGTACTACTATTTTGGCCTTTGTCAAGGGTATGTACGGGTGGGTTCAAATTAATCTGGATAATGACGGGTAGAATTTGACTTGCGACTTATGATATGTTGGCCTTCGTCAAGGTCATAAGAGCTTGGGGCAAAATTCTACATCGGAAGTTTCTAAAGAAACTGAAATTTGCTAGCATTGCATATCATTTGGAGTGTGATAATTTTGGTAGGATTCCTTCAAGGTTATTGTAGGGTGTTTTTCGTCACCCTATTGAGATGGGAATATGTATGCACTTGTCAGGCGCATTACAGATTCCCCCTGCCTAGGGTAGGCTAGGGTTTATTGATTGTGGGGAGCCGAATCTCCGGCAGCCGCGGACTAAGCTGCCGTTAATTACCCCTCGCCTTTAGAGCAAGAAAACCTCCGATTGACGGGTCAAACTGGTCATGCGAACTCAATGTGTAATATGTGTGTGTTGTGTTTTGGAGGGGGCTTGGATATATCAGGAGCCTCGCAGAGTTTACGGGGGTCATGGGGGCTAGCAGCCCCCTTGCAGGGTGCGGGGCAGCACCCCGTTAGAATTTTTTTCTAACGGGGATAGGGTTGTGGAGTATGTGTGTGTGTGTGTATGTATACATATATATAAAAAAAGGAAAGGCATCCAAAGGATGCGTGGGAGAAGGTGCCAGCGCCTCACGTGCGTGGTACGCGGGCGCTGGGCGCAAGGCACCAGTGCCTCACGTGCGCGGCACGCGGGCGCTGGGCGCAAGACGCCAGCGCCTTACGTGCGTGGCCCGCGGGCGCATGGCTCCAGCGCCTCACATGCGCGGCACGCGGGCGCTGGGCACCAGCGGAAAGTAAAGGGGGAGGCTCAGCGCCCCGTACTGGGAGTTGTACTCCAATTGACTTTTGGGAGTTAAACTCCTTAAAAAAGATGTATTATTATTGTCAATTTATTCTTATGGAGTTAAACTCCCAGAAACTTTTATTTGTGGAGTTAAGCTCCAAGAAATCTTTGTAAATCCTCAAGGGGACCCCTTTCTTCTCCCCTGAGCCTTGGATCTTTCCTAAAATGGGATCGCAGATGGGTCTTCTTCCTCCTCTTCTGTCGGCCGGATCTTGGAGAACAAGAGGGGGTGAGATTTAAAAATCTCCCCCTTTTAAGATCTAATGGAAGACCGGAGCTCCCCTTTGTGGGTTTTGTGGTGAAAAACTATTTATTTTTGGAAAAAGAAGAGTAAAACTCTTGATTTAATTCAAAAGGGAAAGAAGGTTTTAGAACCTTGAGGAAGAAGAAGGAGGCACAAACCTTAGAGTTTGAGAGAATGAAAAGGTTTTTTTTTTATTTCATCATCATGTTGTCTTATATAGGCTTACACATTTACATATAGCCCCTTGGCCTTTACAAAATGGAATTTTGCCCATCCCGTGTCTCATGTGCTCATTTCTTTTGTACATAAGCCATGGGCTTTACAGAAATTTGGCTTTATGCCCATTTTCTTACATTCATGCATAAAAAATTACATTAAAATTATTTATTACATGATTTTTATTTCGGCATGGGGGAGGCCGTCCGCGGGGCTCGACTTGGGCATGGGCCCACTTGCTTGGGCTTGGGCCCGCTTACTTGGGTTGACCTTGACTTTGACCCGGTCAACTGGGGTGCAAATTTTGACCCCAACAAAGTGTCCCCATCAATAAATGCACGCCACATATGTGGGTCGTGTGCATGAAATTGATGGATCTTCTTTCACGTGGAGGAGACTTGATTTGGTTCCTGCTTTTTAGGAAGCTGGAACTGCCCTTTTTATGACATGGACGGTCGATGCTTGACGTGTCTCCGAGATGGAGTGTCGGTGGTTGACGTGTCCCCGAGGCGGAGTGTCTGGTTGACGTGGACGTGGACGGTCGATGCTGCCCTTTTAGCGACTTGTACGGTCGATGCTGCCCTTTTAGCGACGTGGACGGTCGATGCTGCCCTTTTAGTGACGTGGACGGTCGGTTCTGCCCTTTTTGCGACGTGGACGGTCGATTCTTCTCTTTTAGCAACGTGGATGGTCAGTTCCTCCCTTTTAACGACGTGGATGGTCGGTACTGCCCTTTTTGCGACTTGGACGGTCGGTGTTGCCCTTTTAGCGACGTGGACGGTCGATGATGCCCTTTTAGCGACGTGGATGGTCGGTTCTGCCCTTTTAGCGATGTGGACGGTCGGTGCTGCCATTTTAGCGACGTGGACGGTAGGTGCTGCCCTTTTAGCGACGTGGACGGTCGGTGCTGCCATTTTAGCGACGTGGACGGTTGGTTCTGCCCTTTTTGTGATGTGGACGGTCGATTCTGCCTTTTTAGAGACGTGGACGGTCGGTTCTGTCCTTTTAGCGACGTGGACGGTCGGTGCTTGATTTGGCTTGCTCCGCTTCTTGCGGTGTCAGAATTCGATTTGACTTGCTCCGCTTTCCGCGGTGTCGGGATTCGGCTTGTTTCCGAGGTGGAGCTTGATTCCGCCAGGGAGGTCGTTGGTTTTCTTGCTGACTTGATATGATTTGGGTTGACATCAGCATCGCTACACTGGAATATAGTACTAGGAGCGAATCATCATTTGCCATGAGTGGATTTGGGGATTTTGGTTTTGGTTTAGCATCAGCATCGCTTTACTGGAATATGGTACCAGGAGCGAATCATCATTTGCCATGAGGAGATTTCCCTCGTTCCCAGTTTAACGACTTAGGGGTCATCTGTTTCCAGTTTAATGACTTAGAGGTCATCTGTTTCCAGTTTAAAGACTTAGGGGTCTTCTGTTCCCAGTTTAAAGACTTAAGGGTCTATTGGATTGGAGTTTGGAATTTTGGGGTTAGGGTAGGCATCAGTGTTGCTAACACTGAAGCACATATGCCAGGAGCAATTCATCATTTGCCTTTGCCTGTTGGGGAGCGATGGCAATGGCTTATGAGACAGGTTTAGGTCCCTATCACCTAAGGCTTTTCAATTTTATGAGCCGTAAGGGTCCCATTAAAGCATTTTCTCCCTACGAGTCGAGAGGATCTCGTAGGTGTATTTTCTCCTTAGGAACCGTGGGGACTCACAAGTGTGTTTTTCCTTTGTGAGTCGTAAGGATCCTACGAAGGTGTTTTCTTACAAGTTGAGAGGATCTCGTAAGTTTTGTTCTCCCAATGTATCGTGAGGGCACATGAGTGGGTCTTCCCAAATGGAGCATAATTCCGATGGCGGAGACCGACTGTGGGGCCTGGGTGTGATGAGAATTATTTGAGCCCGTGGATTGTATACGGTAGTCAACTTGGGGACCAACCGTAGGGCTGGAAGAATTTTAGGAAATTGGATTTTGGTTGGTGTCTGCATCGCTGCATTGGAATATGGTACCAGGAGTGACTCATCATTCGCCGTTTGAGAATTTAGATTTTGGTTGGCGTCTGCATCGCTGTACTGGAATATGGTACCAGGAGCGACTCATCATTCGCCTTTTTTTATATCGCGATTGCTCTATCATTTCAGCTTTTCTTATCGCGAAGGTCGCGATTGCCCTATCATTTCGGCTATTTATTCACGGTTGCCCCCATCATTTCGGCTTTATTTTCATCTTTATTTTTACTCACTGATTTTTATTGCGAGTTGCCCAATCATTTTGGCTTTTTTTTTTATTTTTCACGTTTTTTTTACATTCCCAGTTTAACGACTTAGAGGTCGATTGTTCCCAGTTTAATGACGTGGTGGTCGACTGTTCCCAGTTTAATGACGTGGTGGTCAGCTGTTTTCAGAGAAAGACAGATGTCTGAGAGAATCAGGTTCCCGAAGGACTTCGGTCTCCATTTGTATGAAATTTGCGGTCGCAGCTTGTTTGTTCGCTAACACGCTAGGGGACAACGAGATTTCTCCCGCCTTATATTGTTTTTCGACCCAATCTTTGAAGATGAAGCAGTCCTCAAAGGCATGACCTATCACTCTGTGATAGGGGCAATATTTGGGGTCGTCGGTCATATTCTCTTCTTGCGGTCTTTTTGATTCTGGCAATTGTAGATCGTTTCTTAGGGCATCCTTGAATATTTTACGGACTTTGTCCCTTCTGAAGGAATGGACCTTATCCAGCCTCTATTTCAGTAGAGATTCTCCTCCCTCTCCGAACACTGGCTTCCGAGGCCGGTTGGCATTAGGCCCGTTCATCCCTTACTTGTTTCGGTTAGCCGAAGTGTTAAAAGATTCAGTATCGTCGGAATTTCCGCCTTTGCGACTATCGTCCTTTCGGTTTCTCCAGGACTTATTGTTATTTTGGGAATCCGAGGAGGACTCCTGTTTTGAGCGCTCCAACATCTGGACTTTCCTGGTTAGCTCCTGGAATGTTTTGAAACCCGCGGTGCATAGAAACGGGGTCATCCAATTGTTGAGATTTCTGATGAGGAGACTAACAGATTGAAACCTGCTCTATTGGCTGTTCACATTTGACGGAGAGATTGCGCCATCGGGTTATAAAATCCATGTTGCTTTCATTGTTCTTTGACATGGTCCTTACGAGGTCGGCAATGGTGATCTTATCGCTGACACTCATGAACCTTTTTCGGAACAGAGATTCCATTTGGATGAAAGTAGTAACAGAGCTATCTAGTATGCTCACGTACCAGTCGAAAGCGACATCGGTTAAGCTATTAACGAACAGGCGGAGGAGAAGCGCATCATTGCCCTCGGTATTCCCGCATGAGGCTTTAAAGTGGGCGTTGTGCTGATTCACATTTCTTGTCCCGTCGAATCTTCCGAATTTAGGGATGACATGGCCGCTAGGAAATTCTACTAGATCATACTGAGCAGGATATAGTCTCCCGCTACTGCTAACATCTTTTTGCGCATCGGCTTCGGCTACTAATGTTTTGACTTTGTTGGCAACCAAATCCATGATTTGATCTTGAGTTAGCGGGTTACTGTCATCGGTAGCCAAGATATTTCCCGAGATAGGATGCAACTGACTTTCATGCGGTCCACCCACCTTTGGATTTGAGGGAATAGGCATCGGCTGTCTCGGGACACCGTTTCCCGGTTCATGAGTAGAGCCCTGCGCTTGATTGGGTGGCTGAGAGGCAAGTTGGGCCGTGAGCTGTAAGACGACGTTTGTCAAGTCGTCAATTTTTGAGTAGAGCTTGGCCATCTCTTTGTCTTTGTTTCTGAGCTGCTTTTGGAGCTCCTGGAGAAGTTGCTGCTCTGCGGTCTTAGGATGGAAAGTTGGCCCATCTTCGCTTTCCGAGCCAGACTCCTCATGAACTGAGGGATCTCTGCGCTTATCAGCTTCACTAGGAAGATTTTCATTATCTTCCGGAGGATAATGGTCTTGGGAAGTGACGACCACATTCACACCATATTGGATTTGAGATGTAGTGGCCATATCTTTGCTCTTGCTGCGTGTGCCCACCATGTAGACAGTGTGGACCACATATCCAGCTATTTCCTCATCTTTGGCGGTGTAACCCTGTTCTTCGAACCTCATGAAGATCAGCCTAGCATGATCCCTAGACCTTTTTTGGCTCTGTATCTGAGCCTTTTCTGTCTTAGCTTCTCAATTTTGAGGGCTTGCCGGGCATCCGTTTTCTGGGAAGCCACCGTGAGTCGATTGATGAGGAGCTTAGAGAAAACACCTGATCGAGCAGTTGTTAGGGGCACCGCTGGAGCTTGCCTGGTGTGCCTCATTGCTTTGTTAGTGTTGATGGCCTTTCCCCCAGCTGGGGCCAAGGAAAGTCGTTCAAACACCGACTTGCATTTGGACAGTGGTGCCCTCGAGATCACCACAGTTGGCCTCCTGCCTTTCGAGGCTAGTCTATCTGTTACTGGAGCTTGAGGAGCTGGGATGTCATTAGCTGACATGAATAGAAGATAGCCAAATGGTAGCGGCGACTCCTCCCATTGTCGTCCGAGACTGGCCGGGAGGACCGTCCTGGCGTCCATCTTCATCGTGTAGGAGATGGGAGTTGTATCGAGAGCTGAGATTGCCTTTAGAGACATTTTGTTGCTTCCGAAGATTGCAATTGAAAACCGTTAACCTGCACAAAGAAGCATAATTTCAGTACAGGCAATCAATGTATATGTTGATTGAGTCCACATGAACATTTAACCCGAAATATGGGAGGAGAGAAAGGTCCCACCGGGCGTGCCAGAATCTGTAGGGTGTTTTTCATCACCCAATTGAGATGGGAATACGCGCGCGCTTGTCAGGTGCATTACAGATTCCCCCTGCCTAGGGTAGGCTGGGGTTTATTGATTGTGGGGAGCTGAATCTCCGGCAGCCGCGGACTAAGCTGCCGTTAATTACCCCTCGCCTTTAGAGCGAGAGAACCTCCGTTTGACGGGTCAAACTGGTCATGCGAACTCAATGTGCAATATGTGTGTGTTGTGTTTTGGAGGGGGCTTGGATATATCAGGAGCCTCGCAGAGTTTACGGGGGTCCCGCTACCCGGATAGCGGGCTGGGGGTCAAGAGGGATAGCAGCCCCCTTACGGGATGCGGGGCAGTGCCCCGTTAGAAATTTTTTCTAACGGGGACAGTGTTGTGGAGTATGTGTGTGTGTGTAAAGGAAAGGCATCCAAAGGATGGGTGGGAAAAGGCGCCAGCTCCTCACGTGCGTGGCACGCGGACGCTGGGCGCAAGGCACCAGCGGAAAGTAAAGGGGGAGGCTCAGTCCCCCGTACTGGGAGTTGTACTCCAATTGACTTTTAGGAGTTAAACTCTTTAAAAAAAGATGTATTATTGTTGTCAATTTATTCTTATAGAGTTAAACTCCCAGAAAATTTGATTTGTGGAGTTAAACTCCAAGAAATCTTTGTAAATGCTCAAGGGGGCCCCTTTCTTCTCCTCTGAGCCTTGGATCTTTCCCAAAATGGGATCTCTGGAGATGAGTCTCCTTCCTCCTCTTCTGTCGGCCGGATCATGGAGAACAAGAGGTGGTGAAAATTAAAAATCTCCCCTTTTTGAGATCTAATGGAAGATCTGAGCTCCCTTTTGTGGGTTTTGTGGTGAAAAACTATTTATTTTTGGAAAAAGAAGAGTAAAACTCTTGATTTAATTCAAGAGGGGAAGAAGGTTTTAGAACATTGAGGAAGGAGAAGGAGGCACAAACCCTAGAGTTTGAGAGAATAAAAAGGTTCTTTTTTTTATTTCATTATCATGTTGCTTTATATATGCTTACATATTTACATATGCCCCTTGGGCTTTACAAAATGGCATTTTGCCCATTCCATGTCTCATGTGCTCATTTCTTTTGCACATAAGCCACGGGCTTTACAGAAATTTGGCTTTATGCCCATTTTCTTACATTCATGCATAAAAAATCACATTAAAATTATTTATTACATGATTTTTTTTCGGCATGGGAGAGGCAGGCTGCGGAGCTCGACTTGGGTATGGGCCTACTTGCTTGGGCTTCGGCCCGCTTACTTGGGGTTGACCTTGACATTGACCCAGTCAACTGGGGTGCAAATTTTGACCCCAACAGTTATCACACAATGATATTTGGATCCCGATCCTATTGTGAGTATTCGCTACTCCTCGGAAGATTTTTTCACTTAACGATCAATACTATAAACCAAGTAGGTGTCTAGAACAGTGTTAGCGGGGCTACGCCTCTAGGGAAAAGAGATTATTTAATTAAGGAACTTTGCGAAAGCGTTGTAAAACCTCCCTCGAAATACCGACACTAGCCTGGCCGAAAGGTTAAGCAAGAATTGTACGGTGAGATTAATCTTGACTAATTCTTTTTTTATAATTTGAGGAAGGATTCGAGAAACATTGTGTAACATTTCATAAAATATAAAATATTATTTTTGGAATTTAATATTAAAATAATATATTTCCCGAAAACTGCCCGATTTGCGAAATTGGGGTTTTGGAAAAAGGGTATAAATATATACCAATAATTATGAAATAATTGGAAATTAAAATGATTTATTCATTTAATAATATATTTAAAGGATTTGGCATTTTTAAAATTATTTATATGCAGTTTCGATAAAAACCCGATTAGTGTACTGCTAATCGCGATTTGGCCAAATCCGTGTTTCTACAGTTTTCATGGTTAGTGCACCATAACATGTTACATGTTATTTCATTTGTGTTGTTTTATGTTATGGTTGGGTTTTTGGGTGAGAAAAGAAAAGAAAAGAAAAGAGAAATGATTGAGGGGAGAGAGAGGGGACATAATGATGAGATGAGCATGCTATGAGAGAGAAAAGGGAGTGAGAATAAGTGTGGGAGAGAGAGATGGGCTGCCTCATTCCCCATTCCCTTTTGTTTTCTTCTTCTTCTTCAACTCCTCCTTCACCTTCTCTACCCTCATGACCCATCTCAAACCCTTCCTCAAAACCCTATACCCCTTTCACAAAAAATGATCACCTCCTCACCCTCATCATATTGGACCAAGAAAAATAGGATTTTAATGACTTGGGGCTTCTAGAGTTTTACTTGGTGGCATCATTGAGGTATAATCTCTACCAATTTGTTTAGTTTTTAGTTTGTTATATTCTAGCTTAAGTTTAGAATCGATTTGGTATGGATATATGAACTTTGGAAATTTCTAAAAGAGGTTAAGGTTGGAATTGAATCCAAAGATGAAATTGAGGTTAGTAGGGACTTTATAAACCCTCTAGAGTTAGTTTCATGGACTGAAACCAGATATAGAACCCTAAACCGCAAACTTAGAAACCCGACGTCGGAAAATTGTGAGATTGTGATGGTATTTAGGAATCTGGAGTGACTCGGGGACCTGGAAAATTATTTAGCGAAGACTGAGAGATGAGCATGCAACCTGGAGTGTACCCTGAAAACCTGAGCCCCAACCCCTACATTCTGGCTTTAGATTTATTCATTTGGGCAGCAATTTGCGGCCATGTCGGGAGGAAATGCGTTGAATTTTGGTCGGTGAGTCCCTTAGGTGATATCTAGAGCAACCCTATATGCAAAATTGGCTAGTTTGACCTGAGTCAAAATCTGGGAGCACTTTAGTGTGTTTTGGCTATGTTTTCCGTAGTTTGGATTGCTTGGTTTTGGTATTTGGATTTGTGTTTGGTTGTTGGAAGTTTGTACATCAACAACTAGGGATAATTGGTTGGTTTTGCATGCGTGGGCTATAGGTTCTAACCTATAGGCGATCCGTGTGCCGTTTCGGTTTTCAGAACTTGATTTTAATAACGTTGCGATATGTGTTATTATTGTAAGTACCTTCGCGTGGATTCCGAGGCGACGGAGCATGGCGTCATCGACTTTGGCAAGCAAGGATCAAGGTGAGTAGATCTATATCCATGGGGGAAGTCGGGTGGATGGCGTATAGCACCCTCGCAAGTTTTTGATGGAAACCGATTCATAGTAAATGGTTAAGGAAACCTTTAATAGAAAACTATAGATATACTTAAATGATAGTTAGAGAAACTATATTAGAAACTAAATGATAGTTAGAAGTGATATGATACGGTTAATATGTGATGACGGGATTTGACATTTGATATGATGATATGTTGGTATACGGATGCGAGTCGATTGAGATGATTGATACCTTGCCGGTCCCCTGATATGAGATTATTATGGATGTGACCTGGGACATAGGTATATAGATAAATTTATATATGTTGTGAATCGTGAGTGATAGCCGTACAAGACGTTAGGTCCGTACCCTCCTCGTCTTATAGGTTGATAGGATCCCTGATAGCTTAATGCCGTCGTACGATGATTTTCCGTACGTGATGAGTTTGACTTGATGTTTGATCCATACCCCTGACTAGAGGATGCCGTACGATGGAGTATACCGTACGTGATGTTGTGAGGCTCGATGCCGATTGATAGATTCATTGACTCGATCATGTTAGATACATATACCCGTAAGTATTTGCATATGATTTACCTTATGCTGCATTCATATTATTCTCACTGCATTGTTTATACCTGTGCTAGTACACTTGCACCATTATCGATGATGTGTATGTTACACGTACACAGATTTGCCGGCTCACACACTTCATCATCGATAATTTCCATGTCACTACACAGTAGGGTTGCTGCATCATGACATACACATTGTATATCCATATTGGTGCACATATAAATTGATACATCCATAATTACGCACATACACATTGTATATCCATATTGGTGCACATATACCTTGATACATCCATACTTGCGTACATACACATTGTATATCCATATTGGTGCACACATACATTGGTACATCTATACTTCGGTGCACGCACATACACATACACATTGTATATACATTGGTGCACGCATATACATATTGTACCTACATAGATAACTGGTTTCATTGGGAAATTGGGAACCGCATGTTATATTTTAAAAACTGGAATCATTTAAAAGAGCGGTTTTCTCTTAATATGTCATATCACCGTTCCATGTTGCATGATATACAGATATTCTTACATTTCTATTATATGTCGCATACATCATGCTCTGTGATTTTTCGCATTGAGATATGTTGTTTCATGAGATTTCTAGATTTGAGGACCGTGGACATTTTAAAAGAGATTATGTGTTGTGTTAAAAACCCGGTTTCTCTTGATATGATATTTCAGTGCGTCCACACGCGTCTTCTCAGTTTTGAGACGTGTGACATGTGAAACCCGATTCGAGGAGCTGGATGAGGCCAATTGCGGGTACATGGTGGACCCGGTATGGTACCCCGGGGCAAGAACGGATTGCTGTGCTGCAGACGGTGAGCCTGGCAGAGGGACCACTACTTACCGGTGATAGTTTTTGGGCTCGGCGGATATCCGGAGGATACCGACCGGAGTCGAGAGATGATATGGGCCGATCCGGACTAACGGAGCTCATGGGCCGATCCGGACTGATGGAGTCCGATATATGAGGATTTATGTGCCGATGCTGGGCACGGTTTTCATGATGTTTTCGAGTGTCGATGCTAGGCACTCAGGTTCCATGATTTGATGTGCACGAGGGACACACGTTGATTTATATCCTCATATCTTCAAGCATATGCTTTTATGATACATACATTGATGACATGGTTGGACGAGATCTACATGCATACATACATTGATTATATGGTTGGATGAGACCCACATGCATCAGACACTGGTTATATTGTTGGATTATATCCGCATTCATATAGGTATTGATTACATTGTTGGCACATATGATGACCCGGTCACCCTAGATATCATAGTATTACCTTCATGATATAGTTGACCTAGGAGTCGTTGTTTATTCGATTACTACTTGTAGATGTTTTTCTACTCACGAGTTGGCAACTCACTCCCGTTGTGCCACAGTTCTTGCAAGTTGACCGCATGGATCAGTAGCGGCATCGCTGGCACATAACTTCATTTGGGTGTTTTGCATTGGTAGGTGGGGCATTTGTATCGTACCCACTCTTGTATTTATATTTCATATTGTATCTAGTCGACTCCATCAATCAAAATTAGTAAATTGTATAAGTAATGAGACTTAGTGAGATTGTGGTTGCGAGACTTAGAGCGAGGGGTTTTCCGCTACTTGTGGTTTTGATGTCTTGCTTATTTCTTTATCTTTTTGTGGTGAACTTCGCCGTTAGGCGTCGTATACTTACATATACTGTCTTACGTGGTTGTGATCCGCCGTTTGACGAAGAGCTTGCTCCCGCTTGGGGATGCCATTATTCTTGTTATGTATTTGTGGTTTTGGATCAAAATATACAAAGGAGGTGCTGCCCAAATTTTTTAAAAGACGAAACACGTTTTCAAACTAGTAAATTTCACTTGCATTTTTATGTTCCTTTTTTATGCATTAAGAAAACTTGATTTCATTATACCTTTATTTCAAAACTTCACCTCCTTTATTTTCTTAAAAAGGTTTAGATTTCTGGGTTTCAGCTTACTTGAATTACGTACGCCTTTAGACGTTGCGTGATTTAAGTGCCGGTCACGAGCTAATATTTTGAGTCACGAACAGTGGGAGCCATCCTATTTAGATAAACTAAAAACCAATCTAAACGTGCAAGAATATCATGCTTAACTGTTTCTTGTCTCTCTCCTAATTGCAGCGACCAAGATGACCGGCCTTAAGTTACTTTTAGATAAAAACATATTGACGGGGCCAAACTATAAAGATTGGCTCAGGAATGTCCAGATGGCCATCACATATGACAAACTGGGCTATCTTCTTACTACTAAAGCCCCCGCCGTCCCAGGTGCATATTCTAGCTTCGTGGATAAGGAGATCCGTAAGACCTGGGAAATTGACAGTGCGAAAGCCAAGTGCCTCATGCTGGTCTCTATGGATAATGAACACCAGAGACGGCACGAGAAGATGGATCTTGAATCCATCTTCATCCATACCAAAGACTTATATGGAGAGAAATCTCGTATTGCAAGACACGAGACCTCGAAGAAACTATTTCAAGCGAGGTTGGCTATCGGGTAATTTGTAGGGGACCACGTCCTTAAGATGATCAGCTTGATTGAAGAGCTCGCGGACCTAGGGACCACGTTGGAGAACGAGCTGTATACAGACTTGATTCTACAGTCCCTCCTCTCTACCTATGCCCAGTTTATCTTGAATTTTAACATTCAAGAGAAGGAAATTACACTTCCAGAACTCCTCAACATATTGAGGAGCGCTTAGGGCACCCTGCAGAAGTCCAGGGAGACACTCGCTCTGCTTGTTGGAGGATTCTCCTCTTCTAGATTCAAGGCAAAAGCCAATGGGAAGAAGAAGAAGGAACCCACCAAGCCGAAAGGCGGTGTTAGTAAGGTAGTGGCAGGGGCAAGGCAAAAGTTGGGGGGTGACAGTAGGAAAAGAAGAATACTTTTACTGTCACAAGAAGGGCCATTGGAAGAAAGATTGCAGGGCCTGGAAAGCCCAGAACCAGGATGAGAAGCAGGTTATGACTTCGGCTTCAGGTGTGTTTGTGATTGAAAACTGTTTGTCAATCAACTTTACTTCCTGGGTATTGGATACCAGATCAGGATCTTATATATGTAATTCTTTGCAGGCACTGAGAAGCCGTAGAGTTTTGAAGGCGGATGATATGACCCTCAGGGTTTCTAACGGAGCGAGCGTGGATGCTGTGTTTATAGGGGAATATCACCTAGGATTGACAAGTGGACATATTTTGGTTTTGCGCAACTATTTTTGTGTACCTAGTTTGACTTGTAATATCATTTTTGTATCTTTTTTTATCTAAAGAAGGTTATGATTTTACATTTGTAAGCGATGTCGTAAACATCCACCTTAATCATGATTTGATTGGGTCAGGTACACTAAACAACGGTATATACGTATTAAACCAACTGCAAGTTTTCAACATCCAGAACACATACAAAAGAAAGTCTCCAGAATTAAATCAAGCTTTCTTATGGCATTGTAGACTGGGTCACATCAATGACACACAGTTGACCAAGTTACATAAAGAGGGATATTTGGATCCGTTCGAATATTAGTCTTATGCAACTTGTCAATCATGTCTCAAAGGAAAGATGTTCACTGGACACGGATTAAGAGCGAGCGAGCTCTTAGGACTCATACACAGCGACGTGTATGGTTCAATTTATACACATGCAAGAAGTGTTTATTCCGTTTTCATTACTTTTACGGATGATTTCTCTAGGTATGGACATGTCTTCTTAATGAAACATAAATCCGAGGCCTTTGAGAAATTCCGAGAATATAAGAATGAAGTGGAAAAACAAACCGACAAAAGTATCAAGACACTTAGATCTGATCGAGCTGGTGAATACTTAAGTGCCGAGTTCCTGGATTATTTAAAAGAGAATGGAATTCTCCCTCAGTTTACTCCTCCATACATACCACAACACAACGATGTATCAGAAAGGCGGAACCGAACCTTATTGGACATGTTACGTTCCATGATGACTAATGCTGAGTTACCGCGATCCTTCTGGGGCTATGCACTAGAATCAGCTGCATATCTTTTGAATAAGATTCTTACCAAGACTGTGCCTACCATACTATATCAGATGTAGAGTGGGAAGAAACCATGTCTTCAGTATCTGAAGATATGGGGATGTCCAGCTTTTGTTAAAAAGCAGCATACGGACAAGCTCGATGCACGTTCAGTACTGTGTAAGATTGTAGGATACCCAAAGAACTCCAGGGGGTATCTTTTCTATTACGCAGAGGAACAAAAGGTTTTTGTTTCTCGTCATGCCCACTTCTTGGAAGCTTAATTTTTAGAAAAAGAGATAAGTGGGAGCGCAATAGAACTGGAAGAAATTCCAGAACGACAAGTTATTACTGAAAGCATGGTGGAACCAGAAGTTTCAAAAGAACAGGACATCCCCGTGCCACTCCGCAGGAGTAGTAGGCTGTCTCATCCGTCCGAGAGATACTACGGTTTTCTCGTAGACGAGAATAGAGAGGATTGCATCGTTGACAATGATAAGCCAACTAGCTTCCAGCAAGTCATTTAGAGCGGAGACTCGGTAAAATGGCTGGATGCAATGCGGACCAAAATGGAGTCCATGTAAACCAACAAAGTATAGACTTTGGACATTGCTCCATAAGGGGTAAAACCCGT
The DNA here is from genome assembly GCA_030015575.1 of Agapanthus africanus. Lineage (NCBI taxonomy): Eukaryota > Viridiplantae > Streptophyta > Magnoliopsida > Asparagales > Amaryllidaceae > Agapanthus > Agapanthus africanus. The sequence continues at coordinate 356,051,209 of CM057339.1, read as the reverse complement.
AGGCTGCAAATGGATCTTCAGAAAGAAGATTGGTGTAGATGAATAGGTTGAAATCTATAAGGCTAGACTTGTTGCAAAAGGTTTTCGTCAAAGACCTGGTTTGGACTGTTCCCCTCCGAACGGCGGCCCGGACTTCGCGTCCGTGGCCTGAGGTTCGGGGCAGATGCTATATGGTTTTATCCGTCTACCTCTCCGAAGATGCCAAGTTGATTTATGGCGCCGTGTATCGGAGGTTTAGACGGATGCGGCCGATGTAGCAGACTTCGTCAGATTCCCCCTCAGGGTGAGGGGTTTTTGATTGTGGGGACGCTCTTCCCTGCAGGCACAAGCCCCTGCAGTTAATTACGCTACCGCATCGCGGTAACAACTTTCTCCTTCTCCAGAATTTCACTTCGTGTCGTGTGTGTTTGTTTTGTTTGTGGTTGCCCGTGGATTGTATACGGAGACTGAGTAATGCCGTCGCCCGTAGGACGTGGATTAGTCCAAATCCGTATTTGCTCAGATTTGGGTTTGGTGTTTTTAGTTTAAGGATACGTTAGTCGCGTTGCGGCTAAGATCAACTTAAACGTTCGTTAAGGATACGTTAGTCCAGTTTGAGACTAAGATCAACTTAACGGGATCGTTTAGATCCGACAAAAGAGTGTTTGGGCTCTATTGTTCCAGTTTGGGAGATTCATAGTCCAATTTGAGACTAAAGTCTGTTTGGAGGATACATTAGCCATTTTTGAGGCTAAGATCGACTCAAACGTTTGTTAAGGATACGTTAATCCAGTTTGAGACTAAGATCAACTTAACGGGACCGTTTAGATCCGACAAAAGAACATTTGGGCTCTATTGTGCCAGTTTAGGGACGTGGTGGTCCATATTCCAGTTTAGGGACGTGGTGGTCCGATATTAGTTTAGGGACGTTCCGGTCCGATATTAGTTTAGGGACGTTCCGGTCCGATATTAGTTTAGGGACGTTTCGGTCCGATATTAGTTTAGGGACGTTTCGGTCCATTATTAGTTTAGGGACGTTTCGGTCCGATATTGATGTGTGGTCGTTGGGACCCGTCACCTCTCTGACGTCGTTGAGGAATTACAACGAGAGATGTCAAAGGAGTTCGGAGATGTACCCTCGAACCGGTCGTGAATTGGTTTAGAAGAGCCATTTTGCTCAATCAATTTAATTTAAGGACTTACAGCCAGGATTGGGTTAAGTCCAAATTTTTTTATTTATTTTGGGCTTTGCCCGACTAGAAAATCAATCCAAACAGGGCTCTACCCATTTATTATTTTGCAATTTGATTTGGGCCAGGCCCTTTTAAATAATGGATTGCATTTGTGCAGAACCTCAGGAATTTTCCAAACAGGGCTCTGCCCTTTATTATTTTGCACTTTGATTTGGGCCAGGCCCTTTTAAATAATGGGTTGCATTTGTGCAGAACCCCAAGAATTTTTTCAGATTTAAGAACAAAAGTGCATAGCACTTTTGATCTAAATTTGGATCAAAGGAAAAAACAAGTTTTTTCTTCTTGTTTTCCCTGATTTCACAGAACCAAGGGTTCACAACAAGTGCAAGGCACTATTTATTTATTTTTATTGAATTATTCATTTTTTTTAATCCTCTGTTCTTCAGAGATTTTTCTCTTCTTCAAAAGAAGTTTTTACCTTTTTTTTATGTTCTTGATTAATCTTCAAGAGTTCTTTATCTTCCCTTTTTTTTGCCAGAAGTTGATTCTTGAAGTTCATGCCTCTCGAATGAGGTCTGGGGTCCTATTTATAGTGCTCACAAATTTGTTGAATTTGTTAACAAGATCTTTTCTGAGTGATTTTGGGAATTTTCCCACTGCTGGATCTTTGATCCAAAGGCAGAAGAAAATCTTCTGGTTTTGGAAAGAACAGAAAAGATTTAAATTTTCATTCTGTTTCTGCGCAACTCCCCAATGAATGACACGTGTCGCGCAGTGGAAGGCTTGCGCAACAGTGCTTGCGCAACTGCGCAGACACGTGTCGCGCAGCAGTGCGCTTGCGCAACAGTGCTTGCGCAACTGCGCAGACACGTGTCGCGCAGCGGTACACTTGCGCAACAGTGCTTGCGCAACTGCGCAGACACGTGTCGCGCAGCGGTGCGCTTGCGCAACTGCGCAGACACGTGTCGCACTGTGGACCGCTTGCGTATTGCGCAACGCACGGAATTTGAAGCGTTGCTTCAGAAAATTTGAATTTTCAAAATTCAAATGAGCCTTGCTCAGATTGGGGGAACAAATGCCCCCCCACCGTTGTGCTTACGTGGCGCGACGTAAGTGCAACGGTGGCGAGATCTTAGCCGTTGGATCGAGGGGGTCAGTTGAAGGGGCGCAGGCGCCTATAAATAGGACCCTTGGTCCTAGGTTTTTTCTTACCATCTTCAAGAATTTTAACTCTCAGAGCCTTTCTCTCGATTTCTCTCAAGAACTTTCAAGTTCAGAACTTAGAATTTCTGGGTAAAAAAAATCAGATTAATTGAAATTAAATTTAATTGACAGAGCCTTGCTCTTGTAGATCTTGGATCTAAAGAAAATCTCTTTGGGGTTTCTTCAACAGAGCCTTGCTCTTGGGATCTTTGATCTAAAGAAAACCCCATTGGGGCTTCTTCACCAGAGCCTTGCTCTCAAGATTTACAGAGGTCCTGTTCATGGGTTTTGACCCATGAACAGAGCTTTGCTCTTGGATGAACTGAAAATTTTTTATGAGTTTTCATGGATTTTTCAGGATTTAAAAAAAAACTTCAATTCTTCTAAGTGTTGATGGATTTTCAATTATTACCACAGAGCCATGCTCTTTTAAGGAATCTTGTTCTCCTGAGACTAGAGTTTGACAAATGTCACTCTGTGACAGAACTTTGCTCTAAAAGAGGAGATTTTCTCTTTGTCTCTAGGGATTTCCCCACCAATGGGTGTATCCTATTGGGAACTTTTTATGAATTGACGTCCCATCTAATGATGGGATTGTCTTATTAAATGATGCACATCATCCAGATTTTGTGGGTCCCCCTTTGGTCCCCTACCCACTGCATCACAGTGTGGAGCAAGATTTTTATTTATTTTTTTTATATAATGCCAAGCGTTAGGCCACTAATGATGTATATTTTTTTGTCTTTCCACAGAAAACATGTCTGACGACTTGTCTTTTCCCTTTGTTCGCTCGGAAGGAGGGTTCCCCCATGCGCCAGTGGATCGGGTGGTGTTCGCTCTTATTAAAGATCACGATCCTGAGTGCAAAAAGCTCCATCTGTGGGGAAGGTGGTATAGCCAGATCATTCAAGGCCGTCGCAGTTTTAGTTCCGCCGCGCCCTCTGAGCCCATTGTTACGATTCCTTATGCGGACGGACCCCCGGTGAAGTATGCCGTGGAAGTTAAGAATTGGAATTCTGATGACCTCCTTCAGCCTGCAATCGGCGCCATCCCCGTGCAGCCGCCGCCGGCGATAGATATTCTGGGGAGGCGAATCTGTCAGGGCAAAGCACGCCCTTGGGGACAGGCTTATAACATTGGAATGATCCCGCGACCCCCCGCCGGATATTTGCAGTGGGCCCGGTACATTCTATCGGCGAAGAGGACCCACCTAACGAAGATTGGTCTATACTCGGCCGTCTTCGTCTCGCTCTTCGAGTACCCCTCTCCTCCAACGTGGTGGATAAAGGCCTTCGTTGAACAATGGAATATCCCCACCCATACCTTCCTGATGGCGGATAAGGAAGCCTATATCTCTTTGGAGGAATTTGCCGAAATTTCAGGTCTGCCAATGAGGGGAGAGCACTACGAGGAGTTGCTCCCTCCTGACGAGTATGTCTTTGCCATCAAGCAGCTGGTATTTGACTTAACCCCGGAGAATGCCATTCAGCATCAGCATCCGGGTTTGGTGAAGGTGTTGGAGATCTATGAGGAACTCCACTTGGAATCGGGAGACAAGGGCGTCAGTTTCGCAGCTTTCATTGCTCGCTTTATCCGCCCGGAGTTCTTATCAGAGCAGAGCGAGAAGTTCGCTCAGCTTGACGACCCCTTTGGTTTCGGTTTGGATCGCCGACCCGTATCGGAGAATAACCAGAGGGATTTCTATCTTCCCAATGCTGCCATCGTCGCTTTCTCGGAAATCGCTGTCCCCGGCATGGATGAGGAAACCTTCTTTATTGGGTTCTTGGGCTTGTGGTTATGCAACTTTGCGCTCCCTATGCACCCGCGCTTCATGCGGCCCTCTGTCTTTTACCCGGCGCATCGGATGGTGGCCGGTCTGCAGTTGTCGGTAGGAATTGCTGGGTTAGCTTACCTTTATCATGGACTCAGCGTAGCGGCGGACGCCAATGATCCTGGGGCACAGCCTGCTAACTTCCCGATGCATTACTTTGTTTCTTGGATGGAGATGCACGTGCGAGGGGTGTTTGGTGCCCACAAGACTCCTCCATTCTTCGAGAAGTACAGACTCCCGAGAGTCATACGGTTAGTCGGGGCTTCAATTGTGTTTGCATCCCCGCGGGATTCTAGGGGACTCCTCCTGCGCCCACATTTGGTCGGAGCGACGACTTCTTTGGTGGATAAGGTTATCACCATAGGCTCGGAGACTACTAAGTCGGTGGTGCCCCTACGTGACGAGTTTAAGGGCGGGGCTTCTGTACTGAAGGCTCGGGAAATCCTCCATCTCTACTCTATTCGGCCGGGCTACCTGGTGTTTCGGCAGAATGAGACGGCTTTGTTTATGAGGTATAATCCGCATCGATTTGCCCAGCAATCAAGCTACAACCAGGGGATCCCGATGGAAGCCTTCTTGGAAACGCCCGTGGTTGGCCCAGCGGGGGTAAAGAATGCGATGCATCACTTTATACGGTTTAACACGGGTTCCTATTTCTTCATTAGTGAACCCAGTTGTGTCCCTAAGATGCTTAACTCATATGTGGCCTGGTATGCGCACGCTATGGGCCCAATCATTTTAATGGAGAAACGCCTGCTGGTTGACCGTAGGGGTGCGCCTCCTGGCGGTGATCGCAAGGCTCCCTTGCAGCCAAGGACCCAGGTCACCCTCCCGATAAAAGATGCCGGAGCTGACCGACCACGCGTGTTGGCCCCTCCGCGTGGATTGCCACTGTCTACTACGGTGGATGCACCAACGGCGCCCCGTGCTCCGACAGAGACGGTTAAAGTGGTATCGCCAGAGTCGGGCGCAAGAACGGATATCGGGACTCGCCGCCCGAAAGTGATTGCCAAGCGCAAAGCTGCTCCGAGCGGATCCAAAGCTGGCGGACAGAAGAAGAAAAAGTCCACCCTTTCCCTCGATGCGATCCTTAGCCTAGAGCCTGCGGCTCCTCCCAACGAAGGCATAAGTGAATATGGCAGCAACGAAGGCTTCTTGGTAGACCCTGTAGACACTAATTTGGCTGCCGCCATTGCAGCTTCAGAGCGATCGGCGAGGCTCGAAGCGATGTTAAGTAAACTCGCTGAGTCAGGTAATCATCAGCCACTTTCTTCGTCATTTTATTGCACTTTTTATTATTATCTTTAACTGATATTTGCTCCCTTTTCAATAGGTGTTTCTACCGAAGAGGCTATTGCTGCCTCTCTGAAGACCTTCCAGGAAGAGGAGGAGAGGCGAGCCCTGGCAGGTGTTGGTATGCTCCACCCCTTTTCTTTTTTTTTTATAGGGAAAGTTTGTTATTTCTTCTGGTGGTTAATTTAACCTTCTTTTGTTTCTTTACAGGGGCTATATCAGTTGATGTGGGGATCCTTCCCGAGCTTGCCACCGAAGCCCCGGCTTCGTCGAAGCTGCCGCAAGAGCCTCGGCTTGACGCAACGACGAGGGATGCTCTGAAAAATCTGGAGGCATCCCTCTATACGGATGAGGATGCTTCACTCAAGGAAGCTCTGATGGCATCCGTCTCAACAGCTCGAGAAGAGCGGAAGCGGTTGAGACGTGAAGCAAAGGCGCGGAAAGCTGCTTTGGCCACGGGAGCGGGCCCTAGCACCATTCCACGCGCTAGTACTCCTTCCGAAGAGCCCCCTGTTGCCCTGTCTACTGCTCGTCGGCAAGTGGCGCGCGCGGTTCGGAGCGCCAATGATAAATCTGCTTTAGGTAGTACTCCTTTCAGAACCTTGTTATACGAATTGTAAAGCTATTGGCTCATACGTATCCCATCTTGCAGGGTCAAGTCCAACTGAGGGGGAGGCGGAGATGACCGTCGAACCTAGGGGAGCGGAGGAAGCGGTACTTGCTGAACCCGAACCGACAGTGAGCAACGTTGTCGGGGTCATGGGGCCTGGAGCCGAGATTGAGGGACCTGCCGCGGAGAGGGTCATTGATGTCGCACCTGAAGTGGCGGCAGATGAGATGATTGTCTCAACCGAGCCGAAGGTGGTAGAGGGCGAGGTGCTTGAGGCTGGGGACCTCGTGGTGCCGATGGACGAGGCAGCTGTGATCGCCGATCCTGAGGGAGCAGCGGGTGAGGCGACCATGATTCCTGAAGACGGGCTAGGCGCTCCTTCTCAGGAATCTGGCAATGTTCCTATCATAGCCCTCCCTGCCTATGGTCCCCCGCCGCCTGTAGAGCTTGCAAGCATAACAACAGTTCCCCTCGAGTCGGGTGATGAAGCTACAGGCGGTGGCCTTCCGTCAGTGGAGGAAGGGATTGCCTCCGTTTCTGCTGGCAGCTTGTCGGGTAAATTTTGAATGACCAATGTTCTTCGTTTATATATACCTCATGATCTCTTTTAACCAGTTTGTCTTTGTTTTAAATGCAGGTGCGGCTAGTGCCGATGCTCCATTGCCTGAAGGCACACCGTCAACCACTGCCTTGGCGGTGGTCGCTCCTCAGCCTTCCCTTGTGCCATCGCGGATGTCGGAAGGTATGAATTTACGACTTATGCATTAATCTTTTAACGTGTAGCTTATGTACTAACGTTATACCACTATGCTCTTTTCAGGAGTGTTCTTCGATCATCTGTACCAAGTGCTGCTCCCACACATCTCCTTCCCATCCGAACCCGCTTCTCCCTCTAGTGGTACCGGTAAGTGCTGTCTTGATCTCTTTTGAGGGAATATAGGATCGTATCTGACTTTTCCTCTTCCTGATTGCAGTGCCTCGAATCGAACGAGGGGACACCAGGCCTGCGCTGCCTCCGGCGCCTCCGGCTTTGCCATCCGTTGCGACTGGTACAGCATATTCCTTTCCCCTTTTTATATGATCTTTCACCGACTTTTCGAATCATCGTTTGACCATGTTTCGTTTTGCAGATATTGTTCCAGCTCTGATCCCTTTTGAGTCTCACGTTCTCTCACCGGCGGGTCCTTTCTTGAGACGCCCGTCTTCAAAGGGTGCTGTGATGAGCCTGGGTATGCTGAGCGGGTACATCGAAGAGCTCAACATGGATGCCCTCCCTTCTGCCGTAGATTTCGCTGTGGATGTTAACCCAATGTTGGCGGCGCTCGTAACTTTTCATAACGAAGGCGTCGTCGAATCGTGGGTTAACCACTGCAGAGAGATCGAGGCTCGCCTGCATCGGTTGGAGTCGACGCGCCCTTCTCCCGAGGTTTTGGCCGCGAGCGCCCCACGGACAGCTTGGCTTGAGCAAAGCGTTTCTTATCTCCGCCATTTGGAGCAGGAGGCAGCTTTACGGCTAAAGGCGCATCGGGAATCTTCAAACGCGACCGCTTGCCTTCGTGCTGAAGTTAGGACGAATGCTGCTGAAGTGAAAGTCGTCTTTGAAGGTCTTCTCAAGCGTATATCTAGTGGGCTAGCGCTGAAGCGGAAGCTTGATGCCGCTGAGCGCGATGCCCGAGGCCAAGAAGCAGCTCAGTAGGTTGTTGGGGAAGAGCTCGCATCCTTCACGCAGCAGCGGGCTCAAGTAGAGGCTGAACTGGCAGTGGTAGTTGATCAGGAGAAGGCGTGGAAGGAAGTACGCGAGCAATTGATAGAGTTGTTCAAGAAGCTTCCTTCTCCCTGAATATTTTTGTATCGTTTACACACCTGTAATTTGTATATAGCATATACGCATTTTTTATTCTTTATATGATCCGCCTTGTATTTCGATTGAATTTATGAATAAAGACACATTCTTTCTTGCAATGTCTGGTACTATTTCTTCGCTTTTCCCTTTTTGTTATGGTGTTTTCGATGAACCTGATCGGCGGGCAACTTAACTTCTCCGAGAGGTAGCGATGGCTTAGGTTGCAGGTTCAGGTCTACCGCCTAAGGCTTTTCAACTCTATGAGCCATGAGGGTCTCATAGAGACTTTTCTCCCTACGGATCAAGAGGATCTCGTAAGTGGATTTTCTCCTTAGAAATCGTAAGGATTCCCAAGTGTGGTTTTCTCTCATAAGTCGTAAGGATCCTATAAGAGAATTTCTCCTTCTTACGAGTCGAGAGGGCTCGTAAGTGGTTATTTCCCTCTTTGTCGAGAATCGACTTCAGAGAGTGAGACCCGTGAATAGTATGCAAGAGACCATTTAGGATTGACTTGCAGGGTCCCATTGTTCAGGAAGCAAGTTTTTGAATCCTTACTGCCCGAGATGTGAGTCAAAGAGGCTCTCGTCACGGAGTGTTTGTATCCGTGAGTTGAGAAGTTTTGCGAGGGATTATTTGTTTCCCAAACGCCAAGGATTATTTGTGTCCTTGGGGTTTGAAACGAGTCGATGGTTCCCACGGAGGCGCTGGTGGCTCTGCGAGTCGACGCGGATCAGAAGGCTCTCGTCAAGGAGTGTTTGTATCCGTGAGTCGAGGATTTTGCGAGGGATTATTTGTTTCCCAAGCGCCAAGGATTATTTGTGTCCTTGGGGTTTGAAACGAGTCGAGGGTTCCCACGGAGGCACTGGTGGCTCTGCGAGTCGACACGGATCAGAAGGCTCTTGTCAAGGAGTGTTTGTATCCGTGAGTCGAGGATTTTGCTAGGGATTATTTGTTTCCCAAGCGCCAAGGATTATTTGTGTCCTTGGGGTTTGAAACGAGTCAAGGGTTCCCACGGAGGCACTGGTGGCTCTGCGAGTCGACACGGATCAGAAGGCACTTGTCAAGGAGTGTTTGTATCCGTGAGTCGAGGATTTTGCTAGGGATTATTTGTTTCCCAAGCGCCAAGGATTATTTGTGTCCTTGGGGTTTGAAACGAGTCGAGGGTTCCTACGGAGGCACTGGTGGCTCTGCGGGTCGACACGGATCAGGAGGCTCTCGTCAAGGAGTGTTTGTATCCGTGAGTCGAGGATTTTGCGAGGGATTATTTGTTTCCCAAGCGCCAAGGATTATTTGTGTCCTTGGGGTTTGAAACGAGTCGAGGGTTCCCACGGAGGCACTGGTGGCTCTGCGAGTCGACACGGATCAGAAGGCTCTCGTCAAGGAGTGTTTGTATCCGTGAGTCGAGGATTTTGCTAGGGATTATTTGTTTCCCAAGCGCCAAGGATTATTTATGTCCTTGGGGTTTGAAGCGAGTCGAGGGTTCCCACGGAGGCGCTGATGGCTCTGCGAGTCGACGCGGATCAGGAGGCTCTCATCAAGGAGTGTTTGTATCCGTGAGTCGAGGAATTTTTTTTGTTGAAGTCACTGGCTTCTTCGGTTGAAATGGACCGTTGAGGTTTGGCTTCGTCGTTTGACGGAATCCTGGGGAAGTATGGCTCCTTCTTTGTTTGCGCCCTTGGATTGTATACAGGGATCGATTTGATCTTAACTGTAGGGCCGAAGTTTTATCATTTCTTCTTTTTATTTTATTTTATTTCCTCGATGCTCTATCATTTCAGCTTTTATATCGCGAAGGTCGCGATTGCCCAATCATTTCGGCTATTTTTCGCGGTGCCCAATCATTTCGGCTATTTATTTTATTTTTACTCGTTGCTTTTTATTACGAGTTGCCCAATCATTTCGGCTATTTTGCATGCATACATTTTACTTGCTGCTTTTTATTGCAAGTTGCCCTATCATTTCGACTATTTCGTATGCATGAGCGGCCTACTGGCTTTCGCAGTAAACCTGAAATTGGACACCGATTTTGGCATCAGCACCGCTGCAACTGGGATATTGCCAGGAGCGAATCATCATTTGCCTCTGTCATTGTCGAACAAAGGAGGCTTAGCGATCAGGGTTAGGGACCTGTCGACTAAGGCTTTCGATTTCATGAGCCGTAAGGGTCTCATAAAGGTATTTCTCCCTACAAGTCGTGAGGATCTTGTAGGTGTATTTTCTCCTTAGGAATCGTGAGGGTTCCTAAGTGTTTTGTTCTTCTGTAAGTCGTAAGGATCCTACATGAGGGTTTTCTCCTCATAAATCGAGGGGATTTATAAGGGTTGTTCACCATGGGAACATATTCCCAATTACGGATGAAATTTGGCTAGGGAAATGTTTATTCGCGCCCATGGATTGTATACAAGGGTCAATATTGGACCACTTGTAGGGCAATATTGGAAGTTTGTGGGGGTTTGCTTAAGCACAGGTTTAGATCTCTGTAACTTAAGACTTTCAAATCTTATGAGCCATGAGGGTCCCATAAGAGAGTTCTCCTTACGAGTCGTGAGGATCTCGCAAGTGTATTTTCTCCTTAGGAATCGTGGGGATTCCTAAGTGTGTTGCTCCTTTGTGAGTCGTAAGGATCTCACGCAGGTGGTTTCTCCTTACAAGGTCGAGAGGACTCCCTAAGGGTTCTTTAACGAAGTTGCGCCCTTTCGGGTTTTCACAAACATTCGTCGGTAGTCCTGCTGCTTTTACTCACGGAGCCCTTTCGGGTTTTTCATCCGTGCCCATTTTGCTTATGGACATACCGTTTTTTTTATTTTCTTTTTCTTTCTTTTTTTTTTACGAGCTCGCGCCCTTTCGGGTTTTCACGAACACTCGCCGGCAGCCCTGCTGTTCTTACTCACGGAGCCCTTTCGGGTTTTCATCCGTGCCCTTTTTGCTTATGGACATACCGTTTATTTTATTTTATTTTTATATGTCTTTTTTTATATCTCATCAGCCTAAGGATGCTGCGGTGTTAGTTTAAAGACGTTTCGGTCTGATATTAGTTTAAGGACATTTCGGTCCATCGTTAGTTTAAGGACGTTTCGGTCCGTCGCTAGTTTAAGGACGTTTCGGTCCGTTGCTAGTTAAGGCCGGCTAATTTTATAAAGCTTGAGCTTAGGAAGATAGCGAGTGGACATAGTCGTCGTCATCTATCATTGACCTAAACTATGGCTCATTAAGCGTAGTATTTCTTTAGGAAGCGACCGTTTATTGGCCTGAAAGGCCTTTCACCGTGCATGTCCATGAGTAGATAGGCCCCACCCTGGTAGACCTTATCAATGATGTACGGTCCTTCATAGTTTGGCTCAAACTTTCCCCGCTTGGCGCGATTGGGGATCATGGGCCTTTTGACCACTAGCACAAGTTCGCCTTGGTGGAATGCCCTCGGCCGGCTCAATCTTTCATATGAGCGCGTCATCTTCGCTTTATAAGCTTCCAGATTTTGCTGTGCTACGAGCCGGGTTTCATCAAGGGCGTCAAGCTCTTCAAACCGAAGGTGAGCATTTTCTTCGTCTGTCAGCTCGTAGTGAACTGCCACTCGTAGAGAGGGTAATTCTATCTCGAGAGGGAGTACTGCTTCCGTCCCAAATACCTACGCGTATGACGTTGTGTTTGTGGCCGTTTTAAATGTAGTTCGATACGCCCAAAGAGCTTCTTGCAATCTTTCGTGCCAATCTTTCTTATTTCGTGACACTGTTTTCTTCATGATCTTCGTCAAGGTCTTGTTGAAGGCCTCGGCTAGACCGTTAGCTCGTGGATTATAAACTGAGGAATATCTCCAGTCTATATTGTGCTGTTGTGCGAAGCGGCTAATTTTATGACTTCGGTTAGCTGGCCCATTATCAGAGATGATCCTTCTCGGGGTTCCAAACCGGTATATGACATGCGTTTTGAAGAAATGGAGGATGTTCTCCGTCTTCACTTCCCTCAACGGTACCGCCTCTGCCCATTTGGAGAAGTAATCAGTCGTCGCCAAGATGAAACGATGTCCCTTTGACTATGCTGGTTCGATGGGGCCGACTATGTCAGTTCCCCACATTTCGAATGGCCAACTAGCCACTGTTGGATGCAATGGATTGGGATGCTGATGGATGAAGTCCCCATGAATTTGGCATGAATGACATTGCCTCGCGTATTCCAGGCAATCCTGCATCATCGTGGGCCAGTAGTAGCCCATCCTTTTTATCTTCAACTTCATCTTAGGGCCTGCTTGGTGGGAACCGCAGAGTCCGTCGTGAACTTCTTGGACGACCCTTCTTGCTTCGTCAGGTCCTAGGCATCTCAGCCACAGAGAATCGAATGACCTCTTATATAGAGTATCGTTGACGAAGGCGAAAGACAGAGCTCGTTTCACGAGCTGATGTCTTATGGACGCTTCTTCAGGTATTCAGTGGAACTTGAAGTAATCTATGAAGACTTCTCTCCAGTCTTCGTTCTTCTCATGATCTTTTATTTGTAGGGTCGCCTGTTCAGTTGCTCCCTTTTCTTTATATGATTCTGTAGGTATTTCTGCTGGGGAGAGCACTCGACGGCTTTGTATCACGATTCTAACGTCATCGGGATTCTCGTCAGCCAGCTCTTTAGCAAGTTTGGCCAGTGCGTCTGCTTTGCTGTTTTCCGCGCGCGGTATGTTCTCCAAAGTATAGGAGGGAATTTGGGTCAACAGTTATTGCACCTTTTCTCCGTATTTTATCAATTCCGGTTTGCATGTTTGGTAATCGCCGTTCACTTGACTGACGACTAGCTGGGAGTCCCCATATATGAGGAGGTTTTCAATTCCCATGTCGATGGCAATCTCCAAGCCTGCTATCAAAGCTTCGTATTCAGCTTCATTATTCATTCTCGGCTCTGTTAAGGAGAAGGCGAATCGCATTATTCCTCCTTGTGGAGTCACAAAGATGAGTCCTACCCCTGATTTGATCATTGGCGTATTTTGTTTGTGCTTTTTCATGGAAGATGCTCCATCGAAATAAAGCTCCCAACGGGTGTCACCACTGTCGATTGTGTCAAACGCATGTCTGTCTGGAAAATCGCAATTTAACGGAGAATCGGCAGGTATCGGGTGCTCAGCAAGGAAGTCGGCTATGGCCTGACCCTTCACTGCCTTGAGGGGTCGATACGTTATCGAGAACTCCATTAAGAGCAGGGCCCATTTAGCGAGTCGCCCTGTCAATATGGCCTTTGACATTAGATATTTGAGAGGGTCCACCTTTGAAATGAGATGGACTTCATGCGCTAATGCGTAATGTCTAAGCTTTGTTATTGCGAAGATCAACGCCAGGCAGTGTTTTTCAATGGGAGAGTAGTTGCTTTCTGCCCCCAGCAGAACTCGACTTAAGTAGTAGAGTGCTCTTTCTTTCCCTTGGTCGTTCTCTTGTGCCCATAATGCGCCTAAGGAACCTTCGAGGGCGGTTGTATAAAGAATGAGAGGCTTCCCCTTAACCGGAGCGGCCAACACTGGCGGGTTCTGCAGGTATTGCTTGATCTCATCCAGTGCGCATTGGCATTTTTGATCCCAAACGAATGGGGTCCCCTTCTTCATCAGGTGACTATAAGGACGGCATTTTCCTGAAAGGTTGGCTATAAATCGCCGTATGTATGCGAGTTTCCCTTGGAGAGACCGCAGCTGTTTGAGAGTCCTCGGCGGAGGCATTTCTATGATCGCTTTAATCTTTGACGGATCTATTTCAATACCTCGGTGTCGAACAACGAATCCCAGGAATTTGCCCGAGGAAACCCCGAACGCACATTTAAGAGGATTCATCTTCAAGTTGTATTGCCGAAGGCGTTGAAATACGGTCTTCAGATGCTCGAGATGTTCCTCATATGATTTGCTTTTAACCACGAGACCGTCGATATAGCATTCAACGATTTCGTGTATAAGGTCGTCGAAGATCTTTGTCATGGCCCTCTGATAAGTAGCACCGGCGTTCTTCAAACCGAAGGGCATCACTTTATAACAAAATATACCAAGAGGAGTCCTGAAGGCTGTGTGCTTCTGGTCTTCTGGATGCATTTTTATCTGGTTATACCCCGATGAGCCGTCCATGAAGGAGAAAACCTCATGAGTGGATGTATTGTCTATCATTAGTTCAGTGACCGGCACTGGGAAATCATCCTTCGGGCAAGCTTTGTTAAGATCCCGAAAGTCTACGCATACGCGCACTGTCCCGTTTTTCTTCATCACTGGGACAATGTTGGCGATCCATTCAGGGTACTGAACTTCCTGTATAAAGCCAGAGTCAATTAACTTTTTGACTTCGGTATTTATGCTCATCTCAAGCTCGAGTCGCATTCTCCTCGGCGCCTGTTTGACTGGCTTGACGTCCGGGGATATCGCCAGTCTATGTACAACAACTTCTGGATCTAGTCCCGGCATCTCGGAATAGTTCCATGCGAAGCAATCTTTATGCTGCACAAGGACGTCTTTTAACGCAGCCACCCTCTCTTCAGACAGCAGCTCGCTGACGAACGTCGGTCGCGGATCATTTACCGTTCCCAACTCAATTTTCTTGAGATTATCTGCAGTAGTATGGATTCCATCTTCCAGTTCTTTTGGTGTTGGGGGGAATTCTGAGATTACCTCATCGCTGCTGTTTTCAAAGCACCAAGGAAGGCTGTTCATGTCCTCAGGCTCTTCTTTTAATATTGTTACCACGTGGCAAGTGCAAATTTTCTGCCAATCCCAATGCGGAGTTGGTCCTATCCTTGTGTCTTCGGGTTCGTGCTTTTGCGGCGGCGCTACCCTCCAGTTGTCAGACAACGCGAATTTGCCAAGCTGATATTGGTCCTCAACCCAATTCTTAAAAGTGAAGCAATCTTCAAGCGGATGCCCTACTACTCGATGGTACGAGCAATAATTTGGGTTGAAGACTTCGCCTGCTTGCTCAGGGTGTTTAGACTCTAGCAGTGTAAGCATTTGATATTTTAGAGCAAGCTCAAGTATTTTCCTTGTTTTGTTCCGAGGAAATGAGTATGCTCGACCCATTTTCTTCATGAGGGCTAGGTCAATAACGCTCGACTCTTGAATGCGTGGCTTCTTAGCTCTGCTTTGTGGTTGTCGAGCGCTTTTCTTGCCTTTCGACTTGTTTTTGCTTTCGCGTCGAACCTTTTTTGTAGCAGGTTGATAAGGAGAGGCATTTTCATCCTTCACCGCCTGTTGAAGGAGGCGCTGTGTCTTGGCTTTCTCATAGATTGCCATTTCACGATTATGATCATCTCGGGCTTTTTGACTTGCATCCCTTATAAGTTTGCTCATCTGGTCTTCAAATGATGGACTGGGCGGTTTTGCATCAGGAATTTTTGCTGGTTCAGGATTAGCGTCCTCCCATTGAGCGTCCGCCTCTTCATCGAAGTCATACATGACATAACAGCTGTTTACTAACTCCCGTTTCTTTGACCGGATGTACCCAAGCCCTTTTATTTCTATTCTCCCGTTAAGCAGTTTGCATTGAGTCTCGGGAATGTTCCGGACCTTGTCATAGAATTTGGCTTTTCTAACGGTCTGTGTGAAGGACATCCCTTGGCGTTTCAGTAGTTTCTTTAAACCTTCGGTATAATATCTGGGAAGGCGGATAGGCTGAATCCTGTCGAGCGTAGGATCCGCGCCATGCCAAATTTCTTTTTCCACCTTGTTTTCTTCAGAACGGTAGAATAGGATTGCCTTCTCGCCTTTTCGTCCGGGAGGGATATAGAATGTCTGCAATTCTTCTACACTGTTGGTGTCGAGTGCATCAAGTTCTTTGTAATGTTCAAGCGGCACCATGGTTATCTGCAGACTTCGCTCTTCATCAGCGGAAACCCGTATCGAAGGCCGAGCAGGGAATACAGCATGAACTTCATCCTCTGAATCACTACCGAAGATCAATGAAGGAACGGATGGTCCCGGCCTGGTGGATTGGGATGGACCTGAATAAATGATATCCTCCTCCTCCTCGGTGTCACTGCCGAAGACAGGGATGGTGGTGTTAGCTTTGTTCTCCGGTTTGTGACACCTTTCCGTGTCTTCGAAACTCGGTAAGAAGTATTTGGCATCTTCATACTTGCGAACTTCGTTTACGGAAAACGGATTCAACTCTCCCGCCACTGTGTACTCGAGGCCATCCCTAGAATACTTCATGCATTGATGCTGTGTAGAAGGGATGATATTGTACTCGTGTAGCCATGGTCGGCCAAGCAGAGCATTGTAGCACGTCTTGGCGTCTATAACATGGAATTTGATGTCTGTGACGAGCAACCCGAAGCGCAGCGTCAATATCACAGATCCAAGAGTCTTTGAGGATTGGGAGTCGAAACCGGAGATAGTGATTTTGTCTCGGGCGAGGTGTTGGACACTCATGCAAATCTCCTTTAACACTCGCACATTGAGTAAATTGACAAATGATCCGTTATCGACCAAGATTTTACCTATCTTTATGTCATGGCAATATCCTGAGACATAAAGGGGGCGATTGTGTTCACACGTCCCGAGGAGAAGGTCTTCATCACCAAAAGCAACGTCGGCTGTGTGCACTTCTTCTAATTCGTCTTTCATCTTTTCTTCGGCTAAGAAGGCTTGGAACTGGTCCGGATCTTGTAGCGCCTTAATCAAAGAGTCTCTCGCCTCCTTTGATAGTAACAAGGCATCAAGGACGCTGAGCTGAGAGGGCAGTTTCCTCATATGTGCCAGAACGTTGTAATCCACCTTACTTCTCTTCGGCGGGTTTTTGGCGTTTAGCTCCTCCAGAACTTGGTCATCTAAGACGATGTCTTCAGAGACCTTTTCTTTCCCTTTATCTTTTCTATTCGAGGGTCCGAGGTTCTTTTCAGGCAGTGTCCGATTCCGCAGCCGGATATTTTCCCAAACCACTGGTTCCTCTTCTTTTCCCGAAGTTGACTCTTTAAAGAGAGGGGCAAGTTCTAGCTCCTCATCAGAGTCGCTCCCAAATGTAGGCACTTGTGACCCGGTAGTGTTAACCATGTGACAATTGCCGGCAGTTCTTTCAAGCTCCTTGGTCGTGTTTCTTTGCTCCCGACGAATTTTACGCTTTTCCCGTTTAAAGCGTTGTTGATTAGCGACGTATCCTTGCCACCATCTATCGAAAGCCTTGCATTCTTGAGTGGGATGCGAGACCTTCTGATGATATAAGCAATAAGAGGGGTGCATTTTCGCTTCACCAGTAATTTCTTCTTCGGAAGATGGTAGCTTCATGCCCATTGATATGGCCTTAGCAAACTTCTTTCTCATCTTGAATTGGCTTTTGTCGGTAGCGGAGGTGTTTAGCTCCACCGGGATCGTCTCATCTCCTTCATCAAGTCGCTGGCGCTTGGCCCTTTCAAATATAGCCGCCTCGCGCTCCCGATCAGCTTTGCTTTTCAATCGAGCTTCATTAAGAAACGCGCCAATCATTTCAACTGATAACCCTGGGGCTCTTGATTCGGCATTTGCCCCCAGCGTTTCAGTGCCAGAAGTCCCTTCATCGTCCGTGGTCGAATGGGAGATCATATGACAGCTCGCCACATATTCCTCGGATTCATCCGATGAACTTTCTCCCTCATCTTCTTTTTGGAAGACGTGATCAAGGAAATCTTGGAGCGTAATGGGAGTCCGCGCTTTTTGGTTGTACTCATCCAGTGCGTCGATTTGCTTTTGTAAGTCCGTGCGGTTGTCGCCAGGCTTCACGGGCTTCTTAGATTTCTTCTTCTTCTTTTTCGAAGATTTTGACGGCTGACTATGAGTGCTTGAACTACCACCATCGGTCCTCGGAGTCGGACGTGGCTTCAACATCCCCTCAATAATCTGCGGTTCTAAGGGGTTCTTCCACTTGACCGCTGGACAGATCTGAAGATCATTTAGCATTCTCCTCATTTTGGCTGATAATACAACCTCCCAAGGAGCTTCTTCAATGACGGAGCATGTTGCCCCCGGCGTATTCGTCCTTTTAGAGGTGTGGGGCTGCGGGGGATTCACCTTCCATTTGTCGGATAGCGCAAATTTGCCTTGGCGGTACTGGTTTTCAAGCCAATTTTTGAAAACGTAACAGTCTTCGATCTGATGTCCTAGCACTCGATGATAAGGGAAGTAATTAGGCTCATTGACGTCACTTGGTTGCGACGGGCGTTTTGGATCTGGCAGATTTATGAGCCTGTTGCGCAATGCCAGCTGGAATAGCCTCCTCGTTTTATCACGGGGGAAGGAGTAAGCACGTCCCATCCTGTCCTCAAGGGGTACGTATGGGCGCGTATTGTTTGGACGAGCAACCGGCTTTGAGTCGTTCGGTTGTTGTTGGGCATTAGCGACAATGATCGCTTTTCCCTTTCCTTTATCGTTTCGGGAGTCCGGCTTCGGGAGAGGGGGTTTATGGCCCATCTGGTCCATCTGCGCCAATTTGTCGATCAAAGCCTGGAAGGAAGTCGGCTTGAAGAACATCATAAACTGTGAAATGGTTGCTTGTGGATCAAGGATTCCAACAAACATTCCCACCGCAGGGGCTTCTTCTATGCGCTGTTCACACTTAGACTATAGATTACGCCACCGTATAGCGTACTGAACCCACGTCTCGCCGGGTTTTACCCTGGCGTTAATCAGCGCCGTCATCGGAGTACGCTCACTGGCACTTGCAAAACGTTGGGTGAAGAGCAGCTCCATCTCCGCAAAGGTTTTAATAGAGTCGTTAGTGAGCTCAGAATACCATTCGAACGCCGTATCTGATAGGCTTCCAACAAACTGGCGAAGCAGAAGCTTGTCGTCGCCGCCGGTGTTACCGCAAAGCGCCCTGAACTGGGCGACATGTTGATGGGGATTGCCGATCCCTTTGTAGACATGAAACTTGGGAATTGTGTAACCCAGCGGGTATTTGATTTGGTCATACCAGCCTGGATACGGTTGCCCCGTTTTTACAACGTGGCCGGCTGCTTCGGCCGCGTGATGAACCTTTATTTGCTGGGCTATATATTCGTCCAGATCAGTTTTAGAGATTGTATCCTCTCTAGCCGTTGATAAAACGGGCTGAGGGTTTGATGTCTCTCCCCTGTCATCCCCAAGGACAATCGGGGGTTCTTCAGTTGTGGGATCTGGTTGTATCATCATCCCTATCATGTCCTGGAAGAGGAGGCCCATACGCTGTATATTGGCTGCTTGTTCAGCAGCCTCTTTGTCTCTCTTTTCCAGTACTCGGCGGAGGAACTCGGCGTCGGTCTCTTCCTCTTGGCGTTCATCTAAGGACGTCCCAGGGTTCTCCTTTGGCTCCGTTAGTGCAGCAATTGTAGTCATCATCTCCTGGAGCTTTTGTTGCTGCTCCTGAGCCTTGGTCACTGACCGGGTAAGCGGTCGGTGACCCGTAGAAGTACGACTTTCTTCCTTTCCAGAAGCCATATAGACCGTATGAACTGTTATGCCCCCTGACTTGGGGCGTTTAGGTTCACCGCTTTTAAACTTTGTCAGTGTCACGGGAGCTTTCTCTGGCCTTTTCCTTTTGTGGACCATTGAGGTTGAAGGAGCCGTTGTTGCCCCCTGCTGTTTAATGGGGCGGTTTTTGTCCTTTTCCACCTTTGCCTTTTTCTGGCGACGAAAGTGGTCTGGGTCAATCACGGAGTCTTGAACCCTCCGCCAAACTTTATAAATTTTTGACGACAGCCGTTGAGGGGGCTGTTCCTGCTTTGTCTCCGGAGCTTTTTCCATAGGCGGAGGAGATCTTTTCAATGTAGCAACCGGAGAGTTCTTTTTCACCTTCCTCAGCAATTCAAAGTTGTTCCCAGTTGGAACAGCAGCGTTGACCTCCACCACTGGAGCAGGTGGGGTTAGCCCTGAGGGGGAGTTGCCCCCTGCTTTCCTTACTCGTTGCCAATGGCGACGTCGCGCAGGACGGGCCGTTGGGACTGGCTCGGAAATCGAGATGGTTTCTTGCTGCCCCTTGTTTGAGTGTGGGGTAACTGCCGATGTCAGCCTATCGAAGACTGATGCCTTCTGACCAGCTGGGGGAGGAGTGGGAACCGTCAATCTTGTGAAGACCGACTCTCTGATGGGAGAAGCCGCCTTAACGACTTCCAAAGCAGTGGTCGTTGCCCTCTTTGGGATGGCCACTTTATAGTTCTGACCTAGCCTGGTGAAAACGGAGGCTGTTGGTTCAGTAGCAGGCGACCCGTTGACAGGGGTCGTGGTTGCAGTGAGCCGGTCGAACACCGACTTCTTGTTCACTTCCGGTACAGGTGTCGGCATAGAGAAGCTTGTAGGTGGGACCATGGTCCCGAAGAACAAGCCGGTGGTGGCTTGGGTCACCTGGTCTACCGGCAGAGTCAGGAAGGAAGCCGCTTGGGGCCCATATGTTACACCTCTCGGTGAGGTGGAGCGTCCGTTGCAGTGGCATTTCGAGCAGTTGGTGCAGTTGGTGGCCATTGAATCTTGAATTCTGCGCCAGGTAAAAGGCCAAATCTTAGCAACTTGAAATCCAAAGGCAACCATTTAACAAACCGCGATTGGTTCGCGAAGACGACACACGAAGTGTGGAGTGGAAAGAGGAAAAAGTCCCACCGGGCGTGCCAGAATCTGTTCCCCTCCGAACGGCGGCCCGGACTTCGCGTCCGTGGCCTGAGGTTCGGGGCAGATGCTATATGGTTTTATCCGTCTACCTCTCCGAAGATGCCAAGTTGATTTATGGCGCCGTGTATCGGAGGTTTAGACGGATGCGGCCGATGTAGCAGACTTCGTCAGATTCCCCCTCAGGGTGAGGGGTTTTTGATTGTGGGGACGCTCTTCCCTGCAGGCGCAAGCCCCTGCAGTTAATTACGCTACCGCATCACGGTAACAACTTTCTCCTTCTCCAGAATTTCACTTCGTGTCGTGTGTGTTTGTTTTGTTTGTGGTTGCCCGTGGATTGTATACGGAGACTGAGTAATGCCGTCGCCCGTAGGACGTGGATTAGTCCAAATCCGTATTTGCTTAGATTTAGGTTTGGTGTTTTTAGTTTAAGGATACGTTAGTCGCGTTGCGGCTAAGATCAACTTAAACGTTCGTTAAGGATACGTTAGTCCAGTTTGAGACTAAGATCAACTTAACGGGATCGTTTAGATCCGACAAAAGAGTGTTTGGGCTCTATTGTTCCAGTTTGGGAGATTCATAGTCCAATTTGGGACTAAAGTCTGTTTGGAGGATACATTAGCCATTTTTGAGGCTAAGATCGACTCAAACGTTTGTTAAGGATACGTTAATCCAGTTTGAGACTAAGATCAACTTAACGGGACCGTTTAGATCCGACAAAAGAGCATTTGGGCTCTATTGTGCCAGTTTAGGGACGTGGTGGTCCATATTCCAGTTTAGGGACGTGGTGGACCGATATTAGTTTAGGGACGTTTCGGTCCGATATTAGTTTAGGGACGTTCCGGTCCGATATTAGTTTAGGGACGTTTCGGTCCGATATTAGTTTAGGGACGTTTCGGTCCATTATTAGTTTAGGGACGTTTCGGTCCGATATTAGTTTAGGGACGTTTCGGTCCGATATTGATGTGTGGTCGTTGGGACCCGTCACCTCTCTGACGTCGTTGAGGAATTACAACGAGGGATGTCAAAGGAGTTCGGAGATGTACCCTCGAACCGGTCGTGAATTAGTTTAGGAGAGCCATTTTGCTCAATCAATTTAATTTAAGGACTTACAGCCAGGATTGGGTTAAGTCCAATTTTTTTTATTTATTTTGGGCTTTGCCCGACTAGAAAATTAATCCAAACAGGGCTCTGCCCCTTTATTATTTTGCAATTTGATTTGGGCCAGACCCTTTTAAATAATGGATTGCATTTGTGCAGAACCTCAGGAATTTTCCAAACAGGGCTCTGCCCCTTTATTATTTTGCACTTTGATTTGGGCCAGGCCCTTTTAAATAATGGGTTGCATTTGTGCAGAACCCCAAGAATTTTTTCAGATTTAAGAACAAAAGTGCATAGCACTTTTGATCTAAATTTGGATCAAAGGAAAAAACAAGTTTTTTCTTCTTGTTTTCCCTGATTTCACAGAACCAAGGGTTCACAACAAGTGCAAGGCACTATTTATTTATTTTTATTGAATTATTCATTTTTTTTAATCCTCTGTTCTTCAGAGATTTTTCTCTTCTTCAAAAGAAGTTTTTACCTTTTTTTATGTTCTTGATTAATCTTCAAGAGTTCTTTCTCTTCCCTTTTTTTTGCCAGAAGTTGATTCTTGAAGTTCATGCCTCTCGAATGAGGTCTGGGGTCCTATTTATAGTGCTCACAAATTTGTTGAATTTGTTAACAAGATCTTTTCTGAGTGATTTTGGGAATTTTCCCACTGCTGGATCTTTGATCCAAAGGCAGAAGAAAATCTTCTGGTTTTGGAAAGAACAGAAAAGATTTAAATTTTCATTCTGTTTCTGCGCAACTCCCCAATGAATGACACGTGTCGCGCAGTGGAAGGCTTGCGCAACAGTGCTTGCGCAACTGCGCAGACACGTGTCGTGCAGTTGTGCACTTGCGCAAGTGCGCTTGCGCAACTGCGCAGACACGTGTCGCGCAGCAGTGCGCTTGCGCAACAGTGCGCTTGCGCAACTGCGCAGACACGTGTCGCGCAGCGGTGCGCTTGCGCAACTGCGCAGACACGTGTCGCACTGTGGACCGCTTGCGCATTGCGCAACGCACGGAATTTGAAGCGTTGCTTCAGAAAATTTGAATTTTCAAAATTCAAATGAGCCTTGCTCAGATTGGGGGAACATGGACTATGATGAAACTTTTATTCAGTGGCTATGCTTAAATCCATTCGGATCCTTCTTGCCATTGCTGCCTTCCACGATTATGAGATTTGGTAGATGGACGTAAAGACCTCTTTTTTAAATGGAAATTTGGAAGAGTGCGTCTATATGGATCAGCCAGAGGGTTTCATTCAGAGTGGGAGCAGCAAGAAAGTGTGTAAGTTGCTTAAATTCATTTATGGATTAAAGCAGGCATCGCGGAGTTGGAACATCTGTTTTGATGAAACGGTAAAAGAATTTGACTTTATCAAAAATCCAGATGAACCATGCATCTATAGTAAGATTGTAGCAAGAACTGTTGTATTCCTTGTCTTGTACGTGGATGATATTCTCTTGATAAGAAATGACATTCCTATGCTACAATCAGTCAAAAGATTCTTGTCACAAAGGTTCTCCATGAAAGACCTGGGTGATGCCACTTATATTCTGGGGATCCAGATCTATCGTGATAGATCTAAGAGGATGTTGGGACTTTCACAATCCAGATACATCGACACTATACTAAAAATATTCAATATGGAAGATTCAAAGCGCGGTAATCTACCGGCTTGTCACGGAATCACCCTCTCCAAAGAGATGTCTCCCAAGACTGATTTGGAAAGGGATCGCATGTCAACTATACCCTACACTTCTACGGTAGGCTCTATAATGTATGCGATATTATGTACCAGACCAGATGTTGCTTACATACTAAGCGTGGTAAGCCGGTATCAGTCAAACCCTAGGAAGAAGCACTGGATAGCAGTAAAGAACATTCTCAAGTACCTGAGAAGGACTAAGTGAATGTTCTTGGTGTACGGTGGAAAAGACCTCCAGATCGAGGCCTTTTCTGACTCCAGCTTCCAGAGTGACAGGGATTACTCCAATTCCATGTCGGGTTATGTCTTTACCCTCAATGGAGGGACGGTATGTTGGAAGAGCTCCAAGCAGGATACCGTTGCTGACTCGACGATGGAAGCGGAGTACATCGCCGCATATGACGCCGCAAAAGAAGCAGTCTGGATGAGGAAGTTCTTAATAGAACTTCAGGTGGTTCGTCCATAGTTGATCCAATACCTCTGTATTATGACAACAACGGGGCTATAGCTTTAGCGAAGGAACCCAGGTCCCATCAGAAGTCCGGACATATCTTGAGGCGGTATCACCTGATCAGGGAGATCGTGGATCGCCGGGAGATCGAGGTACGGAGAATTGATACGGAGAACAACACTGCAGATCCACTCACAAAGGCCATCCCTCAGACGCAGTTCGAGAGGCTATTCGAGATGATAGGTCTGCGATATGCCAACACATGGCCTTAGTGCAAGTGGGAGATTGTTAGTGATATATGCCCTAGAGGCCATTATTTTATAGTACTAGTTTGTATATTACATTTTGGAAACTTGTGATATACATGAATTTTATGACAGTCTTGCTCAATATGGTAGTTTGCTACTTGGTTTGTTTCTATCTTAATATGTGTATATGTTTCTTTTAGCGTATTGCTAATACATATTGGTAGAGCCCTTAGGATCTTTGCTTGACTACCAGCGTTGTGATGGCAGTCACACTAGTGGGGCCTGGGTAGTCTATAAGCACATCCTTATACATGTCCCTAGTCATAGGATTATCGAGACAGCATCGATACTAATGAGTAGACTAGTGTATACGCTTCTCATCCCAGCAGGGGAGGTGGTCTGTCCCACAGCCATTAGTACGTCGTACTGGAGATAGTATGCAGGTGCTCATTGGGTTATGAGTTACACTGGACGGACTCGTGGGGAACTGTTGGTTGGTATTATACCTATCGTCAGGTAGCAGTTCCCAGGTGACATGATTACAGCATAGTCCGTTGACTTGACACTGCTACTTCGCCTCGAGTGTGTTCCTACTGTTCTTAGATTACTACCCTACCACGGCTCTGATGAGTCGCGCAAACAGGTAGCAGTTGGGTGCAGTCCCGAAGCACTTGGAGGCAGTGGCGGTTAGATAGGATTCGTCTCTCCCGGTATTGGGCGTTGATATCGCGCTGTGTTCGGAAAGCCATCACAAAAAGTCCCTGGCCAGGGCAAGCGAGATTTACTGGTAGGTACTCCAGTAGTTTCTCAGGGTATTTTTGCACTCTACTCCAGCACGACTTATTGCGCTATTAGGGGTCTGACGGCTACCAACCCTAGGCCCGATATGCGATACTCTTAGACTAACAGACCGGACTGTACAGAGATTGTCACAGATATGCTCAGTAGGAGTTCGGATGAGTTTGCTCATCGGCCTTCTTATCAATAGATACCTGGGTAGCCGTTACGTGTAGCTAGTACCGCTGACGTGCTTATAGTTAAACTTACTGCCAGCGTACTGTCGAGTCTTTAGAGTCCCACACAGAGGGTTTCCTTACTTCGGGCGAAACGATGTAGAGGTCGTATGGTTTTATGACAGGATTCAATCTCATACGTGTACTTGTGCACGTAGGATGTTCGGGCGGATAATACTAGTGGGTTTTGGTTTAAGCCGGATCGTAGTATTAGATTATTGGATTAGTTTCATCTCATTGTATTCGTGTTTTTCGGAATACGGATACGGGTATGTATATACGGTGAGGGGTATTCTTGTAATTTACTCAATTATACTTCTAGAAGGGGACACCTCATTTGTGCTTTTATCTTTTGATTAAAAGATAAATGAGGTGGAGGTATGAGGTGTTATTTTGTGATAAATGAAACATGGCTACTTGGTGACTCATGGATGACTATTGAGGTAAGAGTGGACTTAGATATTTTGTAAGATATTTTGTGAGATATTTTGGCATGCTTCATAGCGTCATGCCCCGCTTCCCATTGTACAGACAAGGGGACGTGGCGGGTCACGCGACGTATTTACTCAGAAGTAAACACGCTAAGCGTAAATAAGCAATATAATGAAGTACACAAGAAAAAAATGACAAGAGATATAATGAACAACGACTTTTATTTATTAAATATTTCTTTACAATACAACTAAAAATGTTAATACAAGAATGGAAAACAATGCCTAAACAATGGCATGAACTGAAAGAAAAGTGAGTACAAGTGGAGCCTAGTGGTCGTGCTGCTCAGTGGTCTGCTCCAATTGCTCCTGGCTGGTCTCGAACTCCTCAGAGTCGGGTCCTCCAGACAATATTCCAAAGAAATTAGAGAAATAGGAATGTCGTCAGCGAACAATCGCTCGGTAAGTCCCAAAGAGAAATACAATATAGAATAGACAGATAAGAGGATGTAACTGGTATAATGTTTGATTGTTATGCTAGCGTAGTTGTTTGTAGCTTAGTACAGAATATGCCAATGTATACGAGAGGAGTCCAACGTACACTGTGGACTATGGTAACCCGTAGTATAAGGCTCCGTCGATAAAACCACGGAACAACGGCAATGGATGTATAGTTACATCTTTTAATGACCATCTTATGCCATTTCTAACATATTCCGTGCCAGTCTACCCCTTTAAAACCCCGTAATGTATTATGTATCGATGTATATTATTTTTTTTAATAGATGTACGACTTGCCGAAACCATAATATCAGTAGTTCAAATGGAAAGGATATAGACGAATAGTCATGTAGACCAGTCAAATGTATATCCGTGGTTCGGTCTAATCATGTTCATGTTAATATAGATTGAATTCTGGTATAAATGGATTCATGTTGAATTAGAGTTATACTTGAATCATATTCAAGGATAGATCGATTGATTTCAGATTGGACTGAGACTCTGCCTAAGTCAGACACTTAAACAGAATTGAAGTCCTGAATTAGTTTTGGAGTTATCGGTAACTGCTGCATATGGACGGCAAGATTTGTGCCTTTTTCCAAGACAATTACCGTAGTGATAACACCGTTTTTAGGTTGTCTACTTTAGATAGGCAAGCATCCATATTCTCCGGCTCCCTGAGGTTCAAGAGAATTGGTCCCACTTAAACTTATATTTACTAGGGTCCTTATTGTAATTTAATATAACTTGAGAGGGTTTTATGAAAAATAGTTTTGATATATTTTCAAAATACACCTCAAGTATTCAATTGTCGTCTTTAGGGTTTTCATAGTTGTAATTTTTATAAAATGAAATATTCTAGTGGATATAAACCTAAATTGAATAGTATATGGTATTTTCTTGTAATTTGACTTGTATTGAATGTGATGGTATTTTCATGATTTTTTGTGATTCTTTTCTTTTGATTAGAAAACATGGAATATATTATATATTTAAAATAGATATTTTGATAATATTTATATATATATAATTATTAAAAATAGAATTTATTTATTAATAGAAATCACATTTTCTTAGAAATTGTAATAAAATTCCATCGAGATCGTATGCTCCGTGAGGAGGTCTGCATCTCGCTCTACTTATCCCGAGAACATGCGATAACCCGCACCATCCCGATCGGGTTCCTCAAAATGGGTTGTAGAGGCTTATTTGCAAGGAATTAATTAAAACAATTTAAAGAATACGGGTTTTGATAGTTTAAGGTATTTTAATGTAAAATATTATATTTTGTCCTACAAAAATTGTTACAAAATCCATCGTGCTATGTCAAGATGAGTGTTATGATGAGCTAGGTCATTACCTCGTGAGTTTTCTAAAGGTAATATGAGCAAAACGATAAAGTAATGTCGTATGTAAACTTGATGGTATTTTACCGAAAAAGTGAAATAGAATTTGTTTAACATTAAATTTTGAATTGAAACTTGGTCAAATTGTTTTTTTATTGTTGCTAAACAATATATGAATCGATGGTTAATTTGTTGTTTAAGAAAAGTGAATTTTTAAAGAAATGATAGTCGGAAGTCGGAATAACTCCGCTTCCGACGAGTTTTGAGAAGAGAGTGTTTTAGATGAGAAATGTAGGAGGGGAGAGGGGACTTACTGATCGATTATAGAGGGGGGAGGTCGAGGAAGATTTCGAAGGCGTCGTGGAGTCGTGTCGTTGCCTGATTTGTCCCGAAATGTCGTCGGAACTTTGAGCTTGGCTAACTCCAGTTGTACAACTTCTTTGACTTGGAAAATTTAGAGAGTTTTGGCAAAAGAATTCTAAATGAGGAGGGCTATGGCGTAGGATGGTATTTATAGGAGAAATTAGGGTTTTGAGGATATTGAAATGAGAATTAAAAATGCATTAAAATTTGGTTTTAAGGCTCATTTTAATTCTCTGAAAATGTGTAGGGAAATCAAACAGACTAGGGTTAGTGGGGGGAGTCCAAGGGGTTAGGGTTTAAAATTTGGAGGCAATAGGGACGGGGGGGACCGGCGGCGCCGGCCCCTGGTAAGATCTCGCTTGTCCAATCCAAGGGGTTGAGCTCTGGATTTTAGACACATGTCAGGGTCTGTATAAATATCATTTTGCACATGTTTGATTTTTGAGACTTTTCATTTTTACGTGTTTTGCACGTATAAACTTTTGGGCTTCCAAAAAGTTTAAAAGAAAAATCAGCAAAAATATTATGTGGCTGAGGGGATTCGAACACAGGGGCTATGTCACTGCAGTGCAAGGCTTTACCAATGAGCTACAAGTGCTTTCTTACTGTTCAAAAGCAATTTAAATTTATAACTTGCGCTCAGGCTAAGGTATTCCTTTCTGTACTTTACAAAAAAAATTGTACAGAAGTTTAAGGTTGTTACACATAGTCATCTCAAGTAGTCATATTCATTTTATTATTATCTCAAACACTCTCTCACCTCAAGAGCTCTCTTCTTCTCCCTCAAACCCTAATTGTCTCATGTGTTGAGAATCCTAGGGTTAGTGAGACTTATTAATCCTTAATCACTCTCTATATCCTCTAGGTCACTTAGATTAGCACTCTAAGTAACCTAGTTACCTCATCTTAGAGGTAGAAGCTCAAGGTAGGC
Organism: Agapanthus africanus; assembly: GCA_030015575.1. Classification (NCBI taxonomy): domain Eukaryota; kingdom Viridiplantae; phylum Streptophyta; class Magnoliopsida; order Asparagales; family Amaryllidaceae; genus Agapanthus; species Agapanthus africanus. The sequence goes on along the minus strand of CM057339.1, from coordinate 356,022,632 downwards.
ACTCTCTGGTGGATCATCTTCGACTTGAGGAGGCCGACGAGGAGGCGCGATCCATACACACTCCAAGGAGCTCACGAAGAGGAGGAGGACAACAAGAACAAGAAGGACTAGTAACTTGAGGTATAACTTTCTTACATAGTAGTTAAACCTTTTAGTTAGCTTGTTAGTTAGGGTTTAGTATCGATCCTAGAGTTTAGACGATGTTACGAAGCATATAAAAATCGTTTTTTTTTTGCAAACTCTGCCTCCCAGAGAACCCGCGGGTTGCGTGACATCGACTTACAATACATACATACATATATATATATATACCTAGTTCTAGGAGCAGATGGACACCTTGGGACTTGGCCCCGGTGACTCGATCACTGCCATTGTCCCTGTCCTGGATTCAATATCCGGCGAGCATCACGGTGGGTATGAGTGCGGGGTTGGTTCTGGGGCCCATCAATTTTTTGATAGGAGTTCGACCGCGTATGAGTACGTCGTGACCCAGACACGGGTGAATGCAGCAACTGCGTCGCAGGAGGAGATCTATCGGCTCCGCAAGCAGGTGAAGCAGCAGCATCAGACGCAGCAGGAGATACGGCAGGAGCTGCAGGAGACGCGACATGAGCTGTAGGAGGTTCGGGCGGAGATCCGAGACATGAAGCAGTCGCATGCCGATTCCTTCCAGCATGCCATACGGAATGAGTTGAGCGCATTCTTTAGGTCGCGGGGCGATGGAGGTGGATCGTCGTCCCAACGGCATTAGTTCTATTTTTTGATTTGTTGACACGTACATTTGTTCATTAATGGAGTATTGATCATATTGTACGATTTGTTGACACATACATTTTATGATTTATTGACACATACATTTGTTCATTAGTGGAGTTTTGATCATATTGATTGTATGTATATATTTTGTTTATATTTACGTGCGATTCGGAGCTTATTACTTTGATTATCATATATTGCGTGATATTTGAATATATTGCGTGAATGAAAATTATTTATTGCTTCTTATGAATGAAAATTATATATTGCTGGTTGTGATTGAAATTAACGTGCGTGGGGTGCGGAAAATTTAATTATTTAAAATATATATATTGTTCAAGGTTGTAATTTTGACTAAAGACATTTGTTCATGGTTACAACCGTGAGCAAAAGACTGCTCTAGATACTGATATCTTGAGCAGGTCAGTGTTTTGGGTCACGGTTACAAGTTTTCTTCACGGTTGTAACCATGACCCAAAACAATTTTTGTTCACGGTTAGCACCGTGAACAAAAACTTGGGGCCCACCAACTAACTGACTTTTTAATTTTTCATGCTAAGAAATGTTCACGGTTGTAACCATGACCAAAAACAATTTTTGTTCATGGTTAGCACCGTGAACAAAAACCTGGGGCCCACCAATTAACTGACTTTTTAATTTTTCATGCTAAGAAATGTTCACGGTTCTAACCGTGAACATTTATCATTCTGTTCACGGTTAGAATCATGATCCAACCTTTATTTACACAGGTTTAAGTCACGGTTCACTCACGGTTTAAACCGTGAACGAAAGTCCTTTTGTTCACGGTTTAAACCGTAAAGAAATCCATGCCCTGTAGCAGTGTTTTCTTGATCCTTTTTGCAGCACCACCTGACCAGAATTCAATTATGGCTTTAGTCATATTTAGAATACTCAAAACAGATTTCCTATAGTTTTTAAAAATTCTATTGTGTCTCTCAATCCAAATATTCGAACACACAGCAGAGATCATTATTTCCCAATTTTCCATATGCCCATTATCTAACCTAATCTCCTAAAAACTCTAAAGATCATCAAAGGTGGTCGGCAAAGATGAAAACCCGAACAGCCTCCAAAATTTATCCCAAGCACTCCTGGCTATCGGACACAAGAAAAATAAATGATTCACTGACTCTGATTGTGCCTCACAAATACCGTAATGCGTCGGTCCTGCCCACTTCATCTTACCTAAGTAATCTCTCATCAAAACAACGTCATTAGAAGCCACTCACAAAAAAACACGAACTTATAACGGTATGGGAAACGTCTAGATCCGCCTATCGTTTGTGGAAACAACCCCACCATAATTCAGGATATTATAAAAAGACTTCACCGAAAACCCCCTATTTGACGACCATTTCCATTCCATAGTATCTCCCTCTCCACTAGTTTCCAGACTTCGAGATAATCAATTAACATGCGTCGTTGTCTCCGCTACCCTACTGTCAGCGCCCTTTGAAATCTTGGCCACCACTTATCTCCCTTCCATTGGCTTAAAACTGAAGCCTTCTTATATTTTGCTGGCTCAAAAAGAATTTGAAATCTTTTCACTCCGCTCCCCTACTGTCAGCGCCCTTTGAAACGTTGGCCACCACATACCTCCCTTCCATTGGCTTAAAATTGAAGCCTCCTTATATTTTGCTAGCTCAAAAAGAATTGAAAATCTTTCCTGCGAAGTAATATCTCCACACCAATAATCTCACGAGAAATTTATCGAGCTTCCATCCTCTATCGTATAAGAGATAGCTTTAAAAAAGACTCATTTACGGACATGACTCCTTTCCAAAAACCAGATACCGTCGCCACGTTCTTAGTTGGTGCGTTTATCACACCAAGCTTATTACTATAGGTTGCTTTAATACTTTCCACCCATCCCTTTCTGTTACCCGCGATCCATCTCCACCACCACTTCCCCAATAGAGCCTTATTCATATCCTTAAGATTTTCACACCCAAGCCTTCTTTTTTTTTTGTCTACATACCTTCCCCCATCTCACCAAGTGGTATTTCCGTTACTCCAACGAAGCTCCTCTCCACAAAAAATTACGTCTAATCTGATCAATTCTCCTAGTCCGGAAACAAAAATATGACAGATAATATTATGGAATGGCTGACAGCACCGAATTAAGTAAAGTCACCCTGCCTCCTATGGATAGACACCGGCCTTTCCATCCCTCCAATCTATTTTGTATCATGTCTATCAAAGATAACCAGTCTTCCTTCTTCAATGTTCCTGGCCGTAGAAGTAAGTCTAAATACTTAACCGCGAAATCTTTAGCCTTGTAATTAAAAATCGAAATCAACAGCTCTTCCCAAACGGGACTTTCTCCTAAGCAAACTACTGAACTCTTATGGAAATTAATATTCAATTCTGACCAAAGCTCAAAAGAATATAAGATCCATTTAAGTATCGCAGCATGTTTTTCACACAGCCTTCTAAATAGCAGAGCATCATCAGCATACTGCAAGTTAAGAATCTCCATCCTTGTGCCCTCAGGCCTAACCCTTCCAATAACCCCTTGTTCCTACATATTTGAACCATGTGTGCCAGACCATCAGCCGCTAATGTAAAAATAAGCGGTGATGGGGGATCCCCTTGCCGTAACCCACATCTGCATCGAAACTCACTTGTAATATCACCATTTATACAAATATCGGCAGAAGCCGAAGATAACGACATTTTAATCAAGTACGTCCACTTGTGTGAAATTTTTTTGAACTCCAGACATTCTAAAATGCACCTCCAATCTACAATGTCGTATGCTTTCTCAAAATCTAGTTTAAGGAGACATTCATCTTTCCGTCGCCTGCGAGAATCTTGAATGACCTCATTAGTTATAGCTATTCCATCCATGATGTATCTTCCAGCCACAAAACCAGTTTGCGTATCTTTGGTAATATCCCCTAAAACATTCTTCATCCATTAGCCAACACCTTTGAGATTATCTTATAGGAGCAATTCACCAAACTTCCAGGCATGTACTCCTTAAGATATCTAGCTTCACTTTTCGTTGGGATAAGAACCAAAGTCGAACAGTTAAGACGATCTAGATTAATGATAAGGACCTATATGAAAACTATCTATTTGCATATGCCCAAATGACTCATACTCACAACAACACGAACTTCAAAGAAAATAGATTTATTTTTAGCCCGATAAATTTGTTTTCTATAAGGGCTTTTTGCTAAAAAGCCCCCGCATACCTCGCTAATTACTAAAAGGCTCTCTATACTTTGTATTTACTTAAAAAAATCATACATTTAAATTATACTAAAAATCCTTCCCTAACAGGCCAAAAAGAGAATGTTTTTGGTATCTTCCATTACTTCATTAAAGAGATAATGATAGGGTCTCAAAACCCCTAGCCCCGTTTCTTCTCTCAAAATTCCCTTTTCCCCCCGAAATTGCCTTCAATGTTAGATTTTCGATCAAAGATATCTCAAATTTATCATATAAACCGACTTATCTTCCTCAACATACTCTAACAACGAGCTTGCCGAATGCCATTTCCCCTCAATTGCAAACTTCGCAACCTCATTCGAAATGAGAATTATTCTTTAGTTATTTTAAATCACAATCTTCAACTAAGAAATGATGTGGGATTTTTTGTGTGAAAGAAAGACGTACCTAAATACCTGGAAGGTAAGAGATCAGCTATAGCTCAAGCTCTAGCTCCCTAATGGGTCGTTAAATTTGAATGGAAACTAAAGAGCACTAGTAGAAAAAACTATAATAGCGAGGGACAATATTTGCGAGGGACAAATTTTCCTCGGCAATGTGTGCACCTAATAAGCGAATTTTCTAATATTTTTTCGGCAATAATCTATTTCTAATGGGGGGAATACATTACCGGGGAAGGTATAAAATGGGTAAATTTAATTAGCCCAAACCATAACGAGGTAAGCATTGCCCGAGAGATATATCCATTGGCAATAGCTGTATTAGAAACAAAAGATATAACGAGGAAAACGTTGCAAATAAAACAAGAGATCGCCCATATGAGCATCCCTAGGTTCGAATCCTCTCCATTAGCTAAAAGGACTGGAGAGTCCAGTGCAAACACATCAGCTTTAGAGTTTCATCTAAGGGTTGTGAGGCGTTCAATAAAGGATAAGTGAGGGCCCACTTGGATAACTTGCACTTTCCCCAAACGATGATCTCCCGTAAGCTCATTTACTTCCTCTGTTTTTACTCTTTTGCTATTTGGATTTTGGGTAAAAAATAAAAATAAATCTTTAAATCTTTGCTTTTGCGAAACAAAAAATCCCTCTATCTCTCAATCTTTGGGAAATAGGAGAATCCATGATTTTTTCTTTCTCTGATATTTCCTCAATATCAATCTCCAAACATCTTTCCCTCTCAATCTTAATTGACAATACAAAATAGGGAATTTTATGCCTTGAAATTGGGATTAAGGCTTTCAAGTTATGATAAGCTCAAAAAAAATATTAGACTAGAAATATGCTCGTTGTTTCATATCACACCCCGCTTCCCAGTGTACGGTAAGGAGACGCGACGAGGCCCGCTACATATTTACTCATAAGTAAACACGCTAAGCATATCTAAGAAATATAATGAATGTACACAAGAAAAAAAATGACAATAGATGTAACTGAACATCAACTTTTATTTATTAAACATTTCTTTACAAGTACAACTGAAAATGTAAATACAAGAATGGAAAGCAATGTCTAAACAATAGCATGAACTGAAAAGAAAATATTTACAGGTATCTAGAGCTCTGGGTCAATGGCAAAATGTTCCAAGTCTTCAGTACTATGCTCAACCTCCAGAGAGTCCGATCCACCTGACAACGTTCCAAAGAAAAAGAGAAGGAATGTCGTCGGTGAACAATCGCTCGGTAAGTCCCAAAGATAGGTAAGAATAGACAGATGAGAATATAACTGGTATATTATAATTTTTGTTCTGTTAACGCAGTTGTTTGTAGCTTAGTACAGAATATGCTAGTGTATACGAGAGGAGTCCCACTATTCCGGAGACTAAGGTATACGGAGCACAAGGAACCGTTAAGCCACGGTACAACAGCAATGGATATTCAGGTTAGGTGTATTAAAGTGACCATCTCGTGCTACTTCTAACACATTCCGTACTAGTCTACACCTTTAAACCCCCGTAATGTCTTTTGTATTGATTGTATTGTTTTGTTTTATAGATGGAAGACTTGACTAAAGCATGATATCATGTAAACGGAATGGATATAAATGGATAGTCATGTAATCAGAGTATATCCATGGTTCGGTTCGGTCAATATAGATTGAATTCTGGTATAGACGGATTCATGTTGTATTGTAGTTATACTTGAATTAAATTCAAGTTATATCGATTTCATATTAGATGGAGACTCTATCTAAGTCAGACACTTTTGAAAAGAAATTGAAGTCCTGAATTAGTTTTGATGTTATCGGTAACTGCTGCACATGGACGGCAGGATTTGTGTCTTTTTCCAAGACAAATACCGTGTTGATAACACCGTTGTTAGATTATCTACCTTAGATAGGCAAGCACCCATATTCTTCGGCTCCTTGAGGTTTAACAGAACCGGTCCCGCTTAAACCTATATTTATTAGGGCCCTTATTGCAATTTAGTATAACTTGACGGGGTTTTATGTAAAAATAGTTTTGATATATTTTCAAAATATACCTCAAGTATTTAATTATCGTCTTTAAGGTTTTTATAGATGTATATTTTATAAAAGTGAAATTTTCTAGTGAGTAGAACCTAGTTTTCATTGTATATGGTACTTTAATGAAATATTGGAATTTGTATTGGATTGTAATGGTAGTTTCATGAACTTGTGATTCTTTTGCTTTAGAAAAACATGGAATATTTATATAATATATTTAAAATAGATATTTTGATAATAGTTATATATATATAATAAAAGTAAAGTTTATTTATTTTGTAGAAATCTCATTTTCTTAAAAATTGCATCAAAATTCCATCCAGATCGAATGATCCGTGAGGAAGTCTGCATCTCGCTGTACTAGGCCCGAGGATGTGCGATAACCCGCACCATCCCGATCGGGGTTTCCCAAAATGTGTTGTAGAGCCGCAATTGCACGGAATTAAATAACACGCTTTTTAAAGAAAACGGTTTTTGAATGTATAAGGTATTTATTCGTAAAATGGTATTTTCCCATAAACTAAAATCCCAAAATTCATCATGCTATGTCAAAAATATGTGTTGTGATGAGGTAGTTCATTAACTCGTGAGTTATCTAAAGGTAATACGGTTAAATTGAACAATTATAAGTTGTATGTAACATGATGGTATTTTACTCTAAAGGTGAAATAAAAATTGAAAAATGAATTATTTTGAGTTGAAACTTGTTCTAATGTGTTTATTTATGTTTGTTAAACATTATGAGAGAATATGGTATTTTATTATTTAAGAAAAATTGATTTTTTAAAGAAAAACGAATCGGAAGTCGGAATAACTCCGCTTCCGACGAATTTTGAGAAAGAAAAGTTTTAGAATAGATATGGAGGAGGGGAATGAGGACTTACTGGTTATTAAGAAAGAAAGGAGAAGGAGGAAGCTTTCGGAACCGTCAGTGTGTGGATTCGTCGCCGGATTCTTCTCGAAACGTCGTCGGAACTACGCCTCTTGCTTACTCCACTTGTACAACTTGGGACTTGGAAATTTTAGAGAGTTTTTGTAATGAAATTCTGAATGAGGAGAGGTGAAATGTGGTGTAGTATTTATAGGGAAAATTAGGGTTTAAGGTAATGAAGAATAGAATTAAAATGTGCATTAAAATGTAGATTAATTCCTATTTTAAATTCTCTGGAAATGTGCAGAGAAATCAAACAGCATGAAGGTGGTGGGGTAGGCCAAGGGGCGCTGGGGTTAAAATCTTGGAGCATCCCCTATGGGTATGCCCGACGGTGCCGGTCCCCATCACATGTCTCACCGGTCCAAGTCCGGTGGAATGGACTTGGATTCATGACATGTGTCGGGGTCTGTGTAAATATCATTTCCTATGTGTTTGTTTTCTGTGTGACTTATCATTTTACGTGTAGTTGTTCAGTCGAAAATATCGCACTTTTGATATAACATTTTCCTTACTTTTCTTAAATATCTAAAGGTGGTTATTATAAATATGACACATATTTGGGTTTATCTGTAAAAATACTATTTATCATATGTTTATATATTATAATTAACATTATGAAGGAAAATGTATGCATATAATATTTATATAATATTTTGATAATTTAAATATGCATATCATATCAAATATCCTTAATCAATATTCTTAAAATATAATATCATATCAAATTGGTTAGGATAATATCTTAAAAATATCAAATATTACTAACATTATTCATTGAGATATTGTGCAAGATTTAGTTCAGGTCAGGAGATCGAGATGTTGAGATGTCGGGAATAAAAAATCTGCCGATAAAGTTAAATAAAATCGAATAATCAATACTGGCAGAGAATCAGAAAAGATATGAAGATTCCAGACATCAAATAAATCTCCATGTGTCACAACAAAGCAGCTCCAGAATTCTGAAGCCAAGATCTCACCAACAAACTGTGGATCAATACTGGCAGAGAATCAGAAAAGATATGAAGATTCCAGACATCAAATAAATCTCCATGTGTCACAACAAAGCAGCTCCAGAATTCTGAAGCCAAGATCTCACCAACAAACCGTAGATCCGCGGCCAAACCATGCAATATGCGGCGGATCCGCGGCCGATTCACTGAGTCAGGATTTGGGATTTTTAGTTGTGATTTGCAACAACAAACCTTAATTCTGGGGATCTTTGGTTTCTGGTTTTGGGGCTATATAAAGGACCGAGGGCTAAACATAGAAATGATCAATCTTTTACATAAGCTAATCACCGTCAAAGAACAAGTGATCCAAGACAGGTCCAAAATTCGACGTGATAAAGTGACGTGAGATTCGATGGAACATCTACATCCAACAAGGCAGAGATCGAGAGCCTTTATACTTGTGAAGTTGATTAATAAAGGTAGATCTTTAGTTTAATTAGTTTAATTATTTAGTTACATTATGAATTTCATCTATATTCGCTCTTCTATCTCCATCATGCGTGAGTAATTCTCCGCTTGATAGGGTTCGTAGGATTAGGGTAGATCAATAGATGAGAAAATAGTTTAACTTCTTTTACGTTTTATGGAGTTTATAAACTTTAGCAAAAGAATCGTTAACATCCTTATCGGGCACTTTACCAATTTATTGTTAGTCTCGACCACGATTTATGATCAGATTAACAATTGTTTTGTTAAGGGCCAGACATGAATAGAGATCAATGAAAGGACAAGGGTCAATAGTGTGGAAACCTTAGTTTCTTCCAAGAACCCTAATCCTCATTCATCACTATCAATCTAGTTTTAAATCTATCAAAAGCTAAAAGGAGTCATCTTTATTAGTCATCTAGGATTACTAAATCCTAACGAACCCTACAAGCTCTCTTCTGATATAAAATCTACATCCGTCTTTAAACTAGATTTATATTCTACATCCATGTTTAACGTAGATCTAGATTCTATAACTATTCTTCACTATTATCTATTCTTCTTCCTCTTCCTAATCAATACGTCTAAGATTAAAAGATTCCACATATTCCTGAGGACGACCCGTACTCATCTCAGTTGTAACAACTCCATTTTTAATATACAAAGAATTGATTTAAATTCAAAGTATACTTGGGGTATTTAATGTTGCTGTTACCACTTTAAGTATTTATTTCACACCATAATTACAAGAAGGAGCTTGTATCTTATTGGTAATACCTTGCACTGCTGAACCAAGCCACCAGAGTTCAAATCCCATACCCCACATTATTTTTAATATCGATTTTTTAAACCCTTTAGAATACCAAGAGTTTACACGTGCATATCTCACAAAAACCCCACTACACCCAAAGATGTAACACTTCCATGAGTTAGATGAACCGTCAGGGGGATCCTTGCCGTCGGACGCGGCCGGGAATCGGCCAACTCGGCCTCGACTCGGCCGACTCAGTGCTCCGACCGAGTCACGGCCGAGTCACCTCCGAGTCGGCCGATTCCGGCGACGGCCCCAACATGAAAGTTGTGTATTTTCATATTCCCTAGGCACCTGCAAAATTTCAGCCAGACCACTTCCAGAGCTCTTTAAAAACTCCAATTACTCCACTTTTAATACATTTTTATTACAATTTATCATATTTTTATTTTTAACTTTTCATCTACCCTAACCCTAGCCTAACCCTATAAATACCAAGCCTACACACTACCCTCTCACCCCCAAAATTCTAAGCTCACTCTCTCAAAATTTTCCAAGAGTTGTGTACTTTGAAAACAAGTTCGGGATGAAGCTCCGACGAAATTCCGGCGACGTTTTTAGGAACAACCGGCGACGAAGCAACGCCTCGGCAACCCCTTTAGTCCTCCCTCACTCCTTTGCTTAATCAAAACCCGTAAGTCCCATTCTATCCCTCTTTCTTATTCTCTAAAATACGAAATTACAAAACCCGACGGAATCGGAACAAATCCGATTTCCAATTCGGTTTTCTATAAAATTTCACTTCTCACCAATACATTCATGCTTAAACATCTTTATGTTGATTATTAAATATTTAACAAACAATTTGAACAAGTTTCATCACATGAAATGATAGCGTTCTCAAATTATCGTATTTTTCACTTAAATACCACAAGTTTCGATTTCACATTTAATCCCCTTAACTTTGCTATACTTTTTAAAGTAGAGCACGAGGTAATGACCTACCTCCCCACATACGCAAATACAACCCTAAACGATATCATCAAAAACTTAGAATACGATAAAACAATACTTTCATTTAAATACCATATTCTTAATAAAACCATTTCTAAAAGTTTTAGTTTTGATACACTTTTAAATAAATACCTCTTATTAGGAAAACACGATAAGTTGTGGACATCGATCGTTTATCTAAACCTGACTTTGTGGTGTCTAGGCCAGGCAAGTGAGAAAGGTAACTTTAAAAGGCTCGTCTCACGGTGATTCGTGAGCGGATCCCTCCTTTCCTCACTTGTACTTACCTGGCCACAATTGGCGGTGGAGATGCAATTTAAGGCATCTAACGACTTGTCGTTTAGACCAGTTAGGAATAGACTAGTTAACTTAGAAGAATCGAGAACATACAATACGGAAAATATGCACCTTTACAAATAAATACCATTTACTTCATAAAACCGTTTTCTAAAGGATTTAGTATTTTATAATCTTTGCAAAGCGCCGCTACAACCCACTTTGGGGAACCCGTTTAGGATGGTGCGGATTATCGCACATCCTCGTGCTTAGTAGTGCGAGATTCAGACCTCCGAAAGAAGCATTCGGTCTCGAAAGGTTTAAAATACGATATCTTAAGAAAATGAGATTTTTTGAAATATAAAATATTTATTAAAATTACTTTATATTTAAATATATGTATATTTATCCTTAAAATACCTATTTTATTATGATATAAGTATTCCACCTTTTTTCTAAAAATCACAAGAATAAATTTACACTAAAATTCCATGAACTTCAAATAAATCGATATTACAGATAAATACCTTTATTTATAAAAACTGGGATATTTTCACTAGAAATGTCACAATATAAAATCCACCCTCATTACAATTCTAAAGACGAATAATAAATACTTGAGGTGTATTTTGAAAAGTATATAAAAGTGTTTTTACATAAAAAAACCCTCAAGTTTTATAAATTACCCTAAGGACCATAGCAATTATAAGACTTCGATTCACATTTCTGATTGTCTGACTTGGGTTTGAGTCTGATTAATCTGACTTGAATATGATTAAAGTCAATCTATAATCTACAAGATTCCAATTCAATATGAACACATGAATCCATGAATCCAATTATCAATTTATACAACTTGACTGAACCGAACCATGGATATATTCCTTTTACATGATTCTCAGTTATTCCATTTACATGACTTTACGGTTACAACCGTTTCCTGATATCATGGTTTCGGTCAGTCAATCAATCACACATACAACCAATACAATTTATAAGATAACAATACAAACAAGACATCACGAGATTTAAGGGGTAGATTGGTACGGAAGGTGTTAAAGGTGGCACGAGGTGGTCAGATTAAGACACCTAACATATATTCTGTTGCTGTTGTACCGTGGCCTAACGGTTCCTTGTACATTCCGTTTGCCCTGGTCTCTAGCATATAGAGACCCCTCTCGTATACACTGGCATCCTTCTGTACCAAGCTACAAACAACAGCGTTAACACAACATTACAACAATATTATACAACTTTAAAAGATATCTTCTTATTCTGTCTACTCTACTTTCCTCTTACCTTTGGGACTTACCGAGCGAACTGTTCGCTGACGACATTCTATTTCTTTCTTCTTTGAATGTCGTCAGGTGATTCGGACCCGGCAGAGATTGAGCCATCTGCAGAAGACTTGGAGCAGTTTGCCGAAGATCCAACACTTTAGTTCATTGTACACTTTTCCATTCAGTATTTTACATTTCCTGTTATGCCACTGTTTAGGCATCTTTTTATTTCAGTTGTATTTCCTTTCATGCATTGTACAAAGAATGTTAATAAATATAAGTTGATGTTCTTTTTATATCTTGTCTCTTGTGTTTTTATTTTATATTGCTTAGATACGCTTAGCGTATGTACTTCTGAGTATATACGTAGCGGACATCGCCGCGTCCCCTTCGCCATACATTGGGAAGCGGGGCGTGACATGTTTTGTTGGTGGCCCATGCAGGTCAGAGCTGTATGAAACCCTATCATGCAGTTCTGTTCTGCGTGAACAACCTAAGCAATATAACACAAGAACCAGCAACTAAAACATTCTTTACAATTCATGTCCCTTGAATCTTACAATTTCATATTCCTTGAATCTTATCATTTCATTTGAATTTGTCCTAACCCAAATTTTTTTCCAGGGTTATGGATTTCCCGAACAACACCAGCACCAACGTCAACAACACACCTCCACCTCCACTACCAGTCGTTCATGCTGTTCCTGCGCCACCCACCGAGCAAACAGTACTACTTGAGGCGATCCGCAGCTTTCTTGAGGGACAACAATAACTCCTGAACCGTCCCGAGACTAACGCACTGGGGGTAAAGGAATTCAGGGCTTTACATCCCAAGCAGTTCTCCGGAAAAGGAAGCTCTCTTGAAGCTGAAGAATGGGCACAAAGCATTGAAGATGATCTGGCAGCAGCACAAGTGCCAGACATAGCTTGGGTCCGTGTGGCGAAACTACAGCTCATGGACAATGCTCGCAACTGGTGGAAGGCGGAAGAAAGCCGTCTTGTACAGCCTATTGAATGGAACACTTTTCGCGAGAAGTTCGACGCGGAATACTTCCCTGTGACTGCCAGGTTTTCCATAGAGCAGCAGTTCATTCATCTACAACAAGGATCGATGTGGGACAAATCAGTAGATGAGTACGACGCTGAATTCACCATGCTAAGCCGGTAAGATATGTCACAATAGTTCAATTTTTAAATATCACATACTACACAGCTAACACAATCCTTAAACAGATTCGCGGCACACTTGATACCGACGGACGAGATCAGAGCCTGTTGCTTTCAACAAGGTTTGGACACAGAGATTCAGGCTGCTCTAGCCACGGGGAAATTCCTGACTCATGAGGATGCTCTGGAAGCTGCCCGCAGTTATGAGGCAGTGATAAAAGCAAGGGGCAGACCTCAGTCTGCAGGAGTCAAGCGCCCTGCCAACCAGATGGCAGGTGGAGCCTCGTCCAGACCACCTTTTGTGCCAAGGCGACCCGGAGTACCGAACCATCGTCCCAGCCTAGCCTTTTGTACCTACTGCAAGAGAGTTGGACATATGATGAAAGACTGCCGTCGAGCCAACCGTCTTTGCTTAGTCTGCGGCTCAGCTACTCATGATATCAGGTCTTGTCCCCAAAGGCAAAACCCAGTTGCTGCACCCAGGCCAACAAACAATTACCCACAGCGCCCAGCCATCCAAGCACCCACTCCAAGACTTGCACTACCTGCACCACCCAGAGGACCACAAACTGCACCACCTCCTCGTCAGTTCCATCAAGCTCAAAGGAACGTTCCGAGGAATGCTTCTCAGACCAGGAGGAATGTACCAAAGCGCCAGGCTTTCACGATGTCCGTGGAAGAAGCTGAGGCCACTGGCCAAGTCATCACTGGTAAATTTTTCTTCTCAAACTTTTCTTTTAGTCTTGTTTACCTACTCACTTTCCCTATACCTAAAACATATCCCACATAGCTTAGGTACAATCCTAGTAGCCTCACTACCTGCACTTGCACTGTTTGATACTGGAGCATCCCACTGCTTTATGTCGCAACGGTTCGTCCGAACCCATGCGATTCCAGTCTCACCGCTTGTATCCAGATGGAATGTCAGTTCGGGAAATGGCGTTCTAAAGGCAACTATCACTACTAAAATAGGGGGTTGCCCCTACAGATAACAACATCCATAGGGGCAGATTTTGTTTGGCCCTACGGATTAATCCGTAGGGCCAAACGGTTGCCCCTACGGTCCTTACATATTTATTTAAAAATTATTAAATCTTAAATTGTTGTTTTCCCTTACAGTGCCGCAAACCAAGAACCTACGGGCGTATCCGTAAGGGCATCTAAATAGAGATTTAAGTGATCGATCCCTATGCTGATTATCTCTTATTCTCTCACATCACTTGAGCGCGAACCCAAATCCCCAATCCCTCGTTCCCGCCGATCGCCGTTCTCATCGTCACCGTTCTCGTCGTCGCCGGCCGATTCGTCGTCGCCACCGCCTGCTTCTTCCTCATCTCCGTTCGTCGTCGTCGCCGCCTGCTTCTTCCTCATCTCCGTTCGTCGTCGCCACCGATTTGTCGTCGCCACCGCCTGCATAGGTTAGGAAATCTTCAATTAAACAAATTTTTGATTGTTTTTGGTCTATAGTTCATGGTTTGGGTAGGCATCGGTTGGGGTTAGCGTTAGGGTTAGGTGTGGGGCTGGGGGGCTGCTGTTGCGGTTGGGGTTAGGGTTCGGCAGGGGGTAGCGGTTGGGGTTGGGGTTGGGTGTCCCTAAGCACTTCTTGAATGGGGCTGAGGCTGGGGCTGCGGGCTGGGGCTGGGGCTGGGGCTGGGGCTCGGGCTAGGGTTGGAGTTGGGGCTCGGGCTGCGGCTAGGGCTATGGTTTTGGGGTTGGGGCTGGGGCTGGGGCTAGGGCTGGGGCTGGGGTTGGGGTTCTGTAGGGGGTTGCTGTTGGGGATGGGATTGGGGTTAGGGTTGGAGTTGGGGTTTTGGATTTCAGGGTCTAAGTTAATTTCCATTCTAATTAGCATTAAGCTCGTTAATTGAAATGTTGATGATGATCATAAGAGGAAAATGTGTCTAGTTTGAGAAGGTGTTGGAAAATGGACTAATAATGTGGGTAGAGCCCAGTTTAATTAATAATTTTATTTGTCATTCTCAAATTTTCTTGGAAACAGAGACTGTTTTGTGGAACTTTTAGCCGTTGGGCATGTTGGGTTGAATATGTTTGCTAATTGCATAAGATGCTCATAAGATTCTGGATTTTGAGGAAGGGCAAGATAGGGATTTAGTTATGGATTTTACTTGGGCGTCTCCTCTTTTAATACATGTCTATCTTACAAGAATATCGTGTCACATATTCGGTTTTAGCATCTGTACGCAACTGCTTTGATTATCATCATGTTATTAACATCTTTAACTTCTATCCTTTTTCTAATATGTTTCATAGTTAATATAATAATCCTTTATCTATATTTGTTGACAGTGGCCTTTCTTTTGGATGAACATGTTTTTTGATGCATGTTTCAATCATGTGAATTCATATGTTGCGTATAACGCTTTATGATATCAGTATCCTACATTTGTAGTTTTAATTGTTGATTGTTATGGATGAATGTCATTGCAATAATAGTTTTTGGTAGATGAATGCATTGCAATGTAGGATGATCAGTTCTATCAATCTTAATCTCAATGGTTTAAAATCATGTTACACATACAACACGAATGCACAACAAACGCATCATTAGAGAGTGGTTCGAGATGTTCAAGTTAAAACCAATATATGATACTCGATGATAATATGAAACCTTCATATTCTAATCGATACTCATAAATGAAACTAAAAGCCCCACTTAGCCCCCGTCTATCAGTTAACATACGTGTGATGTTCATCGTGACATAGAGCTATACGAAGGTTGTTAAATATCGGACGATATAGCTCGATACTAACAACCGTCGTATAGTCTATGCGACGAGAAAATTCAATCGTATGGTAACCGATAGATTTGTCCCGTGTGGACAAGTTAAGAATGTATAAAGCAAACACTTTCATTCACTTGTGTTTTCATCCGTTTCGAGATATTTCGTCGGTACCTTTCCGCTGGTTCTCCGTGTACAAAGATAGATTAGATGTTCATTTCAACGTTGTTTCACAGTTTTGAAATGATTATCTATTCTATTACAGTGTACTCGGAGAACAGCGGGGATGTGCTGCCGAAATTTACTCGAAACGGTTGAAAGCACAAGTAATGGGTGTTCGCTCTATACATTCTTAATGGGATAGAAGCCTTACCCCCGACAGTCGGAACACACACATACAACAAGAATACACAACAAACACATCATTAGAGAGTGATACGAGATGTTCAAGTTAAAACCAATATATGATACTCGATGATAATATGAAACCTTCATATTCTCATCGATACTCATATATGAAACTAAAAGCGCCACTTAGTCCCCGTCTATCGGTTAACATACGTGTGATGTTCGTCGTGACATAGAACTATACGAAGGTTGTTAAATATCGGACGATATAGCTCGATACTAACAACCGTCTTATAGTCTATGCGACGAGAAAATTCAATCGTATGGTAACCAATAGATTTGTCTCGTGTGGACAAGTTAAGAATGTATAAAGCAAACACCTTCATTCACTTGTGTTTTCATCCATTTCGAGATAATTCGTCGGTACCTTTCCGCTGGTTCTCCGTGTACAAAGATAGATTAGATGTTCATTTCAACGTTGTTTCACAGCGTTGAAATGATTATCTATTCTATTATAGTGTACTCGGAGAACAGCGGGGAGGTGCTACTGAAATTTACTCGAAACGATTGAAAGCACAAGTGATGGGTGTTCGCTCTATACATTCTTAATGGGATAGAAGCCTTACCCCCGACAGCCGGAACACACACATACAACAAGAATACACAACAAACGCATAATTAGAGAGTGATTCGAGATGTTCAAGTTAAAACCAATATATAATACTCGATGATAATATGAAACCTTCATATTCTCATCGATACTCATATATGAAACTAAAAGCGCCACTTAGTCCCCGTCTATCGGTTAACATACGTGCGATAATTTATTCTTTTCAATGACAAACGCACACACAAAGCATATACACAGATTTTCTCCTTTGTCAGTAACTATCCCGTTCTTATATTTCTCAATATAGTCACCATAACCTACAATTTATATGTTATACAGTCTAGCATGGCCCATGAGTACGTCAGAGTTAAGGACTGGATGTATGTGGATTGGCAGCAACGTATGCAACCTAAGTTTATCGCAGGAGTTGCTGCTTTCATTGAATTTGCACGCGCACATAATAAGATCATAATAGAGAAGATTCTATGTCCGTGCGATAGATGTGGCAATAAGTAATGGAAGAAGGTAGAATTGGCAGAGCTTCATATTGTAAAATATGGGTTTACTAGACTTTATACAACTTGGAAATATCATGGGGAAGGAGAAGAATGCAGTACTGCGGCAGAAGAAGAAGGAGAACACGATAATGCGGCAGGAGAAGAAGAATTCGGTAATGCGGCAGAAGAAGAAGGAGAACACGATAATGCGGCAGGAGAAGAAGAATTCGGTAATGCGGCAGAAGGAGAAGACGATAATTTATTTCCATCAGAAGAAATGGAGGATTTGGTAGAGGCTGCCCTAGGTGAATCTATTCGTACCGAAGATGACATTCCTTCCGGTCAAGGACCGCGTGCGGATAAATATGAAAATTTCATGAATGATGCTAGGAAACCAATTTATGAGAATGCGAAGTATTCCACCCTCTCATGGTTCGTCCAACTTTTCCAGATTAAGTGCCTAAATGGAAGGAGCAACAAGTCATTCACAATGCTTCTTTCGTTCTTGAAAGATTCTATGCCTCCGGAAAATAACATGCCCGACAGCTGGTACGGAGCCCAGAAGATGATGTCTGATTTGGGTTTAAAGTGCGAGAAGATTCAAGCATGTCCTAAAAATTGTGTGTTGTACCGGAAAGAGAATTCAGATTTGAAAGAGTGTCCAACATGCGGAGATGCCAGGTATAAGCCGAAAGATTCTGAGAAGAAGCCTGATATACCTGTCAAGATAGCACAATACTTTCCCATAACACAGAGGCTACAGAGGCTATTCAGGTGCAAGAAAACAGCCGAGGCAATGATTTGGAATCACCGTGCTCCTCCAAGTGAAGATGGAAAAATGAGCCATCCAAGAGATTCACCGGCATGGAAGGATTTCGATAGGAGGCACGCAATATTCAGTAACGATCATCGCAATGTCCGGCTCGGACTGGCTACTGATGGCTTCTGCCCGTTCAACTATATGGCTGGAAGTCACAGCACATGGCCCGTTGTAATGATAATTTATAATCTGTTGCCTTGGTTGGCTATGGACCAATCATACTTTATGATGCCTCTTCTTATCGACGGACCAAACTCACCGGGGAACAATATTGACGTCTATCTCCGACCTCTGATTGAGGAGTTGAGATCTTTGTTCATTGATAGTGTAGAGACATATGATGCAAACACAAATACAACCTTCATACTGCGTGCAGCTTTAATGTGGACAATTAATGACTTCCCTGCGTATGGAATGCTATCAGGTTGGTCCGTACATGGTCACAAAGCATGTCCTCATTGCCATGAACACACAACATCGAAATTCTTGAATTTTAGCAGGAAGGTTTGTTATTGCGGCCATCGACGTTTCCTGCCTCCAGACCACCCCTATAGGTTAGACACGGTTCACTTTGATGGTCATCAGGAGCTTCTTGGACCTCCATCCTTATTGTTTGGAGAGGACGTGACTGCTAAATGGGATGGTTACAATAATGTGACCTTCGGGATGGATCCGACGAAATAGGTCAAACCACCATTTTGGAACAAGTTAAGCATTTTCTTCGAGCTTCCGTACTGTTCTATAAATTTAGTGCGTCATTGTCTGGACGTCATGCATATAGAGAAGGGAGTATCAGAGCACATACTTAACTTGCTTTTTTGTAAAGACGGGAAATCGAAAGACAACCTGAATGCTCGGATGGATCTACAAGAGTGGGGAATAAGAAGTGAATTGCACCCTAGACTGGTAGCGGGTAAACCGGGCAAGTTTGTACTTCCTAATGCCGCTTATCATATGTCACAACCGGAGAAGAAAAGATTTCTGTAGGTGTTGCATGATTTGAAAGTTCCCACAGGTTTCTCAGGATCATTCAGCAAGAAAATAAAAATTGTGAAGGGCAAGATCGATGGGCTGAAAAGACATCATCACCATGTTATCGTGGAGCACCTTCTTCTATTAGCCCTCAGGACTTCTCTCCCCGAATCGGTTGGTCTAGTAATCAACGACCTATGTTGTTTTTTTAGGGAGTTGTGTGCTAAAACACTGGAGGTTTTGACGCTGGATAAACTAGAAAATCTATTGCGTTGATACTTTGCAAGTTCGAGCGTATTTTCCCACCGTCATTCTTCGATATCATAATACACTTGACGGTTCATCTTGCAACTGAGGCTAAGTTAGCCGAACCGGTACAATATCGATGGATGTATCCCGTCGAGAGGTACGTGTAATTTTTCGTTTCGCGCAATTTATAAATTTATTGTTGTCCTGTATGTCCGTATTTATTTATTCAACATGCTAAGCCGGTAAGATATATCACAACAGTTCAATTTTTAAATATCACATACTACACAGCTAACACAATCCTTAAACAGATTCGCGGCACACTTGATACCGACGGATGAGATCAGAGCCCGTCGTTTTCAACAAGGTTTGGACACAGAGATTCAGGCTGCTCTAGCCATAGGGAAATTCCTGACTCATGAGGATGCTCTGGAAGCTGCCCGCAATTATGAGGCAGTGATAAAAGAAAGGGGCAGACCTCAGTCTGCAGGAGTCAAGCGCCCTGCCAACCAGATGGCAGGTAGAGCCTCGTCCAGACCACCTTTTGTGCCAAGGCGACCCGGAGTACCGAACCATCGTCCCAACCCAGCCTTTTGTACCTACTGCAAGAGAGCTAGACATATAAAGAAAGACT
Organism: Agapanthus africanus; assembly: GCA_030015575.1. Classification (NCBI taxonomy): domain Eukaryota; kingdom Viridiplantae; phylum Streptophyta; class Magnoliopsida; order Asparagales; family Amaryllidaceae; genus Agapanthus; species Agapanthus africanus. Next base: position 356,002,484 of record CM057339.1, on the reverse strand, counting down.
GTCGGCGAGCCAACCGTCTTTGCTTAGTCTGCGGCTCAGCTACTCATGATATCGGGTCTTGTCCCCAAAGGCAAAACCCAGTTGCTGCACCCAGGCTAACAAACAATTACCCACAGCGCCCAGCCATCCAAGCACCCACTCCAAGACTTGCACTACCTGCACCACCCAGAGGACCACAAGCTGCACCACCTCCTCGTCAGTTCCATCAAGCTCAAAGGAACGTTCCGGGGAATGCTTCTCAGACCAGGAGGAATGTACCAAAGCGCCAGGCTTTCACGATGTCCGTGGAAGAAGCTGAGGCCACTGGCCAAGTCATCACTGGTAAACTTTTCTTCTCAAACTTTTCTTTTAGTCTTGTTTACCTACACACTTTCCCTATACCTAAAACATATCCCGCATACCTTAGGTACAATCCTAGTACCCTCACTACCTGCACTTGCACTGTTTGATACTGGAGCATCCCATTGCTTTATGTCGCAACGGTTCGTCCGAACCCGTGCGATTCCAGTCTCACCGCTTGTATCCAGCTGGAATGTCAGTTCAGGAAATGGCGTTCTAAAGGCAACTATGGGATACAGCTTGTGTACAGTCGTCGTCTGCAGCAGAGAGTTTTATGCTGTCTTCAAAGTACTGGACATACCGAACTTCGATGTAGTTCTATGAATGGATTGGATTGGAACTTTTTATACTACCATCGACTGTCGTCAAAGGAGGGTAGTATTCAAGATTCCAGACCATCCGGTCTTCTATTTCAAAAGTGGAGACCGTACCCTGGAGCCAAGTACCTACAAGGCGAAGCCAAGAGAAGCAGTAGTTGCAGCAGCTCAAGCGGAAGAAGAATTAAGACTAGAGGTAGTTCGAGAGTTCGACGATGTATTTCCTGACGATATATCAGGTTTTCCTCCCGATCGAGCTCTTGAATTCAGTATTGATTTAGTACTAGGAGCACAACCGGTGATCAAAGCACCTTATAGACTAAGTCCGAAAGGTTTGAAGGAAGTCTGAACCCAGTTGGACGAATTATTGGCGAAAGCATGGATTCGTCCCAGCACTTCAAGTTAGGAAGCACCTGTACTACTTGTGAAGAAGAAGGAAGGTTCATACAGAATGTGCATCGATTATAGAGCTTTGAACGAATTCACTATAAAGAACAAGTATCCACTCCCGCACATCGATGATTTATTCGATCAGCTAAATGGATCTTGTGTGTTCTTTAAATTGGATCTTCGTTCAGGTTATCATCAAGTGAAGGTCAAGGAAGCTGATATCCATAAAACAGCTTTCAGAACTCGCTATGGACATTACGAATTTCTAGTGATGCCATTTTGAGTGACTAATGCACCAGCAATATTCATAAACCTAATGAATCAAGTTTTCCGGAAGTACTTAGACAGGTTTGTTGTCATTTTCATCGACGACATCCTGGTGTATTCTAAGAGTCGGAAAGAGCATGCAGAACACCTACGAATTGTCCTGGAAACTCTTCGACAACATAAGCTCTATGCCAAGTACAACAAGTGCGAGTTTTGGCTAAAGCAAGTTGGTTTTCTTGGACATATCGTATCAGGAGAAGGAATTTCTGTGGATCCAGCAAAAGTTTCAGCAGTTAGCGAATGGCCTACACCAAAGTCAGTGAAGGATATTCGGAGTTTCTTGGGTTTAGCTGGATATTACAGAAGGTTCATTGAAGGATTTTCAAAGATAGCAACACCCCTGACCAAGCTCACACGTAAAGATGAAGAATTTGTGTGGTCAGAAGCATGCGAACAAGCTTTCGTAGAACTCAAGTCAAGGTTGACATCTGCACCTATTCTCGTAATACCGGATCAATCTGGAGGATTCGAAGTGCATTGTGATGCATCCGGTAAGGGATTAGGATGTGTTCTACATCAGCACGGTAAGGTTGTGGCTTATGCTTCAAGACAACTGAAGACTCATGAGCGCAATTATCCGACGCATGATCTGGAGTTGGTAGCCGTCATCTTTGCTCACAAGATTTGGCGCCATTATCTACTTGGTGAACGAGTGAACATCTACACAGATCATAAAAGTCTGAAGTACGTGTTTACTCAGAAGGAGTTGAATATGCGGCAGAGAAGATGGTTAGAACTTATGGCGGAATTTGACATCAACTTGCAATATCACCCAGAAAAGGTGAACGTAGTACCCGATGCTCTTAGTCGCCAACTATTATCGATGAATCCCACCGCTCAGAGGAAGCTTCAGCAAGACTTGCATCAGATGGAGATTGAAGTAGTCATGCCAGGTAATGCTTCAAGTTTGATGAATCTACAAGTTCAATCATCCAATGTCAATCAGATCAAAGCAGCTCAAGCAAGTGATGCTAAGTTGCAAAGGATCAGAGAACAAGTGGAGAATGGACTCAGAACAGACTTCATTATCCATGAAGACGGATCTTTGAGATATGGAAGTAGATTGTGTGTACCAAAAGGTCCTGTTCGGGAAGAGTTAATGAAAGAAACTCACAGCTCTCCCTACTCAGTACATCCTGGAGGTACCAAAATGTAAAAAGATCTACGTCAGAATTATTGGTGGCATGGAATGAAGCGTGAAGTGGCTAGAAGTGTTGCAAAATGCTTGGTGTGTCAGCAAGTAAAGGCTGAACATCACAGGACAGCTGGACTACTTCAACCGTTACCCATCCCAGGATGGAAGTGGCAGCACATCACGATGGACTTTGTGACTGCTCTTCCTCGTAGCACAAAGGGTAACGATGCTATATGGATCATTGTGGATCGACTCACAAAGTCGGCTCACTTCATCTCATTTCGAGTTGGCCAATCAACTGAGACACTAGCAAAGAAGTACATGGAGGTAATAATCCATTTAAGATTTAACTCTTCATAATGTACTATCTCTGATACCCATGAACTCATACAGGAAATTATGAGACTTCATGGAGTACCGGTCTGCATTGTCTCCAATCGTGACACCAGGTTCCGATCGCAATTTTGGCAAAGTCTGCAAGCTAGCTTGGGAACAAGTCTGAACTTCAGCACAGCTTATCATCCACAAACAGATGGTCAGTCGGAACGAACTATTCAGATCTTGGAGGATATGCTCAGAGCGTGTATGCTAGACTTCAAAGGATTGTGGGAAGATCACCTGCATCTTGTGGAGTTCGCATACAATAACAGCTATCAAGCAACCATAGGAATAGCACCTTTTGCAGCATTGTATGGAAGGAAGTGTCGATCACCATTAAGTTGGGACGACATCGGAGATAGGGATCTTCTTGGACCAGAGATGATAGTAGCGACCGTTGATGTGGTTCGTACTATCAGGAAAAGGATGCGCATAGCCCAAGATCGACAGAAGTATTGGGCTGATGCAAAGAGATGACACTTGGAGTTCCAGCCAGGAGATCACGTATTCCTGAAGATATCTTCGAACCGTGGAGTGATCCGATTTGGAAGACGGGGTAAATTAAGTCCGAGATATATTGGACCGTTCGACATACTCGAACGAGTCGGTGAAGTGGCATACCGCTTAGCACTTCCGCCCTCATTGGAAGGAGTGCATAACGTGTTCCACATATCCCAACTCAGAAAGTATGTGAGTGACCCCAGCCATACTCTTGATCATTCTGAGCTCACTATACAGCCCGACTTGTCTTGTGAGCAACAGCCTGTGGAGATCCTGGACAGGAAAGTGAAGACACTTCGGAACAAAGAAGTTAACTTGGTTCGGGTAATGTGGAGGAAAGACACTCAAGGAGAGTCCACTTGGGAAAGGGAAGATGATATGCGTTCAAGATATCCTTACCTCTTTGTAAACTAGTTCTCAAATAAAAGTTGTAAATTTCGAGGACAAAGTTTTGTAAGGAGGGTAGACTGTAACAACTCCATTTTTAATGTACAAAGAATTGATTTAAATTCAAAGTATACTTGGGGTATTTAATGTTGCTGTTACCACTTTAAGTATTTATTTCACACCATAATTACAAGAAGGAGCTTGTAGCTCATTGGTAATACCTTGCACTGCTGAACCAAGCCACCAGAGTTCAAATCCCATACCCCACATTATTTTTAATATTGATTTTTTAAAACCTTTAGAATACCAAGAGTTTACACGTGCATATCTCACAAAAACCACACTACACCCAAAGATATAACACTTCCATGAGTTAGATGAACCGTCGGGGGGGATCCTTGCCGCCGGACTCGGCCGGGAATCGGCCAACTCGGCCTCGACTCGGCCGACTCAGTGCTCTGACCAAGTCACGGCCGAGTCACGCCCGAGTAGTCCGATTGCGGCGACGGCCCCAACATGAAAGTTGTGTCTTTTCATATTCCCTATGCACCTGCAAAATTTCAGCCTCAGACAACTTCCAGAGCTCTTTAAAACCCCAATTACTCCACTTTTAATACTTTTTTATTATATTTTATCACATTTTTATTTTTAACTTTTCATCTACCCTAACCCTAGCCTAACCCTATAAATACCAAGCCTACACACTACCCTCTCACCCCTAAAATCCTAAGCTCACTCTCTCAAAATTTTCCAAGAGTTGTGTACTTTGAAAACAAGTTCGCGGCGAAGCTCCAATGAAATTCCGACGACGTTTTTAGGAAAAACCGGTGACGAAGCAATGCTTCGGCAACCCCTTTAGTCCCCCCTCACTCTTTTGCTTAATCGAAACCCGTAAGTCCCATTCTATCCCTCTTTCTTATTCTCTAAAATACGAAATTACAAAACCCAACGGAATCGGAACAAATCCGATTTCCGATTCGGTTTTCTATAAAATTTCACTTCTCACCAATATATTCATGCTTAAACATCTTTATGTTGACTATTAAACATTTAACAAACAATTTGAACAAGTTTCATCACATGAAATGATAGCGTTCTCAAATTATCGTATTTTTCACTTAAATACCACAATATTTCGATTTCACATTTAATCCTCTTAACTTTGTTATACTTTTTAAAGTAGAGCACGAGGTATTGACCTACCTCAACCCTAAACGATATCATCAAAAACTTAGAATACGATAAAACAATACTTTCATTTAAATACCATATTCTTAATAAAACTATTTCTAAAAGTTTTAGCTTTGATACACTTTTAAATAAACACCTCTTATTAGGAAAACACGATAAGTTGTGGACATCGATCGTTTATCTAAACCTGACTTTGTGGTGTCTAGGCTAGGTAAGTGAGAAAGGTAACTTTAAAAGGCCCGTCTCACTGTGATTCATGAGTGGATCCCTCCTTTCCTCACTTGTACTTACCTGGCCACAATTGGCGGTGAAGAGGAGATTTGAGGCATCTAACGATTTGTCGTTTAGACCAGTTAGAAATAGACTAGTTGACTCAGGAGAATCTAGAACATACAATACGGAAAATATACACCTTTACAAATAAATACCATTTATTTCATAAAACCGTTTTCTAAAGGATTTAGTATTTTACAATCTTTGCAAAGCGCCACTGCAACCCACTTTGGGGAACCCGTTCGGGATGGTGCGGATTATCGCACATCCTCGGGCTTAGTAGTGCGAGATTCAGACCTCCGCAAGGAGCATTCGGTCTCGAAAGGTTTAAAATACGACATCTTAAGAAAATGAGATTTTTTGAAATATAAAATATTTATTAAAATTACTTTTGTATAAATATATGTATATTTATCCTTAAAATACCTATTTTATTATGATATAAGTATTCCACCGTTTTTCTAAAAATCACAAGAATAAATTTTACACTAAAATACCATGAACTTCAAATAAATCGATATTACAGATAAATACCTTTATTTATAAAAACTAGGATATTTTCACTAGAAATGTCACAATTTAAAATCCACCCTCATTACAATTCTAAAGACGAATAATAAATACTTGAGGTGTATTTTGAAAAGTATATAAAAGTGTTTTTACATAAAACCCCCTCAAGTTTTATAAATTACCCTGAGGACCCTAGCAATTATAAGACTTCGATTCACATTTCTGATTGTCTGACTCGGGTTTGAGTCTGATTAATCTGACTTGAATATGATTCAAGTCAATCTATAATCTACAAGATTCCAATTCAATATGAACACATGAATCCATGAATCCAATTATCAATTTATACAACTTGACTGAACCGAACCATGGATATATTCCTTGTACATGATTCTCAGTTATTCCATTTACATGACTCTACGGTTACAACCATTTCCTGATATCATGATTTCGGTCAGTCAAAAAATTACTCATAAAACCAATACAATTTACAAGATAATAATACAAACATGACATCACGGGGTTTAAGGGGTAGATTGGTACGGAAGGTGTTAAAGGTGGCACAAGGTGGTCAGATTAAGACACCTAACCTATATTCCGTTGCTGTTGTACCGTAGCCTAACGGTTCCTTGTACATTCCGTTTGCCTTGGTCTCTAGCATATAGCGACCCATCTCATATACACTGGCATCCTTCTGTACCAAGTTACAAACAACAACGTTAACACAACATTACAACAATATTATACAACTTTAAAAGATATCTTCTTATTCTGTCTACTCTACTTTCCTCTTACCTCTGGGGCTTACCGAGCGAACTGTTCGCTGACGACATTCTATTTCTTTCTTTTTTGAATGTCGTCAGGTGATTCGGACCCGGCAGAAATCGAGCCATCTGCAGAAAACTTGGAGCAGTTTGCCGAAGATCCAGCACTTTAGTTCATTGTACACTTTTCCATTCAGTATTTTACATTTCCTGTTATTCCACTATTTAGGCATCTTTTTATTTCAGTTGTATTTCCTTTCATGCATTGTACAAAGAATGTTAATAAATAAAAGTTGCTGTTCTTTTTATATCTTGTCTCTTGTGTATTTATTTTATATTGCTTAGATACGCTTAGCGTAAGTACTTCTGAGTATATACGTAGCGGACCTCGCCGCGTCCCCTTCGCCGTACATTGGGAAGCGGGGCGTGACATCGGTCTAGCTACACGCGGCACCGTTATTGATTCCGGTTATTCCACAAACACTTCTTTAAATACAGATCAACCAATTGGCGCCGTTGCTGGGGATACGTGCATAATTTTTTATTTTTACTATTTGTGTTGAATTCTTATTCGATCTATATCATAAAAATAAAACAAAACCGCATCTTGCATATTTAACGATTAGTGTGCGATTTTTGTGAGGGAATCTGGAGTCACTTTAATGAGGAGATAAAGATTCAGAGATATTCATCAAGACCCAGAGGAGCAAAGGAAGCAACAGTGAAAAAAATATTAAATAAAGAACACCCTAAAGCGCGGCGGAACCGCGGCTATTATGTGCAAACGGCAGCGGAACCGCGGCGGTCTTGGGGAGTTATGCCCTCAAACTTTTCTGGTATCTTTTCTATCTCTTTCTCTCTCCTCTGAAAAATCCAAAAATATATTTTCTGCAGGATTCTTTGCAAAATATCGCTGCTCAAAAATCTTTTTTCGTGTTTTGTCTTGCCTGTTGTTTTTGCATATTTTAATATGGATTTTAAGGGGGCAAGACCACAATTCAGATTAGGTGGGGATTTCATCACCCTTCCTAGGCCCCACAAATCACAAAACGAGCATCCACATAACCCTATATTAATTAAAAAAATATCTAGATGAAGACCCTAAGAACCGCCGCGCTCAAATATAACAGAGGAAGGTCATGGGTAATCTATCGCTTATCCGCATTTCTTTTGTGGTGTCTAGGCAAGTGTGTCTAAGGCAAGTGGTTACTTAATTAGGCCCGCTATTTTCGGTGATTCGTATAGCGGATACCTCCCACTTACATGGCACTTACCTGGCCACAAGAGTTATAAAGAGGTGGTAGAGGATTGATCTTGCTGTTTCCCCCAATCAGAGAGCAATGCTCTGTTCAAAATTTGAAATTTGAACTGAGGCAGCGCCTCACGTGCAAAGCACGAGAGCGCCAACGCAAAGAGCGCCAACGCTAAGAGTCAAAGACTCTAAGTAAGCGCCTCACATGAAAAGAACGAGAGCGCCGCCGCCAAGAGCGCCGGCGCCAAGAGTTAAAGACTCTGAAGCAGCGCCTCACATGTAAAGCACGAGAGCGCTCACAGCAAAAGCGCCAGCGCCAAGAGTCAAAGACTCTGAAGTAGCGCCTCACGTGCAAAGCACGAGAGCGCCAACGTTAGAACTAAATGTTCTCCACCATTGAATCAAAGATCCAACGAAGATGATAAATCATCAAAATTACAGAATTAAATTCTGCTGAGGAAATACTCCTCAAATCTTTCCAAACAAGAAAGATTGCGCTCTGTAAATCAGAGCACCGTTGAATCAAAGATCCAATGATGATTAAAAATCATCAAGGTACAGAATAAGTTCTGTATGGGAAAATATTTTCCCAATCTTGTTAATAACAAGAAAAATGTCTTCTGTAAAACAGAAGTCCTTGGATCAAAGTCCAACGGTGGATAAAATCCCCAAATCAATTAGAGATCTCTCAATGAGAGATTTCTTAACTGATTCAACAGATCAGCCTCCCCTATATAAAGGACCTAAGACTTCAAGTCTTGGAGAGAGGAACCTCCCCATAAGTTTCAAATCGAAAGAAGAAGAACAGAAGAGCTCCCCCATAAACTTTAGAGTTCAAGGCAAGAACTACCTCTCTTCAAGGTAGAGAAAAACAAGGAGATCATAGCATCTCCTCATAAAAGAAGAACTTAGTTCTTAGATCCATAGACAAAGTCTCTCATAAAGGGAAAAAAAAGAGATCATAGCATCTCCTCATAAAAGAAGAACTTAGTTCTTAGATCCATGAGACAAAGTATCTCACAAACGAGAATTTAATTCTCGGAGCACCGAATTGATCAGAACTGCCAAAAACAGTGCCTGACACTCAGCGCCAAGCACTCCACGTGCTCCTCACGTGGGCACTATTTTAAAGGAAGCGCTTTAGCATTCTAAGTCTGGCGCTCAGCGCCAAGCGCTCCACGTGCTTCTCACGTGGGCGCTATTTTAAAGGAAGCGCTTTAGCATTCCAAGTCTGGCGCTCAGCGCCAAGCGCTCCACGTGCTCCTCACGTAGGCGCTATTTTAAAGGAAGCGCTTTAGCATTCCAAGTCTGGCGCTCAGCGCCAAGCGCTCAGCGCCAAGCGCTCCACATGCTCCTCACGTAGGCACTATTTTAAAGGAAGCGCTTTAACATTCCAAGTCTGGCACTCAGCATCAAGCGCTCCACGTGCTCCTCACATGGGCGCTATTTTATAAAAAGCGCATTAGCACTTTAAGTCTGGCGCTCAGCGCCGAGCGCTCCATGTGCCCCTCACGTGGGCACTGATGACATAAAGAGCGCTCTGTAAATAGATCTCGGGGCTATAAAGAGTGTTCAACACCCAATAAAAACAAAAAGAAAGAGGGGTGTCAAAACCCAAATCAATGCTTAGCATTATTGAACAAAAAGGGACTGAACCCAAACAAATGTTCAACATTTTATTCAAAACTGAGTGGACTGAGTCCAAACAAATGTTCAACATTTTATTCAAAACTGAGTGAACTGAGCCCAAATTGGCCACAAGTCCCCAATTCAGATCAACCAAGCCTATGTGCTCACAATCTCTTTAATTGGACTCAGTCCCAAACAAGATCATCAAATCTTTGATGAATATTCACTGGTTCAAAGGCACATCTCTGCATACCTCTGATATATGTCGTTGTAATTCTTCAACGTCTTCAGAGAGATGGAGGGTCCCAACAACCAATAACTTTTGGCGCATCCCCAAACTGTTAAACCAAAACTCTATGAACTATGATGTCCTTAAACTCCACGGACTATGATGTCTTTAAACCCAATGGACCGTGACGTCCTTAAACTAAAACGATAGAGTCCAAATGCTCTTTCGTTGGATCTAAATAATCCCAAAACCCTGTTAAGTATATCTTAGTCTAAAACTTAAACTAACGTATCCTTAACAACATTTAAGTTGATCCTAACCTCAAATGAGGTTAACGGTCATTAAATCAACCAAACCCAAATCTAAGAAAATACAGATTTGGACTAATCCACGCCCTACGGGCGACAACATAAATTAGTCTCCATATACAATCCACGAGCAACTTAAAATAAAATAAACACACACGACACGAAGTGAACATCTGGAGAAGGAGAAAGTGGTTATTGCGATGCGGCAGTATAATTAACTGCAGGGGCTTGCGCTTGCAGGGAAGAGTGTCTGCACAATCAAAAACCCTTCGCAAACGAGGGGGAATCTGACGAAGTCTGCTACAACGACCGTATCTGTCCAAACCTTCGATCCACGGTGCCATAAATCAACTTGGTATCTTTGGAGAGATGGATGGATAAAACCCAATAGCATATGCCCCCAAAATTTAGGCCAGACGTCCTAACGTCCCGATCGCGTCTTTCGGCGGCGAACACCTGCGGCTTGTCCTTTAGAAGTTTAGGAGAGGTCTAGTGCTTGGCCTAGGTAACCTTAGTTCTAGGGTTTGCTTGTGCATTTTGTGATTTATTGAGTCAACCCTCAAGTCCCACTTTCAAAGCAAAACAATCCAAATAGAGCTTAAATCTTTTCACCCACCTCCCTCTTTTCACCATCTTATAATGGTAACCCAAATAAAAGAACTCTTGCCGAGTTTTGCTATCCAGAACCAGATATTTCTTGTTATCGTAATCGCTTCGGTATACCATCCTACTCTACCATGTCTTTAAGAGATCGGATAGAGCAAGCGGAAAGAAACAGTTGGCCACCCCACTCCAGGTCCTATCAATCGCATCAAAATTCTACATCTTTTTTTGTTGATACTCCATCTAAAGCGTGTGAGGGAACTCCTAAACGCATGTCCATCGGTGAGTATATAGTAAGGACTAACGGTCAAAGTTTCAATCCGGTCAAACCGTTAGGACACACCACCTTCTAAAGAAGATTTTACTATTCGGTTTGTGGCGAATATGACATATGTTGACAGTCACCAACCACACAACCAATATCAATATTCTTCTTATCACAATGTTGATTCTACTCTTGCCCAATTTTCACAAGCTTTCGATTCCTATCAATCCTACCCGACTTTTACACCTTCTCTAGACATTCCTTCTAATCAGTCATTTAGGAGTTATACTTATCCACAAGAATTTCAATCTTATGCTAAAACCCTTTACCGACCCATGTTTAGTCTTGAACGGACTGTGGAAGAATATGTGGTAGCGTCGCGCCGTGCCAGAGAGGAATTGAATGAGTGCATGGCCGTTGATTGATCATTTCTTTGTGTGTCGGTTTAAGAAAATGTATAGAATCACAATCAAAGAATTATATTTGACCACAATCAATTACGGTGTCGGTTGTAGATCGTAAGCGAGTGCGGATTGTCCACAGGGATTGTGCGATTCGTTTCTAAGTTTGATTTTGTTTGAATTGAAAAGTTAATCGAAAAGAAAAGAAAACATGATTCAAGATTTTATCGATTGATTCAAGTGTCACTAATCTAATCAAGAAAATGATAAACAATCGAGAATCGGGTTTCGATGATATTTCCAACCAAATGTCAAGAATCTAAAAGAGGCTCGTAGGAATCGATCGGATCTATAGACGTGATGTAATCTTAAGATATTGTATTCTTGCCCTTCGAAGAGTTGATACCAGATCGATGATGATCGACGAGAGTTAGGGATTTCTCGTGAAACTAGGGTTTCATCATTATCCCTTGTTCTTTCGTCAATATCATTCACATTCTAGCCTCTAGCAAATTCAAGAAGCGATCGTAACTCCCTAATTTCGAGCGATAACAATCAAGAAAGTATCGCAACGAAACTAGGTCGTCGATTCTTGAACTTGCTAGGGTTTACAAAACTCATAGGAATCAAGAACCGTTTTAAGATATGTCACATCATCATTCTATTGATCGTCTCGACTCCTCGACGAGCGGAGTATTACTCAAACATCACAACAAGAACTACAACTAGAAATTGAGATCGAATCATGATGCAAGAATTTAAAGAAAACAAGATAAAAGAATTTCACATTTTATTTATATCAACAATTTGATTACAGTCGCTCAAGAACTACAAGAGGAAGAACTAAATTGTCGATCTGGCGTCGCTTTTCTCCGTGAGTCGTGGATCGGCTTAGACCACTTGCTCTGTTGAAGATCGGCTCCGCTCATAAAAGGCTGAAGGGCTTCTTGCTCGATTTGGTACTCGGGATCTTGGCTTTTGATTGGAATTAGGGTTAGGGTTTTGAGGTGGTTGTTGTTTGGTAGAAGAAGAACTAGGGTTTCTAACAACTAAAAGAGAGGATCAAGAGTAAATTCTACCAACAATCCCTCACAAAATGCATTCAATGAATTCCTTTTTACAAGTGAGCCTAGGGTCCTATTTATTGATTTCCAAACCCTAGGTCTTTGATTTGAAATAGGACTTCCCTCCAAAAGTTTGTTGAAAGACTTCTAGAAGTAGTTAGTTAGGGCTTAGCTTAAGGTTTAAGCTAGGGTTTAAGGAGAAGTTTCTAGAATGATAGGCTAGTTTTGTGTAGATCCAAGGGTTTGCTGATCTGGCAGAAGCTTCTGGGGCTTTCTGGAAAATGTTGTGTCATTCTGAGCTGTAGGCATTGAGATAGGAGTTGTGGTGCAAAGCTGAGGTTGTGAAGTCGACAAGCAGCCGCAGTTCCGCCGCATTAGCTTGCTTAGGCCGCGGAACCGCGGCCATTTTGGCTCCTTGGGGCTTCATCTTTCTGGTGTTGGCTTCTGCTGTATTTTGATGTATTTTCTGATATGTTAAATCTCTGAATGCTTCTTAGAACAATACCAGATTCCAAATCCATGAGTTGGCGTATCTTTTAGCAGTGTAAAATTTGAGCAATCTTCTGATTTTCCTGCACGGACTTCGAAACACAAGTTGCGATATATAGAAATGATGCCATACTATGAAATGCAGTCAATTTCCCTAGAAATGCCGGTTTTAAGGTCTAACACATGTAATCTGATATTTAACGACTGTTTTGCTAATATGTGAAATATGAATACCGTACACTTCTAAATGAATGCAAATGATAGGGAAATTGCCGGTAAAAAGATGCAGTATTTTCGACTGATCAAATTCCCCCAAACTTAATTTCGATCGTCTCGAGCGAACTGTTTTATTAAAAAGAGAAGGAGAAAATAAAGAAAGAGAAAAACTAACTAGCACACTTTCGTAGGCAACACGATTGCACTGAGCATGTGCAACAAGCCTTTAAACCTCTAGGTGTCCTTAGTAGGAGGAGTGTTGTCTCCTGAGGGTTTTCAGCGGATTGCACCCACAAAATCCAATAATAAAAGAAAGATCATGAATATTACATTTAAAGAAAAGAATCGTAGAAGAAAAGTCTTAAAAATTAGGGTTTCCAACTAAGCTAGCTTTTCGGTTGTCATGAGCCCTATCTTAATAGTCATGAAAAGATGTTAGAAATCACGTCCTCTCTCAATAAAACATCGTCTTATTCTTCATTCCTATCTTTCTTCTAAACATCGATCATATAAACCCTGCGTGTGTGTAAAGGACATCCCTACACCCGGAGAATTCAATTCAAGCTATCATACTCTTGCCCATCAGCCTCAGTACTTTTTAATTAATGAATATTTAGACGAATTTGCTCACACACTTTCATGCGACCGTTAATACTTCTTGAGGTACTAACCGACCGATTACTCCTGTGCTTGCTTACTTGGTGTATTTTCCTCGTCTTGCACCATCTAAGGCTTATCAGTGACTCCCAGACCAGTTGGCCTTAGGGCACTAGGTGAAGAGGCACCCTCGCTACATTTTTTTATTGCTGCCTTGGCGATAACAAAACCAGTGTCCATTTTTCTCACCACTTTATATTTTCTTCATTTTTTTTATTTCCTTCATACTTTTGGCTTTAAGACAAGAGCATTTCAAGGTATCCTCTACTATCCCAGGCTTTAAGACGTGTGTAAGTGCGAATAGCAGGGTATCAACGTTCAAAATGTTTGGCTTCCAGAATAGAAACTATTTTTCAGACTTATTTTTATCCTCATATTAGTGACGTCCTTCATCTTACTAACCCTTGGGACAACGGCTCATAACTACTTATTACTAGTTCGTATAAGAAAACTTCTAATTTTCTTGGTTTTCTTAAATTTTTCTAATCTCATGGATGTAATTTTTCACTATCTAATCTTTTATTATCTTATTTATATACAAAAAATGTTTAAATGCTAAAATTATTTATATTTTGAAAATTTTAAATTTTTATGGATTTCGAAAAATTTTAAATTTTTATAAGTTTTTAAAGAAATGTTTTGTGCTTATGCAAATGATATGCAAATGATGCAAAAAATAAGCACAAACCTCCCCCAAACTTGTTTTCAACAGTGTCCTCACTGTTGCCAACAGCTATATCTACAAAACCTGTAAGTCTGGGAGGAATTATTAGTGGGGGCAAAATATATAAGTGAAGAACTTCCCCCAAACTTATTCTTTTCACTCACCTTCATTCAAAAAATGATGCAGTGATATACAGGACATGAAGGTGAGACGGAGGAATTTTAATCCAAATAAAATGGCTCCTGTAAGAACAGGAGCTCCTCCGTGGGGTCAGTGGAAAAATACGGCTTTAGTCTATGTCCATTCACTTTGAAAAAAGTGCTGTTTTTAATATTTTCTACTTCTACTGCCCCGTGCGGGTATACAGACCGCACAATAAAAGGCCTCTTCCACCTAGATCGGAGCTTATCCGCGTAAAGGTGTAGTCGTGAATCATAAAGAAGGACTTGTTGACCAGGTGAAAATGTTTTCCTCAAAATGTTTTTATCGTGAAAAACCTTAGTCCTATTCTTTATGATTACAGCGTTATCATAAGCTTCATCGCGGAGTTCGCTTAGCTCATTAAGTTGCAGCTTTCGAAAGTTGCAAGCTTGGTTTAGATCAAAATTTATTTCCTTAATAGCCCACAATGCTTTATGCTCTATCTCAACGGGTAAATGACATGCTTTCCCAAACACTATCCTATATGGAGACATTCCTAGGTCGGTTTTATATGCAGTTCTGAATGCCCAAAGAGCATCCGTCAGTTTGGTCGACCAGTCTTTTCTATTTTTAGCAACAGTCTTCTCCAGGATAAGTTTGATTTGTCTGTTTGAGATTTTAGCCTGCCCGCTTGTTTGGGGATGATAGGGTGTAGAAAGTCGGTGGTTGATTGAGTATTTCCGCATCAAAGTCTCGAAAGACCTGTTGCAGAAATGTGTCCCATTATTGCTAATAATAGCACGTGGGTGTCCAAATCGCGAGAAGATATTCTCTTTTAAGAACTTAATGACAACTTTCCTGTCATTAGTGCGACATGGAATGGCTTCTACCCACTTTGAGACATAATCAACCGCCAGCAGTATGTACAAATTCCCAAAGGAGTTGGGAAAGGGACCCATAAAATCAATGCCCCAAACATCGAATATTTCAACAACCAGAATGGGTTGCTGAGGCATTTCATTCCTCTGGGAGATTCTACCCGTGTACTGACATTGTGTACAGGTTTTCCAATAGTCAAATGCGTCCTTGAATAAGGTCGGCCAATAAAATCCACATTGCAAAACCTTCTTCGCCGTCTTTTTAGGACCGAAGTGACCCCCACAGGCCTGATCATGACAAAAAGAAAGAACACTCTTGAACTCTTCTTTCGGGACACACCGGCGGATGATCTGATCAGGACAATACTTAAACAAGTATGGATCATCCCAGTAAAAGTGTTTTACTTGGGAAAGAAAACGGTATTTGGCCTGTTTTGACCAATCGCTAGGTATAAGTCCCGTGACAAGATAGTTCACAATATCCCTGAACCATGGTTCATTGGATACGCTCAAGAGTTGTTCGTCAGGAAACGAGTCATTGATCGGCAGGGTCACTGTAGAAGAAGAGATGCGTGAAAGATGGTCGGCTACTACGTTTTCACATCCTTTCTTATCTTTGATAACAAGATCAAATTCTTGTAACAGAAAGATCCAACGTATTAGTCGACCTTTTGCATCTTTCTTCGCCAGAAGATTTTTTAAAGCGGAATGGTCAGTATACACAACTATAGGTGAGCCAATTAAGTAAGGCCTGAATTTTTTTAATGCAAATACAACCGCTAAAAGTTCTTTTTCGGTGGTTGTATAATTTATTTGAGCATCATTCAGGGTCTTACTTGCATAGTATATCACGTGTGGCATCTTTTCGATGTGCTGTCCTAAGACTGCACCTACTGCAAAATCAGATGCGTCGCACATCAGCTCAAAGGGGTAGTCCCAGTTTGGAGACGATAACACGGGGGCTGAAGTGAGTAAGTGTTTAAGTGAGTCGAAAGCTGTCTCACAGTCCGAGTCAAAATGGAAGGTCGTATCCTTGGCCAGGAGAAGAGTTAAAGGTCTAGCAATTTTGCTAAAGTCCTTAATAAATCTCCTATAAAAGCCCGCATGGCCAAGGAAAGAGCGAATATCTTTGACGCTTTTGGGATGAGGGAGGTTTTGAATGACATCTATCTTAGCTCTGTCAACCTCAATACCTTTCTGTGAAATGACATGTCCAAGAACAATTCCTTCTTGGACCATAAAATGGCATTTTTCCCAGTTCAAAGTTAAGTTCTTCTCTTTGCAACGAGTAAGAACTGGGTCAAGATTCGCAAGGCAATCAGAAAAAGAGTCTCCAAAAATCGAGAAATCGTCCATAAAAATCTCCAGAAAATTCTCTACCATATCAGAGAATATCCCCATCATACACCGCTGAAAGGTAGCGGGAGCATTGCATAACCCAAAAGGCATGCGACTGTAAGCAAAGGTACCAAAAGGACAAGTAAAAGTGGTTTTATCTTGATCCTTTTTGGCGATGGGGACCTGATTATAGCCTGAGTATCCGTCCATAAAACAATAATACTCTCGTCCCGCTAAGCGTTCCAGCATTTGATCAATGAATGGTAGAGGAAAGTGGTCTTTCCTCGTGGCAGCATTGAGTTTTCTATAATCGATACATACACGCTACCCAGTTTGGGCGCGTGTCTGAATCAACTCATTTGCCTCATTGGTTATAACAGTGATGCCGGATTTCTTAGGAACGACATGTATAGGACTCACCCATTGGCTATCGGAGATGGGGTATACAATACCATTATCTAGGCATTTGACGATCTCTTTCATCACAGCTTCCTTCATGACGAGATTCAACCGTCTCTGTGGTTCTCGGGTTGGTCTGGCATCATCCATCACATGTATATGATGTTCAACTATCAAGGGACTAATCCCTTTGATGTCCGCCATACTCCAACCAAACGCCTCTTTGTTAGATCTCAATACCGATAAAAGTGCATTCTCTTGCTCTAATGCTAGAGAAGCGGATATTATAACCGGTAAAGACTCCTTCTCACTTAAATAAGTATATTTAAGATGAGAAGGTAAAATTTTGAGATCTAATTCAGGTGGAGAAATGATAGAAAGAGGGATCATCGAGTAATTTTTGGAATTACAAAGAAGCTCAGAGCCTGTGAAAGATACAGACTCGGGTGGAGAAAAGTCAGGAGTGCAGGACTCAAGTGTAGAAAAAGTGTCATAACTAAGATCTTGTGTGAAATCAAACAGAGATGTGGTAATGTCATCGAGATCAGTAAAGCAAAGTTCCTCAGCTCCACAACTATCGGGAGCGATCTCATGGACAGAGCACACATCTAAAATATGAGGAAAGGGTTCTGATGGCTGACTTCCAATTTTGTAAATATTTAGTTCAATGGTCATATTTCCAATGATAAGTTCATTGAACCGTTTCTACAGTTTATAACAGCGTTGGAAGTGGCAAGGAAAGGACGACCTAGAATCACCGGAATTTGGCCCCGGGGGTTTGCTACAGGCTGTGTGTCGAGCACAATGAAGTCTACAGGGAAAACAAATTCCCCGGCCTTTATTAACACATCCTATAGTTCACCCCTTGGTTTGGTGATTGAACGGTCTGCCATCTGGAGAGTACAGTGAGCAGGTTTCAGCTCTCCAATCCCTAATTGCTCATAGACAGAATATGGAAGTAGGTTAACACTTGCGCCAAGGTCTAAAAGAGCACGATTTATGTTTTTACCCCCAATAGAAATCGATATTGTAGGACATCCTGGGTCCTTTCGTTTCTTTGGTAGCTGGGGAATAAAAGCAGTGCTAATATTATTAGACATAAAGACCTTCTTCGGCACTTGAGTCTTCCTCTTCCTAGTGCACAAGTCCTTAAGAATTTTCGCATAAGCGGGGACTTGTTGAATCGCATCTAGGAGAGGGATGTTGATGTTAACCTGTTTGAACATTTCTATAATTTTCTCCATATGAGGACTTGTTCTGTTACCCCTTAACCGGTTCGGGTAAGGAGCTTTCGCAATAAGCACCGGGTCCATCATAGGAGAAGGAAAAGGGGGTAGACGAGGTCCCAAAAGAGGTGTGGGGACCGTCTGTGGAGAACTATAAGGGTTGGGTTGATGTGTCGAGCCTAGTGGGAAATGGAGAATAGGCTCGCGAGAAGGTGGTGGGGTAGAGGAAGAAGGATCAGAATTAGAAGTGTGTGTGTGAGGAAAGGTCTCAACCGGGGTGTTAATGATAGGATTTTCAATATCATCAATACCTTCCCCGACATGATTGTTCAACACTCTTCCCGATCTCAACGTTGTGATGGCATTTACATTGTAATGCCCAGGATTCTGTAGGGGTTGAGAGGAAAGTTTCCCTTTTTCTCTCGCACTCATTTCGACTTTAAGTCGTGCGATTTCAGCTTCCATCGATCTAATACTCTCAGCTTGGGATGCTGAGTTTTTCTTTATCACGGAAGATCTAACCTCAGTCGAAACCTCTATGAAATTTGACAAAAGTGATTTCATAGTTTGAGTGAATTGAGAGAATTCGTCAGAACAGGACAACTGCATAGGATTAGACTGTGCAGGAGTGTTGACCTGGTTTTAGAAGTTTGGTGACTGGTAAGGGTGCTGAGTGAGTTGAAGGGGTTGCTGTGGTGGAGGAAGAGTCCTTTGGAAATTATTTTGGCTTGGAACCGTGTTTTGATTGTTGGTTCCAAGCAAAATTTGGGTGATTCCTCCAACCCTGATTGTACGTGGAAGAATATGGATCGTTTCTCGGTCTTTGAAATGCGGCATTTGTATGCTCGTGACCTTGAAACGTAGAGTTTAATGGACATTCTTCCGTTAAATGAGACGGATCAGAACATCACCTACAAACAGTTTTGGGGAGCGACACTGGGTTTAGGGAGGCTGCTGCAAATTTGTGTTCCATAGCGTCGAGCTTCTTTTGCATTGCTGCCATCTCAGCTCGAACACCTATGGACATATCTATTTGGTGTACGCCACCCCTATTCAATGGTTGGGTTCCACTCTTCCACTGTAGTGATTTTTCAGCGAACTCTTCTAAAAATTTCCAAGCTTCCCCATCATCCTTAGTGATAAAAGTACCTTGACACATGTTTTCAAGGCTCTGTATAGTGTTTGGGTTAATGCCCTCATAGATGATTCGGCAAAGATCCCATCTCGGGATGCCGTGATGAGGACACTGAACCAATAGATCCTTGAAACGTTCAAAACATTTTGAAAATGGTTCAGTAGGGAGCTGGGCAAATTGATTCAGTTCGCTACGGATTCGAGCTGTCTTTTGTATTGGGTAAAATTTCTTAAGGAATGCCGCTACAAATTCTTCCCAATTCGTAATAGAATGTGCGGTAGTGTTATATAGACACTTCTCGGCTATATCGCACAAAGTAAATGGAAGAAGTCATAGACGCATAGCATCCACTGAAAGTTGTGACGTACCCATCATTGCGCATACGTTTTCAAATTTGGTAATGAAAACGTAAGCGTCCTCAGTCTCGAGTCCGTGGAATTTGGGTAAAAGGTTGATGTATTGGGGTTTAATCTCAAAGTTATCCCATTGGCTGGTGGTGTGGATAAGCAGGTCGAAAGAGGATCGCGAATAGGGTAGCACCTCTCTTGGAGAGAGATGCGGGGTGGATTCTGCGCACCAACGGACGACGGCAGATTAATGGAAAAGAAATTTGATAGAGTCGGATCCATCGGGGTGGGTGTGGTAGTGGGTAAAGAAGAAGTAAATGGAGAAATATCGACTTCGGAGTCGATAAAGGGTACGCGGACTAAACAGGCACTAGAATCCCGTGTCCAGCCTATCTTGCACTAAAAAGGGTTAGTACAAGTGGCGGCGTGGCTTATAATTAGGGGTATGAATGAATGCGGTATTTGCTTTGAAAAAGGGACGGATTTTTGAAAATATGATGCAACACAACAAATGCAGCAAGCAAAACCCTAGAATCTAGTGGTCACGTAGGTCCGGCTCTAGACCGCTCCTAACTGCCAGAAGACAAGAGGCAGGATAAATCCTCCACTGCCTCTTTGTCCCCCTGTGGCCAGGTGTAACATTTCAAAAAGATAAAATATTAATTTTGGGAATTTTTATAACTTAATATTATTTTATTGAATATTTTAATATTTTGGAATTATTAAATACAAATAAATAGGAAAAATGTTAGAAAAATTATGGAAAATTCTAAAATAAGGTAAATTAGAGAATTATGCCATTTCTAAGTTTAATTGGTTAGTTACATGCTTATTTAGTGCTAATCGCGATTAAAAATCGCTAATCGGTTTTTAGTATTTTTGGGCAAAACATGCACATATCACTTTTTCACACTTGTGTTACATTTTATTGCCATGGTTGTTTTGGGGTTACTATTTGGGTGAGAAGGGTTTTTAAAGAAGAGAAAATAAGGAAAAGAAAAGAATAAAGAATTGGGGGTTGGTGAGAAAGAGAGGTATGGACTTAATTGACCCAAGGACTTAGCCATTTTTCCCTCATTTTCCCTCCCTCTTCTTCCTTCTTCTGCTGCTGCTCCTGCACTTCCTCTTCCTCCCCTCTTCAATAGCCTCAAATCATCTCAAAACTACACCAAAACCACACATCCATTTCATTAAAAATGTGCACAATCCCTAGATCTACACATGGAGCTAAAGAAGCAAGGATTTTGGCCACTAGGGGCAACTCAAGAAAATTCTTGAGTTGCCAAATGAGGTACCCTATGAAGACTACAGGGCGACAAGCAAACGCGTGGTGACATCGAAAGATGGAGACGCAAGGTGAGTAGATTATATCTACAGGGGGAAGTCGGGTGGATGGCGTATAGCACCCCCGCAGTCCGTAGTTGTGGTATTATGTATGATAGTTAGGTGTATTATGGATAGTGTAGGGTTATGAGTGACTAGTGTAGTTCATAGTCGCGAACCCTAGAATAGAATTACACCTACACGCACACCCTTGCACATTCCTTATACTTGCACTGTGTTGATGATATTGGATGACATTGGAGATGAGTCGATGATGTTGGGCTTTGTGCCGCGAGATCGGTGATGTGATATGATTCGTATTTGGGATACGAAATGTGATTCTTGCGGGTTTGGGATGTGTGTTTACCCCCGCATTCATACCTTGTAGATGGTATCAGTTGTACTAGACTTAGATCAGTACCCCAGCTTATGTGATACGATGATTGTGATACCTGAGATGTGATGAGATAGCGTGATAGTGACCCGTACCCAGCTATTGGGATGCCGTACGACGATTTACCGTACGAGCCTATATTGATGATAGATCTGCACTCATGACTTGAGGATGTCATATGATATATTATATTGTTCACGATACTGTTGAGGCGGGATCACCGACTATTATATCTATACCTATATATCGACTCAGATTTAGGCGGTTTCGATACCCCTCCCGATTTACTTGATACTTAGATCTGTAGATTGCATAGTAGATGTTAGACTAGACCGAGGCATACCTATTTCAAAAACTATGAATCAGGGGTATCTTAAAGGACAAACAAAGGGATTCTGCGAATACGTAAAAGGCGTATCTTTTCTTAAAAGAACATCGCATCCCTTATTTTACTAAAACCCTGATTCGTCTTATTTCAAAAGGCATCACTGCATGACTTAAAAATATTGATGTAATTTCTTCACTGTGATGTTGATTATTTGACTTCCGCATATTCATGCTATTCATATTGCCTGCATATGTTATTGCTATACTGTTATCATGCTGTTAGGACACCAGCACCATTATCGATGATGCGTATGTTCCACGTACACTATTTGCCGGCTCACACACTTCATCATCGATAATTGCCATGCCACTACACTGTAGTACTGCTGCATTCATGATATGATTTCCGCATGGCATATTGTACACATATACCTGTACACAAACATATATGATTCTGACTTGATTAGAGATTTGAGGGCCGCAAGATATTCTTTAAAAACTGATTTAGTCTAAAGGAGCGGTTTCCCTCGACATATGCACATTACTATTCATATGTGACATGACTTGATATTCATACCTGATACATATATCACATCCCATCATAATATTGTAGCTCATTTTTATGTGACATGACTTGATATTCATACCTGATACATATATCACATCGCATCATAATATTGTAGCTCATTTATATGTGACATGACTTGATATTCATACCTGATACATATATCACATCGCATCATAATATTGTAGCTCATTTATATGTGACATGACTTGATATTCATACTTGATGCATATATCACATCGGATCATTATGGTATAGCTTATCTTTATGTAACTTGACATGATATCTATATTTGACGCACATATCATATCGGATCATTGACTTGCATTTTGGTTTGGATTTTATGTGATTTCTGGATTTGGGAACCGAGGCTATTTCAAATATGTAATCATTTAAAACCTGGTTCCCTTGATATGATATTTCGGTGCGTCCACCATGTGTTTTCTCGGGGCTAGAGTGATATATGTGAACCCGAATCGAGGAGCTTGTTGAGGCCGATTACGGGTACATGGTGGACCCGGTATGGTACCCCAGGGCGAGAACGGTTTCGCTGTGTAGTAGACGGTGAGCCTGGCAGAGGGACTACTACCTACCGGTGATTGTATTTGAGCTCGGCGGATATCTGGAGGATACCGACCGGAGCCCAGAGATGGACATGGGTTGACCCGTACTGCCGGGGCCGAGGGCCGATACCGCAGACGGAGCCCAGAGATGGACATGGGTTGACCCATACTGCCGGGGCCGAGGGCCGATACCGCAGACGGAGCCCCATATGGACGAGGATTTACGTGTCGATGCTAGGCACGGGTTTCATGATGTTTTTCCATGATTTTGTTTATGTCCTCATGTTGCATACATGATGCTTATTGTCATTGGGTGACGGGTGGACAGGATTCCACGTTTATACAGACATGGATCATATACAGACTGGATTTACACTGATCATACTTCATTTGTATATATAACAGGGTATGAGGCGCTGTTATATATACCCTTACACCAATATTAGTGGTATAGGACGCTAATATATGTGTATTGATATCCTTTGATACTTCATCATATTTACTTCATGCAGACATACCTTATACTGATGACATGTTATTACCTGAGTACCTGACACTGCATACATGTTTAGATGTTACCTTGCCACCTTATCATACTTCAGATGTACTCTTGTGGTTATATTACTGATTGTTAACCTAGGATTATGTCTTGCATTCGGTTTCTGCTTGTAGATATTCTCTATTCACGAGTTGGCAACTCACCCCCGTTGTGCCACAGTTCTTGCAGGTTTTGCCGTACAGGTTCCTTCACGGCATTTCTGGCACATTGCTTCCTTACGGGTGAATTGCTTTTGGTTGGTGGTTTCTTTCGCATCAAGAACCACCATTGTACTTATATTATTCTTTGTATCTAGAATTTCCATCAACCAAACTTGTATATTGTTTCGGACTCAGACTTTAGTGATGTATTATTCGACCTTAGAGTCGCGCTTAGTAGTATTGCGGTTTTCATGCTTTTTGAGTTCTTTTGGTTTGACCCTCGCCTTTCGGCGTTGTATATTATTCTTATTGCTTGTGTGGTTGTGACCGTCGTTTGACGAAGAGCTAGCTCCTGCTTGGGGATGCCTTTATCATTGCACATATTGTTATTCTTGTTGTACCCCATTCGGGGCCAGTTTACAAAAGAAACTCTGCCGAAATTTTTAGAAAAGACTTTACATTTTAAAAATGCACATTCGGCTTAGTTATTTAAAAACCTTGACTTCAAACATATTTTCCTTCACTTCTCTAAACCAGTTTTCTTTACTTACTCTTTAAATGGTTTTAGATTTCTGGGCTTTTGGCTTACTTGGATCAGATGGAGTCCTATAGACTTCATATGGTTCAAGGGCCAGTCACGTGCTCTTTCGGGTCATGACAAAGTTGGTATCAGAGCGCTAGGTTGACCTTGGTTCGAGTCTAAGTTTGACTATGTAGAGCCTAGGGCGTTTATATATACACGGAACTTAGGCTTGACCTTACGGAACTTAGACTTAGTCGAGGGGGTATTAGACCCGAACTTTCGTCGTATAGGATGACCCTTGGTTGATGGAATAGGTGACTAAAGTAGAGTGACGTACCGTTGGTATGTTCCGCGGCATACTTACGACACGCCACTCCGCTTAAGGAACCTTAGGATGTACATATTTTCGAGATCAGTGATTCTCTTTATATCCATGATTATACATCCATTTGAGATCCCCGATTCTATTAGTTTCATGATCATACCTCCATTGATGCTGTTCCTTCCTATGATCATGTATCCACTCTGGATCTGTTGTTCTCTTTCTTGCCATTGATCTGCTCTCTTCGATACTCGATTGAGGTTCCTGTCGCCATGTCTGAGCGCAGTTTGGGCTGCTGCTAGGGTTACGGTCAGGGCGAGCTCATCTGGTACGAGGGCCGACCATTGTGTTTTCTGGTGACATGGGAACATCTCGAGTTGGTATTGATGACTGTGACCTCTAGAGAAGGCGAGTGCTTGGTTTTGCACCGGATGATCGGGCCATTGTTAGAGCTGCCAGTTGGGAGAGGACTGTTGATGTACAGCATACCTTAGAGATTATGATGTCGCCTACCGTGCAGACAGATGGACCAGCTATTGCTGAGATTGACAGGATGTCGCTTCCGGAGCTTACGAGCGGAGATTATCGGAGCTTCCAGGCAGATATGAGACAGATGATAGCTAGTCTACCCGATTTGAGAGACGAAGGTGATTCGTCCGATTTTTGCGCCGGAGCGGGCCCAGTTGAGTTGAAGATTTCCAGTGTAGAGAGTCTTACTCCGATCTAGAGCAGACCGATTCAGAGATGACCGCCAATGTATTGCCTTTCCTGGAGGATTAAGGCGCTGTTCGGCGTACAGGTGAATGAGCCAGTTGCTGCTGCAAATGACGAGATATCGCCCATATGGTTGGAGCTACTGCAGCATGAGTACATACTTAGAGAGATGATAGCGAGTCGCTAGTCACCTGAGGATGAATGACTAGGACAGGTGTTCGTTCGCTTACCCCGATGCGAGGCCATCAGATAGATTGTTTCCAGCTAGAGACGATTTCACGCAGGTTCGTTGAGAGTCGATAGAGACGATCGAATGTCAGAAGCCCATTTTCCAAGCTTAAAGTATACGGAAAGACATGCAGGTGATTCTATGGACCCTCTAGAAGAATGAAACCCTAACTCGACTTAATGACCGTGTGAAAGCCTTTGAACCTTAGGGTTTGCGGCAGTTCCGCGGCGCCATTAGTGAGGCTTGGGTTTGCCCTTCTACGGCTGGACCACCGACGCTGTGGCATGTACTCGATACTATTAAACTGTACCCATGATGTTGAGCTCTTGGGGGATTATGAGGTTCTGACGAGTCGATCGAATGTTTCGACATCTTTCGGATATCATGTGATGGGATGCATTGCTTGGGATACTCCAGATACGAGGATAGCCATTGGAGCACTGTCCATGCAGCCATGATGAGACGAGTCCGAATCAGTCGACATTGACGCAGAGTGAAGAAAAGAGTTCACAAGATATTTCGACGAGATGACGTCCCACTCCGCTGACATCAGAGATGTTATACGTACCCAGAGGCGTGGTATATGGATATATCTTCCAGAAAGAAGCGCAACCAGTATGCAGCCGTTCCGGAATAAGAGTTTGCTTCAGCAACGGATGAGGACTTCCGGGCAATTCGGCAGGAATGAGATTTGAGAGAGAATCCTTGACAGGACCTTTCTGGAGTACGATACGAGAAGACCTAGACCCAGGAGTGGTCATATTGCGCACACCCAGCAGGCCAGAGTTCGGCATCGTCGACGAAGTAGTTGACCAGGTTCGGATAAGGAACTTACCCAGATGCGTTGTGAATTGATCAAGGACGGACGAGTATTGAGTATTCCTCCGATGGTTGGGACGTGTTCCCGATGACCTGTTCGGCCAGACCTATTCTATAGAATGATGAAGCTACAGAGTACGCGCTTTCGAGTCCGTGCGAGAGACTTCGGATTGACCGTGGCCGAGAAACAGTGCAGTGCATAGGTAGTATGGCGTGACGTCATAGTAGACGACGATAGAGACATATAGAACCAGAGGTTCGAGCGAGACGCTGACGAGCTGTCATTACTTCCCGTCGAGACTAGAGACCTGATATGCTTACAGAGACGTTGGGATGCAACCAATTTCCGAGAAAATTTTGTGCTGGGGACACAGATGTCTATCGAGTGAGAAGAGATTATGCAAGAGAGCCAGCCTCTGTACAGATCGGCATAGGCATGATTGGAAGAGACCCTGAGCAGGATTCCTTCCAGGACACTGCTGCAATGATGTTTGCACCCAGGATCAGATGTGTGATGTGCATTCAGAGAGCCAGAGACCGACGCCAGTGACGTGATGCTTTATGAGTGGTCGTGAGGATTGACCGAGAGGTGACCAGAGAAGTGCCAGAACAGAATCGTCCCCGTTAGCACACCTGACAGGGCTGATGAGCCGATTGATTGTAAGATAGGTAACCCGCAGAGAAGATAAGGACCCAGAGACAGAGGACGCCAGACCGTGAGCAAGAGGCAAGAAGATATCTTGCGCTGCTAGCATTGGATGCACCGACTCCTTCTCGACCTCGAAGGAGGAACTACCGACGACGGTATTTATGATTTGTGATTTTGTGATTTGATTATCACGTATCCGTCATTTTGGATTTCGGTATTTTGGGCGTTCTGTTTGCATGATTTAGTTTGATGACTGAGTTTCATGATATTTGTTTCATGCACCCACTGGATATTTATATTTTGCGCATAGTTATTACATTCGAGATATTGATTGCGATTTCACGCCTATCTTATACAGTGATTTGATTTACACTTCCAACATAGTTTTCATGCACCTTCAGTGTTTTGATATACGATTTTGGTGCATGCCAGATGCACTAAATCGGGATTCTTCGTGCATGTCACATGCACCTAATTTTTCTGTCAGGCACACACGTTGCCTACGACAGATGTTTCGTGCACACCAGTTGCACCTAGATGTTGTTTTGTACACCTGTCTGACACATATATGGATTTTGATTCCTTGCGCACCAGACGCACAGGATATTCTTATATATGCATTTTGGGGATTGATTTCTAGTAGAGCAGTACATTTTTATGATATTCTCTAAGTATTGATGTTTTCGGAACCCCGACAAATTGGATTTTTACTGAAACGTTTTAGTATTGGGGGGTTTAAATTTAAATTCGGGGACCGAATTTCTTTAAGGGGGGTAGATTGTAACATTTCAAAAAGATAAAATATTAATTTTGGGAATTTTTATAACTTAATATTATTTTATTGAATATTTTAATATTTTGGAATTATTAAATACAAATAAATAGGAAAAATGTTAGAAAAATTATGGAAAATTCTAAAATAAGGTAAATTAGAGAATTATGCCATTTCGAAGTTTAATTGGTTAGTTACATGCTTATTTAGTGCTAATCGCGATTAAAAATCGCTAATCGGTTTTTAGTATTTTTGGGCAAAACATGCACATATCACTTTTTCACACTTGTGTTACATTTTATTGCCATGGTTGTTTTGGGGTTACTATTTGGGTGAGAAGGGTTTTTAAAGAAGAGAAAATAAGGAAAAGAAAAGAATAAAGAATTGGGGGTTGGTGAGAAAGAGAGGTATGGGCTTAATTGACCCAAGGACTTAGCCATTTTTCCCTCATTTTCCCTCCCTCTTCTTCCTTCTTCTGCTGCTGCTCCTGCACTTCCTCTTCCTCCCCTCTTCAATAGCCTCAAATCATCTCAAAACTACACCAAAACCACACATCCATTTCATTAAAAATGTGCACAATCCCTAGATCTACACATGGAGCTAAAGAAGCAAGGATTTTGGCCACTAGGGGCAACTCAAGAAAATTCTTGAGTTGCCAAATGAGATACCCTATGAAGACTACAGGGCGACAAGCAAACGCGTGGTGACATCGAAAGATGGAGACGCAAGGTGAGTAGATTATATCTATAGGGAGAAGTCGGGTGGATGGCGTATATCACCCCCGCAGTCCGTAGTTGTGGTATTATGTATGATAGTTAGGTGTATTATGGATAGTGTAGGGTTAGGAGTGACTAGTGTAGTTCATAGTCGCGAACCCTAGAATAGAATTACACCTACACGCACACCCTTGCACATTCCTTATACTTGCACTGTATTGATGATATTGGATGACATTAGAGATGAGTCGATGATGTTGGGCTTTGTGCCGCGAGATCGGTGATATGATATGATTCGTATTTGGGATACGAAATGTGATTCTTGCGGGTTTGGGATGTGTGTTTACCCCCGCATTCATACCTTGTAGATGGTATCAGTTGTACTAGACTTAGATCAGTACCCCAGATTATGTGATACGATGATTGTGATACCTGAGATGTGATGAGATAGCGTGATAGTGACCCGTACCCAGCTATTGGGATGCCGTACGACGATTTACCGTACGAGCCTATATTGATGATAGATCCGCACTCATGACTTGAGGATGTCATATGATATATTATATTGTTCACGATACTGTTGAGGCGGGATCACCGACTATTATATCTATACCTATATATCGACTCAGATTTAGGCGGTTTCGATACCCCTCCCGATTTACTTGATACTTAGATCTGTAGATTGCATAGTAGATGTTAGACTAGACCGAGGCATACCTATTTCAAAAACTATGAATCAGGGGTATCTTAAAGGACAAACAAAGGGATTATGCGAATACGTAAAAGGCGTATCTTTTCTAAAAGAACATCGCATCCCTTATTTTACTAAAACCCTGATTCGTCTTATTTCAAAAGGCATCACTGCATGACTTATAAATATTGATGTAATTTCTTCACTGTGATGTTGATTATTTGACTTCCGCATATTCATGCTATTCATATTGCCTGCATATGTTATTGCTATATTGTTATCATGCTGTTAGGACACCAGCACCATTATCGATGATGCGTATGTTCCACGTACACTATTTGTCGGCTCACACACTTCATCATCGATAATTGTCATGCCACTACACTGTAGTACTGCTGCATTCATGATATGATTTCCGCATGGCATATTGTACACATATACCTGTACACAAACATATATGATTCTGACTTGATTAGAGATTTGAGGGCCGCAAGATATTCTTTAAAAACTGATTTAGTCTAAAGGAGCGGTTTCCCTCGACATATGCACATTACTATTCATATGTGACATGACTTGATATTCATACCTGATACATATATCACATCCCATCATAATATTGTAGCTCATTTTTATGTGACATGACTTGATATTCATACCTGATACATATATCACATCGCATCATAATATTGTAGCTCATTTATATGTGACATGACTTGATATTCATACCTGATACATATATCACATCGCATCATAATATTGTAGCTCATTTATATGTGACATGACTTGATATTCATACTTGATGCATATATCACATCGGATCATTATGGTATAGCTTATCTTTATGTAACTTGACATGATATCTATATTTGACGCACATATCATATTGGATCATTGACTTGCATTTTGGTTTGGATTTTATGTGATTTCTGGATTTGGGAACCGAGGCTATTTCAAATATGTAATCATTTAAAATCCGGTTCCCTTGATATGATATTTCGGTGCGTCCACCATGTGTTTTCTCGGGGCTAGAGTGATATATGTGAACCCGAATCAAGGAGCTGGTTGAGGCCGATTACGGGTGCATGGTGGACCCGGTATGGTACCCCGGGGCTGGAACGGTTTCGCTGTGTAGTAGACGGTGAGCCTGGCAGAGGGACTACTACCTACCGGTGATTGTATTTGAGCTCGGCGGATATCTGGAGGATACCGACCGGAGCCCAGAGATGGACATGGGTTGACCCGTACTGCCGGGGCCGAGGGCCGATACCGCAGACGGAGCCCAGAGATGGACATGGGTTGACCCGTACTGCCGGGGCCGAGGGCCGATACCGCAGACGGAGCCCCATATGGACGAGGATTTACGTGTCGATGCTACGCACGGGTTTCATGATGTTTTTCCATGATTTTGTTTATGTCCTCATATTGCATACATGATGCTTATTGTCTTTGGGTGACGGGTGGACAGGATTCCACGTTTATACAGACATGGATCATATACAGACTGGATTTACACTGATCATACTTCATTTGTATATATAACAGGGTATGAGGCGCTGTTATATATACCCTTACACCAATATTAGTGGTATAGGACGCTAATATATGTGTATTGATATTCTTTGATACTTCATCATATTTACTTCATGCAGACATACCTTATACTGATGACATGTTATTACCTGAGTACCTGACACTGCATACATGTTTAGATGTTACCTTGCCACCTTATCATACTTCAGATGTACTCTTGTGGTTATATTACTGATTGTTGACCTAGGATTATGTCTTGCATTCGGTTTCTGCTTGTAGATATTCTCTATTCATGAGTTGGCAACTCACCCCCGTTGTGCCACAGTTCTTGCAGGTTTTTGCCGTACAGGTTCCTTCGCGGCATTTCTGGCACATTGCTTCCTTGCGGGTGAATTGCTTTTGGTAGGTGGTTTCTTTCGCATCAAGAACCACCATTGTACTTATATTATTCTTTGTATCTAGAATTTCCATCAACCAAACTTGTATATTGTTTCGGACTCAGACTTTAGTGATGTATTATTCGACCTTAGAGTCGCGCTTAGTAGTATTGCGGTTTTCATGCTTTTTGAGTTCTTTTGGTTTGACCCTCGCCTTTCGGCGTTGTATATTATTCTTATTGCTTGTGTGGTTGTGACCGTCGTTTGACGAAGAGCTAGCTCCCGCTTGGGGACGCCTTTATCATTGCATATATTGTTATTCTTGTTGTACCCCATTCGGGGCCAGTTTACAAAAGAAACTCTGCCGAAATTTTTAGAAAAGACTTTACATTTTAAAAATGCACATTCGGCTTAGTTATTTAAAATCCTTGACTTCAAACATATTTTCCTTCACTTCTCTAAACCAGTTTTCTTTACTTACTCTTTAAATGGTTTTAGATTTCTGGGCTTTTGGCTTACTTGGATCAGATGGAGTCCTATAGACTTCATATGGTTCAAGGGCCAGTCACGTGCTCTTTCGGGTCGTGACACCAGGTAAGTGCCAGGTAAGTGGGAAGGTACTCCACTACGTAAGTAGTGGGCCTAATTAATAACCACTAGCCTTCGACACACTTGCCTTAGACACCACAAGAAAACGCGGATAAGCAATGAATTATCCACGGCCTTTTTCTTTCCTAAGTGAGCGCGACGGTCCCTTAGAGTCATCTCTAGATATTATTTAGTTAATGAGGGTAAATGCGGATGCAAGTTTGTGATTTTCGGGGCCTAGGAAGGGTAATGAACTCCCCACCTAATTTGGATTTGGCCGTGCCCCTTAATATCCGTATTTAGAATGCAAACAACCAAGAAACAAAAGCATGCACAATTTAATTTTGCTATTTTGCACGCTGCGATTTTTGCAAAGAAGCCTGTAGAAATTTGTTAGTTGAAGCTAAAAGGAGGAGAGAGGAGAAGGTAAGAAAGTACCTGAAGAAAAATTGCACAGAGATCCCTTTACAATGCCGCGGAACCGCCGCTATTGATGGCTCCCACCACGGAATCGCGGTCGTTTGTGATGATCACTGCACCAAAATTCAGCAGCAAGCTACTATATACATCCTCATCTCTCTGGAATTTTCCAAAAATTATTTCAATTTCACAAAAAGCTCCAGATCTCCTTGCAACAAACCACAACAAATTGTTTAGATTTTGCGCGAATTTTGATCTCAAAAATTACAATGGAATAAATCTTTCAATTCAAACTTCAATATAAAACGAATTAGCGCGCGATCCCCGGCAACGGCGCCATTTGATTGATCATTTCTTTGTGTGTCGGTTTAAGAAAATGTATAGAATCACAATCAAAGAATTATATTTGACCACAATAAATTACGGTGTCGGTTGTAGATCGTAAGCGAGTGCGGATCGTCCACAGGGATTGTACGATTCGTTTCTATATTTGATTTTGTTTGAATTGAAAAGTTAATCGAAAAGAAAAGAAAACATGGTTCAAGATTTTATCGATTGATTCAGGTGTCACTAATCTAATCAAGAATCAAGAAAATGATAAACAATCGAGAATCGGGTTTCGATGATATTTCCAACCAAATGTCAAGAATCTAAAAGAGGCTCGTAGGAATCGATCGGATCTATAGACGTGATGTAATCTCAAGATATCGTATTCTTATCCTTCGAAGAGTTGATACCAGATCGATGATGATCGACGAGAGTTAGGGATTTCTCGTGAAACTAGGGTTTCATCATTATCCCTTGTTCTTTCATCAATATCATTCACATTCTAGCCTCTAGAAATTCAAGAAGCGATCGTAACTTCCTAATTTCGAGCGATAACAATCAAGAAAGTATCGCAACGAAAACTAGGTCGTCGATTCTTGAACTTGCTAGGGTTTACAAAACTCGTAGGAATCAAGAACCGTTTTAAGATATGTTACATCATCATTCTATTGATCGTCTCGACTCCTCGACGAGCGGAGTATTACTCAAACATCACAACAAGAACTACAACTAGAAATTGAGATCGAATCATGATGCAAGAATTTAAAGAAAACAAGATAAAAGAATTTCACCTTTTATTTACATCAACAATTTGATTACAGTCGCTCAAGAACTATGAGAGGAAGAACTAAATTGCCGATCTGGCGTCGCTTTTCTCCGTGAGTCGTGGATCGGCTTGGACCACTTGCTCTGTTGAAGATCGGCTCCACTCATAAAAGGTTGAAGGGCTTCTTGCTCGATTTGGTACTCGGGATCTTGGCTTTTGATTGGAATTAGGGTTAGGGTTTGGAGGTGGTTGTTGTTAGGTAGAAGAAGAACTAGGGTTTCTAACAACTAAAAGAGAGGATCAAGAGTAAATTCTACCAACAATCCCTCACAAAATGCATTCACTGAATTCCCTTTTACAAGTGAGCCTAGGGTCCTATTTATAGATTTCCAAACCCTAGGTCTTTGATTTGAAATAGGACTTCCCTCTAAAAGTTTATTGAAAGACTTCTAGAAGTAGTTAGTTAGGGCTTAGCTTAGGGTTTAAGCTAGGGTTTAAGGAGAAGTTTCTAGAATGATAGGCTAGTTTAGTGTAGATCCAAGGGTTTGCTGATCTGGCAGAAGCTTCTGGGGCTTTCTGGAAAATGTTGTGTCATTCTGAGCTGTAGGCATTGAGATAGGAGTTGTGGTGCAAAGCTGAGGTTGTGAAGTCGACAAGCAGCCGCGGTTCCGCCGCATTAGCTGGCTTAGGCCGCGGAACCGCGGCCATTTTGGCTCCTTGGGGCTTCATCTTTCTGGTGTTGGCTTCTGCTGTATTTTGATGTATTTTCTGATATGTTAAATCTCTGAATGCTTCTTAGAACAATACCAGATTCCAAATCCATGAGTTGGCGTATCTTTTAGCAGTGTAAAATTTGAGCAATCTTTTGATTTTCCTGCACGGACTTCGAAACACAAGTTGCGATATATAGAAATGATGCCATGCTATGAAATGCAGTCAATTTCCCTAGAAATGCCGGTTTTAAGGTCTAACACATGTAATCTGATATTTAACGACTGTTTTGCTAATATGTGAAATATGAATACCGTACACTTCTAAATGAATGCAAATGATAGGGAAATTGCCGGTAAAAAGATGCAGTATTTTCGACTGATCAGACGTTCCCAATAAACAAAACGAACGAGAAACTAGTTTCAAACCAGCTCAAAATTTTCCAACGTATGATACGCCATAGGACAAATTGAGAATTTGGGAAGTGAGAGAGAGCGGTACACCCTTCCAAATCAAACCTCCCCTTCTCAAATTGAAATCCACACCTCCAGTTTCACAGATTTATCGAGTACACCAAATGATTCACCAATTGAAGATAGAATGTCTGATGAGTTGTGTAACTTTGTAGTGTTTGATTTACCCGATTGTAAAGGGTCCATTTCAAGTTAAGCCACACCCAACCCTTGTGATCTCTACACCTCCACTCTAGAACCACAATTGATTGAAAACCCTGCTTTTGATGAGGTGTCTGAGACTTGTAACCTTCACTTGATTGAGGATATTGACGTTGGGGATATATTGGATGATGAACCAATATTTTTGGATGAGTTTGTCCCACCAATTCGTCAGGTCTTTTCACTCCCGTGTGGTCATCATCTCGAACCTTTAACTATTCTTCCCGAACCCCATATGCATCTTGAAGTTGATGATAAATGTATAACCGAAAAGCAGAACGAAATTCAGCCTTCATTTCCCACATCTGGTTCAGCAATACGCGACACACCAATTTGTTTACCCATTTCATCTTCCACTTTCTCTGATTCTTCTTCTAATCTTCCTTTAATGATAGCGAGTATTGATGAATCACAATCCGATATTTCGTGTTCGATAATTCTAGAAAGACAGCTTGATTTAAACTCTTTTGAGAATTCGGTAGATGAGCTTTACGAGTCTCTTACCTCCATAATTTTTGACAAATCAAGTGTGTTGAATTCTGGCGCGACACTTACTGACATTGAAACGTTTAATCGGACCATCGATGAAAGTTTCGATGATATTTTCGCCGACGAACTCGCATTCCTAAATGACACGGATTTTGTGATTAATCAACCTCCACCTGAAGAAGTCGAACCACCACCATTTCTTCTTATCCCATACGAGAATGTGACCATTCTTCCTATTCCTAATCATCCACATATTCGTTTCCATTCACCATTATTATTTCGTCTCTATCAACCGAGATGTAAACCATACCGCCTCATATCTCCCCACTTCTTCAAATCTCTGATTTTCCACCAACCAGTGCGTTACATCGATAAAATTTTTGAATTGTTGGTGTTGACTTTTGGTCTTTGTAAGGCTTTATTTTGACCAATAACTTTAACCCTCCCAAATAATTTTAAATGCTTAATACTATTTTACTCAAGTTTGGGGGGGGGGGAATATTTTGGCTCTTGAAAGAAAAATTTTATAAAATTGTGAGCCAAAAAATAAGTTTGGGGGAGAATTTTACTTTCACTATTTCATGTCCCCGTTACTGACTTTTCCTCCCAAGTCTACAGTTTTTTAAGCTTAACAGATGACATCAGTGAGGACACTGCTGTAAACAGGTTTGGGTGAGGTTTGTACTTATTCACGCATTACTTTGCATTATACTATATATAGGCACAATAAATTTTTGATAATGAAAGTTTGAAAGTGAAAATTTACATATGAAAGATAGGAATAGTTTGAGAAAAGCAAGAAAATTAGATGTTTTCTCAAATGAAACTAGTAATAAGTAGTTATGAGCCGTTGTTCCAAGAGTTAGTAAGATTAAGGAAATTACTAATCTGAGGATAAAAATAAGTCTGAAAAATAGTCCCTATTCTTGAGGCCAAACATTTGAATGTTGATACCCTACTATACGCACTTACACACATCTTGAAACTTGAGATAGTAGGGGATACCTTGAAATGCTCTTGTCTAAAAGTCTTAGTATGAAGGAAAATAAAATAAAATATAAGTGGTGAAGAAAAAAATGAACACTGGTTTTGTAATTGCTTAAGGCGGCATAAAAAAAATATAGCGAGGGTGCTTTATCACCTAGTACCTTAGACTAACTGGTTTGGGAGCCACTGCTAAGCCTTAGGTGTTGCAAGATGAGGAATTACGCTTTAATACGCGAGCACATTTTATAATTGGTTGGTTAGTACCTCAAGAAATATTAACGGTCGCAAGAAGAATGTGTGAGCAATTCCATCTAAAATATTCACCAACTAAAAAGTACTAAGGAAGATGGACAAGAGTATGATAGCTTGAATTGAATTCTAAGTGTAGGGATGTCTTTTACACACACGTAGGGGTATATGATCAATATTTGGAGGAAAGATAGGGAGGAAAACTAAAGACGATGTTTTATTGAGGGATGACGTGATTTCTAACATCTATTCACGACCATTAAGATAGGGCTCATGACAACCGAAAAACTGGTGTAGTTGGAAACTCTTATTTTCAAGTTCTTTCTTTTATAGTTCTTATCCTTGTATGTAACTTTCACTATCTTTCTTTTATTATAGGATTTTGTGGGTGTAATCCGCTGAAAACCCTCAGGAGACAACACTGCTCCTACTAGGGACACCTAGAGGTTTAACGGCTTGTTGCACGTGCTCAGTGCAATCGTATTTCCTACGAAAGTGTGCTACTTAGGTTTTTCTTTTTCTTTTTCTCCCTCTCTTGAATAAGTAGTTTGCTCGGGACGATCAAAGTTAAGTTTGGGGGTATTTGTTCAGTCGAAAATATCGCACTTTTGATATAATATTTTCTTTAATTTTCTTAAATATCTAAAGGTGTTTATTATAAATATGACACATATTTAGGTTTATCTGTAAAAATACTATTTATTATATGTTTATATATTATAATTAATATTATGAAGGAAAATGTATGCATATAATATTTATATAATATTTTGATAATTTAAATATGCATATCATATCAAATATCCTTAATCAATATTCTTAAAATATAATATCATATCAAATTGGTTAGGATAATATCTCAAAAATACCAAATATTACTAACATTATTCATTGAGATATTGTGCAAGGTTTAGTTCAGGTCAGGAGATCAGATCGAGATGTTGAGATGTCGGGAATCAAAAATATACCGATAAAGTTAAATAAAATCGAAGAATAAATACTGGCAGAGACTCAGAAAAGATATGATGATTCCAGACATCAAATAAATCTCCATGTGTCACAACAAAGCAGCTCCAGAATTCTGAAGCCAAGATCTCACCAACAAACCGCGGATCCGCGGCCAAACCATGCAATATGCGGTGGATCCACGGCCGATTCACTGAGTCAGGATTTAGGATTTTTAGTTGTGATTTGCAACAACAAATCCTAATTCTGGGGATCTTTGGTTTCTGGTTTTGGGGCTAAGACCGAGGGCTAAACTTAGAAATGATCAATCTTTTACACAAGCTAATCACCGTCAAAGAACAAGTGATCCAATACAGGTCCAAGATTCGACGTGATAAAGCGACGTGAGATTTGACGGAACATCTACATCCTACAAGGCAGAGACCGATAGCAACTTCTTCTTCCTCTTATAATCTAAACTTAAAGTTTGTACTTGTGAAGTTGATTAATAAAGGTAGATCTTTAGTTTAATTAGTTTAATTATTTAGTTACATTATGAATTTCATTTATATCCGTTCTTCTATCTCC
Source organism: Agapanthus africanus (assembly GCA_030015575.1). Classification (NCBI taxonomy): domain Eukaryota; kingdom Viridiplantae; phylum Streptophyta; class Magnoliopsida; order Asparagales; family Amaryllidaceae; genus Agapanthus; species Agapanthus africanus. The sequence continues at coordinate 355,964,774 of CM057339.1, read as the reverse complement.
ATCATGCGCGAGTAATTCTCTGCTTGATAGGGTTCGTAGGATTATGGTAGATCAATGGATGAGAAAATATTTTAACTTCTTTTACATCTTATGAAATTTATAAACCTTAGCAAAAGAATTGTTAACATCCTTATCGGGCGCGCTACCAATTTATTGCTAGTCTCAACCGCGATTTAAGATAAGATTAACAATTATTTTATTAAGGGCTAGACATTAATAGAGATCAATGAAAGGACAAGGGTCAATAGTGTGGAAACCCTAGTTTCTTCCAAGAACATCAATCCCCATTCATCACTATCAATCTAGTTTTAAATCTATCAAAAGATAAAAGGAGTCATCTTTATTAGTCATCCAGGATTACTAAATCCTAACGAACCCTACAAGCCCTCTTCTGATATAAAATCTACATCCGTTTTTAAACCAGATCTATATTCTTCATCCGTGTTTAACGTAGATCTAGATTCTATAACTATTCTTCACTATTATCTATTCTTCTTCCTCTTCCTAATCAACACGTCTAAGATTAAAAGATTCCACATATTCCTGAGGATGACCCGTACTCATCTCGGTCTAACTATATGCGACACCGTTATTGATTGCGGTTATTCTACAAACACTTCTTTAAATACAGATCAATCAGTAGTGCACGTGCAAACTTTTTAGCTTCTAAAAGTTTAAAAGAAAAATTAATAAAAAAACAATATGGCTGATGGGATTCGAACACAGGGACTACGTCACAGCAGTGCAAGGCTTTACCAATGAGCTACAAGTGCTTTCTTACTGTTCAAAAGCAATTCAAATACTTATAGCATACACAGGATTGTAAATACTCTATTTGTACATTAATTTTTAAACAAATTTTTGTACACTGAAAATAGAGATGTTACATTCTACCATCCTTACAAAAAATTTCGTCCTCAAAATTTACAATTATTTTAAGGACTAATTTACAAACAAGTGAGGGTATCTTGCACGCATGTCATCCTCATATTCCCATGTTGGTTCTCCTGGTGAGTCTTTTCTCCACATCACTCAAACCAAGTTTACTTCCTTGTTCCGAAGTGACTTCACTTTTCTATCCAGAATTTCAACAGGTTGTTACTCACAGGATAAATCTGGCTGTACAGTGAGCTCGGAGTGATCAAGAATATGGATGGGGTCACTCACATACCTTCTGAGTTGGGATATGTGGAACACATTGTGCACTCCTTCCAATAAAGGTGGAAGTACCAAGCGATAATCCACTTCACCGACTCGTTCAAGTATGTCGAACGGTCCAATATACCTCGGACTTAGCTTACCCCGTCTTCCAAAGCGAATCACTCCACGGTTTAGAGATATCTTCAAAAATACATGATCTCCCGGTTGAAACTCCAAGTGACGGTGCTTTGCATCAGCCCAGTGCTTCTGTCGATCTTGGGTTATGCGCATTCTTTTCCTGATAGTGCGAACTATATCGACAGTTGCCACTATCATCTTAGGTCTAAGGAGTTCTTTATCTCCGATATCGTCCCAACTTAATGGCAATCGACGCTTCCATCCATAGAGCGCTGCAAGGGATGCCATTCCTATACTTGCTTGGTAGCTGTTGTTGTATGAAAACTCCACAAGATGTAGGTGATCTTCCCATGATCCTCTGAAGTCTAGCATACACGTTCTTAGCATATCTTCAAGTATATGAATAGTTCGCTCAGACTGTCCATCTGTTTGTGGATGGTAAGCTGTGCTGAAGTTCAGACTTACTCCCAAGCTAGCTTGCAGACTCTGCCAAAATTGCGATCGGAATCTGGTGTCACGATCGGAGACAATGCAAACCGGTACTCCATATAATCTCACAATTTCCTGCATGAGTTCATGGGTATCAGAAATAGTACATAATGAAGAGTTAAATCTTACTTAGATTCATACTTACTTTCATGTACTTCTTTACTAATGTCTCGGTAGATTGGCCAGCTCGAAATGGGATGAACATCGTTACCCTTCGTGCTGCGAAGAAATGCGGTCACGAAATCCATTTTGATGTGTTGCCACTTCCATTCCGGGATAGGTAACGGTTGAAGTAAACCAGCAGTCCTGTGATGTTCAGCCTTTACTTGCTGACACGCCAAGCATTTAGCGACGCTTCTGGCTACTTCACGCATCATTCCATGCCACCAGAAATTTTGACGCAGATCTTTGTACATCTTTATGCCTCCAGGGTATACTGAATAAGGAGAGCTATGAGCTTCTTTCATCAACTCTTCCCACATAGAACTTTTTGGTACACATAACCTGCTTCCGTATCTCAAAGACCCGTCGTTGTGTATGATGAAGTCTGTTCTAAGTCCACTTTCTACTTGTTCTCTGATCTTTGGCAACTTGGCATCACTTGCTTGAGCTACTTTGATCTGATTGACAATAGTAGATTGAACTTGTAAGTTCATCAAACTTGAAGCGTTATCTGGCATGAACACTTCTATTTCCATCTGATGCAAATTTTGTTGAAGCTTCCACTGTGCGGTGAGATTTATTGATAGTGGTTGGTGATTAAATGCATCAGGAACTACATTCACCTTCCCTGGATGATATTGTAGGTTGATGTCGAAGTCTGCCATAAGTTCTAACCATCTTCTGTGCCGCATATTCATCTCTTTTTGAGTAAACACATATTTCAGACTTTTGTGGTCTATGTATATGTCCACTTGTTCACCAAAAAGATAATGGCGCCAAATCTTGAGTGCAAAGATTACGGCCGCCAACTCCAAATCATGCGTCGGATAGTTGCGCTCATGAATCTTCAGCTGTCTTGATACATAAGCTACAACTTTACCGTGCAGATATAGAACACATCCTAATCTCTTACCAGATGCATCGCAATGCACTTCAAAACCTCTAGATTGGTCCGGTATGACAAGGATAAGTGCTGATGTCAATCTTGACTTGAGTTCTACGAAAGCTCGTTCGCATGTTTCTGACCATACGAATTCTTCATCTTTAAGTGTGAGCTTGGTCAGGAGTGTTGCAATCTTCGAAAATCCTTTAATAAACCTTCTGTAATATCCTGATAATCCTAAGAAGTTTCGAATGTCCTTCACTGACTTTGGTGTCAGCCATTCACTTACTACTGATACTTTAGCTAGATCTATAAAGATTCTTTCGCCTGATACAATATGTCCGATGAAACCGACTTGATCTAGCCAAAACTCGCACTTGCTGTACTTGGCATAGAGTTGATGCTTTCGTAAAGTCTCCAGAACAATTCGTAGGCGTTCGACATGTTCTTTCCGACTCTTAGAATACATCAGGATATCGTCGATGAAGATGACAACAAAGCTGTCTAGGTACTCTCGGAAAACTTGATTTATTAGGTTCATGAATATAGCTGGTGCATTGTTCACTCCAAATGGCATCATAAGAAATTCGTAATGTCCATAGCGAGTCCTGAATGTCATATTATGGATATCAGATTCTTTGACCTTCACCTGATGATAACCCAAAGAAAGATCTAACTTAGAGAAAACGCAAGACCCACTTAGCTGATCGAACAGATCGTCGATGCACGGAAGTGGATACTTGTTTTTTATAGTTACTTCGTTCAGAGCTCTATAATCAATGCACATTCTGTATGAACCTTGCTTCTTCTTCACAAGTAGAACTGACGATCCCCAACTTGAAGTGCTGAGACAAATCCATCCTTTCGTCAATAATTCGTCCAACTGAGTATGGACCTCCTTCAAACCTTCAGGGTTTAACCGATACGGTGGTTTGATCGCCGGTTGTGCTTCAGGTACTAAATCAATGCTGAATTCAAGAGCTCAATCGGGAGGCAAACCTGATATGTCTTCAGGAAATACATCTTCAAACTCTCGAACTACTTCTGGCTTTGATCATTCCTCCGCTTGAAGTGTTGCAATCACTGCCTTCTTCGGTTTTGCTTTGTATGTGCTTGGCTCTAGGGCGTGGTCTCCACTTTTGAAATAAAAGACCGGATGCTCTGGAATCTCGAACACCACCCTCCTTTGACGACAGTCTATGGTAGTGTAAAAAGTTCTGAGCCAATCCATCCCTAAAATGACATCAAAATTCGGTATGTCCAGCACCTTGAAGTCAGCATAGAATTCTCTGCTGCAGACGACCACTGGATACAGGTCGTATCCCATTATTTCCTTTAGAACGTCGTTCCCTGAACTGACATTCCAGCTGGATACAAGAGGTTTGACTGGAATCTCATGATTCGGACGAACCGTTGCGATATAAAGCAATGAGATGCTCCAGTATCGAAGATTCCCAGTGCGGGAAGTGAGGCTACTAAGATAGTACCTAAGTTATGTGGGATAGGTTTTAGGTACAAGATAAAGATATATAGGTATGTATAAAGATTGAAAGAAAGCTTGAAAGAAAAGAGTTACCGGTGATGACTTGGCCAGTGGCTTCAGCTTCTTCCACAGTCATTATGAAAGCATGTCGCCTCAGTACATTCCTCCTTGCTGGAGGAGTATTCCTCTGTCTGTTTCGTTGTCCTTGAGGTACGTTCCTTTAAGCTTGATGGAACTGACGAGGAGGAGATGCAGTCGGTCCATGAGGTGGTGGAGCTGGGAGATCTAGTCGTGGAGCAGGTCCCTGGATGGCTGGTTGCTGCTGATAAGTGATTGCTGGTCTGGGTGCAGCATTTGGATTGAATCTTCGAGGACAAGACCCAATATCATGTGTGGGTGAACCACGGACCAAACAAAGGCGATTTGCACGCTGGCAGCCCTTCACTAAGTGTTCATCCCTCCTGCAGTAGGTGCAAAAGGCTGTGCTGGGCCGGTTGATTGGTACTCCCGGTCTCCTGGACACAAAAGGTGGCCTTGAAGAGGCTCCTCCTGCCATCTGGGTGGTAGGGTGCTTCATTCCGGCAGATTGGGGTCAACCCTTCATCTTCACCACTGCCTCATATCGACGGGCAGCTTTCAGGGCTAGTTCGTGAGTTGGGAAATCCACATTAGCTAAGGCAGCTTGGATTTCCGGATTTAACCCTTACTGAAATTGTCTGGACCTGATCTCAGCAGTCGGTATCAAGTGTGTCGCGAACCTGTTAAGGTCTTGTGTTAGCTGTGTAGTATGTGATAATTGAAAATCGAACATTGAGACATATTTTACCTACTGAGCATGGTAAACTCAGCATCATACTCATCCACTGATTTGGTCTACATCGAACCCTGTTGTAGGTGGATGAATTGCTGCTCCATATCAAATCGGGCAGTCTCTGCGAAGTACTTCACGTTGAACATGTCGTGAAAAGTCCTCCATTCGATAGGTTGAGCAAGACGGCTTTCTTCCGCCTTCCACCAAACCCGGGCGTTGTTGATGAGTTGCAGCTTCGCATCTCGAATCTAAGCGATCTCTGGCACTTGTGCCACTGCCAGGTCATCCTCAATACTCTGAGCCCATTCTTCAGCTTCCAGAGGGCTCTCTTTTCCCGAAATTTGTTTTGGGTGCAATGCCCGGAATTGCTTTATTCCGGACGCTTCCGCTTCTGGACGGTTCATTAATATAGCAGTCTGCTGCTGTTGTCCTTCCACGAGGCTTCGGATTGCTTCAAGCAGTACCGTCTGCTCATTGATTGAAGTAGCGACGGTAGGCGTAAACGGTAGAGGTGGTAGTGTGTTGTTGAAGTTGGTGCTGGTGTTATTTGGAGAATCCATAACCTTGAAATAAAAATAGGGTTAGGATAGATTCAAAGAATATGAAATTGTAAGATTCAAGAAATATGAAATGTAAAGAATGGTTTTAGTTGCTGATTCTTGTATTATATTGTTAGTTGTATGTATGCCCTAGAGACCAGTATTGTACAGATGATGTATATTATATTGGATGCTTGGACATATATAGAGATGACTTTCTTGCTCGATATGATAGTATGCTATCTGGTTGCTCTTTATCTTAACATGTATACTTGTCTCTTTATACTGTCTTATAGTTACATGTTGGTAAAGCCCTTAGGATGTGTACTTGACTACCTGGACTATGATGTGGATCATACTAGTGGGGACATGGTAGTCTATAAGTACATCCTTCAAGGTCCCTAGTCGTAGGTGTATCGAGACGGGGCATCGATATACCAGTGTAGACTAGCGTATACGCTTCTCGACCCATGCGATGGGCAATGGATGATCCCATATCCATTGGTGTTTGACATCAGAGATGGTATACGGGTGCTCAGTGGAGACTGGGTACACTGGACGGACTCGCCGAGAACTCCCAGATGGTATTATACCTCACGTCAGATGGCAGTTCTCAGGTGACACCAGTGCAGGTTAGTCTGTAGACCCGAGATCGTCATAGAGTCTTATGTGATTCCCACTGTGCTTTGATTTCCACCTTACCACGTCCATGAGGGCATGCAAAACGGTGGTTTTTGGGTACAGTCCTGAGTCACATGGAGGCAATGAGCGATAGGAGGGGTTTCGTCTCTCCCGGTATTGGGGGTTGATGTTGCACTGTGCTCGATTGGCCGTAACAGGGAAGTCCCTGGCCAGGGCTGATTAGAGATTTACTGGTAAGTGTTACTAGTAGTTTCTCGACCCGTTATGAGCCTCACATCGGCACGACTTATCGGTTATTGGGGGTCTGACGTTTACCATCCCTAGACTTGATATGCGACATATCTGACGAAGAGACCGAACTGCACGGTAGTGTTGCCGGTTGGCTTGACGGGAGTTGTAGCAGGTTCGCTTGTTCTCTTCTGATCGTTCAATACCCGAGTGGCCGTTACGTTTAGCTGACCGCTTGCGGCTTGGGGGTGCTTGATATGATCATCACCCACTGCCGGCGTATTGACGAGTCTTAGAGTCCTACAAAGGAGTTACCCAGTCCAGGCGAAACATTGTGGAGCACGTATGCGATATGCGCATGGGCCCGGTTAAGATGCGAGTATGAGATACCGTATATTAATCGGGCGGCTTGCTTTTGGTTAGGGTCGTATGTGATATGGCCGGATTGATAAATCAAGGGTTGATTTATCATTTAACCATTAGATTCTCACTAGAAATCCTTTCTTGTATTTTTGGATGTATGCATGCATGTATGCATTCTTTCTAGATTCATGCACATATGGATGTGCATGCACACATACATACATACATCATCCTTCATGGTTGCATATACATGGAAAATGATGGCAATATAAGACTCACACCATGATTTTATTTATATGTGTTATTATTTCATTTGTATTAAAACAAAGGAAAAAGAAAAGGATAATTCATGGATGAGTTCTACACTCTTCTTGACCTAACCATGTTCACCTACCTTCTAACCATGAGTTAATCTTTTCTTTTATGTTTTAACTCAAGTGAAATAATATCCATATGATTTAACCATGGTTTGAGATGAGAAGTGATAAATATATATACATATATTTTCATTTTTTTTCAAGGGTTAATCTTTTCTCTCTTGTTCAAAAAGCCATCATCTTCTTCCTCCTTCTTCTTTTGCTCTCTAGATTTTTATAGTGAGCAAAATACTCATCAAGTTAGGTTTTTGAAGTGAGAAAAGCCACCACAACATCATTCTACACAAGTCTTGCCCACTTGTTTAGAGTGTTAGCTTCATTCTCTTCTCTTGATCAAGTGAAGTTGCAAGCTTGGACAAAGCGGACTCCGGGTGGATCATCGTGGACTTAGAGGAGTTCAAGCGGACTTTTTCCAAACCCCAAGTAGCCGAGGAGTCTAGTGTAGGGAGCTACAAAGGTTGTACTCTCTAAACCCTAGCTTAACCTACTTGTGATGAAGTGTTTTTTAAGAAACCCTAATTTTTCTAGGAATGATTCTTTGTATGCTTACTTAGCACCCTAAAATTTTAATCTTTGGTACATGTGATGCTTCCAAACCCTTCATGAGGTGCTAGGTAAACCCAACATTGGTATCAGAGCCGACCTAGAACATTAGGCGACACTTTTACGAAGTAAAAACTCCGATCGAACCAAAATACGACATTTCGGGACCCACCCTCTCTGGACATTTTTCGAAATCTGATGTTTTTCATAATTAAAAATACTTAAAAAAATACAGCAGGAAAATCTAAGACAAACTATGAAAAACGAAGCAGTGAACAGTGAATCCTGCCGCGGAACCGCGGCAATAGCTTGCTTAGGCCGCGGCTCCGCGGCCGTATAGGTGATTCACTGCCTCGTTTTTACAGGGTTTCTCTCCTACCTGCTTGTGTATTTTTTTTGGTATGTTTAATTTGAATTTAGTGCTGAATATTCTGGAGATGGTTTTGGACTCGACGATTCGATCGGAATTTTGCTTTCGTGTCTATTTCGGGTAAATTAGAAAGTATTGAAGTGTTCGAACGAGTATCATTTGCTCACTTTTCACGGGGTTTAAATATTTTGGAGATATGTGCAAGTTTTGTGGTGGACCCTCTAGAAGACAACAAACCTTAACTTGATTATGTGACCGTCTTGTACTGCCCTTTGAACTTTAGGGTTTGGGGCAGTACGGCGTGCCACATGTGAGGCGTTGGCTTGACCCTTCTACGGCTGGACCGCTACTACTGTGGCACACTCCGGGTTTTTGAACTCCGCTCAAGTGTTGAGCTTTAGGGAATTTAATTATTCGTTCGAAAACTTTAATACTGTCTAATTATCTGGAATGTGATGCAATGTGTGGAATTCATATTACTAGACATGAAATACGAAATATGTGATATTTCGCATTTACGATGTCTAAAGAGAATGTGGATTCAAGATATTGCAGTTTTACACTTTCTTTTCTGTGACCGTAAGTGTAGTATGTATTTACCGATTGTCGTTGCTATACATCGACGACGATCAGTGTATGCATACTTACTTACGTTGATGATATGAGATATTATGTGTTGCTGAGATATGATGTGCAGGATCGTCGCGATTGAATAGCCGGGGTTTTTATTGTGAGATGAGAGTTTTATATTTTCATTCATGTAAATTCAAATGTAATGTAATATTCTTTTATTTGGGGCACTTCCGGGTTGAGGTCGATGCCACCAGTGTTGTATATTATTTACTTTTCCGCATTAGGATGGACCCAAAGAGGGGAGCACAGGTGACCGAGTTCTGGGGTTCAGTGGGAGGCCATCTCGAGGAGTCGAGACCGGGTCTCCTAAACTCCAGAATTGGTAGGGTCGCTTGCCGCTCTCATAGGGGTCCAGGGTGTGGGCTTGGCTATTCATCGCGACTGTGGAATCTGTATTTTCTATTGTTGGCTAAATACTAAATACGGACGTCCTAGTATATCCCATATTATATCTATGTTTCTGCTGCGATATATGTGATGTGATCATTAGATATGTTCTGTGATAAATACTGTATATAGTATATATGATATATTATATAGGCGTTACTTATGTTTTACACCCGCGCTAGCCCTGCCCTGCTCTGCCATTAGTTACCTAACCTAACGGTGCACGAGGGGACATCGAGGCGAATGCGGATGGCATAAGTGTACGTCGTATTTATCTGTGATGTTTAGGTGACTTAAATGATGGGACTTCATTAATGTGATTAATGAAAGAAAAGAAACCTAAAAGATGTTGTAGAATCAAATTTTAATAAAAAGGGGTAGCTACAGTTTTGCTTTGCATAGCGGTATATATGATATACCCTGCACCTTATTCGATGAGGAAAGAGCCGAGATCCCTTCGCCGGGAGTAACCTCTTTAGCAAAACTGGCAGATGCTACAAAACTCGGTTTGGTTTTTGATTGCTTTTGGAGTTTTGCTTTGCACAGTGATATATATGATATATCCCGCACCTTATTCGATGAGGAAAGAGCCGAGATCCCTTCACCGGAAGTGACCTCTTTAGCAAAACTAATAAAAGCCTCAAAATCACTCCATTTCAAAATTCACATGATTCTACAACGATATCAAGTTCATTACACAATAGGTTTTCAGAAAAACCTGTCGTAGCCCTCCGTCATTTCAGATAAGTTGTATATAGTATTCGTGCTACATTTGTTGGCTTTCGTCAAGGTGTAGTGAGAGGTAGCTATATGCTGCTTATCTGCTGCATATGATGCGACTGGAAAGGTGTCAACGGGGTTACGCCTCTGGGAAAACGAGGTTTACTTTAATTAGGTCCGTGCGAAAGCACGGGGAACCTCCCTCAAAGTACCGACACTGGCCTGGCTGAAAGATCGGCGAAGTTGTAGGGTGTAATTAATCCCGGCTAGTCTTTCCTTTTAGGGTTTGAAGGAAGATTTGATAAAAATAGTGGGAGCCATCCTGATTAGATAAGATAATAATCAATCTGATCTTGAAAGAGCATACGCTAAAGTGTTTTTCTTCTCTCTCTCTCTAGGTAGCGACCATGTCATGCCTTAATCAAGATAATAATATGGATGTATTGACCGAACCCGCATATTTTACTGTGCTGGGGAACGTTGGTTCCGTTCTTTCTTATAAGAGTTATAGGATTGAACAGGACATAGGGGAATACCAGGATTCCCATGCCACCCGAATGAAGAAAGTACATGATGATGCATTTTCTTCAGGTGTGTTCGTTACATAGAACTGTTTTTCCATTTGCCCTACGTCCTGGGTATTAGATACCGGGTCAGGATCCCATATATGTAAGCAGTTACATGGGCTTAAGAAAGGTAGAGAACTTGGAGAAGGTGATAAAGACATAAGGGTTGGAAATGGTGCAATTGTTGCAGCTAAAACCGTCGAGGAATATCACCTTGTATTGCCAACTAGTAATACATTGATTCTGAACGAATGTCATTACATGCTGAACCTGATATGCAACATTATATCGGTTTCTTTGTTGAGTAAAGAGGGATATAATTTTGTATTACAGGATAATGTTATGAACATTTTCCTTAAACAAAATTTGGTTGGATCAGGCACGTTGTGCAATGGCATTTATGTTCTAAATCAATCAACAGTTCTAAGCATAACAAACACACACAAGAGGAAGAGTTCAGAACTGAACGAATCTTTCTTGTGGCATTGTAGACTAGGTCACATCAATTCGACACGACTAGCTAAGTTGCATAAGGATGGATATTTGAAACCGTTCGAATTTTCATCTTATGACACTTGCCAGTCATGTCTCAAAGGCAAGATGACCAAAACTCCGTTTACGGGACACGGAGAAAGAGTTACCGAACTCTTGGGACTGATACATAGTGATGTATGCGGTCCCATGTCTACACATGCCAGGGATGGTTCTTCGTACTTCATTACATTCACTGACGATCTCTCAAGATACGGACATGTGTTCTTGATAAAACACAAGTCTGAAGCTTTTGAGAAATTTAGAGAATATAAACAAGAAGTCGAGAACCAAACCGGAAAAGGTATTAAAATCCTACGATCTGATCGAGGAGGTGAATACTTGAGCAATGAATTCCTGGACTTCCTAAAAGAGAATGGGATTCTCTCTCAGCTGACTCCTCCATATACACCACAGCACAACGGTGTATCGGAACGGAGGAACCGCATCCTATTAGATATGGTGCGCTCTATGATGAGCACGGCTGAGTTACCTATATCCTTCTGGGGGTATGCGCTAAAGACAGCCATACATCTACTGAATATGGTCCCCACCAAATCTGTGCCTACCACTCCATATGAGATATGGAAAGGGAAGAGACCATGTCTTAACTATGTTAAGATATGGGGTTGTCCAGCCTATGTCAAACGACAAAATCTGGACAAACTCGAGGCACGGTCTGTTCTATGCAAATTTGTAGGATATCCCAAGAATTCACAAGGGTATATCTTCTACCACACTGAGGAACAAAGAATATTTGTTTCTCGGCATGCTACCTTTTTAGAAAAGGAATTTCTTGCAAAAGAGATTAGTGGACATGAGGTAGAACTGGAAGAGGTTCCAGCTACAAAAGCTGCAACAGAAGATCTGGTGGAACCAGAGGATTCCGTAGTTCCCGATGAACCCCAACCACTCCGCCGATCTAGTAGGGTTTCTCACCCACCTGAGAGATACTACGGTTTTCTCATGGATGGTGGGAGCGAGGATTACATCATGGAGGATGATGACCCAACTAGCTTCGAGTAGGCCATCACGAGTGGGGACTCAGTGAAATGGCTGGATGCAATGCGGTCCGAGATGGAATCCATGTACACCAACAAAGTATGGACTTTGGAAGTTGCTCCTGAAGGGGTGAAACCCATTGGGAGCAAGTGGATCTTCAAGAAAAAACTTGGTGTAGATGGGAAAGTGGAGACTTTCAAAGCTAGACTTGTTGCAAAGGGTTTTCGTCAAAGACCAGGTGTGGACTATAACGAAACCTTTTCTCCAGTGGCTATGCTTAAATCCATCCGGATCATGCTTGCCATCGCTGCATATCATGATTACGAAATCTGGCAAATGGATGTTAAGACCGCCTTTCTAAACGGTGATTTAGAAGAGTGCGTGTACATGACTCAGCCAGAGGGCTTCGTAGATAGTGGGAGCAGCGGGAAGGTGTGCAAGCTGCTTAAATCCATTTATGGATTAAAGCAAGCATCGTGGAGCTGGAACATCTGTTTTGACGTCGTTATCAAAGAGTTTGATTTCGTCAAAAACATAGATGAACCTTGTATCTACAAGAAGGTGGCAGAGAGTAAGGTTGTCTTCCTCGTATTGTACGTGGACGACATACTCTTGATAGGACATTCCTATGCTGCAATCGGTCAAGCTCTTCTTATCACAAAGATTCTCAATGAAAGATCTTGGTGATGCCTCCTGCATATTGGGAATTAGGATCTATAGAGATAGATCCAAACGGATATTGGGATTGTCCCAATCCAGGTACATTGACACCATACTAAAGAGGTTTAGTATGGAAGAATCCAAGCGTGGGAACTTACCCACGATCTCTGGAGTTACTCTCTCCAAAGAGATGTCTCCCAAGACTGATTTGGAGAGAGCTCGCAAGCAAGGGATACCCTATGCTTCGGCTGTAGGCTCTATCATGTACGCGATGCTATGTACCAGACCCGGTGTAGCATACTCACTAAGTGTAGTGAGCAGGTATCAAGCTGATCCTGGAGAGAGTCACAGGACAGCTGTGAAGAGCATTCTCAAGTACTTACGAAGGACTAAAGAGATGCTCTTGGTGTATAGTAACGGAGAACTCCAAGTGGAGTCTTTTACCGATTCGAGCTTCCAGAGTGATAAGGACGACTCTAAGTCGCAGTCGGGATTTGTCTTTACCCTTTACGGAGGGGAGGTTAGCTGGAAGAGTTCCAAGCAGGAAACCGTGGCAGACTCGACAATGGAGGCTGAATACATCGCTGCCAACGATGCTGCCAAAAAGGCTGTCTGGATCAAGAAGTTCATTACTGAACTTGGAGTGGTTCCATCCATTGAGCATCCAATACCTTTGTATTGTGATAACAATGGAGCGGTGGCTTTGGCCAAGGAACCCAGGTCCCATCAGCGATCCAGGCATATTCTGAGGCGGTATCACCTGATCCAGGAGATAGTTGATCGCCGGGAGATCGAGGTCAGGAGGGTTGACACGAAGAATAACACAGCGGATCCACTCATGAAGGCCATTCCCCAGATATAGTTCGAGAGACTCTTCGGGATGCTCGGTATGCGATACTACAGCAGCTGGCCCTAGTGCAAGTGGGAGATTGTTAGTTGTATGTATGCCCTAGAGGCCAGTATTGTACAGATGATGTATATTATATTGGATGCTTGGACATATATAGAGATGACTTTCTTGCTCGATATGATAGTATGCTATCTGGTTGCTCTTATCTTAACATGTATACTTGTCTCTTTATACTGTCTTATAGTTACATGTTGGTAAAGCCCTTAGGATGTGTACTTGACTACCTGGACTATGATGCGGATCATACTAGTGGGGACATGGTAGTATATAAGTACATCCTTCAAGGTCCCTAGTCGTAGGTGTATCGAGACGGGGCATCGATATACCAGTGTAGACTAGCGTATACGCTTCTCGACCCATAAGATGGGCAATGGATGATCCCATATCCATTGGTGTTTGACATCAGAGATGGTATACGGGTGCTCAGTGGAGACTGGGTACACTGGACGGACTCGCCGAGAACTCCCAGATGGTATTATACCTCATGTCAGATGGCAGTTCTCAGGTGACACCAGTGCAGGTTAGTCTGTAGACCCGAGATCGTCATAGTCTTATGTGATTCCCACTGTGCTTTGATTTCTACCTTACCACGTCCATGAGGGCGTGCAAAACGATGGTTTTTGGGTACAGTCCCGAGTCACATGGAGGTAATGAGCGATAGGAGGGGTTTCGTCTCTCCCGGTATTGGGGGTTGATGTTGCACTGTGCTCGATTGGCCGTAACAGGGAAGTCCCTGGCCAGGGCTAATTAGAGATTTACTGGTAAGTGTTACTAGTAGTTTCTCGACCCGTTATGAGCCTCACATCGGCACGACTTCTCGGTTATTGGGGTCTGACGTTTACCACCCCTAGACTTGATATGCGACATATCTGACGAAGAGACCGGACTGCACGGTAGTGTTGCCGGTTGGCTCGACGGGAGTTGTAGCAGGTTCGCTTGTTCTCTTCTGATCGTTCAATACCCGGGTGGCCGTTACGTTTAGCTGACCGCTTGCGGCTTGGGGGTGCTTGATATGATCATCACCCACTGCCGGCGTATTGACGAGTCTTAGAGTCCCACAAAGGAGTTACCTAGTCCAGGCGAAACGTTGTGGAGCGCGTATGCGATATGCGCATGGGCCCGGTTAAGATGCGAGTATGAGATACCGTATATTAATCGGACGGCTTGCTTTTGGTTAGGGTCGTATGTGATATGGCCGGATTGATAAATCAAGGGTTGATTTATCATTTAACCATTAGATTCTCACTAGAAATCCTTTCTTGTATTTTTGGATGTATGCATGCATGTATGCATTCTTTCTAGATTCGTGCACATATGGATGTGCATGCACACATACATACATACATCATCCTTCATGGTTGCATATACATGGAAAATGATGGCAATATAAGACTCACACCATGATTTTATTTATATGTGTTATTATTTCATTTGTTTTAAAAAAATGAAAAAGAAAAGGATAATTCATGGATGAGTTCTACACTCTTCTTGACCTAACCATGTTCACCTACCTTCTAACCATGAGTTAATCTTTTCTTTTATGTTTTAACTCAAGTGAAATAATATCCATATGATTTAACCATGGTTTGAGATGAGAAGTGATAAATATATATACATATATTTTCATTTTCTTTTCAAGGGTTAATCTTTTCTCTCTTGTTCAAAAAGCCATCATCTTCTTCCTCCTTCTTCTTTTGCTCTCTAGATTTTTATAGTGAGCAAAATACTCATCAAGTTAGGTTTTTGAAGTGAGAAAAGACACCACAACATCATTCTACACAAGTCTTGCCCACTTGTTTAGAGTGTTAGCTTCATTCTCTTCTCTTGATCAAGTGAAGTTGCAAGCTTGGACAAAGCGGACTCCGGGTGGATCATCGTGGACTTAGAGGAGTTCAAGCGGACTTTTTCCAAACCCCAAGTAGCCGAGGAGTCTAGCGTAGGGAGCTACAAAGGTTGTACTCTCTAAACCCTAGCTTAACCTACTTGTGATGAAGTGTTTTTTAAGAAACCCTAATTTTTCTAGGAATGATTCTTTGTATGCTTACTTAGCACCCTAAAATTTTAATCTTTGGTACATGTGATGCTTCCAAACCCTTCATGAGGTGCTAGGTAAATCCAACATATATTGCTTAGAATTTCATGCAGAATTGATCTGCATGTCCAAGCAGAACTGACCTGCATGGGCCGCCAACAAAACCTGTCACTCCCCGCTTCCCAGTGTACGGTAAGGAAACGCGACAAGGTCCGCTACGTATTTACTCAGAAGTAAACACGTTAAGTATATCTAAGCAATATAATGAATGTACACATGAAAAAAATGACAATAGATGTAACTGAACAACACCTTTTATTTATTAAACATTTCTTTACAGGTATAACTGAAAATGTAAATACAAGAATAGAAAGCAATGCCTGCCAACTTTGGTTGGTTAATCCGATCAGTTCACTTCATTGCGCGCCGCTCCTTCTCGTCATAGAGGTCTCTTCTTTCTGAAACAATGGCATGAACTGAAAAGAAAATATTTACAAGTATCTAGAGCTCTGGGTCAATGGCGAACTGCTCCAAGTCTTTAGTACTATGCTCAACCTCCAGAGAGTCCGATCCACCTGATAACATTCCAAAGAAAAAGTGAAGGAATGTCGTCAGCGAACAATCGCTCGGTAAGTTCCAAAGATAGGTAAGAATAGACATATAAGAATATAACTGGTATATTGTAATTTTTGTTCTGTTAACGCAGTTGTTTGTAGCTTGGTACAGAATATGCTAGTGTATACGAGAGGAGTCCCACTATTCCGGAGACTAAGGTATACGGAGCACAAAGAACCGTTAAGCCACGGTACAACAGCAATGGATATTCAGATTATGTGTATTAAAGTGACCATCTCGTGCCACTTCTAACACATTCCGTATCAGTCTACCCCTTTAAAATCCCGTAATGTCTTTTGTATTGATTGTATTATTTTGTTTTATAGATGGAAGACTTTATGAAACCATGATATCATGTAGACGGAATGGATATAAATGGATAGTCATGTAATCAGAGTATATCCATGGTTCAGTTCGGTCAATATAGATTGAATTCTGGTATAGACGGATTCATGTTGTATTGTAGTTATACTTGAATTGAATTCAAGTCAGATAGATTTCATATTAGATGGATACTCTGTCTGAGTCAGACACTTTTGAAAAGAAATTAAAGTTCTGAATTAGTTTTGATATTATCGGTAACTGCTGCACATGGACGGCAGGATTTGTATCTTTTTCCAAGACAATTACCGTGTTGATAACACCGTTGTTAGATTGTCTATCTTAGATAGGCAAGCACCCATATTCTCCAGCTCCCTGAGGCTCAAGAGAACCGGTCCCGCTTAAACCTATATTTACTAGGGTCCTCATTGTAATTTAGTATAACTTGAGGGGGGTTATGTAAAAAAAGTTTTGATATATTTTCAAAATACACCTCAAGTATTTAATTATAGTCTTTAGGGTTTTCATAGATGTATATTTTATAAAAGTGAAATTTTCTAGTCAGTAGAACCTAGTTATCATTGTATATGGTACTTTAATGAAATATTGGAATTTGTTTTGGATTGTAATGGTAGTTTCATGAACTTGTGATTCTTTTGCTTTAGAAAAACATGGAATATTTATATAATATATTTAAAATAGATATTTTGATAATAGTTATATATATATATATATATATATATATATATATATATACTTAATAAAAATAAAGTTTATTTATTTTGTAGAAATCTCATTTTCTTAAAAATTGCATCAAAATTCCATCGAGATCGAATGCTCCGTGAGGAGGTCTGCATCTCGCTCTACTAGAATCGAGGATATGCGATAAGCTGCACCATCCCGATCGGGGTTCTCCAAAATGGATAGTAGAGGCTCAATTGCACGGAATTAAATAACACACTTTTTAAAGAAAACGGTTTTTGAATGTTTAAGGTATTTATTCATAAAATGGTATTTTTCCATAAACTAAAATCCCAAAATTCATCGTTCTATGTCAAAAATATGTGTTGTGATGAGATAGATCATTACCTCGTGAGTTATCTAAAGGTAATACAGTTAAATTGAACAATTATAAGTTGTATGTAATATGATGGTATTTTACTATAAAAGTGAAATAAAAATTGCAACATAAATTATTTTGAGTTGAAACTTTTTCTAATGTGTTTATTTATGATTGCTTAAACATTATGATAGAATATGGTATTTTATTATTTAAGAAAAATGGAGTTTTTAAAGAAAAACGAATCGGAAGTCGGAATAACTCCGCTTCTGATGAGTTTTGAAAAAGAAAAGTTTTAGAATAGAGATGGAGGAGGAGAATGGGGACTTACTGGTTATAAAGAAAGAAAGGAGAAGGAGGAAGCTTTCGGAACCGTCGGGGCGTCGTTTCATCGCCGGATTCTCCTCGAAACATCGCCGGAACTTCGCCTCTTGCTAACTCCACCTGTACAACTTAGAACTTAGAAATTTTAGAGAGTTTTTGTAATGAAATTATGAACGAGGAGAGGTGAAATGTGGTGTGGTATTTATAGGGAAAATTAGGGTTTAGGGTAATGAAGAATAGAATTAAAATGTGCATTAAAATGTGGATTAATGCCCATTTTTAATTCTATGGAAATGTGTAGAGAAATCAAACAACATGGGGGTAGTGGTGTAGGCGGGGCGCTGGGGTTAAAATCTTGGAGCATCCCCTACGGGTATGCCCAACGGTGTCGGTCCCCATCATATGTCTCGCTGGTCCAAGTCCAGTGGAATGGGCTGGATTCATGCCACGTATCGGGGTCTGTGTAAATATCATTTCCCGTGTGTTTGTTTTCTGTGTGACTTTTCATTTTACGTGTAGTGCACGTGCAAACTTTTGAGCTTCTAAAAGTTTAAAAGAAAAATTAACAAAAAAATAATGTGGCTAATGGGATTCGAACACAGGGGCTATGTCACAGCAGTGCAAGGCTTTACCAATGAGCTACAAATGCTTTCTTGCTGTTCAAAAGCAATTCAAATACTTATAGCATACACAGGATTGAAAATACTCCATTTGTACATTAATTTTTAAACAAATTTCTATACACTGAAAACAGAGATGTTACATTTCATATTACGAATCGATCAATTGTCCACCGACAAGATATTTTGACGAAAATACAGAATCAATGGGTTTGGGAAAATTGGGAACAAGCATGCTTTATGTATAAAAATATGGAATGGGGAAGACAAAGAGTTGAAGTGCATGGTGAATAGAAACTCTTAAAACTAGTATTTTACACATGTGATGCACGTGTATATATAATAGGCAACATATATGCTGAAGTACATATATACTGATAGATTTTTTTATTCTAGATATTACATGAAATTTTTTAAAGATATTTATAGTTTTTCTAAATTTTAATTAAATAAGTGCAGTTAGTGGTAATATCAGAATTAAGAAACTTATGAGTTATGCAAAATAACAAAGGTATATGCACTTAAGTATAAATTTATAAGACATATCTATTTTTAGGCTTTTGATCATAAAAGAGGGTTGTAATGAATAAGATTATGAGAGAGCGAGAGAAAAAGAGTTGTTGACTTTTTATTTTCTTATTTTTGTCTCTTGTGGCGGATGAGGTGAACATCTTCAATTCTAAACTTTGGTTATAAAATTTTTATCATTTTTTCTATTTTTTATTTTGTTGATTAATAATATCATATAAGAACTTCTGGTTATAATAGTAAAGATGTTAATTGAGAGAGGGCTATTAGAACATTATAATTTTTTCTAATTTTTTTTATTGATTAATGATATCATCTAAGTACTTCCAGTTATAATAGTAAGGATGTTGATTGAGAGAGAGAGAGAACAAAGGACAAAGAGGGAGGGGAAAGAGAGGGGGGAATGCAGGTAAGGGGGCTAAGTCATCGAAGAGACCGTTAACATCTTTTGATGAATGCTTAACAACCGTTAGATGAAATCCTACGACTATTTCGTCAAAACATCGCCATTGGAAGCCAACCACAAAAAAAAATGAACTTTTAACGGTACGCGAAACTTCCAGATCCGCCTATCGTTTGTGGAAACAACCCAACCATAATTTAGGATATTATAAAATGACTTCACCGAAAACCAATACTTGACGATCATTTCCATTCCACAGTATTTTTGTTCCCCCTCTCTACTGGTTTCCAGACTTCGAGATAATCAATCAACATGTGTCGTTGTCTTCGCTCCCCTACTGTCAGCGCCCTTTGAAATCTTGGCCACCACTTACTTCCCTTGCATTGGCTTAGAATTGAAGCCTCCTTATATTTTGCTAGCTCAAAAAGAATTGGAAATCTTTTCTGCAAAGTAATATCTCCACCCCAATAGTCTCGCCAGAAATTTATAGAGCTTCCATCTTTTATCGTATAAGAGATACCTTTAAAAAAACTCCTTTACAGACTGTCACGACCCGAAAAGGGGAACATAACCGGCACAAGGATTATATGAAATCAAGTGGACCCTATCGTAACCTAAGTAAGCCAAAATCATGAAGCTAAACCATATATACAAGGAAATAGATAATAATAGGTAGATGTGAAGTTTTAGAAAAGTTTTGTAAGAAGTAAAGTATGTTTCGAAAGATTGTTAACGGACAACACCTCCTTTATAAATTTTGACTAAAATGAGTACAATGATAAGTATATAACAAGTATCCCTACATACGGGAGCTAAATCATCACCTAAACGGTGGAATCATAACCACCCAGTAATATACGACGCCAAACGGCGAAGGATCAATAAAGCGGAAAGTAAATAACACAAATATACATCAAGTCGACTTCCATACGAGTCTGATCACAACAAAATATACAGCTCTAAAGTCTCGATAAAACAACTTGGTCTTTGATGGAGTACTTCTGGATACAAATAGGCACAAGGAAAAATTCGATGCAAAAAGAAACCCACCAACTCAAATATGCGCAACCACGCTAAAAATGATAGCAAACGTGCCCAATAAACCACTGCGGATCCAAGCGGTTAAATCTGTAAAGGACTATGGCACAACGGGGGTAAGTTTCCAACTCATGAGTAGAATTATATAATAAGCTAGAAGTTGCATGGATAAGCGGTGAAAAAACTAAGCAAGATAAATGTGTATATCAAGCAAGGTAAAAATAAGTACATGTCGAAACTAGAGTTCAAGAAATGCAATAACAATGATAGTGAGCCCTCATGTACAACTCGTGTACCGCTATTCTAGCATATAGAATATATGAATATGTGTGTGGTTATCAAGTAATCAGTATCTGGCCCGATACGGCGCAACGTTGTTGTAGATAGTGCCCTCAGAGTCAATTATTAGATCACAGACACGTGATTGCAATGATTGATGGAGGACCTATGCCGGTAGAACAGTCTTACTCAAGATAATAGTATGCTATCTGGTTTACCTTTATCATCGTGTACTGCTTCAGGTGACCTTACAGGTCACTATTACACGTTGATAGAGCCCTTAGGATTCTTGCCTGACGACCAGCAGTATGATGGCGATCATATACGTGGGAGCTGGGGTCTATAAGCACATCCTTAAAAGGTCCCTAGTCGTTGGAGTTTCGAGACAGGACATCGATACTCCAGAGTAGACTAGTGTATACAATCGAAATCCCGACGAGGGGCGGTGGCCGGTCTCACAAGCCACCGGTGTCAGTTGGTTCACCTAAGATGTATACAGGTGCTCATTAGGTTATGAGTACACCGGACATGACTCGCTGGGAACATACTAGTTGGTCTTATACCTGACGTCAGATAGCAGTTCCCTGGTGACATGTGTACAGGTTAGTTCATCGACTTGAGATCGTCATTTCTCTCATGTGAGTTCCCACTGTACTTTGATTACTACCCTACCACGGCTCAAAGGAGTCGTGCAAACAGGTTTTAGTTGGGTACAGTCCCGAGCCACATGGAGGCAGTGAGAGGATCTGCAGGGGTTCGTCTTTCCCGGTATTGGGGGTGAGGTCGCGCTGTGTCTAGGAGAGCCATTACACGAAGTCCTTGGCCAAAGCAGGAGATTTACTGGTAAGTATTCCAGTAGTCTCTCAGGGTGTTCTGGGCTACACTCCGACACGACTTGTACCGCTTTTGGGGGTTTGACTTTTACTAACCCTTAGGCCCGCCATGCGATGCTCATAGACGAACGGACCGGACTGTACGGATATTGTCACTGACAGGCTCAGTAGGGTGTCAGGATGAGTTCGCTCATCGACGTCCCTTTTGGTCAATACCTGGTAGCCCGTTACGTATGGCTAATACCTCTAACATGCTAGTGGTTAAATCCACAGCCAAAGTATTGACGAGTCTTTAGAGTCCCCCACAGACCGTTTCTTAAGTTTCGGGCGAAACGCTGTAGAGGCCGTATGGAGATATGGCAGGGTTCGATCACATACATGCGGTATTGCACGGATCATGATCGGACGGATAATACTAGCGGGTTTTGGTTTAAGCCGGATCCTAGTATTGTACAGTGTATATTTTATCTCATTGCATTTGTATTCGGTCGCAATACAAATGCGGGTATGTATATACAGTCGCGGGGTTTTCCTGTAATTTATTACGGGATCGGTTTTTTGAAGTTGCCGGTTTGCTTTCCGTTTCGGCCATTTTCCTTTGTATCTTTCTTTGGCTGAATTTTGGTGGAGGGGGTTATTTGCAATTGTGCATTTTTTTATGGAGAAGACTTTTTGTAATGATGGCTTCATGATGGTTTAACCATCATTTGACTTTTGGTTCATCGTGACTCTTGCCTCTCATGATTACCTTTTTGTTCATCATGGTTGTTGTTGATGGGAGTTGGTATGGATTGGATTGTGATCATCATTTCTTATGATAACCATTTTCCTTTTGCTTGCATCATGTTTTTTCCCCACCCCTTGACCTTTTTCCTCTCTTCACCATGTGAGGCCGGCCACTTTTTTTAGGGGGTTGTCCCAAATTTTTGAAGTGGGATTTTTGATCTTTTGGCTTTGCAAAAAATCCCGTAGCTCCATCTCCAAAAGTATATATCTCATTCCTCCACCAAAAGGCAACTTCGAGTAACCCCATCGAGACAAAAGAGTTCTACACTTCATCTACAGCATTTCTTGGACACGTCGACTCGCCAACTTCGTGCCCGAGTTGCCTCGGTCCAGAGGTGGGAGCCCGTAAAAGAACCCGGCGATGTGGTGCCCTTCCGACGAGGAGATGAAGACCGGAGATTCCGCGGGAAGATCGGGACGACGACGAGAAGACCGAAGGACACGGATCGCTCGGTATATCTCTCTACCCCTTCTCTAGTTAGCTAGGATTATGTTAATGGCCCGATCCAGGTTTTTAGTACGCGGTAGCGCCAGTTTTTAAAGTTTAAATAAAAGTATCGTTTCCGCATTTTGGCCTCGTTCAGACGGCCGGGGCGCCGCCGTGCACTTACAAACGTAACCACAAGCATCCAAAAGCATGTGAGTTCAGGAAGTAAATACTATACTGTGAAATGAAACGCTAACAATCATCAATCGTCAATAACTCACTGCATATATATATACAACGGTGTCAAATCATGATCACCATAGCTGTAATGCAATATCTATAGCACACGACCAACCATAACACAATCAAGGCTATAATACACACACACACATATAGCACCCATCCATATGCAATCATATAAATGCACCGGGAAGATGCATGTATATGAAATCCTTTCAAATAGCCGCGTGATATATATATATAGCGGCATATGTAGCATGTGTTGTTTTGGGAAGAAAGGTATGCATCTCGTTTAAAATGTACGTCCCGTCTTTTTGAAAATGATTTATTTTAAAAGGGGGTTTTCTTTTGTAAAAGTCTGTGTCGATTTTAGATATGTGGAAAATAGTGAGACTATAGCTCCTTTGAAAACCTCTTTAGAATATACATCGATGTATGAAAATAATATTCATGTACTATCTTGTAGACCAGTCCTGTCCGGCTACTATATATAGCATAATATATCTCATCAGTGCAGGGCATCTTTATCGATCCTTCACATATATATAATATCCATCTCAGTTCAGGGTATCTATATCGATCCCTCACATATATATAATATCCGTAGAGACATCATATGTCAACTACCCTCAATCACTCATGGATTGATCACACATATATCACCGGACGATATCGTGTCTCTCGCTACCTTAATCCTTTATAGATTGAGATCACACACACACACACACACACACACACACACATATCTCATAGATCCCCGGCTATATCTACCGTGTCTGAATCATCTTTATCTTCTTTTATTCCTTTATATATATTCAATATTTTAGGATTGATATCATATTACATCATATCCATACTAATATAAATCTTGTCAACTCGTATCCTTATAGTCTGTGTGAACTAGGCATAGCGCGGGCGAGTAACATATCATAGCATAAGCCAGTAATATAATATATATATATATATATATCAGTGTCCCATACCACTGAGGTATAACATCAACAATATATGACACGTAGCCGAAATCATAAAGCGTAGCATGACGAATAAGGTAAATAAAGCACGAGCGAATGACATGTAAAGTAAACGTAGCGTAAAAGAACGGTAAATAGGTAATTCATTCTAATATTCTTACTTATATGTTTTTAAAGTAGAACGAAACGTTGTTTGAAAATAAGGAGGCTATGATGTTTTTAAAACACACATATATATCTCTTTGAAATCCATGTAGCACATACTTTCATTATCACTTTTAAAAAAATATGAAACAAATTATTGTTTTTAGAAAGTGGGTGAAACCGACATATCAGTAAAATTTTCCAAACAGGTAAAATAGTTAGACTCCACGAGTCAAGTAAAAATGGGGCCATATCATGCTAATCATCATCATCTATCCTCATCATATCATCCCGTACGGAATCTCACCTAGTACAATAACCAGCAAATATTCCATTATCCTATATCATAACAATAATCAGTACGGATATCTAATCTAAGTACCCAAACAAATAATATAACTGGTATGGATATCAAGTCTACGTACACACATAGCAATAGAATATCAACAGTACGGGCATCTAGTCACGTACAAATATAGCACCGGTGCGGACATCTCGTTCACGCACCCGCCCCATGGTCGGTATGGACACCTCGTGTCACGTACATGCACGGCGACTAGTCTCGTACGCGCATCCAATATGGATTGTATATATATCATCCTACTATAACATCGATCCTACTATGATATGTAAGCATGGTAAGTTCTACGTGATATGGCAGTACCAATGATGTGTAGTATACATGCGAGTCTGTGATCATGGAACATGGCAATTATTAGTATTTATGCTAGTGTTCTACCAAATGTATTTACAATAAGGCTACTAGGCGTTACTAACGAAATATACTACATATCGAACAAGTCTATCATACATGCTATGAATCCTAATAATGTCAATGATATAATAAAAGGTATGTTTCACAGGGATGCTATATGTCATCCACCTGATTCTCCACTCGTGGATATAATCTACTCATAGTTGGCGATCGAGCTAGTCGTATCCTACGACCGCCTTGCCCTTCATCGCCGCCTCGGAGGTCTCCGCAATCAAACCTAACATTCACATAACCATACATGCATGTAAGAATTCAATTCGATATCTATATAATGAACAGCACCCATAGGTTAGAACCTATGACCAACCGTGAGCCACTCGTGTGCTAACTACCATGAATTAACCCCGGACTCTCTGTTCTACCATAAAAGAACGCATCAACAATACAAAATACGGATTATCAAGTTCAACAACCTTAAAATATCATCCAAAATCTAAGTAAAACAACTCCAGATTTTGACTCGAGGATTCCGAGACAATTTAGCATATAAAAAGGGTTTATATATCATGTAAAAGATCAACTAGCCAAACCCCGACACCTAGATCAAATATTGGACCGTCAAAAAAATCAATTTTACCGCAATTTACGGCCTGACCTAGGAGTTAGGGTCTCGTACTCTTGGTGGGATCTCCTAGTAGTCTAAATAGGTCAAATCTATATGCAAAATATTTTGCAGAGATTCCAAACTACTCCAGATCTTGTTTAAACACTAAAACTTCATCAAAACTCTTAGTTTTTGAAAACTTAGATAAAATTTGAACTCTAAACACATTCAAAACTTTATAAAAGAAGGATTTTTACCAATATAAAGAGATGGAGGAGAAGCTCAAGCTTGTAAGATGCCACTTGAAGATTGATGGAGGCTTCACTTGAAGGAGTTGTGCTTGGCATCAAGATGAGAAACTTTGGAGTTAATTTGTGTTGAGGTTGAGTTTTTGGTGAGGGGGGAGTGTTTGATGGGGGGGAAAAGGATAGCCATGGAGTATGAGTTGTGAGAGTTAGAAGGAAATGAGAGTTTGAGAGAGAAAGTTGTGTAAAGAATGAGAGGAAATGAGAGGGGAAACAAGGAGGTATGGATGGGCATCAGTGTGACCATGCCTCATGTCCCCCCATTCTCAATATAATATGATACAAAAAAAAGATATAGCCATGCCACAAGTTCTAAAACCAAATAAAACCCAAAATATAATATTTTGCCCTTGTTAGCTTGTCATGGCACCTTAAGTGCGAAATTAGGAAAACCAATACTAGATTTAGCATTTCTACATGTTTAGATGCAATAATATACTTATTTTAAGATAATAGAATTCAATGATCGGTATTATTCTAATAAAACATATTATTTTATTATTTAAATTCTAAAATAATATTTTACATTTTCTGAAATATTACACAGACATAACTCTATTTCAGAAACCAGATACCGTCGCCACATTCTTATTTGGTGTGTTTACCACACCAAGATTATTATTATAGGCTGCTTTAATACTTGCCACCCATCCCTTTCTGTTACCTACGATCCATCTCCACCACCACTTTCTCAATAAGGCTCTATTCATTACTTTAAAATTTTTCACACCCTTAAAATTTTTCACACCCAAGCCTTCTTCTTTTTTCGGTCTACATACCTTCCCCTATCTCACCAAGTGGTATTTCTGTTACTCGAATGAATCTCCTCTCCACAAAACATTACGTCTAATCTAATCGATTCTTTTAACAACCCAGTCCTAAAGCAAAAAAAAGACATATGATATTATGGAATGGCTGACAGCACCGAATTAAGTAAAGTCACCCTGCTTCCTATGGATAGACACCGGCCTTTCCACCCCCCCAATCTATTTTTGTATCTTGTCTATCAAAGATAACCAGTCTGCCTTCTTCAATGTTCCTGGCCGCAAAGGTAAGTCTAAATACTTAACCGGAAAAATCTTCCGCCTTGCAATTAAAATTCGAAATTAACGGCTCTTCCTAAACGAATCTTTCTCCTAAGCAAACTACTGAACTCTTGTGGAAATTAATGTTCAATCCTGACCAAAGCTCAAAAGAATATAAGATCCATTTAAGTATCGCAGCCTGTTTTTCACACAGCCTTCCAAATAGCAGAGCATCATCAGCATACTGCAGATTAATAATCTCCGTCCTTGTGCCCTCGGGCCTAACCCCTCCAACAACCCCTTGTTCCTACACCTTTGAATCATGTGTGCCAGACCATCAACCACTAATGTAAAAATAAACGGTTATGGGGGATCCCCTTGTTGCAACCCATGTCTGCATCGAAACTCACTTGTAATATCACCATTTATACAAATATCGGCAGAAACTGAGGATAACCACATTTTAATCCAATACGTCTGCTTGTGCGAAAAACCTTTAAGCTCTAGACATTCTAAAATGCACCTCTAATCTACCATGTCGTATGCTTTCTCGAAATCTAGTTTAAAGAGATATCCGTATTTCCGTCGCCTGCGAGAATCTTGAATGACCTTATTGGCTATAACTATTTCATCCATAATGTATCTTCCAGCCACAAAACCAGATTTTGTATCTTTGGTAATATCCCCAAAACCTTCTTCAACCGATTAGCCAACACCTTTGAAATTATCTTACACGAGCAATTCACCAAACTTATAAGCATGTACTCCTTAAGATACCTTACTTCACTTTTGTTTGGGATAAGAACCAAAGTAGAACAGTTAAGACGGTCTAGATTAACGGTAAGGACCCATATGAAAACTATCTATTTGCATATGCCCAAATGACTCCTGCTCACACCAACATGAACTTCAAAGAAAATAGGTTTATTTTTAGCATGATAAATTTGTTTTCTATAAGGGCTTTTTACTAAAAAAAAAGCCTCTTCATACCTCACTAATTACTAAAATGCCTCATATACTTTGTATTTACTTAAAAAAAACATACATTTAAATTACACTAAAAATCCTTCCCTAACAGGTTAAAAAGTGAATGTTTTTTTGTATCTTCCATTACTTTATTAAAGAGCTAACGTTGAGTTTCGAGATAGGGTCTCAAAACCCAGGCCCCGTTTCTTCTCTCAAAATTCCCATTCCCCCCTAAATTGCCTTCAGGGTTAGATTTTCGATCAAATATCTCTTAAATTTGTCATTGAAACTGACTTGTCTTTCTCAACATCCTCTAACAACGAACTTGTCGAATGTCGTTGCCCTTCAATTGCAAACTTCGCAACCTCATTCGAAATGAGAATTATTCTTTAGTTATTTTAAATCACAATCTTCAACTAAGAAACGATGTGGGATTGTTTGTGCGAAAGAAATACATACCTAAATACCTGGAAGATAAGAGATCAACTACAGCTTAAGCTTTAGCTCCCTAATAAGACGTTAAATTTGAATGGAAACTAAAGAGCACTAGTAGAAAAAACTATAATAGCGAGGGACAATATTTGCGAGGGACAAATTTCCCTCGGCAATGTATACACCTACCAAGTGATGGAGGTCCTTTTCGGGTCTCCATCAGATGTTGTCTTCCATTGATCTCCCGGTGGATTTTGGTGGTGATCTTCTGTTGCGTGTGGATCTCAATGGGTTTTGATGAGATTGGTGATTTGAAGAGTTTAGCGCCGAGTACCTGCAAAGAACTCCCGGGATGGTTTGGTACCACCGAGGACCCTCTGACGATCAAGTTAGTGCTAGATCCGAGCAGAGTAACGGCTCAGTGGAGTAAAAAATGGCTTACTTGACCCCTCTGTGATGGGGGTTTATATAGCGGCGGCAGCATGCAGCGGCAGGCGCGAGAGTCTCGCCGGCCATTACGCTCCCGACGTCACGCCCGCGTGAAGAGCGAATCGCCCATTAATGGGGATCATGATGGCGTGGAACGTGGGACGTTGCTGGCGGAGAATCTGCACGTGGCGAAATTTGCGGAGCGGCAGTTACGCCTGCGAGTGGTGGAGTTGATCGGTCGGAGGAGCCGAGGAAGACGGCCTCGGCTGGGGGGCTCGAAACCGAGCAAGAGGGCTGAGGGGTCTTGGTCCTGTGGCAGCTCGGGGCGAGCTGAGGGGCCGAGGAGGCAAATTTGCAGGGGGGCCCCGAAGAGGGCCAGCTTGAGCTTGCAAGTCGGGTACAAGGGTGGCCTGGTTGGCCTCTGTGGGCCCTTCCTTCTGAGTCTTGGGACATGTCATCTGCCATGTGTCCTGATCTCGTATCGCCAGTATTGAGCATCATCATTAGCCCCCCACTCTTTTCCTGACCAGCTAGTGGTTCGGGTCAGGAGTGGACTTCCGGGCCTCCCGAGGTGAGCTCCTTCCTAAGGCTTTGTCAGGACGAGTCCCCGGGCTGTCAGTTGTCTTTTCTGCTATCGAATCAGGGCGAGATCTCTGCATTTAAGGAAGGTGCACCGGTTCGTGCATTCTGCCACTGAAGCGACGGTCCACGTGTCAAGTGTCGATTGGCCGACGCGACGTATGCAGGCCTGCGGCGTCTGATGGGACGCGGTCCAGTGCAGGAGCGACACGTGGAGCGATCGGAGCCGCTGGACGCTAGGAGTCGTTTTGGTGGGAGATAACGGGCATCATTGGATGAGGCCGCTTGCAGCAATAAGTAGGGACGGGGCCCGCTCCTGGGCCCCTACTCCTTCATATTTCCTCTCTCCTAAGTCGCGTTTGCTCGGCATTCTTCTTCTTTTTTAATACATGGTTCGTTCCCAATCTTTGGCTTGCTCGCGCCAGAGGGAGGCTAGTGGCGCGGTCGAGCCCCTGGCTGGATCTTGCCCTGCTCCAGGTGTTCTGCCGGTGATAGGGCCGTCTGCTTCGTTGACGGCTCATGGTGGTTGTTTCGGCGGCGGCCAGAGACGTCCACAGTTATCCGAGCCCCCGACGGGGAACATAAGGGAGGGTGAGGATGGGGCCCCCTCTTAAGAGAAAGAGGACAATTTCTTGCGCGTCGTCGTCGAGGGTCCCTAAGGGGATTTCCATGCAGGAGGGGGGCACGCCCCTGGTGGCAAAATCTCCGATGGTAAAGCCCCCGGCAGGCCGTGATGTCAGCGATGAGGGGACCGAAATAAGCCTCCGGGCAGTTTGTAGGGCTGGGGAGCCCCAGAATACCCTTTGTAAAAAACTTTGCCTTTGGTAATAAAAGAAAATTCTTGTTTCATCGGTTTGCATTTCATCTTCTGTGTATGAAGAATGTTTGTAGAATATCTCCACTTGCACTGTTGGGTCAGCTATCTGTCTAGCGATCGTTCGTCGGGTCGATTTCGATCACTTGCCAAGCGCTGCCGGGGAGGCATCTCCATAGCCCCGGAGTCGAGGAGTGATCGCTTAGACTTCGATGGACTTGTCGCCCATTTTTTGGGCCTTGGATCCTCTGCGTTGGTAGGGCTGCAAGAAGCCCGCCAAGGATAACCGGGCGGTAAAGCTGCGCGATCTCCCCTTTGTGAGGGCTTTGGTCTCTGGCGTCGCGGGTAGGCAACTACCAGCCTGGAATGACCGAGCGGGGCAGCCGCTCAGATGCCTCTTGCGAGGACTTCGATCGCTGGCGTCACGAGTAGGGAGCTACCAGCCGGAGATGACCGAGCAGGGTAGCTGCTCGGTCGCCTCTTGTGAGGGCTTGGACCCTTAGTGTTGGAGGGGCTATAGGAAGCCCACTAAGGATGACCGGGCAGTGAAGCTGCGCGGTTGCCTCTTGGCAAGGACTTTGATCTCTAGCGTCGCGGGTAGGCAACTACCGGCCCGGGATGACTGAGCGGGGCAGCCGCTCGGATGCCTCTTGCAAGGGCTTCGATCCCTGGCATCATGGGTAGGGAGCTACCGGCTGGAGATGATCGAGCAGAGTAGCTGCTCGGTTGCCTCTTGCAAGGTCTTTGATCCTTCTCGATGGGGACCGAGCAGGGTTACTGCCCAGTGCCTCTTGGCGAGGACTTTGATCCCTGTCGATTGTGGTAGGAAGCTACCAGCCAGGGATAGCCGAGCAAGGACTCGACTGCCTCTGGGAGGACTTTGGTCCTTAGCGTGGGAGGGGCTGTAGAAGCCTACCAAGGACCCTTGGCCGGGCAGGGTCACTGCCCGGTGCCTCTTGGCGAGGGCTTTTGTCCTGAAGGATAGCCGAGCGAGGGATCCTCGGGCTCGACTGCCTTTGGGAGGGCTTTTTGATCCCCGGCGTTGCGGCAGGGAAGCTGCCCACTGAGGATAGCCGAGCGAGGGATCTTCGGGCTCGACTGCCTCTGGGAGGGCTTTTTGGTCCTTAGCGTCAGGGGGATGCAGGGAGCCTACTAACGATAGCCGGGCAGTAGGTTGCATGGCCGCCTCTTGGCGAGGGCCTTGAATTGTAAAGATGGAACTCTACTCGGGATGATTCGACGTTTCTTTATTCGTGTGGACAGGAATTTTAGAGAACGCTTTACACCATCTTTGTGAAAGGGAAAAAGAGGGGGTGGTATACACCCGCTAGCTTTGACCTCACTGGTATAGCTTGAGGTTCTCGGCGTTGTAAAGCCGCGGAAGTTTTCATCCGTCCGCATCTTGTAGGCAGTAGGCTCCGCCGGGGAGCGCGTCAGAGAAGAGGAAGGGACCCTCCCACTTTGGGGAGAACTTGTGAAGCCTGTCTTGGTCAATGAACTCGTTCCGCCGCAGGACTAGGTCCCCGGTCTTGAAGGAGCGGTGTTTGACCCGAGGGTTGTAGTATCGGGCCGTTTGTTGTTGATAGGCGGTGTTTACCCCAATCAGAGCAAAGCTCTGTTCAAATTCCAAGGCGGGAGATGAAGCAACGCTTCATCTTCCCCCAATCAGAAACAAAGCTTTGCTTTGAAAATACAGAGAACTAAAATAAAAGAACCCTTAACAGACAATGAAGTACTTGATTAAAAAGAAAAATACTTATTCATTATTGTTGTTATTACATTTAAAAAAGATCACCGAATACGGGATCAGAGAGACAAGGGTTCACAAAAAGAAAAAGAAGATTATTCAGCTCCCTCTCCGTCTTCTCCATCACGTTGAAGCGGCGATCTTCCCGAGGGGTAGCCATCCAACGGTCGACGCCGCACTCCTGGGAAAAAGTGGCGATGACAACCCGACGAGCCCGTATCTGGCTCAGCAAGTAGAAGGAGAAGTCCCTTAAGGCTTTGGTGATCAAGAGCGCTTCGAAAAAGCTCTCGATCTTATCCTCGGCCACATCAAGCATTGCCGAGGACATCTCCGCCGGAGGAGGGGGAATGTCGGCGAGCACTGAGGCAAGGATCATCCGAAGCCAAATGGAACCCGGGGGAAGAGGAGACCCCACACGAGTCGAAAGCTCGTACATTGCAATATCGCACTGCTCGTCCGAAAAAGAGGAGTCCACCAAGCGCGCAGCAAAACGAGGAACGATGTCCCGGATCGGCACTTCCCACGGTTGTCGGCGGGCGTGAGGACGGTTGCAAGCCATGATCGAAGAAGTTCTCTGAAGATGAGAAAAGAAAAGGCTTGGCCTTGAGTTATATATAGACCCAAACACAGAAAATTCTGTGCGCACTGGAATTATTTCCAAGACCCGGAAAATCGAAATTTCGAAGAAATACAAGTTTGACCTGAAAAGAAGAGATGAAAAGATATCTCAGGGGAAGCAACGCTTCCGATTCCCCCAATCAGAGCAAAGCTCTATCTTGAAAATCTAAATTTTAATAATAAATGAAGCAACGCTTCAGATCCTCTGCGCTGAGCGCAAGGGCGACACGTGTCAGCGCGGTTGCGCAAGCACTGCGCTGCGCGACACGTGTCAGCGCAGATGCGCTGCACGACACGTGTCAGCACAGATGCGCTAGTGCAGTTGCGCTGAGCTGCGCGACATGTGTCACACGCTGGGGCATTTGCACCAAACAGAATTAAGATTTTAAAGAAATCTTTCTGTTCTTGTTAAAACAAGAAGATTTTCTTCTGTAAAACAGAAGCTCTTGGATCAAAGATCCAACGGTGGGGAAAATTCCCCAAATCACTCAGAGAAAGATCTCTTTAACAAATGTAACTAATTTATGGGCACTATAAAAAGGATCCCAGACCTCAATTCAAAAGCATCAAGATCTTTCTAAAAAAAGAGAAGAGAACTCTCGCGAACTCCTCAAGAACAACAGAAGGTAAAAACCTTTGAAAGAAGAGAAAATTCTCTTATGAACAGATCAGGGATCTAAAAATAAGATCATTGATCTTTAAACATAACTAAATAAAGGAATAAATAATAAAATAAAAATAGTGCTTCGCACTTTTTCATGAACCTTTGGTTCTTTAAGATAAGAAAAAAACTTATCTTTTTCTTTGATCTAAATTAGATCAACAAATCTAACAGTGCTTGTTTCCCCCAATCAGAGCAAGGCTCTACTTAAATTTTGAAAATTCAAAATTCGAAGCAGCGCTTCGGTTCCCGTGCGCAGCGCGCAATTTGCAACATGGCAGAAGCTGATTCAGCAGCGTAACGCCCGAGACGATGCGTCCCATCAGAGCAAGGCTCTTCAGAAAACATAATTAACACTTAACTGCGCAAATGCATGGCAGCGCGACACGTGTCTGCGCAAGCGCACGGATGCGCAACACGTGTCTGCGCAGTTGCGCAATCGCAACTGCACAAGCGCACGGATGCGCGACACGTGTCTGGGCAAGCGCACGGATGCGCGACACGTGTCTGCGCAGTTGCGCAATCGCAACCGCGCAAGCGCTCGGATGCGCGATACGTGTCTGCGCGCAATCGCAACTGCGCAAGCGCTCGGATGCGCGACACGTGTCACGCGCTGGTGAGTTGCGCAGCAACTGAATGAAGATTTAAGTAAATCTTTTCTGTTCTCCTGTAAAACAGGAACCCTTGGATCAGAGATCCAATGGTGGGAAAATTCCCAAAATTATTCAGGAAAGATTTTGTTAACAAATCTAATAAATTTGTGGGCACTATAAATAAGACCCCAAGCCTCATTCAAAATGAATCATCAATCATCATCAAAAGAAGGAAAAACTTCTGGAAAAAAAAAGAGCTCTTGAAGATTAATCAAGAACAAAAAACAGAGAAGGTAAAATTTCTGAAGAAAAGAAGATCAAAAAGTTAATAAATAAAACAAAAGAAAAATAGTGCCTTGCACTTGATATGAACCCTTGGTTCTGTAAAATCAGGGAAAACAAGAAGAAGAACTTGTTTCCTTTGATCCAAATTCGGATCAAAAGTGCCATGCACTTGTGTTCTTAAACCTGAAAATTTCTTGGGGTTCTGCACGAATGCAGCCCATTATTTAAAAGGGCCTGGCCCAACTCAAGAAAATTATTAAGTTTCTGCAACTCATTAGTTAAAAGGGCCTGGCCCAAATTAAATTGCAATAATAAAAGGGCAAAGCCCTGTTTGGAGAATTATTGAGTTTCTGCAACTCATTAGTTAAAAGGGCCTGGCCCAAATTAAATTGCAATAATAAAAGGGCAAAGCCCTGTTTGGAGATTTCTTGAGTTTCTGCAACTCATTAGTTAAAAGGGCCTGGCCCAAATTAAATTGCAATAATAAAAGGGCAAAGCCCTGTTTGGAGAATTTTTGATTTTTTGCAACTCATTAGTTAAAAGGGCCTAGCCCAAATCAGATTGCAAAATAAAAAAAAGGGCAGAGCCCTGTTCGGATTGATTCTTTCAGTCAGGCAGAGCCTAAGATAAATAAAAAATTGGACTTAACCCAATCCTGGCTGTAAGTCCTTAAATTAAATGGCTCTCATAAACCAATTCACGACCGGTTCGAGGGTACATCTCCGAACTCCTTTGACATTTGTCGTTGTAATCTCTCAACGACGTCAAAGAGGTGACGGGTCCCAACGACCACTAAACTAATAACGGACCGAAACGTCCCTAAACTAATATCGGACCGAAACGTCCCTAAACTAATATCGGACCGAAACGTCCCTAAACTAACTTCGGACC
The DNA here is from genome assembly GCA_030015575.1 of Agapanthus africanus. NCBI lineage: Eukaryota > Viridiplantae > Streptophyta > Magnoliopsida > Asparagales > Amaryllidaceae > Agapanthus > Agapanthus africanus. The sequence continues at coordinate 355,929,909 of CM057339.1, read as the reverse complement.
GAAACGTCCTTAAACTAATATCGGACCACCACGTCCCTAAACTGGCGACGGACCACCACGTCCCTAAACTGGAACATGGACCACTACGTCCTTAAACTGGCGACGGACCGAAACGTCCCTAAACTAATATCGGACCACCACGTCCCTAAACTGGCGACGGACCGCCACGTCCCTAAACTGGAACATGGACCACTACGTCCTTAAACTGGCGACGGACCGAAACGTCCCTAAACTGGCGACGGACCACCACGTCCCTAAACTGGAACATGGACCACTACGTCCTTAAACTGGCGACGGACCGAAACGTCCCTAAACTAATAATGGACCACCACGTCCCTAAACTGGCACAATAGGGCCCAAACGCTCTTTTGTTGGATCTAAACGGTCCCGTCTAAGTTGATCTTAACCCCAAATACGGTTAACGTGTCCTTAGATATTCAAATAAATGATAAAACTCCAAATCAACTTTGGCGCAAGGGTACATCTCTGAACTCCTCTGACACCTGTCGTTGTAATCCCTCAACGACGTTAGAGAGGTGACGAGTCCCGACGGCTTGATAATTAAATCAATCGCTACGTCAAGTCGATCTTAGTCTAAAACAGGACTAACGTATCCTTGACGAATGTTTAAGTTGATCTTAGCCGCAACGCGACTAATGCATCCTTAAACTAAAAACACCAAACCCAAATCTAACTAAATACGGATTTGGACTAAAACACGTCCTACGGGTGACGGCATCACTAAGTCTCCGTATACAATCCACGGGCAACCACAAACAAAACAAACACACACGCCACGAAGTGAAATTCTGGAGAAGAAGAAAGTTGTTACCGCGACGCGGTAGCGTAATTAACTGCAGGGGCTTGCGCCTGCAGGGAAGAGCGTCCCCACAATCAAAACCCCCTCACCTTGAGGGGGAATCTGACGAAGTCTGCTACATCGGCCGCATCCGTCTAAACCTCCGATACAAGGTGCCATAAATCAACTTGGTATCTTCGGAGAGATAGACGGATAAAACCAAATAGCATCTGCCCCGAACCTCAGCGCCAGGACTTCAGCAGTCCTGTGCGGCCGTCTTTCGGAGGGGAACAGATTCTGGCACGCCCGGTGGGACCTCTTCCTCTTTCCACTCCACACTTCGTGTGTCGTCTTCGCGAACCAATCGCAGTTTGTTAAATGATTGCCTTCGGATTTCAAGTTGCTAAGATTTGGTCTTTTGTTTGGTACAGAACTCAAGCATTCAATGGCCACCAACTGCACCAACTGCTCGAAATGCGAATGCAACGGACGTTCCACCTCACCGAGAGGTGTAGCATATGGGCCCCAGGCGGCTTCCTTCCTGAATCTGCCGGTAGGCCAGGTGACTCAGGCCACCACCGGCTTGTTCTTCGGGACCATGGTCCCACCTACAAGCTTCTCTGCGCCGATATCCGCACCAGAAGCGAACAAGAAGTCGGTATTCGACCGGCTCACTGCTACCACGACCCCTGTCAACGGGTCGCTTGCTACTGAACCAACAGCCTCCGTGTTCACCAGGCTAGGTCAGAACTATAAGGTGGTTGTCCCAAAGAGGGCAACGGCCGCTGCTTTGGAAGTCGTTAAAGCGGCTTCTCCTATCAGAGAGTCGGTCTTCACAAGATTGACGGTTCTTATTCCTCCCCCAGCTGGTCAGAAGGCGTCAGTCTTCGATAGGCTGACATCAACAGTTACCCCACGTTCAAACAGGGGGCAACAAGAGACTATCTCGATTTCCGAGCCAGTCCCAACGGCTCGTCGTGCGCGACGTCGCCATTGGCAGCGAGTAAGGAAAGCAGGGGGCAACTCCCCCTCAGGGCTAACCCCACTTGCTCCGACGGTGGAGATCAATGCTGCTGTTCCAACTGGGAACAGCTTTGAAATGCTGAGGAAGGTGAGAAAGAACTCCCCGGTTGCTACATTGAAAAGGTCTCCTCCACCCATGGAAAAAGCTCCGGAGATGAAACAGGAACAGCCCCCTCAACGGCTGTCGTCGAAAATTTATAAAGTTTGGTGGAGGGTTCAAGACTCCGTGATTGACTCAGACCACTTCCGTCGCCAGAAAAAGGCAAAGGGGGAAAAAGACAAGAACCGCCCCATTAAACAGCAGGGGGCAACAAATTCTAGAATGCCCGCTTCAACGGCTCCTTCAACCTCAAAGGTCCATAAAAGGAAGAGGCCAGAAAAAGCTCCCGTGACACTGACAAAGTCTAAGAGCGGTGAACCTAAACGCCCCAAGTCAGGGGGCATCACAGTTCATACGGTCTATATGGCTTCGGGGAAAGAAGAAAGTCGTACTTCTACGGGTCACCGACCGCTTACCCGGTCAGTGACCAAGTCTCAGGAGCAGCAACAAAAGCTCCAGGAGATGATGACTACAATGGCTGCACTCACGGGGCCAAAAGAGAATCCTGAGACGTCCTTAGATGAACGTCAAGAAGAAGAGACCGACGCCGAGTTCCTTCGAAGAGTACTGGAAAAGAGGGACAAAGAGGCTGCTGAACAAGCAGCCAATATACAACGCATGGGCCTTCTCTTCCAGGATATGATAGGGATGATGATACAACCAGAGCCCCCGACTGAAGAACCCCCGATCGTCCTTGGGGATGATAGGGGAGAAACATCAAACCCTCAGCCCGTTCTATCGACGGCTAAAGAAGACACAATCTCTAAAACTGATCTGGACGAATATATAGCCCAGCAAATAAAGGTTCATCACGCGGCCGAAGCAGCCGGCCACGTCGTAAAAACGGGGCGACCGTATCCGGGCTGGTATGACCAAATCAAGTACCCGCCGGGTTATACAATTCCCAAGTTTCATGTCTACAAGGGGACCGGCAATCCCCATCAACATGTCGCCCAGTTCAGGGCGCTTTGCGGTAACACTGGCGGCGACGACAAGCTTCTGCTCCGCCAGTTCGTTGGAAGCCTATCAGATACGGCGTTCGAATGGTATTCCGAGCTCCCCAACGACTCTATTAAAACCTTTGCAGAGATGGATCTGCTCTTCACCCAACGCTTTGCAAGTGCCAGTGAGCGTACTCCGATGACGGTGCTGATCAACGCCAGAGTAAAGCCCGGCGAGACGTGGGTCCAGTACGCTATACGGTGGCGTAATCTATGGTCTAAATGTGAACAGCGTATAGAAGAAGCCCCTGCGGTGGGAATGTTTGTTAGAACCCTTGATCCACAAGCAACCATTTCGCAGTTTATGATGTTCTTCAAGCCGACTTCTTTCCAGGCTTTGATCGACAAATTGGCGCAGATGGACCAGATGGGCCATAAACCCCCTCTCCCGAAGCCGGACTCTCGAAACGATAAAGGAAAGGGAAAAGCGATCATCGTCGCTAATGCCCAACAACAACCGAACGACTCGAAGCCGGTTGCTCGTCCAAATAATACGCGCCCATACGTACCACTTGAGGACAGGATGGGACGTGCTTACTCCTTCCCCCGTGATAAAACGAGGAGGTTATTTGAGCTAGCGTTGCGCAATAGGCTCATAAATCTGCCAGATCCAAAACGTCCGTCGCAACCAAGTGACGTCAATGAGCCTAATTACTGCCCTTACCATCGAGTGCTGGGCCATCCCATCGAGGACTGCTACGTCTTCAAAAATTGGCTTGAGAACCAATACCGTCAGGGCAAGTTTGCGCTATCTGACAAATGGAAGGTGAATCCTCCGCAGCCCCACATCTATAAGGGGACGAATACGCCGGGGGCAACATGCTCCGTCATTGAAGAAGCTCCCTGGGAGGTTGTATTATCAGCCAAAACGAGGAGAATGCTAAATGATCTTCAGACCTGTCCAGCGGTCAAGTGGAAGAACCCCTTGGAGCCGCAGGTTATTGAGGGGATGTTGAAACCACGTCCGACTCCGAAGGCCGATGGTGGCAGTTCAAGCGTGCATAACCAGCCGTCAAAATCTTCGAAAAAGAAGAAGAAGAAATCTAAGAAGCCCGTGAAGCTTGGCGACAAGCGCACGGACTTACAGAAGCAGATCGACGCACTGGATGAGTACAACCAAAAGGCGCGGACTCCCATTACGCTCCAAGATTTCCTTGATCACGTCTTTCAAAAAGAAGATGAGGAAGAAACTTCATCGGATGAATCCGACGAATATGTGGCAAGCTGTCATATGATCTCTCACTCGACCTCGAACGATGAAGGGACTTCTGGCACCAAAACGCCGGGGGCAAATACTGAGTCAAGGGTTCCGGAATTATCAATAGAAATGGTTGACGCGTTTCTTAGTGAAGCTCGATTAAAAAGTAAAGCTGATCAAGAACGCGAGACGGCGATATTCGAAACGGCCAAGCGCCAGCGACTTGAGGGAGGAGCTGAGATGATCCCACTGGAGCAAAATGCCTCCACCGCTGACAAAAGCCAATTCAAGATAAAAAAAGAAGTTCGCTAAGGCCATATCGATGGGCATGAAGCTACCACCCTCAGAAGAAAAAGTTACTAACGTGGTAGAAATGCACCCCTCTTATTGCTTATATCATCAGAAGGTCTCACATTCTACCCAAGAATGCAAAGCGTTCGATAAATGGTGGCAAGGATACGTCGCTAATCAACAACGCTTTAAACGGGAAAAGCGTAAGATGCGTCGGGAGCAAAGAAACACGACCAAAGTGCTTGAAAGAACTGCCGGCAATTGTCACATGGTTAACACTACTAGGTCACAAGTGCCTACATTTGGGAGCGACTCTGATGAGGAGCTAGAGCTTGCCCCTCTCTTTGAAGAGTCAACTTCGGGAAAAGAAGAGGAGCCAGTGGTTTGCGAAAATATCCGGCTGCGAAATCGGACACTGCCTGAAAAGAACCTCGGACCCTCGAATAGAAAAGATAAAGGGAAAGAAAAGGTCTCTGAAGACATCGTTTTAGATGACCAAGTTCTGGAAGAGCTAAACGCCAAGAACCCGCCGAAGAGAAATAAGGTGGATTACAACGTTCTGGCACATCTGAGGAAACTGCCCTCTCAGCTCAGTATCCTTGATGCCTTGTTACTATCAAAGGAAGCCAGAGACTCTTTGATTAAGGCGCTACAAGATCCGGACCAGTTCCAAGCCTTCTTAGCCGAAGAAAAGATGAAAGACGAATTGGAAGAAGTGCACACAGCCGACGTTGCTTTTGGTGATGAAGACCTTCTCCTCGGGACGTGTGAACATAATCGCCCCCTTTATGTCTCAGGATATTGCCATGACATAAAGATAGGTAAAATCTTGGTTGATAACGGATCGTCCGTCAATTTACTCAATGTACGGGTGTTAAAAGAAATTTGCATGAGTGTCCAACACCTCGCCCGAGACAAGATCACTATCTCCGGTTTCGACTCTCAATCCTCAAAGACTCTTGGATCTGTGATATTGACGCTACGCTTCGGGTTGCTCGTCACAGACATCAAATTCCATGTTATAGACGCCAAGACGTGCTACAATGCTCTGCTCGGCCGACCATGGCTACACGAGTACAATATCATCCCTTCTACACAGCATCAGTGCATGAAGTATTCCAGGGATGGCCTCGAGTACACTGTGGCCGGAGAGTTGAATCCGTTTTCCGTGAACGAAGTTCGCAAGTATGAAGATGCCAAATATTTCTTGCCGAGCTTCGAGGACACGGAAAGGTGTCACAAACCGGAGAACAAAACTAATGCCACCATTCCTGTCTTCGGTAGTGACACCGAGGAGGAGGATATAATTTATTCAGGTCCATCCCAATCTACCAGGCCAGGACCATCCGTTCCTTCGTTGATCTTCGGTAGTGATTCAGAGGATGAAGTTCATGCTGTATTCCCTGCTCGGCCTTCGATACGGATTTCCGCTGATGAAGAGCGAAGTCTGCAGATAACCATGGTGCCGCTTGAACATTACAAAGAACTGGATGCACTTGACACCAACAGCGTAGAAGAATTCCAGACATTCTATATCCCTCCCGGACGAAAAGGCGAGAAGGCAATCCTATTCTACCGTTCTGAAGAAAACAAAGTAGAAAAAGAAATTTGGCATGGCGCGGATCCCACGCTTGACAGGCTTCAGCCTATCCGTCTTCCCCGATATTATACCGAAGGTTTGAGGAAACTTCTAAAACGCCAGGGGATGTCCTTCACACAGACCGTTAGAAAAGCCAAATTCTATGACAAGGTCTGGAACATTCCCGGGACCCAATGCAAACTGCCTAACGGGAGAGTAGAAACCAAAGGGCTTGGGTACATCCGGCCAAAGAAGCGGGAGCTAGTAAACAGCTGTTATGCCATGTATGACTTCGATGAAGAGGCGGACGCTCAATGGGAGGATGCTAATCCTGAACCAGCAAAAGTCCCTGATACAAAACCGCCCAGTCCATCGTCCGAAGACCAGATGAGCAAACTTATAAGGGATGCGAGTCAAAAAGCCCGAAATGATCACGATCGTGAAATGGCAATCTATGAGAAAGCTAAGACACAGCGTCTCCTTCAACAGGCAGTGAAGAACGAAGATGCCGCTCCTTGTCAACCTGCTACAAAAAAGATTCGACGCGAAAACAAAAACAAGTCGAAAGGCAAGAGAGGCGCTCGACAACCACAAAGCAGAGCTAAGAAGCCACGCATCCGAGAATCGAGCGTTATTGACTTAGCCCTCATGAAGAAAATGGGTCGAGCATACTCGTTTCCTCGGAACAAAACAAGGAAAATATTCGATCTCGCTCTAAAACATCAAATGCTTACGTTGCCAGAGTCTAAACACCCTGAACAAGCAGGCGAAGTCTCCAACCCAAAGTATTGCTTTTACCACCGAGTAGTAGGGCATCCGCTTGAAGACTGCTTCACCTTTAAGAATTGGGTTGAGGACCAATATCAGCTTGGCAAATTCGCGTTGTCTGACAGTTGGAGGGTAGCGCCGCCGCAAAAGCACGAACCCGAAAACACAAGAATAAAACCAACTCCGCATTGGGATTGGCAGAAAATTCACACCTGTCGTATGATAACGACATTGAGAGAAGAGTCCGAGAACCTGGACAGCCTCCCTTGGTGCCTCGAAAACAGCAGTGATGAGGTAATCTCAGAATTTCCCCCAGCGCCGAAAGAGCTGGAAGATGGAATACATACCACTGCAGATAATCTCAAGAAAATTGAGTTGGGGACGGAAAATGACCCGCGACCGACATTCATCAGCGAGCTGCTATCTGAAGAAAGGGTGGCTGCGTTAAAGGATGTGCTTCTACAACACAAAGATTGCTTCGCGTGGAACTATGCCGAAATGCCGGGACTAGATCCAGAAATTGCTGTACACAAGTTGGCGATATCCCCGGACATCAAGCCAGTCAAACAAGCGCCGAGAAGAATGCGGCTCGAGCTTGAGATGAGCATCAACGCCGAAGTCAAAAAGCTGATAGACTCAGGCTTCATCCAGGAAGTCCAATACCCTGAATGGATCGCCAACATCGTCCCAGTGATGAAGAAAAATGGGACAGTGCGCATATGCGTAGACTTCCGGGATCTTAATAAAGCTCGCCCGAAGGATGATTTCCCAGTGCCAGTCACCGAACTGATGATAGACAACACATCCACTCATGAGGTTTTCTCCTTCATGGATGGCTCATCAGGGTATAATCAAATAAAAATGCACCCTAAAGATCAGAAGCACACAGCCTTCAGGACTCCTCTTGGTATATTTTGTTATAAAGTGATGCCCTTCGGTTTGAAGAACGCCGGTGCTACTTATCAGAGGGCCATGACGAAGATCTTCGACGACCTTATACACGAAATCGTTGAATGCTATATCGACGATCTCGTGGTTAAAAGCAAATCATACGAGGAACATCTCGAACATCTGAAGACTGTATTTCAACGCCTTCGGCAATACAATTTGAAGATGAACCCTCTTAAGTGTGCATTCGGGGTTTCCTCGGGCAAATTCCTGGGATTCGTTGTTCGACACCGAGGTATTGAAATAGATCCGTCAAAGATTAAAGCGATCATGGAAATGCCTCCGCCGAGGACTCTCAAACAGCTGCGGTCTCTCCAAGGGAAACTCGCGTATATACGACGATTTATAGCCAACCTTTCAGGAAAGTGCCGTCCTTACAGCCACCTGATGAAGAAGGGAACCCCATTCGTTTGGGACCAAAAATGCCAAGGTGCACTGGATGAGATCAAGCAATACCTGCAGAACCCGCCAGTGTTGGCTGCTCCGGTTAAGGGGAAGCCTCTCATTCTTTATACAACCGCCCTCGAAGGTTCCTTAGGCGCATTATGGGCACAAGAGAACGATCAGGGGAAAGAAAGAGCGCTCTACTACTTAAGTCGAGTTCTGCTGGGGGCAGAAAGCAATTACTCTCCCATTGAAAAACACTGCCTGGCGTTGATCTTCGCAATAACAAAGCTTAGGCACTATGCGTTGGCGCACGAGGTCCGTCTGATTTCAAAAGTGGACCCTCTTAAATATCTAATGTCAAAAGCCATATTGACGGGAAGACTCGCTAAATGGGCCCTGCTCTTGATGGAATTCTCGATAACGTATCAACCTCTCAAGGCAGTGAAAGGCCAGGCCATCGCCGACTTCCTCGCTGAGCATCCGATACCCGCCGATTCTCCTCTGAATTGCGAGCTTCCAGACGAACATGTGTTCGATGCGATCGACGGTGATAATATCCGATGGGAGCTTTATTTCGATGGAGCATCTTCCATGAAGAAACGCAAACAAAGTACCCCTATAATTAAATCAGGGGTAGGACTCATCTTTGTAACTCCACAAGGAGGGATAATGCGCTACGCGTTCTCCCTAACGGAGCCGAGAACAAACAATGAAGCCGAATACGAAGCTCTGATAGCAGGCCTCGAGATCGCCATCGATATGGGAATTGAGAGCCTCCTCATATACGGGGACTCCCAATTGGTCGTCAGTCAAGTGAACGGCGATTACCAGACATGCAAACCGGAATTGGTAAAATACGGTGAAAAAGTGCAGCAACTACTAACCCAAATTCCCTCCTACACGTTGGAAAGCATACCGCGTGCGGAAAACAGCAAAGCAGACGCACTAGCCAAACTTGCTAAGGAACTGGCGGACGAGAACCTCGACGACGTTAGAATCATGGTACAAAGCCGTCGAGTGCTCTCCCCAACAGAAATATCTCCGAAATCGTCTGAAGAAAAAGGAGCGAAAGAGGAGACAACCCTGCAAATAAAAGACTGGGAAAATACCGGGGACTGGAGAGAAGTCTTCATAGATTACTTCAAGTTCCACCGAATACCTGAAGAGGCGTCCACAAGACATCAACTCACGAAACGAGCTCTGTCTTTCTCCTTCGTCAATGATACTCTATACAAGAGGTCATTCGACTCTCTATGGTTGAGATGCTTAGGACCTGACGAAGCGAGAAGGGTCGTCCAAGAAGTTCACGACGGACTCTGCGGTTCCCACCAAGCAGGCCCTAAGATGAAATTGAAAATAAAGCGGATGGGCTACTACTGGCCCACGATGATGCAGGATTGCCTGGAATACGCGAGGCAATGTCATTCATGTCAAATTCATGGGGATTTCACCCATCAGCATCCCAACCCACTGCATCCAACAATGGCTAGTTGGTCGTTCGAAATGTGGGGAACTGACATAGTCGGCCCCATCGAACCAGCATCGTCAAAGGGACATCGTTTCATCTTGGCGACGACTGATTACTTCTCCAAATGGGCAGAGGCGGTACCGTTGAGGGAAGTGAAGACGGAGAACATCCTCCATTTCTTCAAAACGCATGTCATCTACCGGTTTGGAACCGCGAGAAGAATCATCTCTGATAATGGGCCAGCCTATCGAAGTCATAAAATTAGCCGTTTCGCACAGCAGCACAATATAGACTGGAGATATTCCTCAGTTTATAACCCGCGAGCTAACGGTCTAGCTGAAGCCTTCAACAAGACCTTGACGAAGATCATAAAGAAAACAGTGTCACGAAATAAGAGAGATTGGCACGAAAGATTGCAAGAGGCTCTTTGGGCGTATCGAACTACATTTAAAACGGCCACAAACACAACGCCATACGCGTTGGTATTTGGGACAGAAGCAGTACTCCCTCTCGAGATAGAATTACCCTCTCTACGAGTAGCAGTCCACTACAAGCTGACAGACGAAGAAAATGCTCACCTTCGGTTTGAGGAGCTTGACGCCCTTGATGAAATCCGGCTTCTAGCACAACAAAATCTGGAAGCCTATAAAGCAAAGATGACGCGCTCATATGAGAGATTGAGCCGCCCGAGGACATTCCACCAAGGCGAACTCGTGCTAGTGGTCAAAAGGCCCATGATCCCCAGTCGCGCCAAGCGGGGAAAGTTCGAGCCAAACTATGAAGGACCGTACATCGTTGATAAGGTCTACTAAGGTGGGGCCTATCTACTCATGGATATGCACGGTGAAAGGCCTTTCAGGCCAATAAACGGCCGCTTCCTAAAGAAATATTATGCTTAATGAGCCACGGCTTAGGTCAATGATAGATGACGACGACTATGTCCGCTCGCTATCTTCCTAAGCTCAAGCTCTTTAAGCAGTGGCCAGCCTTCTCCATGACGGACCGAAACGTCCTTAAACTAACGGCGGACCGAAATGTCCTTAAACTAATAGCAGACCGAAAACGTCTTTAAACTAATACTGCAGCATCCTTGGGCTGATGAGATAAAAAAATATATATATATATATATATAAATAAAAATAAAATAAAAAAAAAAGAAAAACGGTATGTCCATAAGCAAGATGGGCGCGGATGAAAACCCGAAGGGGCTCCGTGAGTAAAAACAGCAGGACTACCGGCGAATGTTTGTGAAAACCCGAAAGGGCGCAGCTTCGTTAAAGAACACTTATAGGGTCCTCTCGACCTTGTAAGGAGAAATCACCTGCGTGAGATCCTTACGACTCACAAAGGAGCAACACACTTAGGGATCCCCACGATTCCTGAGGAGAAAATACACTTGCGAGATCCTCACGACTCGTAGGGAGAACTCTCTTATGAGACCCTCACGGCTCATAGGATTTGAAAGTCTTAAGTCACAGAGACCTAAACCTGTGCTTAAGCAAACCCCCACAAACTTCCAATATTGCCCTACAAGTGGCTCGATACTGACCCTTGTATACAATCCACGGGCGCGAATAAACGTTTCCCTAACCAAGGTCCATCCATGACTGGGAATACGTTCGTATGGTAAACAACCCTTATAAATCCCCTCGATTTATGAGGAGAAAACCTTCCTGTAGGATCCTTACGACTTACAGAAGAACAAAACACTTAGGAACCCTCACGGTTCCTAAGGAGAAAATACACTTACAAGATCCCCACGACTTGTAGGGAGAAATACCTTCACGAGACCCTTACGGCTCATGAAGTCAAAAGCCTTAGCCGACGGGATCCTAACCCTGGTCGCTAAGCCTCCTTTGTTCAACAACGATAGAGGCAAATGATGATTCGCTCCTGGTAATATCCCAGTTGCAGCGGTGCTGATGCCGAAATCGGTGTTCAATTTCAGGTTGACGGCGAAAGCCAGTAGACCACTCATGCATACGAAATAGCCGAAATGATGGGGCAACTTGCAATAAAAAGCAGCAAGTAAAATGTATGCATACGAAATAGCCGAAATGATTGGGCGACTCGTAATAAAAAGCAACGAGTAAAAATAAAAAAAAATTAGCCGAAATGATTGGGCACCGCGAAAAATAGCCGAAATGTTTGGGCAATCGCGACCTTCGCGATATAAAAGCTGAAATGATAGAGCATCGCGGAAATACAACAAAAAAAATATATAATAATAATGATAAAATTCTGGCCCTACAATTAAGATCACATCAATCCCTGTATACAATCCAAGGGCGTAAACAAAGAAGGAACTATACTTCCCCAACGGATTCCGTCAAACGACGAAGCCAAACCCCAACGGATCCCGTCAAACGACGAAGCCAAAACCCCAACGGTTCATTTCAACCGAAGAAGCCAACGACTTCAGCAAAACTTCTCAACTCACGGATACAAACACTCTTTGACGAGAGCCTTCTGATCCGCGTCGACTCGCAGAGCCACCAGCGCCTCCGTGGGAACCATCGACTCGTTTCAAACCCCAAGGACACAAATAATCCTTGGCACTTAGGAAACAAATAATCCCGGCAAACTCCTCAACTCACGGATACAAACACTCCTTGATGAGAGCCTTCTGATCCGCGTCGACTCGCAGAGCCACCAGCGCCTCCGTGGGAACCATCGACTCGTTTCAAACCCCAAGGACACAAATAATCCTTGGCACTTGGGAAACAAATAATCCCGGCAAACTCCTCGACTCACGAATACAAACACTCCTTGACGAGAGCCTTCTGATCCGCGTCGACCCGCAGAGCCACCAGTGCCTCCGTAGGAACCCTCGACTCGTTTCAAACCCCAAGGACACAAATAATCCTTGGCGCTCGGGAAACAAATAATCCCGGCAAACTCCTCGACTCACGGATACAAACACTCCTTGACGAGAGCCATCTGATCCGCGTCGACTCGCAGGGCCACCAGCGCCTCCGTGGGAACCATCGACTCGTTTCAAACCCCAAGGACACAAATAATCCTTGGCGCGTGGGAAACAAATAATCCCTCGCAAAACTTCTCAACTCACGGATACAAACACTCCGTGACGAGAGCTTCTTCGACTCACATCTCGGGCAGTAAGGATTCAAAAACCTGCTTCCTGAACAAATGGGACCCTGCAAGTCAATCCTAAATGGTCTCTTGCATACTATTCACGGGTCTCACTCTCTGAAGTCGTTTCTCGACAAAGAGGGAAACAACCGCTTGCGAGCCCTATCGACTCGTAAGAGGGCAATGGGACCCTGCAAGTCAATCCTAAATGGTCTCTTGCATACTATTCACGGGTCTCACTCTCTGAAGTCGTTTCTCGACAAAGAGGGAAACAACCGCTTACGGGCCCTCTCGACTCGTAAGAGGGAGAAATTCTCTTATAGGATCCTTTCGACTTATGAGAGAAAACCACACTTGGGAATCCTCACGACTCCTAAGGAGAAAATCCACTTACGAGATCCTCTCGATCCGTAGGGAGAAAAGTCTCTATGAGACCCTCACGGCTTATAGGGTTGAAAAGTCTTAGGCAGCAGATCTGAACCTGCGGCCTAAGCCATCGTTATTTCTTAAGAAGGTCAGAATACTCGTCCCAATCGTCCGTCAATTATGGTTATTAAGGTGGCGTACTGATAATAAAAGAAAGGAAAGACGAAGAAATGATACAAGACATTGCAAAAAAAATGTGTATCTTTATTTATTAACTCAATCAAGTACATGGCAAATCGTATAAAAGAATAAAGAATGTATACATCTTATTCAAAAAAGAAAATTACAAGTATATTGATACAATGGCAGCTACTGGGAAGGGAGCGTCTTGCACAGATGTAGCAATCGCTCGCATATCTCCTTCCACGCCTTCTCCTGCTCGGCTACCGCCGTCAGCTCTGCCTCCACTTGGGCTCGTTGCCGCAAGACCAATGCAAGCTGCTCCCTCACGCCTTGATAAGCAGCCTCCCGACTTGGGATATGGCGCTCAGCCACGTCAAGCTTCCTCTTTAAGTCTAGCCCATGGGAGATGCGCTCCAAGAGACCCTCAAAGATAGTCTTCACTTGGGCAGCATTTGCCTCAACCTCAGCGCGCAGATGGGCCGTTTCGTTTGAGGTCTTTTGGCATTCCCTTAGCCTTTGAGCTGCTTCTTGCTCCAAGTGGCGGGAGTGCGAAGTGCTTTGCTCGAGCCAAGTTGTGCGTTGGGTGCTCAGAGCTAAAACTTCGGGAGCAGGGCGCGTCAACTCCAGCCGGTACAAGCAGGCATCGATCTCCCTGCAATGATTAACCCAAGATTCAACGACGCCTTCGCTATGAAAAGTTACGAGCGCCGCTAACATGGGGTTAACATCCACAGCGAAATCTGCAGCGGAAGGGAGAGCGTCCATGCTGAGCTCTTCGATATACCCGCTCAGCATGCCTAGACTCATCACAGCACCCTTTAAAAACGGACGTCTCAAAAAGGGGCCCGCCGGTGAAAAGACGCGAGCCTCGAAGGGAACTGGAGCCGGAACAATAGCTGCAAAACAAAACAGGGTTAAACGATGGTTCAAAAGATGTTAAAGGGTTACCAAAAAGGAAATCTACTATACCAGCAGCAACGGACGGCAGAGCCGGAAGGGCCGGTAGCGCGGCAGGTCTTGCATCCCCTCCTTCGATTTGTGGCACTGCAATAAAGAAAAGGAAAAGTCAGAAATTATCCCATTGCTAAAAAAAGGGGGGGTAAATAAAGACATTATGGTGAAAGTATACTCACCGGCGCCACTAGAGGGAGAAGCGAGCTCGGATGGGAAAGAGAAGTGCGGGAGCAACACTTGATATAAGTGATCAAAAAGCACTCCTACAAAGGCACAATAGTGTAACGTTAGTACAAAAGCCGCATTTTTGAAAGATTAATGCATGAGTCGTGAATCCATACCTTCCAACATCCATGACGGTACAAGGGAAGACGGGGAGGTAACTACTGCCAAAGCAGTAGTTGACGATGCCCCCTCGAGCAATGGAGCATCGGTACTGGCCGCACCTGCAAGAACAAGCTTGTTAGAAGAGATCACAAGATATATACAAAAAAAAGGGGAAACGCTGGTGACTCGAAAATTTACCTGACGAGCTGCCAGCAGAAACTGAGGCAGTCCCTTCCTCCACTGACGGAAGACCACCGCCTGTAGCTTCGTCACCCGACTCAAGGGGAACCGTTGTTATGCTCTCAAGCTCTGCAGGCGGCAGGGAACCATAGACAGGGAGGGCCAAGATAGGAACATTGCCAGATTCCTGAGAAGGAGCGCCTAGCTCGTCTTCAGGAATCATGGCCGCCTCACCTGCTGCTCCCTCAGGATCAGCGATTACCGCTGCCCCGTCCATCGGCACCACGAGGTCCCCAGCCTCAAGTACCTCGCCCTCTACCGCCTTCGGCTCGGTTGAGACAATCATCTCATCTGCCGCCACTTCGGGTACGGCATCAATGACCTTCTCCACGGTAGGTTCCTCAATCTCGGCTCCAGGCCCCATGACCTCGACAAAGTTGTCCACTGTCGGTTCGGGTTCGGCGAGTACCGCTTCCTCCGCTCCCCTGGGCTCGACGGTCGTTTCCGCCTCCCCCTCAGTTGGACTTGACCCTACAAAATGGGATACGTATAAGCCAATAGCTCTACAATTCGTACGACGAGATTCTGAAAGGAGTACTACCTGAAGTGGATTTGTCATTGGCACTCCGAACCGCGCGCGCCACTTGCCGACGAGCAGTAGACAGGGCCACAGAGGGCTCTTCAGAAGGAGTACTAGCGTGAGGAACAGTGCTAGGGCCCGCTCCTGCGACCAGAGCAGCTCTGCGCGCCTTAGCTTCGCGTCTTGACCGCTTCCGCTCCTCTCGAGCCGATGAGACAGATGCCATAAGAGCTTCCTTGAGCGAAGCCTCCTCATCCGTGTAGAGGGATGCCTCCAGATTTTTCAGAGCATCCCTCGTTGTTGCATCGAGCCGAGGCTCTTGCGGCAGCTTCGACGGAGCTGGGACTTCGATGACGGGCTTAGGAAGGGTCCTTGCGCCAATTAATACAACCCCTGTAAAGAAACAAGAGAAGGTCAGGTCGACTATCATAAAAAGATAACGAACTTTCCGTATAAAAGAGAAAGGGATAAAACGTACCGACGCTCGCTAGGGTACGCTTTTTCTCCTCCTCCTGGAAGGTCTTCAGAGAGGCAGCAATGGCCTCCTCAGTAGATCCACCTGTTGAAAATGAGGCAAATATTAGCTAAAGATAATAATAAAAAGTGGGATAAAATGACAAATAAGGAGGCTGATGATTACCCGACTCAGTGAGTCTGCTTAACATTGCTTCGAGCCTCGCCGATCGCTCCGAAGCTACAATGGCGGCGGCTAGGTTGGTATCCTCAGGGTCCACCACGAAACCCTCATTGCTGCCGTACTCACATATAGTCTCGGCAGGATGAGCCGCGGGCTCTAAGTTAAGAATCGCGTCGAGGGATAAGGTGGACTTCTTCTTCTTCTGTTCACCAGCCTTGGATCCACTCGGAGCAGCTTTGCGCTTGCCAGTTTTGGCAGTCACTTTCGGACGGCGAGTCCCGATGTCCGCTCCTGCACCCGACTCCGGCGATGCCGCTTTAACCGTCTTTGTCGGAGCACGGGGTGCCGTTGGGGCATCCACCGTAGTAGGCAGTGGCAGTCCACGCGGAGGGGCCAACACGCGTGGTCGATCAGCTCCGGCCTCTTTCGTCGGAGGGATAACTTGAACCCTGGGCTGCAATGGAGCCTTGCGATCGCCGCCGGGAGGTGCAGCCCTACGATCAACCAGTAGGCGTTTCTCCATCAAGATGATCGGGCCCATCGCGTGCGCGTACCAGGCCACATATGAATTGAGTATCTTAGGGGTACAGTTGGGCTCACTGATAAAAAAGTAGGAGCCTGTATTGAGCCGGATGAAGTGATGCATTGCATTCCGTACCCCCTCTGGACCGACTGCAGGTGTTCCCAAGAAGGCTTCCAACGGGACCCCTTGGTTATAACTCGATTGCCGGGCAAATCGATGCGGGTTATACCTCATGAAGAGGGCCGTTTCATTCTGCCTAAATACCAAGTAGCCCGGCCGAATGGAATAAAGGTGAAGGATTTCCCGAGCCTTCAACACGGAAACACCGCCTTTAAAGTCATCACGTAGCGGCACCACCGACTTAGTGGTCTCGGAACCCATGGTGATGACCTTATCCACAAAAGAGGTCTTCGCCCCGACTAAATGCGAACGCAGAAGCAGTCCCCTGGACTCCCGCGGAGGCGCAAACACGATGGAAGCCCCGACCAATCGCATGATTCTTGGAAGTTTGAATCTCTCAAAGAACGGAGGAGTTTTATGGGCACCGAACACTCCTCGAACATACAGCTCCATCCAAGAAGTGAAGTAGTGCATCGGGAAGTTAGCAGGCTGTACCCCAGGTTCATTAGCGTCCGCCGCTACGCTAAGTCCATTGTAGAGGTAAGCCAACCCGGCGATCCGCACTGATAACTGCAGACCGGCCACCATTCGATGCGCCGGGTAAAAGACAGAAGACCGCATAAGGCGTGGGTGCATGGGAAGCGCGAAGCTGCACAGCCACAGACCTAAGAACCCGATGAAGAAGGTCTCCTCATCCATGCCAGGAACGGCGATCTCTGAGAAAGGGACGCTAGCAGTGCCGGGAAGGTAAAAACTTCGCTGATCAATTTCTGATGAAGTTCGGCGGTCCAGGCCGAAACCAAAAGGGTCAGCAAGTTGAGCGAACTTATCACCTTGCTCCGATAAAAATTCCGGACGAATAAAGCGAGCAATGAAGTCCGCGAAACTAACGCCTCGGTCGCCCAATTCCAAATGAAGCTCCTCGTAAATCTCCAACACCCTCACCAGGCCCGGATGCTGATGCTGGATGGCATTTTCCGGAGTTAAGTCGAGTACCACCTGCTTGGTGGCAAAGACGTACTCGTCAGGAGGAAGCAGCTCCTCGTAATGCTCCCCCCTCGCCGGTAAACCCGAAAGCTCAACGAATTCCTCTAGAGAAATGGAAACTTCCCTATCCGCTGTCAGGAAAGTATGCGTGGGGATATTCCATTGTTCAATAAAAGCCTTTGTCCACCATGTTGGAGGAGTAGGATATTCGAAAAGCGAGACGTAGACGGCGGAGTATAAACCGATCTTCGTCAGATGAGCTCTTTTCGCCGCTAAAATGTACCGGGCCCATGGCAGGTATCCAGCAAGCGGTCGCGGATTCAATCCGATATTGTAAGCCTGTCCCCAAGGGCGTGCTTCACCCTGACAGATTCGCCTTCCCAAGATATCTATGGCCGGCGGCGGCTGTACCGGAATAGCGCCGATTGCAGGCTGGAGAAGGTCGTCCGAATTCCAATTTTTAACCTCCACGGCATACTCCACCGGGGGTTTGTCCGCATAGGGGATCGTAACTATGGGTTCAGAAGGCGAGGCGGAACTAAAACTACGGCGGCCTTGGATAATCTGGCTGTACCACCTTCCCCATAGATGAAGTCTCTTGCATTCAGGATCTTGATCTTTAATCAAGGCGAACACTACCCGGTCCACTGGTGCGTGTGGGAACCCTCCTTCTGAGCGAACGAAGGGAAAAGACAAGTCGTCAGACATCTTTCCTGCATAAAATATATATATATATCATTAGTGGCCTGACGCTTAACATTTAATAAAAATAATACATATAATAAAAAAAATAATAAATAAAAATCTGGCTCCACACTGTGATGCAGTGGGTAGGGGACCAAAGGGGGACCCACAAAATCAAGATGACGGCGCATCATTTGATAAGACAACCCCACCATTGGATGAGACTGTCAGTCAATTAAAAGACCCCCAAGAGAATATCCCCATTGGGGGGACCCCTAGAGACAAGGAGAAGATCTCCTCTTTTCAGAGCAAAGCTCTGCCACAGAGTGACATTTGTCAAACTCCTGTTTCAAAGGAATAAAACTTCTTAAAAAAGAGCCTAGCTCTGCAGTAGTAATAAAAATTTATAACTCCTAAGAATTAAAATTTTGGGATCTTAAAGATCCATGGAAACTTTTAAAAAGTTTTCTAGTTGATCTATGAAGTAGGGCTCTGTTCATGGGTTAAAACCTAAGAACAGAGTCTCTGTAAATTTTGAGAGCAAGGCTCTGTGGATAAAAACCCCAAAGGGGTTTCCTTTAGATCAAAGATCTATAAGAGCAAGGCTCTGTTGAAGAAACCCCAAAGGGGTTTCCTTTAGATCAAAGATCTATAAGAGCAAGGCTCTGATTAATTAAATTTAATTTAAATTAAATTAATTTAATTTACCTAGAATAGTTCTAAGGATAGAACTTGGAAGTTCTTAAGGAATCGCAAGAGCAAGGCTCTGGAAGTTCTCAAGTAAGAGCAAGGCTCTGAAATTCAATTTCTTAAGAATGGTAAAGAATTACCAAGGACCAAGGGTCCTATTTATAGGCGCCTGCGCCTGTTCACTTGACCCCTCGATCCGACGGTCAGGATCTTGCCACCGCTGCACTCACGCGCGCGCCACGTGAGCGCAACGGTGGGGGGGCATCTGTTTCCCCCAATCAGAGCAAGGCTCTACTTAAATTTTGAAAATTCAAAATTCGAAGCAGCGCTTCGGTTCCCGTGCGCAGCGCGCAATTTGCCACATGGCAGAAGCTGATTCAGCAGCGTAACGCCCGAGACGATGCGTCCCATCAGAGCAAGGCTCTTCAGAAAACATAATTAACACTTAACTGCGCAAATGCATGGCAGCGCGACACGTGTCTGCGCAAGCGCACGGATGCGCAACACGTGTCTGCGCAGTTGCACAATCGCAACTGCGCAAGCGCACGGATGCGCGACACGTGTCTGCGCAAGCGCACGGATGCGCGACACGTGTCTGCGCAGTTGCGCAATCGCAACTGCGCAAGCGCTCGGATGCGCGACACGTGTCTGCGCAGTTGCGCAATCGCAACTGCGCAAGCGCACGGATGCGCGACACGTGTCACACGCTGGTGAGTTGCGCAGCAACTGAATGAAGATTTAAGTAAATCTTTTCTGTTCTCCTGTAAAACAGGAACCCTTGGATCAGAGATCCAATGGTGGGAAAATTCCCAAAATTATTCAGGAAAGATTTTTATAACAAATCCAACAAATTTGTGGGCACTATAAATAAGACCCCAAGCCTCATTCAAAATGAATCATCAATCATCATCAAGAGAAGGAAAAACTTCTGGAAAAAAAAAAGAAAGAGCTCTTGAAGATTAATCAAGAACAAAAAACAGAGAAGGTAAAATTTCTGAAGAAAAGAAGATCAAAAAGTTAATAAATAAAACAAAAGAAAAATAGTGCCTTGCACTTGATATGAACCCTTGGTTCTGTAAAATCAGGGAAAACAAGAAGAAGAACTTGTTTCCTTTGATCCAAATTCGGATCAAAAGTGCCATGCACTTGTGTTCTTAAACCTGAAAATTTCTTGGGGTTCTGCACGAATGCAGCCCATTATTTAAAAGGGCCTGGCCCAACTCAAGAAAATTATTGAGTTTCTGCAACTCATTAGTTAAAAGGGCCTGGCCCAAATTAAATTGCAATAATAAAAGGGCAAAACCCTGTTTGGAGAATTATTGAGTTTCTGCAACTCATTAGTTAAAAGGGCCTGGCCCAAATTAAATTGCAATAATAAAATGGCAAAGCCCTGTTTGGAGATTTCTTGAGTTTCTGCAACTCATTAGTTAAAAGGGCCTGGCCCAAATTAAATTGCAATAATAAAAGGGCAAAGCCCTGTTTGGAGAATTTTTGATTTTTTGCAACTCATTAGTTAAAAGGGCCTAGCCCAAATCAGATTGCAAAATAAAAAAAATGGCAGAGCCCTGTTCGGATTGATTCTTTCAGTCAGGCAGAGCCTAAGATAAATAAAAAATTGGACCTAACCCAATCCTGACTGTAAGTCCTTAAATTAAATGGCTCTCATAAACCAATTCACGACCGGTTCGAGGGTACATCTCCGAACTCCTTTGACATTTGTCGTTGTAATCCCTCAACGACGTCAAAGAGGTGACGGGTCCCAACGACCACTAAACTAATAACGGACCGAAACGTCCCTAAACTAATATCGGACCGAAACGTCCCTAAACTAACTTCGGACCGAAACGTCCCTAAACTAATATCGGACCACCACGTCCCTAAACTGGCGACGGACCACCACGTCCCTAAACTGGAACATGGACCACTACGTCCTTAAACTGGCGACGGACCGAAACGTCCCTAAACTAATATCGGACCACCACGTCCCTAAACTGGCGACGGACCACCACGTCCCTAAACTGGAACATGGACCACTACGTCCTTAAACTGGCGACGGACCGAAACGTCCCTAAACTAATATCGGACCACCACGTCCCTAAACTGGCGACGGACCACCACGTCCCTAAACTGGAACATGGACCACTACGTCCTTAAACTGGCGATGGACCGAAACGTCCCTAAACTAATAATGGACCACCACGTCCCTAAACTGGCATAATAGGGCCCAAACGCTCTTTTGTTGGATCTAAACGGTCCCGTCTAAGTTGATCTTAACCCCAAATACGGTTAACGTGTCCTTAGATATTCAAATAAATGATAAAACTCCAAATCAACTTTGGCGCAAGGGTACATCTCTGAACTCCTCTGACACCTGTCGTTGTAATCCCTCAACGACGTTAGAGAGGTGACGAGTCCCAACGGCCTGATAATTAAATCAATCGCTACGTCAAGTCGATCTTAGTCTAAAACATGACTAACGTATCCTTGACGAATGTTTAAGTTGATCTTAGCCGCAACGCGACTAATGCATCCTTAAACTAAAAACACCAAACCCAAATCTAACTAAATACGGATTTAGACTAAAACACGTCCTACGGGTGACGGCATCACTAAGTCTCCGTATACAATCCACGGGCAACCACAAACAAAACAAACACACACGACACGAAGTGAAATTCTGGAGAAGAAGAAAGTTGTTACCGCGACGCGGTAGCGTAATTAACTGCAGGGGCTTGCGCCTGCAGGGAAGAGCGTCCCCATAATCAAAAACCCCTCACCTTGAGGGGGAATCTGACGAAGTCTGCTACATCGGCCGCATCCATCTAAACCTCCGATACAAGGTGCCATAAATCAACTTGGTATCTTCGGAGAGATAGACGGATAAAACCAAATAGCATCTGCCCCGAACCTCAGCGCCAGGACTTCAGCAGTCCTGTGCGGCCGTCTTTCGGAGGGGAACAGTGCTTTGCACTTCTATTCATTGAATCTAAAAGATTCCTAAATTATAGTGCCTTGCACTTGCAATACTGCACTGTTGCGCTCTTGGATTGGCGCAAGCCATCAGAGAGCGCCATGTGTCAGCGTCTGAACCGTTTGCGCTATGCGCTTTTGAATAGAGCTTTGCTCTCTGAAATTGGCGTAACTCACCGGAGCACGCCATGTGTCAGCAGCGCAAGCGTAGCGCACTAGCGCAGCGCGCTGCATGACACGTGTCATCACCATGAGCGCTTGCGCTTTCTGATTGGCGCAAAGCGCCTAATAAATGCAATGCATTTCCTAAAAAGGCCAGGCCCAAATCAAAAAAACTAAGCAGGCCAAAATAAATTGCAAAGCAATAAAAAGGTAAAGCCCAAATGAAATTGATGCTCTGCATCATTTATAAAGTGCAGAGCCCAAAACAAATTGATGCTCTACATCCTTTCTGGGAAAAGTCCAAATAAAAATGAAAAGAAATGCAACGCAAAAGCAAATAAAATGTTGAATACTTTCAACTGGACTTAGCCCAATTTTGGCCGTAAGTCCTTAAATTAAATTGACTGAGCAAGATTGCTCTCTTAAATCAATTTATATCCGGTTCGAGGGTACATCTCCGAACCCCTCTGACGACTGTCGTTGTAATCCTTCAACGACGTCAGAGAGGTGACGGGTCCCAATGACCACACATCGATATGGACTGCGGGGTCCCTAAACTCGTGGACCGAAACGTCCTTAAACTAATATCGGACCAAAACGTCCTTAAACTAATATCGGACCGAAATGTCCTTAAACTAATGTCGGACCACCACGTTTCTAAACTGGAACATGGACCACTACGTCCCTAAACTGGAACAATAGAGCCTCTAAATGCTCTTTTACCGGATCTAAACGACCCCGTTTAAGTTGATCTTATCCCCAAACACGGCTAACGTATCCTTAAACATTCAAACGGACTATAAAACTCCAAATCAAATTTGGTTCAAGGGTACATCTCTGAACTCCTCTGACATCTGTCGTTGTAATTCTTCAACGACGTCAGAGAGGCGACGAGTCCCGATGGACATATATTAATCGACCATCACGTCAAGTCGATCTTACTCCAAAATAGGACTAACGTATCCTTGACGAATGTTTAAGTTGATCTTAGCCGCAACGCGACTAATGCATCCTTAAACTAAAAACACCAAACCCAAATCTAAGTAAATACGGATTTGGACTAATCCACGTCCTACGGGAGACGGCATTACTCAGTCTCTGTATACAATCCACGGGCAACCACAAACAAAACAAACACACACGACACGAAGTGAAATTCTGGAGAAGGAGAAAGTTGTTACCGCGACGCGGTAGCGTAATTAACTGCAGGGGCTTGCGCATGCAGGGAAGAGCGTCCCCACAATCAAAAACCCCTCAAGCGAGGGGGAATCTGACGAAGTCTGCTACATCGGCCGCATCCGTCTAAACCTCCGATATACGGTGCCATAAATCAACTTGGCATCTTCGGAGAGGTGGACGGATAAAACCAAATAGCATCTGCCCCGAACCTCAGCGTCGGGACATCGCGGTCCTGTGTGCCGCCTTTCGGAGGGGAACAGATTCTGGCACGCTCGGTGGGACCTCTTCCTCTTTCCACTCCACACTTCATGTGTCGTCTTCACGAACCAATCGCGGTTTGTTAAATGGTTCCCTTCGGATTCCAAGTTACTAAGATTTTGTCTCTTGCCTGGCGCAGAACTCAAGATTCAATGGCCTCTAACTGCACCAACTGCTCGAAGTGCCACTGCAACGGACGCTCCACCTCACCGGGAGGTGTAGCATATGGGCCCCAAGCGGCTTCCTTCCTCGCTCTGCCGGTAGACCAGGTGACCCAAGCCATCACTGGCCTGTTCTTCGGGACCATGATCCCACCTACAAGCTTCTCTGCGCCAATACCTGCACCGGAAGTGAACAAAAAGTCGGTCTTCGACCGGCTCACTGCTACGACGGCCCCTGTCAACGGGTCGCCCACTGCCAAACCAACAGCCTCTGTTATCACCAGGCTAAATCAGAACTCTAAACTGGCTGTCCCAAGGAAGGCAATGACTGGTGCTGCAGAAGTCATCAAGGCGGCTTCCCCTGTCAAAGAGTCAGTCTTTTCAAGACTGACGATTCCTGCTTCTGTCCCTCCTCGAAGATCCGTCTTCAACAGGTTGAATATCACCCCCTCAAAAGACAATCTCGGTCTTTAAGAGGTTAACACCGGTGGCGCCTCATTCAGACAGGGGGCAAAAAGAAGATGTCTCAATCTCTGATCCAGTCCCAACGGCTCGTCGTGCTCGACGTCGCCATTGGCAACGAGTGAGGAAAGCAAGGGGCAACTCCCCCTCAGGGCTAACTCCACCGGCTCCAGTGGTGGAAGTCAACGCTGTTGTTCCAACTGGGAACAGCTTTGAACTACTGAGGAGGGTACGTAAAAACTCTCCAACCGCTACATTGAAAATATCACCTCCGCCCGCGGAGAGAGTTCCAGAAACCAAGCAAGAACAGCCCCCTCAACGGCTGTCCTCAAAAATTTATAAAGTTTGGCGGAGAGTTCAAGACCCCGTAATTGACCCAGATCGCTCGCATCAACAGAAAAAGGCGAAGGTACAAGAAGAAAAAAATCGTCCTATTAAACAGTAGGGGACAGCAGCTGCTAAGATGCCCACTTCAACAGTTCCTTCAACCTCAACGGCCCACAAAAGAAGGAGGCCAGAGAAAACTCCCGCGTCTGCGGCAAAAGTTAAAAATGGTGAACCTAAACGCCCTAAGTCAGGGGGCATAACATTTCATACGGTTTACATGGCATCGGGAAAAGAAGATAGCCGCATATCAACAGGTGATAGACCATACACGAGGTCAGTAACCAAGGCTCGGGAGCAGCAGCAGAAGCTCCAAAAAATGATGAATGCTATGGCCGCACTTATAGGGCCAAAAGAAAATCCTGAAACGTCCTCGGATGAACGCCAAGAGGAAGAAACCGACGCCGAATTCCTTCGTCGGATATTGGAGAAGAAGGACAAAGAGGTTGCTGAACAAGCAGCCAACATACAGCGTATGGGCCTCCTCTTCCAAGACATGATAGGGATGATGATACAACAAGATCCTCCGGCTGAAGAGCCCCCAATCATCCTTGGAGACGACAGGGGAGAAACATCAAATCCTCCACCAGCTCTGTCGATGGCTAAGTAGGATACAATCTCCAAAGCTGATTTGGATGAATACATCGCCCAACAAATACGGGTTCATCATGCGACCGAAGCAGCCGGTCAGGTCGTAAAAACGGGATGGCCATATCCGAGTTGGTACGATCAAATCAATTACCCGCCAGGTTATACAATTCCCAAGTTCCATGTCTACAAGGGGACGGGCAATCCTCATCAGCATGTTGCCCAGTTCAGGGCACTCTGCGGCAACACCGGCGGTGACGACAAGCTGTTGCTTCGCCAGTTTGTTGGAAGCTTATCAGATACGGCGTTCGAGTGGTACTCCGAGCTCCCGAACGACTCTATTAAAACCTTCGCGGAGATGGAGCTGCTGTTTACTCAACGTTTTGCAAGTGCCAGTGAACGTACCCCGATGAAGGCACTGATTAACGCCAGGGTAAAACCCGGCGAGACGTGGGTTCGGTACGCTATACGATGGCGGAACTTATGGTCAAAGTGTGAGCAGCGCATTGAAGAAGCTCCCGCAGTAGGTATGTTTGTGGGAACCCTCGATCCACAAGCAACCATCTCACAATTTATGATGTTTTTCAAGCCGACTACCTTCCAGGCTTTGATTGACAAGCTAGCGCAGATGGATCAGATGGGCCATAAACCCCCTCTTCCAAAGCCGGACTCCCGAAACGACAAAGGGAAGGGAAAAGCGATCGTCGTCGCTAATGCTCAACAACAACCGAGCGACTCGAAGTCGGTTGCTGGTCAAAATAATATGCGCCCGTACGTACCCCTTGAGGATAGGATGGGATGTCTTTATTCCTTTCCCCGCGATAAAACGAGGAGGTTATTCGAGCTGGTGTTGCGCAACAGACTCATAAATCTACCGGATCCAAAACGTCCGTTGCAACCAAGTGACGTCAACGAGCCACCTACTGTCCTTATCATCGAGTACTAGGCCATCCGATCGAAGATTGCTACGTTTTCAAAAATTGGCTTGAAAACCAGTACCGACATGGCAAGTTCGCGTTATCTGACAAATGGAAAGTGAATCCCCCGCAGCCCCACACCTCTAAGGGGACGAATACGCCGGGGGCAACATGCTCCGTCGTTGAAGAAGCTCCTTGGTAGGTTGTATTATCAGCCAAGACAAAGAGGATGCTAAACGATCTTCAGACATGTCCAGCGATCAAGTGGAAGAACCCGTTGGAACCGCAGGTCATTGAAGGGATGTTAAAGCCACGTCCAACTCCAAAGACCAATGGTGGTGGTTCAAGCACTTGCAGCCAGCCGTCAAAATCCTCGAAAAAGAAGAAGAAGAAATCTAAGAAGCCCGTGAAGCCTGGCGACAAGCGCACGGACTTACAAAAGCAAATTGACGCGCTGGATGAATACAACCAAAACGCACGGACTCCCATTACGCTCTAAGAGTTCCTCAATCACGTCTTTCAAGAAGAAGATGAGGGAGAAAGTTCATCGGATGAATCCGAGGAATATGTGGCGAGCTGTCATATGATTTCCCATTCGATCACGAACGATGAGGAGACTCCTTGCACCGAAAAGCTGGGGGCAGATCCTGAACCAAAAGTTCTGGGGCCATCAGATGAAGTAATTGACGCATTCCTTAATGAAGCTCGGTTGAAAAGTAAAGCTGATCGGGAGCGCGAGGCGGCTATATTTGAAAGGGCCAAGCGCCAGCGACTTGATGAAGGAGCTGAGACGATCCCGTTGGAGCTGAACGCCTTCGCTACCGACAAAAGCCAATTCAAGATGAGGAAAAAGTTTGCTAAGGCCATATCAATGGGTATGAAGCTACCATCCTCTGAAGGAAGCATCACCAATGAAATATAAGTGCACCCGTCCTATTGCTTATATCATCAGAAGGTTTCGCACCCCACCCAAGAGTGCAAAGCTTTCGATAGATGGTGGCAAGGATACGTTGCTCATCGACAATGCTTTAAGCGGGAAAAGCGTAAAACTCGTCGGGAGCAAAGAAATACGACCGAAGAGCTTGAAAGAACTACTGGCGATTGTCGCATGGTTAACACTGGCGGGTCACCAGTGCCTACATTCGGAAGCGATTCTGATGAGGAGCTAGAACTTGCCCCTCTCTTTAAAGAATCCACTTCGGGAAAAGAAGAAGAGCCGAAGGCCTGTGAAAATATTCGGCTGCAGAATCGGACGCTGCCTGAAAAGAACCTCGGACCCTCAAGCAGAAAAGATAAAGGGAAAGAAAAGATCCCTGAAGATATCGTCTTAGATGACCAAGTTCTGGAAGAGCTAAACGCCAACAACCCGCCGAAGAAGAATAAGGTGGATTACAACGTCTTAGCACATCTGAGAAAGCTGCCCTCACAACTCAACATTTTTGACGCCCTTTTGCTATCAAAAGAGGCAAGAGATTCGTTGATTAAGGCACTCCAAGACCCAGAACAATTCCAAGCACGACTGGCCGAGGAAAAGATGAAGGATGAATTGGAGGAAGTGCACACGGCCGACGTTACTTTTGGCAATGAAGACCTTCTACTTGGGACGTGCGAACACAATCGCCCTCTCTATGTCTCGGGATACTGCCATGATATAAAGATAAGCAAAATCCTGATCGATAACGGGTCTTCTGTTAACCTACTCAACGTGCGGGTGTTGAAGGAAATCTGCATGAGCGTCCAGCACCTTGCTCGGGACAAGATCACCATCTCCGGGTTCGACTCCCAATCGTCAAAGACTCTTGGATCTGTAATACTGACGCTACGCCTCGGGCTACTCGTCACGGACATTAAGTTCCACGTCATAGACGCCAAGACATGCTACAACGCTTTGCTCGGCTGACCATGGTTACACGAGTACAACATCATCCCTTCTACACAACATCAGTGTATGAAGTATTTTAAGGATGGTTTCGAGTATACCGTGACGGGAGAACTGAACCCGTTCTCTGTGAACGAGGTCCGTAAATATGAAGACGCCAAATACTTCTTACCGGATTTCGAAGACACAGAGAAGTGTCACAAGCCGGAGAATAAAACTAACGCTACCATCCCTGTCTTCGGCAGTGATACTGAGGAGGAAGAAGAGATAGTTTATTTGGATCCGCCCCAACACAATAAGCCGGGACCATCGGCTCCTACATTGATCTTTGGCAGCGACTCGGAAGATGAAGTCCATGCTGTATTCTCTGATCGACCTTTAATACAAACGTCCGCTGACGAAGAGCAAAGTCTACAAGTCGCCATGGTACCGCCTGAACATCATAAAGAACTGGATGCACTTAATATCTACAGTGTAGAAGAGCTGTGGACATTCTATATCCTTCCCAAACGAGAAAGCGAAAAAGCAATTCTATTTTACCGCTCTGAAGAAAACAAAGCGGAGAAAGAAGTCTGGCACGGGGCGGATCCTACGTTGGACAGGCTTCAGCCTATCTGTCTCCCCAGATATTATACGGAAGGTTTGAAAAAGCTGCTAAAACGCCAGGAGATACCCTTCAAACAGACCGTTAGAAAGGCCAAATTCTATGACAGGGTCTGGAACGTCCCCGGGACTCAACGCAAACTGCCTAATGGGAGAATGGAAACAAAAGGGCTTGGATACATCAGGTCAAAGAAACGAGAGTTACTACCTGGCTGTTACGTCGTGTATGACCTTGATGAAGAAGCGGATGCTCAATGGGAGGACGCTAATCCTGAGAAAGTGAAAGTTCCAGATGCAAAAGAGTCCAGTCCGTCGTTCGAGGAACAAATGGACAAACTTATAAAGAAAGCTGGTCAAAAAGTACGGGATGATCACAACCGCGAGACGGCCATCTACGAGAAAGCCAAAACGCAACGCCTCCTTCAACAGACCATAAAGGATGAAAATGCCGCCCCTTGTCAACCTGTTACAAAGAAGGCTCGGCGCAAAAGCAGAAATAAGTCGAAAGGCCAAAAAGGCGCTCAACAGCAACAAAGCAGGGCTAAGAAGCCACGCAAACGGGAGTCGAGCGTTATTGATCTATCCCTCATGAAGAAAATGAGTCGAGCATACTCTTTTCCTCGGGATAAGATGAAGAGGATACTTGAGCTTGCTCTAAAACATCAGATGCTCACACTACCGGAGTCCAAACACCCCGAACAAGCAAGTGAAGTCTCTGGCCCAAACTATTGCTCTTACCATCGAGTAATAGGGCACCCGCTCGAAGAATGCTTCACCTTCAAGAATTGGGTCGAAGATCAATATCAGCTTGGCAAGTTCGCTCTGTCCGACAACTGGAGGATAACGCCGCCACAAAAGCACGAGCCCAAGGCCACAAAAGAAGAACCGGTTCCACATTGGGATTGGAAACGAATTCGCACCTGTCACATGATTACAACATTAAAAGAAGAGCCCGAGGACATAGATGAGCTCCCTTGGTGCTTCAAAAACAGCAGCGACGAGGTAATCTCAGAATTCCCACCAGCGCCAAAAGAGCTGGAAGATGGAATCCATACCACTGCAGATAACCTCAAGAAGATTGAGTTGGGGACGGCAGACGATCCACGACCAACATTCATCAGCGAGCCGCTATCTGAAGAAAAGGTGGCTGCGTTAAAAGACGTGCTTCTACAGCATAGAGATTGCTTCGCGTATAACTATTCCGAAATGCCGGGATTAGATCCAGAAATCGCTGTGCATAGATTGACGATATCCCCGGACATCAAGCCAATCAAACAGGCGCCGAGGAGAATACGGCTCGAGCTTGAGATGAGCATCAATGCTGAGGTCAAGAAGCTGATCGACTCTGACTTCATCCAGGAAGTTCAATACCCTGAATGGATCGCCAACATCGTCCCGGTGATGAAGAAAAATGGGACGGTGCGCATATGCGTGGACTTTCGGGATCTCAATAAAGCTTGCCCGAAGGATGATTTTCCAGTGCCAGTCACCGAACTGATGATAGACAATACGTCCATTCATGAGGTTTTCTCCTTCATAGACGGCTCATCAAGGTATAACCAGATAAAAATGCATCCAGAAGACCAGAAGCATACCGCCTTCAGGACTCCTTTAGGTATATTCTGCTACAAGGTGATGCCCTTCGGTTTAAAGAACGTCGGTGCCACTTATCAAAGGGCCATGACAAAGATCTTCGATGACCTTATACACGAAATCGTCGAATGTTATATCGACGATCTCGTGGTTAAAATCAAATCATACGAGGAACACCTCGAGCATTTGAACACCGTATTTCAACGCCTTCGGCAATACAACTTAAAGATGAACCCGCTCAAGTGTGCATTCGGAGTTTCCTCGGGCAAATTCCTGGGATTCATCGTCCGACACCGGGGTATCGAAATAGATCCGTCAAAGATTAAGGCGATCATGGAAATGCCTCCGCCAAGGACTCTCAAACAGTTGCGGTCTCTCCAAGGAAAGCTCGCATATATTCGGCGATTTATAGCCAACCTTTCAGGAAAGTGCCGTCCTTACAGCCACCTGATGAAGAAGGGAACCCCGTTCGTCTGGGACCAAAAATGCCAAAGCGCACTAGACGAGATCAAGCAATACCTGCAGAACCCACCGGTGTTGGCTGCTCCGGTCAAGGGAAAACCCCTCATTCTTTATACAACCGCCCTCGAAGGTTCCTTAGGCGCATTATGGGCACAAGAGAACGATCAAGGGAAAGAGAGAGCACTCTACTACTTAAGTCGAGTTTTGCTGGGGGCAGAAAGTAACTACTCCCCCATCGAAAAACACTACCTGGCGTTGATCTTCGTGATAACAAAGCTCAGGCATTATGCGTTGGCGCATGAAGTCCGTCTCATTTCAAAGGTAGACCCTCTTAAGTATTTAATGTCGATGGCCATATTGACGGGACGACTCGCTAAATGGGCCCTGCTCTTGATGGAGTTCTCGATAACGTATCAACCTCTCAAGGCAGTGAAAGGCCAGGCCATCGCCGACTTCCTTGCTGAGCACCCGATACCTGCCGATTCTCCTCTGAATTGCGATTTGCCAGACGAACATGCGTTTGACGCGATCGACGGTGGTGATACCCAATGGGAACTTTATTTCGATGGAGCATCTTCCATGAAAAGGCGCAAACAAAGTACCCCTATAATTAAATCGGGGGTAGGACTCATCTTTATAACTCCACAAGGGGGGATAATGCGCTACGCGTTCTCCCTGACGGAGCCGAGGACAAACAACGAAGCCGAATACGAAGCTCTGATAGCAGGCCACGAAATCGCCATTGACATGGGAATTGAAGACCTCCTCATATACGGGGATTCTCAACTGGTCGTTAGTCAAGTAAATGGCGACTACCAAACGTGCAAACCGGAGTTGGTGAAATACGGTGAAAAGGTGCAACAACTATTGACCCAAATTCCCTCCTATACTTTGGAGAACACACCGCGCGCGGAAAATAGCAAGGCTGACGCGTTGGCCAAACTTGCTAAAGAACTGGCTGACGAAAACCTCAATGACGTTAGAATCGTGGTACAAAACCGTCGAGTGCTTGCCCCAGCAGAAATATCTCCGGAATCATCCAAAGAAAAAGGAGCGAACGAGCAGACAATCCTGCAAGTAAAAGATTGGGAAAATACCGAGGATTGGAAGGAAGTCTTCATAGATTACTTCAAGTCCCACCGAATGCCTGAAGAAGCGTCCACAAGACATCGACTCATGAAACGAGCCCTGTCTTTCGCCTTCGTCAACGATACTCTGTACAAGAGGTCATTTGATTCTTTGTGGCTGAGATGCATAGGACGTGACGAAGCGAAAAGGGTCGTCCAGGAAGTTCACGACGGACTCTGCGGTTCTCAACAAGCAGGCCCAAAGATGAAGTTGAAGATCAAACGGATGGGCTACTACTGGCCCACGATGATCCAGGACTGCCTCGAATATGCGAAGCAATGCCACTCATGCCAAATTCATGGGGACTTCATCCACTAGCATCCAAATCCACTACATCCAACGGTGGCTAGCTGGCCATTCGAAATGTGGGGGACTGATATAGTCGGCCCCATCGAACCAGCATCGTCTAGAGGACATCGTTTCATCCTAGCAACGACTGACTACTTCTCTAAATGGGCAGAAGAGATACCGTTAAGAGAAGTGAAGACGGAAAATATCCTCCACTTCTTCAAGACGCACGTCATATATCGGTTTGGAACTCCGCGACGGATCATCTCCGATAACGGGCCAGCTTACAGAAGCCACAAGATCAGTCGCTTCGCGCAACAGCATAATATAGACTGGAGATATTCCTCGGTTTATAATCCGTGAGCCAACGGACTAGCTGAAGCCTTCAACAAGACCTTGACAAAAATCATAAAGAAAACGGTGTCCCGAAATAAGAAAGACTGGCATGAAAGACTGCAAAAAGCTCTTTGGGCATATCGAACTACGTTCAAGACGGCCACGAACACAACGCCGTATGCATTGGTGTTCGGTACAGAAGCAGTACTCCCCCTCGAGATAGAGTTATCCTCTCTACGAGTGGCAGTCCACTATGAGCTAACAGACAAAGAAAATGCTCACCTTCGGCTTGAGGAGCTTGACGCCCTTGATGAAACCCGGCTTATAGCACAGCAAAATCTGGAAGCTTATAAAGCAAAGATGACGCGCTCATATGAAAGATTGATCCGGCCGAAGACATTCCGCCAAGGCGAACTTGTGCTAGTGGTCAAAAGGCCTATGATCCCCAATCGCGCCAAGCGGGGAAAATTCGAGCCAAACTATGAAGGCCCGTATATCATAGATAAGGTCTACCAGGGTGGGGCTTATCTGCTTATGGATATGCACGGTGAAAGGCCTTTCAAGCCAATAAACGGTCGCTTCCTAAAGAAATACTACGCTTAATGAGCCACAGCCTAGGTCAATGATAGGTGACGACGACCATGCCCGCTCGCTATCTTCCTAAGCTCAAGTTTTATAAGCAGTAGTCAGCCTCTCAAAGACGGACCGAAATGTCCTTAAACTAATAGCAGACCGAAACGTCTTTAAACTACTACTGCAGCATCTTTTAGGCTGACAAAAAAATTGAATAAAAAATATAAAAATAAAAAAAAACGGTATGTCCATAAGCAAAAAGGGCACGGATGAAAACCCGAAAGGGCTTTGTGAGTAAAAATAGCAGGGCTACCGGCGAGTGTTCGTGAAAACCCGAAAGGGCGCGACCTCGTAAAAAAAAGAGAAAAAATATATAAAAATAAAAAGAATAAAAAATACGGTATGTCCATAAGCAAAATGGGCGCGGATGAAAACCCGAAAAGGCTCCGTGAGTAAAAACAGCAGGGCTACCGGCGAGTGTTTGTGAAAACCTGAAAGGACGCAACCTCGTTAATGGAAACTTATAGGGTCCTCTCGACCTTATAAGGAGAAACCACCCACGTGAGATCCTTACGACTCACAAGACAGCAGCACACTTAGGGATCCCCACGATTCCTAAGGAGAAAATACACTTGCGAGATCCTCACGACTCGTAAGGAGAACTCTCTTATGGGACCCTCACGGCTCATAAGAGTTGAAAGTCTTAAGTTACAGAGACCTAAACCTGTGCTTAAGCAACCCCCACAACTTCCGATATTGCCCTACAAGTGGCTCAATACTGACCCTTGTATACAATCCACGGGCGCGAATAAACATTTCCCTAACCAAGTCTCATCCGTGACTGGTGATATATTCGAACGACCCTTGTAAATCCTCTCGACTTACAAGGAGAAAACCCTCTTGTAGGGTCCTTACGACTTACAGAGAAACATACACTTAGGAATCCTCATGATTCCTAAGGAGAAAATACACCTACAAGATCCTCACGACTTGTAGGGAGAAATAACTTTGTCGACAGGACCTTAACCCTAGTCACTACTGAGACCCTTACGGCTCATGAAGTCAAAAGACTTAGTCGACAGGACCTTAACCCTAGTCACTAAGCCTCCTTTGTTCGACAACGACATAGGCAAATGATGATTCGCTCCTGGAAATATCCCAGTTGTAGCGGTGCTGATGCCGAAATTGGTTTACAGCGAAAAGCCAATAGGTCGCACATGCATACGAAATAGCCGAAATGATATGGCAACTTGCAATAAAAAGCAGCAAGTAAAAATGTATGCATGCAAAATAGCCGAAATGATTAGGCAACTCGCAATAAAAAGCAGCAAGTAAAAATAAAATAAATAGCCGAAATGATTGGGCACCGTGAAAAATAGCCGAAATGATTGGGCAATCGCGACCTTCGCGATATAAAAGCTGAAATGATAGAGCATCGCGGAGATAAAACAAAAAAAATGATGATAAAACTTTGGCCCTACAGTTAAGATCACATCGATCCCTGTATACAATCCAAGGGCGTAAACAAAGAGGGAACCATACTTTCCCAACAGGCTCCGCCAGAAGACGAAGCCAAATCTCAACGGTTCAGTCCAACTCCAAAGAAACCAGTGTCTTCAGTAAATTCCTTGACTCACGGATACAAACACTCCTTGACGAGAGCCTCCTGATCCGCGTCGACTCGCAGAGCCACCAGTGCCTCCGTGGGAAATTCTCGACTCGTTTCAAACCCCAAGGAAACAAATAATCCTTGGTGCTTGGGAAACAAATAATCCCTAGCAAATTCCTCGACTCACGGATACAAACACTCCTTGACGAGAGCCTCCTGATCCGCGTCGACTCGCAGAGCCACCAGTGCCTCCGTGGGAAATTCTCGACTCGTTTCAAACCCCAAGGAAACAAATAATCCTTGGCACTTGGGAAACAAATAATCCCTAGAAAACTCATCGACTCACGAATACAAACACTCCTTTACGAGAGCCTCCTGATCCGCGTCGACTCGCAGAGCCACCAGTGCCTCCGTGGGAAATTCTCGACTCGTTTCAAACCACAAGGAAACAAATAATCCTTGGCGCTTGGGAAACAAATAATCCCTAGCAAACTCCTCGACTCACGGATACAAACACTCCTTGACGAGAGCCTCCTGATCCGCGTCGACTCGCAGAGCCACCAGTGCCTCCTGATCCGCGTCGACTCGCAGAGCCACCAGTGCCTCCGTGGGAAATTCTCGACTCGTTTCAAACCCCAAAGAAACAAATAATCCTTGGTGCTTGGGAAACAAATAATCCCTAGCAAATTCCTCGACTCATGGATACAAACACTCCTTGACGAGAGCCTCCTGATCCGCGTCGACTCGCAGAGCCACCAGTGCCTCCGTGGGAAATTCTCGACTCGTTTCAAACCCCAAGGAAACAAACAATCCTTGGCGCTTGGGAAACAAATAATCCCTAACAAATTCCTCGACTCACGGATACAAACACTCCTTGACGAGAGCCTCCTGATTCGCGTCGGCTCGCAGAGAAACCAGCGTCTCCGCGAGAAAATTCCCGATTCGTCTCAACTTGCAAGATGAAGCCTCAGGCAGCAGGGATTAAAAAACTTGCTTCCTGAACAATGGGACCGTACAAGTCGATCTAAGACGGTCTCTTGTATACTATTCACGGGTCTCACTCTCCAAAGTCGAGTTTCGACAAGGAGGGAAACAACCGCTTACGAGTCCTCTCGACTCGTAAGAGGGAAAATTCTCTTATAGGATCCTTACGACTTATAAGTGAAAACCACACTTAGGAATCCTCACGATTCCTAAGGAGAAAAGTCTCTATGAGACCCTCACGGCTCATGGAGTTGAAAAGTCTTAGGCAGCAGATCTGAACCTGCGGCCTAAGCCATCGCTGATTCTTAAGAAAGTCAAGATGCCTACTCTATTATCTGTCAACCATGTTTATCAAGATAGCATGCCGATAATAAGAGAAAGAAGAAAGGTACAGAAGGAGCGTCAGATTTACGTTTGATCAAGCATTCGGGACACACTCATTCATGCACAAGCAAAAGACTCAGAACGAAAAATAAAGACAAGCTGGGATAAAAAATTTCCATTAATATGGCCAATAGTTCTTACAATCATAAAAGCAATAAACGAAAAACATTATTACAAGGGAATAACCTCGAACCCAGGATATGGATTGAGGAACTCGAAAGCAACCCTATCTATGACTTTCCAGGCCTCGCGGACCATCCTAGTATGCTTTCTTTCGCGAGCACAAGCGTCAGGGTCCCCCCCGATGTCTTCCACCCTCCGATAAGCAGCATGTATGGCAGACTGTTGAAAGACCTCGTGCAAGAGATCGATAAGACTGTCTCGCCGTATTTTCGAGATAAAGTTCAACAGGTACACCGAGTGCACCTTGTCCTCAGCAGCATCCAATGCTTTAAGTGGCACGCCGGAACAGAAGAGGGGAAGCGCTTCCCAGATGGCCCCCACGATAAGCTTAAGGAGGGAGGAACGTCGGGGGAGCAGTGGACCATTGTACGCGTCGAAGCGACTCATTATTTCAACGCACTCCTCGTTTGTGAACTCTCGATTTTGAGAACGACCAAGTCGGCGGATGTCCCCATACGAGATGATCTCGTTAAGGGCATACATGTGGGCGTTCATGGTTCCTGTGAAAGAAGATCAACAGAATTAGCAGACCGACTAATTAAGCGAATTCTTGTTAAAAAACGAGCACAGACAGTTAAACTCCTCGAGAGCAATGCTCTACGAACAGGAGTGACTATTAAAATCCTAATAAAGGAAATTTAAAGAAGTCCCCCAAGATTCTGAGATCACTATTATTAAAAGATGATATAGTCCATTAAAATACAAAACTCCATTTTTAATTTTCATTATACATATTCAAACTCTTAAAAGTTCATCATTTTCAGATCAAAGAGATCTATGTTTTGACAAAGATGCAAGGTTTTGTTCATGGGTCAAGAAACCTTGGAACAGATTTTTGAGAGCAAAGCTCTATTGGTGAAACACCAGAAGGGTTTCTTTAGATCAAAGACCTATAAGAGCAAGGCTCTATTAATTGAAATTGATTTAATTCAAGACTAATTCTTACCAAAATAGTTCCTTTTAAAGAAAATCTAAGAGTTCTTAAAAACAAGAGCAGGGCTCTGAGGTTCTAAAAATAAAATTTTTGGAGATGATGATCATCTGTGAAGGACCAAAGGTCCTATTTATAGGCATCGAGTGCCTCTTCAACTTCCTAAAGGTGCCGCGACGGTTGGGATTCTGCCACCGTTGTGCTTGCGTTTGGAGGCCACGTAAGCGCAGCGATGGGGGGGCATTTGCTTACCCCAAACAGAGCAAAGCTCTGTTCAAATTCCAAGGCGGGAGATGAAGCAACGCTTCATCTTCCCCCAATCAGAAACAAAGCTTTGCTTTGAAAATACAGAGAACTAAAATAAAAGAACCCTTAACAGACAATGAAGTACTTGATTAAAAAGAAAAATACTTATTCATTATTGTTGTTATTACATTTAAAAAAGATCACCGAATACGGGATCAGAGAGACAAGGGTTCACAAAAAGAAAAAGAAGATTATTCAGCTCCCTCTCCGTCTTCTCCATCACGTTGAAGCGGCGATCTTCCCGAGGGGTAGCCATCCAACGGTCGACGCCGCACTCCTGGGAAAAAGTGGCGATGACAACCCGACGAGCCCGTATCTGGCTCAGCAAGTAGAAGGAGAAGTCCCTTAGGGCTTTGGTGATCAAGAGCGCTTCGAAAAAGCTCTCGATCTTATCCTCGGCCACATCAAACATTGCCGAGGACATCTCCGCCGGAGGAGGGGGAATATCGGCGAGCACTGAGGCAAGGATCATCCGAAGCCAAATGGAACCCGGGGGAAGAGGAGACCCCACACGAGTCGAAAGCTCGTACATTGTAGCATCGCACTGCTCGTCCGAAAAAGAGGAGTCCAGCAAGCGCGCAGCAAAACGAGGAACGATGTCCCGGATCGGCACTTCCCACGGTTGTCGGCGGACGTGAGGACGGTTGCAAGCCATGATCGAAGAAGTTCTCTGAAGATGAGAAAAGAAAAGGCTCGGCCTTGAGTTATATATAGACCTAAACACAGAAAATTCTGTGCGCACTGGAATTATTTCCAAGACCCGGAAAATCGAAATTTCGAAGAAATACAAGTTTGACTTGAAAAGAGGAGATGAAAAGATATCTCAGAGGAAGCAACACTTCCGATTCCCCCATTCAGAGCAAAGCTCTATCTTGAAAATCTAAATTTTAATAATAAATGAAGCAACGCTTCAGATCCTCTGCGCTGAGCGCAAGGGCGACACATGTCAGCGCGGTTGCGCAAGTACTGCGCTGCACGACACGTGTCAACGCAGATGCGCTAGCACAGTTGCGCTGCGCTGTACGCTGCGCGACACGTGTCAGCACAGATGCGCTAGCGCAGTTGCGCTGCGCTGTGCGCTGCACGACATGTGTCACGCGCCGGGGAATTTGCGCCAAACAGAATTAAGATTTTAAAGAAATCTTTCTGTTCTTGTTAAAACAAGAAGATTTTCTTCTGTAAAACAGAAGCTCTTAGATCAAAGATCCAACGGTGGGGAAAATTCCCCAAATCACTCAGAGAAAGATCTCTTTAACAAATTTAACTAATTTATGGGCACTATAAAAAGGACCCCAGACCTCAATTCAAAAGCATCAAGATCTTTCTAAAAAAAAGAGAAGAGAACTCTCGAGAACTCCTCAAGAACAACAGAAGATAAAAACCTTTGAAAGAAGAGAAAATTCTCTTATGAACAGATCAGGGATCTAAAAACAAGATCATTGATCTTTAAACATAACTAAATAAAGGAATAAATAATAAAATAAAAATAGTGCTTCGCACTTTTTCATGAACCTTTGGTTCTTTAAGATAAGAAAAAAACTTATCTTTTTCTTTGATCTAAATTAGATCAACAAATCTAACAGTGCTTTGCACTTCTATTCATTGAATCTAAAAGATTCCTAAATTATAGTGCCTTGCACTTGCAATACTGCACTGTTGCGCTCTTGGATTGGCGCAAGCCACCAGAGAGTGCCACGTGTCAGCGTCTGAACCGTTTGCGCTATGCGCTTTTGAATAGAGCTTTGCTCTCTGAAATTGGCGTAACTCACCGGAGCACGCCACGTGTCAGCAGCGCAAGCGTAGCGCACTAGCGCAGCGCACTGCGCTGCATGACACGTGTCATCACCATGAGCGCTTGCGCTTTCTGATTGGCGCAAAGCACCTGATAAATGCAATGCATTTCCTAAAAAGGCCAGGCCCAAATCAAAAGGACTAAGCAGGCCAAAATAAATTGCAAAGCAATAAAAGGGTAAAGCCCAAATGAAATTGATGCTCTGCATCATTTATAAAGGGCAGAGCCCAAAACAAATTGATGCTCTACATCCTTTCTGGGCAAAGTCCAAATAAAAATAAAAATAAATGCAACGCAAAAGCAAATAAAATGTTGAACACTTTCAACTGGACTTAGCCTAATTTTGGCCGTAATTCCTTAAATTAAATTGACTGAGCAAGATTGCTCTCTTAAAGCAATTTATATCCGGTTCGAGGGTACATCTCCGAACCCCTCTGACGACTGTCGTTGTAATCCTTCAATGACGTCAGAGAGGTGACGGGTCCCAACGACCACATATCGATATGGACTGCGGGGTCCCTAAACTCGTGGACCGAAACGTCCTTAAACTAATATCGGACCGAAACATCCTTAAACTAATATCGGACCGAAACGTCCTTAAACTAATATCGGACCGAAATGTCCTTAAACTAATGTCGGACCACCACGTCTCTAAACTGGAACATGGACCACTACGACCCTAAACTGGAACAATAGAGCCTCCAAATGATCTTTTACCGGATCTAAACGATCCCGTTTAAGTTGATCTTAGCCCCAAACACGGCTAATGTATCCTTAAACATTCAAACGGACTATAAAACTCCAAATCAAATTTGGTTCAAGGGTACATCTCTGAACTCCTCTGACATCTGTCGTTGTAATTCTTCAACGACGTCAGAGAGGCGACGAGTCCCGATGGACATATATTAATCGACCATCACGTCAAGTCGATCTTACTCCAAAATAGGACTAACGTATCCTTGACGAATGTTTAAGTTGATCTTAGCCGCAACGCGACTAATGCATCCTTAAACTAAAAACACCAAACCCAAATCTAAGTAAATACGGATTTGGACTAATCCACGTCCTACGGGCGACGGCATTACTCAGTCTTCGTATACAATCCACGGGCAACCACAAACAAAACAAACACACACGACACGAAGTGAAATTCTGGAGAAGGAGAAAGTTGTTACCGCGACGCGGTAGCGTAATTAACTGCAGGGGCTTGCGCCTGCAGGGAAGAGCGTCCCCACAATAAAAAAACCCTCAAGCGAGGGGGAATCTGACGAAGTCTTCTACATCGGCCGCATCCGTCTAAACCTCCGATATACGGTGCCATAAATCAACTTGGCATCTTCGGAGAGGGGGACGGATAAAACCAAATAGCATCTGCCCCAAACCTCAGCGTCAGGACATCGCGGTCCTGTGCGCCGCCTTTCGGAGGGGAACAGGCGGCAGCTCTGATCTGAGCCTGATCCCTCTTTTCCAGCAAGATGTCGAGGTTGGTCCGCAGCGCCGAGGTGTTTGCGTCGTCGTCAAAGTGCTCGACCCGGTGACTGGGTAGCCCGATCTCCGCTGGGACCATCGCTTCGGTCCCATATCAAAAGCTGAAGGGGGTCACCCCGGTGGGAGTCTTTTTTGACGTGCGCTGGGCCCATAAGACCCGGGGCAGTTCTTCGACCCAACTGCCTTGTCGCCCTTCTAGACGGGTCCGAAGACCTCGGAGGACGTCTTGGTTAGCGACCTCGGTCTGCCCGTTGCATTGGGGATGCACGACCGCGGCGAACTTCATGAGGATATGGTACTCTTTGCAGAAGTACTTCACTTTCTCGTTCTCGAAGTCCGTCCCGTGGTCGGTGATGATGCTCCTCGGGATGACAAACCGGAGTATCGGGTTGTTTTGCAGGAACTTGA
The DNA here is from genome assembly GCA_030015575.1 of Agapanthus africanus. NCBI lineage: Eukaryota > Viridiplantae > Streptophyta > Magnoliopsida > Asparagales > Amaryllidaceae > Agapanthus > Agapanthus africanus. The sequence goes on along the minus strand of CM057339.1, from coordinate 355,888,995 downwards.
TGGTTGTGGCGGCGTTCGGTTTCCGGATGGGGACGGTCTCGATCCACTTGGTGAAGTAGTCCACCGCGACGAGGACATATTTGTGCCCGCCTGTTCCGGTAGGAAACTGGCCGATCATATCCAACCCCCACTGGGCGAACGACCATGGGGATGTCAGGGCGGTCAGCTCGGTAGTCGGGAGGCAGGGAATGCTGCCGTAGAGCTGGAAGCTCTTGCACATCCTGACCAGCTTTAGGGCGTCCTCGTGCATGGTGGGCCAGTAGTACCCTTGGAGTAACACTTTTTGGATCAAGGTTTAAACCCCCTGGTGTGCACCGCCAACCCCTTCATGGATTTCGCGAAGGACGTAGTCGGCTTCGTAGGGGTCAACGCACCGGAGCACGGGCTGAGTGAAGGCCTTCTTGTAGAGGTTCCCGTTGCTCCAGACGAAGTGGTGCACTTTGGCCCGGAGACGGCGGGCAGCTACCCGGTCCTCCGAGAGTGCGCCGTCTTTCAGGAACTCCACGAAGGGCTTCCTCCAATCCTGTTCGCTCTCCTGTGCCGCGTATACATGGAGTGTCGTCGATCCGTCTCCCACACTGGGTCGAGGCAAGGTTTCAAAGAGGATAGACTGCTTATTGTTGGCCGAGTATGACGAAGCCAGCTTGCTCAGGGCGTCTGCTTGGGCATTCAGCTTCCTGGGTATTTGTTCTACCTAGACTTCGTCGAAGTTTCTTCGGAGTTTCCTCACTTCGTCTAGGTACTTCATCATCAGAGGCTCTCGAGCTTCGAAGCGGCCGGTCACTTGACCGACAACAAGGGTCGAGTCGCTGCGGATTCGAATTATCTTCAGCCCCAGCCCGACGACCATGCGCAGTCCGGCCAGGAGGGCCTCGTATTCTGCCGCGTTGTTCGATGCTTTGAAACCGAGCCTCAAAGAATACTCCATCTCTACTTTATTTGGGCCCCGGATAATGAGGCCGGCACCGCATCCTTCCTCGGTAGAAGACCCGTCGACGTAGATGTCCCACTCCGGAACTGAGCCAGGGCCTTCCGGGACGGACACTGGGTTGCGAGGAGCGACGCGGACTTCGGCTTCTTGCTAGGGATGGTGCATTCAACGATGAAATCGGCCAGGTCCTGCGCCTTGATGGCTTGCCTCGGACGATATCTTATGTCGAATTGAGATAGCTCCCACCTCCATTTTTCTTGGCGGCCTGAGGATATCAGTGATACCAGGATAGCTCCCAACGGGCGCTCCGTGAGGACGATGATGGTGTGCGCTTGGAAGTAGTGCCACAACTTCCGTGAGGTTACCACGAGGGCTAAAACAATCTTCTCTATGGCGGGGTACCTCGTTTCCGCATCCTTAAACACGTGGCTCACATAGTACACCGGCTTCTGCACCCCCTTGTCCTTCCGGACGAGCACCGAGCCTGCTGCTTGGTCGGATACTGCCAGATACAGCGACAGCTCATCCCCTTCCACTAGCCGGGTGAGCAGCAGTGGTGTTGTGAGGTGTTTCTTCAATTGGTCGAAGGCGGCTTGGCATTCCTCCGACCACTCGAACCTCGGAATTTTCCTCAGCGTCTTAAAGAACGGAAGGCACTTCTCCCCCGACCTGGACATGAAACGGCTCAGAGCGGAGACCCGCCCCGTGAGCCGCATGATCTCAACGTTGGTCTTTGGTGCGGCCATGTTCAGGATAGCGTCGATCTTCTCTGGGTTAGCTTCAATTACGCGGTGAGTGACCATGAACCCGAAGAACTTTCCCCCGGTGACTCCGAATGCGCACTTGGCGGGGTTTAGCTTCATGTTGAATTTGCGGAGCACTTCGAAAGCCTCGTCCAGGTCCTTAGCATGGTCGGCCGACGAGATGGACTTGACGAGAATGTCTTCAACGTAGACTTCCATATTCCTGCCGATCTGTGGCTTGAACATGCGGTTGACCAGCCTTTGGTACGTTGCCCCGGCATTCTTGAGGCCGAAGGGCATCACCTTGCAGCAGTACACTCCTCGGTCTGTTGTGAATAAGGTCAGATCTTCATCTTCAGGATTCATGAGGATTTGGTTGTAGTCGGAGAAAGCGTCCATGAAGCTTAACAGCTCGTGGCCGGCCGAGCTATCGACGAGCTGGTCTATGTGGGGGAGCGGAAAGTTGTCCTTAGGGCAGGCCTTATTGAGGTCGGTGAAGTCGACGCACATACGCCACTTCCCGCTTGACTTCTTGACCAGAACTATGTTTGCCAGCCACTCCGAGCAGGGCACATTTCTGATGAAGTTGGCGGCGAGGTGCCGATCAACTTCCTCTTCGATAGCCTTCTGTTTGACCGGGGCAAAGCTTCTTTTCTTCTGTCTGACAGGCCGGGCCGCCGGATCAACTCCGAGCTTGTGGGAGATGATTTTGGGGTCAATCTCAGGCATGTCAGCAGGCGCCCGGGCGAAGACGTCGGAGTTGCTTCTGAGGAATCTGATCAGGTCATCCCGCTGAGTCCCCGTCAGGAGCGACCCGACCTGGACGGTCTTTCCCTGTCTCCTTCAGTTAGGGGCACCTCGGTTAGACGTTCGACCGGTACTCCACGGACCTCCTTCCGCCCGTCTCGGGTGTCCAGGGAACCTTTGATGTCATCACATGCCTCGGCGTCGTCGGCATGCTGCTCGGGCGAAGACATTTCGGTAAGGCCTATCTTCGCGACCCACTGGCTCCCGTATACCCGACTTATCCTGCCCCGATCGAGAGGGAATTTTATTGCCAGGTGGTAGGTTGAGATCTGGGCGTGGAGGGAGTTCAGCGTCGGGTGGCCGAGGAGGACGTTGTAGGCCGACGGAACTTTCGCTACGATGAAGTCCACAGGCAGGATGCGTGTGTGGTCGGCCTCCCCGATCGTGAACTGCAGGGTGACCACCCCTTGCGCCGGGATGGAGTGGTTGGTGAACCCCGAGAGGACGTAGAGGTCGGTTTCAGGTCTGCTAGGGTAAGCTCTATACGCAGGAAACAGTCGTGGAAGAGGATGTCCGATGAACTTCCCGAATCGATGAGTATCCGGTGGACCTCGTACCGGTGGATTTAAGCTGTGATCACCAGCGGGTCATTGTGGGGCACGGATATGCCATAGAGATCCTCGTCGCCAAAGGTGATGGGCTCTTGGCCTCTAGCACTTTTGCTCGGGCGGTCGCCGGAGCCTGTGAAACGGCAACCAGCGAGGGAGCCTGTGAAACAGAAGATCACCGCCAACTGATGGAGGCCCTTTTCGGGTCTTCGTCAGATGTTGTCTTCCGTTGATCTCCCGGTGGATTTTGGTGGTGATCTTCTGTTGCGTGTGGATCTCAATGGGTTTTGATGAGATTGGTGATTTGAGGAGTTTAGCGCCGAGTACCTGCAAAGAAGTCCCGGGGTGGTTTGGTACTACCAAAGACCCCCCAACGATCAAGTTAGTGCTAGATCCGAGCAGAGTAACGGCTAAGTGGAGTAAAAAATGGCTTACTTGACCACTCTGTGATGGGGGTTTATATAGCGGTGGCAGCACGCAGCGGCAGGCGCGAGAGTCTCACCGGCCGTTACGCTCCCGACGTCACGCCCGCGTGAAGAGCGGATCACCCATTAATAGGGATCGTGATGGCGTGGAACGTGGGACGTTGCTGGCTGAGAATCTGCACGTGGCGAGATTTTAGGAGCAGCGGTTACGCCTGCGAGTAGTGGAGTTGGTCGGTCGGAGGAGCCGAGGAAGACGGCCTCGGCTGGGGGGCTCAGAACCGAGCAAGAGGGCTGAGGGGTCTTGGTCCTGTGGCAGCTCGGGACGAGCCGAGGGGCCGAAGAGGAAAATTTGCAGGGGGCCCCGAGGAGGGCCAGCTTGAGCTTGCAAGTCGGGTACAAGGGTGGCCTGGTCGGCCTCTATGGGCCCTTCCTTCCGGGTCTTGGGACATGTCATCCGCCACGTGTCCTGATCTCGTATCGCCAGTATTGAGCATCATCACCAAGTGAATTTTCTAATATTCTTTTGACAATAATCTATTTCCAATGGGGGAAAATATATTACCGGGGGAAGGTATAAAATGGGTAAATTTAATTGGCCCAAAACATAACGTGGTAAACACTGCCGAGAGATATATCCATGGCAATAGTTGCATTAGCAACAAAAGATATAGCGAGGGAAACGTTGCAAATAAAATAAGAGGCCGCCCGTATCTGCATCCCTAGGTTCGGATCCTCTCCATTAGCTAAAAGGACTGGAGAGTCCAGTGCAAACACATCAGCCTTGGAGTTTCATCTAAGGGTTGTGAGGCATTCAGCAAAGGATAAGTGAGGGCCCATTTGGATACCTTGGACCTGTCCCAAATGATGATCTCTCTTAAGCTCATTTACTTCCCCTGCTTTTACTCTTTTGCTATTTGGATTTTGGGTAAAAATAAATAAAAATTAATTATTAAATCTTTGCTTTTGCAAAACAAAAAATCCCCCAATCTCTCAATTTTGGGGAAATAAGAGAATACCTGATTTTTTCTTTCTCTGATATTTCCTCAATATCAATCTCCAAACATCTTTCCCTCTCAATCTTAATTGACGATACAAAATAGGGAATTTTATGCCTTAAAATTGGGATTAAGGCTTTCAAGTTATGATCCGCTAAAAAAACATTAGACTTGAAATATGCTCGTTGTTTCATATTACAGATCGATCAATTGCCCACCAACAAGATATTCCAACGAAAATACAGAATCAATGGGTTTTGGCAAATTGGGAACAAGCCACGCTTTATGTATAAAAAGATAGAATGGGGGAAGATCAAGAGTTGAAGTGCTTGGTGGATAGAAACTCTTAAAACTAGTATTTTGCACATGCATCACACATGTGTGTATAACGGCCAACATATATGTTGAAAAACATATATACTGATAATTTTTTTATTCTGGATATTACATGAAATATTTTAAAGATATCTATGGTTTTTCTAAATTTTAATTAAATGAGTGCAGTTAGTGGTAATATCAGAATTGAGAAATTTATGAGCCGTGCAAAATAACAAAGGTATATTTTTGGGCTTTTGATCATAAGAGAGAGAGTGTAATGAATACGATTATGAGAGAGCGAGAGAAAGAGAGTTGTTAACTTTTCATTTTCTTATTTTTGTTTTTTGTGGTAGATGAGATTGACATCTCCAATTCTAAACTTTGGCTATAAAATTTTTATCATTTTTTATATTTTATATTTTGTTGATTAATAATACCAATCAACAACTTCTGGTTGTAATAGTAAAGATGTTAACTGAGAGAGGGTTATTAGAACTTTATTATTTTTTCTAATTTTTTTTGTTGATTAATGATATCATCTAAATACTTCGAGTTATAAGAGTAAAGATGTTGAGAGAGAGAGAGAGAAAGAACAAAGGACAAAGAGGGGTTTAGGGGGTGATGGACCTCTGGATCTCCTTCAGATGTTATCTTCCGTTGATCCCTTCGTGTGTTGATAGACGGCTGAGATTTGAGTTGGAGGGTTGACTCCTGGAGCGTGTGAATCTCAGTGGGTTTTGTATGGTTATGGCCGAGCTACATGCAAAGAAGTCCCGGGGTAGTTGTGCCACCGAGGACCCTCCGACGATCAAGTTAGACGGGGTATTTTGGCAGAGTAACGGCCCAGTGGAGTAAAAATGGCTTACCTTGACCGTCCGAGAGAGGGGTTTATATAGCGGCAGGAATGGACAGGCGGGCGCGAGAATCACGCCGGCCGTTACGCCCCTGGCATCACGCTCGCGTGATAGGCGGGATCCTGCATTAATGACGAGATAGGCTCGTTAATGGAGGATCATGATGGCATGGAACGTGGGACCGTAGGCGGCGGATATCTCACGTATGGCGAGATTCGTAGAGCCGTGGCGGAGACGCATGTGATCAGTGTTGTGGGTCGGTCTGGGTGAGACCGAGGAAGATGACCTCGGCAGGAGGCTCGGGCACGAGCGGGGGGAGGGCGAGGCATCTTGGTTCTATGATAGCTCGGAGGCGAGCTGGTGGGTGGTCTGGGAGGCCACCGAAGGTCGAGAGACTCCTCGGACCAGGGGCCCGAGGTGTGATTCCAACCGAGGCTATTGATCCTTTCTTGAAGGTTCTGGGACACGTCATCTGCAACGTGTCAGCTGGAGAGTCACCGATATCGAGCCTTATCATTATCCCCCCACTCTCGTCTCGACCCGCTCCTGGGTCGGGTCGAGAGTGGTCTGACCAATCACTTGAGGTGAGCTCTCATTCGAAGATATCGTCGGCGCGCATTCCCGGGCAGAGTAGTACTTTCTTGATGGCATCGGCGGATCAGGGGAGAGATCTCGCATTAAAGGGAAGCGCCGGATCGTATGTACGTTTGTCGAAGCGATAACCCATGTGTCTGGCATTGGTTGGCTGGAGAGACGTGCCGTAGGAGTTCCCGCGCCCGAAGGGATGCGCCCAATATGAGTACAACAGGTAGAACGTTGTCGGTCGTTTGTTGCAAAACGTTGTTTTGGCAAGAGGCGGTCGGAGCCGTAGGATGCGTACGCCGACAGCTATAAATAGAGGTGGGATCCCCATCAGGGCCCATACCTCATCATAATTTCCTCGTCCCTAGTCGTGTTAGCTCAGCGCTCTTTTCCTCAGGTCAGATTCCTTGTGTTTGATTTCCCGAGGACACCCCCCTTTGATCAGGTTAGATGTCTTCTTCTGAGGAGTCTGTAGATGTAGTCCAGGTAGAATCTAGGGAGTCTTCTGAAGCTTCCACTTCTACTTCTTTCTCTTCCCCCTCTGAGTTGGAGTTGCCTCGGGGGCGGTCCCCAGAGCACCGTTCGCGGGTGTCCTTGCCGTGCAATCCTCGTTGAGGTGTGCATAGGAGCTCATCAACATCAAGACTCGTTTCCTCATTCCTCCCGGCTATTCGCTTCGTCTAGCCGAGGAGGGAGGGAGGGCAAACCAGGCACAAGGCAGTGAGGTTACCTTGTACCTAGAGGCATTTTGGGCCGGGTTGCGTCTGCCCTCCCCCCCGAGGTGAGTGAGGCGTTGAATTGTTTTAGATTAGCCTCGGGCCAACTGGTGCCGAACTCCTGGAGGATCCTCCTCGGGTTCCTGGTCCGGTTGAAACTAAATCTGATCCCTTTCAGTCTGAGTCTTCTCGTCTCTTCCTTTTGCTATAAAAACCACCCTGGCGCTCGTAGGGGCGAGCCGAGCTGGGTATACCTCTCTTTTAGAAAACAACGGGGGGACGCCGCCGAGTCGGGAATCGTCATAGTATCTTCTTCCATTCACGAATGGAAGAAGAAGTTTTTCTTTATTGCACCGCCCGAGGGTGAGAATTGGCCTATGCCCACTCAGTGGCAGGGGGCCAGCTGTCCGTGGGTGAGTCGAGTGAATGATCCCAACGCGGTAGCGGTGTCGAGGTAGGAGCCCTTCCCTCAGGTCGATGTGCTGCTGTCTGAACGGGCCCTCAGTTGGGTCGGGCTCAGCCCCGCCGAGTACGCGGGTAAGTTAGGAGCTTTCAGGCGACCTGTTTGGACTTGTGCATTCTTTTACTTTTCTGGCATTGCTGAATCCTCTGTATTTTGTCTTATGCAGAACCCATAGACCTAAACAAGTTCCGGGCGGCAGTGGTTGACGTGAAGAAGGGGAAGAAGGCTGGAGGTGCCGGCCCTTCTCTCCCATTGCTGGCTCTGGCTCCACCGGCGGCCGCTCCATCTAGGCGCCCAAGCGCTTCTCGGGCCCCCGAGTCCAGCCGTGCGCCGGTCCGAAAGCGTGCTAGGGAGCAAGAGCCTCGGGCTTCCGAGGTGGGAGCCGAGACCGATTCTCCCGCGTCGCTCCTCAAGAGGTTCTATAGGACAGCGCCCCCCCCCCCGGCTTCCCCGATCCTCATGGATGACGGGGAGATCCGCTTCGAGGTGCCCTCGGGACTCTCCGTCAGCGACAGCCTGCTCTAAGAGATGGAGAGGTCGTCCGAGGGCAGAATCTCTCAGGGGACCCTCCGGGCCCAAATGGCGGCCATAGCTCAGGAGGCCGTGCAGGTTAGTGCCCGCATCCTACTTGGTTCTTCATTCAGCGTTTTTGTTCGCATGGTTGGGTGTCTCCCTTTCCTTTTTAACCCTTTCTTTTCTTCAGGTCCTCCAGCATGTCGCCCTCGTCGTCAACATGGAGGGTGAGGAGATAGCCCCGGCCATGCAGGCCGCAGGCCGTGAGGAGAGCTCAAGGCAGGAGCTGGAGGCGGCGATGGAGAGGATCGCTGCCCTTGAAGACCGGGTGGCGGCCGGGAGTCGGGAGGTCGCCTGGTGCCAAGAGACCGTCCGAGCCGCTGAGGCCAAGTAGGAAGACTCCTAGGTGCTCGTCGCCACCTTGAAGAAGATGACAAATTCCCTCCGAGGGGAGAATGGGGCGGCGATGGACAGGGTGAAGCGCGCCGAGCTTCGAGCGTTGAAGGCTGAGCGTCAGGCGTCGGAGGCAGTGGAGAGCTATAAGAAGTCGGACCTGTTCTACGCGGACCTTGCTGAAGCTGCCAGCATCATTTGGCACAACGTCCTCGACGCTGTCAAAGCCCAGATGCCGGAGTTCCCTGACGGCGAGCTCCGGGCTGCGTATCCCCTCAGGGAAGGGGTGCAGGGGGATGCTCCCGGCGGTGCTGCAAGGGAAGAGGCCCCTGGTGGGCCCGTTGGGGCCAGTCGGAAGTCCCAGCCGACGGCGCTGAGGTTTCCACCGTGGGTGCTGACCCTGAAGATGCCGCCCCGATGGTCGCAGTGGACGCGCGGCTCATCGGGGTTCTCCCCGGCCCTAAGGCCTGAACTTCCTCGCCTCCTTGTTTTGCGCCAAAATTTTGTAAGCCTCCAGGCATTTTTGTAAGGCTGGGGAGCCCATAATACCTTTGTAAATACTCCTGACCCTTATGAATAGAAAATCCATTTTGCAGTTTCTTTGCGTGCGCATTTTCCTTTTGTTTGTAGTAAACAATTGTACTTGCACCGTACTGCTTTCATCTTTAGGTAGGTATTTCATTTAGCGATCACACATCGAGTTGAATTCTATCACTTGCCAAGTGTGCAAAGACTGGTGGAAGGTCAGTATCCCCATAGCCCCGAAGTCGAGGTGGAGATCGCTTAGACATGGATGGACCGAGCAGGGTAGCTGCGGGAGGGGCCGTAGGAGGCCTGCTAAGGATGGGCCGGGCAGGGTTGTTGCCCGGTGGCTCTTGGCGAGGGCTCTGATCCTTAGCACGGGAGGGGCCGTAGGAGGCCTGCTAAGGGCATGCCGGGCAGGGTTGCTTCCCGGTGCCTCTTGGCGAGGGCTTTGATCCTTGGCGTCGTGGGGTAGGGAATTACCAGCCAAGGATAACTGAGCAGCGTAGCCGCTCCGTTGCCTCTTGGCGAAGGCTTTGATCCTTAGCGCGGGAGGGGCCGTAGGAGGCCTGCTAAGGACAGGCCGGGCAGGGTTGCTGCCCGGTGCCTCTTGGCAAGGGCTTTGATCCTTAGCGCGGGAGGGGCCGTAGGAGGCCTGCTAAGGACGGGCCGGGAAGGGTTACTGCCCGGTGCCTCTTGGCGAGGGCTTTAATCCTTAGCGCACGAGAGGCCGTAGGAGGCCTGCTAAGGACGGGCCGGGCAGGGTTGCTGCCCGGTGCCTCTTGGCGAGGGCTTTGATCCTTAGCGCGGGAGGGACCGTGGAGGCCTGCTATGGACGGGCCGGGCAGGGTTGCCGCCCGGTGCCTCTTGGTGAGGGCTTTGATCCTTAGCGCCGGAGGGGCCATAGGAGGCCAGCTAAAGACAGGCCGGACAAGGTTGTTGCGTGGTGCCTCTTGGCGGGGCTTTGATCCTTGGCGTTGTGGGGTAGGGAATTACCAGCCAAGGATAACTGAGCGGGGTAGCCGCTCCGTTGCCTCTTGGCGAGGGCTTTGATCCTTAGCGCGGGAGTGGTCGTAGGAGGCCTGCTAAGGACAGGCCGGGCAGGGTTGCTGCCCGGTGCCTCTTGGCGAGGGTTTTGATCCTTGGCGTCATAGGGTAGCGAATTACCAGCCGGGGATAACCGAGTAGGGTAGCCACTCCGTTTCCTCTTGGCGAGGGCTTCGATCCCTGGCATCAGTGGGTAGGGGAACTACCAGCCGGGGATAACCGAGCAGGGTAGCTGCTCGGCCTTGTGAGGTTCCCTCCGACTATCACTGGTTCGTGAGCATTGGGAGGAGTGACCGTCGCAGGCTGCACGTGTCAGGAGAGCCAGGGAGTCGCGTCAGCTCTGCCACGTGGGGGCGCGGCATTGGAGTAACCTTGATGGATCCCGGGATTCGTGCCCATGCACGCGCAAATCTGGGTCCTCAAAGATTTTTTTTGAGGCTATAAATAGAGAAGGAGACGGCAATTTCTTCGGCATCGCTTTATGAGATGACTGGGCGCATGTACTCGATCGAGGAGATCATTTCCTTCGACGCCGTCTCCGTGTATGACCAATCCCTGTCCGAGGATGGGTACCGGGGGGTGGTTCAGCGTTGCTTCCCCCAATCAGAGCAAAGCTCTGCTTTGAAAATTTAAATTTTAATAAATGAAGCAACGCTTCAGATTATTTGCCCGGGCGCAACATGCCACGTGTCCGACGCTGATACGTCAGCGCAGCGCCCAAGAAGGCGTACCCAATCAGAGCAAAGCTCTATTAAAGGAAGCAACGCTTCAGTTGCGCAGGCAGATGCGCTAGCGCAGTAGCGCTGCGCTGTGCGCTGCGCGACAAGTGTCAGCGCAGATGCGCTAGCGCAGTTGCGCTGCGCGACACGTGTCATGCGCTGGGGCATCTGCGCCAAACAGAATTAAAATTTTAAGAAATCTTTTCTGTTCTTGTTAAAATAAGAAGATTTTCTTCTGCAAAGCAGAAGCCCTTGGATCAAAGATCCAATGGTGGGGAAAATTCCCCGAATCACTCAGAGAAAGATCTTTTTAACAAATTTAACTAATTTATGGGCACTATAAAAAGACCCCTATACCTCAATTCAAAGGCATAAACATTTTCTAAAAAAAAGGGGAAGGGAAAGAGAGCTCTGAAGAATTCTTCAAAAAACAAAAAGGTAAAAACCTTTAAAAAAAAAGAAAGTTCTCTCATGAACAGATCATGGATCTAAAAACAAGATCAATGATTTTTAATAAAAAAAATAATAATAATAACAAAATAGTGCTTTGCACTTTTATGAACCTTTGGTTCATTGAGATAAGAAAAATAAGAAAAAAACTTATCTTTTCTTTGATCTAAATTAGATCAAGAAATCAAATAGTGCTTCGCACTTCTGTTATTGAATCTAAAAGATTCTTAGTGCTTTGCACTTCCAAACTGCGTTGTTGCGCTCTTGAGAGAGCGCCACGTGTCAGCTACAATACAACTTGCATTATACACTCTTGAAATAAAGCTTTGCTCTCTGGAATTGGCGCAACTCACCAGAGCGCGCCACGTGTCAGCAGCGCAACAGCGCAGCGCACTGCGCTGTTGCGCTTGCGCTCACCAGAGCATGACACGTGTCCTCACCATAAGCACTTGCGCTCTCTGACTGGCGCAAAGCGCTTGAATAATGCAATGCATTTATTTTACTGAAGGGCCAGGCCTAAATCAGAGGGGCCTAGTAGGCCGAATTAAATTGCAATACAATGAAAAGGGGCAGAGCCCAAACAAAAATTGAAAATGCAATAAACAGGGCAGAGCCCAAACAAGACTGATGCTCTGCATCATATATAAATGGGCACAGCCCTGACAAAATAAATAATGTCATGCATTATTAAACAGGAGCAGAGCCCCAGTAAAGGTCTAATAGACCAAAAATAAATAAAATGTTGAACATGTTCAACGGGACTTAGCCCAATTCTGGCCGTAAGTCCTTAAATTAAATTGACTGAGCAAGATTGCTCCCTTAAATCAATTTACATCTGGTTCGAGGGTACATCTCCGAACTCCTCTGACATCTGCCGTTGTAATCCTTCAACGACGTCAGAGAGACGACGGGTCCCAACGACCACACATGAATACGGACTGCGGGGTCCTTAAACTCGTGGACCGAAACGTCCTTAAACTAATGTTGGACCGAAACGTCCTTAAACTAATATTGGACCACCACGTCCCTAAACTGGAATATGGACCGAAACGTCCTTAAACTAATGATGGACCACTACGTCCTTAAACTGGCGATGGACCGAAACGTCCTTAAACTAATAATGGACCACCATGTCCCTAAACTGGAATATGGACCGCCATGTCCCTAAACTGGAATATGGACCAAAATGTCCTTAAACTACATATTGACCGCAACGTCATTAAACTAAACAATAGAGCCTCCAAACGCTCTTTTACCGGATCTAAACAGTCCCGTTTAAGTTGATCTTAGCCCCAAACACGGCTAATGTATCCTTAAACATTCAAATGGACTATAAAACTCCAAATCAACTCTGGTTCGAGGGTACATCTCTGAACTCCTCTGACACCTATCGTTGTAATCCTTCAATGATATCAGAGAGGTGACGAGTCCCGACGGCCATATATTAAATGGATTATCACGTTAAGTTGATCTTAGTCTCAAACAGGACTATCGTATCCTTAACGAACGTTTAAGTTGATCTTAGCTGCAACGCGACTAATGCATCCTTAAACTAAAAACACCAAACCCAAATCTAAGTAAATACGGATTTGGACTAATCCACGTCCTACGGGCGACGGCATTACTCAGTCTCCGTATACAATCCACGGGCAACCACAAACAAAACAAACACACACGATACGAAGTGAAATTCTGGAGAAGGAGAAAGTTGTTACCGCGATGCGGTAGCGTAATTAACTGCAGGGGCTTGCGACTGCAGGGAAGAGCGTCCCCACAATCAAAAACCCCTCAAGCGAGGGGGAATCTGACGAAGTCTGCTATATCGGCCGCATCCGTCTAAACCTCCGATACACGGTGCCATAAATCAACTTGGCATCTTCGGAGAGGTGGATGGATAAAACCAAATAGCATCTGCCCCAAATCTCAGCGTCCGGACATCGCGGTCCTGTGCGCCGCCATTCGGAGGGGAACAGATTCTGGCACGCCCGGTGGGACCTCTTCCTCTTTCCACTCCACACTTCATGTGTCGTCTTCGCGAACCAATCGCGGTTTGTTAAATTGTTGCCTTCGGATTTCAAGTTACTAAGATTTGGTCTCTTGCCTGGCGCAGAACTCAAGATTCAATGGCCTCTAACTGCACCAACTGCTCGAAGTGCCACTGCAATGGACGCTCCACCTCCCCCGGAGGTGTAGCATATGGGCCCCAAGCAGCTTCCTTCCTCACTCTGCCAGTAGACCAGGTGACCCAGGCCACCACCGGCCTATTTTTCGGGACCATGATCCCGCCTACAAGCTTCCCTATGCCAATACCTGCACCGGAAGTGAACAAGAAGTCGGTCTTCAACCGACTAACTGCTACGACGACCCCTGTCAACGGGTCGCCCACTACCAAACCGACAGCCTCTATTTTCACCAGGCTAAATCAGAACTCTAAATTGGCTGTCCCAAGAAAAGCAATAACTGCTGCTCCGGAAGTCGTCAAGGCGGCTTCCCCTGTCAAAGAGTCAGTCTTTTCAAGACTGACGATTCCTGCTCCTATCCCTGCTCGAGGATCCGTCTTCGACAGGTTGAATATCACCCCTCAAAAGGCAACCTCGGTCTTTAAGAGGTTAACACCAGCGGCGCCCCATTCAGACAGGGGGCAAAAAGAAGCTATCTCTATCTCTGAGCCAGTCCCAACGACTCGTCATGCTCGACGTCGCCATTGGCAACGAGTGAGGAAGGCAGGGGGCAACTCTCCCTCAGGGCTAACTCCACCAGCTCCAATGGTGGAAGTCAACGCTGCTGTTCCAACTGGGAACAGCTTTGAACTGCTGAGAAGGGTACGGAAGAACTCTCCAACCGCTACATTGAAGAGATCTCCTCCACCTGCGGAGAGAGTTCCAGCGGCTGTCCTCAAGAATTTATAAAGTTTGGCGGAGGGTTCAAGACTCCGTGATTGACCCAGGTCACTCTCGTCACCAGAAAAAGGCGAAGGTGGAAAAAGACAAGGACCGTCCCATTAAACAGCAGGGGACAGCAGCTGCTAGGATGCCCACTTCAACGGTTCCTTCAACCTCAACGGCCCACAAAAGAAGGAGGCCAGAGAAAACTCCCGCGTCAGCGGTAAAAGTTAAAAATGGCGAACCCAAACGCCATAAGTCAGGGGGAATTGTGGTTTATACCGTCTATGTGGCATCTGGTAAAGAAGACAGCCGCATATCTACGGGTCATCGACCGCTTACCCGATCAGCGACCAAGGCGCAGGAGCAACAGCAAAAGCTCCAAGAAATGATGAACGCTATGGCCGCACTTACAGGGCCAAAAGAAAACCCTGAAACGTCCTCAGACGAACGTCAGGAGGAAGAAACCGACGCTGAATTCCTTCGTCGTATATTGGAGAAGAAAGACAAAGAGGCTGCTGAATAAGCAGCCAACATACAGCGTATGGGCCTCCTCTTCCAAGACATGATAGGGATGATGATACAACAAGATCCTCCGGCTGAAGAGCCCCCGATCGTCCTTGGAGACGATAGGAGAGAAACATCAAATCCTCCACCAGCTCTGTCGACGGCTAAAGAGGATACAATCTCCAAAGCTGATTTGGATGAATACATCGCCCAGCAAATACGGGTTCATCATGCAACCGAAACAGCCGGCCAGGTCATGAAAACGGGGAGACCATATCCGAGTTGGTATGATCAAATCAAGTACCCGCCAGGTTATATGATTCTCAAGTTCCATGTCTACAAAGGGAAGGGCAATCCTCATCAGCATGTTGCCCAGTTCAGGGCACTCTGCGGCAATACCGGTGGTGATGATAAGCTTTTACTTCGCCAGTTTGTTGGAAGTTTATCAGATACGGCATTCGAGTGGTACTCTGAACTCCCGAACGACTCTATCAAAACCTTTGCGGAGATGGAGCTACTGTTTACTCAGCGTTTTGCAAGCGCCAGTGAACGTACCCCGATGACAGCACTGATTAACGCCAGGGTAAAGCCAGGCGAGACGTGGGTTCAGTACGCTATACGATGGCGGAACTTATGGTCAAGGTGCGAGCAGCGCATTGAAGAAGCTCCCGCAGTGGGTATGTTTGTGGGAACCCTTGATCCACAAGCAACCATCTCACAATTTATGATGTTTTTCAAGCCAACTACCTTCCAGGCCTTGATTGACAAACTAGCACAAATGGATCAAATGGGCCATAAACCCCATCTTCTAAGGCCGGACTCCCGAAATGACAAAGGGAAAGGAAAAGCGGTCGTCGTCGCTAATGCTCAACAACAACCGAGCGACTCGAAACCGGTTGCTCGTCAAAATAATATGCGACCGTACGTGCCCCTTGAGGATAGGATGGGACGTCCTTATTCCCTTCCCCGCGATAAAATGAGGAGGTTATTCGAGCTGGCGTTGCGCAACAGACTCATAAATCTGCCGGATCCAAAGCGTCCGTTGCAACCAAGTGACGTCAACGAGCCCAACTACTGTCCTTATCATCGAGTACTAGGCCATCCGATCGAAGATTGCTACGTTTTCAAGAATTGGCTTGAAAACCAGTACCGACAGGGCAAGTTCGCGTTATCTGACAAATGGAAGGTGAATCCCCCGCAGCCGCACACCTCTAAGGGGACGAATACGCCGGGGGCAACATGCCCCGTCATTGAAGAAGCTCCTTGGGAGGTTGTATTATCAACCAAGACCAAGAAGATGCTAAATGATCTTCAGACATGTCCAGCGATCAAGTGGAAGAACCCGTTGGAACCGCAGGTCATTGAAGGGATGTTGAAGCCACGTCCAACTCCAAAGACCGATGGTGGCGGTTCAAGCACTTGCAGCCAGCCGTCAAAATCTTCAAGAAAGAAGAAGAAGAAGAAATCTAAGAAGCTCGTGAAGCCTGGCAACAAGCACACGGACTTACAAAAGCAAATTGACGCGCTGGATGAATACAACCAAAAGGCACGGACTCCCATTACGCTCCAAGAGTTTCTCAACCACGTCTTTCAAGAGGAAGGTGAGGGAGAAAGTTCGTCAGATGAATCTGAAGAATGCGTGGCGAACTGTCATATGATTTCCCATTCGAACGATGAGGAGACCCCTTGTACTGAAACGCTGGGGGCAGATTCTGAACCAAAAGTTCTGGGGCCATTAGATGAAGTAATCGACGCATTCCTTAATGAAGCTCGGTTGAAAAGTAAAGCTGATCGGGAGCGCGAGGCGGCTATATTTGAAAGGGCCAAGTGCTAGCGACTTGGTGAAGGAGCTGAGATGATCCCGCTTGGGCAAAACACCTCCGTTGCCGATAAAAGCCAATTCAAGATGAGGAAAAAGTTTGCTAAGGCCATATCAATGGGCATGAAGCTACCATCCTCTGAAGGAAACATCACTGGTGAAGCGGAAACGCACCCCTCCAATTGCTTATATCACCAGAAGGTGTCGCACCCCACTCAAGGGTGCAAATCTTTCTATAAATGGTGGCAAGGATATGTTGCTCATCGACAACACTTTAAACGGGAAAAGCGTAAAACTCGTCGGGAGCAAACAGATACGATCGAAGGGCTTAAAAGAACTACCGGCGATTGTCGCGTGGTTAACACCGGCGGGTCACAAGTGCCTACATTCGGGAGTGATTCTGATGAAGAACTAGAACTTGCCCCTCTCTTTAAAGAGTCCGCCTCGAGAAAAGAAGAAGAACCGAAGGTTTGCGAAAATATCCGGCTGCGGAATCGGACGCTGCCTGAAAAGAACCTCGGACCCTTAAACAGGAAAGATAAAGGGAAAGAAAAGGTCTCTGAAGATATCGTCTTAGATGACCAAGTGGTGGAAGAGCTAGTTGCGAAAGACCCACCAAAGAAGAATAAGGTGGATTACAACGTCTTAGCACATCTGAGGAAGCTGCCCTCACAGCTCAGCATTCTTGACGCCCTTTTGCTATCAAAAGAGGCGAGAGATTCATTGATTAAGGCGCTCCAAGACCCGAAACAATTCCAAGCATGCCTGGCCGAGGAAAAGATGAAGGATGAATTGGAGGAAGTGCACACGGCTGATGTTACTTTTGGCGATGAAGACCTTCTACTTAGTACGTGCGAACACAATCACCCCCTTTATGTCTTAGGATACTGCCACGATATTAAGATAGGCAAAATCCTGATCGACAACGGATCGTCTGTTAACCTACTCAACGTGCGGGTGTTGAAGGAAATCTGCATGAGCGTCCAGCACCTTGCTCGGGACAAGATCACCATTTCCGGGTTCGACTCCCAATCATTAAAAACTCTTGGATCTGTGATACTGACGCTACGCTTCGGGCTACTCGTCACGGACATTAAGTTCCACGTCATAGACGCCAAGACATGCTACAACGCTTTGCTCGGCTGACCATGGTTACACGAGTACAACATCATCCCTTCTACACAACATCAGTGTATGAAGTATTTTAAGGATGGTTTCGAGTACACCGTGACGGGAGAACTGAACCCTTTCTCTATGAACGAGGTCCGCAAATATGAAGACGCCAAATACTTCTTACCGGATTTCGAAGACACAGAGAAGTGTCACAAGCCAGAGAATAAAGCTAATGCCACCATCCCGGTCTTCGGCAGTGATACTGAGGAGGAAGAGGAGATAGTTTATTCGGGTTCGCCCCAACACAACAAGTCGGGACCATCGGCTCCTACATTGATCTTTGGCAGCGACTCGGAGGATGAAGTCCATGCTGTATTCTCTGCTCGACCTTTAATACAAATGTCCGCTGACGAAGAGCAAAGTCTACAAGTCGCCATGGTGCCGCCTAAATATCATAAAGAACTGGATGCACTTAATATCTACAGTGTAGAAGAGCTGCGGACATTTTATAACCCTCCCAAACGAGAAAGCGAAAGAGCAATTCTATTCTACCGCTCTGAAGAAAACAAAGCGGAGAAAGAAGTCTGGCACGGCGCGGATCCTACGCTCGACAGGCTTCAGCCTATCCGTCTTCCCAGATATTATACAGAGGGTTTGAAGAAGCTGCTGAAACGCCAGGGGATATCCTTCAAACAGACCGTTAGAAAGGCCAAACTCTACGACAAGGTCTGGAACATCCCCGGGACTCAACGCAAACTGCCTAACGGGAGAATGGAAACAAAAGGGCTTGGGTACATCCGGTCAAAGAAACGAGAGCTACTAAACAGCTGTTACGTCATGTATGACTTCGATGAAGAGGAGGATGCTCAATGGGAGCACGCTAATCCTAAACCAGTGAAAGTTCCAGATGCAAAGGAGCCCAGTCCGTCGTTCGAGGAACAAATGGACAAATTTATAAAGGAAGCTGGTCAAAAAGTCCGAGATGATCACAACCGCGAGACGGCCATCTACAAGAAAGCCAAGACGCAATGCCTTCTCCAACAAGCCATGAAGAATGAAGATGCCGCTCCTTGCCAACCTGTTATAAAGAAGGCTCGGCGCAGAAGCAGAAATAAGTCGAAATGCCAAAAAGGTGCTCAACAGCAACAAAGTAGGGCTTAAGAAGCCGCGCAAACGGGAGTCGAGCGTTATTGATCTATCCCTCATGAAGAAAATGGGTCGAGAGTACTCGTTTCCTCGGGACAAGACGAAGAAGATACTTGACCTCGCTCTAAAACATCAGATGCTTACATTGCCGGAGTCTAAACACCCTGAACAAGCGGGCGAAGTCTCACACCCGGACTATTGCTCTTACCATCGAGTAATAGGGCATCCTCTTGAAGATTGCTTCATCTTCAAGAATTGGGTCGAAGATCAGTATCAGCTTGGCAAGTTCGCTCTGTCCGACAACTGGAGGGTAGCACCGCCACAGAAGCACGAGCCCAAGGCTACGAAAGAAAAACCAGTTCCACATTGGGATCGGAAGCGGATCCGCACCTGTCACATGATAACAATACTAAGAGAAGAATCCGAGAACATGGACGGCCTCCCCTGGTGCCTCGAAAACAGCAATGATGAGGTGATCTCAGAATTTCCGCCCGCACCAAAAGAACAGGAGGATGGAATACATACCACTGCAGATAACCTCAAGAAAATTGAGTTGGGGACGGTAAACGATCCGCGACCGACATTTGTCAGCGAACTGCTATGTGAAGAGAGGGTGGCTGCGTTAAAGGACGTCCTTGTATAGCATAAAGATTGCTTTGCATGGAACTATTCTGAGATGCCAGGACTAGATCCAGAAGTTGCTGTGGATAGACTGGCAATATCCCCGGGCGTCAAGCCAGTTAAACAAGCGCCGAGAAGAATGCGGCTCGAGCTCGAGATGAGCATCAACGCTGAGGTCAAAAAGCTGATAGAATCTGGCTTTATCCAGGAAGTTCAATACCCTGAATGGATTGCTAATATCGTCCCAGTGATGAAGAAGAATGGGACGGTACGCATATGCGTGGACTTTCGGGATCTCAACAAAGTCTGCCCGAAGGATGATTTCCTAGTGCCAGTCACCGAACTGATGATAGACAATACATCCACGCATGAGATTTTCTCCTTCATGGACGGCTCATCGGGGTATAACCAGATAAAGATGCATCCCGAAGACCAGACGCACACCGCCTTCAGGACTCCTTTGGGTATATTCTGCTACAAGGTGATGCCCTTCGGTTTAAAGAACGCCGGTGCCACTTATCAAAAGGCCATGACGAAGATCTTCGATGATTTTATACATGAAATCATCGAATGCTATATCGACGATCTCGTGGTTAAAAGCAAATCATATGAGGAACATCTCGAACATCTGAAAACCGTATTTCAACGCCTTCGACGATACAACTTGAAGATGAACCCTCTTAAGTGTGCATTCGGAGTTTCCTAGGGCAAATTCTTAGGATTCATCGTCCGACACCGGGGTATCGAAATAGATCCGTCCAAGATCAAGGCGATCATGGAAATGCCTCAGCCGAAGACTCTCAAACAGTTACGGTCTCTCCAAGGGAAGCTCGCATAAATACGGCGATTTATAGCCAATCTCTCTGGCAAGTGCCGCCCTTACAGGCACCTGATGAAGAAGGGAACCCCGTTCGTCTGGGATCGCAAATGCCAAGACGCACTAGACGAAATCAAACAATACCTGCAGAACCCGCCGGTGTTGGCTGCTCCAGTTAAGGGAAAACCCCTCATTCTTTATACAACCGCCCTCGAAGGTTCTTTAGGCGCGTTATGGGCCCAATAGAATGACCAAGGAAAGGAAAGAGCACTTTACTACTTAAGTCGAGTTCTGCTGGGGGCAGAAAGCAATTACTCTCCCATTGAGAAGCACTGCCTGGCGTTAATCTTTGCGATAACAAAGCTCAGATATTACGCATTAGCACATGAGGTCCGTCTCATTTCGAAGGTTGACCCTCTCAAATATCTAATGTCAAAGGCCATATTGACAGGTCGACTCGCTAAATGGGCTCTGCTCTTGATGGAGTTCTCGATAACATATCAACCTCTCAAGGCAGTGAAAGGCCAGGCCATCGCCGATTTCCTCGCTGAGCATCCGATACCGGCTGATTCTCCTCTGAATTGCGATTTGCCAGACGAACACGCGTTTGACGCGATCGACGGTGGTGATACCCAATGGGAACTTTATTTCGATGGAGCATCTTCCATGAAAAAGCGCAAACAAAGTACCCCTATAATCAAATCGGGGGTAGGCCTCATCTTCATAACTCCACAAGGAGGGATTATGCGCTTCGCCTTATCCTTAACAGAGCCGAGGACAAACAATGAAGCCGAATACGAAGCTTTGATAGCAGGCCTCGAGATCGCCATTGACATGGGAATTGAAGACCTCCTCATATACGGAGACTCCCAGCTGGTCGTTAGTCAAGTAAACGACAACTACCAAACGTGCAAACCGGAGTTGATGAGGTACGGCGAAAAGGTGCAGCAATTGTTGACCCAAATTCCCTCTTATACGTTGGAGAACATACCGCGTGCGGAAAATAGCAAAGCAGACGCGTTGGCCAAACTTGCTAAAGAACTGGCTGACGAGAACCTCGACGACGTTAGAATCGTGGTACAAAGCCGTCGAGTCCTTGCCCCAGCGAAAATATTTCCGGAATCACCCGAAGAAAGGGAAACGACTGAGCGAATGGCTCTGCAAATAAAAGACCGGGAAAAGGCCGAGGATTGGAGGGAAGTCTTCATAGACTACTTTAAGTCCCACCGATTGCCTGAAGAAGCGTCCACAAGACATCAGCTCATAAAGCGGGCTCTATCTTTCGCCTTTGTCAACGATACTCTGTACAAGTGATCGTTTGATTCTCTGTGGTTGAGATGCCTAGGACCTGACGAAGCGAAAAGAATCGTTCAGGAAGTTCACGACGGACTCTGCGGTTCTCACCAAGCGGGCCCAAAAATGAAGTTGAAGATAAAACGGATGGGCTACTACTGGCCCACGATGATTCAGGACTGCCTCGAATATGTGAAGCAATGTTACTCATGCCAAATCCATGGGGACTTCATCCACCAGCATCCAAACCCACTACATCCAACGGTGGCTAGCTGGCCATTCGAAATGTGGGGAACTGACATAGTCGGCCCCATCGAACCAGCATCGTCTAGAGGACATCGTTTCATCCTAGCAACGACTGACTACTTCTCTAAATGGGCAGAAGCGGTACCACTGAGGGAAGTGAAGACGGAGAATATCCTCTATTTCTTCAAGACGCATGTCATATATCGGTTTGGAACTCCGCGACGGATCATCTCCGATAACAGGAAAGCTTACAGAAGCCACAAGATCAGTCGCTTCGCGCAATAGCACAATATAGACTGGAGATATTCCTCGGTTTATAATCCGCGAGCTAACGGTCTAGCTGAGGCCTTCAACAAGACCTTGACGAAGATCATGAAAAAGACGGTGTCTCGAAATAAGAAAGACTGGCACGAGAGACTGCAAGAGGCCCTTTGGGCATATCGAACTACATTTAACACAGCCACGAACACAACGCCGTACGCATTGGTGTTCGGTACAGAAGCAGTACTCCCCCTCGAGATAGAGTTACCCTCTTTACGAGTGGTAGTCCACTATGAGCTGACGGACGAAGAAAATGCTCACCTTCGGCTTGAGGAGCTTGACGCCCTTGAAGAAACACGGCTCATAGCGCAACAAAATCTGGAAGCTTATAAAGCAAAGATGACGCGCTCATATGAAAGACTGACTCGACCGAGGACATTCCGCCAAGGCGAACTCGTGCTAGTGGTCAAAAGGCCTATGATCCCCAATCGCGCTAAGCGAGGAAAATTCGAGCCAAACTATGAAGGCCCGTACATCATAGATAAGGTCTACCAGGGCGGGGCCTATCTACTCATAGATATGCACGGTGAAAGGCCTTTCAGGCCGATAAACGGTCGCTTCCTAAAGGAATACTACGCTTAATGAGCCACAGCCTAGGTCAATGATAGATGACGACGACTACGTCCGCTCGCTATCTTCCTAAGCTCAAGCTTTATAAGCAGTAGCCCGCCTCTCAATGACGGACCGAAATGTCCTTAAACTAGTAGCAGACCGAAACGTCTTTAAACTACTACCGCAGCATCTTTAGGCTGACGAGATAAAAAAAAACATATAAAAAAAAAATTAAAAAAACGGTATGTCCATAAGCAAAAAGGGCACGGATGAAAACCCGAAAGGGCTCCGTGAGTAAAAACAGTAGGGCTACCGGCGAGTGTTCGTGAAAACCCGAAAGGGCGCGACCTCGTAAAAAAAAGAGAGAGAGAAAAACAAATATATAAAAATAAAAAGAATAAAAAAACGGTATGTCCATAAGCAAAATGGGCACGGATGAAAACCCGAAAGGGCTCCGTGAGTAAAAACAGCGGGACTACCGGCGAGTGTTTGTGAAAACCTGAAAGGGCGCAACCTCGTTAAAGGACACTTATAGGATCCTCTCGATTTATGAGGAGAAAACCCTCCTGTAGGATCCTTACGACTTACAGAGGAAACGAACACTTAGGAATCCTCACGATCCCTAAGGAGAAAATACACCTACAAGATCCTCACGACTTGTAGGAAGAAATACCTTTGTGGGACCCTTACGGCTCATGAAGTCAAAAGTCTTAGTCGACAGGACCTTAACCCTAGTCATTAAGCCTCTTTTGTTCGACAACGACAGAGGCAAATGATGACTCGCTCCTGGCAATGTCCCAGTTGTAGCGGTGCTGATGCCGAAATCGGTTTACGGCGAAAAGCCAGTAGGCCGCACATGCATGCAAAATGGCCGAAATGATTGGACAACTCGCAATAAAAAGTAGCGAGTAAAAATAAAAAAAATAAAAAGCCGAAATGATTGGGCAACTCGCAATAAAAGCAGCGAGTAAAAATAAAAAAAATAAAAAGCCGAAATGATTGGGCAACTCGCAATAAAAGCAGCGAGTAAAAATAAAAATAAAAAATAAAAAGCCGAAATGATTGGGCAACTCGCAATAAAAAACAGCGAGTAAGAATAAAATAAATAGCCGAAATGATTGGGCACCGCAAAAAAATAGCCGAAATGATTGGGCAATCGCGACCTTCGCGATATAAAAGCTGAAATGATAGAGCATCGCGGAAATAAAACAAAAAAATGATGATAAAACTTTGGCCCTACAATTAAGATCACATCGATCCCTGTATACAATCCAAGGGCGTAAACAAAAAGGGAACCGTACTTTCCCAACAGGCTCCGCCAGAAGACGAAGCCAAATCTCGACGGTTCATTCCAACTCCGAAGAAACCAGTGTCTTCAGCAAATTCCTTGACTCACGGATACAAACACTCCTTGACGAGATCCTCCTGATCCACGTCGACTCGCAGAGCCACCAGTGCCTCCGTGGGAAATTCTCGACTCGTTTCAAACCCCAAGGAAACAAATAATCCTTGGCGCTTGGGAAATAAATAATCCCTAGCAAATTCCTCGACTCACGGATACAAACACTCCTTGATGAGAGCCTCCTGATCCGCGTCGACTCGCAGAGCCACCAGTGCCTCCGTGGGAAATTCTCGACTCGTTTCAAACCCCAAGGAAACAAATAATCCTTGGCGCTTGGGAAACAAATAATCCCTAGCAAATTCCTCGACTCACGGATACAAACACTCCTTGACGAGAGCCTCCTGATCCGCGTCGACTCGCAGAGCCACCAGTGCCTCTGTGGGAAATTCTTGACTCGTTTCAAACCCCAAGGAAACAAATAATCCTTGGCGCTTGGGAAACAAATAATCCCTAGCAAATTCCTCGACTCCCGGTTACAAACACTCCTTGACGAGAGCCTCCTGATCTGCGTCGACTCGCCGAGCCAACAGTGCCTCCGTGGGAAATACTCGACTCGTTTCAAACCCCAAGGAAACAAATAATCCTTGGCGCTTGGGAAACAAATAATCCCTAGCAAATTCCTCGACTCATGGATACAAACACTCCTTGACGAGAGCCTCCTGATCCGCGTCGACTTGCCGAGCCATCAGTGCCTCCGTGGGAAATCCTCGACTCGTTTCAAACCCCAAGGAAACAAATAATCCTTGGCGCTTGGGAAACAAATAATCCCTAGCAAACTCCTCAACTCACGGATACAAACACTCCTTGACGAGAGCCTCCTGATTCGCGTCGGCTCGCAGAGAAACTAGTGTCTCCGCGGGAAATTCCTGATTCGTCTCAACATGCAAATGAAGCCTCAGGCAGCAGGGACTAAAAAACTTGCTTCCTGAACAATGAGACCCTGCAAGTCAATCCAAAATGGCCTCTTGCATACTATTCACGGGTCTCACTCTCCAAAGTCGAATTTCGACGAAGAGGGAAACAACCGCTTGTGGGTCCTCTCGACTCGTAAGAGGGAAAAATTCTCTTATAGGATCCTTACGACTTATAAAAGAAAACCACACTTAGGAATTCTCACGATTCCTAAGGAGAAAACCCACCTACGATATCCTCTCGATCCGTAGGGAGAAAAATCTCTATGAGACCCTCACGGCTTATAGAGTTGAAAAGTCTTAGGCAGCAGATCTGAACCTGCGGCCTAAGCCATCGCTGATTCTTAAGAAAGTCAAGATGCGTGCTCTACTATCTGTTGACCATGTTTACTAAGGTGGCATGCTGAGAAGAAAAGAAAGAAGAAAGCGACGGAAAGAGCATCTGATCTACATTTGATTAAGCGATCGAAACACATTCATTTATGCAAAAGATTCGGAACAAAAGATAAGACAAGCTGAAATAAGAAAAAAGGGATTTCTATTCATATTGCTAAAAATTCTTACAATCACAAAAGCAATGAATAAGAAACATTATTCAAATTATTACAACGGTATAACCTCAGATCCGGGGCACGGATTGAGGAATTCAAAAGTAAGGCCATCCAGAGTTCTTCTGGCCTTTCTAATTATTCTTATGCGCAGCCTCTCGCGCTCCTCTGTGTCAAGATCATCGGCAAGCCCTCCCGGCCTTCGATAAGCAACGACTATCGTCGTCTGCTGGAAGATTTGATGTAGGATGTCAATGAGGCTGTCCCGCCGTTTCTTCGAGATCATCCCCGTCAGGTACACTGAATGCACCTTGTCTTCGGCATCATCCAGCGCATTAAGCAGTAGGGCCTCGTGAAGACCCGGAAGTGCTCTCCATATTGCTCCCAGCACAACTTTCAAAAGAGCCGAACGACGAGGTAGCAGCCAACCACCGCTTGCGTTCAGACGACCCATGACCTCTGCACATTGAGCGTCTGTAAACTCTTGGTTTTGTTGACGACCCTGTACGCGGATATCGTCATAAGTGATGAACTCGTGCAAACTGTATAGGTGCACCACCATTATGCCTGGAGGAAATACCACAGGAAGATTAGCGATAGAAGAAAAATAATATACATAAAGGGCTAAATTCCTAGAGAGCAAAGCCATGTTCAGGGATTAAAACCCATGAACAAAAGCTCTGCAGATCTATAAGTTTTTCTTTGAGAGCGAAGCTCTGTTTATGAAACCCCAATGGGGATCTCTTTAGATCAAAAGATCTGTGAGAGCAAAGCTCTTTGACTGAGATTAATTTGATTTACATTAATTTTACCTAAAGTTTCTAACTTTGAAAATGAGCAAAGCTCTGCTAGTGAAACCCTGAAGGGATTTTCTTTAGATCAGAAGATCTGTGAGAGCAAAGCTCTGCTGGTTAGGATTAGTTAAAATTAATTTAATCTAAGAATTAATTTTACCTAAAGTTTTTCTAAAAACTTTGGAAAGGAGAGCAAAGCTCTGGAGTGCTTGAAGGCAAGAGCAAAGCTCTGAAGTTTTTTGAAAATAAAAATCTGAAAGATAATAAGCATCTGTGGGGGACCAAAGGTCCTATTTATAGGCCTCAAGTGCCTCTTCGATTCCCAAGAGTTGTCACGGCGGTGGGAATTCCGCCACCGTTGCGCTCACGTTTGGGGCCACGTAAGCGCAACGGTGGGGGGGCATTTGTTTCCCCCAATCAGAGCAAAGCTCTGCTTTGAAAATTTAAAATTTAATAAATAAAGCAACGCTTCAGATTATTTGCCCGGGCGCAACGCGCCACGTGTCCGGCGCTGATACGTCAGCGCAGCGCCCAAGAAGACGCGCCCAATCAGAGCAAAGCTCTATTAAAGGAAGCAACGCTTCAGTTGCGCTGCGATGTGCGCTGCGCGACACGTGTCAGCGCAGATGCCCTAGAGCAGTTGCGCTGCGCTGTGCGCTGCGCGACACGTGTCAGCGCAGTTGCGCTGCGCGACACGTGTCACGCGCTGGGGCATCTGCGCCAAACAGAATTAAAATTTTAAGAAATCTTTTCTGTTCTTGTTAAAACAAGAAGATTTTCTTCTGCAAAGCAGAAACCCTTGGATCAAAGATCCAACGGTGGGGAAAATTTCCTGAATCACTCAGAGAAAGATCTTTTTAACAAATTTAACTAATTTATGGGTACTATAAAAGACCCCTATACCTCAATTCAAAGGCATAAACATTTTCTAAAAAAAAGGGAAGGGAAAGATAGCTCTGAAGAATTCTTCAAAAAACAAAAAGGTAAAAACCTTTAAAAAAAAAGAAAGTTCTCTCATGAACAGATCATAGATCTAAAAACAAGATCAATGATCTTTAATAAAAATAATAATAATAATAACAAAATAGTGCTTTGCACTTTTATGAACCTTTGGTTCTTTGAGATAAGAAAAACAAGAAAAAAAACTTATCTTTTCTTTGATCTAAATTAGATCAAGAAATCAAATAGTGCTTTGCACTTCTGTTCTTGAATATAAAAGATTCTTAGTGCTTTGCACTTCTAAACTGCGCTGTTGAGCTCTTGAGAGAGCGCCACGTGTCAGCTACAAAACAACTTGCGCTATGCGCTCTTGAAATAGAGTTTTGCTCTCTGGAATTGGCGCTCACCAGAGCGCGCCACGTGTCAGCAGCGCAACAGCGCAGCGCACTAGCACAGCGCACTGCGCTGTTGCGCTTGCGCTCACCAGAGCATGACACGTGTCCTCACCATAGGCGCTTGCGCTCTCTGACTGGCGCAAAGCGCTTGAATAATGCAATGCATTTATTTTAGTGAAGGGCCAGGCCCAAATCAGAGGGGCCTAGTAGGCCGAATTAAATTGCAATACAATGAAAAGGGGCAGAGCCCAAACAAAAATTGAAAATGCAATAAACAGGGCAGAGCCCAAACAAGACTGATGCTCTGCATCATATATAAATGGGCACAGCCCTGACAAAATAAATAATGTCATGCATTATTAAACAGGAGCAGAGCCCCAGTAAAGGTCTAATAGACCAAAAATAAATAAAATGTTGAACATGTTCAACGGCACTCAGCCCAATTCTGGCCGTAAGTCCTTAAATTAAATTGACTGAGCAAGATTGCTCTCTTAAATCAATTTACATCTGGTTCGAGGGTACATCTTCGAACTCCTCTGACATCTGCCGCTGTAATCCTTCAACGACGTCAGAAAGGCGACGGGTCCCAACGACCACACATGAATACGGACTGCGGGATCCTTAAACTCGTGGATCGAAACGTCCTTAAACTAATGTTGGACCGAAACGTCCTTAAACTAATATTGGACCACCACGTCCCTAAACTGGAATATGGACCAAAACGTCCTTAAACTAATGATGGACCACTACGTCCTTAAACTGGCGATGGACCGAAACGTCCTTAAACTAATAATGGACCATCATATCCCTAAACTGGAATATGGACCGCCATGTCCCTAAACTGGAATATGGACTGAAACGTCCTTAAACTACATATTGACCGCAACGTCATTAAACTAAACAATAGAGCCTCCAAACGCTCTTTTACCGGATCTAAACGGTCCCGTTTAAGTTGATCTTAGCCCCAAACACGGCTAACGTATCCTTAAACATTCAAATGGACTATAAAACTCCAAATCAACTCTGGTTCGAGGGTACATCTCTGAACTCCTCTAACACCTATCGTTGTAATCCTTCAACGATATCAGAGAGGTGACGAGTCCCGACGGCCATATATTAAATGGATTATCACGTTAAGTTGATCTTAGTCTCAAACAGGACTATCGTATCCTTAACGAACGTTTAAGTTGATCTTAGCCGCAACGCGACTAATGCATCCTTAAACTAAAAACACCAAACTCAAATCTAAGTAAATACGGATTTGGACTAATCCACGTCCTACGGACGACAGCATTACTCAGTCTCCGTATACAATCCACGGGTAACCACAAACAAAACAAACACACACGACACGAAGTGAAATTCTGGAGAAGGAGAAACTTGTTACCTCGATGCGGTAGCGTAATTAACTGCAGGGACTTGCGCCTGCAGGGAAGAGCGTCCCCACAATCAAAAACCCCGCAAGCGAGGGGGAATCTGACGAAGTCTGCTACATCGGCCGCATCCGTCTAAACCTCCGATACACGGTGCCATAAATCAACTTGGCATCTTCGGAGAGGTGGATGGATAAAACCAAATAACATCTGCCCCGAATCTCAGCGTCCGGACATCGCGGTCCTGTGCGCCGCCATTCGGAGGGGAACAAGCGTCTCGAGGGTCACTTCAGCCGGCTCCTCCCTCGGCGGTCGTCCCTCCTGCCGTTGTTGATGTATGCAATTTGGAGGAGGTCCCCGGGGTTGGACAACCCTCTCTTTGAGGAGTTGTTGGACGAGGCGCTCGACAAGGTGCGCTCGATCTTCCTGCTCTGCCTTATCTCAAAGACGAGGCACGACCGATCCTTGGCGCTCATTTTGGAGTGCTTCAAACAGAGGTACATCGTGAGCCAAGGAGCAGGGTACGGAGTGTCGGGTGCTTCTGTGGCGTCCTGGGTTTGCGTGCAGCATCGGCAGGAACGGGCTGCAGAGGGTAGGGCTCGGCTAGCGGAAATCTACTCTGAGTATCATCAGGAGTACTTCCTCGATCTCGTGCCACCTCTGTTGTAAATGTTTCTTTTTATTTTCTTGTAAGGCTGAGGAGCCCGTAGTACCTTTTGAATGAATAAAACTCTTGTTTTAGCAATGTTCTAGTGTTCCTTTCTTATTATTTGAACAGAAAGAACTTTAGAAAAGATTTACATTGCCTTTGCGAAAGAAGAAATATACATAGATACTCTTTCAGAGGTACAACTTGAGTTTCTCAGCGTTGTAAGGCCGTAGAAACTTGCGTCATTCCGCGTCTTGCAAACGGTAGGCCCCGCCAGGCAGTACCTCAGAGACGAGGAAAGGATCGTCCCATTTTGGGGAAAACTTATGCATCCATCCTTGTTCGACGAACTCGTTCCTCCTTAGGACTAAATCTCTGGCCTTAAAGAGGCGACGCTTGACTCGCGCATTGTAGCAGCGGGAGGTCTGTTGTTGGTAGGCGGCAGCTCTGATCTGAGCCCGGTCTCGTTTCTCCAACAAGATGTCCAGGTTAGTTCGGAGTGCCGAGTTGTTCGCTTCGTCGTCGAAATGTTCAACCTGGTGACCGGGGAGGCCAATCTCCGCTGGGACCATTGCCTCGGTTCCGTAGCAGAGGCTGAAAGGGGTTTCCCCGGTGGGGGTTTTCTTCGACGTGCGCAGGGCCCATAGGACCTGGGGCAATTCCTCGACCCAACTGCTTTGGCGTCCTTCTAGATATGTTCGAAGACATCGGAGTACGTCCCGATTAGCGACCTCGGCTTTCCCGTTGCATTGGGGATGTGCGACCGCGGCAAATTTCATAAGGATGTGATATTCGCTGCAAAATTCCTTAACTTTTTCGTTTTCGAAATTTATTCCGTGGTCTGTGATGATGCGCCTCGGGATGCCGAACCGAAGTATCACGTTGTTCTGTAGGAACTTGATAGTTGTGGTAGCGTCCGGTTTCCTGATGGGAATGGCCTCGATCCACTTCGTGAAGTGGTGCACTGCGACGAGGACGTACTTGTGCCCGCCTATACCGGTGGGGAAATGGCCTATCATGTCCATTCCCCACTGGGAAAATGGCCACGGGGAGGTCAGGTCGGTTAGCTCGGTAGCAGGAAGGCGAGGTATGCTTCCATGGAGTTGGCAGCTTTTGCATCTCCTGACCAGCTTCTGGGCGTCCTGATGAATGGTCGGCTAGTAGTACCCCTGGAGCAATGGCTTCTGGATTAAGGTGTGGGCCCCTTGGTGCGCGCCGCCGACCCCTTCGTGGATCTCACAGAGGACGTAGTCGGCTTCGTGGGGGTCGACGCACTGGAGAAGGGGATGAGTGAAGGACTTCTTGTAGAGGTTCTCATTGCTCCAGACGAAGTGGCGAGTTTTGGCTCGGAGACGGCGGGCTTCTCCCAGATCTTCTGGGAGCATACTTTCCCTCAGGAATTCCACGAGGGGCTTCCTCCAGTCCCGGCCTTCTTCCCGGGCCGTATACACTTGAAGTATTGTTGCCCCGTCTTCCACGCTGGGCCGTGGCAAGACCTCTAACAGGATACTTCTCTTGTTGTTGGCCGAGTAGGATGAAGCCAGCTTACTCAAGGCGTCGGCTTGAGCGTTGAGCTGCCTGGGGATCTGCTCTACCTGGACTTCATCGAAGTCCTTCCGCAGTCTTCTTACCTCCACGAGATACTTCACCATCAAGGGCTCCCGTGCCTCGAAACGGTCGGTCACTTGGCCAACGACAAAGGCTGAGTTGCTGCGGATCCAAATTGTTTTCAGCCCAGTCCGGAAGCTATACGCAGTCCGGCCAGGAAGGCCTCGTATTCCGCCGCGTTATTCGAGGCCTTGAACATGAGCTTCAGAGAATATTCCATTTTTGCCTCGTTTGGGCCCCGAATGATGAGGCCAGCACCATAACCTTCCTCGGTCGAGGACCCGTCGACATAAAGGGTCCAATCAGGGATTGAGTCGGGCTTCCCGTCGACAGAGAATTGAGCTGCGGGGGCCGGCATTGACTCCGGCTCCTTACTGGGAATGGTGCACTCGACGATAAAATCGACCAGGGACTGTTCTTTGATGGCCTGCCTCAGGCGGTATTTTATGTCGAACTGGGACAATTCCCACCTCCACTTCTCCAAGCGGCCAGAGGACTCGGGTGAGGCGAGGATAGCCCCCAGGGGGCGCTCGGTAAGAACGAGGATGGTGTGCGTCTGGAAATAGTATTGTAGCTTCCTTGAGGCCACAATGAGTGTCAAGACGATCTTCTCTATGGCCGGATACCTCGTCTCTGCGTCTTTGAAGACGTGGCTCACATAGTATACCGGCTTCTGGACCCCTTCGACCTCTCGTACGAGCACCGAGCCTGCAGCTTGGCCGGATACTGCCAGATAGAGTGATAGCTCGTCCCCTTCAACTGGCCGGGTGAGCAACGGTGGAGTCGCGAGGTGCCTCTTTAATTGTTCAAAGGCAGTCTGGCACTCCTTCGACCACTCGAACCTTGGAATTTTCCTTAGAGCCTTGAAGGACGGGAGGCACTTCTCCCCAGACCTCGACATGAAACATGACAGAGTGGCTACCCGCCCCGTTAGCCGCATGATCTCGACGTTAGTCTTAGACACGGCCATGTTGAAGTGGCACTGATTTTCTCCTGGTTAGCTTCGATCCCGTAGTCCGTGACCATGAAACCGAGGAACTTCCCCCGGTGACCCTGAATGCGCACTTGGAGGGGTTCAGTTTCATCTTGAACTTGCGGAGGACGTCGAAGGCCTCGCCCGGATCCTTGGCGTGGTCAACCGATGAGACCGACTTGACGAGCATGTCGTCGACATAAACTTCCATGTTCCTGCCGATCTGTGGTTTGAACATGCAATTGACCAAGCGCTGGTACGTAGCTCCGGCGTTTCTGAAGACAAAATGCATTACCTTGTAGCAGTATACCCCTCGGTCCGTTGTGAATGCGGTGAAATCCTCATCTGCCGGATTCATACGGATCTGATTGTAGCCGGAGAAAGCATCCATGAAGCTCAATAGTTCGTGGCCTGCCGAGATGTCGACGAGCTGATTTATCCGAGAGAGGGGATAGTTGTCTTTTGGGCAAGCCTTGTTGAGGTCGGTGAAGTCGACGCACATGCGCCACTTCCCGTTTGACTTTTTGACCATGACTACGTTCGCCATCCATTCTGAGTAAGGCCCATTTCTAATGAAGTTGGCGGCGAGGAGCCTGTCTACCTCGTCCTCAATCGCCTTCTGTTTGATCGGGGCGAAGCTTCGCTTTTTCTGCCTGACGGGTCGGACCGTAGGATCTACCCCGAGCTTGTGAGATATGATTTTGGGGTCGATCCCAGGCATATCAGCAGGTGCCCAGGCGAACACGTCGGAGTTGTTTCTGAGAAAATGAACCAAGTCGTCTCGCTGAGTTCCTGTCAGAAGCGACCCGACCTGGACGGTTCGCTCATCGTCCCCTTCTACGAAGGGGACATCTGTCAATGGCTCCACCGGGGCCCCTCGTACCTTCTTTTTCTCGTCTTGAGTGTCCAGAGAACCCCTGATGTCACCCTCGGCCTCAACATCGTTGTTTGGCCGTTCAGACGAAGATATTGCGATGAAGCAAACCTTTGCAGTCCGTCGGTCTCCATAGGCCCGACCTATCCCGCCTTGGTCGAGCGGGAACTTCATCGCCAGGTGGTAGGTCGATATCTGGGCCCTGAGGGAGTTTAGTGTAAGGCACCTGAGGAGGACGTTGTAGGCCGATGGGATTCTCGCTACGATGAATCCCATAGGCACTGTTCGCGCATGGCCCGCCTCCCCGATGTTAAACTGGAGAGTGATTACTCCTTCCGCCGGGATGGAGTGGTTGGTGAACCTTGACAAAACGTGGGAGGTCGGCCTCAAGTCCGCTGGAGTGAGCCCCATGCGCAGAAAGCAGTCGTAAAAAAGAATGTCCGCCGAGCTTCCCGAGTCGACCGGCATCCTCTGCACCTCGTATTGGTGGACCCGATCGGTAATCACCAGAGAGTCGTTGTGGGGGCAGGGATATGCCGTGGAGGTCTTCGTTAGTAAAAACGATTGGCTCGGTTGCTCTGGCCTTCTTCTTCGGATGGCCGTTAGTCTCCACGACCGGCGAGGGGTGCTGAGCCTCATAGGTATTCGACATACCCCCCGCTGACATGACCATGATTTGGTCGATTGTCAACTCGCCGGGAGGGGGACGTTAGTCTTGCTCATGGTCAGCTTGCCGCTTGTCCCGCAAGTACGCTGCCAGGTGTTCCGAGCGAATGAGCTCCTCGATGTAGTCTCGGAGCTGCTTGCAGTTCTCCATGGAGTGGCCTTGCGACCAATGGAAGCCACAGGGGCCCCGGGTGCGCTTTGCCGCCATGCGCGAGACTGGGGGAGTTTGAAGAACCTCTCGCCTTTTGCCTCCTCCAGCAGTACCGTCTGGGAGACATTGAGCGGGGTGTATTCCTAAAACTTCGAGGAGTAGGGCTTCGGCCGCTCAATCTTCTTTTTCTCTTCCCGGGCCCTTTTCTTGTAATCAATTTGTTCTGTCCGGGGCAGATTGGCGTTCACCTCATACTCGAGCTGGATCTCTCGCTCGGTCCAGGCCTTTACCTCGACCATGGTCTTAGGTTGCGCTAATGCAAAGAAGCGTAACCACTCCTTGTGCCTAAGACCTGACCTGAGGGCCGTAATGACCGTCTTGTCCCGGTGTTCCGGGACCTCGAGGAGGGCGTTGTAGAAGCGGGTGACGTACCCTTTGAAGGTTTCTTTTTCCCCGCTCTTGATTGTGAAGAGATGGTCGACGGTTCGCTTCTGTCGTCTATTCCTAACGAAGCGGCCGAGGAATTGGGTGGCCATCTCATCGAAAGTTGAGATCGAGTGCGGCGCGAGTCCTCGGAATCAGTCTCGTCCGGAGCGGTGAGAGTGGCCGGGAAAGCGCGGCATTAGGCGGCGTCGGAACAGTCCTGGAAACTCATCCCGGCTGTGAATGCGTCCAAATGGTCCTTCGGGTCGGACTTCCCGTCGAAGAGTGAGACCTTTGGGGGCTTGTTCCGGGAGGAGAGATGGACGATGAGCAGTTCTTCGGTGAAGGGCTTTGTGAGCAAGTCGGCGACGTATTTAGCCCCATCGCTCGAATGACGATCTTCCCGATGCATACCCTCGATCTTCTTTTCGAGGACGTTGAGTCGGCCGTGGTATCCCGAGGAGTCGGCATACTCCGATATTTGGCCTCGACTGCCGGGGGCTTCTGCGTGGCCACGGCCCCGATTCCGTTCAATGACGATCCTCAGGTCTCCTGGCGAGGTCATTTTCGAGCTGCCGTGGCGAGTCCCATGCGCGTGACCCCGCCGAGGGAGGGGGTGCCGGTCATGCCTGGGTGCAAGCGAGCTAACAGATACCTCCTCGGGAGGGACGGGGGCGTGAGGGGGCTCAGGGCGAGGCGCTCTGGCATAAGACCTCGGATTTAAACTGTGCGGCGCCCACCGGGTCATGGAGTATGACAGCCCGGGGGATGACAGCCCGGGGGATCTACGGCCGCCGGAGACCGCGAGGCGGTGATCGGCTGTGCCAACGCGGGCAGAGTCTTCTCTCCCTCTGTAGGGGTCCCGATCCCGAGGTTGGGGAGCAGCGACCTGGGGAGCTTGCCCGGCCGTTTGGACACGGACGAGTGCATCCATAACGGACGCGAGTCGATCTATCCGAGCGGATAGAGCGTGAATGGCGTTTGGTGGGAGGAGGGGATTCTCCCTCGTCTCCACCGTGAGGAGGCCGACGACTGGTGCTTGGATCGTCGCGGTGGCCTCTTGCCATGTAGTCGAGATCGGAAGATGAACTTTTGGTTGAGTGGAATTTAAGGTTCCCACAGACGGCGCCAACTGATAGATCTCTGGATCTCCTTCAGATGTTATCTTCCGTTGATCCCTTCGTGTGTTGATGGACGACTGAGATTTGAGTTGGAGGGTTGACTCCTAGAGCGTGTGGATCTCGGTGGGTTTTGTATGGTTGTGGCCGAGCTACCTGCAAAGAAGTCCCGGGGTGGTTGCGCTACCGAGGACCCTCCGACGATCAAGTTAGACGGGGTATTTTGGTAGAGTAACGGCCTAATGGAGTAAAAATGGCTTACCTTGACCGTCCGAGAGAGAGGTTTATATTGCGGCAGCAATGGACAGGCGGGCGTGAGAATCACGCCGGCCGTTACGCCCCTGGCGTCACGCCCGCGTGATAGGCGGGATCCCGCATTAATGACGAGACAGGCTCGTTAATGGGGGGTCGTGATGGCGTGGAACGCGGAACCGTGGGCGGCGGATATCTCACGCATGGCGAGATTCGCGGAGCCGTGGCGGAGGCGCCTGTGATCAGTGCTGTGGGTCGGTCTAGGTGAGACCGAGGAAGATGACCTCGGCAGGAGGCTCAGGCACGAGCGGGGGGCCGAGGCATCTTAGTTCTGCGATAGCTCGGAGGTGAGCTAGTGGGTGGTCTGGGAGGCCATCGAAGGTCAGGAGACTCCTTGGACCGGGGGCCCGAGGTGTGATTCCAACCGAGGTTACTGATCCTTTCTTGAAGGTTCTGGGACACGTCATCTGCAACGTGTCAGCATCTGAAGAGTCACCGATATCGAGCCTCATCAGGGGGGAGAGAGAGGAGGGGGGAGGAATGCAGGTAAGGGGGCTAAGTCATCCAAGAGGTCCGCTCACATCTTTTGATGAATGCCTTACAATCGCTAGATGAAATCCTACGGCTATTTCATTTTCACTGGACTCTTCAATATTTTTGGACAACGAAGAGGATCCAAATCCAGTATCCCTCCCTTTATTATTATAATTTTTTACCTTTCCAAGAACCACGTGAAGTTTCTAATTTGGAAAATAAAATTTTCAAAAGTTTTATAAATAACTGTTAGATGAAATCCTACGGCTATTTCGTTTTCACTGGACTCTCCAATATTTTTGGGTAACGAAGAGGATCCAAATCCAGTATCCCTTCCTTTATTATTATTTTTTTACCTTCGCAACAACCACGCGTGAAGTTTCTAATTTTCGAAAATAAAATTTTCAAAAGTTTTATAAATAACCGTTTATATGATGCAAATTCTTAGTTTGCAAATCTTTCTTTAAAATTTTGTTTACATTTATGCTCTCGGGAGGATGGCGCAAAAATTAGAAAAGCTAAAAAATGCAAAATAACGACATAAACATGATTGCGCATCCAGGGAATCGAACCCTGGTCAGTACCGTGGGAGGGTACTATGATACCACTACACCAGATGCGCTACTGTCCTGGCGTTTTAAGTTAATAGAATTTATTAGTATCTTTTGAAGGAAAAGTAGAATGCGAGGGCCCACAAATTCCATAACGGTGTGCGTGGTGGTGGTCAACAACTCCCCAGGACTCACTAGACGCAAGCTCGTGATAAAAAACACATATCATTATAATTTATTTTATTCTGACCGGTGTGGGCCCCTAGCCCCATTAAATCATGGAGAGAATTGTACTTCTATCTTTTTCGGCTTTTATTATTTCAAGCCCAATCCCACCATCCAATTTGGCTTTTATTATTTACACCCCTAACTTCTATCTTTTTTATTTCTTCACATGTGCTTGTAGCATTTATCATATTCATTATATATATTTATTTATATATTTTCATATAAACTACTTCAATCGATGAAGTTTGGGGAGCCCGGCGATAACAATTAGGGGATCCTGTGAAAGGAGATTGAGACAATATTATTATGGGCAGCCTGTGGGATTTCTGGCGAGGACGTAATGATAGAATTTTTAGGGGGAAAAATAATCCCTTAAATGCGGTCGCGTGTCTAATTTCTTCCATGATTCAGAGTTGCGATACCGGTGATTGTTGGTACGCAGAGGATGATGACGGCCGGGTTGAGGATAACGTAGGTAACAATGATATTTGATTCATAAGGAAAGGCTGCCGGTGTTGTTTTGTAATGCTTTGCTTTTGGGTATGGGGTTTAATGTAATCTGGGCGTTTTTTGTTGTAATTGTTAAAAAAAATTTAATGAATTTGGGTGGCTTATTATCTACCTATTCTTCAAAAAAATATAAAATAAAATATCTCTATGAAAAATGTATATAATGATAAATTCCAAAAGGATATTATAATTTTAGCCACGGAAAGAAAATATAATTATATAGACAGCTGTTGTCATGCATGTATGGATACTCATATTTCCACAAGCGAAAACGGAAGGTGTTTTAAGAATCCGCTTTTCCAAAAACATGGAAAATGCGTTATAAAGTGGAGTATGGCCATAAATTCAGAATGTGAATCTTGGATGCCGATAATTGAGTAAAGTACAAGCTAGACAGTAACATTCAACCAAAACGACAGATCCTACTGCTATTTACGGTTGATTGAAATCTACTAGTTTTAAGTCAGAACATGGTCGTTCATCGTCCACAATTTGGTATATCGATATGTGAGATTTCAGGAGTTGGAAACGCTGAAATTCTTAACCAGGGGCTATGCTAAAACAATATGCATATCTGCTTTTTATATCACTGCAGGAGTAATCGGCAGTGTACCGATATCAATTTAATCATTCATATTTGTGATGAAAAATCATAAAGAATCTTACTTCGTCATGTAGATATTTATACCGATTCACAACAGTTGCCAGCTTAAACACTGTAAACCGATCCGACATATTTTACATGTTATGATTTTACTTTCCATACTGACCAGTCCGATTTCGGTGCCGCTTCCCTCAAAAAAGAAAATAAAAACTTTAAAACTGATAATATATACATATCTTCCCTCTTTTCCTGCAGCTGCCCCAAATTTTAACCCAGCTCCCATTAAAATCTGCCAAACTCTGAAAGCCGAAGCACAGCAAACTCCCCCCTTCCCTCACTCATCTCCCATCTCTCATCCCCCATCCCCGCCCTCATCTCCACCGCCATGCCCTCCATCTTCGACCACCACCACCTCCTCATCCTCCTCCTCCTCTCCACCGCAGCCGCCGTTATAGCGGAGGACGACGTGACGTGCCTCCGGGAGTTCAAGTCGGCCGTCTCGGACCCCGAGGGACACCTCTCCGGTTGGAACTTCGGGAACAGCACGGTGGGGTTTGTGTGCTCCTTAGCGGGGGTCAGCTGCTGGAACACGCAGGAGAACCGCATCATCTCCCTGCAGCTGTCCTCCCTCTCCCTCTCCTCCGCCTCCGTCCCCTCCTCCCTCCGCCTCTGCTCCTCCATCACCACCCTCGACCTCTCCTCCAACTCCTTCTCCGGCCCCATCCCCTCCTCCCTCTGCTCCTGGCTCCCTTACCTCGTCTCCCTCGACCTCTCTTCCAACTCCCTCTCCGGCAGCATCCCTTCCAACCTCTCCGACTGCAAGTTCCTCAACTCCCTCGATCTCTCCTCCAACCAACTCTCCGGCCCCATCCCCGACTCCCTCACCCGCCTCGATCGCCTCAAGAAGCTCGATCTATCCTCCAACCACCTCTCCGGCCAGATCCCCGCCCCCCTCGCCTCCAGGTTCTCCGAGGAATCCTTCGCCAACAACCCCAACCTCTGCGGCGCCGGCAACGGGTGCGGCGGCGGGTCCAAATTCAGCCTCATCATCATCCTCGCCGCCGGCGTCTTCGGCGCAGTGGCCGCCCTCCTGGTCGCGTACCTGCTCTACAGGTTCTGCTTCGTCTCCAAGAAGAAGGCGGCGGCGGCGGCGGCGGAGGCTGCGGCGCCGCCGGAGGAGGGGCGGCTGTGGTCGGATCGGCTGAGATCCTCGCACAACCGGCTCGTGCCGGTGTCGCTGTTCCAGAAGCCCATCGTGAAGGTGAAGCTGGCGGATCTGATGGCGGCGACGGGGGACTTTGACCGCGAGCACGTGGTGGTCTCCGGGAGCTCGAGGATCGGGACCTCGTACCGGGCCGTCCTGCGGGACGGGTCGGCGCTCACCGTGAAGAGGCTGCATGACTGCTTGATGCCGGAGAAGCAGTTCAGGGTCGAGGCCGCCAAGATCGGGCGGATTCGGCACCCGAATCTGGTGCCTTTACTTGG
Organism: Agapanthus africanus; assembly: GCA_030015575.1. Classification (NCBI taxonomy): domain Eukaryota; kingdom Viridiplantae; phylum Streptophyta; class Magnoliopsida; order Asparagales; family Amaryllidaceae; genus Agapanthus; species Agapanthus africanus. The sequence goes on along the minus strand of CM057339.1, from coordinate 355,849,664 downwards.
CTACTGCCTCGTCGAGGAGGAGAGGCTTTTGATTTATAAGGATATGGAGAATGGAGCGCTTTCCGTGCTGCTTCAGTCGAACGATTCGAATCTCGATTGGGCCACGAGGCTGAGGATTGGGATCGGGGTTGCTCGAGGGCTCGCTTGGCTTCACCATGGATATCAGTCCCCTTACTTGCATCGAAATTTGAGCTCTAGCGCGGTTCTCCTCGACGACGAGTACGAACCGAGGATCACTGAATTTGAAATCGCTCGTCTGCTTAGGCCTATAGTCGATGAAGGATTGAACACAACCCCTTTCTTGAACGGAGATTTCGGTGAGTTTGGCTATGTGGCACCGGAGTATGCGAGCCATCCCGTCCCTTCAACGAAAGGCGATGTGTATGGGTTTGGGGTTGTGCTGCTTGAGTTAGCGACTGGGCAAAAGGCTGTGGAGGTTAGTAGTGATCTCGCGGGTGAAGGGTTCAAGGGTAATTTGGTCGATTGGGTTACTCAGCTGAATGCTAGTGGCCGGATTCGTGATGCTATCGACAAGTCGTTGCGAGGAAAAGGGCATGATGATGAGATTGTGGAGTTTTTGAAGATTGCTTGTGGGTGTGTGGTTGCTCGGCCTCAAGAGAGGTTTGCGATGTATAAAGTTTATCTGTTGCTGAAGAATGTCGGAGACGGGCTTGATGACACAGAACAGTTTGAAGATTTCCCGCTTGTTTATAACGCAGAGATCGCTCCGTAGATGGGGAAAGATGGATTGTTGTATTTATATTGACACGGATTCGTCAACGGAAACGGTATGATTTCGACTTGAGATTTCTTTGGTTACTGATTTGAAGTAGTATTTGATTAATCTGTACTATTACTGTTGGTATATGTCAACGTTTGTTCCCTTGGAAACCCACTTCCTGTAACATTAGATCACTGAATTTCAATTGATTTCTGTATGCATTTCAAACACTTATTTCAATTGCCATGATGTATAGTCCTTTTCTGTAAAAGTCACAAGTTATTTACTAGAGTTCTTTGCTAGGCTATTTGTTTCACTACTTTGTGATTATATTGATTATGTTATCGAAAATTTGTTGCTCATTAATCTTCTATTAAGCATAACTAAATGGATATAAGTGTTCATTCTGCAAGTAAAGTTTCTTACTTCATATATGTTTCCGTAAACTTAGCTTTCTTATCCTTTATATGCACATTTACTGGACCACATACTCCAGCTGATAGCTATATAACAGACCTCTTATTGGCAAGCTGACTCTTCAAACTAGGGATTTCCATATTCGTGCCGTGTTCCTCATTTGCAAATATATTTACTGTAATTTGGTATCTTACGGTGATATCTGAAGAGAAACTGGGTTAATTGCTTGCTTTTTCCTTTTCCATTATGTTATGTGGTCCTGTCTTAAAATTTAATAGTTAATAGTATCTGGGGTGCTTACATTCCATTGTTTTAAAGCGGTAAGTTGATAGGAAACAACTGTATAAATATTTCTCTGTACGTTTGAAATAGATAGGAGATGGCCATTAAAGCAGAACATGAATTATCCTTTGGAGTGGAGATATATCAAAGGTTTTGTTGTGACAGGGAAATATAAGGCTTAGCCGCTTAGGGTTCAGATGAACGATATATAAATCCAAGTGATTTTTTGAGAATGTTTCAAGCGAATTTATATGTATATTTCGATCATAATGATGTTACCAGACTGGGGATTTGTCAAGAGATGAAGTAGGATTCTGGCTTCACTTAGGAGACACGCTCATGCTCCTGCCCGCCCACGTACACAATTGTAAAATTGCAACCGTATGGATCTGGTACAGGAGCATTCTTCTAGGTGCATGTTTTCTACATGTACAGCATATCCCAAAGTTCTATTCCATGGAAAAAGCAAGGTTGAATGCCAAGTTTGAACTTTGAAGTTAGAATTTAAATTTGGAATATCAAGGCTGCTTTGTGCAACTTGATATTAAGCTGTATCGTCCTCATACGAGGTGAAGGCTATTGTTTACTAAAGGTTACATGGGAAATGCTTTTTGTTCCGAGGAGAAGCAGCTGATTTACAATGTTAAGGTGTTATTAACAGATTCAGCAAGATGCTTCATAGAGGTGCAGCAAAGAGAAGTTTACATTTGAAGAACTAGAGGTGCCAATGCCAGAATGTGTATTCCAATGCTAAACCTAAATGAAATGAAATCCATCTATATATGGATGGAGTCTGATGACGTGATGAACAATGATGATCAAGTCGAGTCCGATGACATGAGAATTGATGATCGAGTTGTTGACCGTCAATTTCAATTTGAACAAAATTAGGAGCAATATGTTGAAGAAGTATCATACGTGTGGGGTATTGGATTTATTTGCTTCAAGGCGGACGCTGTCATTATCTATCACATAATTTCCATTAATGAGGTTTTGGCATCTCATATCATTTCTATATAACACCGCATGAGCTTTGGAAAATGGTTAGGAGAAACCTGTTCCTGTTAGAGGGTACTCATGCTCTAAGCTACCAAGAATTCCCTGTTCCCTGTAGCAGCAAATTCCTTCGCTTTCTATAATTTATTTTTCTGTTCATTCATAGATATGAGCAGATAAATAGCATATGGATAAGCTGATGCACAAGTTGATGAGATGTTGAAAATCTATTATCTCATATAGTAAAACATTTTTTTTCCTTATGCGACTCCTTTGAGAATTGAACCAATGACCTCTCATTTTGAAGAGGAAAGTTTTACTGCAAGAGAGCTAGGTAAGAGAAAAGACTAAGGTAAGTATTATTTGTAACTGGGCAGAACTTTCCATTGGCTAGAATTTGTAGTAGTTAGGGATTAAGAGAGACTAAGATCATACCTTGAAGTTTCTATATGCAATCAGATTCATCACAAAAGATACAGGTTGAAGTCAGATTTTATTACAAGTCTCTCTCGATAAATAGAAAGGTAGGAACCTTTTTGGCCCGGAGTTGAAGTTCAATGATATGACCCCATTTCATAGAAAACGTTTGAATGATGTTTTGGTTCAATTGTTTCCAATACAAATTCCAAGCTGATGGGAGATGATTAAGCCTGTCTCCAGAATTCTTTAGGTTAAGCTAAACCTAGACTTATTTTTTAATTCCTGGATTTTAGTTCATTCAAGGTTCAAATGCATATATCTCATCTTTGAGTACAACACAGTGGTCCTATAACTTGTTTTGAATGGTCAGAGGCTGCAGAATATGAGGAATGTTGACCTAAGCAGGGAAGATGGGTCTTAGGATTTCACGAGGACTGCAATTTTAAAAAGGGGTGAGTAGCACTACGGAATAGTGATAAAGCCTTGTTGCGGTTAAGCGGGAGGTTTGTGGTCCAAACCTCGCTTGCATCATATTAAGGGCTTTTATATAGATTAATAATGATAGTAATAAATTTTAGGGCACATAAGGACATGTTGATATATATAGAAAACTAATGAAAAAAGTGGGCATTAAGGAGCATAAAGTTTGATAAATGAAGTAACATGATCTATTGTAGATGCTATAATTCTATGATGATTGATTAAACATTTACCTTCTTCTTTTTTTCTTTTTTTTATTATAACTATTGTAGATGCTATAATTCTATGATGATTGATTAAACATTTACCTTCTTCTTTTTTTTATTATGTTATATTCTGGTTCCCATGTAGAAATTTTTGCCATCAAAAGGTTGTCTTCACATTGAAGTCAGAAGCAACACTTCCACTATAATCTTTTGTTCTTGTTAGGGAATTTAATTTCCAAAAGCATTTGGTATGCATAGTTCTTCAATAAGATATTATTGATTAATTCCTTATAATTTTTTTCTCAGTTTCTTGATACCACCAGCATCTTCATTTGTGCCTGAAACACAAACATAATGAGCAATCGTACAATTGATGAATATGGTTTTTCTTTTAGTAGTGAAAAAAGTATATGCTCTAATGATGATCAAGCAATTTGTTTAGTGGCAAGTCCTTGTCATTTTGTGAGAATAATGGCATCAAATTAAGGGACTGAAAATGGAGCCTACTTGCATTATTTTGTTTTGCAGCCCACCCCCAACCCACGACCAAATTTTTTTTTACAAGGATAGTGCTGAAAAGATTTGATGCCATCCTGTGATTTTTCTGGTTGTTTTCATTGTTATGAGCCGAGTCATCAGTGTATCATTAGATGGATTCAATATGTAATATGTTCCATTTTGCTTTATATACGTGTGCTTTAGAGGTAGAACATAATTCCATATAGCAAATATATATTTTTCTTTTCTTTTAGACTTTTTCATTTTCATAGTTTATGAGAATTTAGAGTATACTAGTTAGTCATCAAGGATTATGACAATCGTCTTTCTTGTTACAGTTTTCTGAACGAGAAATTTGATACTTATTTGGAATGTGATGACATCAAATCGGCCGTAAAACCTTTTCAAATCTTTACCAGAGTTTTGTTGTATAGCCGACCTCATCGGAATGAGAAAAGGCTTATATGATAATGATGATGAGTCAACTAGTAAAGACATCATGTATGTTAAAGTTGAAGTTTCGAGTGGTAATTATGTTTACTAGTGTTTTGCATGTGCGATGAAGGTATAGGAAAAAAAATTACCCCTTGATGTTGCACAAAATTGCAGGTATAAGAAAAAAATTTACCCCTTTCAAAAGATGTTGCACACAAAATATGTGCGAAACTAATTGACAAATCAGCAATTTCAAATTTATCTTTCTATCAAAACATTAGTTAAATATTAGTTGATTCCTCAGCATCATGATGCCGGTCGTCTTGAGTTTTAATGTCTCGAGTTAGTTTTAACATGAATTCATTCATAATCCTAATTTTTTTTAAAAATAAAATCAATCAAAAATTAATTAAATGGACAAAGACAAAGTTGGAGGTGCAAAGTGGAACTCCAAAAAAACTGTAAGTATGATAAAAGAGAAAAACAATAGATGGCTTGAAGGAGTTTAGTATCATGTGGTGCATGGATAGGTAATTTTGGGAGCTGTTTTTGTAGGATTAACTTTTTTTCACCGTGGAGAAAATTGTGTTTTGATTTTGAAAGTTGAGAGGGGATGGTTACCATTTTGAGAATTTGCTGTAGAAATTAGTTATGAATATAACATGAAATTTTATAAAAGAAAATTCTTTGTATTTTTTTAAAAGGAGATGATGCTATCTAGACAATCAATTTGGAAAATTTTGCACCAACCTTCAGCATTATAATAGTAAAGATATGCTTGGCATGTGCATTTTGGTTTTGGTTGGGGGAGGGGGCAGTTAGCCTTTTTCGACCAAATTCTTTTGCATGCAATGGAAGATTAACGGGAATTCTTATATTTTGAAGAATGTGATAACCGGGCATTTAATGCTAAGGAGTTTTGCTGCTCGGTATTTTTAATCATCCTCGGTAATATACGTACGTGCAACCGTCGACTAGCGGCCGAACAGTGGAAGACGGATAGTGGGTGGTGGGCGGCCGACCGGCAGCAAATTGATGACCGGTGGCGGGCGGGCGGGCGGGCGGACGATGACAGACAGTTGACCGGTGACAGATGGCGGACGATGGCGGCACATCTTGTGTTTGGTGAGAACATTTCGTAGTAATATAGGATACACACCAATTTTGAGAGTAATAGAATTCTTATGGAATATGGTCATCTAATTACCATAATAATCCTATTTATTTCAGTGAGAATATTTTTTACACCAAAATGTGATAATTTTTTTAGGAGAATCTTTACCATCTGGATTAGGGTTTTTTTTAAAAATAATACTAATTTAAAATTAAATTATTAAAATAGGGGGGTATAAATTTAAATTATGGAAATAGGGTGGTTTCGAACCACCCCTGGCCCACCCCACCCCCCTCAGTATAGGGGGCGGGTTCTAGGAACCCGCCCTATATACTTTTGTATAGAGGGCGGGTTCCTAGAACCCGCCCCCTTATTTTTTAAAAAAAAATTAAATTAATTATTTACGATTATAATTATAATTAATTATAATTATAATTATAATATTATTAATTTAATTATTAATTATAATTATTATCATAATATTATTATTATAATTATAATTATAATTATAATTCATAAAAATAGAATAAAAGTAAATAGACGAAAAAAAACATTTAAATTAAATAATAAAATTTCACTATATCAATGTTTTTTACAGAATGAATCCGTCAAAATTTACAATTCCAAAAAATCCTATCTATTTGTAAAATCTAAATGCTATATCGACGGTCAAATTTATAATAACAAAATGAATCCGTCAATTTTATAATACAAAAAAATCTGAGTGCACTTGTCACGATCCTGAAGGTCCCGCCCCTGATGCATATCATGGACATCTGGTCCTATAATGGCCTGGTTGTTTGCATAGGCTACATCTGGATTGCCTTTGCTGAGGATCAGTATCCATTGTCATTCGATCTCGACGTACCTTAGGTCTTCCGGGCCTTATATTTTTTTCCGGCGGTAATACAGTCGGTGTTTGTCTGTTGGCAGTATAATAGTGCCAATAGCGATTGTCCGGTATAGGATGAAATTTTGGATCGTATGCACCTTGGTAATTAGAAACTGTATAGTAATTGGAAGCAAAATTGTAATGTGAGGTATGCATACTGCTCGCAGCAGCAATAGCGTGGGCACAAGGTAAATGTTGTTGCTGGAAAAGACCGCATGTACACGAAGAGAGCCATTCATCTCTAAAGTTCACGGTATATTGATTCCCATTACCGCCCGTCACCTGAAACTCCGCCGTGTCAAACCTTTCGGATCTGTAGTATTGTGCTCTGCGCTCTCTTTTCCGAAAGATATCTTCGTAATACGCGGTGAGCGGAGTGTCCATCCCCAAGGACTTTTCTCTTCTGTGCACGAAATAAGTATTCATCCGGAAAAATGTTCGAACAATCAACCCCTGTATCGGTAAGCCTCTAACCCCTTTAAGGACCCCGTTGAAGCTTTCAGACATATTAGTCGTCATTAGGAGATATCTGCACCCATCATCATGTGCTTGTGACCACATGCGGACTGGATACTCATCTAACCACGCTTTCGCGGCTTGACTCATCTCCCCAATTTTCGTCATGTATATGTCGTGAACATTAGGGTCAGGCGTTTCACCGGCTCTGTACATAAGTTTATGTAGATCCGAATTTTTAAATTTTCGATCAAAATTTTGCCTGAAGTGTCGTAGGCAAAACCTATGTGGGGTCGTCGGAAATACAGATCTCATTCCAGCCAGTATTCCCAGATGTCTATCAGATATGATGCATAAATCCGTTCTATGAAGAACAGATGGGATATTTTTGAGGTTACGGAAAAACCATGACCAGGATGATGTATTTTCACCCTCGACAATAGCAAATCCCAACGGAAATATACCGTTATTAGCATCAACACCTGTAGCAATTAACATGCAGCCTCTGTACTTACCGTATAGATACGTACCATCAACGCACAATACCGGCCGACAGTGTGTGAAACCAGCCGCACATGGACCAAAGCACCAGAAAATTCTCTGAAACCTGACAGAGCCCTCGACGTCTGTTTCTGTGGTTTTTAACCGGTATACGGTCCCCGGATTTGATGCTTTCATGGCTTCCATAAAAGGGATTAGTGAGTTGTACGAGCTTTCCCAGTCCCCGAATATCTTGCACAAAGCCTTTCTACGAGCATCCCATGCCTTCACATACGAAATCTGAATTTTATGCTCTCCGCTAACCAAGAGCCGTATCTCTCGGGGAGTCATCGCCACATCTGTACGGATCAGGGGCATGATTAGCGAGCAAATGTAAGATGAAGTGCAATTCCGGTGATCCTGTGACATAATAGAATTAATGCAAGTGTGTTCTTGGTTGTATTTCGTGACCTTCCAAGCCTTGGCTCTTTTGGAATAACATGCATGCAATCTCCACTGACATTCAGGAGATTTCGTACATACCACAGTATAGTACGTCTTATTTGACTCTTCGGTTTTAAATGTAACGTTTTGCTGAATGGACCATGACTTCAGCTTACAAATAAGATCTCCTTTTTCCTGAAACAAATCCCCGACGCTGATGCAGTCTTCGCTTGCTGCTGTCGCGTCCAAATAGGGTGCCGTATTTACTTCTGCAACGGCCAAGTCTACCCAACCATCATCTTCTAGCGGATCGAGATCGGGATCTTCTAGCTCGACAAAATCGTTATTCGCAACCATACCATCAAAGAATGCTACCTCATTCAATCTAGCAGCATATTCCACGCTATCCTCCCCCTGATCACCTTCACCGATTTCATCATCATCACTGCCACACATATCAATATCACCCGTAGCAACATAAGGCTCGGGTGCAATATATGATGGTTGTGGTCGGTGTAATGTGGATGGTTCAGGGTGAGAAGACCGGAAAGATGTGGACGGACATGCTTGGAATGCGCTGCTTGGATCGTGTTGGAATCTGCGTTTAGTACATAAATTGTTATTATAATATTATTCCCTAATTTTTTCGTAACTAAATCATCACTTGTTTCAAATTTATTTACCTGTGGAAGGCTGTGTATGGTAGTTCTTGCTGTTCTTCTGGGGTGCATGTAACTGCAGCAGTCGGCTGGAAGAACCTGGATTTATGCATTTTATTAAATGTTTGAATATTAGTATACAGGTATTACTAAAATGCTTAAATATGGGTTTATAAAATGTTTACCCATGTGCTTGAAGATTTGAATAATGTTGTGTATAGTCATATCCACCGGCACTGACGGCATCATCGTTGACCATGTGACCGTACCTCCAGGAACTATCTCCAGCATTACCATCAAAATTATCCGTTGGAGGGGCATCTGATACTTCCAATTGCTCCTTCTGAACCAAAAGTTCAAAAGAATGCTGGGTGCTTGAGAGACCGAAATCTATCATCGAAGATATTGATGCATCGTCTGTAATTTCAACCAATGCATTTCCACTGAACATAGGCCAGATACAACTTAACCTGACCCTACTTTCACGGGGATCGTATTTCGTAATTTTGTACACTTTGGCCTCTAGTTCATCATATGTCGTTGATGCTTCCAATCGCATGATTCGTGCAGACCCGCCCATATACTCGGGACCTTGTGCACTTGTGATAACCTGACCATCGTATTTACATACAACAAATATACTTGGGGAGGCCATAATCCTGCACAAAAAACAGTTATATTTTTTTTATGTTGTGTTGAAATTGCCAAAAAAATTCAAACTCGAAGATTGCAGTGAAACCATGAGACCCTCACCTAATCACAACAAAATGTGATGCACAATTGATTGTTAAAAAAGAAGCATGGTTTTTGCAGTGAAACGAGAAGGAAAATGAATCTAAAGATGCAAGTTTAGTTTAGTTCTGTGTCTTATTTAAAGAAGTTTAGTTTTTGCAGTGAAACGAGAAGGAAAATGAATCTAAAGATGCAAGTTTAGTTTAGTTCTGTGTCTTATTTAAAGAAGTTTAGTTTTTGCAGTGAAACGAGAAGGAAAATGAATCTAAAGATGCAAGGCTGTGATGCACAAAATGTGATGCACAATTCATGCACAAAAATTTAATACCGAAAATGGCTCTAGGTCTTCCTGCAGCTGCACTCTCCGAGCTCTTGTTAAATATTATTCCATCCTCATTCAACCACTTCACTTAATTTGTTTGTTTAGCTATGTTGCCAAAATAATACCGAAGTATATGCATGAATCAGATATAATGAAAAATATCAAACCAAACAAAGATTGAAATTGCAAAAAAAATTCATACTTACACAAAATTGATTGCAGAAAAAAAATTCATACTTACACAAAAAATACTTTATGAACTGTTCTACTGCTCGAAGATTGCTTACTCGCAGACTATGGTACTGAACTTCACCTTCTTCTAAAACTCCACACTTACACAAAATTGATAGCGGAGAAGAACTGATCGAAGTAAATGGATAGTGAGCGGTGTAGGGTGCAAATTTGACAGAGATGAAATGAAATGGGTAGTGCGGAGACATATTTATAGCGATCTGATATTGAAGAGAGCGGGTTCTAACAACCCGCCCTATTATTCATCAGAGTCTAATTATTTCTGTATCGTATTCTGCAACTTTTCTTTGACTGGGTTCTAACTGATTTGACAACTCATAAATTAATGAAGAGGGCGGGTTCCTGGAACCCGCCCTCTTCTTTGCGAATAAGACCGCGTGATTTTTGAAGAGGGCGGATTCCTAGAATCCGCCCTCTTCATTAATTTGACTAATTATTGAAGAGGGCGGGTTCCAGGAACCCGCCCTCTTCATTTCTGAAAGTGATTTGACAACACCAGAATAGTAGTGTATTAAAAAGCATTTCTGAAGCCACCGATTATTCATAAACAAACATCGATGTGACAAATAGTACTTGAATAGTACTGATTTGACAACTCATAAATTAATGAAGAGGGCGGGTTCCTGGAACCCGCCCTCTTCTTTGCGAATAAGACCGCGTGATTTTTGAAGAGGGCGGATTCCTGGAATCCGCCCTCTTCATTAATTTGACTAATTATTGAAGAGGGCGGGTTCCAGGAACCCGCCCTCTTCATTTCTGAAAGTGATTTGACAACACACCAGAATAGTAAAAGGAGTGTATTAAAATTTTTTGAGATGACAACGTTTATTCACAAACAAACATTGATGTGACAAGGACAAATAGTACTTGAATAGTATTGATTTGACAATTCATAAATTAATGAAGAGGGCGGGTTCTGGAACCCGCCCTCTTCTTTGTGAATTTAAGGGCGGGTTCCAGGAACCCGCCCTCTTCATTAATTTATGAATTGATTTGACTAATTATTGAAGAGGGCGGGTTCCTGGAACCCGCCCTCTTCACAGGAAAGACTGTAGCGGGTTAGACGAACCCGTTCACCTCTATAAATACCGAGCCTCCACACTTTCATCAACCACACAATTTCTAATCTCTTGATAAAACTCTCGACAAATCTCTGCTTCAGTACATTTCAATGGAGAATCAACCACTCGACAAATCTCTGCTTGTCCATCAAAATGAACACAGATCGTTCAAAATATTACACGGGGAGGAAATATTCTAAACTTAGTTAATTTGTTTTAATTAAACCTTTCATTTAATTTTTGTACTTGAAAATAACAATATTTAATTTTGCAGGATGGAGATAATCTCACCGTCGTCACGCATAGCTCCGACAAATGGGTAGTTAGCGACCAAAGAATAAACCAACGGCTTAGACGGGCCGGATTTTATGAAGCGTCGTTGATTCGACATATCCAAATCGACCACGCTCTCGTCACCTCTCTGGTCGAACGTTGGAGAAAAGATACCCACACCTTTCATCTAAGATGGGGTGAGGCCACAATCACACTCCAGGATATTGGCCTCTTACTCGGTTTACGGGTTAATGGGCTTGGGTTGGTCGGAGGAAAAATTGTTGGTCCAGATACCGACCACCCATACTGGGATACATATGCAGAGTCTGCTCTCGGACAGGTAAACAATATCATTCTGCTTTCCCTATTTAGTGTACCTATTTTATATTTTACATTATTTCTAGCTTTAACATTTAAAAAAATACTAATATCAGGCACCAGGAGGCCACAGTAAGGGGTATAAAATCAATCTGAACTGGTTAAGAGATACATTCAGTAATATCCCTGATGAAGCCACCGATGAAGTTTTGGATAGACATGCACGTGCCTACATTCTGTACATGATCGGTTCTTGGTTGATGCCGGACCAATCAGCAACGCATGTCCATCCGTTATACCTTGGCTTCCTAGCGGATTTTGATGTCTGTGGCCAATATGCTTGGGGAGCAGGGGTCCTGACCTTTCTCTATAAGGAACTCGACAAAGCATGTGCTCCTACGAAGAATAAAATTTGTGGATGCAGCACATTACTTCAGGTAAATTCTTTATTTTTCACAGCTAGAATTTTGCAATATTGGTTTTCTCTCTTATAATCTAAATTTTTTTTTCTAGATCTGGTCGTGGGAGCATATGTATATAGGAAGACCAGATACTATTAAAATAACTGGCTTGGATAACCCCGGAAAGCCGCTCGGCTGCTGGTGGAATGGGAAGAAAGCGTATAAGGCTCCTCGTCGAGTGCTTAGGTACTATAGAGATGAGTTAGATCGCATGGAGGCGGCGCAGGTAATCATAATTTGGGTAATTTAATTTGTTTTACAATTTTGAAAATACCTAAATCACAATTTTTTTACTATGTTATTTGCGCAGTTTCTGTGGACGCCTTATACAGCAGATCGTCTACAAAACTTACCCGGCATCTGTCTCGAAGGAGAGCCGGTTTGGCGGGCTCGATGCCCACTCCTCTGCATCAATGTTGTTGTTATGCATCTCCCAGATAGGGTACTGCGGCAGTTTGATAGATTGCAACATATTCCTGTCCCGCCGCCTTCGCCTACGACAGTAGAGGGAGACATGCGAGGAGGAAATACGGAGCGTGATTGGAGGGAGCATCATCATCAGTATTTGCTGAGATGGGAGGATAGGCAGCATAGTATTGCCTTACAGCAAATAGGTGACCACACAGCTACCGACGCTACCAAAGTATATCTACAGTGGTATAAGCGTGTCACCATAAGATATCTTTCTGCTCCTCCCAAAGACTTCCCAAACATCTCGCGGTACGAGCCTAAAGGACACATGGAACGAGATTTGGTAAGCCGCCCTCTTTATATCATATTACTTTTTAACATCCGGCGGTATGAGTCAATACTTATTTCTTATTTCTAATGTAACGACAGGCTCGTGGGTTGCATCTCGTACAAACAATGGTGCATGAACCATACCCGACTGATGCTGGTCCGGTATCTCAGACTCAATTTTCAAATCTCGACCAATTTATTGGTGGTGTACTTGGTTCACATGGTATTTCTCAACATTTATCGCCGGCACCGGAGCCGCAGTATCAGCCGGCACCGGAGCCGCAGTATGAACCGGCACCGCGGCCGCAGTATGACCCGGCACCGCAGCCGCAGTATGACCCGGCACCAGAGCCGCAGCATCAAGGAGATCCAGCGCAGCTGGATCAGTGGTTTGGATCACCATACCGTCAACAGCAACCCTGGCATACCGGACAGGCGCAACAACAACAGACTTGGGGATCAGGTTTTGCAGAACAGCCGTCTTGGGGGTTAGATTTAGCGCAACAACAGCACCCTTGGGGGTCAGGATTTGAGCAGCCATGGGGCCAAGCTTTTGTGCAAAATCAGCCTCATGGAACCGGTACAAGTTCTTCGCTACAACTGCCCAGTTGGGCTTCGGATTTAGCGTCCTACGGAAATTTGTTGGGAAGCAACACATATCCGACACCTGTCCCACATTCAGGTTCAGGATTTGTGGATCAACAGCCTGTCCAAGACGTTGCTGAAGACGAAGCTGAAACAGAACCCGAACCCGAAGCAGCAGAACAGACGCCGACGCCGCCACCGCCATCTATCCAAGAAACAGGTGGTTCCTCCAGTCATCCCAGGAGGCATAGGCTTATGTCAAGCCTTCTCGGATATCATAAAGGAAAACGGAAAGGAAAAAAATAGCATTTAGATTTTACAAATAGATAGGATTTTTTTGCATTGTAAAATTTGACGGATTCATCCTGTAAAAAAAATTGATATACTGAAATTTTATTATTTAATTTAAATGTTTTTTTATCTATTTAATTTAATTTTATTTTTAATAATATTATAATTATAATTATAATTATAATTATATCGTAAATAATTAATTTAATTTTTTTTTAAAAAAATAAGGGGGCGGGTTCTAGGAACCCGCCCCCTATACTGAGGGGGGTGGGATGGGCCAGGGTGGTTCGAAACCACCCTATTTACATAATTTAAATTTATACGTCCCTATTTTAATAATTTAATTTTAAATTAGTATTATTTTAAAAAAAAACCCTCTGGATTACCTTCCTCAGTGACGCAAGGTAGGAATAGCATTCAAATCTGATATCATGATCATGAAAGTCCAACTTTGGCCTATATTGTTGACCATGCAAATTTATATATTTTCAATTATTTATTCATTTATTCTAATTTGGTTTCTTTCCTTGTCCATAATGGAGCTAAACCAAACATTCAGTTTCCACAAAGAAAGAATATTTAGCTAACCAAAGAATTTTGAATGATAGTCAAATTTATGAATATTATGATTATAAAAAGGTTTTTTTATATTTTATTTTGGACCCCACAAAATTCCATATTTTCAAAAAAATCACCCCAAACTTAGTATTTCAAAAAGACAATCCAAACTTGGCATTTTCAAAAAAAAACCCCAAACCTGGTATTTTCAAAAAGACAGCCCAAACTTGGCATTTTCAAAAAAGATACCCCAAACTTTTTAAGTTAATAAAAAAGATACTTCCGTTAACTCCCATCCAGATTCCATGAAATATAACTGTTTTAGGAGCTATAAATGACCGAAATACCCTTATCTGATTTAAAAGAGAAGAGAAGGGGTAGTTTTGTCTTTGTACTTAGAATTTAACCATTGAATTTAACGGATGGTTTTTTTTAATTAACGTTTAAGTTTGGAGTGTCCTTTTTTGAAAATTCTAAGTTTTGGACGTATTTTTTTGAAAATATGAAAGTTTAGGAGGTTCAAAATAAAAAAATAACCTTATAAAAAAGACTAGAAATAAATCTCCATTCCACGTAATTATAAAAAGGACTAGAAATAAATATGTCACCCATTCGAAATTTAACGTCCAATATATAAGCGAGGCCACAGGAGACACCTTCAATATGGATCTCTACAATCTTAGTGTGCCCTCAGTGGCCTGGAAAAAAAAAACAAAAAAACACTTTATGAACATAAAGCTCAAACAAAAATCACTATGAATAATTTCAGCTGATACAACAATATTACATAGATTAATAATTACTAGTTAACCACAAAATGAAGGAAGCTTGAAAGAGAGAGTTGAAGATTGCAAATGCCCTGCTCTCCTAATATAATCTGCTCTCTTTGAAGTCCTTGCAACTCTCTCATTCAACTTCACCTCCGCAATCGAACGCTTCTCCTCTGCTCTTCTCCTTGTCGATGCAATCTTATTAGCTAATTTCTCTTGAGCCCGCGATTTCATCCTTTCGGCTTTCGCCTAGGAAAAAATATTACAAACAGAAAACCGAAGAAAGTAAAAACTCCAGGAAAATGGTAACTAAAAAAATTTAAGCACGGTTTTCTTTTTTCTGAGACAAATGTGTATCCAAACCGATGCCATGGATGAGAAAGTAAACATATACCCTAAAGATGATCATAAAATGAAGTAATGGAAATCCTATAATTTCACTTTCAGTACATAATTATGAGGTTAATGCTACAAATATTTATCTAAAAAATAAAGAATAAAATAAAATCATTTAGAATCCTAATTCTAATAGTATCGACTCAGAAAATAATGCATTAAGACTTTCACCCAATTGTAAGTGCACTTTTGAAGTAACAAATCAGAAAATTTTCATGTATCAAAATCAACAACAAAATGAAGAATCATATTCACATTAATTATAGTCTTACCTCTATCCTCTTCATATCCATTTCAGCTTTTCTCATCTCGCGATTCTCCCATGCTTGTATCTTCACCTCTCCTCTCTTATACCTTAAAATTTTCAAAAGCCAAAAAAATAATAATTCCAAATGTCAAAAGTGAAATCTAAATTTCACTAAACTACCTCTAACAATGAATGCTATTTCAGTTTTTTCCGTCTAAAATTTTCAAGGCACAAAACACCCATTTAGTTTACACTTTATTGGTACAAACACCCGCTCTGCCCAGCGCATATAACCCTCCAAAATGCTCAAATTCAACTCTAAACAACATATACATGTTCTAAAGTAAAATTAGACGATCACGTGACTTATTTAGAGGGGTAAATTTTATACAGCACTATTGAACTTTTAAGGTTTTATAGAGTGCACTATTAAACTTTAAAAATACCATGGACCCCCCTCTCCCCTCCCCCACAAAGGATATTTTTATTCCGGTATTTTCATCAAACTATGTCATATTTGGTTTATTTCGATGCTAGTTAGTCCATGTACAAGATCATTTTGGTGTTATTTAATCCATTTGAGCTTTAAACAAGTTAATGAAACTAACATGCATTTTCATACAATTTTGCTAGTTCAAGGGAGATTCTTGGCATTTTTTATGTTCAATGGTGATTTCTCAAAACCTTAAAAGTTCAATGGTGCTTTATAAAATTTACCCTATTTAGAATTGAATTGAGCGTTTTGAGCATTTTTAGGATTCGATCGATAAGCAAAGATGATGTTTGTGCCAATAAATGAGTTGTGGGAGTCTAAGTGTTGTAATTTCTATACCTGTGATCCTCGAAAGAATCACAAACCAAACCAAGAGTCGCATCAGAAAATGTATCGGATTGTGTGTAAACAGAGTACTTGAAAAAGCCTAACCGAACAATCTATCAAAACAACACAAGTTATCAGAAGCGCACACAAAACTCAAGATTTTACCCAGGGTGGGCGCAACCGCACCCAATCCTGCAATCCGACGACGAGAACTTTCACTGTTAAGAAAGTATTACACGAAAACACCCTCACCGATCACCGCCCAAAATACAAGTCTCTCTCTCTCTCTCTAAAACCCTCTCTTAGAATTTTGTCTCGGCCAAGACAAAATTGCCCGAGACTTGTTGGCTCTATGTGGATTGAATTCCTTTTTTCATCAATAAATTAATATATATAGAGAGAGGTGGTGCCTTATAGATAAGATTGCTTTTAAACTTGAGGATTAATTAATTAAACTAATCAGATCCTCTCCTTAGAAACCCCGGCGTGATGCGCACGAATCGCACAACTCGTCACGACTTAACACGTGTAATGCACATGCCTAGCTCAAAACTTGGGCTCTCTTTTTGGGCCTTTGATCTCGGGCTAATCTTGGTTAATTTTGCAATAAAAAAGACAGAATAAACTACAGAGGTGTTTCATGTTATTAACCCTTTTTTATTATTACGATAAGGGTACCTTGGTCAAAAAAATGATTTTAAGGTGTTTTAATGTAATAAAAAATAGTGATAGCTAAAGGTGGTTTTGTGAAATTTAGCCTAAAGTAAATAAGCAAGAACCTAAAACACAGAATCAAATGTTCTTTAATTTTTACCTTGCCATGTATTTGTTTCTTTCAGCCTCATCCCATGCTATTGCTCTCAACTCCAAACAACTCAACTTTCTATCAAATCCAATGCAATTTCCCTCTCCAAAATTCAAATTCATAGGAGAACAAGTCCTTGAATGCTCTTTGCTAGCAATGGGAGTCATTTCGGTGCCCATATCTCTCAAACAAACCAATCCAACCCCAATCGTTGCTTCCTCTATCGACTTAACGAAATCTATCTTTTTTGTCCCCGTTCCGTCTAAGTTTTGATTTTGAAATGTACTATCAATGCTGCTACAAGAGTCTCTTGGTTTGTGGGGAATCGATGAGAGAAGTCTCGAATCTTCAGCGTTTGAGTTTCGAGGATTGCATTTGGATCCGACGAGCCATTTTGGGCATCGTCCCATTTTGAAGGAGTTGGCTTCGAGTTGGCTTCGACCACGAATTTAAGGCTTTTTTGGTTTTGTGGTTTGCTTTATTGTTTAATTCATATTCGATGGATCCCATTCTCTGCATAGATTGAAATTAATTACAATCCAAAATAGATCAACAATTTATAAAAGGAAAGGGAAAATAAATTTCTACCTGAAGAAACGAAATTATCACCCTTTTCTACTACTGAATTTACGAGCAAAAACACACAGAATTTATAAAGGAACAGAATAGAACATGAGTTTTCATCCAAAAAATAAAAATAAAATAAAATAAAAAGCAAAAAGAATTATAGATAATAAAAGCATGAGAATCTGAAGCGTATAAATTGCTACATCTGCTAACAAGAAAATTAAAACTAGAATGTGCTTAAAATCTCTTAAAAGGCCACAAAATATTGCAATGGAAATGTAATCTGGAAAAAAAAAATGAAAAAAGGAAATAACAGTAAAAGGAACAGGCAAAAATTATATATGTAATGTAATCTGAACCTATGAAGAGCATCACAAACTGTTAACCAACTGATAATAATAAGAAGAAGAAATTGGAAAATTATTTACCTGTAAATATTCTAATTCTGGACAAAACACAACTGGAATTTGCTTGAGAACTCCACAAGTCCCTAAAATTTAAAATGGAAAATATAAATTCTTTAAGAAGATAACAAAAATTCCCCTGAATGTAAAGGAAAAATACATATATGTTTATGAAATATAAACCTAATGAAGCATCACAAATTGCTAACTATATATGCTAATAAGGAAAAAAATGCAAATAAGTTTACCTGTATGATTTCAAATTCTGGACAAAAACCCAACTTGAATTGCTTGAAATCTCCTAAAAAGGCCCCAAATGCTTTTTACTGAAGCAAAATATTCTCCCAAATGCCTTTTCACTTTTGCAAGTCAAATGAAGCACAAATCTCAAAACCCCATGAACTCGCCTTGAAATCAACACACACTTCAATAAGGCATCTGATACTTTAACCTATTACAATTTACTGAAAAAGATTTTTCTAAGTTCTGTGGCAGAGCTCACAGGGGCAATGCAAGTGAAGCAATAATTCAACGGAATAATTTTATGAGCTCACCAAAAGGTGATCGGCCCTTTGAAGATCTTTAGTAATGAGTGAGGATTTTGGAGCAGGGACCAAGAAGTCAATGAAATTCTCAGAAAAATGGAAATTATATATATAGAGAGAGAGCTTCTCAAACGAATGATGAGTGAAAAGATGGAATGATATTTCTTTTAACTATTTCTCAGGATGTTAACATGTGAAGCATGTCTTGTATATTAGCAAGACTTCGTATCCAGAAAAAGATGAGACGTCTGAAACCTTGAAGCTCAGACGTCTAGCAATAAAATAAGGTTGTGGATTTCTAGAGTACACACAGACGTCTGAAGCAGTAAGCTCAGACGTCTGCCCACACTCTGGCCAGAAGAGTTTGAAGACACGGACATCTGTTTCTTATAGGTTCAGAGGTCTGGCAGCAGTCTGCCTTTCTGGCAGAGCACACGTAGACGTCTGTCCCACATAGGTTCAGACGTCTGCTTATGGAACGTGAAAAATTCCGTGAGAGATTTATCTCCAAAGTTTGGTATCTGGTGGCAGCTTTGTAAATAGAGAGATCTTATTATAACTCAGATTGTATAGGCTGTATATAGAATTTTTGGATTAAAGTTTAAGGAGTCGGAGATCTTGATCATAAAGTTTGAGAGATCAAGACGAAGGCCACTAAAGTGGATAGTTTTTTTTTTTATTATAAAGTTAAAGGGATCAAGACGAAGGCCACTAAAGTGGATAGTTTTTTTTATCATAATCCATAGAGGATCAAGACTTTCGAAGAAGAACTTATAGAGAGAGAGGAAGATCTGGTAGGAGATCATAAGAGAGAGTTTGTGTAATTCTCTGTAAAGTTTTATTTTTTTTCTTAAGTTCTAATAAAGGTTCTCCCTGTTTCCTCCATTAATCTCTTGTGTTATTTATCATTATGGCTTGCATCTAGTTTTTTGTTATTCGTCTTAAAGTGATCTAGATTGTCGATCCGTAAGATTTTCCGCTGTGCCGATTGCGCCAACAGGAACATTGCATGAAAGCAGTAAAAATATTGTTTTATTCATGTGCTGGGGCCGCATCTTTAAAAGGGGAAAAAATGGAGGAAAAAATTTGCTTTCTCATGTGATTACTACTTGATTATTGAGCTTAGACAAAGGCATATCTATGAAACAGAGAACTTAACATCAAACATCATATCGCTTGACAGAGTTTTACGATCAGCTATTGAAGGTCAACCAACAAGTGAGGTTTTAACTTGCAGCGTATGCAAGAGGAAAAAAGATTGGTATTATGAAATGTAGGTTGTCAACCTTCTTGAAGGCCCGTGTATACCGTATAAAACTACATATATACAAACAAATCAGCACATAATATTATTGCACATAAATGCTTTCGCCAAATATTTTTAGGAGCTGTGAAAATTAGAAATATTTGTTGCTGCTTGTAGGAGACATGTGATGTGCAATAATGAAAGATGCCCTCCATCTCCGGAGACCGAGAACAGAAAACACGCGATACTTGGCAGGATATTTTAATGATGTTCCACTTGTTGGAATATAAAAGTTGTTCTTACTCTTATTGCTCTTTTGAGTAAATTTCAAAAATTATACTGTATATATACTTCAAATGCACTGTGCAATAAATCCTGACGAAATAAACGGATTTCATTTGCTCGGATTATGGTATATTACTTAAAAGGCAAAAATAAGTTTTGGACAGCTTTTATGAGTATTACAATTCATGACCTGATTTATATGATAGCATAGCTAAAGCTTTTCCTCTCTTAGGGCCTGTTTGGCAAAATGACTTCAAAGATTGAATGCACTTTGTGCCGGAAATCAAGAATTTGTTGTCCTCTTGAGTATAAAGTTTAATATTTGTTTCATTAATTAAGTATAAATATTGAGTATAAAAAATAGGGAATTTCTTTTTCGTTTCAATTATTATGGAGTACATAATAGACCTTATTGAACTTAACCCAAGATCAACATAAGCATGGTCATCTCCCAAAAAGACCAAAAAAAAAATTGGTCAAGAAAAATATGAAGAAGATGGAAGGAAAGGGGTTAACACTACTACGAAGAGGGAAAGCCCTTACAGTTCAAACCGTAGGGGCAAAGCTCTGTTCCTACGGTGCATACCACAGGGACAAAAAATCAGACCGTAGAGGCAAAAAGCGTAAGGGATGTGTAAACCGTAGGGGTCTATTCCTCTGCGGTTTTCACCGGGGACACTTTTATTTTTTTATTTAATTAAAAAAAATTATTTACTTGCTCCTACGATTTACACCGTAGGGGCTAGCATTTTCCCCAACGGTGCTTCCCCTAGGGGTAAGAATAAGAATTTTTATTTTTTTTCTAAAAAATAAATATATTTTTTCTAAAAAATAAATATATTTTGTTTCCCGGTCTAAACCGTAGGTGTCACGCTCCGCTTCCCGGTATACGGCGAAGGGGACGTGACGAGGCCCGCTACGTATATACTCAAAAGTATATAGGCTAAGCGTATCTAAGCAATATAAAATAAATACACAAGAGACAAGATATAAAAGGAACACCAACTTTTATTTATTAACATTCTTTTGTACAATACATGAAAAGGAAATACAACTGAAATAAAAAGATGCTTAAACAGTGGCATAACAGGAAATGAAAAATACAGGAAGGAAAAGTGTACAATGAAACTAAAGTGCAGGGTCTTCGGTAAACTGCTCCAAGTCTTCTTGAGATAGCTCGATCTCCGCCGGGTCCAAATCACCTGACGACATTCAAAGAAGAAAGAAATAGAATGTCGTCAGCGAACAGGTCGCTCGATAAGTCCCAAAGATAAGGGAGGAATAGACAAAGAGTAAGAGAGAGAGAGAGAGAGTAGATTTTATTGTTGTATTATAATATTGTAATGTTGTATTAACGCTGTTGTTTGTAGCCTGGTACAGAAGATGCCAGTGTATACGAGGGGAGTCCCACTTACACCGGGGACCTTGGTAACCTGAGTACAAGGCTCCGTCGATAATACCACGGAACAACGGCATGAATGTAATTAC
This sequence comes from Agapanthus africanus, assembly GCA_030015575.1. Classification (NCBI taxonomy): domain Eukaryota; kingdom Viridiplantae; phylum Streptophyta; class Magnoliopsida; order Asparagales; family Amaryllidaceae; genus Agapanthus; species Agapanthus africanus. The sequence goes on along the minus strand of CM057339.1, from coordinate 355,827,997 downwards.
GTCTTAGGTGACCACCTCGTGCCACCTTTAACATATTCCGTATCAGTCTACCCCTTAAACCCCGTGATGTCTTGTTTGTATTGTTATCTTGTAAAATTGTATTGATTGTATGAGTGATTGACTGACTGACCGAAACCATGATATCAGGAAACGGTTATAACCGTAGAGTCATGTAAATGGAATACTGAGAATCATGTAAAAGGAATATATATCCATGGTTCGGTTCAGTCAAGTTGTATAAATTGATAATTGTATTCATGGGTTCATGTGTTCATTTTGAGTTGAAAACTTGTAGATTATAGATTGACTTGAATCATGTTCAAGTCAGATTAATCAGACTCAAACCCGAGTCAAACAATCAGGGATGTGAATCGAGCTCTTATAATTGCTAGGGTCCTTAGGGTAATTTATAAAACTTGAGGGGGTTTTATGTAAAAATACTTTTATATACTTTTCAAAATACGCCTCAAGTATTTATTGTTCTTCTTTAGAGTTGTAATGAGGGTGGATTTTATGTTGTGACATTTCTAGTGAAAATGTTCTAGTTTTATAAATAAGGGTATTTATCTGTAATATTGATTATTTGAAGTTCATGGTATTTTAGTGTAAAATTTATTCTTGTGATTTTTAGGAAAATGTGGAAAATTTATATTATAATAAAATAGATATTTAAATGATAAATTTACATATGTTTATACAAAAATAATTTTAATAAATATTTTATTTTTCAAAAAATCTCATTTTTCTTAAGATGTCGTATTTTAAACCTTTGGAGACCGAATGCTCCTTGCAGAGGTCTGAATCTCGCACTACTAGCCCGAGGGTGCGCGATAAACCGCCCGATCCTTCCCCAAAGATGGGTTGTAGCGGCGCTTTGCAAAAATTGTAAAATACTAATTCTTTAGAAAACGGTTTTATAAAGTAAAAGGTATTTATTTGCAAAGTGTAATTTTCCGTATTTTAGATTCTATGGTTTCCTAAGCCAACTAGCCTATTTCTAAATGGTCTAAACGACAAGTCGTTAGAAGCCTCAAATCGCCTCTTCACCGCCAATTGCGGCCAGGTAAGTGCCAGGTAAGTGGGAGACTCTCCACTACAAGTAGTGGCCCTAATTAAATAACCACTTGTCTTAGACACACTTGTCTAGACACCACAAAGTCAGGTTTAGATAAACGATCGATGTCCACAACTTATCGTATTTTTCCTATTAAAAATATTGTTTAAACAAATGTATCAAACCTAAACTTTTATAAAATGTTTTATTAAGGAAATGGTATTTTAATGTAAAATCTTGTTTTATCGTATTAGGAGTTTTCAAGATAGCGTATTATGGTTGCATATGTGTGTGTGAGGAGGTAGGTCATTACCTCGTGATCTATTTTAAGGTATAGCAATGTTAACGGGTTAAATGTGAAATTGAAACATTATGGTATTAAAGTGAAAAAAATACGGTAAGTTAAAAAGCTTATCATTTCATGTGTGAAAACTTATTCAAATTGATTTTTACAAGTTTAATAATCATGATAAAGATGTTTAGACATGTTTGAATTGATTAGAAGTGAAATTTTATAGAAAACCGAATCGGAAATCGGATTTGTTCCGATTCCGTCGGGTTTCGTAATTTCGTATTTTTGAGAATTAGAAAGGGAGATAGAATGGGACTTATGGGTTTCGATCTATACTAAAGAGTATAGGGGAACTAAAGAAGTTGCCGAGGCGTTACTTCGTCGCCGGTTATTTCTAAAAATGTCGCCGGAATTCCCGCCGGAATCTCGTCGGAGCTTCGCCGCGAACTTGTTTTTAAAGCACACACTTCTTGGAAAACTTTTGAGAGAGTGGCTCAAGATTTTGGGGGTGAGAGGGTAGTGTGTAGGGTTGGTATTTATAGGGTTAGGGTAGGGTTAGGGTAGATGAAAAGTTAAAAATAAAAATGTGATAAAATGTAATAAAAATGTATTAAAAGTGGAGTAATTGGGGTTTTAAAGAGTTCTGGAAGTGTTCTGAGGCTGAAACTTTGCAGGTGCATAGGGAATATGAAAAGACACAACTTTCATGTTGTGGCCGTCGTCGGAATCGGCCGACTCGGGGGTGACTCGGCCGTGACTCGGTAGGAGCACTGAGTCGGCCGAGTCAAGGCCGAGTCCGGCGTCCAGGATCCTCCCCGACGGTTCATCTAACTCCTGCAAGTGTTACATGTTTGGGTGTAGTGGGGTTTTTGTGAGATTTATGCACGTGTAAACTCTTGGTATTCTAAAGGTTTTTAAAAAATCAATATTAAAAATAATGCGGGGTATGGGATTTGAACTCTGATGGCTTGGTTCAGCAGTGCAAGATATTACCAATGAGCTACAAGCTTCTTCTTGTAATTATGGAGTTATTTAATTACTTAAAATGATAGCAGTAAGAGTAAATACTCTAAGTATACATTAAATTTAAAGTAATTTCTTGTACACTAAAAATGGAGTTATTACATTCTTGTAACTTGTAATTAAAAACAAAATAATTACTTATATCTTGTGCTCAGGCTAAAATACCCCTTTATGGATTTTGAAAAAAAAAATTTAAAATTTTGTGTAGAAAAGTGTATAGGAAAATTAGGGTTGTTACAGTAGGGGAAAATATATGCCCCTGCGGTTTAAACCGTAGGGGGAAAATATCAGATATTTCTGACATTCATAATTTTTTCATACTGAACAAATCTATCGGTTATCATACGATTGAATATTCTTGTTATATAGACTACACGACGGTTGTTAGAACCGAACAATACCGTCCGATATTTAACAATCTTCGTATAGTTTTATGTCACGCCCCGCTTTCCAGTGTACGGGGAAGGAGACGTGACAGGCCACGACGTATTTACTCAGAAGTAAAAACGTTAAACGTAAATAAGCAATATATAAAAGAAATGCACAAGAATAACAGGAGATGTAATATAAATAACAACTTTTATTAACATTCATATTTACATTACAATATCTTTTGAAAAGGAAAATACAATAATGGAAAGCAATACCTAAACAATGGCATATGAATTGAAATAAGTATAAGTGAAAGTTAGAAGTTGTGCTACTCGGTGATCTGCTCCAAGTACTCTGGGCTCGGTCTCCTGAAAGTTGGATCCTCCTGACGAACATTCCAAAAAAAGAAAGAAACAGAAATGTCGTCAGCGAACTAGCACTCGGTCAGCCCCAAAAGAAAGAATAGAATAGAACAAATAGATATGGAAGAACTGATAATTTATACAGGTATATGTTTATTAAACTAACGTAGTTGTTTGTAGCTTGGTACAGAAGATATCAGTGTATACGAGAGGAGTCCAACTTTCCCCGTAGACTATGGTAACCCGTAGTACAAGGCATCGTCAATACCCATGGGACAACAGCAATGGATATTTATCTACGTCTTTTAGTGTCCATCATTGTGTCACTTTTAATATATTCCGTACCAATCTACCCCGTTAAACCCCGTAATGTATATTATATAGATTGTAGTTATCAGACTTGCCGAGACCATGGTATAAGTTGTTCATATAAACGGTTCAGGATGTATCAAGTAGTCATGTAATGAAGTCAAGTCATATCTATGGTTCGGTCAAGTCAAGTCATGATTGCATGTTTGGAATTGCTCTGGTATTCAAGTTCATGTTTGGTATATTGGATTCATGTTGAATTGGATTCATGTTTGGATTGGAATTATGATTGGATTCATGTTATGATTGGATTCATATTAGACCGAGACTTAAATTGAGTCAGATACTTAACAAATTTGGATTCTGAATTAGATTTGGATGTTATCGGTAACTTTTGCACATGGACGGCAGGATTTGTGTCTTTTTCCAAGACAATTACCATTGATAACCAATTAAGTCTTTCTACCTTAAATAAGCAAGTACCCACTTTCTCCGGCTCCCTGAGACTCAAGAGAATTGGTCTCGCTTAAACCTATATTTACTAGGCTTCTTAATGTAATTTTATATATTTCTATGGGGTTTTATGAAAAATATTTTATATACTTTCAAAATAAATCTCGAGTAATTATTTATGTTCTTTAGGATTTCCATGGATATGAATTTTAAAGAGTGATGTATATTAGTGAATAGTAATTTAGCTTGAATAGTTCATTGTATTTTAGTGTAACTTGTCTTGTATTGATACTTGATGGTATTTTAATGAAACTTGTCATTCTTTTATTTTCTAGAAAATATGGAATTTTATTATATATTAAAAATATATGGTTTGATAATATTTATATAATTATTAAAAATTAATTATATTTATTAAGCAGAAAATCTCGTTTTTCTTAAAAAAATCGTATTAAAATTCTTTCGAGATCGTATGCTCCGTGAGGAAGTCTGCATCTCACTTTACTAGCCCGAGAATGTGTGATAATCCGCACCATCCAATAGCGGGTTTCTCGAAATGGGTTGTAGAGGCATAATCACAAAGAGTTTGATAATACAATTCAAAGAAAACGAGTTTTTATAGTTCATGGTATTTTGATGAAAAGTCGTATTTTGCCATAAAAGTTATGTCTCAAGAGAATCGTGCCATATCAATATGTGTGTATGTGAGAGGTAGGTCATTACCTCGTGAAATTTTCTAAAGGTATGCTAAGAAAAATGTTTAAAAGATAACGTATATAAACTTCATGATATTTAAATGTAAAAGTTTAATTAAATTTAATTAACATGGAGTTTTAGAGTGAAAGTTGTTTCTAAACCTTTATAATAGTGTTACAAATATTGTGTAAAATTTTATTGAACAATATGTAAATGAAAGTGAGATTATAGAGTTTAAAAATTTTACATCAGTAATAACTCCACTTACCGATGTTTTGTTTTGAAAAGAGAATCTATCGAAGAGAGGGCGGAAATAGAAGGAACTTACAAGTTAGGAAGAGAGAGGAGAGGTAGAGAAAGATGTCGTATCCTTCATGACGTCGTGGGGTTGCCGGAATTGCCTCTGATCCTCGCCGGAATTTGACCTTGGGCTAACTCCACTTGTACTCATCTTGGACTTGAGAATTTTTGATAATTTTGACTAGAGATTTAGAATAAGAAAGGGCTAGAGTATGGCGTTGTATTTATATGGTGAAATTAGGGTTTTGGAATTGAAAAATTGAATTAAAATGCATTAACAATGAGATTAAAGATGAATTTTAATTCTCTGTTAAATTGCACAGAAAACAAACAGAACATGGGTAGTGGGGTAAGCCAAAAGGTGTTGTGTGCAAAGCACGAGCACTTTTCCCTACGGGTCACCCGCCGCCGCCGGCCAAAACTGCAATCTCGTTGATCAATGTGTGGGGGTAGGGCTCTGGATTTTCGCCACGTGTTCTCCTTAGTATATATATATATATATCATTTTACACATATTAGATTTCTATGAATTTTCATTTTTACGTGTATTGCACGTGTAAATTTTGGCCTTCAAAAAAGTTTAAAAGAAAAATCAGTAAAAATAATATGTAGCTGATGAGATTCGAACACATGGGCTATATCACAGTAGTGCAAGACTTTACCAATGAGCTAGAAATTGTTTCTTGTTGTTCTTAAATAAGAATAAATTTTAAATTGCGCTCAACTTTGCAAACTTCTTTCTGTACTTTAAGAAGAAAATTTTGTACAGAAAATTCAGGGTCGTTGCATTTTATGTTATGACGAATATCAAATGTATGTTAACCGATAGACAGGGACAAAATCGTGCTTTAATTTTCACATATGACCGTCGATAAGAATATTAAAGTTTTATATTATCATCGAGTATCATATATACACTTAGGGTAAGATTTAACTTGAAATGGTTTTATCGTTTACGTTTCAATTGTTGACTATAGTGCCCTCAAGTCAATTATTGTAATCGCAGGCACGCGATTATAATGATTGAGTGATGACCTATACTGATAGAACAATCTTATTCAAAATGATAGTATGCTATCTGGTTTGTTTTTATCATCATGTACATACATTATGTGGTATTATAGATCACTATTATATGTTGATAGAGCCCATAAGATTCTTGCTTGACTACCAGCATTATAATGGCGATCATATACATAGGAGCTGGGTAGTCTATAAGCACATCCTTAAATGTCCCTAATCAAGAGAGTATCGAGACTGAGTATTGATACTTCGGAGTAAACTAGTGTATACTTATCGAGACTCCGACGAGAAGCGATGGCCGGTCTCACAAGCCATTAATATCAGTTAGTCACCTAAGATAGTATACAGGTGCTTATTAGGTTATGAGTACATTGGACAGACTCGCCGGGAACATACTAGTTGGTATTATACCTATTGTCAGATAGCAGTTCCCAGGTGATATGGGTACAGGTTAGTCTATCGACCTGAGATCGTCATTTGTCTCGTGTGAGTTCCCACTGTGTTTTGATTACTACCCTACCACAGCTCAAAGAAGTCATGCAAACAGGTTTTAGTTGGGTACAGTCCCGAGCCACATGGAGGCAGTGAGCGGATTGTAACAACCCTAACTTTCTGTACGAATTTTTTTTCAAAATACAGAAAGGGTCACATAAGCCTGAGCACGAGTTATAAGTTTGTTTTGCTTTTGAATAGTAAGAAGGGGCTTGTAGCTCATTGGTAAGACCTTGCACTGCTGAGACATAGCACCCGAGTTCGAATCCCTCCAGCCATATTATCTTTTTAATTTTTTTTTTAACCTTTTAGAAGTCCAAGAGTTTGCACGTGCACTGCACGTAAACTGAAGGGTCACACTTAAAACAAACAGGTACAAATTAGTATTCTGACCGACTTGGACATGTGGCAGAGATCCGAGCTCCCACCCCATAGAATGGACCGACGAGATTTGATGTTAGGCCGGCGCCGCCGGTCCGGTTGAGGCCAAATGCAAATTTTTTTGCAAACCCTAGACCCTTGGACTCCCCCCCTTAACTCATATATTACTTATTTACTCTTTAGATTTACAGAGAATAATAAACCCTTCAAATTCTATTTTAATGCAAAATTTTAATGCATTATTCATTCCCCCTAAACCCTAAATTGTCCTATAAATACCACCCCATCTTACACCCCTCTCACTTAGAATTCTCTTGCAAAAAACTATACCAAAATCCCAAGTCTTTTAGTGTACAAGTGGAGTTAGTAAAGGGCGAAACTCTGACGAACTTCCGAGGAGATTCCGGCGACGAATCGACGCCCCGAAGTTTTCTTTAGGAACCCCTCGCTCTCCTCTATCCCAACAAGCCAGTAAGTCCCATCTCCACTGTTTACCCCAATCAGAGCAAGGCTCTGTTCAAATTCCAAGGCGAGAAATGAAGCAACGCTTCTGATTCCCCCAATCAGAGCAAAGCTCTACTTTGAAAATTTAAACTTTAATAAATGAAGCAACGCTTCAGATTCTTTGCGCAGCGCGCCACGTGTCAAAAGCTGATACATCAGCGCAGCGCCCAAGGCAGCGCGCCCAATCAGAGCAAAGTTCTATTTAAAACAAAATTAAAGGAAGCAACGCTTCAGTTGCGCAAGCGCCGCGCTGCGCGACACGTGTCAGCGCAGATGCGCTGCGCTATGCGCTGCGCGACACGTGTCAGCGCAGTTGCGCTGCGCTTTGCGCTGCTTGACACATGTCACACGCTGGGGCGTTTGCGCCAAACAGAATTAAATTCGAGTAAGATTTTTCTGTTCTTGTTAAAACAAGAAAATTACCTTCTGTAAAACAGAAGCCCTTGGATCAAAGATCCAACGGTGGGGAAAATTCCCCAAATCACTCAGAGAAAGATCTCTTTAACAAATTTATGGGCACTATATAAAGGGCACTATATAAAAGACCTCAATTCAAAATCATCAACATTTGTGAAAAAATCAAGAACTTCAAACAGAGAGAACTCTGAAGGAATTTCAAGAAGAAAAAAGGTAAAAACCTTTAAGATAGAAGGATTTCTAATAGATCATTGATCTAAGAACAAGATCAACGATCTTCAATAAAAAAAACAAAACAAATAAAAATAGTGCTTTGCACTTTTTATGAACCTCTGGTTCCCTGAAATAAGAAAAACAAGATAAACTTGTTTTCTTTGATCTAAATTAGATCAAGAAAACAAATAGTGCTTTGCACTTTTTTATGAACCATTGGTTCTGGAATCTAAAAGATTCTCAAGTTGATTGTGCCTTGCACTTGCAAAACTGCACTGTTGCGCTCTTGGGTTGGCGCAAGCCACCAGAGAACGCCACGTGTCATCATCTGAACCATTTGCGCTATGCGCTTTTGAAATAGAGCCTTGCTCTTTGAAACTGGCGTAACTCACCACAGCGCGCCACGTGTCAGCAGCGCAAGCGCAACGCACTGCGCCTGCATGACACGTGTCCTCACCACAAGCGCTTGCGCTCTTTGATTGGCGCAAAGCGCCTGACAAATGCAATGCATTTCTTTTGCTAATGGGCCAGGCCCAAATCAAAAAGACCTAGCAGGCCAAAATAAATTGCAAAGCAATAAAAGGGCAGAGCCCAAATAAAATTGATGCTCTGCATCATTTATAAAGGGCAGAGCCCAAGTAAAATTGATGCTCTGCATCCTTTATGACCAGAGCCCAAACAAAAATAAAAAGTAATGCAATGCATTATTTAAATGTGGGCAAAGCCCTAGCACAGGTCTAATAGACCAAAAATAAATAAAAGCGTTGAATATTTTTCAACTGGACTTAGCCCAATCATGGCCGTAAGTCCTCAAATTAAATTGACTGAGCACAACTGCTCTCTTAAATCAATTTACGACCGGTTCAAGGGTACATCTCCGAACTCCTTTGAATCCTATCGTTGTAATCCTTCAACGACGTCAGAGAGGTGACGGGTCCCGAAAACCACACATCAACACGGACTGTGGGGTCCTTAAACTCATGGACTTAAGCGTCCTTAAACCAAAAGACGGATTGTGGGATCCTTAAACGCGCAGACTTATGCGTCCTTAAACTAAAACACAGACTGTGGGGTCCTTAAACTCACGGACTTAAGCGTCCTTAAACTACCTATGGACCACTACATCCCTAAACTGGAACAATAGAGCCCCCAAATGCTCTTCGTCGGATCCAAATGATCCCGTTAAGTCGATCTTAGTCTCAAATCAGACTAACGTATCCTTAACAAACGTTTAAGTTGATCTTAGCCTCAATACGGCTAACGTATCCTTAAAGAAAAACACCAAACCCAAATCTAAGTAAATACGGATTTGGACTAATCCACGTCCTACGGGCGACGGCATCGCTTAGTCTCCATATACAATCCACGGGCAACCACAAACAAAACAAACACACAAGACACGAAGTGAAATTCTGGAGAAGGAGAAAGTTGTTACCGCGATGCGGTAGCGTAATTAACTGCAGGGGCTTGCGCCTGCAGGGAAGAGCGTCCCCACAATCAAAAAACCCCTCAAGCGAGGGGGAATCTGACGAAGTCTGCTACATCGGCCGCATCCGTCTAAACCTCCGATACACGGTGCCATAAATCAACTTGGCATCTTCGGAGAGATGGACGGATAAAACCAAATAGCATCTACCCCGAATCTTAGCGTCAGGACTTCGCAGGTGCGCCGCCATTCGAAGGGGAACAGATTCTGGCATGCCCGGTGGGACCTTTTCCTCTTTCCACTCCACACTTCGTGTGTCGTCTTCGCGAACGAATCGCGGTTTTTTAATGGTTGCCTTCGGATTTTAAGTTACTAAGATTTTGTCTTTTGCCTGGCGCAGAAATCAAGCATCGATGGCCTCTACTTGTTCCAAGTGCTCTAACTGCAGCTCCAGCTCGCGTCCGGCCTCAACTGGGGGTATAACCTACGGGCCCCAAGCGGCCTCTTTGTTCACCATGCCCGTGGAGCAGATTACTCAAGCCACCACGGGGTTGTTTTTCGGAACTATGCTTCCGCCAACAAGCTTCAGCACCCCCGTGCCCGTACAAGAAGCTCCTAAGAAGTCGGTCTTCGATCGACTTTCAGCTACTGCGGCCCCTCTCAACGGGTCGCCCAACACCAGTGCCTCGGTCTTCTCCAGGCTGGGCCAAAACTCCTGCGGGCCCACCATGAAGCTTGCAGTCCCAGAAAAGGTTATTCCAAAAGGAATAGCCAAACCTGCTCCTGAAGTCGTCAAGGCGGCTTCTTCTGCTAAGAGATCAGTCTTTACAAGATTGACCGTTCTAATTCCCACTCCTGCTTTTGCTGCTCAAAAGATATCAGTCTTCAATAGGCTGACGCCGGCAACAGCCCCACACCTGAACAGGGGGCAAGAAGAAGCTGTTTCTGTCTCTGAGCCAATACCGACAACTCGTCGCGCCCGACGACACCACTGGCGCCGGATAAGGAAGACCGAGGGCAACTCCCCTTCTGGGATGACTCCGCCAGCTCCAACGGTGGAAGTTAACGCTGTTGTTCCCACCGGGAACAACTTCGAGCTACTGAATAGGGTACGCAGAAACTCGCCAACTGCGGTACTCAAAAGATCTCCTCCACCAGTAGAGACTACCGTGGAAGCAGAAAAACCGGAGCAGCCTCCTCAATCGCTGTCCTCCAGGATCTATAAGACATGGCGACGAGTCCGAGAATCTGTGATTGATCCTAAGTTCTCTCGCCAACAGAAGAAGTCGAAAGGTCGGGAAGAAGAAAATCCTCCGGTCAAGCAACGAAAAATAATGACCGCTTGGGTGCCTAAAGCAACAACCCTCTCAACTTCTACGGCCCATAAGAGAAGAAGGCCAGAAAAAGTCCCTACGCCAACGACGAATATCAAGGGTGGTGAACCAAAACGCCCTAAGTCAGGGGGCATTATAGTTCATACTGTCTATGTGGCGTCTGGTAAAGAGGACAGTCGCATATCTACGGGTCATCGACCGCTTACGCGATCAGTGACCAAAGCGTAGGAGCAGCAGCAGAAGCTCCAAGAGATGATGAACGCTATGGCCGCACTTACTGGGCCAAAAGAAAACCCTGAAACGTCCTCGGATGAACGCCAGGAGGAAGAAACCGATGCCGAATTCCTTCGTCGAATATTGGAGAAGAAGGATAAAGAGGCTGCTGAACAAGCAGCCAACATAAAGCGTATAGGCCTCCTGTTCCAAGACATGGTGGGGATGATGATCCAACAAGATCCTCCGGCCGAAGATCCCCCGATCGTCCTTGAAGACGATAGGGGAGAGACGTCAAATCCTCCGCCAGCTCTATCAACAGCTAAGGAGGATACAATCTCTAAAGCTGATTTGGACGAGTACATAGCCCAGCAAATACGGGTTCATCATGCGACTGAAGCAGCCGGCCAGGTCATAAAAACGGGGCGGCCATATCCAAGTTGGTACGACCAAATCAAGTACCCGCCCGGTTACATAATTCCTAAATTCCATGTCTACAAGGGGATGGGCAATCCTCACCAGCATGTTGCCCAGTTCAGGGCGCTCTGCGGCAACACCGGCGGTGATGACAAGCTGTTGCTTCGCCAGTTTGTTGGAAGCTTATCAGATACAGTGTGCGAGTGGTACTCTGAGCTCCCGAACGACTCTATCAAAACCTTCGCGGAGATGGAGCTGTTGTTTACTCAGCGTTTTGCAAGCGCCAGTGAACGCACCCCGATGACAGCACTGATTAACGCCAGGGTAAAGCCAGGCGAGACATGGGTTCAATATGCTATACGGTGGCGGAACTTATGGTCGAAGTGCGAGCAGCGCATTGAAGAAGCTCCCGCGGTGGGTATGTTTGTGGGAACCCTTGATCCGCAAGCGACCATCTCACAATTTATGATGTTTTTCAAGCCGACTACCTTCCAGGCTTTGATTGACAAGCTAGCGCAAATGGATCAGATGGGCCATAAACCCCCTCTTCCAAAGCCGGACTCCCGAAATGACAAGGGGAAAGGAAAAGCGATCATTGTCGCTAATGCTCAACAACAACCGAGCAACTCAAAGCCGGTTGTTCGTCAAAATAATATGCGTCCGTACGTAGCCCTTGAGGAGAGGCTAGGGCGTTCTTACTCTTTTCTCCGTGATAAAACGAGAAGGTTATTCGAGCTGGCGTTGCACAACCGACTCATAAATCTGCCGGATCCAAAACGTCCGTCGCAACCAAATGATGTCAATGAGCCCAACTACTGTCCTTATCATCGAGTACTGGGTCATCCGATCGAAGATTGCTACGTCTTCAAAAATTGGCTTGAAGACCAGTACCGACAGGGCAAGTTCGCGTTATCTAAAAAATAGAAGGTGAATCCCCCACAGCCCCACACCTCTAAGGGGATGAATACGCCGGGGGCAACATGCTCCGTTATTGAAGAAGCTCCTTGGGAGGTTGTATTATCATCCAAGACAAAGAGGATGCTAAACGATCTTCAAGTGTGCCCAGCGATCAAGTGGAAGAAGCCGTTGGAACCGCAGGTCATTGAAGGGATGTTGAAGCTACGTCCAACTCCAAAGACCGATGGTGGTGGCCCAAGCACTCGCAACCAGCCGTTAAAATCTTCATGGAAGAAGAAAAAGAAATCAAAGAAGCCCGTGAAGCCTGGCGACGAGCTCACGGACTTGCAAAAACAAATTGACGCGCTGGAAGAATACAACCAGAAGGCACGGACTCCCATTACATTCCAAGAGTTCCTCAATCATGTCTTTCAAGAGGAAGATGAGGGAGAAAGTTCATCTGATGAATCTGAAGAATATGTGGCGAGCTGTCATGTGATTTCCCATTCGTTCATGGACGATGAGGAGACTCCTTGTACTGAAACGCTGGGGGCAGACCCTGAATCAAAAATTCTGGGGACATCAGATGAAGTAATTGACACATTCCTTAACGAAGCTCGATTGAAAAGTAAAGCTGATCGAGAACGCTAGACGGCTGTAATTGAAAGGGCCAAGCGCCAGCGACTTGATGAAAGAGCTGAGACGATCCCGCTGGAGCAAAATACCTCCACTACCGACAAAAGCCAATTCAAGATGAGGAAAAGGTTTGCTAAGGCCATATCAATGGGCATGAAGCTACCATCATCCGAAGGAAAAATTACTGGTGAAATAGAAATGCACCCCTCCTATTGCTTATATCATCAGAAGGTTTCGCACCCCACTCAAGAGTGCAAAGCTTTCGATAGATGGTGGAAAGGATACGTTGCTCATCGACAACGCTTTAAGCGGGAAAAGCGCAAAACTCGTCGGGAGCAAAGAAATACGACCGAAGGGTTTAAAAGAACTACCGGTGATTATCGCATGGTTAACGCTGGGGGATTACAGGTGCCTACATTCGGGAGTGATTCTGATGAAGAGCTGGAACTTGCCCCTCTCTTTAAAGAGTCCACCCCGGGAAAAGAAGAAGAGCCAAAGGTATGCGAAAATATCCGGCTACGTAATCGCACGCTCCCCGAAAAGAATCTCGGGCCCTCAAATAAAAAAGATAAAGGGAAAGAAAAGGTCTATGAAGATATCGTTTTGGATGACCAAGTTGTGGAGGAGCTAAGTGCCAGGGACCCGCCGAAGAGAAGTAAGGTGGATTACAACGTCTTAGCGCATTTGAGGAAGCTACCCTCACAGCTCAGCATTCTTGATGCCCTTTTGCTATCAAAGGAGGCGAGAGATTCGTTAATCAAGGCACCACAGGATCCGGAGCAATTCCAAGCTTTCCCGGCCGAGGAAAAGATGAAGGATGAATTAGAGGAAGTGCACACGGCCGATGTCGCTTTTGGTGATGAAGACCTTCTCCTTGGGACATGCGAACACAATCGCCCCCTTTATGTCTCAGGATACTGCCATGATATAAAGATAGGCAAAATCCTGATCGACAATGGATCCTCCGTTAACCTCCTCAATGTGCGGGTGTTAAAAGAAATCTGCATGAGCGTCCAGCACCTTGCTCGGGACAAGATCACCATCTCCGGGTTCGACTCCCAGTCATCAAGAACTCTTGTGTCTGTGATACTGACGCTACGCTTTGGGCTACTCGTCATAGACATTAAGTTCCACGTCATAGACGCCAAGACATGCTACAATGCTCTGCTCGCCCGACCATGGTTACACGAGTACAACGTCATCCCTTCTACACAACATCAGTGTCTGAAATACGCTAAGGATGGTCTCGGGTATACCGTGGTGGGAGAACTGAATCCGTTTTCCGTGAACGAAGTCCGCAAATATGAAGATGCCAAGTACTTCTTACCGGATTTTGAAGACACGGAAATGTGTCACAAGCCGGAAAACAAAGCTAATGCCACCATCCCTGTCTTCGGCAGTGATACCGAGGAGGAAGAGGAGATAGTTTATTCCGGGCCGCCCCAACACAACAAGCCAGGGCCATCTACTCATACGTTAATCTTTGGTAGCGACTCGGAAGATGAAGTCCATGCTGTATTCCCTGCTCGACCTTCAATACAAACGTCTGCTGACGAAGAGCAAAGTCTACAAGTCGCCATGGTGCCGCTTAAACACCGTAAAGAACTGGATGCACTTGATATTTACAATGTAGAAGTGCTACAAACGTTCTATATCCCTCCCAGGCGAGAAAGCAAAAAAGAAATTCTATTCTACCGCTCTGAAGAAACCAAAGTGGAGAAAGAAATCTGGCATGGTGCGGATCCTACGCTCGACAGGCTTCAGCCTATCCGTCTTCCCAGATATTATACGGAAGGTTTGAAAAAGCTGCTGAAACGCCAGGGGATATCCTTCAAGCAGACCATTCGAAAAGCCAAGTTCTATGACAAAGTCTGGAACGTTCCCGGGACTCAACGCAAACTGCCTAATGGGAGAATGGAGACAAATGGACTTGGATACATCCGGTCAAAGAAACGAGAGCTACTAAACAGCTGCTATGTCATGTATGACTTCGATGAAGAAGCGGATGCTCAATGGGAGGACGCTAATCCTGAGCCAGTGAAAGTTCCAGATGCAAAAGAGCCCAGTCCGTCGTTCGAAGAACAAATGGACAAGCTTATAAAGGAAGCGGGTCAAAAAGTCCGGGACGATCATAACCGTGAAATGGCCATTTATGAGAAAGCCAAAACGCAACGCCTCCTCCAACAGGCTGTGAAAGATGAAAATGCCACTCCCTGTCAACCTGTTATAAAGAAGGCCCGACACAGAGGCAGAAACAAGTCGAAACGCGAAAAAGGCGCTCAACAGCAACGAAGCGGGGCTAAAAGGCCACGCGAGCGAAAATCAAGTGGTTCCGATCTATCCCTCATGAGAAAAATGGGTCGAGCATACTCTTTTCCTCGGGACAAGACGAAGAAAATACTTGACCTCGCTTTAAAACATCAGATGCTTACACTTCCGGAGTCTAAACACCCCGAACAAGCAGGCGAAGTCTCTCACCCGGACTATTGCCCTTATCACCAAGTGATAGGGCACCCTCTCGAGGACTGCTTCACCTTCAAGAATTGGGTTGAAGATCAGTATCAGCTTGGCAAGTTTGCTCTGTCCGACAACTGGAGGGTAGCGCCGCCACAGAAGCACGAACCTAAGGCCACGGAAGAAGAACCGGTTCCGCATTGGGATTGGAAGAGATTTCGTACTTGTCATGTGATAACGATATCAAAAGAAGAGCCCGAGAACATGGATGAGCTTCCTTGGTGCTTCGAAAACAGCAACGACGAGATAATCTCAGAATTCCCACCAGCGCCAAAAGAGCTGGAAGATGGAATCCATACCACCGCAGATAACCTCAAGAAAATTGAGTTGGGAACGGCGAACGATCCGCGACCGACATTCATTAGCGAGCTGCTGTCTGAAGAGAAGGTGGCTTCATTAAAGGACCTTCTTATGTAGCATAGGGATTGCTTCGCGTGGAACTATTCTGAAATGCCGGGACTAGATCCAGAAATTGCTGTGCACAGATTGGCGATATCTCCGGCCGTCAAGCCGGTCAAACAGGCGCCGAGAAGAATGCGGCTCGAGCTTGAGATGAGTATCAATGCCGAGGTCAAGAAGCTGATCGACTCTGGCTTCATCCAGGAAGTCCAGTATCCCGAGTGGATCGCCAACATCGTCCCGGTGATGAAGAAAAATGGGACAGTACGTGTTGGAGATAGTGCCCTCAGAGTCGATTATTGGATCACATGCACGTGATTGCAATGATTGAGGGAGGACCTATTCCGGTAGGACAGTCTTACTCAAGATGATAGTATGCTATCTGGTTTATCTTTATCATCGTGTACTGCTTTAAGTGACCTTATGTTTCCCCCAATCAGAGCAAAGCTCTGTTGGAAATTCAAAATTCAAATTTTGAAGCAACGCTTCAAATTCCGGGCGCAACGCGCCACGTGTCAGGCGCAGACACATCAGCGCAGCGCCCAAAGCAGCACACCCAATCAGAGCAAAGCTCTATTTAAAGAAAAATTAAAGGAAGCAACGCTTCAGTTGCGCAAGCGCTGCGACGCGTGTCAGCGCAGATGCGCTAGCGCAGTTGCGCTGCGCTTTGCGCTGCGCGACGCGTGTCAGCACAGTTGCGCTGCACTGTGCGCTGCTTGACACGTGTCACGCGCTTGGGCATTTGCGCCAAACAGAATCAAGATTCTAAAGAAATCTTTCTGTTCTTGTTAAAACAAGAAGATTTTCTTCTGTAAAACAGAAGCCCTTGGATCAAAGATCCAACGGTGGGAAAGATTCCCCAAATCACTCAGAGAAAGATCTCTTTAACTAATTTATGGGCACTATAAAAAGGACCCTAGACCTCAATTCAAAGGCATCAACATTTTCTTGAAAAATCAAGAGCTTCAAACAGAGAGAACTCTGAAGAAGTTTCAAGAAAAAGGTAAAAAAAAATCTTCATAAAATAGAAGAATTTTCTTCTAATAGATCATTGATCTAAGAACAAGATCAATGATCTTCAGATAATAAACAGTGCTTTGCACTTCTTACGAACCACTGGTTCATTAAAACAAGAAAAAACAAAATAAAGAACAGTGCTTTGCATTTTTTTATGAACCTTTGGTTCCTGAAATAAGAAAAAACTTGTATTTCTTTGATCTAAATTAGATCAAGAAAACGAATAGTGCTTTGCACTTCTTTATGAACCATTGGTTCTTGAATCTAAAAGATTCTCAAATCATAGTGCCTTGCACTTGCAAACTGCGCTGTTGCGCTCCTGGATTGGCGCAAGCCACCAGAGCGCGCCACGTGTCAGCAGCGCAGGCGCAGCGCATTAGCGCAGTGCACTGCGCTTGCGCAACACGTGTCAACACTACGAGCGCTTGCGCTCTCTGATTGGCGCAAAGCGCCTGATAAATGCAATGCATTTCCTAAAGGGCCACGTCCAAATCAAAAGACCTAGCAGGCCAAAATAAATTGCAAAGCAATAAAAGGGCAGAGCCCAAATAAAATTGATGCTCTACATCATTTATAAAGGGCAGAGCCCAAGTAAAATTGATGCTCTGCATCATTTATAAATGGGCAGAGCCCAAAACAAATTGATGCTCTGCATCCTTTATGGGTAGAGCCCAAATAAAAATAAAAAGAAATGCAATGCAAAAACAAATAAAAGTGTTGAACTTTTTTCAACTGGACTTAGCCTAATCATGGCCGTAAGTTCTCAAATTAAATTGACTGAGCACAGCTGCTCTCCTAAATCAATTTACATTCAGTTCGAGGGTACATCTCCGAACTCCTCTGACACCTGTCGTTGTAATCCTTCAACGACGTCAGAGAGGCGACGGGTCCCGACGACCACACATTAATACGGACTGTGGGGTCCTTAAACTCATGAACTTAAGCGTCCTTAAACTAAAAGACGGACTGTGGGGTCCTTAAACCCATGGACTTATGCGTCCTTAAACTAAAATATGGACTGTGGGGTCCTTAAACCCACTGACTTATGCGTCCTTAAACTACCAATGGACCACCACATCCCTAAACTGGAATATGGACCACCACGTCCCTAAACTGGAATATGGACCACCATGTCCTTAAACTACCAATGGACCGCAATGTCCCTAAACTACCTATGGACCACTACGTCCCTAAACTGGAACAATAGAGCTCCCAAATACTCTTTTGTCGGATCTAAACGATCCCGTTTAAGTTGATCTTAGCCTCAAATATGACTAACGCATCCTTAAACATTCAAACAGACTTTAGTCCCAAATTGGACTATAAGACCCCCAATCAACTTTGGTTCAAGGGTACATCTCCGAACTCTTCTGACACATGTCGTTGTAATCCTTCAACGTCGTCAGAGAGGTGACGGGTCCCGACGGCCATATATTAAATGGACCACTACGTCCTTAAACTGGAAATGGATCTAGACGATCCCGTTAAGTTGATCTTAGTCTCAAATCAGACTAACGTATCTTTAACGAACGTTTAAGTTGATCTTAGTCTCAAATGCGGCTAACGTATCCTTAAACTAAAAACACCAAACCCAAATCTAAGTAAATACGGATTTGGACTAATCCACGTCCTATGGGCGACGACATAACTTAGTCTCCGTATACAATCCATGGGCATCCACAAACAAAACAAACACACACGACACGAAGTGAAATTCTGGAGAAGGAGAAAGTGGTTACCGCGATGCGGTAGCGTAATTAACTGCAGGGGCTTGCGCCTGCAGGGAAGAGCGTCCTTACAATCAAAAACCCCTCAAATGAGGGGGAATCTGACGAAGTTTGCTACATCGGCCGCATCCGTCTAAACCTCCGATACACGGTGCCATAAATCAACTTGGCATCTTCGGAGAGGTGGACGGATAAAACCAAATAGTATCTGCCTCGAACCCTAGCATCAGGACTTCGCAATCTTGTGCGCCGTCTTTCGGAGGGGAACAGATTCTGGCACGCCCGGTGGGACCTTTTCCTCTTTCCACTCCACACTTCGTGTGTCGTCCTCGCGAACCAATCGCGGATTGTTAAATGGTTGCCTTTGGATTTCAAGTTACTAAGATTTGGTCTTTTGCCTGGCGCAGAACTCAAGCATCAATGGCCTCTAACTGCACCAACTGCTCGAAGTGCCACTGCAACAGACGCTCCACCTCCCCCGGAGGTGTAGCATATGGGCCCCAAGCGGCTTCCTTCCTCGCTCTGCCGGTAGACCAGGTGACCCAGGCCACCACCGGCCTGTTTTTTGGGACCATGATCCCACCTACAAGCTTCTCTATGCCAATACCTGCATTGGAAGTGAACAAGAAGTCGGTCTTCGACCGGCTCACTGCTACGATGGCCCCTGTCAACGGGTCGCCCACTACCAAACCAACAGCCTCTGTTTTCGCCAGACTGGATCAGAACTCTAAATTGGCTGTCCCAAGGAAGGCAATAACTGCTGCTCCAGAAGTCGTCAAGGCGGCTTCCCCTGTCAAAGAGTCAGTCTTTTCAAGACTGACGATTCCTGCTCCTGCCCCTGCTCGAGGATCTGTCTTCGACAGGTTGAATATCATCCCTCAAAAGACAACTTTAGTCTTTAAGAGGTTAACACCAGCGGCGCCTCATTCAGACAGGGGGCAAAAAGAAGCTGTCTCAATCTCCGAGCCAGTCCCAATGGCTCATCATGCTCGACGTCGCCATTGGCAACGAGTGAGGAAGGCATGGGGCAACTCCCCCTCAGGGCTAACTCCACCGGCTCCAGTGGTAGAAGTCAACACTGCTGTTCCAACTAGGAACAACTTTGAACTGCTGAGGAAGGTACGCAAGAATTCTCCAACCGCTACACTGAAAAGATCTCCTCCGCCCGCGGAGAGAGTTCCAGAAACAAAGCAAGAACAGCCCCCTCAATGGCTGTCCTAAAAAATATACAAGGTTTGGCTAAGGGTTCAAGACTCCGTGATCGACCCAGATCACTCTCGTCAACAAAAGAAGACGAAGGTGCAAAAAGAAAAAGACCGTCCTATTAAACAGCAGGGGACAACGATCGCTAGGGTGCCCACTGCAACGGCCCCTTCAACTTCAACGGCCTACAAAAGAAGAAGGCCGGAGAAAACCCCCGCGCCGGTGACAAATATCAAATGTGGTGAACCCAAACGCCCTAAGTCAGGGGGCATTGTAGTTCATACCGTCTATGTGGCGTCTGGTAAAGAAGACAGTCGCATATCTACGGGTCATCGACCGCTTACGCGATCAGTGACCAAAGTGCAAGAGCAGCAATAGAAGCTCCAAGAGATGATGAACGCTATGGCCGCACTTACGGGGCCAAAAGAAAACCCTGAAACGTCCTCGGATGAACGCCAAGAGGAAGAAACCGACGCCGAATTCCTTCGTCGAATATTGGAGAAGAAGGACAAAGAGGCTGCTGAACAAGCAGCCAACATACAGCGTATGGGCCTCCTGTTCCAAGACATGGTAGGGATGATGATACAACAAGATCCTCCGGCTGAAGATCCCCCGATCGTCCTTGGTGACGATAGGGGAGAAACGTCGAATCCTCCGCCAGCTTTGTCAACAGCTAAGGAGGATACAATCTCCAAAGCTGATTTGGACGAGTACATAGCCCAACAAATACGGGTTCATCATGCTGCTGAAGCAGCTGGCCAGATCGTAAAAACGGGACGGCCAGATCCAAGTTGGTACGACCAAATCAAGTACCCGCCCGGTTACATAATTCCCAAGTTCCATGTCTACAAGGGGACGGGCAATCCTCACCAGCATGTTGCCCAGTTTAGGGCACTCTACGGCAACACCAGCGGTGATGACAAGCTTTTGCTTCGCCAGTTTGTTGGAAGTTTATCAGATACGGCGTTCGAGTGGTACTCTGAGCTCCCGAATGACTCTATCAAAACCTTCGCGGAGATGGAGCTGTTGTTTACTCAGCGTTTTGCAAGCGCCAGTGAACGCACCCCGATGACGGCACTGATTAACGCCAGGGTAAAGCCAGGCAAGACGTGGGTTCAATATGCTATACGGTGGCGGAACTTATGGTCGAAGTGCGAGCAACGCATTGAAGAAGCTCCCGCGGTGGGTATGTTTGTGGGAACCCTTGATCCGCAAGCAACCATCTCGCAATTTATGATGTTTTTCAAGCCGACTACCTTCCAGGCCTTGATTGACAAGCTAGCGCAAATGGACCAGATGGGCCATAAACCCCCTCTTCCAAAGCCGGACTCCCGAAATGACAAAGGGAAGGGAAAAGCGATCATTGTCTTTAATGCTCAACAACAACCGAGCGACTCGAGGCCGGTTGTTCGTCAAAATAATATGCGTCCGTACGTAGCCCTTGAGGAGAGGCTAGGACGTTCTTACTCTTTTCCCCGCGATAAAACGAGAAGGTTATTCGAGCTTGCGTTGCGCAACCGACTCATAAATCTGCCGGATCCAAAACGTCCGTTGCAACCAAGTGATGTCAATGAGCCCAACTACTGTCCTTATCATCGAGTACTGGGCCATCCGATCGAAGATTGCTACGTTTTCAAAAATTGGCTTGAAAACCAATACCGACAGGGCAAATTCGTGTTATCTGACAAATGGAAGGTGAATCCCCCGCAGCCCCACACCTCTAAGGGGACGAATACGCCGGGGGCAACATGCTCCGTCGTTGAAGAAGCTCCTTGGGAAGTTATATTATCAGCCAAGACAAAGAGGATGCTAAACGATCTTCAGACATGTCCAGGGATTAGGTGGAAGAACCCGTTGGAACCGCAGATCATTGAGGGGATGTTGAAGCCACGTCCAACTCCAAAGACCAATGGAGGTGGCTCAAGCACTCACAACCAGCCGTCAAAATTTTCGAAGAAGAAGAAAAAGAAATCAAAGAAGCCCTTGAAGCCTGGCGACAAGCGCTCGGACTTGCAAAAACAAATTGACGCGCTGGAAGAATACAACCAGAAGGCACGGACTCCCATTACACTCCAAGAGTTCCTCAATCATGTCTTTCAAGAGGAAGATGATGGAGAAAGTTCATCTGATGAATCTGAAGAATGCGTGGCGAGCTGTCATGTGATTTCCCATTCGTTCATGGACGATGACGAGACTCCTTGCACTGAAAAGCTGGGGGCAGACCCTGAATCAAAAATTCTGGGGCCATCAGATGAAGTAATCGACGCATTCCTCAACGAAGCTCGATTGAAAAGTAAAGCTTATCGAGAACGCGAGACGGCTATATTTGAAAGGGCCAAGCGCCGGCGACTTGATGAAAGAGTTGAGATACTTCCGCTGGAGAAAAATACATTCACTACGGACAGAAGCAAATTCAAGATGAGGAAAAGGTTTGCTAAGGCCATATCAATGGGCATGAAGCTGCCATCCTCTGAAGGAAACATTACCGGTGAAGTGGAAATGCACCCCTCCTATTGCTTGTATCACCAGAAGATTTCGCACCCCACTGAAGAGTGCAGGACTTTCGATAGATGGTGGCAAGGATATGTTGCTCATCGACAACATTTTAAGCGGGAGAAGCGTAAAACTCGTAGAGAGCGAGAAAATACGACTGAGAGGCTTAAAAGAACTACCGGCGATTGTCGTATGGTTAACACCGGCGGGCCACAAGTGCCTACATTCGGGAGAGATTCTGATGAAGAGCTGGAACTTGCCCCTCTCTTTAAAGAGTCCACTTCGAGAAAAGAAGAAGAGCCGAAGGTTTGCGAAAATATCCGGCTACGTAATCGCACGCTTCCCGAAAAGAATCTCGGACTCTCAAACATAAAAGATAAAAGGAAAGAAAAGGTCTCAGAAGATATCGACTTAGATGACCAAGTTGTGGAGGAACTAAATGCCAAGGACCCGCCGAAGAAAAATAAGGTGGATTACAACGTCTTAGCGCATCTGAGGAAGCTACAGTCACAGCTCAGCATTCTTGACGCCCTTTTGCTATCAAAGGAGGCGAGAGATTCATAAATCAAGGCATTACAAGATCCGGAACAATTCCAAGCTTTCCTGGCTGAGGAAAAGATGAAGGATGAATTGGAGGAAGTGCACACTACCGATATCGCTTTTGGCGATGAAGACCTTCTCCTTGGGACGTGCGAACACAATCGCCCCCTCTATGTCTCAGGATACTGCCACGATATAAAGATAGGCAAAATCCTGATCGACAATGGGTCCTCCGTTAATCTCCTCAATGTGCGGGTCTTAAAAGAAATCTGTATGAGCGTCCAGCACCTTGCTCGGGACAAGATCACCATCTCCGGGTTTGACTCCCAGTCATTAAGAACTCTTGGGTCTGTGATACTGACGCTACACTTTGGGCTACTCGTCACGGACATTAAGTTCCACGTCATAGATGCCAAGACATGCTACAACGCTTTGCTCGGCCGACCATGGTTACACGAGTACAACGTCATCCCTTCTACACAACATCAGTGTATGAAATATGCTAAGGATGGTCTCGAGTATACCGTGGCGGGAGAACTGAATCCGTTTTCTGTGAACGAAGTCCGCAAATATGAAGATGCCAAATACTTCTTACCGGATTTCGAAGACACGGAAAGGTGTCACAAGCCGGAGAACAAAGCTAACGCCACCATCCCTATTTTCGGGAGTGATACCGAGGAAGAAGAGGAGATAGTGTATTCGGGTCCGCCCCAACACAACAAGCCAGGACTGTCTGCTCCTACGTTGATCTTTGGTAGTGACTCGGAGGACGAGGTCCATACTATATTCTCTGCTCGACCTTCAATACGAACGTTCGCTGATGAAGAACAAAGTCTACAAGTCGCCATGGTGCCGCTTAAACACCATAAAGAACTGGATGCACTTAATATTTACAATGTAGAAGAGCTGCAAACGTTCTATATCCCTCCCAGGCGAGAAAGCAAAAAAGCAATTCTATTCTACCGCTCTGAAGAAACCAAAGTGGAGAAAGAAATCTGGCATGGCGCGGATCCTACGCTCGACAGGCTTCAGCCTATCCGTCTTCCCAGATATTATACGGAAGGTTTGAAAAACCTGCTGAAACGCCAAGGGATATCCTTCAAGCAGACCGTTCGAAAAGCCAAGTTCTATAACAAAGTCTGGAACGTTCCCGGGACTCAACACAAACTGCCTAATGGGAGAATGGAGACAAAAGGACTTGGATACATCCGGTTAAAGAAACGAGAGCTACTAAACAGCTGCTATGTCGTGTATGACTTCGATGAAGAAGCGGATGCCCAATGGGAGGACGCTAATCCTGAGCCAGTGAAAGTTCCAAATGCAAAGGAGCCCAGTCCGTCGTTCGAAGAACAAATGAACAAGCTTATAAAGGAAGCGGGTCAAAAAGTCCGGGATGATCATAACCGCGATATGGTCATCTACGAGAAAGCCAAAACACAATGCCTTCTCCAACAGGCCGTGAAAGATGAAAATGCCGCTCCTTGTCAACCTGTTATAAAGAAGGTTCGACGCAGAGGTAGAAACAAGTCGAAACGCGAAAAAGGCGCTCAACAGCAACGAAGCGGGGCTAAGAGGCCACGCGAGCGAAAATCGAGCGGTTCTGATCTATCCCTCATGAGAAAAATGAGTCGAGCATACTCTTTTCCTCGGGACAAGACGAAGAAAATACTTGACCTAGCTTTAAAACATCAGATGCTTACACTGCCGGAGTCTAAACACCCCGAACAAGCAAGCCAGGTCTCACACCCAGACTATTGCTCTTATCACCGAGTGGTAGGGCATCCTCTCGAAGACTGCTTCACCTTCAAAAATTAGGTTGAAGATCAGTACCAGCTTGGCAAGTTCGCTCTGTCCGACAACTGGAGGGTAGCGCCACCACAGAAGCACGAACCTAAGGCCACGGAAGAAGAACCAGTTCCACATTGGGATTGGAAGCGAATTCGTACTTGTCACGTGATAACGATGTCAAAAGAAGAGCCCGAGAACATGGATGACCTTCCCTGGTGCTTCGAAAACAGCAACGACGAGGTAATCTCAGAATTTCCACTAGCGCCAAAAGAGCTGGAAGATGCAATCCATACCACTGTAGATAACCTTAAGAAAATTGAGTTGGGAACGGCGAATGACCCGCGACCGACATTCATCAGCGAGCTGCTATCTGAAGAAAGGGTGGCTGCGTTAAAGGACGTGCTTCTGCAGCACAAAGATTGCTTCGCGTGGAACTATTCCGAAATGCCGGGACTAGATCCAGAAATTGCTGTGCACAGATTGACGATATCTCCGGACGTCAAACCGGTCAAACAGGCGCCGAGAAGAATGCGATTCGAGCTTGAAATGAGTATCAATGCTGAAGTCAAAAAGCTGATCGACTCTGGCTTCATCCAGGAAGTTCAATACCCTGAATGGATCGCCAACATCATCCCGGTGATGAAGAAAAATAGGACAGTGCGCATATGCGTGGACTTCAGGGATCTCAATAAAGCTTGCCCGAAAGACGATTTCCCAGTGCCAGTCACCGAACTGATGATAGACAATACGTTCACTCATGAAGTTTTGTCCTTCATGGACGGCTCGTCAGGATATAATCAGATAAAAATGCATCCCGAAGACCAGAAGCACACCGCCTTCAGGACTCCTTTGGGTATATTCTGCTACAAGGTGATGCCCTTCGGTTTAAAGAATGCCGGTGCTACCTACCAAAGGGCCATGACGAAAATCTTCGATGACCTTATACACGAAATCTTTGAATGCTATATCGACGATCTCGTGGTTAAAAGTAAATCATACGAGGAACATCTCGAGCATTTGAAGACCGTATTTCAACGCCTTCGGCAATACAACTTGAAGATGAACCCTCTCAAGTGTGCATTCGGAGTTTCCTCGGGCAAATTCCTAGGGTTCATCGTCCGACACCGAGGTATTGAGATAGATCCGTCAAAGATCAAGGCGATCATGGAAATGCCTCCGCCAAGGACTCTCAAACAGCCGCGGTCTCTCCAAGGGAAGCTCGCGTATATACGGCGATCTATAACCAACTTTTCAGGAAAGTTCCGTCCTTACAGCCACTTGATGAAGAAGGGAACCCCGTTCGTCTGGGACCAAAAATGCCAAAGCGCGCTAGACGAAATCAAACAATACCTACAGAACCCGCCGGTGTTGGCTGCTCCGGTCAAGGGAAAGCCCCTCATTCTTTATACAACCGCTCTCGAAGGCTCCTTAGGCGCATTATGGGCACAAGAGAACGATCAAGGGAAGGAGAGAGCTCTCTACTACTTAAGTCGAGTTCTACTGGGGGCAGAAAGCAACTACTCCCCCATTGAAAAACACTGCCTGGCGTTGATCTTCGCGATAACAAAGCTCAGGCACTATGCGTTGGCGCATGAGGTCCGTCTCATTTCGAAGGTAGACCCTCTTAAGTATTTAATGTCAAAGGCCATATTGACGGGCCGACTCGCTAAATGGGCTCTGCTCTTGATGGAATTCTCGATAACGTATCAACCTCTCAAGGCAGTGAAAGGCCAGGCCATCGCCGACTTCCTTGCTGAGCACCCGATACATGCCGATTCTCCTCTAAATTGCGAGTTGCCATACGAACATGCGTTTGACACTATCGATGGGATCGATACCCGATGGGAACTCTATTTTGATGGAGCGTCTTCCATGAAGAAGCGCAAACAAAGTACGCCAATAATCAAGTCGGGGGTAGGCCTTGTCTTCGTGACTCCACAAGGAGGGATAATGCGCTTTGCTTTCTCCTTGACAGAGCCGAGGACGAATAAAGAAGCCGAATATGAAGCCTTGATAGCAGGTCTCGATATCGCCATCGACATGGGAATTGAAAACCTTCTCATATATGGAGATTCCCAGCTAGTCGTTAGTCAAGTAAACGGCGACTATCAAACGTGCAAACCGGAGTTGGTGAAGTATGGTGAAAAGGTGCAACAACTGTTGACCCAAATTCCCTCCTATACTTTGGAAAGCATACCGCGCGCGGAAAACAGCAAAGCAGACGCGTTGGCCAAACTTGCTAAAGAACTGGCTGACGAGAACCTCGATGACGTTAGAATCGTGGTACAAAGCCGTCGGGTGCTTGCCCCAGTAGAAATATCTCCGGAATCATCCGAAGAGAAGGGAGCGACTGAACAGACGACCTTGCAAATAGAAGACCGAGAAAAGGCTGAGGATTGGAGGGAAGTCTTCATAGACTACTTTAAGTCCCCCCGAATGCCTGAAGAAGCGTCCACAAGACATCAGCTCATGAAACGAGCTATGTCTTTCGCCTTCGTCAATGATACTCTGTACAAGAGGTCATTTGATTCTCTGTGGCTGAGATACTTAGGACCTGACGAAGCGAAAAGGGTCGTTCAGGAAGTTCATGACGGACTCTGCAGTTCTCACCAAGCAGGCCCAAAGATGAAGTTGAAGATCAAACGGATGGGCTACTACTGGCCCACGATGATCCAGGACTGCCTCGAATATGCGAAGCAATGCCACTCATGCCAAATTCATGGGGACTTCATCCACCAGCATCCAAATCCACTACATCCAACGGTGGCTAGCTGGCCGTTCGAAATATGGGGGACTGACATAGTCGGCCCCATCGAACCAGCATTGTCCAGAGGACATCGTTTCATCCTGGCAACGACTGACTATTTCTCCAAATGGGCAGAAGCAGTACCGTTGAGGGAAGTGAAGACGGAGAATATCCTCCATTTCTTCAAGACGCACGTACTATATCGGTTTGGAACTCCATGACGGATCATCTCCGATAACGGGCCAGCTTATAGAAGCCACAAGATCAGTCGCTTCGCGCAGCAACACAATATAGACTGGAGATATTCCTCGGTTTATAATCCACGAGCTAATGGTCTAGCTGAAGCCTTCAACAAAACCTTGACAAAGATCATGAAGAAAACGGTGTCCCGAAATAAGAAGGACTGGCATGAGAAGCTGCAAGAAGCTCTTTGGGCGTATCGAACTACGTTCAAGACAACCACAAACACAACGCCATATGCGCTGGTATTCGGTACAGAAGCAGTACTCCCCCTCGAGATAGAGTTACCCTCTCTACGAGTGGCAGTCCACTGTGAGCTAACAGATGAAGAAAATGCTAACCTTCGGCTTGAGGAGCTCGATGCCCTCGATGAGACCTGGCTCATAGCGCAGCAAAATTCGGAGGCCTATAAATCAAAGATGACGCGCTCATATGAAAGATTGACCCGACCGAGGACATTCCGCCAAGGCGAACTTGTGCTAGTGGTCAAAAGGCCTATGATTCCCAATCGCGCCAAGTGGGGAAAATTCGAGCCAAACTATGAAGGCCCGTACATCATAGATAAGGTCTACCAGGGTGAGGCCTATCTACTATGCACGGTGAAAGGCCTTTCAGGCTAATAAACGGTCGCTTCCTAAAGAAATACTACGCTTAATGAGCTACAGCCTAGGTCAATGATAGATGACGACGACTATGTCCGCTCGCTATCTTCCTCAGCTCAAGCTTTATAAGCAGTAGCCAGCTTTCTCAATGCCGGACCGAAACGTCCTTAAACTAATGACGGACCGAAACGTCCTTAAACTAATACCGCAGCATCCGTAGGCTGACAAAAAAAAATAAATAAAAATAAATAAAGACGGTATGTCCATAAGCAAAAAAGGGCACGGATGAAAACCCGAATGGGCTCCGTGAGTAAAAACAGCAGGGCTACCGGCGAGTGTTCGTGAAAACCCGAAAGGGCGCGACCTCGTAAAAAAAAGAAAGAAGAAGAAAATAAATAAAAAAATAAAATAAAAACGGTATGTCCATAAGCAAAATGGGCACGGATGAAAACCCGAAAGGGATCCGTGAGTAAAAACAGCAGGACTACCGGCGAGTGTTTGTGAAAACCCGAAAGAGCGCAACCTCGTTAAAAGACACTTATAAGGTCCTCTCGACCTTGTAATGAGAAACCACCCGCGTGAGATCCTTACGACTCACAAGAGAGCAACACACTTAGGGATCCCCACGATTCCTAAGGAGAAAATACACTTGCGAGATCCTCACGACTCGTAAGGAGAAATCTCTTATGGGACCCTCACGGCTCATAAGAGTTGAAAGTCTTAAGTTACAGAGACATAAACCTGTGCTTAAGCAACCCCCATAACTTCCGATATTGCCCTACAAGTGGCTCAATACTGACTTTTGTATACAATCCACGAGCGCGAATAAACATTTCCCTAACCAAGATCCATCCGTGACTGGGGATATGTTCGCATGACCCTTGTAAGTCCTCTCGATTTACAAGGAGAAAACCCTCCTGTAGGATCCTTACGACTTACAGAGAAACAAACACTTAGGAATCCTCATGATTCCTAAGGAGAAAATACACCTACAAGATCCTCACGACTTGTAGGGAGAAATACCTTTGTGAAACCCTTACGGCTCACGAAGTCGAAAGCCTTAGTCGACAGGACCTTAACCCTGATCGCTAAGCCATCTTTGTTTGACATCGACAAAGGCAGATGATGGTTCGCTCCTGGCAATATCCCAGTTGTAGCGGTGCTGATGCCGAAATCGGTGTCTAATTTCAGGTTTACGGCGGAATGCCAGTAGGCCGCACATGCATACGAAATAGCCGAAATGATGGGGCAACTTGCAATAAAAAGCAGCAAGTAAAATGTATGCATGCAAAATAGCCGAAATGATTGGGCAACTCGCAATAAAAAGCAGCGAGTGAAAACAAAATAAACAGCCGAAATGATTGGGCACGGCGAAAAATAGCCGAAATGATTGGGCAATCGCGACCTTCGCGATATAAAAGCTGAAATGATAGAGCATCGCGGAAATAAAACAAAAAAAAGATGATAAAACTTCGGCCCTACAGCTGAGATCACATCGATCACTGTATACAATCCAAGGGCACAAACAAAGAAGGAACCATACTCTCCCAACATGCTCCGCCAAAAAACGAAGCCAAATCTCGACGGTTCATCCCAACTCCGAAGAAACCAGTGTCTTCGGCAAATATCTCAACTCAGGAAAACAAACAATCCTTGACGAGAGCCTCCTGATTCGCATCGACTCGCAGAGAAACCAGTGCCTCCGTGGGAAATTCTCGATCCGTTTCAACACCAAGGAAACAAATAATCCTTGGCGCTAGGGAAACAAATAATCCTTGGCAAATATCTCAAGTCAGGGAAACAAACAATCCTTGATGAGAGCCTCCTGATCCGCGTCGACTCGCAGAGCAACCAGTGCCTCCGTGGGAAATTCTTGACTCGTTTCAACACCAGGGAAACAAATAATCCTTGGCGCTAGGGAAACAAATAATCCCTGGAAAATATCTCAACTCAGGGAAACAAACAATCCTTGACGAGAGCCTCCTGATCCGCGTCGACTCGCAGAGCAACCAGTGCCTCCGTGGGAAATTCTCGACTGGTTTCAACACCAGGGAAACAAATAATCCTTGGCACTAGGGAAACAAATAATCCTTAGCAAATACCTCAACTCAGGGAAACAAATAATCCTTGACGAGAGCCTCCTGATCCGCGTCGACTCGCAGAGCAACCAGTGCCTCTGTGGGAAATTCTCGACTCGTTTCAACACCAAGGAAATAAATAATCCTTGGCGCTAGGGAAACAAATAATCCTTAGCAGATACCTCAACTCAAGAAAACAAACAATCCTTGACGAGAGCCTCCTGATTCGCGTCGGCTCGCAGAGAAACCAGTGTCTCCGCGAGAAAATTCCCGATTCGTCTCAACTTACAAGATGAAGCCTCAGGCAGTAGGGACTAAAAAACTTGCTTCCTGAACAATGGGACTCTGCAAGTCGATCTAAAATGGTCTCTTGCATACTATTCACGGGTCTCACTCTCCAAAGTCGAGTTTCGACAAAGAGGGAAACAACCGCTTACGGGTCCTCTCGACTCGTAAGAGGGAAAAATGCTCTTACAAGATCCTTACGACCTATAAGAGAAAACACACTTAGGAATCCTCACGATTCCTAAGGAGAAAACCCACCTACGAGATCCCCTCGATCCGTAGGGAGAAAAATCTCTATGAGACCTCCACGGCTCATAGAGTTGAAAAGTCTTAGGCAGCAGATCTAAAACTGCGGCCTAAGCCATCGCTATCTCGTGAAGAAATCAAGATGCTTACTCTATTATCTGATAATTGTGACAGCATGCTGATAATAAGAGAATACAGAAAGCAAAAGTGTATACAAGACATTGCAGAGAAAAAAAAATATGTATCTTTATTTATTGACTTTAATCAGATACAGGGTGAATCGTACAAAAGAATAAAGAATGGATACATGTTATTCAAAAAAGAAATTTTTTACAAGTTTGTTGGTACAAAAGGCAGCTATTGGGAAGGAAGCGTCATACATAACTTTATTAATTGTTCATGCACTTCCTTCCATGCCTTTTGCTGATCTGCTACCACCGCCATCTCTGCTTCCACCTGAGCCCTTTGCTACAAGAGAGATGCGAGCTGCTCCCTGATAGCCTGCTGAGTGACTTCGCGGCCTTGGGCATTACGCTCGGTAACATCAAGTGCCCGCTTCAGTTTTAACCCATTTGAGATGCGCTCCAGAAGGCCCTCGAAGACGGCCTTTACCTCAGCGGCGTTCGCCTCAACTTCAGCACGCAGGCGAGCAGTTTCGCTTGAGGACTCCTGGCACTCCTTCAGCCTCAAAGCTGCTTCTTGTTCCAAATGACGGAAATGAGAAGTGCTTTGCTCGAGCCATGCTTCCCGTTGAGTACTCATAGCCAAAACCTCGGGGGCAAGACGCATTGACTCCAGCTAATGAAGGCGGGCCTCGATCTCTTTGTAGTGATTAACCCAAGATGAGACGACGCCCTCGTCATGGAAATTGGCAAATATCACCAGCATCGGGTTAACCGTTGTAGCGAAGTCCGCAGCAGACGTAGGAGCCTTGACGTCGAGTTCCTCGATGTAGTCGCTCAACATACGCAGACTATTCGCCGCACCTTTCGAGGACGGACGTCTCTGGGAAGGGCCTGCCGGTATTATAATATGAGACTCAAAGGGCGCTAAGACCGGAATGATAGCTGGAAAGACAAAAGGCGATTAGATGACGATTCAATAAATACGGAAAAAGTCATTGGTAAGATAGTCTACTATACCAGTTGAAGCAGGTGGCAAGGCCGGAAGGGCTGGTGGCGCGACCAATCTTTCTTCTCCCCCTTCGATTTGTAATACTGCAGTCAGGACGAGAAAAGGTTAGAAATAATTCTATCATCGAAAAAGAAAAGTATCAGTCGGGAACTATACTCACCAGCACCACCAGAAGGAGAAGCGAGTTCAGATGGGAAGGAGAAGTGTGGGAGTAACACTTGATATAGATGATCAAAGAGCACTCCTGAAAAGACACAACAATACGACTTTAGTACACAAATTATACGTCTGAAGGATAGGATTAATAAATTGCAAACCCATACCTTCCAACATCTTAGATGGTATGAGAAAGGGTTGAGAGGTGACCACCGCCAAGGCAGTCGTTGAAGGCGCTCCCTCAAGCAGTGGGGCATCGGCGCTGGCTGCACCTGCGTTACGAAAAAGGTGAACTTTTCAGAAAGGATTGTAAGGTAGAGAAAGACAGCAACTTGGGATTTACCTGGTGAGCTGCCGGCTGAAACGGAGGTGACTCCCTCCTCCATTGACATGAGGCCACCACTCGTGGCCTCATCACCCGACTCGATGGGGACCGTCGTCGTGCTCGTGCGGCCAGGAGACGGCAGAAGATCGTAGGCGGGGAGGGCAATGCTTGGTGCATTGCCGGACTCTTGGGAGAGAGCGGCTGACTCCTCCCCAAGAGTCGTGCTCATCTCACCCGCCACTCCTTCGGGCTCCGCGATCTCCATCGGCTCATCCGCCGTCACCACAAGGTCGCCGGCCTCAAGTGCCTCATCCGCCACCACCCTGGGCTCAGTTATAATGATCATTTCATCTGCCGCCACTTCAGGCTCGGCGTCAATGACCTTCTCGGCTGCAGACCCCTCAACCTCCATCTCAGGCTCCGAAGCCTCAGCGACGTTGCCCACCGTCGGCTCGGGTTCGGCAGGTGCCGCCTCCTCTGTTTCCTTGGGTTCAACGGTCTCCGCCTCCCCCTCGGTTGGGCTTGGCCCCTGCAGGATAGAACATATAAGAACCAACAGCTTTATAAGTCTTATAACGAAATTTTGAAAGAAGTATTACCTGAGGTAGACTTGTCGTTAGCCTCTCTATTGGCGCGGATCGCCTGTCTATGAGCTGTAGACAGGGCGACCGGGAGCTCTTCTGACGGGGTGTCGGCACGAGGGATGGTGCTTGGGCCCGCTCCAATGGCCAAGGAAGCCCTGCGTGCCTTTGCTTCGCGTCTCGACCACTTCCGTTCCTCCCGGGCTGTCACGACGGACCTCTTTGACGCTTCCTTCATCGAAGCGTCGTCGTCCTCATTCAAAGATGCCTCCAGAGCCTTCAAGGCATCTCTCATCGGCTCTTCAAGACGGACCTCCTGCGGTAGCCCAGAGGAAGCAGAAACATCGGCAGAACATTTGCGTCACTTGGCGGGAACGGCATTGAGGTTTCTGTGATAAAAAGGGAGAGGTTAAATTGACCATAACACAAGGAAAACGAAAACTTGATGAATTGAAACTTACTAAGGCCTAAAGACGCTCTAAGGCGTTCTTCCTCTTGGAAGGTCTTGAGTGAAGCGGCAATGGCTTCTTCAGTGGTGATGCCTGTTGGAAGAAAAGAAGGAAAAATATTAGTCAAAAGCAATAATAAAGATATGATGCAATAAAAAATGCGACTAGTGATTACCTAAATCCGCAAGCCTAGCCAGCCATGCGTCACGCCTTGCCAACCACGCTGAAGTTTCGAGAGCGGCCTCCAAGTCCGTATCATCCGGTGGCGGCATGACTAATCCCTCGTTAGTCCCGTATTCACTCAGGCCCTCGGCATAGGGAGCGTGGGGTTCCTGACCGAACGCGACGTCTGCAGCAAAGAGCGACTTCTTTTTCTTCTGCCCTCCGACCCTAGGTGCACGTGGGATCGACTTCCGTTTAGCAGCCACCTTGGGACGGCGGGTCCCGATGTCTGCACCCACGCCAGACTCCGGCGAAACTACAACCACTGTCTCCACTGGAGCACAGGGCGCTGGGGTTGCATCTGTAATATCGGGAAGCGGCAATCCGTGCGGAGGACTTTGCGCACGCGATGGCCCGGTTTTAACCTCTTTTAGAGGGGCAACTACTGGAGTCCTCGGGACCAAAGGAGCGTTACGGTCACTGCCTGGAGGCGCACCCTTACGGTCGACCAGCAGTCGCCTTTCCTCCTTTATAACGGCTCCTGTCGCATGATTATACCAGTCTTTGTATACGTTGAGGAGTCGTGGAGCGCAAGCCGGCGCACTGATAAAGAAATGAGAACCCGTATTCAGGCGCATGAAATGATGCAGCGCGTTCTCCATCCCTTCTTCGGTGGCAGCGGGTTCCAGCAGGAAAGCTTCCAAGGGGACCCCTTGATCGTAGCCCAGTTGTTGGGCAAAACGATGCGGGTTATATCTCATGAAAATCGCCGCACCATTCTGCCTGAAGACTAGGAAGTCTGGTCTAATAGAGTATAAGTGAAGGGTCTTCCGGGCCGTCAAAACTGATGCTCCATCCTTAAAGGAGTCTTGTAATGGTCGCACCGCGGTGGTGGACGCTTTTCCAATAGTGAGCACCTTGTCAATAAAGGACATCCCGGCTCCAACGGTGTGAGAGCGAAGGAGTAAACCCCTGACGTTCCGTGGTGATGGGGTCACAATTGATGTGCCGATCAGCTGTATAATGCGAGGGAAACCGCAATTGTCGAAGAACGAGGGTCTTTTGTGCATGCCGAAGACACCCGCCGTGTGTAGCTCGAGCCACGATATAAAGTAGTGCATCGAGAAGACCACATGCAGTACCCCGGGCTCATTAGCATCCGCTGCTCGACTGAGGCCATGATATAGGTGTGCCAAGCCAGCGATCCCAACGGCCACCTTTACCCCAATGGCCATCCGGTGGGCTGGGTAAAAGACAGAGGGCCGCATACGGTGAGAGTGCATTGGGATCGCAAACCAACTCAGCCACAACCCGAGAAATCCTAAGAAAAAAGCCTCCTCGTCTATCCCAGGGGCTGCAATCTCTTCAAAAGACATGGTCGGGAAGTCCGGAAGGAAAAAACCCTTTTGGTCTATCTCCTTCGCCGACAGATTATCCAAGCCTAGACCGAAAGGGTCATCCAGGGTAGCAAACTTGGCAGCTTCTGATGAGAGGACACTTGGGCGAAGGAACCGAGCGATGAAATCCTCGAAGCTAACTCCGCGACTCCCATGTTCGATGAAAAGGGCCTCATAAATGTTCAACACTTTAATTAAGCTTAGGAATTGGTGTTGAACAGCATTCTCCGGCGTGAGCCCCTTTACCACCGGCTTAGCACCGAAGACGTACTCATCTGTCGGGAACAACTCCTCATAGTGTTCCCCTATGACTGGTAAGCCGGATACTTCCGTGAACTCCTCCAGATAAATTGACATTTCCCGATCCATGGCAAGGAAAGTGTGGGTAGGAATGTTCCACTGTTCCAAAAACGCCTTGAACCACCAGGTGGGGAGCGTGGGATATTGGAACAAAGAGACGTAGACCGCAGTGTACAATCCTAACCTTATCAACCGCGACTTCTTCGTCGACAGGATGTACCGGGCCCACCGCAAATAGCCGATCGGGTGGCGGGGGATCAGACCAATGTTATATGATTGCCCCTAAGGCCGCGCCTCGCCCTGACAGATACGGCATCCTAGGATATCCAAAACCATAGGACGCTGGACCGGAATCGCATCTATGGCGGGATGAAGAAAGCCCTTCGAAGTCCAATCAACCATCTCCACGGCATACTGCACCGAGGGTGGGGTGGCGTAATGAATCGCCGTGATCGGTTCTGACGGTACGGCGCACGTGAAGCTCCGTCGACCCATGATAATCTGGTTATACCACGACCCCCAAAGGTGGAGACTCTTATATTCCGGGTCGTGGTCCTTAATCATAGCCAAGACGTCATGGTCCAAGGGCGCTTCGGGAAATCCCTCCTCTGAACGAGCAAATGGGAACGAGGTGTCGAGAGACATGATCGCTGCAAATGAACAGAAATTAGCCGTTAGTGCTGCAATTCCAACGTTTGGCGTTTAAATTTTTTTCAATTAACTGAATTTAAAAATTAATTAAATTAATGCAGTGGGTAGGGGACCAAATGGGGACCCACAAAATCTGGATGAAAGTGCTCATTTAATAAGACAGCCCCATCATTGGATGAGACTGTCAGTTAAAGAAAAGCTCCCTAAGAGAATATTCTTATCAGTGGGGAATCCCTAGAGACAAGGAGAAATCTCCTCTTTCAGAGCAAAGCACTGTCACAGAATGACATTTGTCAAATTCTGGTCTCAAAGGAATAAGATTCTTTAAAAAAGCATAGCTCTGTGGTAATAATGGAAAGGTCCATCAAAAAAATTTTTACTTAAAAGAATTAAAAATTTTGGAATCTAGAAAAATCCATGAAAAACTTATAAAAAAGTTCTTCATTTTTCAGATCTAAAAGATCTACAGTTGATTCAAGAGCAAAGCTCTGTTCATGGGTTAGAACCCATGAACAAGATCTCTGCAGATCTACAAGTTTTTGAGAGCAAAGCTCTGTGTATGAAATCCCAATGGGGATCTCTTTAGATCAAAAGATCTGTGAGAGCAAAGCTCTTTGGTTAAGATTAATTTAAATTAATTTGATTTAAATTAAGTTTTGCCTAAAGTTTCTAACTTTGGAAATGAGCAAAGCTCTAAAGTTCTTAAGCAAGAGCAAAGCTCTGTTGAAATCAAGAATCTTGAAAGATGGTGAAGATTTTTTTAAGGGCCATAGGTCCTATTTATAAGGCGCTTGCGCCCTTTCACCCCACCGCTTGATCCAACGGCCAGGATCTTACCACCGCTGCACTCACGTGCGCGCCACGTGAGCACAATGGTGGGGGGGCATTTGTTTCCCCCAATCAGAGCAAAACTCTGTTGGAAATTCAAAATTCAAATTTTGAAGCAACGCTTCAAATCCCGGGCGCAATGCACCACGTGTCATGCGCAGACACATCAGCGCAGCGCCCAAAGCAGCGCACCCAATCAGAGCAAAGCTCTATTTAAAGAAAAATTAAAGGAAGCAACGTTTTAGTTGCGCAAGCGCTGCGCTGCGTGACACGTGTAAGCGTAGATGCGCTAGCGCAGTTGCGCTGCGCGACACGTGTCAGTGCAGTTGCGCTGCGCTTTGCGCTGCGCGACACGTGTCAGCGCAGATGCACTGCGCTGTGCGCTGCTTGACACGTGTCACGCGCTGGGGCATTTGCGCCAAACAGAATCAAGATTCTAAAGAAATCTTTCTGTTCTTGTTAAAACAAGAAGATTTTCTTCTGTAAAACAGAAGCCCTTGGATCAAAGATCCAACGGTGGGAAAGATTCCCCAAATCACTCAGAGAAAGATCTCTTTAACTAATTTATGGGCACTATAAAAAGGACCCTAGACCTCAATTCAAAGCATCAACATTTTCTTGAAAAATCAAGAGCTTCAAACAGAGAGAACTCTGAAGAAGTTTCAAGAAAAAAGTAAAAAAAAATCTTCATAAAATAGAAGAATTTTCTTCTAATAGATCATTGATCTAAGAACAAGATCAATGATCTTCAGATAATAAACAGTGCTTTGCACTTCTTACGAACCACTGGTTCTTTAAAACAAGAAAAAACAAAATAAAGAACAGTGCTTTGCACTTTTTTATGAACCTTTGGTTCCTGAAATAAGAAAAAACTTGTTTTTCTTTGATCTAAATTAGATCAAGAAAACGAATAGTGCTTTGCACTTCTTTTATGAACCATTGGTTCTTGAATCTAAAAGATTCTCAAATCATAGTGCCTTGCACTTGCAATCTGCGCTGTTGCTCTCCTGGATTGGCGCAAGCCATCAGAGCGCGCCACGTGTCAGCAGCGCAGGCGCAGCGCATTAGCGCAGCGCACTGCGCTTGCACGACACGTGTCAACACTACGAGCGCTTGCGCTCTCTGATTGGTGCAAAGCGCCTGATAAATGCAATGCATTTCCTAAAGGGCCAGGCCCAAATCAAAAGACCTAGCAGGCCAAAATAAATTGCAAAGCAATAAAAGGGCAGAGCCCAAATAAAATTGATGCTCTACATCATTTATAAAGGGCAGAGCCCAAGTAAAATTGATGCTCTGCATCATTTATAAAGGGGCAGAGCCCAAAACAAATTGATGCTCTGCATCCTTTATGGGTAGAGCCCAAATAAAAATAAAAAGAATGCAATGCAAAAACAAATAAAAGTGTTGAACTTTTTTCAACTGGACTTAGCCTAATCATGGCCGTAAGTCCTCAAATTAAATTGACTGAGCACAGCTGCTCTCCTAAATCAATTTACATCCGGTTCGAGGGTACATCTCCGAACTCCTCTGACACCTGTCGTTGTAATCCTTCAACGACGTCAGAGAGGCGACGGGTCCCGACGACCACACATTAATACGGACAGTGGGGTCCTTAAACTCATGAACTTAAGCGTCCTTAAACTAAAAGACGGGCTGTGGGGTCCTTAAACCCACGGACTTATGCGTCCTTAAACTAAAATATGGATTGTGGGGTCCTTAAACCCACGGACTTATGCGTCCTTAAACTACCAATGGACCACCACGTCCCTAAACTGGAATATAGACCACCACGTCCCTAAACTGGAATATGGACCACCATGTCCTTAAACTACCAATGGACCGCAATGTCCCTAAACTACCTATGGACCACTACGTCCCTAAACTGGAACAATAGAGCTCCCAAATGCTCTTTTGTCGGATCTAAACGATCCCGTTTAAGTTGATCTTAGCCTCAAATATGGCTAACGTATCCTTAAACATTCAAACAGACTTTAGTCCCAAATTGGACTATAAGACCCCCAATCAACTTTGGTTCAAGGGTACATCTCCGAACTCCTCTGACACATGTCGTTGTAATCCTTCTACGTCGTCAGAGAGGTGACGGGTCCCGACGGCCATATATTAAATGGACCACTACGTCCTTAAACTGGAAATGGATCTAGACGATCCCGTTAAGTTGATCTTAGTCTCAAATCAGACTAACGTATCCTTAACGAACGTTTAAGTTGATCTTAGTCTCAAATGCGGCTAACGTATCCTTAAACTAAAAACACCAAACCCAAATCTAAGTAAATACGGATTTAGGCTAATCCACGTCCTACGGGCGACGGCATAACTTAGTCTCCGTATACAATCCACGGGCATCCATAAACAAAACAAACACACACGACACGATGTAAAATTCTGGAGAAGGAGAAAGTGGTTACCGCGATGCGGTAGCGTAATTAACTACAGGAGCTTGCGCCTGCAGGGAAGAGCGTCTCTACAATCAAAAACCCCTCAAATGAGGGGGAATCTGACGAAGTTTGCTACATCGGCCGCATCCGTCTAAACCTCCGATACACGGTGCCATAAATCAACTTGGCATCTTCGGAGAGGTGGACGGATAAAACCAAATAGCATCTGGCCCGAACCCCAGCGTCAGGACTTCGCAGTCTTGTGCGCCGTCTTTCGGAGGGGAACACCTTACAAGTCACTATTGCATGTTGATAGAGCCCTTAGGATTCTTGCTTGACTACCAGCAGTATGAGGGCGATCATATACGTGGGAGCTGGGGTCTATAAGCACATCCTTAAAAGGTCCCTAGTCGTGGGAGTTTCGAGACAGGGCATCGATTCTCCAGAGTAGACTAGTGTATACAGTCGAGACCCCGACGAGGGGCGGTGGCCGGTCTCACAAGCCACTGGTGTCAGTTGGATCACCTAAGATGTATACAGGTGCTCATTGGGTTATGAGTACACCGGACATGACTCGCCGGGAACATGCTAGTTGGTATTATACCTAACGTCAGATAGCAGTTCCCTGGTGACATGTGTACAGGTTAGTTCATCGACCTGAGATCGTCATTTGTCTCGTGTGAG
Source organism: Agapanthus africanus (assembly GCA_030015575.1). Taxonomy (NCBI): domain Eukaryota; kingdom Viridiplantae; phylum Streptophyta; class Magnoliopsida; order Asparagales; family Amaryllidaceae; genus Agapanthus; species Agapanthus africanus. Next base: position 355,788,242 of record CM057339.1, on the reverse strand, counting down.
TTCCCACTGTGCTTTGATTACTACCCTACCACGGCTCAAAGGAGTCGTGCAAACAGGTTTTAGTTGGGTACAGTCCCGAGCCACATGGAGGCAGTGAGCGGATCTGCAGGGGTTCGTCTCTCCCGGTATTGGGGGTGAGGTCGCGCTGTGTCTAGGAGAGCCCGTACACGAAGTCCTTGGCCAAGGCAGGAGATTTACTGGTAGGTATTCCAGTAGTATCTCAGGGTGTTCTGGGCTACACTCCGACAAGACTTGTACCGTTTTTGGGGGTCTGATTTTTACCAACCCCCTAGGCCCGCCATGCGATGCTCATAGACGAACGGACCGGACTGTACGGATATTGTCACTGACAGGCTCAGTAGGGTGTCAGGATGAGTTCGCTCATCGACGTCCCTTTTGGTCAATACCTGGTAGCCCGTTACGTATTGGCTAATACCTCTGACGTGCTAGTGGTTAAATCCATAGACAAAGTATTAACGAGTCTTTAGAGTCCCCCACAGACCAGTTTCTCAAGTTTCGGGCGAAACTCTGTAGAGGCCGTATGGAGATATGGCAGGGTTCGATCAGATACGTGCGGTATTGCACGGATAGTGATCGGACGGATTTTACTAGCGGGCTTTGGTTTAAGCCGGATCCTAGTATTGTACAGTGTAGATTTTGTCTCATTGCATTTGTATTCAGTGGGAATACAAATGCGGGCATGTATATGCAGTTGCGGGGTTATCCTGTAATTTATTACGGGATCAGTTTTCTGAAGTTGCCAGTTTGCATTCCGTTCCGGCCAGTTTTCCTTTATTCCTTCACGGCCGGATTTTTCTGATGGAGGGGCTAATTTGCAAGTTCGCAAATTAGCAATTGTGGAGGGGTTATTTGTGAAATGAAAGATTATGATAGCATCTTTTCTTTTCATGCATCATTTCTTTTGCATTAAATGTGATGAGAGTTGATTAGATTTAAACAAGACTTTGATGTGATCTTTAATTCTTGTTATCATCAAATTTCTTCTCTTGCTTTTTGGTTTTCACATTTTTTCCTCCCATCTTGAGAGAGGGGCCGGCCACTAGAGAGAGTGGGAGTGGGAAAATTTGATCTTCACATTTCTTATTCCTTGCTAGAAAAATGAAAGCACCATTTTTCTTCCAAAACTTCTTTCATTCTTCACCTCCATATCACCAAGGCAACTTCACAACCCCAATTGAGACAATGGTTTCTACACTAGCCTACAACATTTCTTGGGCACGTCGGCTCGCCAACTTCGTGCCCGAGTTGCCTCGGTCCAGAGGTGGGAGCCCGTAAAAGAACCCGGCGATGTGGTGCCCATTTCGACGAGGAGGCGACGACCGGAGATTCCGCGAGGAGATCGGAGTGGAGGCGAAGACCGAAGGACACGGATCGCTTGGTATAGCTTCTCTACTCTTATTCTAGTTTGCTAGAGTTAGGTTAATGGCCCAATCCGGTATTTTCTAGTGCGCAGTGGTGCCGGTTCAAAAGTTAAAGTAAATTATCGTTTCCGCATTTTGGCCTCGGATTGACGGCCGGGATGCCGCCGTGCACTTACAGTAGTATCAGAGCCAGGTTATTAACCTAGTCTAGCTTGCTCTAGTATGTTTAGAACTCGATCGAACAAAAATTCCAAAAACCGTATTTTCTAGTGCACAAGTTTCTGTCGAAATTTTTTTGGCTCGAAAATTTTTTCAGTACATTGCAGAAACATGTGCAGGGAATTGTAAGCATTCTGCAAAAATTTGGTAAGGTGGTGCTTTAGTACGACCGCGGAAACACGGCCTAACCCCTGGTTTGGCCGCGGTTCCGCGGTGGAAAAGAGTCAACGCCGTACACAATTTTTCCAGTGGGCTTCTGGGATGGAAATGGGGGTTTTGGGATATTCTTTTTGGGCCCAGATATTCTCTGAGTGCTATAGTTCTGCTTGGGGCCCACTTCGATAAATTTGATCGATCGAAAATTTTAAACATGTTAGTTCACAGTATTTACATTATATCTGCGACCGTGAATGTCATTTGATCGGTAAATCCTGTCTAACTGCTATAGCCCTTTTAGACGGATTTGCGAACGTGACATTCACGTTGATGTTCTGTGTTGTGCTGTGATGTTGCGGATTGGTCGTGGGGGATAGCCTGGATGCAATGTTAGTACAGTTTCGTTTGTATATGTACATTTGATATTGCGGGGCGAGCGTCCGACATGTGGACTGTCGTCACTGCCTGTTTGTATATTATTCTTTTAGGGCACGACCAGGTTGAGGTCGATGTACCCGTTGTATGTATATTTTACTTTCTGTACTAGGATTACCCCAAGGAGGGGTGTACGGATAGCCGGGTTCTAGAGGGCAACGAGCCCGCATCTCATGGCATTGAGACGGAGGGGGCTTCACTTTAGAATTGGCGGGCTATTCGCCGCACTCGTAGGGGGTACAGGTTGACCCAGGGAGGGGTGCCCAAGTTACCGGATTCCGTGAAGTGCTGGGTGGTCCATTCACGTTGCTGAAGGGGGCTTCCTCGCTTCAGGTTTTGGCGGGTAACTTGCCGCGGCCGTAGGGATTTAGGATTTTATTGCACAGGCTATCCACACGACCAGGGGAACGTCGGGTTTCAGTAGCGGCTCTATGAAACCCGGGGATCTCAGATATCTGTATTGTTCTGTGATACTTATTACATTTCTGTGATGTTGCATTTTATCACGCCTTGAGCGAATATTATATATTTATATATATACTAGTAGATGTTGTATATGTTTTGCACCCGCGCTAGCCCAGTCCCCGCTATGTCGTTAGTTAAGTAACCTAACGGGTGATGACAGGACCCAGTGGTGAATGCGGATGGCATATAGGTACATCATTATTTTCGTTCTTTTGTGGTGTGATCAATTGATGGGACTGCGTTGATTCGGATCAATGCAAGCTAAACAAACCTATTTTGATATTGTTGGAACAATTTTCAAAAAGCTGTTATTGCAAGGACGTTTTCTTTTGTTTTGCATCGTGGTATTCAGTTGGAATATCCCGCTCCTCAGTCAACGAGGCAAGGGCCGAGATCCCTTCACCGGGAGTGACCCCTTGGACAGAAGTTTGCGTCAGGGCAATAACTTCACTATAGCCGATTTCTTTTTCTTTGCATCGTAGTATTCAGTTGGAATATCCTGCACCTCATTCTACGGGGAAAGAGCCGAGATCCCTTCACCGGGAGTGACCTCTTTAGCAAAGGTTTTCGTCACTATATTTTTATAAAAGCTATCCGGTTCCTTCAACGATATCAAGTTCATTACGTTAAAGGTTTTTCGCCAAAAACCATTCGTAGCCCTCCGTCATTTCAGGAAGGTAGCACTTAGTATTCACACTATGTATGTTGGCCTTCGTCAAGGCATAGTGTATGGTAGCTGCTTGTTACTTTTCTGCTGCATAGGTAGATGCGTTGGTTTGGGACAGTCGTACTACTATTTTGGCCTTCGTCAAGGGTATGTACGGGTGTGTTCAAATTAACCTGGACAATAACGGGTAGAACTTGACTTGTGACTTATGATATGTTGGCCTTCGTCAAGGTCATAAGAGCATGGGGCAAAAATCCACATCGGGAGTTTTAAAAGAAACTGAAACTTGCCAGATATGCGCATACCTTTTGGAGTGTGATAACGTGAGCGGATTCCGTCACGTTATCATGCGATGATAGTTGGATCCCGATTCCCACTGATGAGTTGGTTTACTCCTCGGGTGATCCCGACTAATTCTTCTTTAGGTTTGAGGGAGAATTTGACGGTACAGTGGGAGGTTTCCTGATTAGATAATGTGATAACCATTCTGATCTAGGTTAGAGTGCACGCTGAGTGTTTCTTTTCTCTCTTTCTTTGGTAGTGACCATTGACCCAACCCTTGACTATGACTCAGTAGCCAAGTTGACCGAACCTTCTTAAACACCGGCTTTTGGATTGTCAGAGTTGCAAACCTCATTGCCACTCCTACTTTTACCCTTTTCTCCAGGACACCCCGTATTACTACGAACGTCCACTTCCATTGGACAAAACCATCGTATGGTTATATACAAACTCGAAGGAATTTATTCGAGGATGGTTTCCGGTTCTGGAGAAAACGAATAGGACTATTTAGTTGTCTTTTCCTTTTACCTTCTCTCAGGTTGCGAGTACTCCTTGGTTTAGGAGATAGTACACCTATTACGCAAATTGGATAGTCTTCTTCCAAACCTTAGGCTGGTGCCGAACGGTTGGGAATGAAGAAAACCAATTAGCCTAACGAAGGTGTGCAGAAGGTATTAAGTAAAGACATATAAAGGGATTAGTAAAAGGGCAAAGTAAACTGCGACTGCTATTCACGACCAAACCAAGTATTTCATCGCCACTCCCACACCACCTTTGTATTTATCCAGAACACTCCGTATCACAACGAAGATCCACAGTTTATTGGATACTCCATCGTATGGTTATATACGAACTCGAAAGGAACTTGTTCCAGTTCGGGGATGGATTCTGGTTCAGGAGAAATAGGAATAAGGTTTATTCGGTTGTCTTTTATCTTCACCTTCTCTCGCATTGCGAGTGCTCCTAGGATTAGGACAGTACACCCATTATGCTTATTGGATAGTCTTCTTCCAAACCATAGGCTGGTGCCGAACGGTAGGGAAAGAAGAAAACCATTTAGCCTAAGAGGGTGTACAGAAGGTAATGACTAAAGACATATAAAGGGATTTGGAGAGATGTCAAAGAATTATACGGTTACAGTTGTGAATCTGGATAATGGAAGAGGCATTACTAGGAATACCGGGATACCCCATCGAAACATTTCAATGTTTCAGTTTCACTGTGTACTGTTAAAAGAAAACTGATTTCCCAATTAGCCCTTGCTCCAGGGTATGTATTTACCAGGTATGATTCTCACATCTGTATGGTTTTACAGATGATGAGTGGGAGTAAGTTATTGGGAATTAGGTGATCATCCTCATTATATCGGAATTCGTTGTAATTGGTGATATTTGAGGAAGTCACCTGGGTTGTTTGCCGGACGTCAAATATTTGGTTTTGAATATCCGTTGTTATGCGCCAATTTCAAATTGATATATCTGTACGTCTATTTTTATAGAGTGAGATATACCTTTTTGAAATTATGTCTATGACATTTACCTATATCAGTGGATGGTTAGGTAAGGAGTATTGAACAGCGGTGTAATTCTTCTTAACCATAAGTACAGTTTTCAACCTACGACACACAGTGAATGAGTCACTAAACTCAAGGGACTTATACAGAGTATTGTATGTTGTCCAGTGTCCATCTGGACAGAGGGGTTGGTACTCGTACTATATTCTGTTTACTTGTAACTTCTCTAGTTCTTAGACATGTGTTTCGTAGAAATGCAAGATCTAAGTTTTGAGAAGTTATAGGTATAAGAGTAAAGTAGAGAACCAGGTATTGCAAGTATCGGGATTCTTCAAGGTGATCGAAGATGTAGATACTTGTGTGTGGTATTCAGTTAATAGTAATGATTAAAGAGAACTTGCTTCTCTTTCAGGTTACTCATATCTGGATAGGATTCCTAAGTTGAGTAACGCTGATCGGCCTCCTTCCATTTAGTTGACATGCACTGGAGACAGCTGCATGATTTGAATCTGGTTCAATTAAATCAGTGCCTCTTGTTCTATATTGGATATAGAACAGTTCATATCTTGACATTGTCAAGGTACGGGGAGTTGTCTGGCTTATGCTTAAAACCAGACTCTGGATAACTCAAGGCACGTTTCTGTAATGGCTATTTGTGGGTTGACCCAGGCTATGACGAGGGTTGACTTTCTACCATCTGGAAGATTAATAGTGATATTGTTCTTGATTCGCCACAGTTTTAATAAAATTGGACTTTTTCAGAAAACAGTAGTGGGAGTATGGTAGAACTGGAAGTGATTCCAGAACCGCAAACGATTACTGAAGATTTGATAAGAACCTAAAGATTCAATTTGGTTTGACATTCCATTAGCCACTCCGCAGATATGGTGGGTAACCTCAGGCGCTCGAGAGGTACTTCGGTATGCTCAAGGACGGTGGCAGGGAGGTTCTTGTTTATCCAGACTTGCTATTGCTGTTGTTCCAGGCTGTGAGACCCGGCAGGAGGATGCGTAAAGCGTCGTTCTGAACTAGCTTCAGAAGTGTACGTGTATATGACTCTGCCAGAGGGTTGTCGTAGTCAGTGGGAGCAGCGGAAGCATGGTGGACAATTGGCTTAAGTCTATTTATAGACGAAAGCAGATATAGCGGAGATAGATCATCTATTTCTGATGTGACAGTCATAGGTTTGACTTCATCAGGATAGGGGATGGATCTGTTAAGAAGGTAGTAGGGTGTGATGTCCTGGTATTTGGATGACATACACAGAGTAAGAAGTGAAATTCCTATACTACGGTCGGTTATATTTTGGTTGTCACACAGTGGTTTCTCCACATAGGAATTGGATATTATATCAGACATTCTGGTTACTGGATCTATGATTTTAGATCTAGATTTGGGTGGTTTCCCAATCAGGGTACTTAGACAGCATTCTAAGAGTATTTAGAATGGACGACTCCTGGTATGGTGGTGTACCTGCAGGTGATGGAGTCACCTTCTCTTAAGGTGTCTTATAGACTAAAGGGGAGAGGGATGTGCATGATCGGCAGATCACTTGCTTAGGCAATTGAGTCGATCATGAGATGTCAAGTACCACACCAGATGTAGTTTTTGTAGTAGGTGCAATAAGTTGATATTAATCCAATCTTGGAGAAACGATCGGAAGCAGTTTTAGAACATAAGTGGATGTTCTAGGGATTTGATAACGACAGCCTCCTTTAGGAGACGGTTATCATTCCAGGCTTCCAAGGTGACCTGGATGACAGAGTGGCTGTCAGAGTTATAGTTCTCCCTCTGAAGAGGGGCAGTATTTTGGACAGATGGTCCAAGTGGATACTGAGGGAAGGCATGGCGCAAGATACTGATTAAGTTCAGTTGACGATACAGTCTAAGAAGTTTGGATTTGGAGTTCACTTATGAACTAGGTCCCATCAGACATCCAAACATATTCTAAGACAGCGGATTTCGGGAGATGGGTTTCTCCGCGAACTTGAGATAAAGAGAGACATAGAAAGAAACATCACAGCGGATCCACTCGCTGAGGCTATTCCTCGAACGCAATAGTTTCGCAAACGGGATTTGTGAGACTGACTAGTAGAGGAGTTGGGTGTTCGGTATCACACGGACTGTGAGTATGCGACATCACAATAATTAGCCTTGAGTGCAAGTGGGAGATTATTGGAGATAGTGCCCTCAGAGTCAATTATTGGATCACAGGCACGTGATTGCAATGATTGAGGAAGGACCTATTCCGGTAGGACAGTCTTACTCAAGATGATAGTATGTTATCTGGTTTATCTTTATCATCGTGTACTGCTTTAGGTGACCTTACAAGTCACTATTGCATGTTGATAGAGCCCTTAGAATTCTTGCTTGACTGCCAGCAGTATGAGGGAAATCATATACATGGGAGCTGGGGTCTATAAGCACATCCTTAAAAGGTCCCTAGTCATGGGAGTTTCGAGACAGGGCATCGATACTCCAGAGTAGACTAGTGTATATAGTCGAGACCCCGACGAGGGGCGGTGGCCGGTCTCACAAGCCACTGGTATCAGTTGGATCACCTAAGATGTATACAGGTGCTCATTGGGTTATGAGTACACCGGACAGGACTCGCCGGGAACATGCTAGTTGGTATTATACCTGACGTCAGATAGCAGTTCCCTGGTGACATGTGTACAGGTTAGTTCATCGACCTGAGATTGTCATTTGTCTCGTGTGAGTTCCCACTGTGCTTTGATTACTACCCTACCACGGCTCAAAGGAGTCGTGCAAACAGGTTTTAGTTGGGTACAGTCCCGAGCCACATGGAGGCAGTGAGCGGATCTGCAGGGGTTCGTCTCTCCCGGTATTGGGGGTGAGGTCGCGCTGTGTCTAGGAGAGCCCTTACACGAAGTCCTTGGCCAAGGCAGGAGATTTACTGGTAGGTATTCCAGTAGTATCTCAGGGTGTTCTGGGCTACACTCCGACACGACTTGTACCGCTTTTAGGGGCCTGACTTTTACCAACCCCCTAGGCCCGCCATGCGATGCTCATAGACGAACGGACCGGACTGTACGGATATTGTCACTGACAGGCTCAGTAGGGTGTCAGGATGAGTTCGCTCATCGACGTCCCTTTTGGTCAATACCTGGTAGCCCGTTACATATTGGCTAATACCTCTGACGTGCTAGTGGTTAAATCCACAGCCAAAGTATTGACGAGTCTTTAGAGTCCCCCACAGACCAGTTTCTTAAGTTTCGGGCGAAATGCTGTAGAGGCCGTATGGAGATATGGCAGGGTTCGATCAGATACGTGCGGTATTGCACGGATAGTGATCGGACGGATTTTACTAGCGGGCTTTGGTTTAAGCCGGATCCTAGTATTGTACAGTGTAGATTTTGTCTCATTGCATTTGTATTCAGTGGGAATACAAATGCGGGCATGTATATGCAGTCGTGGGGTTTTCCTGTAATTTATTATGGGATCAGTTTTCTGAAGTTGCCAGTTTGCATTCCGTTCCGGCCAGTTTTCCTTTATTCCTTCACGACCGGATTTTTCTGATGGAGGGGCTAATTTGCAAGTTCGCAAATTAGCAATTGTGGAGGGGTTATTTGTGAAATGAAAGATTATGATAGCATCTTTTCTTTTCATGCATCATTTCTTTTGCATTAAATGTGATGAGAGTTGATTAGATTTAAACAAGACTTTGATGTGATCTTTAATTCTGGTTATCATCCAATTTCTTCTCTTGCTTTTTGGTTTTCATATTTTTTCCTCCCATTTTGATAGAAGGGCCGGCCACTAGAGAGAGTGGGAGTGGGAAAATTTGATCTTCACATTTCTTATTCCTTGCTAGAAAAATGAAAGCACCATTTTTCTTCCAAAACTTCTTTCATTCTTCACCTCCATATCACCAAGGCAACTTCACAACCCCAATTGAGACAATGGTTTCTACACTAGCCTACAGCATTTCTTGGGCACGTCGGCTCACCAACTTCGTGCCCGAGTTGCCTCGGTCCAGAGGTAGGAGCCCGTAAAAGAACCCGGCGATGTGGTGCCCGTTTCGACGAGGAGGCGACGACCGGAGATTCCGCGAGGAGATCGGAGTGGAGGCGAAGACCGAAGGACATGGATCGCTTGGTATAGCTTCTCTACTCTTATTCTAGTTTGCTAGAGTTAGGTTAATGGTCCGATCCGGTATTTTCTAGTGCGCGGTGGTGCCGGTTCAAAAGTTAAAGTAAATTATCGTTTCCGCATTTTGGCCTCGGATTGATGGCCGGGGCGCCGCCGTGCACTTACAGTACGCATATGCGTGGACTTCCGGGATCTCAATAAAGCTTGCCCGAAAGATGATTTCCCAGTACCAGTCACCGAACTGATGATAGACAATACATCCACTCATGAAGTTTTCTCCTTCATGGACGGCTCGTCAGGGTATAATCAGATAAAGATGCATCCCGAAGACCAGAAGCATACCGCCTTCAGGACTCCTTTGGGTATATTCTGCTACAAGGTGATGCCCTTCGGTTTAAAGAATGCCGATGCCACCTACCATAGGGCCATGATGAAGATCTTCGATGACCTTATACACGAAATCGTCGAATGCTATATCGACGATCTCGTGGTTAAAAGCAAATCATACGAGGAACATCTCGATCATCTGAAGACCGTATTTCAACGTCTTCGACAATACAACTTGAAGATGAACTCTCTCAAGTGTGCATTCGGAGTTTCCTCAGGCAAATTCCTGGGATTCATCGTCCGACATCGAGGTATTGAGATAGATCCGTCAAAGATCAAAGCGATCATGGAAATGCCTCCGCCAAGGACTCTCAAACAACTGCGGTCTCTCCAGGGGAAGCTCGCGTATATACAGCGGTTTATAGCCAACCTTTCAGGCAAGTGCCGTCCTTACAAACACCTGATGAAGAAGGGAACCCCGTTCGTCTGGGATCGCAAATGTCAAGACGCACTGAACGAAATTAAATAGTACCTGCAGAACCCGCCAGTGCTGGCTGCTCCGGTTAAGGGAAAGCCCCTCATTCTTTACACAACCGCCCTCGAAGGTTCTTTAGGCGCGTTATGGGCACAAGAGAACGACCAAGGGAAAGAAAGTGCACTCTACTACTTAAGTCGAGTTCTACTGGGGGCAGAAAGCAACTACTCTCCCATTGAAAAACATTGCTTCGCGTTGATCTTTGCGGTAACAAAGCTCAGGCACTATGCGTTGGCGCATGAGGTCCGTCTCATTTCAAAGGTGGACCCCCTTAAATATTTGATGTCGAAGTCCATATTGACGGGACGACTCGCTAAATGGGCCCTGCTCTTGATGGAGTTCTCGATAACATATCAACCTCTCAAGGCAGTGAAAAGCCAGGTCATCGCTGACTTCCTCGCTGAGCATCCGATACCCGCCGATTCTCCTCTGAATTGCGATCTTCCAGACGAACATGCATTTGATGTGATCGACGGTGGTGATACCCGGTGGGAGCTTTATTTCGATGGAGCATCTTCCGTGAAGAAGCGCAAACAAAGTACCCCTATAATCAAATCGGGGGTAGGACTCATCTTTGTAACTCCACAAGGTGGGATAATGCGTTTTGCCTTCTCCCTAACAGAGCCAAGGACAAACAATGAAGCCGAATACGAAGCTCTGATAGCAGGCCTCGAGATTGCCATCGACATGGGAATTGAAAACCTCCTCATATATGGAGATTCCCAACTGGTCGTTAGTCAAGTAAACGGCGACTACCAAACATGCAAACCAGAATTGGTGAAGTACGGCGAAAAAGTGCAACAATTGTTGACCCGAATTCCTTCCTACACTTTGGAGAACATACCGCGCGCGGAAAACAACAAAGCGGACGTGTTGGCCGAGCTCGCTAAAGAATTGGCTGACGAGAACCTCGATGACGTCAGAATTGTGGTACAAAGCCGTCGGGTGCTCGCCCCAGCGGAAATATCTCCGGAATCACCCGAAGAGTAGAGAGCGACTGAGCAGACGACCCTGCAAATAAAAGATCGGGAAAATACCGAGGATTGGAGAGAAGTCTTTATAGACTACTTCAAATACCGCCAAACGCTCGAAGATGCGTCCGCAAGACATCAGCTTATGAAACGAGCTCTGTCTTTCGCCTTCGTCAATGATACTCTGTACAAGAGGTCGTTGGATTCTTTGTGGTTGAGATGCCTGGGACCTGACGAAGCGAAAAGAGTCGTCCGGGAAGTTCATGACGGACTCTGCGGTTCTCACCAAGCGGGCCCAAAGATGAAGTTGAAGATCAAACGGATGGGCTACTACTGGCCCACGATGATTCAGGACTGCCTCGAATATGCGAAGCAATGCCACTCATGCCAAGTTCATGGGGACTTCATCCATCAGCATCCAAATCCGCTACACCCAACAGTGGCTAGCTGGCCATTCGAAATGTGGGGAACTGATATAGTCAGCCCTATCGAACCAGCATCGTCTAGAGGACATCGTTTCATCCTGGCGACGACTGACTACTTCTCCAAATGGACAGAGGCAGTACCGCTGAGGGAAGTTAAGACGGAGAATATCCTCCATTTCTTCAATACGCACGTCCTATATCGGTTTGGAACTCCACGATGGATCATCTCCGATAACGGGCCAGCTTACAGAAGCCACAAGATCAGTCGCTTCGCACAACAGCACAATATAGACTGGAGATATTCCTCGGTTTATAATCCGCGAGCTAACGGTCTAGCTGAGGCCTTCAATAAGACCTTAACAAAAATTATGAAGAAGACAGTGTCCCGAAATAAGGACTGGCATGAAAGACTGCTAGAAGCTCTTTGGGCGTATCAAACTACGTTCAAGACAGCCACAAACACAATGCCATATGCGCTGGTATTCGGTACAGAAGCAGTACTCCCCCTCGAGATAGAGTTACCCTCTCTATGAGTGGCAGTCCACTACGAGCTAGCAGATGAAGAAAATGCTCACCTTCGGCTTGAGGAGCTCGATGCCCTTGATGAGACCCGGCTCATAGCGCAACAAAATCTGGAGGCCTATAAAGCAAAGATGATGCGCTCATATGAAAGATTGACCCGGTCAAGGACATTCCGCCAAGGCGAACTCGTGCTAGTGGTCAAAAGGCCTGTGATCCCCAATCGCGCCAAGCGGGGAAAGTTTGAGCCAAACTATGAAGGTCCGTACATCATAGACAAGGTCTACCAAGGTGGAGCCTATCTACTTATGGATATGCACGGTGAAAGGCCTTTCCGGCCAATAAATGGTCGCTTCCTAAAGAAATAATATGCTTAGAAGGTTACCGCCTAGGTCAATGATAGATGACGACGACTATGTCCGCTCGCTATCTTCCTAAGCTCAAACTTTATAAGCGGTAGCCAACCTTCTCAATGGCGGACCGAAACGTCCCTAAACTAATGCCGGACCGAAACGTCCTTAAACTAATGAAGGACCGAAACGTCCTTAATCTACTACCGCAGCATCTTTAGGCTGATGAGAAGAATAAAAAATATATAAAATAAAAAATATATAAAAACGGTATGTCCAGAAGCAAAAAAAGGGCACGGATGAAAACCTGAAAGGGCTCCGTGAGTAAAAACAGCAGGGCTACCGACGAGTGTTCGTGAAAAACCGAAAGGGCGCGACCTTGAAAAAAAAAATATATAAAAATAAAAAGAATAAAAAAAAACCGTATGTCCATAAGCAAAATGGGCACGGATGAAAACCCGAAAGGGCTCCGTGAGTAAAAACAACAGGACTACCGGCGAGTGTTTGTGAAAACCCGAAAGGGCGCAACCTCGTTAAAAGACACTTACAGGGTCCCCTCGACCTTGTAAGGAGAAACCACCCGCGTGATATCCTTACGACTCACAAGGGAGCAGCACACTTAGAGATCCCCACGATTCCTAAGGAGAAAATACACTTGCGAGATCCTCACGACTCGTAAGGAGAACTCTCTTATGGGACCTTCACGGCTCATAAGATTTGAAAGTCTTAAGTTACAGAGACCTAAACCTGTGCTTAAGCAACCCCCACAACTTCCAATATTGCCCTACAAGTGGTCCAGTGTTGGCTCTTGTATACAATCCACGTGCGCGAATAAACATTTCTCTAACGAAGTCCCATCTGTGACTAGGGATATGTTCATATGATGGACGACCCTTGTAGGTCCTCTCGACTTACAAGGAGAAAACCCTCTTGTAGGATCCTTACGACTTACATAGGAACATACACTTAGAAATCCTCACGATTCTTAAGGAGAAAATACACCTACAAGATCCTCACGACTTGTAGAGAGAAATACCTTTGTGAGACCCTTACGGCTCATGAAGTTAAAAGCCTTAGTCGACAGGACCTTAACCCTGTTCGCTAAGCCACCTTTGTTCGACATCGACAGAGGCAAATGATGATTCGCTCCTGGCAATATCCCAGTTGTAGCAATGCTGATGCCAAAATCGGTGTCTAATTTCAGGTTTACGGCAAAAAGCCGGTGGGCCGCACAAGCATACGAAATAGCCGAAATGATGGGGCAACTTGCAATAAAAAGTAGCAAGTAAAAACGTATGCATACAAAATAGCCGAAATGATTGGGCAACTCTCAATAAAAAGCAGCGAGTGAAAATAAAATAAATAGCCGAAATGATTGGGCAATCGCGACCTTCGCAATATAAAAGCTGAAATGATAGAGCATCGCGGAAATAAAAAAAAATGATGAAACTTTGGCCCTACAGCTGAGATCACATCGATCCCTGTATACAATCCAAGGGCGTAAACAAAGAGGGAACCATACTTTCCCAACAGGCTCCGCCAGAAAACGAAGCCAAATCTCGACGGTTCATCCCAACCCCGAAGAAACCAGTGTCTTCGGCAAATCCTTCGACTCGGGGAAACAAACATCCTTGATGAGAGCCTCCTGATTCGCGTTGACTCGCAGAGAAACCAGTGTCTCCGTGGGAAATTCTCGATCCGTTTCAACACCAGGGAAACAAATATCCTTGGCAAATACCTCAATTCAGGGAAACAAATATCCTTGATGAGAGCCTCCTGATTCGCGTCGACTCGCAGAGAAACCAGTGTCTCCGTGGGAAATTCTCGATCCGTTTCAACACCAGGGAAACAAATATCCTTGGCAAATACGTCAATTCAGGGAAACAAACATCCTTGATGAGAGCCTCCTGATTCGCGTCGACTCGCAGAGAAACCAGTGTCTCCGTGGGAATTCTCGATCCGTTTCAACACCAGGGAAACAAATATCCTTGGCAAATACGTCAATTCAGGGAAACAAACATCCTTGATGAGAGCCTCCTGATTCGCGTCGACTCGCAGAGAAACCAGTGTCTCCGTGGGAAATTCTCGATCCGTTTCAACACCATGGAAACAAATATCCTTGGCAAATACCTCAATTCACGGAAACAAACATCCTTGATGAGAGCCTCCTGATTCGCGTCGACTCGCAGAGAAACCAGTGTCTCCGTGGGAAATTCTCGATCCGTTTCAACACCAGGGAAACAAATATCCTTGGCAAATACCTCAATTCAGGGAAACAAACATCCTTGATGAGAGCCTCCTGATTCGCGTCGACTCGCAGAGAAACCAGTGTCTCCGTGGGAAATTCTCGATCCGTTTCAACACCAGGGAAACAAATATCCTTGGCAAATACCTCAATTCAGGGAAACAAACATCCTTGATGAGAGCCTCCTGATTTGCGTCGACTCGCAGAGAAACCAGTGTCTCCGAGGGAAATTCTCGATCCGTTTCAACACCAGGGAAACAAATATCCTTGGCAAATACCTCAATTCAGGGAAACAAACATCCTTGATGAGAGCCTCCTGATTCGCGTCGACTCGCAGAGAAACCAGTGTCTCCGAGGGAAATTCTCGATCCGTTTCAACACCAGGGAAACAAATATCCTTGGAAAATACCTCAATTCAGGGAAACAAGCATCCTTGATGAGAGCCTCCTGATTCGCATCGACTCGCAGAGAAACCAGTGTCTCCGTGGGAAATTCTCGATTCGTTTCAACACCAGGGAAACAAATATCCTTGGCAAATACCTCAATTCAGGGAAACAAGCGTCCTTGATGAGAGCCTCCTGATTCGCGTCGGCTCGCAGAGAAACCAGTGTCTCCGCGGGAAATTCCCGATTCGTCTCAACTTGCAAGATGAAGCTTCAGACAGCAGGGATTAAAAACTTGTTTCCTAAACAATGGGACCCTACAAGTCGGTCTAAAACGGTCTCTTGCATACTATTCACGGGTCTCACTCTCCAAAGTCGAATTTCGATAAGGAGGAAAACAACCGCTTACGGGTCCTCTCGACTCGTAAGAGGGGAAAATTCTCTTATAAGATCCTTACGACTTATAAGAGAAAACACACTTAGAAATCCTCACGATTCCTAAGAAGAAAACACACCTATGAGATCCTCTCGATCCGTAGGGAGAAAAGTCTCTATGAGACCCTCACGGCTCATAGAGTTGAAAAGTCTTAGGTGGCAGATCTGAACCTGCGGCCTAAGCCATCGCTATCTCTTGGAGAAATCTAGATGCTTACTCTATTATTATCGACCCTGTTTATTAAGACAGCATACGCACAATAAAAGAAAGAAGGAAGTGACATGAAGAACATCCGATTTACATTTGATCAAGCGTTCGAGACACACTCATTCATGCATGTGCAAAAGATTCAGAACAAGGAATAAGACAAGCTGAAATGGAAATTTTCTATTCATATGATAAAAAGGGGTTCTTACAATCACGGAGAAATAGATAATAACATTATTAAAATGTTTACAAAGGTATAACCTCGAACCCAGGACATGGATTGAGGAACTCGAAAGTGACCCTATCTATGACTTTCCAAGCCTCGCGGACCATCCTGGTGTGCTTTCTTTCGCGAGCGCAAGCGTCAGGGTCCCCCCTGATGTCTTCCACCCTTCGATAAGCAGCGAGTATGGTGGACTGTTGAAAGACCTGGTGCAAGAGATCGACAAGATTGTCTCGCCGTCTCTTCGAGATTAAGTTCATCAGGTACACCGAGTGCACCTTATCCTCGGCGGAATCCAACGCCCTAAGCGGCACACCGGAATAGAATAGGGGAAGCGCTTCCCAGATGGCTCCCACGATAAGCTTAAGGAGGGAGGAACGTTGGGGAAGCAGTGGACCGTTATATGCGTCGAAGCGGCTCATGATTTCAGCACACTCCGCGTTTGTGAACTCTCGATTTTGAGAACGGCCAAGTCGGCGGATGTCCCCGTAAGAGATGATCTCGTCAAGATCGTACATGTGGGCATCCATTGTTTCTGTGAAAGAGAATCAACAAAATTATCAGAAAGACCAATTAAGCAAAATGATAAAATGCCATCTATTAAGAGTTCTTTTGTATGATTTGGGAGGAGCAAAGCTCCATTGATGAATTAAGAAAATACCAGGAAAATCTTTTAAAAGAGCACAGCCTTATGATGGAACCCTAATAGGGTTCTCTTTAGTTCTCTCTAGATCCTTTTAGAGCAAAGCTCTGCTAAGTGAAACCCTAAATGGGTCTTCTTTAGATCAGGGATCTATCGAGAGCAAGGCTCTGTCAATGAAAATCAATTTAATTAAATTTAATTTAAAATTAAAAATTTTACCTAAAAGTTTTAAGAGTTTAACTCTTAGAGTTCTTGAAAATAAAGAGCAGGGCTCTAAGATTCTGAAAGTAAAATTTTTTGAAGATGACAATCATCTGTTGAGGGACCAAAGGTCCTATTTATAGGTACCAAGTGCCCTTTCAACTTCCGAAAGTTACCGCGACGATTGGAATTTTGTCACCGTTGCGCTCACGTTTTGGGGCCACGTAAGCGCAACAGTGGGGGGCATTTGTTTACGCCAATCAGAGCAAGGCTCTGTTCAAATTCCAAGGCGAGAAATGAAGCAACGCTTCTGATTCCCCCAATCAGAGCAAAGCTCCACTTTGAAAATTTAAAATTTAATAAATGAAGCAACGCTTTAGATTCTTTGCGCTGCGCGCAACGCGCCACGTGTCAAAAGCTGAAACATCAGCGCAGCGTCCAAGGCAGTGCGCCCAATCAGAGCAAAGCACTATTTAAAACAAAATTAAAGGAAGCAACGCTTTAGTTGCGCAAGCGCCGCGCTGCGCGACACGTGTCAGCGCAGTTGCGCTGCGCTTTACGCTGCTTGACACGTGTCACACGCTGGGGCGTTTGCGCCAAACAGAATTAAATTCGAGTAAAATTTTTCTGTTCTTGTTAAAACAAGAAGATTACCTTCTGCAAACAGAAGCCCTTGGATCAAAGATCCAACGGTGGGGAAAATTCCCCAAATCACTCAGAGAAAGATCTCTTTAACAAATTTATGGGCACTATATAAAGGCCCCTAGACCTCAATTCAAAATCATCAACATTTGTGAAAAAATCAAGAACTTCAAACAGAGAGAACTCTGAAGGAATTTCAAGAAGAAAAAAGGTAAAAACCTTTAAGATAGAAGGATTTCTAATAGATCATTGATCTAAGAACAAGATCAATGATCTTCAATAAAAAAAAAACAAAACAAATAAAAATAGTGCTTTGCACTTTTTATGAACCTCTGGTTCCCTGAAATAAGAAAAACAAGAGAAACTTGTTTTCTTTGATCTAAATTAGATCAAGAAAACAAATAGTACTTTGCACTTTTTTATGAACCATTGGTTCTGGAATCTAAAAGATTCTCAAGTTGATAGTGCCTTGCACTTGCAAAACTGCACTGTTGCGCTCTTGGGTTGGTGCAAACCACCAGAGAACGCCACGTGTCATCATCTGAACCATTTGCGCTATGCGCTTTTGAAATAGTGTCTTGCTCTATGAAACTGGCGCAACTCACCACAGCGCGCCACGTGTCAGCAGCGCAAGCGCAGCGCACTGGCGCAGCGCACTACGCCTGCATGACACGTGTCCTCACCACAAGCGCTTGCGCTCTTTGATTGGCGCAAAGCGCCTGATAAATGCAATGCATTTCTTTTGCTAATGGGCTAGGCCCAAATCAAAAAGACCTAGCAGGCCAAAATAAATTGCAAAGCAATAAAAGGGCAGAGCCCAAATAAAATTGATGCTCTGCATCATTTATAAAGGGCAGAGCCCAAGTAAAATTGATGCTCTGCATCTTTTATGGGCAGAGCCCAAACAAAAATAAAAAGTAATGCAATGCATTATTTAAATGTGGGAAAAGCCCTAGCACAGGTCTAATAGACCAAAAATAAATAAAAGCGTTGAATATTTTTCAACTAGACTTAGCCCAATCATGGCCGTAAGTCCTCAAATTAAATTGACTGAGCACAGCTGCTCTCTTAAATCAATTTACGACCGGTTCAAGGGTACATCTCCGAACTCCTTTGACTCCTATCGTTGTAATACTTCAACGACGTCAGAGAGGTGACGGGTCCTGACAACCACACATTAACACGGACTGTGGGGTCCTTAAACTCATGGACTTAAGCGTCCTTAAACCAAAAGACGGATTGTGGGATCCTTAAACCCGCGTACTTATGCGTCCTTAAACTAAAACACGGACTGTGGGGTCCTTAAACTCACGGACTTAAGCGTCCTTAAACTACCTATGGACCACTATGTCCCTAAACTGGAACAATAGAGCCCCCAAATGCTCTTCGTCGGATCCAAACGATCCTGTTAAGTCGATCTTAGTCTCAAATCAGACTAACATATCCTTAACAAACGTTTAAGTTGATCTTAGCCTCAATACGGCTAACGTATCCTTAAACCAAAACACCAAACCCAAATCTAAGTAAATACGGATTTGGACTAATCCACGTCCTACGGGCGGCGGCATCGCTTAGTCTCCGTATACAATCTACGGGCAACCACAAACAAAACAAACACACACGACACGAAGTGAAATTCTGGAGAAGGAGAAAGTTTTTACAGCGATGTGGTAGCGTAATTAACTGCAGGGGCTTGCGCCTGGAGGGAAGAGCGTCCCCACAATCAAAAAACCCCTCAAGCGAGGGGGAATCTGACGAAGTCTGCTACATCGGCCGCATCCGTCTAAACCTCCGATACACGGTGCCATAAATCAACTTGGCATCTTCGGAGAGATGGACGGATAAAACCAAATAGCATCTGCCCCGAATCTCAGCGTCAGGACTTCGCAGTCTTGTGCGCCGCCACTCTCATCTTTTTCTTTAAAAAGATCTATTTCTAAAACCCGACGGAAGCGGAGTTAGTCCGACTTCTGATTCGGTTTTCTTTAAAAAAAACTACACTTTTATTTAACAAGATAAAATCATATTCTCATATGTTGATTAATAAACATTAACAAACATATTAAACAAGTTTCACCTTAAAAAGAATCATTTTTGTAACTTTTATCGCACTTTTACAGAAAAATACCATATATTTTAGTTTCGACATAATAACTTCATTCCTTGCTATACCTTTAGATATTTCACGAGGTAATGACCCACCTCCTCACAACACACATCTCTATCATAGCACGATAAATTTAGGGACAATAAAATATGGGAAAATACGAATTTACAAATAAATACCATAAACTTACAAAACCGTTTTCTTTAAAAAGTGTATTAATCATTTCCATGCCATTGCGCCTCTACAACCCAATTTTGGGGACCCCGTTCTGGATGGTTCAGATTATCGCACATACTCAGGCCTAGTAGAGCGAGATGCAGACCTCCGCAAGTAGCATTCGATCTCGATGGAATTTTTATGCATTTTCTTTAGAAAATGAGATTTCTACAAGAAAATAAATAAATTATTTTAATTAAATATCTATATATTTATTATCAAAATATCTATTTTAATTATATAATTATTCCAAGTTTTCTAAATTAAACAAATCACTATTACATGAAAAATACCATCCAAATACAATGCAATTCCAATATTTCAAGAAAATACCATATATTATGAAATTAGGTTCTACTCACTAGAAATTCCACATCTATAAAAATATAAATTTATGAAAACTCTAAAGACGATAATTAAATACTTGAGGTTGTTCCCCGCCGAAAGACGCGCGGAAGACGCGGTAAACGTCTCGCCTGAATTTCGAGGCAGATGCTAATTGGTGCTATCCGTCCACCTCTCCGAAGATACCAAGTTGATTTATGACACCGTTTAAACGGATGCGGCCAATGTAGCAGACTTCGTCAGATTCCCCCTCATTTGAGGGGTTTTTGATTGTGGGGACGCTCTTCCCTGCAGGCGCAAGCCCCTGCAGTTAATTACGCTACCGCATCGCGGTAACCACTTTCTCCTTCTCCAGATGGTCACTTCGTGTCGTGGGTGCTTGTTTTGTTTTTGGTTGCCTATGGATTGTATACGGAGACTAATTTATGTCGTCGCCCGTAGGGCGTGGATTAGTCCAAATCCGTATCTTCTTAGATTTGGGTTTGGGGGTTGGGTTTAAGGATATGTTAGTCTCATTTGAGACTAAGATCAACTGAAACGTTTGTTAAGGATACATTAATCTAGTTTTAGACTAAGATCAACTTAACGGGATCGTTTAGATCCAACAAAAGAGCATTTGGGCTCTGTTGTTTAGTTTAGGGACATTGCGGTCCAATGTTAGTTTAAGGACATTACGGTCCAGTGCTAGTTTAAAGACATCACGGTCGAGGTTAAGGACATCATAGTCCATGAGTTTAAAGACCTCACAGTCAAGGTTAAGGACGTTATAGTCCGTGAGTTTAAAGACCTCACAGTCAAGGTTAAGGACATCAGAGTCCGTGAAATGTGTGGTTGTCGGGACCCGTCACCTCTCTGAAGACGTTGAAGGATTACAACGACAAATATCAAAGGAGTGAAGAAATGTACCCTTGAACCAAAGTTGATTTGGGGATCTGTAGTCCAATTTGGAACTAAAATCAATTAATTAGATTATGAGCACATTGGCTCAGTTAAATCTGAATTGAGGACTTATGACCAACTTGGGCTAAGTCCAATTAGATTAAAAATGTTGGCCCTTTATTGGACCATTAGACATTTGTCTGGGTTCAGCCCCTCATCACTTAGCAATACTAAACAAAAGTTTGAGGGCTCTGATAACATTTTTGTCTTTGACTGAGCTTTAAACATTATAGCTCTGAGTTTTACTTTGTATGTCATAACTTTGAGATTCAGTTGAAGGGGAGGCTTGTCTCTGGACAACTTAGCCAATTTGGCTAAGATTGGCTATAAAAATGGTGTTAAACACTTGGAAATGAAATGTTCACAATAGTGTTAAACACTAGAAAGAAAGGGATCACGTGGGGGCACGTGAGGGCACCCAGAGGTGGGACCAGCCCTCTTTCATTTTGTTCTCAGAACTGCCAATAAGTGTTAAACACTTTTAGTTTTCATAGCCACCACGTGTGGGCACGTGATGGGTACTCATGCATTGATTTATTAGAATGTTTATTAGGGGTCACGTGAGAGCGCTCAAAGCCAGCATTGCCTTTGCTTTTGTTTTCTTTATTTTGGAAGTCACGTGGGAGCACGTGAGGTATTGCCTCCAAGCTTTTTCCTTCTCATTTTGTGGGATTTGTTCAGGGGTCACGTGGGGGCACGTGACCTAGTTTTATTCTTTCTTTTCTGATCACTGCGGATTGGGGTCACGCGTCATCACGTGACCAAGTTCTTTTACGTGCATGGAAATCTTTCAAGTCTCTTTATTTTAAGAATTAAATTCTCTGTAGGGTTAAACCCTAATGATGTTTTAGAGGAATTAAATTCCTATGAATGTGGAAAAATTAAATTCTCATATAGGGTTAAACCCTAGTTCTGTCTTGGAGGAATTAAATTCCTATGAGTTTGGGAGATTTGAATTCTCATGCAGGGTTGAACCCTAATTTTATTTGGAGGAATTAAATTCCTGTGGATTTAGGAGAATTAAATTCTTATATAGGATTAAACCCTAGTTCTGTTTTTGGGAGAATTAAATTCTTCAAACTCAATTCTCCCACTAAGTTTTGGATCTGCATGGCAGAATCTTCCCGATGAGAATTAAATTCTCAACTTGTGGGGAGATTTGCTTCTGCAGATCTTCAACCAGAGAAAGAACTAAGTTCTTGTGCAGATGAGTTAAACTCTTAGATTAATAATTAAATTCTCTTTTTTGTTTTCTGAAGCTTTTATCCCTTTCGCCTTTCTCACCTAGGGTTTATTTTCTTGAGAATTGAATTCTCCTTTCTTTTCCCTCTGCTATTTTCTTTCAGAAAATTTCAAGATTCCAAAATTCTATCTTTCTTCTCCTCTTCTTGGCTCCTATTTATAGAAGAAGGAAAAGAGTTAATTTGTTTAGTGAATCTTTCATTGAAAGATTTTGTTTGTTTTTTGTAACTAACATGATCTTTTAGATCACTCAGTGAATTTTATTCACCATTGGATTTTTAATCCAGAAGATATTATATTTGTTATTTTTGTTGAAATTTAGGGAGATCTTTCCTTGTATAAAATCTTTCCATAAATTGGTGATTTTTAATCACCCTTGGATTTTTAATCCAACGGTGCTTCACTTTACAGAGCATAATCCTTTTTTGTTTGGAAAGATTTAAAGAAATACTTTCCCAGTTAGAGTCTTTAATTTCCCTAAATTAGAATTTAATTCTATTAACTCATAAGGCTTTTAAAGCCCATCACGTGTTGGCACGTGATCCCAACGTTTGACCATTGACATAGAATTTAATTCTATCAATTAAAGAGCAGAGGGACCTGTCACATGTTGGCACGTGACCCTCTTTCATTCAGAATTTAACTCTGCCTTTTAACAGAGCTAAAGGACCATCACGTGACCCTTGGTCACGTGTGAGCACGTGATGCCCCATTGGGGCCTTTCCTTAGCTGTTTTTGTTTACAATTTTGTTTGATTAGAATTTAATTCTACGAAGTAGAGATCACAGGAAATAATCACGTGTCAACACGTGACCCTTGGTCACGTGTGAGCACGTGATACCTCATTGAGGTATTTCCTCATTTTTATCAGGGAACAAATGCCCCCACAGTGTTGTTCTCACGTGTCTGCACGTGAGTGCAACACTGTCATCTTTGCGACCGTTGGATCTGTCTAGGGAATAGGGGAGATGGAACGTCTCCCATCACATCCTATAAATGCCAGCGTCCCTTCAAAAGCGCCTCCACTTTACTCATCTTCTTCCTTGCTTACTTTTTCCCTTTTGAGACTTTAATTCTCTTTCTCAGAGCTTAGTTCTCTGTTTCGAAAATTTCGAGAGTTTAACTCTGTTGAAAGATTCCCTTTTCTCAGGTAATGATCTTGAACGACTGAAGGACTTTTGCAAAAATCTTCGTTGGATTTTAAATCCATACCAAGGGTTTTTCCCTTTAACAAGAACCCATTTTCTTAAGTTCTTAAAAAGAAAACCACTCAATCTTTAAACAATAGACCTTTTAGGGTTTCTCTGATCATCAGGGATCGATGGCGATGCTTGTCTTTTCTCTGGAATTTAATTCCATTTCAAAGAGCTTCGGCTCTAAAAAAAATATTTCTGGGAATTTAATTCCCCTGTTCTAAAGGAATTTAATTCCTCTTAAGAACTTAGTTCTTCCCCGAGAACTTCTTGGGGTTTTCTTGCCCTGAGTTGTTCTTTGCAACAAAAGAAAAGATTTGCAGTATGGTTTCATGGGAATTTAATTCATTTGCCCTGCTTGATTTGTGCAGAGTTCAAGATGGATTTCTTTTTATGGAATGTTTAGGGTCATTTGAAATCCACTGTCCATTTATTGAGAATCTTCCTTTTGTTCTCATAATGATTGCTTTGCCTCATCATTAGTAAGCCGCCATCTTGATTTTGTGGGACCCATGCATTTTGTAACCAATGGTCCCATAAAATGAATCCTCTGTTGCTTTCTTCCACTGTCTTTTTATATATGCATTTACAAACATATATATATATATATATATATATATACACACACACACACGTGTTGGCTTCGCTTAACAGTTTCCCCTTCTTTTATTTCAGGCACAATGACTTATGTTCCATACTTACCTTTCACTCGCTCGGAGGCTGCCTTTCCTCAGTCACCATCTGACGAGGAAGTGATGGCGATGATCAGGGCTCATGACCCGAATTGCACCAATTTGCTTTTATGGGAGACCTGGTACGGTCACATCATCCGCGGTCGCCGTAGTTTTCTTTGCGAGATACCGACGAAGCCTACCCGTCCGTTTCTGCCAATGGACCCTCCACGGACCACCTTTGCTGTGGAGATGCTGGACTGGACCCCTATGGGACGGCTTGAGCCTTCAACAACTGGTATTCCAAACCATCCGGTGCCGGCTATAGATATTTTAGGGCGCCGCATTTGCCAGGGCGAAGCCCAGCCATGGGGACAGATTTATAAGATATGGCTTACCCCTCGATACCCCACGGGCTACCTTCTCTGGGCCCGTTACATCCTGTCTGCCCATCGCGCGCGACTGCAGAGGGTCGGACTCTATCGGGCGATATATGCATCTCTTTTCCACAATCAGTCTCCCCATGTCTGGTGGGTTAAGGCCTTCTTGAACCAATGGAATCTTCCCACCAACACCTTCCTTATAGGGGACCGTGGAGTTTCAATTTCTCTGGAAGAATTTCGGGAGATCTCAGGGTTGCCGGTTAGGGGGACACTTTATGAAGAATTACTGCCTCCCGATGAGTATGTCTTCGAAACCGAGCCTACCATGCTTGACGGCCTGTCGACCGAGAATGCCGTCCGCCACAAGCGCCCGAGTTTGATCAGGACCCTGAGTATTTTTGATAAACTGTTCACAGAGTCAGAGGAGCAGGGCGTCACTTTTAAAAGCTTTATCACTTTCTTCCTTCGCGAAGATTTCCTCTTAAAGACGGCTCCGAAGTTCGCGAACATTAACGACCCCTTTGGGTTCGGTTTAAATAAGCGGCCGACTAAAGAAAAGGACCTTCCGCAGTACTACATTCCCATCATGTCAGCGGTATCTTTCGAGTCGATTGCAACTCCTGGTATGGATGAGGAGACTTTCTTTGTGGGCTTCATCAGTGTTTGGCTTAGCTGGTTCGCCATTCCCATGCATCTCCGTTTCATGAGAGCCTCGGTTATTTACTCTGCTCATCGCATTGCTGAGGGAACGTGACTAGCTGTGGGCATTCCAGGGCTAGCGTATCTATATCATGGGTTAGGCGCCGCGGCCAATACTTCAACTCCAGGCGTAGATTTGGTAAATTTCTCTCTTCATTACTTCACGTCCTGGATTGAGATGCACGTGCTGGAGGCCTTTGCTGCGCACCAAAGACCCAAATTTTATGACGCTTACACTTTTCCGCGACTCATGCGGTTAGTGGACGCTTCTGCTCCTGACCCGACTCAGTCTGGGGCCATTCGCGTACTGGTCAATCCCTATGCCAATACAGGCGGGATGGTATTTAATGACCGAGTTCTTTCTGCTCCCTCAGGACCGGTCCAACAGCTCCACGACTTATCGAAAGAGGGGGCACCTTCTCTGAGGCCCAGGGAAGCCATGCATCTGTATTCGATCAGACTAGGTTACTTGGTATTTCGTCAGAACGGTGTGGCCCTTTTTATGCGGTACAACCCACACCGCTTTGCTCGGCAGCTTGGATACGACCAAGGCGTCCCCTTCAAGGATTTACGGTGGCGTCTAGCCCGTCGCCAGAAGCTGTTCGTGACGCCGCTCATCACTTCATGTGGCTGAACACTGGCTCCCGCTTCATGATTCCCGAAGCTGATCATATTCCTCGATGTGTGGGGTCATTCACGGGCTGGTACCTCCATCGATTCAGTTCAATTATCGCTGAGGAGAGGAGGGTGCTTCTTGGATATGGGGCCCCCACTCCAATTCACGCCACGGGAGTTCCGCCGCAATCGCGTGCAATGGTTCACCCTCCCTTGAGGGATACCAGCGTCGTGCTTATCCCAGAGGCGGCGGAAATGGGCTTAACTCCCACAGCTGGTATGCCACTGCGTGCTAGCGCTCAATCAAGGGCTAATAGGGCGCCAGTAGCAGTGTCATCAGCCGCGGCGTCAACAATGGCCATGTCGTCATCGGTAGCACCACCGAGCGAGGACATCGATGACGAAGTAGGTCAACGCCGTACCAAAGCTCTACGGGGAAGGAAACGATCGTCTTCGGCGGTTAGTTCTGGGCCCAAGAGTTGGAGGAAGACGGTCACTAATCTGCTCGACTCTTTAATAGAGTCTGAGCCTATTCTTCAAGACGAACTACTAGCCGTGCAAGTATCGGACGGTGGTTTACTTTTCCCGGGTTCATCTGCCGAGGAAGCCGCACAATTGGCTGAGGCTATAAGACGTTCGCAAGATGAATCCGAGAACGTAAGGATCCCAAAGAGGCCTTACCCTGCCGTCATCTTTTATGAAGACCCTCCATCGATACGGCGGCGATTCATAGGCCCTTTGGAAGAATGGGGTGAGAGGGCCCTTAAGCAGGCCGTTTCGGCCGACACTGAGGATGCGCTTTCATTGTGGACCGGTGGCCATGAGTCTACCCTCGGACCTCGGCGAGCACGTCTCCTCAGGAAGGAGCGTTGGCTTGAACAAGCCATATTAGAGGCTCCCTTGCGCATCGGTATGTTCATGTATCTCCTTGTAATCTTTTGTATTGCTCGAGTACGTATATATATATCCTTATCTTCGTACAAACCTTGCAGGGACTTCGGCGGTGACGGAGGATTCAGATTTAAGTCGCGCTTTGACTGTAGACTCCACTAATATCCCCAATGAAACACTAATCAGTGTGGAGGGGGTCGATGCCACCGTTGCTCCTGCATCGGAGCCTCTCTTGGTGACTCCCGCTCCCCAAGCGCTTACTTCTCCGGGAGAGGCATCTTTGTTGGTCGCCGATCCGATGGATCTTTCTGGGGGTGGCCCAGAGATTAGGGGAAGGTAGTCGAGGCTACTGCCCTTCCGCTGGAGCCTACAGTGGCGACCACTGCTCCTTGCTCGGAAGTCGTTATACCGACCCACGTCCCCGATGATGTGCCTATGGGCACGGAGGAGGCCGCCGAAGCTGCTATCCCTCCAGCCCAGAATGGGAGAAGCATCGAAGGTAGCCTTCTATATTTTATATTAATGATCTTTCCATTATCTGAACCCTTCTGTCTTTTCAGAGTTGCGTAGATTAGCGGTGTCTATTGCCGATCTATCCCCCAGGAAGTCCTTTCAGCGCCTGTTGGAGCTGGCCGCTCCGCAGGCGATATCTCCGCAACGCATCGTCCTCTCTTCTGGGTAAGGTATGTGTCTTTTTCCCTTTCTTCACTGTGTTATTATTATTTCATATACTGACATTAATGCCTTCTACAGTTCTGGAAGCTGATGACGAGGTTGAAATTCTTGATGGGCCTGGGGAGCCTTCGGACCCCTCTTGCATGACTGTGGGTAAGTAAAGTCTCAATGTCGTTTCATTTGTTCTTTGCTTACAAGTTTCGCTGATTGTTTATAAATCTGAACAGCTCTGCCAGTTCTCACCACGCTGGAGTCTCGCATCGCCATGCCACCTGGCCCCTATGCTCTGCGCCCCTCAGAACGGATGGCAAAGCTAAGCTTCCACTCCTTGTCAGCCCTAATTGAGAATCTCCGTGCTGGCAGTCTGATCACGGCTGAAGCGTTTGCCGCTGAAGCCAACGACTCTCTTCCCTTTCTTGCCACCTACCATAGTGAAATATTGGTGCAAGTCTGGGTTGAGTTTTGTCGGCAGGTGGAGGCTTGCTTGCATGTGCTTGAATGTACACGCCTTCCTTCGGAGGTTGTGGCCGTAAAGGCGAGCTTGCGGGGTCTAATTGAGCGGTGTGCTGCGAACATGATATCATGTGAGAAAAGGCTCAGCTGCAAGTTTTCGGAGAGGGTGCTGGCTTCCAAAGCGCTGGGGGAGCTTCAAGCCAGCCTTACAGCCAAGACCACTAAAGCGTATGAACTTCGGCGAGTGCTTTAAGAGGCTATTAAGGAGGTGGTAGCTATTGATAAGGCCGCCGTGTTTACTCATGAAATGGTCGAAGCCCATAATGTCACTGAAAAAGAGCTTGAAGGCCGGCTTGCCTCCTACCAGGCCCAACAAGCTCAAGCGGAGGGTCGTCTTTTGACGATACTAAATCATGAAGCCGAAGCCCAGCGAAAAAGGGGTGAACTGGCAAACCTGCTGAATCGCCCGCCGACCTGAAGAATTGTATATATATTTTTTCATTCTCCCTTTGTACATACTCCTGAATGAGAGTATATTTTTTTTGTTCTTTCATGAATTGTACTTTGTATTCATTTTGGTTCATGAATAAAAGATATATTTTTTTATGATGGTGTGTCTCTTTTAGCAAGTGTATTCTGCAGATAGTCTATTTTGATTTCTTTGCAGGACAATGATGGCTTAGGATTAAGGGTTAAGATCTGCCTTCTAAGACTTTTCAACTTAATGAGCTGTGAGGGTCTCATAAAGAATTTTCTGCCTACAGGTCGAGAGGATCCCGTAGGTGTAATTTCTCCTTAAGAATCGTGAGGATTCCTGTTTACCCCAATCAGAGCAAACCTCTGTTCAAATTCCAAGGCGGAAGATGAAGCGACGCTTCATCTTCCCCCAATCAGAGCAAAGCTCTACTTTGAAAATTTAAACTTTAGTAAATGAAGCAACGCTTCAGATTCTTTGCGCAACGCGCCACGTGTCAGGCGCTGATACGTCAGCACAGCGCCCAAGGCAGTGCGTCCGATCAGAGCAAGGCTCCTTAAAAATAAAAGTAAAGGAAGCAACGCTTCAATTGCGCAAGCGCTGCGCTGCGCGACACGTGTCTGCGCAGTTGCGCAGACACAGCTACGCAAGCGCTGCGCTGCACGACGCGTGTCTGCACGGTTGCGCAAGCACAGCTGCGCAAGCGCAGCCGCGCAAGCATTGCGCTGCGCGACACGTGTCTGCACAGCTGCGCAAGCACAACTGCGTAAGCGCTGCGCTGCACGACACATGTCAAGCGCTGGGGCGTTTACGCCAAACAGAATTAAAATTCTAATAAGATCTTTTTGTTCTTGTTAAAACAAGAAGATTTTCTTCTGTAAAACAGAAGCCCTTGGATCAAAGATCCAACGGTGGGGAAAATTCCCTAAATCACTCAGAGAAAGATCTCTTTAACAAATTTAACTAATTTATGGGCACTATAAAAAGGACCCTAGACCTCAATTCAAAGGCATCCACATTTTACTGAGAAATTAAAAAACTTCAAACAAAGAGAGCTCTGAAGAATTGGAGAGAATTCCTCAAGAACAAAAAAAAGGTAAAAACCTTTAGGAAAAAGAGAAAATTCTTTTATGAACAGATCATTGATCTGAGAACAAGATCAAGGATCTCTAATAAAAAGAAAAATAAATAATAATAAGTGCTTTGCACTTTTCTATGAACCATTGGTTCCCCGAGATAAGAAAAACAAGAAAAACTTGTTTTCTTTGATCTAAATTAGATCAAGAAAACAAACAGTGCTTTGCAGTTCTTTTTATGAACCATTGGTTCTGAATCTAAAAGATTCTCAAGTTAACAGTGCCCAGCACTTGCCAAAACTGCACTATTGCGCAAGTCGTCAGGAAGCGCCACGTGTCAGCAGTGCAACAGCGCAGCCCACTGACGCAGCGCACTGCGCTCACCAGAACGTGACACGTGTCACCTCCACGAGCGCTTGCGCTCATTAATTGGCGCAAAGCGCCTGACAAGCCACGTGGGGCACTGTCAGAGTATTTAATGCTCTGCATTATTAAGAAAAGGAACAGAGCCCAATTAAAAGGCCTAACAGGCCTAATAAAAAATGCTAGGCATTTTAAAAAAGGGGCAGAGCCCAACCAAAATAAAGAAAAATAATACAGTAAACGGGCAAGGGCCTAGCACAGGTCCAATAGGCCAAAGACAAAAGAATCTTGAAACTGGACTTAGTCCAGTCATGGCCATAAGTCCTCAAATTAAATTGACTGAGCACGGCTGCTCCCAAAATCAATTTACGACCAGTTCGAGGGTACATCTCCGAACTCCTCTGACACCCATCGTTGTAATCCTTCAACGACGTCAGAGAGGTGACGGGTCCCGACGACCACATATCAATATGGACTGCGGGGTCCTTAAACTCGTGAACCGAAACGTCCTTAAACTAATGTTGGACCGAAACGTCCTTAAACTAATGATGGACCACCACGTCCCTAAACTGGCGATGGACCACCACGTCCCTAAACTGGAACATGGACCACCACGTCCCTAAACTGGAATATGGACCGCAATGTCCTTAAACTACCAATGGACCGCAATGTCCTTAAACTACCAATGGACCGCAATGTCCCTAAACTGGAACAATAGAGCCCCTAAATGCTCTTTTGTCGGATCCAAACGATCCCGTTAAGTTGATCTTAGTCTCAAATCAGACTAACGTATCCTTAACAAACGTTTAAGTCGATCTTAGCCTAAATACGGCTAACGTATCCTTAAACCAAAACACCAAACCCAAATCTAAGTAAATACGGATTTGGACTAATCCACGTCCTACGGGCGACGACATCGCTTAGTCTCCGTATACAATCCACGGGAAACCACAAACAAAACAAACACGCACGATACGAAGTGAAATTCTGGAGAAGGAGAAAGTTGTTACCGCGATGCGGTAGCGTAATTAACTGCAGGAGCTTGCGCCTGCAGGGAAGAGCGTCCCCACAATCAAAAACCCCTCAAACGAGGGGGAATCTGACGAAGTCTGCTACATCGGCCGCATTCATCTAAACTTCCGATACACTGTGCCATAAATCAATTTGGCATCTTCGGAGAGGTAGACGGATAAAACCAAATAGCATCTGCTCCGAATCTCAGGCAAAACGTTAAGTCGCGCCGTCTTTCGGAGGGGAACAATTCCTAAGTGTGTTTTCCTTTGAAAGTCGTAAGGATCTCACAAGAGAGTTTGCTCCCTTATGAGTCGTGAGGACCCGTAAGTGATGGGTGAGGTTATCATCATCCGCATTTCACGGAATCAGGAGTTGCTCTGGATGCTTCCCACGGGGTCATAGCCGTGTTCTGCGAGGACCAGGCTCCGCTCTAGATGCTTCACACGGGGTCAGGATTGACATTATCCGCGTTCCACGTGACCAGGAATTTGCTATGGATGCTTCCCACGGGGTCATTGTCGTGTTCTGCGAGGACCAGGATCCGTTCTGGATGTTTCCCACGGGGTCAGGATTGACATAAGCCGTGTTCCACATGACCAGGAATTTTCTCTGGATACTTCCCACGGGGTCATTGCCGTGTTCTGCGAGGACCAGGCTCCGCTCTGGATGCTTCACACGTGGTCATTGCCGTGCTCTGCGAGGACCAGGGTCCGCTCTGGACGTTTTCAACAGGGTCAGGATTGACATAAGCCGCGTTCTACATAACCAGGAATTTGCTCTGGATGCTTCCTACGGGGTCATTTCCGTGTTCTACGAGGACCAGGATCCGCTCTGGATGCTTCACACGGGGTCATTGCCGTGCTCTGCGAGGACCAGGATCCGCTCTGGACGTTTCCCACGGGGTCAGGATTGACATAAGCCGCGTTCCACGTAACCAGAAATTTTCTCTGGATGCTTCCCACGGGGTCATTGCCGTGTTCTGCGAGGACCAGGCTCTGCTCTAGATGCTTCACATGGGGTCATTGCCGTGCTCTGCGAGGACCAGGATCCGCTCTGGACGTTTCCCACGGGGTCAGGATTGACATAAGCCGCGTTCCACGTAACCAGGAATTTTGCTCTGGATGCTTCCCACGGGGTCATAGCCGTGTTCTGTGAGGACTAGGCTTCACTCTGGATGCTTCACACGGGGTCATTGCCGTTCTCTGTGAGGACCAGGATCCACTCTGGACGTTTCCCACGGGGTCAGGATTGACATAAGCCGCGTTCCATGTAACCAGGAATTTTGCTCTGGATGCATCCCACGGGGTCATAGCCGTGTTCTACGAGGACCAGGCTCCGCTATGGATGCTTCACACAGGGTCATTGCCGTGTTCTGCGAGGACCAGGATCCGCTCTGGACGTTTCCCACGGGGTCAGGATTGACATAAGCCGCGTTCCACGTAACCAGGAATTTGCTCTGGATGCTTCCCACGGGGTCATAGCCGTGTTCTGCGAGGACCAGGCTCCGCTCTGGATGCTTCACACGGGGTCATGCCGTGCTCTGCGAGGACCAGGATCCGCTCTGGACGTTTCCCATGGGGTCAGGATCGACATAAGCTGCGTTCCACGTAACCAGGAATTTTGCTCTGGATGCTTCCTACGGGGACATAGCTGTATTCTGTGAGGACCAGGCTCCACTCTGGATGCTTCACACGGGGTCATTGCCGTGCTCTGCGAGGACCAGTATCCGCTCTGGACGTTTCCCACGGGGTCAGGATTGACATAAGCCGCATTCTACGTAACCAGGAATTTTGCTCTGGATGCTTCCCACGGGGTCATAGCCGTGTTCTGCGAGGACCAGGCTCCACTCTGGATGCTTCACACAGGGTTATTGCCGTGTTCTGCGAGGACCAGGATCCGCTCTGGACGTTTCCCACGGGTCAGGATTAACAT
Organism: Agapanthus africanus; assembly: GCA_030015575.1. Taxonomy (NCBI): domain Eukaryota; kingdom Viridiplantae; phylum Streptophyta; class Magnoliopsida; order Asparagales; family Amaryllidaceae; genus Agapanthus; species Agapanthus africanus. The sequence goes on along the minus strand of CM057339.1, from coordinate 355,755,614 downwards.
AAGCCGCGTTCCACGTAACCAGGAATTTTGCTCTGGATGCTTCCCACGGGGTCATAGCCGTGTTCTGCGAGGACCAGGCTCCGCTCTGGATGCTTCACACGGGGTCATTGCCGTGTTCTGCGAGGACCAAGATCCGCTCTGGACGTTTCTTATGGGGTCAGGATTGACATAAGCCGCGTTCCACGTAAGCAGGAAGGGTTGACTTTATCCGCATTTCACCGAGTCGGGGTATGACTCTCGGTCATCTGTGCACTGCCGAGTCATGGAACTGGGAGTTGCCGTTGTTCCACTTTGCTTGATGTTGTGTCTGTTGTAATGAGACGGATGTTGAGATGATCTCCAGGCTATCTGTGAACCGTAGAGATTTGGCTTCTTCTTCTGATGAAGCCTGGGGAGGAAAGGTGTGATTCCTTCTTTGTTTGCACCCCTGGATTGTATACAGGGATTGATGTGATATCGCCTGTAGGGCAAAAATTTCATTATATTTTTTTATTTCTTTCCGCGATACTCTATCATTTCAGCTTTTATATCACGAAGGTCGCGATTGCCCAATCATTTCGGCTATTTTTCGTGGTGCCCAATCATTTCGGCTATTTGTTTTATTTTTACTCGCTGCTTTTTATTGCGAGTTGACCAATCATTTCGGCTATTTCGCATGCATACATTTTTACTTGCTGATTTTGTTGCAAGTTGCCCCATCATTTCAGCTATTTCGTACGCATGTGTGGCCCGTTGGCTTTTTGCTGCAAGCCTGGAATTAGACACCGATTTCGGCATCAGCATCGCTACAACTGGGATATTGCCAGGAGTGAATCATCATTTGCCTCTATCGATGACGAACAAAGGTGGCTTAGTAAACAGGGTTAAGATCCTGTCGACTAAGGCTTTTGACTTTATGAGCCGTAAGGATCCCATAAAGGTATTTCTCCCTACAAGTCGTGAGGATCTCGTAGGTGCATTTTCTCCCTAGGATTCGTGAGGATTCCTAAGTTCATGATCTCTTATAAGTCGTAAGGATCTTACAAGAGTGCTTTCTCCTTATAATCCGAGAGGGCTTACAAGGGGGTTCACCGTGCAAACATATCCCTAATCACAGATGGGACTTTGTTAGGGAAATGTTTATTCGCGCCGGTGGATTGTATACAAGAGTCAACATTGAGCCGCTTGTATGGCAGTATTGGAGGTGGTGGTGGCCGCTTATGAACAGGTTCAGATCCCTGTAACTTAAGACTTTTGAATCTTATGAGCTGTGAGGGTCTCAAAAGAGGTTCTCCTTACGAGTCGTGAGGATCTCGCAAGTGTAATTTCTCCTTAGGAATCGTGGGGATTCCTAAGTGTGTTGCTCCCTTGTGAGTCGTAAGGATCTCACGCAGGTGGTTTCTCCTCACAAGGTCGAGAGGACCTTGCAAGTGTCTTCTAACGAGGTTGCGCCCTTTTGGGTTTTCACAAAACTCGCCGGTAGCCCTGCTGTTTATACTCACGGAGCCCTTTCGGGTTTTCATCCGTCCCCATTTTGCTTATGGACATACCGTTTTCTTTTTTTTTCTTTTCTTTTTTTTATTCTTTTATTCTTCTTTTTTGTATCAGCATTAGGATGCTGCAATCCACGGTAGTTTATTGACGTCTCGGTCAACAACCAGCTTTAGGACATAGTGGTCCATCGTTATTTTAAGGACGTTTCGGTCCGTCGTTAGTTTAAGGACGTTTCGGTCCGTGGCCGGTTACTACTTATAGAGTTTGAGCTTAGGAAGATAGCGAGCGGACATAGGCGTCGCCATCTATTATTGACCTAGGCCGTGACTCGTCAAGCGTAGTATTTCTTCAGGAAGCGACCGTTTATTAGCCTGAAAGGTCTTTCACCATGCATGTCCATGAGTAGATAGGCTCCACCCTGGTAGACTTTGTCTATGATATACGGGCCTTCATAGTTCGGCTCGAATTTCCCCCGCTTGGCGCGATTGGGGATCATAGGTCTTTTAACCACTAGCACGAGTTCGCCTTGGCGGAACGTTCTCGGCCTAGTTAATTTTTCATATGAGCGCGTCATCTTTGCTTTATAAGCCTCCAGATTTTGTTGCGCTATGAGTCGGGTTTCATCAAGGGCATCGAGCTCCTCAAGCCAAAGGTGAGCATTCTCTTCAACTGTTAGCTCGTAATGAACCGCCACTCGTAGAGAGGGCAACTCTATCTCGAGGGGAAGTATTGCTTCTGTGCCGAACACCAATGCATATGGCGTTGTGTTTATAGCCATTTTAAACGTAGTTCGATACGCCCAGAGAGCTTCATGCAGTCTCTCATGCCAGTCCTTTTTAATTCGAGACACCGTCTTTTTCACGATCTTCGTCAAGGTCTTGTTGAAAGCCTCAGCTAGACCGTTAGCTCGGGGATTATAGACTGAGGAGTATCTCCAGTCTATGTTATGCTGTTGTGCGAAGCGGCTGATCTTATGGCTTCTGTAGGCTGGCCCGTTATCGGAGATGATCCGTCACGGAGTGCCGAACCGATAAATGACGTGTGTCTTGAAGAAATGGAGTATATTATCCGTCTTCACTTTCCTCAGCGGTACTGCTTCTGCCCATTTGGAGAAGTAATCAGTTGTCGCCAAAATGAATCGATGTCTTCTGGACGATGCTGGTTCGATGGGGCCGATTATGTCCTCCACATTTCAAACGGCCAGCTAGCCACTGTCGGATGTGGTGGATTCGGATGCTGGTAGAGTTTAACTCTTATGCACAAAAGAACTTAGTTCTTCCTCTGGTTGAAGATCTGCAAAGAGCACATCTCCCCATAAGTTGAGAATTTAATTCTCATCGGGTTGAGATCCTGCCATACAGATCCAAAACTTAGAGGGGGAATTGAGTTTTGAAAATTTAATTCTCCCAAAAACAAAATTAGGGTTTAATCCTATATGAGAATTTAATTCTCCCAAAATTACAGGAATTTAATTCCTTCAAGATGGACAGAACTAGGGTTTAACCCTAATTGAGAATTTAATTCTCTCAAATTTATAGGAATTTAATTCCTCCAAAGAAAATTAGGGTTTAACCCTACATAAGAATTTAATTCTTTCACATACATGGGAATTTAATTCCTCTAAAACATAATTAGGGTTTAACCCTATAAGAGAATTTAATTCTCAAAATAAAATAACAGAGAACTCAAAAGATCTCTGTGCATGAAAAGAACTAAGGTCACGTGTCCCCACGTGACCCCTAAACAGATCCCCAAAAAAAATGAGAAGAAAAAGCTTTGAGGCAATGCCTCACGTGCTCCCACGTGACCCTCATTATATAGGGAGCAAAAGCAAAGGCAGATTCTAACTTGGGCGCTCTCACGTGTTACCACGTGACCCCTAATAAATATTCTAATGAATCAGGGCATGAGTACACATCACGTGCCCACACGTGATGGCTATGAAAATTAAAAGTGCTTAACACTTGTTTGCAGAATAAAGTAAAGGAGATCTGGCCCCACCTTTGGACGCCCTCACGTGTCCCCACGTGATCCCTTCCTCTTTAGTGTTTAACACTAATTCGAGAGTTTTATTTCCAGTGTTTAACACTGTTGTCTTCTAGTGTTTAACACTAATTTGAGAATCTTGTTTCTAGTGTTTAACACTGTTGTTATCTAGTGTTTAACACTCTTTTTAACCAAATTGGTTAATTTTCCAGAGGCAAAGCCTCCCCTACAAATGAATATGTCTAATGGACCAATAGAGGGCCAATATTTCAAACTTAATTGGACATAGCCCAAATTGGCCATAAGTCCTCAATTCAGATTTAACTGAGCCCATGTGCTCATAATTCTAATTAATTAATCTTAGTTCCAAATTGGACTCCAGATCACTTAATCCACTTTGGTTCGAGGCTACATCTCTTCACTCCTCTGATATTTGTCGTTGTAATCCTTCAACATCTTTAGAGAGGTGACGGGTCCCGACAACCACACATTTCATGGACTACGATGTCCTTAACCTTGACTGTGAGGTCTTAAAACTCACGGACTATGATGTCTTTAACCTTAACTGTGAGGTCTTAAAACTCACGGATTATGATGTCCTTAACCTTGACTGTGAGGTCTTTAAACTCACGGACTATGATGTCCTTAACCTTGACCGAGATATCTTTAAACTAACAATGGTGCACTGTGTCCTTAAATTGGTATTGTACCACTATGTCCTTAAACTGGTATTGGACCACCATGTCCTTAAACTGGTAATCGACTGCAATGTCATTAAACTAAACAATAGAGCCCAATTGCTCTCTTGTTGGATCTAAACTATCCCGTTAAGTTGATCTTAGTCTAAAATCAGACTAATGTATCCTTAACTAAACGTTTAAGTTGATCTTAGTCTCAAATGAGGCTAACGTATCCTTAAGCCCAAACCCTCGAACCCAAATCTAAGAAAGATACGGATTTGGACTAGTCCACGCCCTACGTGCGACAACATAACTTAGTCTCCGTATACAATCCACGGGTAACCAAACACAAAACAAACACCCACGACATGAAGTGACCATATGGAGAAGGAGAAAGTTGTTACCGTGATGCGGTAACGTAATTAACTGCAGGAGCTTGCGCCTGCAGGGAAGAGCGTCCCCACAATCAAAAACCCCTCAAACGAGGGGGGATCTGACGAAGTCTGCTACATCGGCCGCATCCGTTTAAACCTTCGATACATGGTGCCATAAATCAACTTGGCATCTTCGGAGAGGTGGACGGATAGCACCAATTAGCATCTGCCCCGAATTTCAGGCAAGATGTCAGTCTTGCGCCGTCCTTCGTAGGGGAACAGATTCTGGCACGCCCGGTGGGACCTTTTCCTCTTTCCACTCCACACTTCGTGTGTCGTGTTCACGAACGAATCGCGGTTTGCTATGGTTGCCTGTGGATTCGAGGTACTAAGATTTGGTGTCTTGCTCCGTGCAGAAAACAGAAGATCAATGGCTTCAAACTGCACTAACTGCAACTGCAACTCTCGCTCCGTCCCGGCCGGAGGAGTGACCTACGGGCCTCAAGCGACCTCCCTTTTCAAGATGCCAGTGGAGCAGGTAACTTAGGCCACCACTGGGTTGTTCTTTGGGACCATGCTCCCACCAATGAGCTTCAATGCCCCTCTGCCGTTGCAAGAAGCCCCGAAGAAGTCGGTCTTTGATTGGCTTATCACTACCGCGACCTCTCTAAGCGGGTCGTCCAAACCAAGTGCATCAGTCTTTGCTAGATTGGGCCAAAGTTCATATGGACCCATGAAGAAGCCTGCAATTCCAGAAAGGGTTATCGCGAAGAGGATAGCCATCCCTGCTCCCGAAGTCGTCAAAGCGGCTTCTCCTACCAAGGGGTCGGTCTTCACAAGACTGACCGTTTCAGCTCATGTTCCAGGCGAAATCACCAAGGCTGCTTCCCCTACTCGGAAGTCTGTCTTCAATAGGTTGACTATCCCCACTCAGCGGACATCAGTCTTCAATAGGCTGACAACGACAACTTCTGACCAACACAGGGGGCATAAGGAAGTCACCCCTACAGCTGAGATAATCCCAACGGCTCGACATGCTCGACGTCGCCACAGGCGCCGAGTGAGGAAACCTGGGGGCAATTCACCCTCTAGACTGACTCCACCGACTCCAACGGTGGAAATCGATGTTGATGTTCCAACCGGGAACAGCTTTGAATTACTTAACAGGGTGCACAGGAATTCACCAACTGCCGTGCTAAAAAAGTCTCGTCCGCCCGTTGAAAAGATCACAAAGGCGAAGATGGAACAGTCCCCTCAGCGGCTGTCCTCCAAAATCTACAAAGTCTGGCGGCAGGTTCAGGACTCAGTAATTGATCAAGATTACCCTCGCCGACAGAAAAAGGCGAAGGTTCAACAAGAAGAGAACCATCCTGCCAAATCACAAAAAGCTGTCTGGGTGCCCGCTGCGATGTCCCCCTCGACTTCAACTGCTCAAAATAAAAGGAGGCCGGAGAAAGCCCCTATGGCTGCGGCAGACCGGAAAGGCATTGAGCCCAAACGCCCCAAGTCTGGGGGCATGATGGTACATACTGTCTACATGGCTTCCGGAAAAGAAGAAAGCCGCACTTCGACGGGCCACCGACCGCTCACCCGATCAATAACAAGGGCTCAAGAACAACAACAGCAGAAGCTTCAGGAGATGCTGACTGCAATGGCTGCGCTCACCGGACCAAAAGAAAGCCCGGAGGCGTCATCGGAGCAGCGTCATGAACAAGAAACCGATGCTGACTTCCTTCGCAGAGTCCTCGAAAAGAAGGACAAAGAAGCCGCAGAGCAAGCGGCCAACATAAAGTGAATGTCACTTATCTTCCAAGACATGGTCGGGATGATGTTACAGCCAGATCCTCCCGCCGAAGACCCTCCGATCATTATTGAAGATGATAAAGGGGAAACGTCGAATCCTCTTCTGGCTCTTTCAGCAGCCAAAGAGGAAACTATCTCCAAGACCACCCTGGATGACTATATTGCCCAGCAAATAAGAGTTCACCAGGTAAATGAAGCAGCCGGCCAAGTCGTCAAAACTGGGCGACCGTATCCAGGCTGGTATGACCAAATAAGTTACCTGCCGGGATATACGATCCCCAAATTCCATGTGTACAAGGGGATAGGCAATCCCCATCAACATGTCGCTCAGTTCAGGGCTCTTTGCGGCAATACTGGAGGTGATGATAAACTTCTACTTTGCCAGTTCGTCGGTAGTTTAGCAGACACAGCTTTTGAATGGTACTCGGAGCTTCCCGACGACTCCGTCAAAACGTTTACAGAAATGGAGTTGCTATTCACTCAACGGTTCGCAAGCGCCAGCGAACGCACCCCGATCACGGCATTGATCAACGCCAGAGTGAAGCCGGGAGAGACGTGGGTGCAATATACAATCTGGTCGCGGAACCTATGGTCAAGATGCGAACAACGCATAGAAGAAGCTCCTGCCATGAGCATGTTCGTGGGTACTCTCGACCCTCAAGCGACCATCTCCCAATTCATGATGTTCTTCAAGCCGACCACCTTCCAGGCCTTGATTGACAAGCTGGCCCAAATGGACCAGATGGGCCATAGGCCTTCCTCTTCAAAGACAGTGCCTTGGAATGAAAAGGGCAAAGGGAAAGCAACCTTCATTGCCAATACTCAGCAACGGCCGAGCAACTTAAAGCCGGTTGTTCGCCAAAACAACGTGCGTCCACGCCCATCCTTCGAGGAGAGACTGGGACATCCTTACTCGTTTCCCTAAGATAAAACGAGGAAACTGTTCGAGCTGGCAGTGCGCAACAAACTCATCAATCTGCCGGATCCAAAACGTCCGTTGCAGCCAGGCGATGTCAACAATCCTAATTACTGCCCTTACCACCAAGCAGTAAGCCATCCAATCAAAGATTGTTTCGTCTTTAAAGGCTGGATGGAGGACCAATACCAACAAGGCAAGTTCGCATTATCCGAAAACTGGAAGGTGAACCCACCAAAACCTCACGCCCCTAAAAAGGTGGACATGCCGGGGGCATCATGCTCATTCATAAGGGAAGCCCCATGGGAGGACGTTCTTTCAGCCAAGACAAAAAGAATGCTGAAGAATCTCCAAACATGCCCGGCGATCAGGTGGAAAAATCCACTGGAACCCGAGATCATCGAGGGAATGCTGAAACCGTGCCCAACTCCAAAAACTGATGGTGATGGTCAGAGCGCTCACACCCAGTCTTCAAAGAAGAAGAAGAAGACCCAAAAGCCCGTGCAGCCTGGTGACAAGCGCACGGACCTGTAAAAACAGATTGACGCGTTGGAAAAATATAATCAGAAGGCGTGGACCCCAGTCATACTCCAAGAATTTCTCACCCACGTCCTTGTGGACAAAGATGATGACAATGGAGAAGACTCGTCGGATGATTCTGAGGATTATGTGGCAAGCTGTCATGTGATCTCTCACTCGTTAATAAACGGTGAAGAAGCTTTGGATGTAGAAAACCCAGGGGCAAATCCTGAGCCTGAACTTCTAGGACCATCAGACGAAATGATTGATGCATTCTTAAACAAAACCCGTCAGGAAAGCAAAGCTAATCGAGAGCGTGAACTGGCTATATTTGAAAGTGCCAAACGCCGACGACTGGAGGAAAAGGTCGAGACACCCCGACTGGAGCAAAGCATCCCTATCTCCAGCAAAAGCGAGCTTAAAGTAAGGAATCAATTCGCTAGGGCCCTGGCAGTAGGAATGAAGTTGCCCTCTCTCAAAGGAAATTCCCCTGGCAATATACGTCTTGATGAAGCGGACATACATCCTAACTTCTGCCTATACCAACAGAGGATTGCACACCCCACCGAGGAGTGCATAGCCTTTAAAAACTGGTGGCAGGGATATGTTGCCCATCGACGACGCGTTCAACGAGTGAAGCGCAAGGCTCGCCGGGAACAGAAAAGCACGACAGATGAGCGCGAAAGAGCTGCTGGCAACTGTCACATAGCCGACACCAAGGGATCGCAAGTTATCACCTTTGGAAGCAACTCTGACGAAGAATCGCCCTCAGCCCTCTCTTCAAGGAATCCACCTCCGGCACAAAACACGCGAAGATTTGCGGCAAAATCTAGCTGCGTAATCGTATATTGACCTATGACCAAAACGTCGTTAAACTACTACCAACCCGCGGCATCCCCAGGCTGACGTGGTAAAAAAAAAAGAAGCAAAAAAAAAAGTGTACGTCCACAAGCAAGAGGGGCATGGATGAAAACCCGAAAGGGCTCCATGAGTAAAAACAGCAGGACTACCGACGATGTTTGTGAAAACCCGAAAGGGCGCAGACTCGTAAAAAAAGGGGGGGTATGTCCATAAGCAAAATGGGCACGGATGAAAACCGAGAGGGCTCCGTGAGTAAAAACAGCAGGGCTACCGGTGAGTGTTTGTGAAAACCCGAAAGGCGCAACCTCGTTAAAGGACACTTGCAAGGTCCTCTCGACCATGTGAGGAGAGAACCACCTGCGTGAGATCCTTACGACTCACAAAGGAAGCAACACACTTAGGAATCCCCACGACTCCTAAGGAGAAATTACACTTGCGAGATCCTCACGACTCGTAAGGAGAACCCTCTTATGAGACCCTCATAGCTCATAAGATTCAAAAGTCTTAAGTTACAGGGACCTGAACCTGTTCTTAAGCGCCCCCCCCCACAACCTCCAATACTGCCCTACAAGCGGTTCAGTATTGACCCTTATATACAATCCACTGGCGCGAATAAACTTTCCCTAACAAAGTCCCATCCGTGACTAAGGATATGTTTACACGGTGAAAAGACACTTGTAAGTCCTCTCGACTTATGAAGAGAAACCACTCTTGTAAGATCCTTACGACTTATAAGAGAACACACGCTTAAGAATCCTCACGATTCCTAAGAAGAAAAAGCACCTACGAGATCCTCACGACTCGTAGGGAGAAACACCTTTATGAGACCCTTACGGCTCATGAAGTCAAAAGCCTTAGTCGATGGGATCCTAACCCTGTTTGCTAAGCCACCTTTGTTCGACATCGACAGAAGCAAATGATGATTCGCTCCTGGCAATATCCCAGTTGTAGTGATGTTGATGCCTAAATCGGTATCAAATTCCAAGTCCTTTCATGGCAAATGATGATTCGCTCCTGGCAATATTCCAGTCGCAGCGATGCTGATGCTAAGATTGGCATCAGATTCCAAGTTCCACACTCGCGATAAAAAAATCAGCGAGCCAAAAATGAATATGAAATAGCCGAAATGATGGGGAAACTTGCAGCGAAATCAGCAAGTAAAAATGTATGCATACAAAAACAACCGAAATGATTGGGCAACTCGCAATAAAAAGCAGCGAGTGAATAAAACAAATAGCCGAAATGATTGGGCACCACGAAAAATAGCCGAAATGATTGGGCAATCGCGATTTTCACGATATAAAAATCTGAATGATAGAGTATCGAGGAAAGAAATTAAAAAAAAAATTATGAAAGAATGAAACTTTTGCCCTGCAGGTGAGGTCACATTGACTCCTGGATACATTCCATGGGCACAAACAAGAAGGAATCACGCCTTCCCCCCAGGCTCCATCAGAAAGAGCGCCAAGTCTCGACGGTCACATCTGCATCCCAGAAGACCAACAACAGCGTTCCTTCTTATACCAGCAAGGCACGGAAGCGACACAACGAAACGGAGCCATAGCATAGTCCCCAGTTCCAAATCTTAACGGCAATATCTGCAGCCTAAAAATCAGCAACGGTGATCCTCCCCATTCCAACAGGACTCGGACGCAACATCACCAAGCAGGAGTCACGGCAAAATTCCAGCTCCACCTCAGCATTCGTCACAACAGACGCAATGTCAACAACGACATTCCTCCGCAGTCCAGCAGGATGCAGATGCAACGTCAACAAAAGACCCCATGATCGAAACAAAGCGGAGTGAGGGCAAAATCCCAACTCCACCGCGACGTTCGTCTTGATACAACAGAAAAAATGTCACTACAACGTCCTTCCTCCAACAGGATTCGGATGCGCCAAAACAACGAAGCAAAGGCCAAATTTCTAGCTTCAGGGTCTTGACGGCAACTCATATAAAACCTGAAAGACCATTGGAGATCATCTCACACCAGCATGGAGTGATCACCACCTCGACGTTCATCTCGACACAACAGACGAGATGTCACTACAGCATTCTTCCTCCAACAAGATGTAGACGCAACACCAACAACGGAGCCATGGCAAAGTCCCTAGTTCCAAGCCTCGACGGTTCACCAACAACCTAGAGACAACCGCGACATTCGTCTCGATATAGCAGATGCAATGTCAACAACGGCGTTCCTTCGCAATCCAGCAGGATGTAGACGCAACGTCAAAACAAAGCGGAGTGATGGCAAAATCCCAGCTCCACCTCAGCATTTGTCTCGATACAACAGACGCAGTGCGAGCAAATGAAGCAAAGGCCAAATTCTTAGCTTCAGGGTCTTGACGGTAACTCATATAAAACCTAAAATACTATCGGAGATCATCTCACATCAGCGCGGAGTGGTCACCACCTCGACATTCGTCTCGATACAGCAAATGAGATGTCACTACGGCGTCCTTCCTCCAACAGGATTCGGGCACGCCAAAGCAAATGAAGCGAAAGCCAAATTCCTAGCTTCAGGGTCTTGACGGTAACTCATATAAAACCTGAAAGACTATCAGAGATCATCCCACATCAGCGCGGAGTGGTCACCACCTCGACGTTCGTCTCGATACAGCAAACAAGATGTCACTACGGCGTCCTTCCTCAAACAGGATTTGGACACGCCAAAGCAAATGAAGCGAAGGCCAGATTCCTAGCTTCAGGGTCTTGACGGTAACTCATATAAAACCTGAAAGATTATTGGAGATCATCCCACATCAGCGCAGAGCGGTCACCACCTTGACTTTCGTCTCGATACAGCAGACGAGATGTCACTACAGCATCCTTCCTCCAACAGGATTCGGACACTCTACAGCAAACGAAGCGAAGGCCAAATTCCTAGCTTCAGGGTCTTGACGGTAACTCATATAAAACCTGAAAGACTATCGGAGATCATCCCACATCAGCGTGGAGTGGTCACCACCTCGACGTTCGTCTCAATACAGCAGACGAGATGTCACCCCAGCGTTCTTCCTCCAACAGGACTCAGACGCGACAATCAAACAACAGATCCATGGCAAATCCCCTAGTTCCAAACCTCGACGGTTCATATGCAACCTAGAGACAACCGCGACATTCGTCTCGATACAATAGACGCAGTGCCAACAAACGAAGCGAAGGCCAAATTCCTACCTTCAGGGTCTTGACGGCAACTCATATAAAACCTGAAAGACTATCGGAGATAATCCCACACCAGCGCGGAGTGGTTATGACTCATCGGGGCTATCCAAAATGAGCCTAACCTCAAGTAAAAAGCGGCATGGCAAAATTCCTAACGCTTGCTCTTCCGACGGTCAAACTGCCTAGGAAGATTGCTTGAAGACATCTTGTCCAGCCCCCGAAGGGATCAGAGACACGACAGTCGTAAGGCTACTCGAACAGCAAGATTGCCTATCGAGGAATACATCAGCCAACGCGACGGTACGACGGACCAAAATCCAAGTTCCACATACCCTAACGGACCTTTGTCGTAAAGAGCAGGGGTTAACTGTGACGTTAGGACATCCTTGCGAGAACTTCTCGATTCGTCTCGACTCGTAAGGCAAAGCCTTAGGCAATGGGGATAAAAAAAACCTGTTTCCTAAGCACTGGGGCCCTGCAAGTCGGTCCAAAATAAACTCTTGCATACTATTCACGGGCCACACTCTCCAAAGTCGAATCTCGACAAGGAGGGAAACAACCGCTTACGGGTCCTCTCGACTTGTAAGAGGGAAAATTCTCTTGTGAGATCCTTACGACTCTTAAAAGAAAACGCACTTAGGAATCCTCACGATTCCTAAGGAGAAAATACACCAACGAGATCCTCTCGACTCGTAGGGAGAAAAGTCTTTATGAGACCCTCACGGCTCATAAAGTTGAAAAGTCTTAGGTGACAGATCCTACCCCTGTCTACTAAGTCATCACTATCTTATAAAGAGTTCAAGATTAACTGTTATCTACCATCTATGGGTCACACTTGCCAAAGCTACATGCCACTAAAATGGAGAAGTTACTCATGAGCATATAAACTACTTCACGCCAGAGTAAAACATAAAGAAATAGAAGGGTGCGGCTCATGGAGCTGAGGGTTTGGAACTATATCCCTTAAGAGTTGAGATTTGAGTCAATGATAAATGACGACGCTTGTGTCCGCTCGTTATCTTCTCAGATCAAGATTCTGAAAATTATATACCAACCCGAAATGGTCATACGCCATGCATAACTCTGTACTACTTCACCCACGTACATACTTACGTGGGCAAAGTAGTGGGGAGCATTTGTTCCCGTCAAAAATTTCTGCGCAAAAGAGCCCAAGGTATCAAATGGCAGTGATACGCTTAAGAAAATGCGAATCAGTATTTTCCGGGCTGTTTTTTGACAAACTCCCGAATGAGAAACAACTAAATTCTGATGATATTGGAAGCATCTCGAAAAACCCTTCGATTTGATATATTATGGGCTTCATAATTCATCCGGGATCAAAAGTTATGAGCAAATATGTTATGCACTGTTCCCTGATTAAAAATCATAAATTACCTCAATGAGGTATCACATGCTCACACGTGATCAATGGTCACGTGTTGACACGTGATAGTTAAAACAGAAATAAAAACAAACGGCTGAAGAAGGACCCAATTGGGGGTCACGTGCTCACACGTGACCAATGGTCACGTGTTGACACGTGATAGTTAAAACAGAAATAAAAACAAATGGATGAAGGAAATACCTCAATGAAGTATCACGTGCTCACACGTGACCAATGTCACGTGTTGACACGTGACGGTTAAAACTAAAGCGTAAATAAACGCTGAGAAAAAGACTCAATTGGGGGTCACGTGCTCGTGACCAAGGGTCACGTGTCAGCACGTGACTGGCTTCGAAAGCCTTACAGTTTAATAGAATTAAATTCTAAAAGCTTCTAAATCTTTCCAAATGGAAAAGGATTATGGGGGACCGTTGGATTAAAAATCCAAGGGTGATTAAAAATTACCAATTTATGAAAAGATTTTAGACAAGAAAAGATTTCCCTAAATCTCACCGAAAATAACAAACAGAATATCTTTGGATTGAAAATACAACGGTGAATAAAATTCACTGAATGATCTAAAGGCTCATATTAATTATGAAAACAAACAAAATCTTTCAATGAAAGATTCATTAAACAAATTGATTCTTTTCCTTCTCCTATAAATAGGAACCAAGAATAAAAGAAAAGGGAGAATTGTTTTGGAGATATAGAATTTTGGGATCTTGAAATTTTCTAAAGGAAAATAGCAGAGAGAAAAAAAAGGAGAATTTAATTCTCAAGAAAGAAAACTCTAGATGAGAAAAGAAAGGGAATCAAAACTTCAAACGGAGAATTTAATTATCAAATCTAAGAGTTTAACTCTTCTGCACAAAAGAACTTAGTTCTTTCTCTGGTTGAAGATCTGCAAAGAGCACATCTCCCCATAAGTTGAGAATTTAATTCTCATCGGGTTGAGATCCTGCCATAAAGAACCAAAACTTAGAGGGGGAATTGAGTTTTGAGAATTTAATTCTCCCAAAAACAAAATTAGGGTTTAACCCTATATGAGAATTTAATTCTCCCAAAATTACAGGAATTTAATTCCTTCAAGATAGACAGAACTAGGGTTTAACCTTAATTGAGAATTTAATTCTCTCAAATTTATAGGAATTTAATTCCTCCAAAGAAAATTAGGGTTTAACCCTACATAAGAATTTAATTCTTTCACATACATGGGAATTTAATTCCTCTAAAACATAATTAGGGTTTAACTCTACAAGAGAATTTAATTCTCAAAATAAAATAACAGAGAACTCAAAAGATCTCTGTGCATGAAAAGAACTAAGGTCACGTGTCCCCACGCGACCCCTAAACAGATCCTCAAAAAAAATGAGAAGAAAAAGCTTTGAGGCAATGCCTCACGTGCTCCCACGTGACCCTCATTATATAGGGAGCAAAAGCAAAGGCAGATTCTAACTTGGGCGCTCTCACGTGTTACCACGTGACCCCTAACAAATGTTCTAATGAATCTGGGCATGAGTACACATCACGTGCCCACACGTGATGGCTATGAAAATTAAAAATGCTTAACACTTGTTTGCAGAATAAAGTAAAGGAGATCTGGCCCCACCTTTGGACACCGTCACGTGTCCCCACGTGATCCCTTCCTTTTTAATTTTTAACACTAATTCGAGAGTTTTATTTCCAGTGTTTAACATTGTTGTCTTCTAGTGTTTAATACTAATTTGAGAATTTTATTTCTAGTGTTAACTAATTGAGAGTTTTATTGCCAGTGTTTAACACTGTTGTTATCTAGTGTTTAACACTATTTTAAACCAAATTAGTTAATTTTCCAGAGGTAAAGCCTCCCCTTCAAATGAATATGTCTAATAGACCAACAGAGGGCCAATATTTCAAACTTAATTGGACTTAGCCCAAATTGGCCATAAGTCCCCAATTCAGATTTAACTGAGCCCATGTGCTCATAATTCTAATTAATTGATCTTAGTTCCAAATTGGACTACAGATCACTTAATCCATTTTGGTTCGAGGGTACATCTCTTCACTCCTCTGATATTTGTCGTTGTAATCCTTCAACGTCTTTAGAGAGGTGACGGGTCCCGACAACCACACATTTCATGGACTATGATGTACTTAACCTTGACTGTGAGGTCTTAAAACTCACAAACTATGATGTCCTTAACCTTAACTGTGAGGTCTTAAAACTCATGGACTATGATGTCCTTAACCTTGACTGTGAGGTCTTTAAACTCACGGACTATGATGTCCTTAACCTTGACCGAGATGTCTTTAAACTAACAATGGACCACTATGTCCTTAAACTGGTATTGGACCACCATGTCCTTAAACTGGTAATCGACCCCAATGTCATTAAACTAAATAATTGAGCCCAATTACTCTCTTGTTGGATCTAAATGATCCCGTTAAGTTGATCTTAGTCTAAAATGAGACTAACGTATCCTTAACTAAACGTTTAAGTTGATCTTAGTCTCAAATGAGGCTAACGTATCCTTAAGCCCGAACCCAAATCTAAGAAAGATACGGATTTGGACTATTCCACGCCCTACGTGCGACAACATAACTTAGTCTCCGTATACAATCCACGGGCAACCAAACACAAAACAAACACCTACGACATGAAGTGACCATATGGAGAAGGAGAAAGTTGTTACCGTGATGCGGTAACGTAATTAACTGCAGGGGCTTGCGCCTGCAGGGAAGAGCGTCCCCACAATCAAAAACCCCTCAAACGAGGGGGAATCTGACGAAGTCTGCTATATCGGCCGCATCCGTTTAAACCTTCGATACATGGCGTCATAAATCAACTTGGCATTTTCGGAGAGGTGGACGGATAGCACCAATTAGCATCTGCCCCGAATTTCAGGCAAGACGTCAGTCTTGCGCCGTCCTTCGGAGGGGAACAGGGATTTGAATTATTCTATAAATACTTCTCTCCAATCCTCAACCTTTTCTTGGTCTTTTACTTGCTGGGCCATTTGCTCGGTCGCTCCCTTTTTTTCGGACGATTCCGGAGATATTTCTGCCTGTGCAAGAACCCGACGGCTTTGCACAATGATCCTCATGTCATCGAGGTTCTCGTCAGCTAGTTCTTTAGCGAGCTTGGCTAATGCATCCGCCTTGCTATTTTCCGCCTGTGGTATGCTTTCCAGGGTGTCGGAAGGAATTTGAATTAGCAGTCGCTGTACTCTCTCGCCGTATTTCACCAACTTTGGTTTGCACGTTTGGTAGTCACCATTTACTTGACTAACGACCAATTGGGAGTCTCCATATATGAGGAGGTTTTCAATTCCCATGTCGATTGCGATCTCGAGACCTGCTATCAAAGCTTCATACTCGGCTTCATTGTCTGTCCTCGGCTCTGTTAAGGAGTAAGCAAAGCGCATTATCCCTCCTTGTGGAGTTACGAAGACGAGGCCTATCCCTGATTTAATTATGGGCGTGCTTTGTTTGCGCTTATTCATGGAAGATGCTCCATCGAAGTAAAGTTCCCATTGGGTATCATTCTCTCTTCTCTCCCCGTCGATCGTGTCAACCGCATATTCTTCTGGCAACTCGCAGTTCAAAGGAGAATCGGCAGGTATCGGATGCTCAGCGAGAAAGTCGGCGATGGCCTGGCCTTTCACTGCCTTAAGAGGCCGATAAGTTATCGAGAACTCCATTACGAGCAGGGCCCATTTAGTATGGCCTTCGACATCAAATACCTGAGAGGATCCACTTTTGATATGAGATGGACCTCATGTGCTAACGCATAATGTCTGAGCTTTGTTATCGCGAAGATCAACGCTAGGCAGTGTTTTTCAATGGGAGAGTAATTGCTTTCTGCCCCCAGGAGAACTCGACTCAGATAATAAAGGGCTCTCTCTTTCCCTTGGTCATTCTTTTGTGCCCATAATGCACCTAGCGAACCTTCAAGGGTTGTTGTATACAGGACGAGAGGTTTTCCTTTAACGGGAGTGGCCAGCACTGGAGGATTCTGCAGGTATTGCTTGATTTCATCTAGTGCGCTTTGGCATTTGTGATCCCAGATGAACGGAGTTCCCTTCTTCATTAGGTGACTGTAAGGACGACACTTGCCAGAGAGATTGGCTATAAATCGCCGGATATACGTGAGCTTTCCTTGGAGAGACCGCAGCTATTTGAGAGTTCTTGGCGGAGGCATTTCCATAATCGCCTTGATCTTCGACGGGTCTATCTCGACACCTCGGTGTCGGACGATGAATCCTAGGAATTTGCCCGAGAAAACTCTGAACGCGCATTTGAGAGTGTTCATCTTCAAGTTGTATTGCCGGAGGCGTTGAAGTACGATCTTTAGATGTTCTAGATGTTCCTCGTATGAT
Source organism: Agapanthus africanus (assembly GCA_030015575.1). Classification (NCBI taxonomy): domain Eukaryota; kingdom Viridiplantae; phylum Streptophyta; class Magnoliopsida; order Asparagales; family Amaryllidaceae; genus Agapanthus; species Agapanthus africanus. The sequence continues at coordinate 355,738,088 of CM057339.1, read as the reverse complement.
TTGCTTTTAACCACGAGGTCGTCGATATAGCATTCGACAATTTCATGTATGAGGTCGTCGAAAATCTTCATCATGGCCCTTTGATAGGTGGCACCGGCGTTCTTTAGACCGAAAGGCATCACCTTATAGCAAAATATACCCAAAGGGGTCCGGAAAGCGGTGTGCTTCTGGTCCTCGGGATGCATCTTTATCTGATTATATCCTGATGATCCGTCCATGAAGGAGAAGACTTCGTGAATGGATGTGTTATCTATCATTAGCTCAGTGACTGATACTGAAAAGTTGTCCTTCAGGCAGGCTTTATTGAGATCCCGAAAGTCCACACATATGCGCACCGTCCCATTTTTCTTCATCACCGGGACGATATTGGCGATCCAGTCAGAATACTGAACCTCTTGGATGAAGCCAGAGTCGATTAGCTTCTTGACCTCGGTGTTGATGCTCATCTCAAGCTCGAGCCGCATTCTCCTTGGTGCTTGTTTGATTGGCTTGACGTCCGGGGATATTGCCAATTTGTGGACAACAATCTCTGGATCTAGTCCTGGCATCTCGGAATAGTTCCATGCGAAACAGTCTCTATGCTGCATAAGCACGTCCTTTAGTGTAGCCATCCTTTCTTCAGACAGCAGCTCACTGACGAATGTCGGTCGCGGGTCACTTGTCGTCCCCAAATTAATTTTCTTGAGGTTATCTGCAGTAGTATGTATTCCATCTTCTAGCTCTTTTGGCGCCGGTGGAGACTCTGAGATCACCTCGTCATCATTGTTTTCTAAGCACCAGGGAAGGTCATCCATATTCTCGGGCTCTTCTTTTGACAATGTTATCGCGTGACAGGTACAAGATCGTTTCCAAGATCGATGTTGATATGGCTCTACTCTCGTTATACGCGTGGCTTTCGGTTCATGCTTCTGTGGCGGGCTTACCCTCCAACTGCTGGATAGCGCGAACCCGCCCTCTAGATATCGGTCTTCGACCCAGTTCTTGAGGTGAAGCAGTCTTCGAGAGGATGTCCTACTGCTCGGTGATAGGAACAATAGTCTGGGTGGGAGATCTCGTTCGCTTGCTCGGGGTGCTTGGACTCCAGAAGTGTCATCATTTGATGCTTTACGACGAGATCGAATATCTTCCTTGTCTTATCTTGGGGAAAAGAATATTCCCGGCCCATCTTCTTTATAAGGGACGGATCCCGTCTGCTCGACCCTTGCTCGCGTGGCTTCTTAGACCCGCTGGGCTGCTGTCGAACGTTTCTTCCATTCTTTGGCTTATTTTTGCCTCTGCGCCGGGTCTTCTGTATGACGGGCTGACGACGAGGAGCATTGTCATTTTCCACGGCCTGCTGAAGGAGGCGCTGCATCCTGGCTTTCTCGTAAATGGCCATCTCGCAGTTATGGTCATCCCGGATCTTTTGACCCGCTTCCCTAATCAATTTGTCCATCCGTTCTTCAAACGACGGACTCGGTGTTTTGATGGCAGGAACTTGTTTTGGTTCAGGATCAGCGTCTCCTAACAGAATGTCTCCTTCTTCATCGAAGTCATGTATGACATAGCTGCCATGGACTCGCTCTCGTTTGCTGGATTGAACATATCCAAGCCCGATCGTTTCCATTCTCCCGTTGGGCAACTTGCGCTGAGTTCCAGGGACATCCCAAATCCTGTTGTAGAACCGAGCTTGTCGAGTGGTCTGTTTGAAGGGTACACCTTGGCGCATCGCAGCCTTTTCAATCCTTCTGTGTAATATCTAGGCAGACAGATGGGCTGGAGCCTGTTAAGTGTAGAATCCGCACCATGCCAAATTTCTTTTTCCACTTTGGTTTCCCCGGATCGGTAGAATAGGATCACCTTTTCACCTTTTCGCCTGGGAGGGACGTAGAATGTCTGCAGTTCTTGCACACTATAAGTTTTAAGTGCATCGAGCTCTTTGTAATGCTCTTGTGGAACCATGGCAACTTGCAAACTTTGATCTTTGCCGGCGGAGATTTGTATCGACGACCGAGCAGAGAATACAGCATTGACCTCATCTTCCGAGTCGCTGCCGAAGATCAACATAGGGATGGACGGTACCGGCTTGTTGTATTGAGGCGGCCCTGAATAAACTATCTCTTCTTCCTCCTCGGTATCACTCTCGAAGACCGGAATAGTAGTGATGGCTTTGTTCTTCGGTCTGTGACATCTTTCTGTGTCCTCAAAGTCTGGTAAGAAGTATTTTGCATCTTCGTACTTTTGGACTTCATTCACGGAGAATGGGTTCAACTCTCCCGTTACGGTATACTCGAGACCGTCCTTGAAATACTTCATACACTGGTGTTGTGTAGAAGGGATAATGTTGTACTCATGTAACTAAGGCCTGCCGAGCAAAGCATTGTAGCATGTCTTGGCGTCAATGGCATGAAACTTAATGTCCGTGACAAGCAGCCCGAAGCGTAGTGTCAATATTACAGACCCAAGCGTTCGTGATGACTGAGAGTCAAACCTGGAGATGGTGATTTTATCATGAGCGAGGTGTTGAACGCTCATGCAAATTGCCTTCAATATTCTCATATTGAGGAGATTGACGGATGACCCATTATCGCTCATGACGGTATCCGGAGACATAAAGGGGACGGTTGTGCTCGCACGTCCCGAGGAGGAGATCTTCATCGCCGAAGGTAATATCGGCTGTGTGTACTTCTTCCCGCTCGTCTTTCATCTTTTCTTCGGCGAGGAAAGCTTGGAATTGCTCGGTCTCCTGCAGTGCCTTGATCAAAGAATCTCTTGCTTCTTTTGATAGCAGAAGGGATCGAGAATGCTGAGCTGTGAGGGTATCTTTCTCAGGGGTGCCAGAACGTTGAGTCCACCTTACTTTTCTTTGGCGGGTCCTTGGCGGTCAGCTCTTTGACGACTTGGTCATCTAGGGCGATATCTTCAGGGACTTTTTCTTTTCCCTTATCTTTTCTATTCGGGGGCTCGAGATTCTTTTCGGGCAGCGTACGATTGCGCAGCTGAATATTTTCACAGGTCTTCGGTTCTTCCTCTTTTCCCGAGGTGGATTCTTTAAAGAAAGGGCCAAGAGTCATTTCTTCATCAGAGTCGCTCCCGAAGGTAAGAACTTGCGATCCCCCAGCGTCGACCATGTGACAGTTGCTGGTAGTTCTTTTATGCTCCTCGGTCGTACTTCTTTGCTCCCGATGAGTTTTGCGTTTCACCCGCTTGAAATTTTGCCGGTGAGCAACATATCTCTGCCACCATCTTTTAAAAGCGCTGCACTCTTCGGTAGGGTGCGCAATCTTTCGATGATATAAGCAGTAGCTAGGCTGCATTTCCGCTTCACCAAGAATGTTTCCTTCGGAGGGTGGCAGCTTCATTCCCATTGATATGGCTTTGGCGAACCTTTTCCTCGTTTTGAACCCGCTTTTATTTGCGACGGATGTACTTTGATTTGGCGGGAGCGTTTCAGCCCTTTCGTCCAGTCGTCGACGCTTGGCTTTTTCAAATATGACCATCTCACGCTCTCGAGTAGCTTTGCTTTTAAGAAGAGCTTCATTTAGGAATGCATCAATTATTTCGTCTGATGGCACTAGAAGTTCCGGCTCAGAAACTTCCCCTAGTTTCTCTGTGTAAGGAGCTTCTTTATCGTTTATCAACGAGTGAGAGATCACATGACAACTTGCTACGTAATCTTCAGATTCATCCGACGAGTCTTCTCCATCATCTCCATCCTCAAGGACGTGACTGAGAAATTCTTGGAGTGTGATTGGAGTCCGCGCCTTCTGGTTATACTCTTCCAGCGCGTCAATCTGTTTTTCCAGGTCCGTGCGCCTGTCACCAGGCTTCACGAGCTTCTTAGATTTCTTCTTCTTCGAAGATTTTGACGGCTGGGTGTGAGCATTTTGACTATCACCGCCAATTTTTGGAGTTGGGCGCGGCTTCAGCATTCCCTTGATAATCTCGGGTTCCAGCGGATTTTTCCACCTGATCGCCGGGCATGTTTGGAGATCGTTCAGCATTCTTTTAGTTTTGGCCAAAAGTGCGACCTCCCATAGAGCTTCTTCTACGAAAGAGCATGATGCCCCCGGTGTGTCTGTCTTCTTGGGAGTGTGTGGATATGGTGGGTTCGCCTTCCAATTCTCGGACAGCGCAAACTTGCCTTGTTCGTATTGGTCCTCGATCCATCCCTTAAAGACGGAGCAATCTTCAATTGGATGGCTTACCGTTTGATGGTAAGGGCAATAATTGGGACTATTAGCCTCGCCGGGTTGCAATGGTCGTTTCGGATTCGGCAGATTGATGAGCCTATTGCGCACCGCTAGTTCAAACAGTCTCTTCGTTTTGTCCCGAGGGAACGAATAAGGACGCTTCATTTTCTCATTATAGTATCGCCGTCTCTCTTCCAGTTGATCTGTTAGTTTTGGAGCACCGGGCGGCTGTTGAGTATTCGCAACGAATGTCGCCTTCCCTTTACCCTTTTCATTTCGCAGCTCCGGCTTTGGAGGAGACGGTCTATGACCCATCTGGTCCATTTGGGCCAGTTTGTCGATCAAGGCTTGGAACGTGGTCGGCTTGAAGAACATCATGAATTGAGAAATAGTTGCTTGAGGTTCCAGAGTGCCCACGAACATACCCACTGCCGGCGCTTCCTCGATGTGCTGCTCACATTTTGACCATAAATTTCGCCACCGTATTGCGTATTGTACCTAAGTTTCGCCTGGGTTCACCCTGGCGTTAATTAACGCGGTAATCGGTGTACGCTCGCTAGCGCTCGCTAATCGCTGGGTGAATAATAGCTCCTGTAAGTCCACGGTAGCGCCCCGGCCGTCTAACAGACGCCAAATGCGGAACAAAAACTTTTTACAACTGGCGCTATCGCGTACTATAACCCGGATCTGCCATTAAAGCTAAACTGACAAACTACAAAGTGGGTAGAAGAGTTATACCGAACGATCCGAGTCCTTCGGCCTTCAACCATCATCCCACGCTTTGTTGCGGCTGCTCCGATCTCCTCGATCTCCAGTCTTCTCGTCCGGGTGGCACCACGTCGACGGATCTTTAAACGGGCTCCCGCCTCTGAACCGAGGCAACTCGATCATCAAGTTTGCTAAAAGAGATGACCAAGATTGATGTAGAGAATGAGTAGAACACTTTGTCTCGTTACGTCCAAAGCTATGGACGAACGGTTAATGAAGTTGCCTTTTTGGATCGGGTGGAAATGTGAAATGAGTATCTATCAAATTTCCATACACTAAAAACTATCATCTTTTTTCTCTCAAGCAACCATTGCCCTTTACCAAGAGGGGGCCGGCCATATTTGTAGAGGGGGGAGGTGAGTGTAGGAGAGGGGAGGGTCACCATAACAATAATGAAGAGGATGAGTCATTTAAACATCTTGTATGAACACAATTAATGAAACAATGAATCATAACCCTTAGTCATCATAACATTAAATGAACATTTAAAGCACTAATGACTCACTAGCCTAGTCACCATCCTAGTCACCGTCTAGAACCTTCCACACTCATCTCAAGAAAAGATAAATCCGCTTTTAACCGAATGTTAAATACGGCTGATAGAAAACTAGAAACTGGCAACTTCCAAAAGTGATCCTGAAACGAATTTCAGGATAACCCCATAACAGTATAAACATACCCGCATTTGTATTACGACCGAATAAAAATGCAATTGAGACAAAGATATTATATCTACACAGCATGATACTCGGATCCGGCTTAAACCAAAACCGACCAGTATTATCTGCCCAAAATATAACACGTGCGTAAACGCACGTGCATTTTCCGAACCTTGCCATAAAACCATACGACCTCTATAACGTTTCGTCCGAACTTGGGAAAGTGTCTGTGGGGGACTCTAATGACTCATCAACACAATGGCACTGGGTATAACCACTAGCACGTCAGAGGTACGAGCTGTACGTAACGGTTGCCTATGTATTAATTGGAGGGGAAGTTGATGAGCGAACTCATCCATAAACCGTACTGAGCCTAACAGTGACAATATACATACAGTCCGGTCCGTTTGTCTATGAGTATCGCATATCTGCCTAGGGGCTGGTAACGTCAGACCCCCAATAGCAGTATAAGTCGTGTCAGAGAGTAGCCCAGAACACCCTGAGATACTACTGGATTACTTACCAGTAAATCTCCTGCCTCGGCTGAGGGCTTTGTGTAATGGCTCTCCTAGACACACCGCGATCTCACCCCCAATATCGGAAGAGACGAATCCCCTGCCGATCCGCTCACTTGCCACCATGTGGCTCGGGACTGTACCCAAAAAAGACCTGTTTGCACGAATCCTTTGAGCCGTGGTAGGGTAGAAATCAAAGCACAGTGGGAACTCACACGAGACAAATGACGACCTCATGTCGATGAACTAACCTGTACACATGTCACCAGGGAACTGCTATCTGACGCTAGGTATAATACCAACTAGCAGGTTCCCGGCGAGTCCTGTCCGGTGTACTCATAACCTAATGAGCACCTGTATACATCTTAGGTGATCCAACTGACACCAGTGGCTTATGAGACCGGCCACCGCCCCTCGTCGGGGTCTCGACTGTATACACTAGTCTACTCTGGAGTATTGATACCCTGTCTCGAAACTCCCACGACTAAGGACAATTTAAGGATGTGCTTACAGACCCCAGCTCCCACGTATATGATCGCCATCATACTGCTGGTAGTCAAGCAAGAATCCTATGGGCTCTATCAATATGCAATAGTGAACTAAAGCATGTATACGATGATAAAGACAAACCAGATAGCATATTATCATCTCGAGTAAGACTGTCATATCGGTATAGGTCCTGCCTCAATCATTGCAATCATGTACCTGCGATCCAATAATTGACTTTGAGGGCACTATCTCCAACAATCTCCCACTTGTACTTAAGGCTAATTATTGGGATGTCGCATACTCACAGCCCGTGTGATACCGAACATCCAACTCCTCTACTAATCAGTTTCACAAAGCTAGTTTGTAAAACTCTTATGTTCGAGAAATAACCTTAGTGAGTGGATCCGCCCTAATGTTTCTTTCTATGTCTCTCTTAATCTTAAGTTCGCGGAGAAATCCATCTCCCGAATCGAGTAATACTTATCTTAGAATATGTCTGAATATCTGATGAGACTTAGTTCATAAATGAACTCCAAATCCAAACTTCTTAGACTGTATCGATCACTGAACCTAATCAGTATCCAGCACCATGCCTCCCACAGTATCCTCTTGGACCACCTGTCCATAATACTGCCCCTCGTCAAAGGGAAAACTATAACTCTGACAATCACTCTGTCAACTATGTCACCTTTGAAGCCTGGAATGATAACCGTCTCCCGAAGGAGGCTGTTGTCATCAAATCCGTTGAACATGCACTTATGTTCTAAAACTGCTTCCTTATGTTTCTCCAGGATTGGATTAAAATAAACTTATCGCATCTGAAGGATTGCTAGGCACTCGTACAAGGGTCTACGAGGCATCAACCATGCCCGATTAAAAAACTAGCTGTGCCGAACAACCCGAAGCCGGATCTTTAAACTAGAGATTAGGCGAAAACGAACATGTTAAACACTTTAACACTAAGTGAGAGGGATTACAACCTTTGTAGATCCGTTCCTTCACTTCTTAAGCTCCATGTTGAGGTCCCTTCGCTGCGATCATCGTGTTCTGGACTCTCGAAAGGTTCCACGAAGAGAAAGATGCAGTCTTGTTTCCGATCTTCGATACAAAGATGATCTACCTTGAAGTTTCGTTAACACAAGCTAACACTCATAATATGAAGTGAACACGCTCATCTAAATGGCAAGGATAGATGAGGATGATGAAGTAGGATTTTCGCTCTCAATTATAATCTTTTTCTCACTCACTTTCATCACAAAAGAAAGCTTTTTCAAGAGAAAACTCAAGGAAGAAGAAGAAGAATGAAGATCATAACTTAATCTTTTTGTGATGAATAATGAATTATTGTAGTGGTTACAAATCTAACCAAGGGTTAAGCATGAAAGAGTTAACCCTTGTAGAGAGTTAACTAGAGTTAATGGTTTGGATTGGGTTAACATAATATCAACTAAAAATATCAAGCCAAAGACAAAGTCAAAGCTTCATGAAGCTTCATGGAAGCTTCATGCAAAAGCTAACCCTAATCCAAACCCTAACCAAGTTTAAACCCTAAACCATTGTTAAAGTTGTAACCCTAACATGTTACAATATTATATATCACATATACAATATATTTTGTAACAATAGAAAATAATACAATTAACATATATCGCATATATATCAATGTATTATCCCGTAAGAAAATGAATCTTTTAGAGAGCTAATATTAGTTAATGTAATCTAATATATCATATATATTGTTATACATTAAATTATCGAATCAACACTTGATCCGATAATCCGGCTATTTCACAAATAACCGACTAATACGATGACCCGGCTATATCACATATACCCGGCCGATATCTCATATCGCGAGAATCCAATACGGTATCACATACCGCATTATCCTCGGTCCCGCACATATCACATATGTGCTCCTACTCCGTTTTGCCTGAGTCAAGAAACCTCTGTGTAGGACTCTAAAGAATCGTCAATACGCCGGCAGTAGGTGATGATCATATCAAACACCCACAAGCTGCAAGCGGTCAGCTAAATGTAACAGCCACCCAGGTATTGAGCGCTCAGAAGATCAACAAGCAAGCATGTGCATTCTCCAGTGAATCCAATCAGTAACACTCCCGTACAGTCCGGTCTCGTCGTCTGATATGTCGCATATCTCGCCTAGGGGTGGTAAACGTCAGACCCCAGTAGCTCGATAAGTCGTGTCGATATGAGGTCTATAACAGTTCGAGAAACTACTGATAACACTTACCAGTAAATCTCAGCAACCCTGGCCAGGGATTTCCGGTTATAGCCAATCGAACACAGCGCAACATCAACTCCCTATACCGGGAGAGACGAATCCCCTCCTATCGCTCATTGCCTCCATGTGATTCGGGGCTGTACCCAAAAGCCACCTTTTTGCATGCCCTCTTGGACGTGGTATGATGGAAATCAAAGCACAGTGGGAATCACACAAGACTCTATGACGATCTCGGGTCTACAGACTACTCTGTACCAGTGTCACCGGAGAACTGCCATCTGACGTAAGGTATAATACCATATGGGAGTTCTCGGCGAGTCCGTCCAGTGTACCTAGTCTCCACTGAGCACCCATACACCATCCTTGATGTCAAACACCAATGGATATGGGATCATCCATCGCCCATCATATGGGTCAAGATGCGTATACGCTAGTCTACTCTGGTGTATCGATGCTCTGTCTCGATACACCCTCGACTAGGAACAGTTATAGGATGTACTCGTCGACTACCGTGGCCCCGCTAGTATGATCTCATCATAGTCCCAGTAGTCGAGTACATATCCTAAGGGCTTTATCAACATGTAATATAGAGACAATCAGAGTACATGTTAAGATAAAGAACAACCAGATAGCATACTATCATGTTGAGCAAGAAAGTCCTCCCTATATATGTCCAAGCATCCATTACAATATACATCGTATGTACAGTAATGGCCTCTAGGGCATACATATAACTAACAACATCTAGTGCAAAAACAACATCTTGTGTGGTACTTGACATCTCATGATTGACTCAATTGCCTAAGTAAGTGATCTGCCAATCATGCACATCCCTCTCTCCTTTAGTCTCTAAGACACCTTTAGAGAGGGTGACTTCATCACCTGCAGGTACACCACCATGCCAGGAGTCATCTATTCTAAAATACTATTAGAATATTGTCAAAGTACCCATATTGGGAAACTACCCAAATCTAGATCTAAAACCATAGATGTAGTAACCAGAATGTCATATATTATATCCATATCCTTTGTGGAGAAACAACTGTGTGACAACCACAGTACAACTGATCATAGTATAGGAATTTTACTTCCTACTCTGTGTATGTCATCCAAATACCTGGACATCACACCCTACTACCTTCTCACTAGATCCATCCCCTATTCTGATGAAGTCAAACCTATGACTGTCACATCAAAAATAGATGATCTTATCTCCGCTATATCTGCTCAAGCCTATAAATAGACATAAGCAACTTGCCCACTATGCTTCCGCTGCTCCCACTGACCACAACAACCCTCTGGCAGAATAATATACACGTACACTTCTAAAGCTAGTTTAGAACGACGCTTTACTTATCCTCTTGCCGGGTCTCATAGCCTGGAACAACAGTAGTGTCAAGTCTAGGTAAACAAGAACCTCCCTGTCACCGTCCTTGAGGCTACCGGAGTACCTCTCGGGTGTCTGAGGTTACCCACCATATCTGCGGAGTGGCTACTGAAATGTCAAACCTGATTGAATATATAGGTCCTATTAAATTTTCCTTAATCGTTTGCGGTTATGGAATCATTTCTAGTTCTACCATACTCCCACTACTGTTTTCTGAAAAATCCATTTTTACTAAAACTGTGGCGAGTCAAGAATAATATCACTATTGATCTTCTAGATGGTAGAAAATCAACCCTCGTCAAAGCCAGGGTCAACCCACAAACAGCCATTACAGAAACGTGCCTTGAGTTATCCAGTGTCTGGTTTTAAGCATAAGCTGGACAACTCCCCGTATCTTAACATAGTTAAGATATGAACCATTCTATATACAATATAGAAATAGAGGCACTAATTTAATTGGAACCAGATTCTAATCTTGCAGCTGTCTCCAGTGCATATCAACTTAATGGAAAAAGGCTAATCAGCATTACTCAACTTAGGAATCCATCCAATTATGAGTAACCTGAAAGAGAAACAAGTTTCTCAAAACCATTACTATCATTTGAATACCAATCATAAGTATCTACATCTTCGATCTCTTTGAAGAATCCCGATACTTGTGACACCTGGTTCTCTACTTTATTCTTATACCCAAAACTTCTCAAAACTTAGACATTGTATTTCTACGAAACACTTGTCTAAAAACTAGAGAAGTCACAAGTAAACAGAACATAGTACGAGGACCAACCCCTTTGTCCTGACGGACACTGGACAACATACAACACTCTGTATAAGTCCGCTGAGTCGAATAACTCAAAACATGTGCATCGTAGGATGAAAACTGTACTTATGGTTAAGAACTACACCGTTGTTCAATGCTCATTACCCAATCGTCAACTGATATAGGTAAATGTCATCGACATAATATCAAAAAGTTATATCTCACTTTATAAAAATAAACGTACAGATATATCATTTTGAAATTGGTGCACAGCAACGGATACTCAAAACCAAATACATGCCGTCCGGCAAAAATCCAAGCGACTTCCTCAAATATCACCAATTACAACGAATTCCGATATAATGAGGATGATCACCCAATTCCCAATAACTTTCTCCCACTCATCATCTGTAAAACCATACAGATGTGAGAATCATACTTAGTAAATACATACCCTGGAGTAAGCATCTAATTGGGAAATCAATTTTCTTTTAACAATGCACAGTGTAACTGAAACATGAACACGTTTCGTAGGGGTATCCTGGGAAAAGCGATCGTTGTCGCTAATGCTCAACAACAACCGAACAACTCGAAACCGGTTGTTCGTCAAAATAATATGCGTCCATACGTAGCCCTTGAAGAGAGGCTAGGACGTTCTTACTCATTTCCCCGAGATAAAACGAGAAGGTTATTCGAGCTGGCGTTGCGCAACCGACTCATAAATCTGCCGGATCCAAAACGTCCGTCGCAACCAAATGATGTCAATGATCCCAACTACTGTCCTTATCATCGAGTACTGGGTCATCCGATCGAAGATTGCTACGTCTTCAAAAATTAGCTTGAAGACCGGTACCGACAGGGCAAGTTCGCGTTATCTGACAAATGGAAGGTGAATCCCCCGCAGCCCCACACCTCTAAGGGGATGAATACGCTGGGGGCAACATGCTCTGTCGTTGAAGAAGCTCCTTGGGAGGTTGTATTATCAGCCAAGACAAAGAGGATGGTAAACGATCTTCAAGTATGCCCAGCGATCAAGTGGAAGAACCCGTTGGAACCGCGGGTCATTGAAGGGATGTTGAAGCCATGTCCAACTCCAAAGACCGATGGTGGTGGCTCAAGCACTCGCAATCAGCCGTCAAAATCTTCAAAGAAGAAGAAAAAGAAATCAAAGAAGCCTGTAAAGCCTGGCGACAAGCGCACGGACTTGCAAAAACAAATTGACGCGCTAGAAGAATACAATCAGAAAGCAAGGACTCCCATTACGCTCCAAGAGTTCCTCAATCGCGTCTTTCAATAGGAAGATGAGGCAGAAAGTTCATCTGATGAATCTGAAGAATACGTGGCGAGCTGTCATGTGATTTCTCATTCGTTTATGGACGATGAGGAGACTTCTTGTACTGAAACGCTGGGGGCAGATACCAAATCAAAAATTCTGGGGCCATCAGATGAGGTAATTGACGCATTCCTCAACTGAGCTCTGCTGAAGAGTAAAGCTGATCGGGAACGCGAGACGGCTTTATTTGAAAGGGCCAAGCGCCAGCGACTTGATGAAAGAGCTGAGACACTTCCGCAGGAGCAAAATACATCCACTACGGACAAAAGCAAATTCAAGATGAGGAAAAGGTTTGCTAAGGCCATATCAATGGGCATGAAGCTACCATCCTCCGAAGGAAACATTACTGGTGAAATGGAAATGCACCCCTCCTATTGTTTATATCATCAGAAGTGTAGGGTGTTTTTCGTCACCCCATTGAGATGGGAATACGTGCGCGCTTGTCAGGCGTACTACAGATTCCCCCTGCCTAGGGTAGGCCGGGGTTTAATGATTGTGGGGATCCGAATCTCCAGCAGCCGCGAACTAAGCTGTCGTTAATTACCCCTCGCCTTTGGAGCGAGGGAACCTCCGATTGACGGGTTAAACTGGTCATGCGAACTCAATGTGCAGTGTACGTGTGTTGTGTTTTGAAAGGGGGGTTTGGATATATCGGGAGCCACGCAGAGTTTTTACGGGGGTCCCGCTACCCGGATAGCGGGCTGGGGGTCAAGAGGGCTAGCAGGCCCCTTGCGGGGCAGCGCCCCGTTAGAAATTTTTTCTAACAGGGACAGTGTCGCGGAGTATGTGTGTGTGTAAATATGTATACATATGTGTGTATATATATATGTATATATGTATATATATATATAAGAAAGAGGGGGAAAAGGCATCCAAAGGATGCGTGGGGCCAGCGCCTTGAGCGCTGTGCGCTTAGGTGTTGTGCGCTCAGGCGCAAGCGCGCCACGTGTCGACACGTGGGCGTTTTGCGCTTGAGCGCAAGCGCGCCACGTGTCGGCACGTGGGCGCTTTGCGCTCGAGCGCAGCGCGCCTGAGCGCAGCACGCCACGTGTCGGCATGTGGGCGCTTTGCGCTCGAGCGCAGTTCGCCGAAGCGCAAGTGCTCCACGTGTCGGCACGTGGGCGCTTTGCGCTCGAGCGCAGTGCGCCTGAGCGCAAGCGCGCCACGTGTCGGCACGTGGGCGCTTTGCGCTCGAGCGCTGGGTGCTGGCGAGACAAAGGGACTTTTAGTCCCAGAACCAGAAGCTATACTTCAGAAAGGAAATATTTATTATGTATATATATATATATATATCTATGTAAATATATGGAGTTAAACTCCTAAAATATTTTGGTTGATGAAAGGGATTCTTCCTCTTCCTCCTCTGTTGGCTGGATCTTGATGATCAAGAGATGTGAGATCTAAAAATCTCTCCTTTCTGAGATCTAATGGTAGATCCAAGTTCCCCTTTGTGGGTTTTGTGGTGGAAGACTTCTTAGTTTTTGAAAAGAAAGAGTAAAACTCTTGATTTAATTCAAAAGAAATGAGAAGGTTTAGAACCTTAGAGAAGGAGCAGGAGGCACAAAAGATCTCAGATCTAAAATTTTTGTGGAGAGAATGAAAAGTCCTCTTTATTCATCATCATGTTGCCTTTTATAGGCTTACATATTTACATATAGCCCCTTGGGCTTCACAAAAATGGCATTTTGCCTATCCCATGGCTCATGTGCCATTTCATTTTTGCACATGAGCCATGGGCTTACAAAATATTGGCTTTATGCCCATTTTGCATATATTCATGTATAAAAAATTACATAAAAATTATTTATTACATGATTTTGTTGTTGGCATGGGGAGGCTGGCCGCGGGCTCGACTTGGGCATGGGCCCGCTTGACCTGGGCTTCGGCCCACCTAGCTTGGAGGTTGACCTTGACTTTGACTCAGTCAACCGGGGTGTAAATTTTTACCCCAACAAGAAGATTTCGTACCCCACTGAAGAGTGCAATGCTTTCGATAGATGGTGGCAAGGATATGTTGCTCATCGACAACATTTTAAGTTGGAGAAGCGCAAAACTCGTCGGGAGCGGAAAAATATGACCGAAGGGTTTAACAGAACTACCAGTGATTGTCGCATGGATAACGCCGGGGGATCACAGGTGCCTACATTCGGGAGCGATTCTGATGAAGAGCTGGAGCTTGGCCCTCTCTTTAAAGAGTCCACCTCGGGAAAAGAAGAAGAGCCGAAGGTCTGCGAAAATATCCGGCTACGTAATCGCACGCATCCCGAAAAGAATCTCGGACCCTTAAATAAAAAAGATAAAGGGAAAGAAAAGGTCCCTGAAGATATCGTCTTAGATGACCAAGTTGTGGAGGAGCTAAGTGCCATGGACCCGCCGAAGAGAAATAAGGTGGATTACAATGTCTTGGCACACTTGAGGAAGCTACCCTCACAGCTCAGCATTCTTGACGCCCTTTTGCTATCAAAGGAGGCGAAAGATTCGTTAATCAAGGCATTACAGGATCCGGAGCAATTCCAAGCTTTCCTAACCGAGGAAAAGATGAAGGATGAATTGGAGGAAGTGCACACGGCCGATGTCGCTTTTGGTGATGAAGACCTTCTCCTTGGGACGTGCGAACACAATCGCCCCCTTTATGTCTCAGGATACTGCCACGATATAAAGATAGGCAAGATCCTGATCGACAATGGATCCTCCGTTAATCTCCTCAATGTGCGAGTGTTAAAAGAAATCTGCATGAGCGTCCAGCACCTTGCTCGGGATAAGATTACCATCTCCGGGTTTGACTCCCAGTCATCAAGAACTCTCGGGTCTGTGATGCTGACGCTACGCTTCGGGCTACTCGTCACGGACATTAAGTTCCACGTCATAAACGCCAAGACATGCTACAATGCTCTGCTCGGCCGACCGTGGTTACACGAGTATAACATCATCCCTTCTACGCAACATCAGTGTATGAAGTATGCTAAGGATGGTCTCGAGTATACCGTGGCGGGAGAACTGAACCCGTTCTCTGTGAACGAGGTCCGCAAATATGAAGATGCCAAATACTTTTTACCGGATTTCAAAGACACGGAGAGGTGTCACAAGCCGGAGAACAAAGCTAATGCCACCATCCCTGTCTTCGGCAGTGATACCGAGGAGGAAGAGGAGATAGTTTATTCGGGTCAGCCCCAATACAACAAACCAGGGCCATCTGCTTCTACGTTGATCTTTGGTAGCGACTCGGAAGATGAAGTCCATGCTGTATTCCCTGCTCGACCTTCAATACAAACGTCCGCTGACGAAGAGCAAAGTCTACAAGTCGCCATGGTGCCGCTTAAACATCGTAAAGAACTGGACGTACTTGATATCTACAGTGTAGAAGAGCTGCGGACGTTCTATGTCCCTCCCAGGCGAGAAGGCGAAAAAGCAATTATATTCTACCGCTCTGAAGAAACCAAAGCGGAGAAAGAAATCTGGCGCGACGCGGATCCTACGCTTGACAGGCTTCAGCCCATTCATCTCCCCAGATATTATACAGAAGGCTTGAAGAGGCTGCTAAAGCGCCAGGGGATATCCTTCAAGCAGACCGTTCGAAAAGCCAAGTTCTATGACAAAGTCTGGAACGTTCCCGGGACTCAACGCAAACTACCTAATGGGAGAATGGAAACAATCGGGCTTAGATACATCCGGTCAAAGAAACGAGAGCTACTACACGGTTGCTACGTCGTATATGACTTCGATGAAAAAGCGGACGCTCAGTGGGAGGACGCTAATCCTGAACCAGTGAAAGTTCCAGATGCAAGAGAGCCCAGTCCGTCGTTCGAAGAACAAATGGACAAACTTATAAGGGAAGCTGGTCAAAAAGTCCGAGACGACCATAACCGAGAAATGGTCATCTACAAGAAAGCCAAAACGCAATGCCTCCTCCAACAAGCTGTAAAGGATGAAGATGCCGCTCCATGTCAACCTGTTGTAAAAAAGGCTCGACGCAGAGGCAGAAATAAGTCGAAACGCGAAAAAGGCTCTCAAAAGCAGCAAAGCGGGGCTAAGAGGCCACGCGAACGAAAATTGAGCGGTTTCGATCTATCCCTCATAAGAAAAATAGGTCGGGCGTACTCTTTTCCTCGGGACAAGACGAAGAAAATACTTGACCTCGCTCTAAAACATCAGATGCTTACACTGCCGGAGTCTAAGCACCCCGAACAAGCAAGCGAAGTCTCTCACCCGGACTATTGCCCTTATCACCGAGTGATAGGGCACCCTCTCGAGGACTGCTTCACCTTCAAAAATTGGGTTAAAGATCGGTATCAGCTCGGCAAGTTCGCTCTGTCTGACAAGTGGAGGGTAGCGCCGCCGCAGAAGCACGAACCTAAGGCCACGGAAGAAGAACTAGTTCCATATTGGGATTGGAAGCGAATTCGTACTTGTCACGTGATAACGATATCAAAAGAAGAGCCCGAGCACATGTATGACCTTCCCTGGTGCTTTGAAAATAGCAACGACGAGGTGATCTCAGAATTCCTACCAGCGCCAAAAGAGCTGGAAGATGGAACTCATACCACTGCAGATAACCTCAAGAAAATTGAGTTGGGAACGGCGAACGATCCGCAACCAACATTCATTAGTGAGCTGCTATCTGAGGAGAGGGTGGCTTCATTAAAAGACCTGCTTATGTAGCATAAAGATTGCTTCGCATGGAACTATTCCGAAATGCCGAGATTAGATCCAGAAATTGCTGTGCACAAATTGGCAATATCCCCGGATGTCAAGCCAGTCAAGCAGGCACCAAGAAGAATGCGGCTCGAGCTTGAGATGAGCATCAACGCCGAGGTCAAGAAGCTGATCGACTCCGGATTCATCCAGGAAGTTCAATACCCTGAATGGATCGCCAACATCGTCCCGGTGATGAAGAAAAATGGGACAGTGCGCATATGCGTAGACTTCCGGGATCTCAATAAAGCCTGCCCGAAGGACGATTTCCCAGTGCCAGTCACCGAACTGATGATAGACAATACGTCTACTCATGAGGTTTTCTCCTTCATGGACAGCTCGTCAGGGTATAATCAGATAAAGATGCATCCCGAAGATTAGAAGCACACCGCTTTTCGGACTCCTTTAGGTATATTCTGCTACAAGGTGATGCCCTTCGGTCTAAAGAACGCCGGTGCCACCTATCAGAAGGCCATGACGAAAATCTTTGATGACCTTATACACGAAATCGTCGAATGCTATATCGACGATCTCGTAGTTAAAAGCAAATCATACGAGGAACATCTCAAGCATCTGAAGACCGTATTTCAACGTCTTCGACAATACAACTTGAAGATGAACCCTCTCAAGTGTGCATTCGGAGTTTCCTCGGGCAAATTCCTGGGATTCATCGTCCGACACCGAGGTATTGAGATAGATCCGTCAAAGATCAAGGCGATAATGGAAATGCCTCCGCCAAGGACTCTCAAACAACTGCGGTCTCTCCAAGGGAAGCTCGCGTATATACGGCGATTTATAGCCAACCTTTCGGGCAAGTGTCGTCCTTACAGTCACCTGATGAAGAAAGGAACCCCGTTCGTCTGGGACCAAAAATGCCAAAGCGCGCTAGACGAGATCAAGCAATACCTGCAGAACCCGCCAGTGCTGGATGCTCCAGTCAAGGGAAAGCCCCTCGTTCTTTATACAACCGCTCTCGAAGGTTCCTTAGGCGCATTATGGGCACAAGAGAACGATAAAGGGAAGGAAAGAGCACTCTACTACTTAAGTCGAGTTCTACTGGGGGCAGAAAGCAACTACTCCCCCATTGAAAAACACTGCCTGGCGTTGATCTTTGCGATAACAAAGCTCAGGCACTATGCGTTGGCGCATGAGGTCCGTCTCATCTCGAAGGTGGACCCCCTTAAATATTTAATGTCGAAGGCCATATTGACGGGGCGACTCGCTAAATGGACCCTACTCTTGATGGAGTTCTCGATAACGTATCAACCTCTCAAGGCAGTGAAAGGCCAGGCCATCGCCGACTTCCTCGCTGAGCATCCGATACCCGCCGATTCTCCTCTGAATTGCGATCTGCCAGACGAACATGCGTTCGACGCAATCGACGGTGGTGATACCCGATGGGAGCTTTATTTCGATGGAGCATCTTCCGTGAAAAAGCGTAAACAAAGTACCCCTATAATCAAATCGGGGGTAGGACTCATCTTTGTAACTCCACAAGGAGGGATAATGCGCTTTGCTTTCTCCCTAACAAAGCCGAAGACAAACAACGAAGCCGAATACGAAGCTTTGATAGCCGGCCTCGAAATCGCCATCGACATGGGAATTGAAAACCTCCTCATATACGGAGATTCTCAACTAGTCGTTAGTCAAGTAAATGGCGACTACCAGACGTGCAAACCAGAGTTGGTGAAGTACGGCGAGAAGGTGCAGCAACTGTTGACCCAAATCCCTTCCTATACTTTAGAAAACATACCGCGCGCGGAAAACAGCAAAGCGGACGCGTTGGCCAAGCTCGCTAAGGAACTGGCTGATGAGAACCTCGATGACATAAGAATCGTGGTACAAAGCTGTCGGGTGCTTGCTCCAGCAGAAAGATCTCCGGAACCGCCCGAAGAAAAGGGAGCGACTGAACAGACGACCCTGCAAATAAAAGATAGGGAAAATACCGAAGATTGGAGAGAGGTCTTTATAGACTACTTCAAATACCGTCGAACGCCCGAGGATGCGTCCTCAAGACACCAGCTTATGAAACGAGCTCTGTCTTTCGCCTTTGTCAATGATACTCTATACAAGAGGTCATTTGATTCTTTGTGGTTGAGATGTCTGGGACCTGACGAAGCGAAAAGAGTCGTTCAGGAAATTCACGACGGACTCTGCGGTTCTCACCAAGCGGGCCCAAAGATGAAGTTGAAGATCAAACGGATGGGCTACTACTGGCCCACGATGATCCAAGACTGCCTTGAGTATGCGAAGCAGTGCCACTCATGCCAAATTCATGGGGACTTCATCCATCAGCATCCAAATCCACTACACCCGACTGTGGCTAGCTGGCCATTCGAAATGTGGGGAACTGATATAGTCGGCCCCATCGAACCAGCATCGTCTAGAGGACATCGTTTCATCCTGGCAATGACTGACTCCTTCTCCAAATGGGCAGAAGCAGTACCATTGAGGGAAGTGAAGACGGAGAATATCCTCCATTTCTTCAAGACGCACGTCATATATCGGTTTGGAACTCCACGACGGATCATCTCCGATAACGGGCCAGCTTACAGAAGCCACAAGATCAGTCGCTTCGCGCAACAACACAATATAGACTGGAGATATTCCTCGGTTTATAATCCGCGAGCTAACGGTCTAGCTGAGGCCTTCAACAAGACCTTGACAAAGATCATGAAGAAAACGGTGTCCCGAAATAAGAAGGACTGGCATGAAAGACTGCAAGAAGCTCTTTGGGTGTATCGAACTACGTTCAAGACAGCCACAAACACAATGCCATACGCGTTGGTATTCGGTACAGAAGCAGTACTCCCCCATGAGATAGAGTTACTCTCTCTACGAGTGGCGGTTCACTACGAGCTGACGGACGAAGAGAATGCTCACCTTCGGCTTGAGGAGCTTGATGCCCTTGATGAAACCCGGCTCATAGCGCAACAAAACCTGGAGGCTTATAAAGCAAAGATGGCGTGCTCGTATGAAAAATTGACCCGTCCGAGGACATTCCGCCAAGGAGAGCTCATGCTACTGGTCAAAAGGCCTATGATCCCCAATCGCGCCAAGCCGGGAAAGTTCGAGCCAAACTATGAAGGCCCGTACGTCATAGACAAGGTCTACCAGGGTGGAGCCTATCTACTCATGGATAAGCACGGTGAAAGACCTTTCAGGCCCATAAACGGTCGCTTCCTAAAGAAATACTACGCTTAGAAGGTTACCGCCTAGGTCAATGATAGATGACGACGACTATGTCCGCTCGCTATCTTCCTAAGCTCAAACTTTATAAGCAGTAGCCAGCCTTCTCCTGGACGGACCGAAACGTCCTTAAACTAATGACGGACCGAAACGTCCTTAAACTAATGACGGACCGAAACGTTCTTAAACTAATGGCGGACCGAAACGTCCTTAAACTAACGATGGACCGAAACGTCCTTAAACTAATGGAGGACCGAAACGTCCTTAAACTAATGGAGGACAGAAGCGTCCTGAAACTACTACCGCAGCATCCTTAGTCTGACGAGATAAATAAAAAAAAAGTATATGTAAAAAAAAATATAAAAGAAAAAACATAATAAACGGTATGTCCATAAGCAAAATGGGCACGGATGAAAACCCGAAAGAGCTCCGTGAGTAAAAACAGTAGGGCTACCGGCGGGTGTTCATGAAAACCCGAAAGGGCACGACCTCGTTAAAAAAATATATAAAAATAAAAAGAATAAAAAAAAGGTATGTCCATAAGCAAAAAGGGCACGGATGAAAACCCGAAAGGGCTCCGTGAGTAAAAACAGCAGGACTACCAGCGAGTGTTTGTGAAAACCTGAAAGGGCACAACCTCGTTAAAGGACACTTACGGGGTCCTCTCGACCTTGTAAGGAGAAACCACCCGCGTGAGATCCTTACGACTCACAAAGGAGAAACACACTTAGGAATCCTCACGATTCCTAAGGAGAAAATACACTTGCGAGATCCTCACGGCTCGTAAGGAGAACTCTTTTATGGGACCCTCACGGCTCATAAGATTTGAAAGTCTTAAGTTACAGAGACCTAAACCTGTGCTTAAGCAACCTCCACAACCTTCGATATTGCCCTACAAGTGGTCCAATACTGACCTTTGTATACAATCCACGAGCGCGAATAAACATTTCCCTAACCAAGTTTCATCCGTGATTGGGGATATGTGCGCATGATGAACGACCCTTGTAGGTCCTCTCGATTTACAAGGAGAAAACCCTCTTGTAGGATCCTTACGACTTACAGAGGAACATACACTTAGGAATCCTCACGATTCCTAAGGAGAAAATACACCTACAAGATCCTCACGACTTTTAGGGAAAAATACCTTTGCGAGACCCTTACGGCTCATGAAGTTAAAAGCCTTAATCGACAGGACCTTAACCCTGTTCGCTAAGCCACCTTTGTTCGACATCGACGGAGGCAAATGATGATTCGCTCCTGGCAATATCCCAGTTGTAGCGGTGTTGATGCCGAAATCGGTGTCTAATTTCAGGTTTACGATGAAAAGCCGATAAGCCGCGTATGCATACAAAATAGCCGAAATGATGGGGAAACTTGCAATAAAAAGCAGCAAGTAAAAACGTATGCATACAAAATAGCCGAAATGATTGGGCAACTCGCAATAAAAAGCAGCGAGTGAAAATAAAATAAATAGCCGAAATGATTGGGCAATCGCGACCTTCGCGATATAAAAGCTGAAATGATAGAGCATCGCGGAAATAAAACAAAAAAAATGATGATAAAACTTTGGCCCCACAGTTGAGATCACATCGATCCCTATATACAATCCAAGGGCGCAAACAAAGAGGGAACCATACTTTCCCAACAGGCTCCGCCAGAAAACGAAACCAAATCTCGACGGTTCGTCCCTACCCCGAAGAAACCAGTGTCTCCGCGGGAAATTCTCGATTCGTTTCAACACCAGGGAAACAAATATCCTTGGCAAATACCTCAATTCAGGGAAACAAGCATCCCTGATGAGAGCCTCCTGATTCGCGTCGACTCGCAGAGAAACCAGTGTCTCCGCGGGAAATTCTCGATTCATTTCAACACCAAGGAAACAAATATCCTTGGCAAATACCTCAATTCAGGGAAACAAGCGTCCTTGATGAGAGCCTCCTGATTCGCGTTGACTCGCAGAGAAACCAGTGTCTCCGCGGGAAATTCTCGATTCGTTTCATCACCAGGGAAACAAATATCCTTGGCAAATACCTCAATTCAGGGAAACAAGCATCCTTGATGAGAGCCTCCTGATTCGCGTCGACTCGCAGAGAAACCAGTGTCTCCGTGGGAAATTCTCGATTCGTTTCAACACCAGGGAAACAAATATCCTTGGAAAATACCTAAATTTAGGGAAACAAGCATCCTTGATGAGAGCCTCCTGATTTGCGTCGACTCGCAGAGAAACCAGTGTCTCCGAGGGAAATTCTCGATTCGTTTCAACACCAGGGAAACAAATATCCTTGGCAAATACCTCAATTCAGGGAAACAAGCATCCTTGATGAGAGCCTCCTGATTCGCGTCGACTCGCAGAGAACCCAGTGTCTCCGTGGGAAATTCTCGATTCGTTTCAACACCAAGGAAACAAATATCCTTGGCAAATACCTCAATTCAGGGAAACAAGCATCCTTGATGAGAGCCTCCTGATTCGTGTCGACTCGCAGAGAAACCAGTGTCTCCGCGGGAAATTCTCGATTCGTTTCAACACCAGGGAAACAAATATCCTTGGCAAATACCTCAATTCAGGGAAACAAGCATCCTTGATGAGAGCCTCCTGATTCGCGTCGACTCGCAGAGAAACCAGTGTCTCCGCGGGAAATTCTCGATTCGTTTCAACACCAGGGAAACAAATATCCTCGGCAAATACCTCAATTCAGCGAAACAAGCATCCTTGATGAGAGCCTCCTGATTCGCGTCGACTCGCAGAGAAACCAGTGTCTCCGCGGGAAATTCTCGATTCGTTTCAACACCAGGGAAACAAATATCCTCGGCAATTACCTCAATTCAGGGAAACAAGCGTCCTTGATGAAAGCCACCTGATTCGCGTCGACTCGCAGAGAAACCAGTGTCTTCGCGGGAAAGTCTCGAATCGTTTCAACACCATGGAAACAAATATCCTTGGCAAATACCTCAATTCAGGAAAACAAGCATCCTTGATGAGAGCCTCCTGATTCGCGTCGACCCGCAGAGAAACCAGTGTCTCCGCGGGAAATTCTCGATTCGTTTCAACACCAGGGAAATAAATATCCTTGGCAAATACCTCAATTCAGGGAAACAAGCATCCTTGATGAGAGCCTCCTGATTCGCGTCGACTCGCAGAGAAACCAGTGTCTCCGCAGGAAATTCTCGATTCGTTTCATCACCAGGGAAACAAATATCCTTGGCAAATACCTCAATTCAGGGAAACAAGCATCCTTGATGAGAGCCTCCTGATTCGCGTCGACTCGCAGATAAACCAGTGTTTCCGCGGGAAATTCTCGATTCGTTTCAACACCAGGGAAACGAATATCCTTGGCAAATACCTCAATTCAGGGAAACAAGCGTCCTTGATGAGAGCCTCCTGATTCGCGTCGACTCGCAGAGAAACCAGTGTCTCCGCGGGAAATTCTCGATTCGTTTCAACACCAGGGAAACAAATATCTTGGCAAATACCTCAATTCAGGGAAACAAGCATCCTTGATGAGAGCCTCCTGATTCGCGTCGACTCGCAGAGAAACCAGTGTCTCCGCGGGAAATTCTCGATTCGTTTCAACACCAGGGAAACAAATATCCTTGGTAAATACCTCAATTCAGGGAAACAAGCGTCCTTGATGAGAGCCTCCTGATTCGCGCCGGCTCGTAGAGAAACCAGCGTCTCCGCGGGAAATTCCCGATTCGTCTCAAATTGCAAGATGAAGCCTCAGGTAGCAGGAATATAAAAAAAAACTTGCTTCCTGAGCAATGAGACCCTGCAAGACGGTCTAAAACGGTCTCTTGCATACTATTCACGGGACTCACTCTCCAAAGTCGAATTTCGACAAGGAGGCAAACAACCGTTTACGGGTCCTCTTGACTCGTAAGAGGGAAAAATTCTCTTATAAGATCCTTACGACTTATAAGAGAAAACGCGCTTTGGAATCCTCAAGATTCCTAAGGAGAAAACACACCTACGAGATCCTCTCGATCCGTAGGGAGAAAAGTCTCTATGAGACCCTCACGGCTCATAGAGTTGAAAAGTCTTAGGCGGCAGATCTGAACCTGCGGCCTAAGCCATCGCTATTTCTTGAGGAAATCAAGATGCTTGCTCTATTATCTGTCAACCATGTTTACTAAGGTGGCATGCTGATAATAAAAGAAAGAAAAGGCGAAGAAGTGACACAAGACATTACAAAGAATGTGTATCTTTTATTCATAAACTTGATTGAGTATAAGATACATTGTGTTAAAGAATAAAAAAATATATATATACATTTTTTTATTCATTTACAAGTACAAATGATACAAAAAGGGATAGCTACCGAGGAGGAAGTGTCTTTAACAAATCCGCAAGCTGCTCTCGCACTTCCTTTAGCGCCTCCTCCTGAGTGGCTGCCGCGGCCACTTCCGCTTCCACCTGGGCCCGCTGCTGCAAATAGGATGAAAGTTGCTCCTCAGTCGCCTGCTGGGCTGCTTCCTGATTAGGTGCATCCCGCTCGACAACGTCAAGCTGTTGCCTCAGTGATAACCCTTCGGAGAGGCATTGCAGAAGGCCCTCAAAGATAACCTTCAGCCGTGCAGCGTTGGCCTCCACCCGAGCATGCAGTTGGGCAGATTTGCTCGAAGTCTCACCGCGCTCCTTACGCCTTGAAGTAACTTCTTGTTCGAGATGGCGGAAGTAAGAAGCGCTCTGCTCAATCCACGCTGCTCTTTGATTTCTGGCGGCTAAGGTCTCGGGAGCGGGACGCATCGACTCCAGCTGATGCAGGCGAGCCTCGATCTCCCTGCAATGGTTAACCCAAGACATGATGATGCCCTCGTCATGGAAGTTCACGAGTATCACCAGCATCGGGTTAACCGCCGTAGCGAAGTCTGCAGCAGATGTAGGAGTCTCGACATCGAGTTCCTCGACGTAGTCGCTCAACATGCGCAGACTATTCGCGACGCTTTTCGAGGATGGCCGTCTCAGGAAAGGGCCCGCCAGCATTATGATCCGAGGCTCGAAGGGTTCCGAGACCGGAACGACAGCTGGAAAAACAAGATATAATCAGACAACAGTTCAAGAAATAAAAAAAAGAAGGGAGTTATCAACGTGATAGTTCCTGTACCAGCTGAGGCAGGTGGCAAGGCCGGAAGGGTCGGTGGCGCGGCTAGTCTTTCATCCCCTCCTTCAATTTGTAGCACTGCAGTCGGGACGAGAAAAAAGTTAGAAATAATTCCATCACTGCAAAAGAAAGGTCAATTGGAAACCATACTCACCAGCGCCACCAGAGGGAGAAGCGAATTCAGATGGGAAGGACAAGTGTGGGAGCAACACTTGATAGATATGATCAAAAAGCACTCCTGAAAAGACACAGCAGTACGACTTTAGTACACAAATTATACGTCTGAAAGATAAGATTAATAAGTTGTAAACCCATACCTTCCAACATCTTCGATGGTATGAGAGAGGGTTGAGAGGTGACCACCGCCAAGGCAGTAGTTGGAGGCGCTCCCTCGAGCAATGGGGCATCGGCGCTGGCTGCACCTGCGTTACGAACAAATATGAACTTGTCAGAAAGGATTGTAAGATAAAGAGGACAGTAACTTGGGATTTACCTGATGAACTGCCGGCCGAAACGAAGACGACTCCCTCCTCCATCGACATGAGGCCACCGCACGTGGCCTCATCACCCGACTCAATGGGGGCCGTCGTCGTACTCGCGCGGCCAGGAGATGGAGGAAGACCGTAGACGGGGAGGGCAATGATCGGAGCATTGCCGGACTCTTGAGAAAGAGCGGCTGTCTCTTCCCCAAGAATCGTGCCCATCTCACCCGCTTCTTCTTCAGGCTCGGCGGTCGCCGTCGTCTCATCCGCTGCCGCCATGAGGTCGCCGGTCTTAAGCGCCTCGTCCGCCGCCACCCCAGGCTCAGTAGTAGTGATCGTCTCATTTGCCGTCACCTCAGGCTCGGCATCGACGACCTCTTCGGGTGCGGCTCCCCCAGCTCCCAACTCAGGCTCGGTAACCCTGGCGACGTTGCCCACCGTCAGCTCGGGTTCGGCTGGTGCCTCCTCCTCTGTTTCCTTGGGTTCGACGGTCTCCGCCTCCCCTTCGGTCGGACTTGGCCCTGCAGGATAGAGTATATAAGAACCGACGGATTTATAATTCTTACAACAAGATTCTGAAAGAGATATTACCTGAAGTGGACTTATCATTAGCTTCCTGAACCGCACGTGCTACCTGTCTGCGTGCGGTAGATAGATCGGCCGGGAGCTCTTCAGAAGGAGAAGCAAAAAGAATAATGGTGCTTGGGCCCGCTCCAGTGGCCAAAGCAGCCCTGTGCGCCTTCGCCTCGTGCCTCAGCCGCTTCCTCTCGTCCCGAGCCGTTGAGACGGACCTCACCAGAGCCTCTTTCATTGAGGCATCTTCGTCCGTGAACAGGGATGCCTCCAAATTTTTCAAGGCATCCCTCGTCGTTTTGGCAAGTTGAGGCTCCCGCGGCAGCCCCGAGGAAGCCGGGACTTCGGTAGAGGATCCGGGGATAGTCCCCACATCAGCTGGAGCAGCCCCTGCAAAGAAACAAAGGAAGAAGGTTAAGTTGGCCATCAGAAAAGAAGACAAAAATTTCTGATAAGGCGATACGTACCAACGCCCATTAAAGCGCGCTTATTCTCTTCCTCCTGGAAGGTTTTCAAAGAAGCAGCGATGGCATCTTCGGTAGTGACCCCTGTTTAAAAAAGGAGAAAGCATTAGTCAAAAATAATGATAAAAAAATGCGATAAAATGATGAAGAAAGCAACTAATGGTTACCTGACTCAGCGAGTTTACTCAACATCGCTTCGAGCCTCGCTGACCTCTCAGAAGCTGCAATAGCAGCCGCCAAATCGGTGTCTGCGGGGTCTACCGAGAAGCCCTTATTACTGCCATATTCGCTTATTCCTTCGGTAAGAGGGGCCTCAGGCTCTAAACCGAGGATCGCGTCGAGGGAGAGGAGCGACTTCTTCTTCTTTTGCCCGCCAGCTCTGGGTGCACCCGGGGCTGATATGCGCTTAGCAGACACCTTGTGGCGGCGGGTCCCAATATCCGTGCCTGTGCCGGACTCCGGCAATACCAAATTTACCACCTCCGCTGGAGCACGGGGGGCTGGTGTCGCATCCACAATATCGCGAAGCGGCAATCCGCGCGAAGGGCTCAACATGCGCGTAGGTCCAACTCCAGCACATTTCAATGGAGGAATGACCGGGGTCCTCGGCTTCAGGGGAGCCTTGCGATCGCCGCCGGGAGGTGCACCCTTGCGATCGACCAGCATGCGCTTTTCCATTTGGATAACTGGACCCATAGCATGCGCATACCAGGCCACGTACGCGTTGAGGACCTTGGGGACGCAGCTCGGCTCGTTGATGAAGAAATAGGAACCCGTGTTAAGCCGCATGCAGTGGTGCATTGCGTTCTTTATCCCCTCTCGGCTAACCACGGGCTTTTCCAAGAAAGCTTCCATCGGGATCCCCTTGTTGTAGCTCGATTGCTAAGCAAACCGGTGCGGGTTATACCTCATAAAGAGTGTTGTCTCATTATGCCTGAACACCAAGTAGCCCGGCCGAATGGAGTAGAGATGGAGGCTTTCCCGAGCCTTCAATATGGAAGCCCCGTCTTTAAAATCATCGCGTAGTGACACTACCGACTTGGTGGTCTCTGAGCCTATTGTTATGACCTTATCCAAGAAAGAGGTCTTCGCTCCAACCAGGCGTGGTCGAAGGAGCAGTCCCCTAGCCTCCCGCGGAGGTGCAACTACGATCGAAGCCCCGACCAACCGTATGACCCTCGGGAGTCTGCATCTCTCAAAGAAGGGAGGAATCTTATGAGCGCCGAACACCCCCTGCACGTGCATTTCCATCCAAGAGATAAAATAGTGCATCGGGAAGTTGGAGGGTTGCACCCCAGGCTCACTAGCGTCCGCCGCAACGCTAAGTCCATTATAAAGGTAGGCCAGCCCGGCGATTCCTACTGACAACTGCAAACCAGCCACCATCCGATGCGCTGGATAGAAAACAGATGGCCGCATGTGGCGCGGGTGCATAGGGAGTGCAAAGCTGCACAGCCACAAGCCCAGGAACCTTACAAAAAAAAGTCTCCTCATCCATGCCCGGGACGGCAATTTCTGAAAAGGGGACGGCGGCGGCACTGGGGAGGTAAAAGTCTTTGTGGTCATCCTCCGATGTGGGTCGACGATCCAAACCGAATCCAAAAGGGTCGTCGAGCTGGGAGAACTTCTCGCTCTGCTCCGATAAGAACTCCGGTCGAATAAAACGGGCAATAAAATCTGCAAAACTGACGCCCCGGAAGCCCGATTCCAGATAGAGTCCTTCATAGATCTCCAGCGCCTTAACCAAGCCCGGGTACTAGTGCTGAATAGCGTTCTCCGGCGTCAGGTCAAACACCAGCGGCTTGGTGGCAAAGACGTATTCATCGGGAGGAAGCAGCTCCTCGTAAAGCTCTCCCCTCATCGGCAGACCCGAGATTTCGGCAAACTCCTCCAAGGAGATAGAGACTTCCCGGTCCGTCATCAGGAAGGTGTGGGTGGGGATGTTCCATTGCTCGATAAAAGCCTTAACCCACCACGTTGGAGGAGAAGGATACTCAAAGAGCGAGACGTAAATGGATGAGTATAAACCAATCCTCATCAGATGAGTCCTCTTCGCTGATAGGATGTACCGGGCCTATTGTAAATATCCGGCAGGCGGTCGTGGGATCAATCCAATATTATAGGCCTGTCCCCAAGGGCGTGCTTCACCCTGACAAATTCGCCTCCCTAAAATATCTATTGCTGGCGGCGGCTGCACAGGGATAGCACCAATCGCAGGCTGGAGGAGGTCATCCGAATTCCAATTTTTGACCTCCACGGCATACTTCACCGGGGGTTCATCTGCGTAGGGGAGTGAAGATATTGGCTCAGACGGCGTGGCGAAACCGAAACTTCGGCGACTCTGGATGATCTCATTGTACCACCTACCCTACAAGTGAAGGCTCTTGTGCTCGGGGTCATGATCCTTGATAAGAGTGAGCACCACGCGGTCCACCGGTGCCTGGGGAAACCCTCCCTCCGAGCGAACAAACGGAAAAGACGAATTGGCAGACATGTTTCCTGCGAAGAGACAAAATTAACCGTCAGTGTTATAATTCCAACGCTCAACATTTTAAAAATTTTACACCACACTGCAATGCAGTGGGTAGGGGGACCAAATGGGGACCCACAAAATCTGGATGACAGTGCATCATTTAACAAGACAGCCCCATCATTGGGTGAGACTGTCAATTAATGAAAAGATCCCCAAGAGAATATTCTCATTGATGGGAAATCCCTAGAGACAAGGAGAAAATCTCCTCTTTTAGAGCAAAGCTCTCTCACAGAGTGATATTTGTCAAACTCTAGTCTCAAGGGAATAAAATTTCTTTAAAAAGAGCCTAGCTCTATAATAATGGAAAAATCCATCAAAAAGAAATTTTAACTCCTGAAGATAAAAAAATTTGGGATCTTATAGATCCATGAAAACTTTTAGGAGTTTTTCATTCTCAGATCAAAAAAGATCTACATTTGATCCATGAGCAAAGCTCTGTTCATGGGTTAAAACCCATGAACAAGATCTCTATAGATCTATGAACTTTTGAGAGCAAGGCTCTGTTGATGAAACCCCAAAAGGGTTTTAGATCAAAGATCTATGAGAGCAAGGCTCTATTAATCAATTGTAATTTAATTTAATTTAATTTTATTAGACCTAATATGGTTTTAAGTTCTGAACTCTGGAGTTCTTGGGAAAAAGCAAGAGCAAGGCTCTAAAATTCTTAAGCAAGAGCAAAGCTCTGAAAATCAAGATTCTTGAAAATGGTAAAAATTACCAAGGACCAAGGGTCCTATTTATAGGCGCC
Organism: Agapanthus africanus; assembly: GCA_030015575.1. NCBI lineage: Eukaryota > Viridiplantae > Streptophyta > Magnoliopsida > Asparagales > Amaryllidaceae > Agapanthus > Agapanthus africanus. The sequence continues at coordinate 355,707,980 of CM057339.1, read as the reverse complement.
TGTGCCCCTTCAGATCACCCATTGATCCAACGGTTTGGATCTGGCCACCGTCGCACTCACGTGCTCGCTATGTGAGCGCAACGGTGGGGGGGTATTTGTTTCCCCCAATCAGAGCAAGGCTCTGTTTGAATTTCAAAAATTCAAATTTTGAAGCAACGCTTCAGATTCCGTGCGCTGCGCGCAATGCGCCACGTGTCAGAAGCTGATACGTCAGCGCAGCGTCCAAGGCAGTGCGCCCAATCAGAGCAAAACTCTATTTAAAAAACAAAATTAAAGGAAGCAACGCTTCAGTGGCGCAAGCACTGCGCTGCGCGACACGTGTCAGCGCAGATGCGCTGCGCCGTGCGCTGCACGACACGTGTCAGCGCAGATGCGCTGGCGCAATTGCGCTACGCCGTGCGCTGCTCGACACGTGTCAGCGCAGTTGCGCTGCGCTCTGCGCTGCGCGACACGTGTCATGCACTGGGGCGTTTGCGCCAAACAGAATTAAAATTTTAAAGAAATCTTTCTGTTCTTGTTAAAACAAGAAGATTTTCTTCTGTAAAACAGAAGCCCTTAGATCAAAGATCTAACGGTGGGGAAAATTCCCCAAATCACTCAGAGAAAGATCTCTTTAACAAATTTAACAAATTTATGGGCACTATATAAAGGCCCCTAAACCCCAAATCAAAGGGAGGAACATTTGTGAGAAATCAAGAACTTCCAACAGAGAGAACTCTGAAGAAATTTCAAGAAGAAAAAGGTAAAAAACCTTTAAGATAGAAGACTTTCTTCTAATAGATCATTGATCTAAGAACAAGATCAATGATCTTCAATAAAAAAAAATAAAAAAAATAATAGTGCTTTGCACTTATGAAAAATAAGAAACACTTATTTTCTTTCATCTAAATAGGATCAAGAAATCAAGAAGTGATTTGCACTTCTTTTATGAACCATTGGTTCTGGAATCTAAAAGATTCTCAAGTTAATAGTGCCTTGCACTTGCAAAACTGCGCTGTTGCGCTCTTGGGTTGGCGCAAGCCACCAGAGAGCGCCACGTGTCAGCATCTGAACCATTTGCGCTATGCGCTCTTGAAATAGAGCCTTGCTCTCTGAAACTGGCGCAACTCACCACAGCGCGCCACGTGTCAGCAGCGCAAGCACAGCGCACTGGCGCAGTGCACTGCGCTTGCATGACACGTGTCATCACCACAAGCGCTTGCGCTCTTTGATTGGCGCAAAGCGCCTGACAAATGCAATGCATTTCTTTTGCTAAAGGGCCAGGCCCAAATAAAAAGACCCAGCAGACCAAAATAAATTGCAAAGCAATAAATGGGCAGAGCCCAAGTAAAATCGATGCTCTGCATCATTTATAAATGGGTAGAGCCCAAAACAAATTGATGCTCTGCATCCTTTATGGGCAGAGCCCAAACAAAAATAAAAAGTAATGCAATGCATTATTTAAACATGGGCAAAGCCCTAGCACAGGTCTAATAGACCAAAAATAAATAAAAGCGTTGAATATTTTTCAACTGGACTTAGCCCAGTCATGGCCGTAAGTCCTCAAATTAAATTGACTGAGCACAGCTGCTCTCTTAAATCAATTTGCGACCGGTTCGAGGGTACATCTCCGAACTCCTTTGACTCCTATCGTTGTAATCCTTCAACGATGTCAGAGAGGTGACGGGTCCCGATAACCACACATCAACACGGACTGTGGGGTCTTTAAACTCATAGACTTAAGCGTCCTTAAACCAAAAGGCGGATTGTGGGATCCTTAAACCCGCGGACTTATGCGTCCTTAAACTAAAACACGGACTGTGGGGTCCTTAAACCCACGGACTTAAGCGTCCTTAAACTACCAATGGACCACCACGTCTCTAAACTAGAATATGGACCACCACGTCCCTAAACTGGAATATGGGCCGTAATGTCCTTAAACTACCTATGGACCACTACGTCCCTAAACTGGAACAATAGAGCCCCCAAATGCTCTTCGCCGGATCCAAACGATCCCGTTAAGTTGATCTTAGTCTCAAATCGGACTAACGTATCCTTAACGAATGTTTAAGTTGATTTTAGCCTAAATATGGCTAACGTATCCTTAAACCAAAACACCAAAACCAAATCTAAGTAAATACGGATTTAGACTAATCCACGTCCTACGGGCGAAGGCATCACTTAGTCTCCGTATACAATCCACGGGCATCCACAAACAAAACAAACGCACACGACACGAAGTGAAATTCTGGAGAAGGAGAAAGTTGTTACCGCGATGCGGTAGCGTAATTAACTGCAGGGGCTTGCGCCTGCAGGGAAGAGCGTCCCCACAATCAAAAACCCCTCAAACGAGGGGGAATCTGACGAAGTCTGCTACATCAGCCGCATTCGTCTAAACCTCCGATACACAGTGCCATAAATCAACTTGGCATCTTCGGAGAGGTGGACGGATAAAACCAAATAGCATCTGCCCCGAATCTCAGCGTCAGGACCTCACAGTCTTGTGCGCCGTCTTTCGGAGGGGAACAACCTCGTCACCTCCTCTACCCGTATACTGGGAAGCGGGGCGTGACACGGATCGTCGGGGATTCGTCTATCCCGGTATTTGGGGTTGATGTCGCGCAGTGCATGGGTGGCCATCACCAAAAATCCTTGTCCAAGATAGACGAGAATTACTGATTAGGATCAGTAGTTTCTCAGTAAGTGATGGGTTTCATACCGACACGAACTATCGCGTTATTAGGAGTCTGACTTTATCCACCCCCTAGACTCGATATGCGATACTCTTAAACGAACAGACCAGACTGTACGGAGATTGTCACGGACAGGCTCAGTAGGGGTTCGGATGAGTTTTCTCGTCGGCCTTCCTTTCGCTCAATACCTGGGTAGCCGTTACGTACAGCTAGTGCCGCTGACGTGCTTGTGGTTAAAGCCACTGCCAGCGTATTGACGAGTCTTTAGAGTCCCACACAGAGGGTTTCCCTGGTTCTGGTGAAACGATGTAGTATCCGTATTGCATACGTGCAGGGTTCCGATCAATTGATTGTACTATGTACCGAGACTTTCGATCGAACAGTTGATAATACTAGTCGGCTCGGGTTTGAGCCGGATTATTAAATCATGTATTGATTTAATAATTTACGTATATGTATATTCTAGTATTATGTTCTTTGTGTTATTCTATCTCTTCGGGTATTCGTATTTCGGTACGAATACAGGTATATATATACAGTAGAATGTAATCCGTATTTATACGGATAACATTCTAGAATGTGGACACCTCATTTTGGATTTGACCATTTATTTTAAATGGATAATAAGGTGGATAATTGAGAGAGGGGAGTATGGTGAGAACCATGCTTGCATAGTGTACACAAATGAATTATTAATTCATTTATGCAAACTATTCAAGCATGGGTTAAATATTAAAATGGAAAAATGTATTTTATAAAACAATGCTTCATTTCTTTTTTCCTTAGTTGATGCAATAGTTGCATGGTTCATTTTGAGTTAGCATTCTCCTCACCATTAGCTTCACTCCCTCTCTATATTTCTTGAGTTCCTGCACCTTCATGTTCAACCTCCTCTCTACCCTCTCATGTGTTGAGAATCAAGAGAGGAGGTGAGGTAGAGATACACTTAGAACACTCCACTACATCTTAGGCATTCTAGACTAGCCATCTAGAATCCCTAGTTGCTTCACTTAATCTTTAATGTGGAGATAGAGCCATGAGCTACATCTCTTGGGTGGATCATCTTCGACGGAGGAAGACCGGCGGCCAAGATCGATCCAAAGGACCTCAAGGAGCTAAGGGAGATGGTGGAAGACCGAAAGATATGGTTCGATCAGTATAACACTCTATCACAGTAGTTAGACTCTTTTATATTACTAGTTTCATGTTTGGATTCAATTCTAGGTAGTTGTTTCTAGCGCCAAGTTCTTTAAACGCCAAAAAATTTTGTTCCACAATCGGCCACGATAGATAGACAGGACGCTAGGAACCCCAACATGGTATCAGAGCCACCCAAACATTAGAAACTTATAGTAGACGATGCATTAGTTTCAAAACCGAAAAACTGCGATTTCAGATCCCACTCTCTGTTCTGAAAATTTTTTGATCTCTGAAATTTTTTTAAATAAGTGCAGAGACTTAGTCTAGACATGTGAATGATACAGAATGAAAACGAGGCAATTCCATGAAAACTTGGCCGGCGAGATCCTTGAAAAACCGGCCTTGCCTTTTTTACTATTTAATGTGGGCCCCATTTTCATTATGTGTCTTAGGCTTTGTAAATTGGTGTTTTTGGTCTTGTTTGTTTTCCCCAAATTTCACTTAGTGTTTTCTTTGCTTTGGGGGAACTTGGAAAGTTTCAAAACTAGAAATTTTGCATCGTTGATATCTAAGATATAGTGTATGTGTTTTTCAAACGTCGTTTATTTGCTATATGTCGTTTAGACGGGGTTGCACATACTTGCTTATACTGCTATGATGTTGATATCTGTGATGGCTTTGTTCGGATTGTCGTGTTGGATAGCCTATGGTGCAATAGTAGTTGTACAGTTTAGACTCATTTGTATATTTTATATTGCTGGGCGAGCATCCGACATGTGGACTGTCATTTTCGCCAGTTTATATATTCTTTTATTGGGACACGACCGGGTTGAGGTCGATGTCGCCATTGTATATATTCTTTTCTTTTCTGTACTAGGATTACCCCGTGGTGGAGTGCTCGAATAGCCGAGTTCTAGAGGGCAACGGACCCGCATCTCATGGCGTTGAGATGGAGGGGGCCTTACTCTAGAATTGACGGGCTATTCGCCGCACTCGTAAGGGGTATAGGATGACCCATGGAGGGGTGCTCAAATTACCGAATTCCGTGAAGTGCTGGGTGGCCTATTCACTTTGTTGATTGGGGTTGCCTCACTTCTGGGATTGGCGAGTAACTTATCGCACTCATAGGGGTCCATGTTTTCATTGCACAGGCTATCCACACGACCGGGGAACGTCGAGTTTCATTTGTGGCTCAAACGAAACCCGAGGCTCCTAAATTATCCGTTATTTTGTGTTGCTTATCGCTTTTCTGTGATGTTGCTTATGTAATACCCCAGGTATTATCCGGTATACTCATTTATACCAGATAAGCATGGGGACCCACTGTAAAACAATGGGGAATCTTCGGAATACATTCCGAAAGAGGACAAATCTGTAGTATAAATAGAATGATACTGCTCTTCAATACAGAGACGCCTTTTAAGTGAACCGGCACTACAGGAGCTTGAGAACTCCGTAGTTTAGCGTGCTTGAGCCAGGGAAGTTCTGGGATCGGTGACCTCCTGGGAAGTGGCCCCTGGTCGGGTCTAGTTCGCCCCGAAGGACAAAACCGTGCGGCTTCGGTCAGAGCGTACAATACTCTCTGTATTGGGGTGGGTCGTGACAGAATGGTATCAGAGCTGGTTCCTCAATAGTAGGTATGTGGTTCGAGGACGAACCATTGTTCTAAGTGGGGGAGAATGTAATACCCCAGGTATTATCTAGTATACCCATTTATACTAGATAAGTATGAGGACCCACTGTAAAACAATGGGGAATCTTCGGAATACATTCCGAAAGAGGACAAATCTGTACTATAAATGAAATGATATACAGCTCTTCAATATAGAGGCGCCTTTTGTTAGTTATATGTATGCCCTAGAGACCATTACTGTACATAGGATGTATATTGTAGTAGATGCTGGGACATATATAGGGAGGACTTTCTTGCTCGACATGATAGTATACTATCTGGTTACTCTTTACCTTAACGTGTATACTGATTGCCTCTCTGTTACATGTTGGTAAAGCCCTTAGGATGTGTACTTGACTACCTGGACTATGATGCGGATCATACCAGTGGGGACATGGTAGTCTATAAGTACATCCTTCAAGGTCCCTAGTCGTGGGTATATCGAGACGGGGCATCAATATACCAGTGTAGACTAGCGTATACCTTCTCGACCCATACAGATGGGCGATGGATGATCCCATATCCATTGGTGTTTGACATCAGAGATGATATACGGGTGCTCAGTAGAGACTGGGTACACTGGACGGGCTCGCCGAGAACTCACAGATGGTATTATACCTCACGTCAGATGGCAGTTCTCTGGTGACACTGGTACAGGTTAGTCTGTAGACCCGAGATCGTCGTAAAGTCTTGTGTGATTCCCACTGTGCTTTGATTTCCACCTTACCACGTCCAAGAGGGCGTGCAAAACGGTGGCTTTTGGGTACATTCCCAAATCACATGGAGGCAATGAGCGATAGGAGGGGATTCGTCTCTCCCGGTATAGGGAGTTGATGTTGCGCTGTGTTCGATTGGCTATAACCGGAAATCCCTGGCCAGGGTTGCTGAGATTTACTGGTAAGTGTTACCAGTAGTTTCTCGAACTGTTATAGACCTCATATCGACACGACTTATCGAGTTATTGGGGTCTGACGTTTACCACCCCTAGGCGAGATATGCGACATATCAGACGACGAGACCGGACTGTACGGTAAGTGTTACTGGTTGGATTCACAGGAGTGTGAGCGGGCTTGCTCGTCGATCTTCTGATCGCTCAATACCCAGGTGGCCGTTACGTTTAGCAGACCGCTTGCGGCTTGTGGGTGTTTGATATGATCATCACCTGCTGCCGGTGTATTGACGCGTCTTTAGAGTCCTACACAGAGGTTTCCTGGCTCAAGAGAAACGAAATAGGAGCGCATATGAGATATGTGCGGGACCGAGAATAATGCGTGTATGTGATCCGTATTCTATTCTCGCGATGAATGTATCGATTGGTTGTATGCGATATAACCTAGTTATCGAATCGAGGATTGATTCGATAAGTCGATACATTGAATATTAGTCGGTCATATGTGATGTGACCGGATCGTTAAATCAAGTGTTGATTGAATGATTTAATGTATAATTATATATTTGATATATTACTTTACATTAACTAATATTGGTTCACTTTAAATGGATTTTCTCACTTGAAATACACAAGTTGTATATGTGATATACTTTTGTGCACTTGTTTGTATCATGTTTGATGATACATGCAAACTTGGGTGTATGTTTGATTAAACCGTGGTTAGTTAATGGTTAGGGTTTCATTTGATTTATTTATTTATTTATTTCATTTTGGCTTAAGATAAAATGGTGGCTTTATTTGGATTTTGTTGAAGCTTCTTGAAGCTTTGAAAAAGCTTTGACCATTTTGTTTTATTCCTTAAACCTAACCCTAGTTTATTCTCTACACTTGACCATGGTTGCTATATGATAAGAATGACTTATTTTCTATTTTCCAATTAATTCTTATCATATTCTATCTTCTTCTTCTTCTTCAAGAAGAAGAAAGCTTGCAACCATCAATGGTGACTTGATGAAATGAGTGAGAAATCCAATTCTAAAGTGAACCCACTTCCTATTTCTTCATCCTCTACCACTTGCCAAGTAGTATAGGGTGTTTTCTTCATAAGTTTCATGTCTTGGTGAAGTTGGAGCTTGATCTTGTGTTGCCTCGACGTAGATCATCTTCGGCATCGAAACCGACGACCTAGCCCGCCCATTTCTCCGATGAAGCCGATGCTAGAGTCCGGGATCCGATATGGACAGCGAGGGGACTTCATCACGGAGCCATGGAAGTGGAGGACCGGATCTACAAAGGTTGTATTTCCGTTCACTCTTAGTTAAAGCCGTTAACTTGCTTGCATCGCCTCATTATCTAGTTAACGATCCGTATTAGGGTTTCTCGGCACTTGTAAAATTTGAAATTGGCATGGTTGATGCCTTGTGAGACCTCCTTAGTGTGCCCAGGAACCCTACAGTGGTATCAGAGCCTAGCTAGAGCCTTAGGCGATGCGTAGACGGAGTTAGAAGTCCGATCGAACCGAAACCCTAACTCAAATATGCTCTCTGTACATTTTCTAAATACTGGGTTTTTTCCAGATTAAAAATGCCTAAAAAATTCAGTAGGAAATTCTAAGAATTACTGTGCAAATACGACACTGTTTGGAGCTTAAACCGCCGCGGAACCGCGGCACGAGCATGGCTCGTGCGGCGGTTCCGCCGCCACTTAGTGACGTCACCCCATAAGATTTGCACAGTAATGTTTTATTTTTATTCCCTGATATTTTATGGGTATTTTTATCTGACTCAAGAGTTCAGTATTTTGGGGTTTATTTTGTAGTCGTTGTTTCGATCGGAATTTTTAATTTCGTTGGGTTTTCCGGATATTTAGAATATGTTAAAAAGTTCAACCGGATATAAATACCCACTTTTTCCCCTGCAGGAAAATTTCCAAGTGTTGGATTTTTCCGTGGTTTAAAGACGTTCTAAGTAGTGCAAGTAACGCGATGGACCCTCTAGAAGACAACAAACCTTAACTCGATTATGTGACCGTCTTGAACTGCCCTTTGAACCTTCGGGTTTGGGGCAGTACGGCGTGCCACATGTGAGGCGTTGGCTTGACCCTTCTACGGCTGGACCGTTGGTACTGAGGCATGAACTGGATGTTTTTAAACTTATTTCATGTGTTGAGCTGTTTCGGGAAAACTTGGGTGTTTGACTGTTCGATCGAAAAGTTTAACATTTTCTATTTATCTGGAATGTGATACAATAATTGGAATCCACAAGAAGTTCTGAGATAACTGAATGAATGTTATAAATCTAGCGGTTTAGTCTCACTTGATCGGTTGCCACGGAATTTTGATGTGATCAAAAGTCCGTCGCAATCACGTAGCGTACGCGGATACTCGCCGGTAAACTTTATAGACAGCTACACCCCTTAGCCTCGACCAAGTGACTGTAGGAAAACCCCGTCGCCGAAAGCATCCGTTCGGGTGCTCGCGGCAGCGGTGTTCCGCCTTGGTGCACTTCGTCGACGGTATCGGGGGTGCGGCCGCCTACTAAAGTTTGCGACGAGCATTCGATCAGGATGTCGGGAATCTTGTTGAATTGCCCGACCTGATATTGAAAAGTGTTTTCAATAATGAGACTAAAATGCGGGATTTATAATTGTTAGGCATGCGATGTCTAAGTAATTCATTTGATTAGGCATGCGATGTCTATAGAGTTTGCGGATTCCAACTGTTGTAGTTTTACACTTTCTTTTCTGTGACCGTAAGTGTAATATGTGATATCGCCGGTTTCGTTGCTATATGTCAACGACAATTGGGATGCGCATATTTACTTACGTTGATGACATGTGATGTTATGTGTTGCTGGATATGTTATATTGGATCGTCGTGTTTGAATAGCCGGGGTTTTTTTATGTGAGATGAGTGTTTTTTTCATTTTCATTCATGTAAAAACTTATATGTAATATTCTTTTATTGGGGCACTTCCAGGTTGCGGAAGATGTCACCGTTTGTATATTATTTACTTTTCCGCACTAGGATAGACCCAAGGAGGAGGGCACAAGTAACCGGGTTCTGGAGTCCAGTGGGAGACCAACTCGAGGAGTCGAGTCCGGGTCTCCTAACTCTAGAATTGGTAGGGTTGCTTGCCGCTCTCGTAGGGGTCTAGGGGTGTGGGTTTTGGCTATTCATCGCGACCGTGGAATCCGTGTTTTATACTGGCTCGTATTAAAAACACGGACGTCCTAGTATATCCAATATTTCATATGATTCTTCTGCTGCGATATCTGTGATGTGATCATTTGATGTTCTGTGATGGATACTGTATATAGTATATATGATATATTATATAGACGTTACTTATGTTTTACACCCGCGCTAGCCCTGCCCTGCTCTGCCGTTAGTTACCTAACCTAACGGTGCACGAGAGGACATCGAGGCGAATGCGGATGGCATAAGTGTACGTCGTATTTATCTGTGATGATTAGGTACTTAAATGATGGGACTTCATTAATATGATTAATGAAAGAAAAGAAACCTAAGATGTTGTGGAATCGAATTTCTAAATAAAACAGGTAGCTACAGTTCTTGCTTTGCATCGCGGTGTTCCTTGTAGAACATCCTGCACCTTATTCGAAAAGGAAAGGACCGAGATCCTTTCACCGGGAGTGACTCCTTTAGCAATAACTGGCAGATGCTACAACCCTCGATTTGTCTTTTGATTGCTTCTATAGTTTCTGCTTTGCACAGTGATATATATGATATATCCCGCACCTCATTCGACGAGGAAAGGGCCGACGATCCCTTCACCGGGAGTGACCCCTTTAGCAAAACTAGAAAAGCCTCAAAAACACTCCATTTTAAAATCATTCGATCCTACAACGATATCAAGTTCATTACGCAATAGGTTTTCAGAAAAACCTGTCGTAGCCCTCCGTCATTTCAGATAAGTACTAGTTAGTATTCGTGCTGCGGTTGTTTGGCATGCGTCAAGGCGTAGTGTACGGTAGCTAACTAGTGCTTATCTGCTGCATACGATGCGATTGGATTAGGGTATTCGTACGGCGTTGTTTGGCATGCGTCAAGGGTCGTGCGGGTGGGTTTAATTCAATCAAGAAATGTACGGGTTGAACTTGACTAGCGGACTATGGGTTGTTTGGCATGCGTCAAGGTCATAGCACGCTAGGGGAAAAATATTATCGGGAATTTCAAGTGTTGAAATTTGCAATGAGATTGCATACCTTCTATGAGATAGTTGGATCCCGATACCCACTGCGAGTAAGAGTTACTCCTGGGAGAGTTTTACACATTACAATTAGCCGATCAAGTAGGTGTCTAGAAAGGTGTCAACGGGGTTACGCCTCTGGGAAAACGAGGTTTACATTAATTAGGTTCGTGCGAAAGCACGGGGGACCTCCCTCAAAGTACCGACACTGGCCTGGCTGAAAGATTGGCGAACTTGTAGCGTGTAATTAATCCCGGCTAGTCTTTCCTTTTAGGGTTTGAAGGAAGATTTGATAAAAAGCAGTGGGAGCCATCCTGATTAGATAAAATAATAACCAATCTGATCTTGCAAGAGCGCACGCTGAGTGTTTTCTTCTCTCTCTCTCCAGGTAGCGACCATATCACGCCTTAATCAAGATAATAATACGGAATATTGACCGAACCCGCTTGTTTTACTGAGCTGGGGAACGTTGGTCCCGCTCCAACTTATAATAGTTATAGGACAGAGCAGGAAATAGGGGAATACCAAGATTCTCATGCCGCCCAAACGAAGAAAGTGCATGAGATGCATCTCCTTCGGGTGTGTTCATTATAAAGAACTGTTTCTCAGTATCCTCTGAATCCTGGGTATTTGATACCGGATCAGGATCCCAGATTTGTAATCTGTTACATAGGGCTACAAAAAGGTAGAAAACTGAGAACGGGTGATAAGTTTCATGAGGCAGAAAACGGGGCAAGTGTTGCAACCAAGTCTGTTGGTCACTGTCACCCTGTATTACCAATACATTGATTCTGAGCGAATGTTATTAGATACCGAACCTGATATACAAAATCATATCACTCTCTTTATTAGTAAAGAAATGATAAAATTTTGTATTGATGGATAATGTTTTGAACATTTCCTATATCAAAAGTTGATCGGTTCAGGCACGTTATCTAAAAGGATTGATGTTCTAAATCAAACTACAGTTCTTAGTATATAGAACACACACAAGAGGAAGAGTTCAGAAATGAACGGATCCTTCTTGAGGTATTGTAGACTAGGTCATATCAATGCGACCTGACTAGCTAAGTTGCACAAAGATGCATATTTAAATCTGTTTGAATTTACATCTTGTGAAACTTTCCAGTCATGTCACAAAGATTAGATAACCCTAGCTCTGTTTATTGGAAACAGAGAAAGAGTTAGTGAACTTTTGGGATGATACATGTTGATGTATGTAGGTCCCCTGTCTACACATGCCAAGACCGGTTCTTTGTACTTCATTACATTCTCTGATGATCTCTCAAGATTCAGACATATGTTCCTGTTGAAACACAAGTCCGAACCTTTTGAGATATTCATAGAATATAAGTTAGAAGTAAAGAACCAAAATACGGGTATAAGTATTATGTCCTTTGATGTGATCGAGGAGGAGAATACTTGAGCACGGAAATCCTGGACTATTCTAAAGGAGAATGAGATTCTCTCTCAGAATTACTCCTCCGTATACACCATAGCACGATGGTATATCGGGGCGGAGCAATCACACCCTATATGATAAGGTGTGCTCTATGATGAGTACTACTGAGTTACCTATTTCCTTTGGGAGTTATGCACTTATGAAGTTGCATACCTATTGAATAGGGTTCAAATCAAACCAGTTGCCTACCACTTCATATGAGATATGGAAAGGGAAGAGCCCATATCTTAAGTCAGTTAAGATTTGGGGTTGTCCGGCCTTTTTCTAAAAGCAAAATCCGGACAAGCTCGAGGCAAGGTATGTTATGTAGAACTGGAAATGTTCCAGCTATACAAACTGTAGCTGATGATTTGACAGAACCAAAGGATTCAATAGTTTCCAACGAACCTCAGCCTCTCCGCCGATCTAGTAGGGTTTCTCACCCGCCTGAGAGATACTTTGGTTTCTCTATGACAGTGGGAGCGAGGAATGCATCATGAGATGATGACCCAACTAGTTTCGAGCTGGCCATCAGGAGTGAGACTCTGTAAGAATGGCTGGATGCTTAGTGATCTGAGATGGAATCCTTATACACCAACAAAGTATGGACTTTAGTTGCTATATCTGAAGGGTTAAATCCCCATCAGGAGCAAGTATATCTTGAGAAGATTACTTGGTGTAGATGGAAAAGTTGAGACTTTCAAAGCTAGACTTGTTAAAAGTTTGCATCATTTACCAGGTGTGGATTATGATGAAACCTTTTTCAAGTAGCTATGCTTAAATCCATCCAGATCCTACTTGCCACGGCTACATACCATGACTACGATATCTGGCGGTTGGGTGCCATGACTGCTTTTCTAAATGATGTTTTAGAAGAGTGCGTCTATAAGTACACAGCCAGAGGGCCTCGTAGACAGTGGGAGCAGCGGAAATGTGTGCAAGATGTTTTATGTAATAAAGCAGGCATCGCGGAGTTGGAACATCTGTTTTGATGAGTTAGTCAAACAGTTTGACATCATCAAAATGGTAGATGAACCTTGTATATACAAAAAGGTTGTAGGGAGTATGGTAGTGATCCTCGTAGAGTACGTGGATGACATACTCTTGATAGGGAAGGAGTTTCCTATGCTACGCTCGGTCAATCTCCGCTTATCATAATGATTCTCCATATAGGATCAAAAATGATACCTACTAAATCCTGGATTTTGGATCTATGAGATAGATCTAATTGGATGTTAGGAATCTCACTGGTAGTAATGAGATGGTATCAATCGATCCTGGGGAAAATCACTGGAAGTGTTCCAGGGTGATAAAGACGACTAAATGTCAGTCACAGGCATTGTCTTTACCCTCAGTAAAGGGACGGTATGTTGGAAGAGTTCCAAGCTAGATACCGTGGCATACTAGACGATAAAGGCTGGATACATCGCTACTTAAGATGCTACCAAAGAAGCAGTTTGGGTGTACATAGGTTCATGAGATGAACTAGGTTCCTACCATTGTGTGACAATGGAAGTGTGGTTTTAGCCAAGGAACCCCGGTCCCATCAGTGACCCAGACGTATTCTAAGGCAGCATCACCTGATCATGGAGATAGTTGATCTCCAGGGTGATCGAGGCTAGGAGAGCAGACTCAGAGGATAACACGGCGAATCTACTCACGAAGGCCTATTCCCAGAGAGAGACTTTTATGGGATGGTTGAGTATGAGATACTGCAACCACTGCTACAGATGGCCCTAGTGCAAGTGGGAGATTGTTAGTTATATGTATGCCCTAGAGGCCATTACTGTACATAGGATGTATATTGTAGTGGATGCTGGGACATATATAGGGAGGACTTTCTTTCTCGACATGATAGTATGCTATCTGGTTACTCTTTACCTTAACGTGTATACTGATTGCCTCTCTGTTACATGTTGGTAAAGCCCTTAGGATGTGTACTTGACTACCTGGACTATGATGCGGATCATACCAGTGGGGACATGGTAGTCTATAAGTACATCCTTCAAGGTCCCTAGTCGTGGGTGTATCGAGACGGGGCATCGATATACCAGTGTAGACTAGCGTATACCTTCTCGACCTATACAGATGGGCGATGGATGATCCCATATCCATTAGTGTTTGACATCAGAGATGATATACGGGTGCTCAGTAGAGACTGGGTACACTGGACGGACTCCCCGAGAACTCCCAGATGGTATTATACCTCACGTCAGATGGCAGTTCTCTGGTGACACTGGTACAGGTTAGTCTGTAGACCCGAGATCGTCATAGAGTCTTGTGTGATTCCCACTGTGCTTTGATTTCTACCTTACCACGTCCAAGAGGGCGTGCAAAACGGTGGCTTTTGGGTACATTCCCAAATCACATGGAGGCAATGAGCGATAGGAGGGGATTCGTCTCTCCCGGTATAGGGAGTTGATGTTGCGCTGTGTTCGATTGGCTATAACCGGAAATCCCTGGCCAGGGTTGCTGAGATTTACTGGTAAGTGTTACCAGTAGTTTCTCGAACTGTTATAGACCTCATATCGACACGACTTATCGAGTTATTGAGGTCTGACGTTTACCACCCCTAGGCGAGATATGCGACATATCAGACGACGAGACCGGACTGTACGGTAAGTGTTACTGGTTGGATTCAATAGAGTGTGAGCGGGCTTGCTCGTCGATCTTCTGATCGCTCAATACCCGGGTGGCCGTTACGTTTAGCAGACCGCTTGCGGCTTGTGGGTGTTTGATATGATCATCACCTGCTGCCGGCGTATTGACGAGTCTTTAGAGTCCTACACAGAGGTTTCCTGGCTCAAGCGAAACGAAATAGGAGCGCATATGAGATATGTGCGGGACCGAGAATAATGCATGTATGTGATACCGTATTCTATTCTCGCGATGAATGTATCGATTGGTTGTATGCGATATAACCTAGTTATCGAATCGAGGATTGATTCGATAAGTCGATACATTGAATATTAGTCGGTCATATGTGATGTGACCGGATCGTTAAATCAAGTGTTGATTTAATGATTTAATGTATAATTATATATTTGATATATTACTTTACATTAACTAATATTGGTTCACTTTAAATGGATTTTCTCACTTGAAATACACAAGTTGTATATGTGATATACTTTTGTGCACTTGTTTGTATCATGTTTGATGATACATGCAAACTTGGGTGTATGTTTGATTAAACCATGGTTAGTTAATGGTTAGGGTTTCATTTGATTTATTTATTTATTTATTTCATTTTGGCTTAAGATAAAATGGTGGCTTTATTTGGATTTTGTTGAAGCTTCTTGAAGCTTTGAAAAAGCTTTGACCATTTTGTTTTATTCCTTAAACCTAACCATTAAACCTAACCCTAGTTTATTCTCTACACTTGACCATGGTTGCTATATGATAAGAATGACTTATTTTCTATTTTCCAATTAATTCTTATCATATTCTATCTTCTTCTTCTTCTTCTTCAAGAAGAAGAAAGCTTGCAACAATCAATGGTGACTTGATGAAATGAGTGAGAAATCCAATTCTAAAGTGAACCCACTTCCTATTTCTTCATCCTCTACCACTTGCCAAGTAGTATAGGGTGTTTTCTTCACAAGTTTCATGTCTTGGTGAAGTTGGAGCTAGATCTTGTGTTGCCTCGACGTAGATCATCTTCGGCATCGAAACCGACGACCTAGCCCGCCCATTTCTCCGATGAAGCCGATGCTAGAGTCCGGGATCCGATATGGACAGCGAGGGGACTTCATCACGGAGCCATGGAGGTGGAGGACCGGATCTACAAAGGTTGTATTTCCGTTCACTCTTAGTTAAAGCCGTTAACTTGCTTGCATCGCCTCATTATCTAGTTAACGATCCGTATTAGGGTTTCTCGGCACTTGTAAAATTTGAAATTGGCATGGTTGATGCCTTGTGAGACCTCCTTAGTGTGCCTGGGACGAATGTTATACACACACACACACACACGCTAGTAGATGTTGTATATGTTTTATATCTATGCTAGTCCAGCCCCGGTATATGTTTTACATCTGTGCTAGTCCAGCCCCTGCTCTGCCGTTAATTAGTAATCTAACAGTGCATGACGGGGCCCTGTGGCGAATGCGGATGGCATATACGTACATTTTATTTTTATTCCTTTTTCTGGTGTGATATGGATTAATTGATGGGACTGCGTTAATTTTGATTAATGCAAGGAAAAATAAACCTAAATGATATTGTTGGAACCAAGTTTTTGAAAACTAACATTACAGACGTTTCTTTCTGCTTTGCATAGTGGTTTCAGTTATGAATATTCTGCTCCACATTAGACGACGCAAGAGCCGAGATCCCTTCATCGGGAGTTGTTGGATATATGTATGCCATAAAGGCCATTATATGATAGTGTAGGTACCGGTATGTGTGTGTGTGTGTGTATTCTTGCTCGACATGATAGTATGCTATCTGGTTGTACTTTATCTTGACATGTTCATTTTATCATGCTTCTTATTCTTTTGGTACATGTTGATAAAGCCCTTAGGATATTTGCTTGACTGCTGAGATTATGATGCGGATTATACTAGTGGGACATGTGTAGTTTATAAGCATATCCTTAAAATGTTCCTAGTCGTGGGTGTATCGAGACGGGGCATTGATATTTCTAGAGTAGACTAGCGTATACATTACTTGTCCCATATGATGGGCGATGGATGATCCCATATCCATTGGTGTGGTGACACCAAAGACTGTATACGGGTGCTCAGTGAGACTGGGTACACTGAACGGACTCGCCGAGAACTCCTATGTGGTATTATATCTATCGTCGGACAGCAGTTCTCAGGTGACACTGGTACAGGTTAGTCTGTAGACCCGAGATCGTCATAGAGTCTTGTGTGTCCTCCCATTGTATTTTGATCTCCACCCTACCACGGCTCTACTGAGTCGTGCAAACAGGTGGATTTTGGGTACAGTCCCGAGGCACATAGAGGCAATGTGCGATAGAAGGGTTTCGTCTCTCCCTGTATTGGGGGTTGATGTTGCGCTATGTACGATTGGCTATAACAGGAAGTCCTTGGCCAGGGCTGATGAGATTTACTGATAAGTGTTATCAGTAGTTTCTCGATCTGTTATGAGCCATACACCGGCATGACTTATTGAGTTATTGGGATCGACGATAACGTCCCCAGACTCAATATGCAGCACATCTGACGAAGAGACCGGACTGTACGGTAAGTGTTTCCAGTTAGCTCGACGGGAGTTTTGACAGGTCCGCTTGTGTTTCTTCTGATCGCTCAATACCTGAGAGTCGTTACGTACAGCTTGTGCCACTGACGGTTTGTGGGTATGTGATGTGATCACTGCCTACTGCTAGCGTATTGACGAGTCTTAGAGTCCCACAAAGGGGTCTCCTAGCTCAGGCGAAAAGATGTGAGGTGCATATGAGATATGCGTGGGAGCTCGATTATATGCGTGTATTAGATACCGTATTTTAATCGGGCGTTTACTATTGGTCGGGTCGTATGTGATAGGACCGGGTTATTAAATCAAGTGTTGATTTATTGTTAAGTCCATTAGCTCATTTATTAAAACCTATTTCTTTATGATGCATGCATGGGTGTATGTATATGTTGATATGGATGCACACATGCAAGCATACATATGTCATGGTTCATGATACATTGGTGGTGGCAATGCAAGACTCACATGGTAACACACACACACACACACACACACACACACACATATATATATATACACACACACACACATATACATATATACATATATATATATATATATATATTGATTATTTGAGAAAAGCAAAATGAGAATAAAATCATGGTTGACTATTCAACTCTCTTCTCTTGTGTTGACCAAAGTCAATACCATGGTTTCATTGCCCATGGTTTTGTAGCTCATGGTTTTGCTTAACCTCAAGCCTCAAAATATCTAGATATTTTGTAACCATAGTTAAGCATGGCATAATTCTCATTCACTTAGGATTATGTTGATTATTATTCTCACTAGAGTCAAGTTTAGCCATCATCTTCTTCTTCCTCCTTCAAGCTCTGTAGGGTTTCAAAAGTGAGGGAAGAACTTAAAAAGAAAAGGTTTTTAAGTGAGATCAAAACCCACATGACCAATCTATACTAGTCTAGCCTATTAGTGTATGTTGTTTGCTCTACTTCTTCATAGATCAAGTGAAGTTAGGAGCTTGAGCAAAGAGACTTCGTGGTGGATCATCGTGGACTTGGAAGAATTCAAGCGAACCGGTTCAAACCCTACTCGATCCAAGGAGTCACAAGAGAAGTTCTACAAAGGTTGTATTACTTACCTCTTAGTGTTAGGCACTACTTAGTATGTGATACTATATGTTGTTACTCTAATTTTCTAGTTCCATTCATGGTTGGAATTGTTTAGCACCCCATAAATTTTTATTATCGCATGTGTGATGCAACCCAAACCCTAGGATGGTGTTAGAGAATCCCTACAGTGGTATCAAAGCTAAGCTAGAACTTTAGAGTAATCTAGATGACGTTAGAAACTTCGAACGAACATCAATTGCTCCGAAAAATTGTTCTCTGGAAATTTTTCAAAATGTTGGAATTTTTTACATTAAAAATATTCAAAAAATCATGCAGGTAATTCTATGGACCCTCTAGAAGAACAATACCCTAACTCGATCAAATGACCGCGGAACCGTGGCCAAAACGCGCTTTTGGCGTTGGTTCCGCGGCGCCATCTGTGAGGCACGGGTCGGCCCTTCCACGGTTGGTTCATAGGTACTAGGTCATGCTTCTGGGTATTTTTAATACAGCTCAAGTGTTAAGCTTCTCTGTGAATTTTTGGGTAATCGATTAATCAATCGAATGGTTTAACATCGCCTAGTTTTTGTGAATGTGATACAATAATTGGAATCTACACTAATTAGTTTTGTGAAAAGTAATTAGTTGCGTGTAAATCTAATATTTTGGCCTCGGTTGAATCGGGAATCTTGTTGAATTACCCGACTTCTTTTGAAAAGGTGTTTTCATAGGTGAGACCCAAATGTAAAATTTTCATCGTTAGGCATGAAATCCAGAATATATGATATTCCGGGTTTATGATGTCTAAAGGCAATGTTGATTCCAATTGTTGTAGTTTTTCACTTTCTTTTCTGCGACCGTAAGTGTAGTATGTGGTGTATCGCCGGTTTCGTTACTATACATCAACGACAATTGGAGTACGCATACTTACTTACGTTGAAGATATGTGATATTATGTGTTGCTGAGATATGATGTACAGGATCGTCGTGAATGAATGGCCGGGGGTTTTATGTGAGATGAGATTTTTTCTTTTCATTCATGTAAAATTAATTGTATGTAATATTATTTTATTGGGGCACTTCCAGGTTGAGGATGATATCACCATTGTTGTATATTATTTACTTTTCCGCATTAGGACAAACCCAAGGAGGGGAGCACAAGTGACTGGGTTCTAGGGTTCAGTGGGAGGCCATCTCGAGGAGTCGAGACCGGGTCTCCTAAACTCTAGAATTGGTAGGGTCACTTGCCGCTCTCGTATGGGTCAAGGGCTATGGGCTTGGCTATTCATCGCGACCGTGGAATCCGTATTTTCTATTGTTGGCTAAATCCAAAATACAGACCTCCTAGTATATCATGTATTTTCATATATGTGCTTCTGCTGTTGATATTCTGTGATGTGATCACTTTATATATTGAGACGAATGATGTATTATATATATGATATATAATAAACGTTGCTTATGTTTTGCATCCGCGCTAGTCCTGCCCCGCTATGCCGTTAGTTAAGTAACACGGTACATAATAGGACATTGTGGCGAATACGGTTGGTATAAGCGTACGTTCTATTTTCGTTTCTTTTCTGTAATGGCTTAAGTACTTAAATGATAGGACTACATTAATGAGATTAATGTAAACAAAAAGGAACCTAAAAAGAAGTTGTAGAATCAGATTTGAAACCTACTCGGCTTTTTATGAAAAAGCAAGTTTTCAAATTGCGGAGCTTAAGCCACTCATTTTAAAACTATTATATTCTACAACGATATCAAGTTCAAAGTGTTAAAGGTATTCTTAAAAACTATTCGCAGCCCTCCGTCATTTTAGAAAGTAGAGTACTTAGTATTCATGATGTGTACTTTGACAATAGTTAAGGCGCAGTGTACAGTAGCTAAGTGATGTCTTCCTACACCGCATATGATACGATTAATTAGGACATTCATATGATTATGTTGACTATAATTAAGGGTCATATGGGTGGGTCTAGTTAATCATGAAATGACGGGAAGAACTTGACTAGTAGAATCTGTTCCTTTCCGAACGGCGGCCGCGACGCGAGGACGTCTGGCCTGAGATTCGGGGCAGATGCTATTTGGTTTTATCCGTCCACCTCTCCGAAGATGTCAAGTTGATTTATGGCACCGTGTATCGGAGGTTTAGACGGATGCGGCCGATGTAGCAGACTTCGTCAGATTCCCCCTCGCTTGAGGGGTTTTTGATTGTGGGGACGCTCTTCCCTGCAGGCGCAAGCCCCTGCAGTTAATTACGCTACCGCATTGCGGGCGGAGGAGATCTTTTCAGGGTAGCGGTTGGAGAATTCTTACGTACCCTCCTCAGCAGTTCAAAGATGTTCCCAGTTGGAACAGCAGCGTTGACTTCCACCACTGGAGCCGGTGGAGTTAACCCTGAGGGGGAGTTGCCCCCTGCCTTCCTCACTCGTCGCCAATGGCGACGTCGAGCATGACGAGCCGTTGGGACTGGCTCGGAGATTGAGACGGCTTCTTTTTGCCCCCTGTCTGAATGAGGCGCCGCTGGTGTTAACCTCTCAAAGACTGAAGTTGTCTTTTGAGGGATGATATTCAACCTGTCAAAGACAGATCCTCGAGCAGGAGCAGGAGCAGGAATCGTCAGTCTTGAAAAGACTGACTCTTTTACAGGGGAAGCCGCCTTGACGACTTCTGGAGCAGCAGTTATTGCCTTCCTTGGGACAGCCAATTTAGAGTTCTGATCTATCCTGGCAAAAACAGAGGCTGTTGGTTTGGTAGTGGGCGACCCGTTGACAGGGGCCGTCGTAGCGGTGAGCCGGTCGAAGACCGACTTCTTGTTCACTTCCGATGCAGGTATTGGCATAGAGAAGCTTGTAGGTGGGATCATGGTCCCGAAAAACAGGCCGGTGGTGGCCTGGGTCACCTGGTCTACCGGCAGAGCGAGGAAGGAAGCCGCTTGGGGTCCATATGCAACACCTCCGGGGGAGGTGGAGCGTCCGTTGCAATGGCACTTCGAGCAGTTGGTGCAGTTAGAGGCCATTGATACTTGAGTTCTGCGCCAGGCAAAAGACCAAATCTTAGTAACTTGAAATCCAAAGGTAACCATTTAACAAACCGCGATTGGTTCGCGAGGACGACATACGAAGTGTGGAGTGGAAAGAGGAAAAGGTCCCACCGGGCGTGCCAGAATCTGTTCCCCTCCGAACGGCGGCCGCGACGCGAGGACGTCTGGCCTGAGATTCGGGACAGATGCTATTTGGTTTTATCCGTACACCTCTCCGAAGATGCCAAGTTGATTTATGGCACCGTGTATCGGAGGTTTAGACGGATGCGGCCGATGTAGCAGACTTCGTCAGATTCCCCCTCGCTTGAGGGGTTTTTGATTGTGGGGACGCTCTTCCCTGCAGGCGCAAGCCCCTGCAGTTAATTACGCTACCGCATCGCGGTAACAACTTTCTCCTGCTCCAGAATTTCACTTCGTGTCGTGTGTGTTTGTTTTGTTTTGTGGTTGCCCGTGGATTGTATACGGAGACTGAGTAATGCCGTCGCCCGTAGGACGTAGATTAGTCCAAATCCGTATTTACTTAGATTTGGATTTGGTGTTTTTAGTTTAAGGATACGTTAGCCGTGCTTGGGGCTAAGATCAACTTAAACGTTCGTTAAGGATACGTTAGTCTCGTTTGAGACTAAGATCAACTTAACGTGGTGATCCGTTTGGTATATGGCCGTCGGGACTCGTCACTTCTCTAACGTCGTTGAAGGATTACAACGACAGGTGTCAGAGGAGTTCAGAGAAGTACCCTTGAACCAAAGTTGATTTGGAGTTTTATAGTCCATTTGAATGTTTAAGGATGTGTTAGCCGTGTTTGGGGGCTAAGATCAACTTAAACGGGATCGTTTAGATCCGGCAAGAGAGCATTTGGAAGCTCTATTGTTCCAGTTTAGGGACGTAGTGGTCCATAGGTAGTTTAAGGACGTTGCGGTCCATTGCCAGTTTAGGGACGTGGTGGTCTATGTTCCAGTTTAGGGACGTGGTGGTCCATCGCCAGTTTAGGGACGTGGTGGTCCATATTCCAGTTTAGAGACGTGGTGGTCCAATATTAGTTTAAGGACGTTTCGGTCCACGAGTTTAAGGACCCCGCAGTCCAACATTAGTTTAAGGACGTTTCGGTCCATCATTAGTTTAAGGACGTTTCGGTCCACGAGTTTAAGGACCCCGCAGTCCATATTGATGTGTGGTTGTCGGGACCCGTCACCTCTTTGACATCGTTGAAGGATTACAACGATAAGAGTCAAAGGAGTTTAGATATGTACCCTTGAACCGGTCGTAAATTGATTTAGGAGAGCAATCTTGCTCAGTCAATTTAGTTTGAGGACTTACGGCCATGATTGGGCTAAGTCCAGTTGAAAAACATTCAATGCTTTTTATTTGTTTTTGGTCTGTTAGACCTGTGCTAAGGCTTGGCCCATTTTTAAATAATGCATTGCATTATTTTCTTTTTTTTTTGTTTCGGCTCTGCTCATGAAAGATGCAGAGCATCAATTTATTCTGGGCTCTGCTCATTTATGAATGATGCAAGGAATCTACTTTGCTTGGGCTCCGCCCCTTTTAAAATGCATAGCATTTTTATTATTTCGTTTGGGCTCTGCCCATTTATAAATGATGCAGAGCATCAATTTAATTAGGCATGCTTGGTCTTTTTGATTTGGGCTTGGCCCTTTATGAAATGCCTTGCATTTATCAGGCGCTTTGCGCCAATCAGAGAGCTCAAGCGCTTGTAGTGTTCGTGTCACGCAAGCGCTGTGCGCTGCGCTAATGCGCTGCGCCTGCGCTGCTGACACGTGGCGCGCTCTAGTGGCTTGCGCCAATCCAGGAGCGCAACAGCGCAGTTTGCAAGTGCAAGGCACTATAATCTGAGAATCTTTTAGATTCAAGAACCAATGGTTCATAAAAGAAGTGCAAAGCACTATTCGTTTTCTTGATCTAATTTAGATCAAAGAAAAACAAGTTTTTTCTTATTTCAGGGACCAAAGGTTCATAAAAAAGTGCAAAACACTGTTCTTTATTTTGTTTTTCTTGTTTTAAAGAACCAGTGGTTCATAAGAAGTGCAAAGCACTGTTTATTATGTGAAGATCATTGATCTTGTTTTTAGATCAATGATCTATTAGAAGAAATTTCTTCTATTTTGTGAAGGTTTTTACCTTTTTCTTGAAAAAATTTTCAGAGTTCTCTCTGTTTGAAGCTCTTGATTTTTTCAAGAATGTTGATGCTTTTGAATTGAGGTCTAGGGTCCTTTTTATAGTGCCCATAAATTAGTTAAAGAGATCTTTCTCTGAGTGATTTGGGGAATTTCCCCTACCGTTGGATCTTTGATCCAAAGGGCTTCTGTTTTACAGAAGAAAATCTTCTTGTTCTAACAAGAACAGAAAGATTTCTTTAGAATCTTGATTCTGTTTGGCGCAAATGCCCCAGCGCGTGACACGTGTCAAGCAGCGCACAGCGCAGCGCAACTGCGCTAGCGCATCTGCGCTGACATGCGTCGTGCAGCGCAACTGCGCTAGCGCATCTGCGCTGACACGTGTCGCGCAGCGTGGCGCTTGCGCAACTGAAGCGTTCCTTCCTTTAATTTTTCTTTAAATAGAGCTTTGCTCTAATTGGGTGCGCTGCTTTGGGCACTGCGCTAATGTATCTGCGCCTGACACGTGGCGCGTTGCGCACAACGCAAAGAATCTGAAGCGTTGCTTCATTTATTAAAGTTTAAATTTTCAAAGCAAAGCTTTGTTCTGATTGGGGGAAGATGAAGCGTTGCTTCATCTCCCGCCTTGGAATTTGAACAGAGCTTTGCTCTGATTGGGGTAAACAAATGCCCCCCCCCCCACCGTTGCGCTTACGTGGCCCCAAACGTGAGCGCAACGGTGGCGGAATTCCAACCGTTGCGGCAACTTTGGAAGTTGAAAGGGCACTTGATGCCTATAAATAGGACCTTTGGTCCTGAACAGATGATTATCATCTTTAAAATTTTCATTTTCAGAAACTCAGAGCTTTGCTCTTACCTTCAAGAACTCCTCGAGTTAGATTTTCCTAAACAGAAACTATTTAAGTAAGAATTAGTCTTGAATTAAATCAATCTTAATTAATAGAGCTTTGCTCTCATAGAGCTTTGCTCTCATAGATCTTTGATCTAAAGAAAATCCTTTTGGGGTTTCACCAAATAGAGCCTTGCTCTCAGGAATCTGTTTCAGGGTTTCTCAACCCATGAACAGAACCTTGCATCTTTGGCAAAACATAGACCTCTTTGATCTAAAAAAAGATGAACTCTTAAGAGTTTGAATATGGATAATGAAAATTAAAAATGGAGTTTTTTATTTAATGGATTATATCATCTTTTAATAGTAATGATCTCAGAGTCCTCGGGGGGATTTCTTTAAATTCCCCTTATTAGGATTTTGACAGTCACTCCTGTTTGCAGAGCATTGCTCTCAAGGAGTTTAACTCTCTGTGTATTTTTTTATCGCTAATCTTCCTGTGATGTTTCCTCCAGGCATTATGGCGGTGCGTCTATACAGTCTGCATGAATTCATCACCTACGAGGATATCTGTGTACAGGGCCGTCAGCAAAACCAAAAGTTTACGGATGCCCAGTGTGCGGACGTCATGGGTCGTTTGAATGCACGTGTTGGTTGGCTGCTCCCCCGCCGCTCTGCTCTCTTGAAAGTCGTGTTGGGAGCCATTTGGAGAGCACGCCCGGGGTTCCACGAGGCCCTACCACTCAATGCGCTGGATGATGCCGAAGACAAGGTGCATTCAGTGTACCTGTCGGGGCTGATCTCGAAGAAACGGCGGGATAGCCTCATCGACATCCTGCATCAAATTTTCCAGCAGACGACGATAGTCGCTGCTTATCGAAGGTTGGGTGGGCTTGCCGAGGATCTTGACACACAGGAGCGCGAGAGGTTGCGCAAGAGAATAATCCGAAAGGCCAGAAGAACTCTGAATGGCCTTACTTTTGAATTCCTCAATCCGTGCCCTGGATCTGAAGTTATTCCATTGTAATAATATTTCTCGTTCATTGCTTTTATGATTGTAAGAACTATTGGCAATATTAATGGAAAGATTTTATCCCAGCTTATCTTTATTTTTCGTTCTGAGTCTTTTGCTTGTGCATGAATGAGTGTGTCTCGAACGCTTGATCAAACGTAAATCGGATGCTCCTTCTGCTGCTTTCTTCTTTCTCTTATTATCGGTATGCTATCTGAATAAATATGGTTGACAGATAATAGAGTAAGCATCTAGATTTTTCCGAGAGATAGCGATGGCTTAGGCCGCAGGTTCAGATCTGCTGCCTAAGACTTTTCAACTCTATGAGCCGTGAGGGTCTCATAGAGACTTTTCTCCCTACGGATCAAGAAGATCTCGTAGGTGGGTTTTCTCCTTAGGAATCGTGAGGATTCCTAAGTGTGTTTTCTCTTGTAAGTCGTAAGGATCCTATAAGAGAATTTTTCCCTCTTACAAGTCGAGAGGACCCGTAAGCGGTTATTTCTCTCCTTATCGGAACTTGACTTCGGAGAGTGAGACCCGTGAATAGTATGCAAGAGACCGTTTTAGATCGACTTGCAGGGTCCCATTGTTCAGGAAGCAAGGTTTTTAGTCCCTACTGCCTGAGGCTTCATCTTGTAAGTTGAGACGAATCGGGAATTTTCCCGCGGAGACACTGGTTTCTCTGTGAGCCGACACGAATCAGGAGGCTCTTGTCAAGAATTGTTTATTTCCCTGAGTTGAGGTGTTTGCTAAGAATTATTTGTTTCCCTAGCGCCAAGGATTATTTGTTTCCTTGGTGTTGAAACGAGTCGAGAATTTCCCACGGAGACACCGGTTGCTCTGCGAGTCGACGCGAATCAGGAGGCTCTCGTCAAGAATTGTTTGTTTCCCTGAGTTGAGGTATTTGCTAAGGATTATTTGTTTCCCTAGCGCCAAGGATTATTTGTTTCCCTGGTGTTGAAACGAGTCGAGAATTTCCCACGGAGGCACAGGTTGCTCTGCGAGACGACGCGAATCAGAAGGCTCTCGTCAAGGATTGTTTGTTTTCCTGTGTTGAGGTATTTCCTAAGGATTATTTGCTTCCTTAGCGCCAAGGATTATTTGTTTCCCTGGTGTTGAAATGAGTCGAGAATTTCCCACGGAGGCACTGGTTGCTCTGCGAGTCGACGCGAATCAGGAGGCTCTCGTCAAGGATTGTTTGTTTCCCTGAGTTGAGGTATTTGCTAAGGATTATTTGTTTCCCTAGCGCCAAGGATTATTTTTTTCCCTGGTGTTGAAACGGGTCGAGAATTTCCCACGGAGGCACTGGTTTCTCTGCGAGTCGACGCAGATCAGGAGGCTCTCGTCAAGGATTGTTTGTTTTCTTGAGTTGAGATATTTGTCGAAGATACTGGTTTCTTCGGAGTTGGGATGAACCGTCGAGATTTGGCTTCGTTTTCTGGGGGAGCCTGTTGGGAGAGTATGGTCCCTTCTTTGTTTGTGCCCTTGGATTGTATACAGGGATCGATGTGATCTCAGCTGTAGGGCTGAAGTTTTATCATCATTTTCATTTTCATTTTTTTTTGTTTTATTTCCGCGATGCTCTATCATTTCAGCTTTTATATCGCGAAGGTCGCGATTGCCCAATCATTTCGGCTATTTTTCGTGGTGCCCAATCATTTCGGCTGTTTATTTTGTTTTCACTCGCTGCTTTTTATTGCGAGTTGCCCAATCATTGCGGCTATTTTGTATACATACATTTTACTTGCTGTTTTTTATTGCAAGTTGCCCTATCATTTCGGCTATTTCGTATGCATGTGCGGCCTACTGGCTTTCCGCCGTAAACCTGGAATTAGACACCGATTTCGGCATCAGCACCGCTACAACTGGGATATTGCCAGGAGTGAATCATCATTTGCCTCCGTCGATGTCGAACAAAGGTGGCTTAGCGAACAGGGTTAAGGCGCTGTTGACTAAGGCTTTTAACTTCATGAGTCGTAAGGGTCTCACAAAGGTATTTCTCCCTACAAGTCGTGAGGATCTTGTAGGTGTATTTTCTCCTTAGGAATTGTGAGGATTCCTAAGTGTTTGTTCCTCTGTAAGTCGTAAGGATCCTACAAGAGGATTTTCTCCTTGTAAGTCGAGAGGACTTATAAGGGTTGTTCGTCATGCGAACATATCCCCAGTCTCGGATGGGACATGATTAGGGAAATGTTTATTGGCGCCCGTGGATTGTATACAAGAGTCAGTATTGAACCACTTGTAGGGCAATCTCGGAAGTTGTGGGGGTTGCTCAAGGACAGGTTTAGGTCTCTGTAACTTAAGACTTTCAAATCTTATGAGCCGTGAGGGTCCCATAAGAGATTTCTCCTTACGAGTCGTGAGGATCTCGTAAGTGTATTTTCTCCTTAGGAATTGTGGGGATCCCTAAGTGTGTTGCTCCCTTGTGAGTCGTAAGGATCTCACGCGGGTGGTTTCTCCTTACAAGGTCGAGAGGACCTTATAAGTGTCTTTTAACGAGGTTGCGCCCTTTCGGGTTTTCACAAACACTCGCCGGTAGTCCTGCTGTTTTTACTCACGGAGCCCTTTCGGGTTTTCAGCCGTGCTCATTTTGCTTATGGACATACCGTTTTTATTTTATTTTTTATTTATTTCCTTCTTCTCTTTTTTTTTACGAGGTCGCGCCCTTTCGGGTTTTCACAAACACTCGCCGGTAGCCCTGTTGTTTTTACTCACGGAGCCCTTTCGGGTTTTCATCCGTGCCCTTTTTGCTTATGGACATACCGTTTTTATATTTTTTTTATATTTTTTTATTCATCTCGTCAGCCTAAGGATGCTGCGACAGTAGTTTAAAGACGTTTCGGTCCGCTATTAGTTTAAGGACGTTTCGGTCCGTCATGGAGAAGGCCGGCTACTGCTTATAAAGCTTGAGCTTAGGAAGATAGCGAGCAGACATAGTCGTCATCTACCATTGACCTAGGCTGTGGCTCATTAAGCGTAGTATTTTTTTAGGAAGCGACCATTTATTGGCCTGAAAGTCCTTTCACCGTGCATGTCCATGAGTAGATATTCCCTACCCTGGTAGACCTTATCTATGATGTACGGGCCTTCATAGTTTGGCTCGAATTTTCCCCGCTTGGTGCGATTGGGGATCATGGACCTTTTGACCACTAGCACGAACTTGCCATGGAGGAATGTCCTCGGCCGGGTCAATCTTTCATATGAGCGCGTCATCTTTGCTTTATAAGCTTCCATATTTTGTTGCGCTATGAGCCGGGTCTCATCGAGGGCATCTTGCTCCTCAAGCCGAAGGTTAGCATTTTCTTCATCTGTTAGCTCGTAGTGGACTGCCATTCATAGAGAGGGTAACTCTATCTCGAGGGGGAGTACTGCTTCTGTACCGAATACCAACGCGTACGGCGTTGTGTTTGTGGCCGTCTTAAACGTAGTTCGATACGCCCAGAGAGCTTCTTGTAGTCTTTCGTGCCAGTCTTTCTTATTTCTTGACACCGTTTTCTTCATGATCTTCGTCAAGGTCTTGTTGAAGGCTTCAGCTAGACCATTAGCTCGTGGATTATAAACCAAGGAATATCTCCAGTCTATATTGTGTTGCTGCGCGAAGCGACTGATCTTATGGCTTCTGTAAGCTTGCCCGTTATCGGAGATGATCCGTCGTGGAGTTCCAAACCGATATAGGACGTGCGTCTTGAAGAAATGGAGGATATTCTCCGTCTTAACTTCCCTCAGCGGTACTGCCTATGCCCATTTGGAGAAGTAGTCAGTCGTCGCCAGGATGAAACGATGTCCCCTGGACGATGCTGGTTCGATGGGGCCGACTATGTCAGTTCCCTACATTTCGAATGGCCAGCTAGCCATCGTTGGATGCAGTGGATTTGGATGCTGATGGATGAAGTCCCCATGAATTTGGCATGAGTGGCATTGCTTCGCATATTCGAGGCAGTCCTGGATCATCGTGGGCCAGTAGTAGCCCATCCGTTTGATCTTCAACTTCATCTTTGGGCCTGCTTGGTGAGAGCCGCAGAGTCCGTCATGAACTTCCTGGACGACCCTTTTCGCTTCGTCAGGTCCTAAGCATCTCAGCCACAGAGAATCAAATGACCTCTTATACAGAGTATCATTGACGAAGGCGAAAGACAGAGCTCGTTTCATGAGCTGATGTCTTATGGACGCTTCTTCAGGCATTCGGTGGGACTTAAAGTAGTCTATGAAGACTTCCCTCCAATCCTCAGCCTTTTCCCGGTCTTCTATTTGCAAGGTCGTCTGTTCAGTCGCTCCCTTCTGTTCGGATGATTCCGGAGATATTCCTGCTGGGGCAAGCACCCGACGGCTCTGTATCATGATTATGATGTCATCGAGGTTCTCATCAGCCAGTTCCTTGGCGAGCTTGGCCAACGCGTCCGCTTTGCTGTTTTCCGCGCGCGGTATGTTCTCCAAAGTGTAAGAAGGAATTTGGGTCAACAATTGTTGCACCTTTTCGCCGTACTTCACCAACTCCGGTTTGCACGTTTGGTAGTCGTCGTTTACTTGACTAACGACTAGCTGGGAATCTCCATATATGAGGAGGTTTTCAATTCCCATGTCGATGGCGATCTCGAGACCTGCTATCAAGGCTTCATATTCGGCTTCGTTATTCGTCCTCGGCTCTGTCAAGGAGAAAGCAAAGCGCATTATCCCTCCTTGTGGAGTTATGAAGATAAGGCCTACCCCCGATTTGATTATAGGGGTACTCTGTTTGCGTTTCTTCATGGAAGATGCTCCATCGAAATAAAGCTCCCATCGGGTATCACCATCGTCGATCGCATCAAACGCATGTTCGTCTGGAAGATCGCAATTTTAAAGAGAATCGGCGGGTATCGGATGCTCAGCGAGGAAGTCGGTGATGGCCTGGCCTTTCACCGCCTTGAGAGGCTGATAGGTTATCGAGAACTCCATCAAGAGCAGGGCCCATTTAGAGAGTCGACCAGTCAGTATAGCCTTCGACATCAAATATTTAAGGGGGTACACCTTTGAAATGAGATGGACCTCATGCGCCAACGCATAGTGCCTGAGCTTTGTTATCGCGAAGATCAATGCCAGACAGTGTTTTTCAATTGGGGAGTAGTTGCTTTCTGCCCCCAGTAGAACTCGACTTAAGTAGTCGAGTGCTCTTTCCTTCCCTTGATCGTTCTCTTGTGCCCATAATGCGCCCAAGGAGCCTTCGAGAGCGGTTGTATAAAGAATGAGGGGCTTTCCCTTGACCGGAGCAGCCAACACCGGCGGGTTCTGCAGGTATTGTTTGATCTCGTCTAGCGCGCTTTGGCATTTTTAGTCCCAGACGAACGGGGTTCCCTTCTTCATTAGGTGGCTGTAAGGACGGCACTTTCCTAAAAGGTTGGCTATAAATCGCCGTATATACGCGAGCTTCCCTTGGAGAGACCGCAGCTGTTTGATAGTCCTTGGCGGAGGCATTCCCATGATCGCCTTGATCTTTGACGGATCTATTTCGATACCCCGGTGTCGGACGATGAATCTTAGGAATTTACCCGAGGAAACCCCGAATGCACACTTAAGAGGGTTCATCTTCAAGTTGTATTGCCGAAGGCGTTGAAATACGGTCTTCAAATGCTCGAGATGTTCCTCGTATGATTTACTTTTAACCACGAGATCGTCGATATAGCATTCGACGATTTCGTGTATAAGGTCATCGAAGATTTTCGTCATGGCCCTTTGGTAGGTGGCACCGGCATTCTTTAAACCGAAGGGCATCACCTTGTAGCAGAATATACCCAAAGCAGTCCTGAAGGCGGTGTGCTTCTGGTCTTCAGGATGCATCTTTATCTGATTATACCCTGACGAGCCGTCCATAAAGGAGAAAACCTCATGAGTGGACGTGTTGTCTATCATCAGTTCGGTGACTGGCACTGGGAAATCGTCCTTCGGGCAGGCTTTATTGAGATCCCGGAAGTCCACGCATATGCGCAATGTCCTATTTTTCTTCATCGCCATGACGATGTTGGCAATCCATTCAGGGTATTGAACTTCCTGGATGAAGCCAGAATCGATCAGCTTCTTGACCTCGGCATTGATACTCATCTCAAGCTCGAGCCGCATTCTTCTCGGCGCCTATTTGACTGGTTTGACGTCCAGAGATATCGCCAATCTGTGCACAGCAATTTCTGGATCTAGTCCCGGCATTTCGGAATAGTTCCACGCGAAGCAATCTTTGTGTTATAGAAGCACGTCCTTTAACGCGGCCACCCTTTCTTCAGATAGCAGCTCGCTGATGAATGTCGGCTGCGGGTCATTCGCCGTTCCCAATTCAATTTTCTTAAGGTTATCTGCAGTGGTATGGATTCCATCTTCCAGTTCTTTTGGCGCAGGCGGGAACTCTGAGATTACCTCGTCGTTGCTGTTTTCAAAGCACCGGGGAAGGTCATCCATGTCCTCGGGCTCTTCTTTTGATATCGTTATCACGTGACAAGTACGAATTCGCTTCCAATCCCAATGCGGAACTGGTTCTTCTTTTGTGGCCTTGGGCTCGTGCTTTTGTGGCGGCGCTACCCTCCAGTTGTCGGACAGAGCGAACTTGCCAAGCTGATACTGATCTTCGACCCAATTCTTGAAGGTGAAGCAGTCCTCGAGAGGGTGCCCTACCACTCGGTGATAAGAGCAATAGTCTGGGTGTGAGACCTCGCCTGCTTGTTCGGGGTGTTTAGACTCCGGCAGTGTAAGCATCTGATGTTTTAGAGCGAGGTTAAGTATCTTCTTCGTCTTGTCCCGAGGAAACGAGTACGCTCGACCCATTTTCTTCATAAGGGATAGATCAATAACGCTCGACTCCCGTTTGCGTGGCTTCATAGCCCTGCTTTGTTGCTGTTGAGCGCATTTTTGGCCTTTCGACTTATTTCTGCTTTTGCGTCGAGCCTTCTTTATAACAGGTTGACAAGGAGCGGCATTTACATCTTTCACGGCCTGTTGGAGAAGGCGTTGCGTTTTGGCTTTCTCGTAGATGACCATTTCGCGCTTATGATCGTCCCATACTTTTTGACCCGCTTCCTTTATAAGCTTGTCCATTTGTTCTTCGAACGACGGACTGGGCACTTTTGCATCTGGAACTTTCACTGTCTCAGGATTAGCGTCCTCCCATTGAGCATCTGCTTCTTCATCGAAGTCATACATGACATAGCAGCTGTTTAGTAGCTCTCGTTTCTTTGACCGGATGTATCCAAGTCCTTTTGTCTCCATTCTCCCATTAGGCAGTTTGCGTTGAGTCCCGAGAACGTTCCAGATTTTGTCATAGAACTTGGCTTTTTGAACGGTCTTCTTGAAGGATATCCCCTGGCGTTTCAGCAGCTTTTTCAAACCTTCCGTATAATATCTGGGAAGACGGATGGGTTGAAGCCTTTCGAGCGTAGGATCCGCGCCATGCCAGATTTCTTTCTCCACTTTGGTTTCTTCAGAGCGGTAGAACAGAATTACTTTTTCGCTTTCTCGCCTGGGAGGGATATAGAACATTCGCAGCTCTTCTATACTGTAGATATCAAGCGCATCCAGTTCCTTACGGTGTTTAAGCGGCACCATGGCGACTTGTAGACTTTACTCTTCATCAGCGGACGTTTGTATTGAAGGTCGAGCAGGGAATACAACACGGACTTCATCTTTCGAGTCGCTACCAAAGATTAACGTAGGAGTAGATGGCCCTGGCTTGTTTTGTTGGGACGGACCTGAATAAACTATCTCCTCTTCCTCCTCGGTATCACTGCCGAAGACAGGGATGGTGGCATTGGCTTTGTTCTCCGGCTTGTGACACCTTTCCGTGTCTTCGAAATTCGGTAAGAAGTATTTGGCATCTTCATATTTGCGGACTTCGTTCACGGAAAATGGATTCAATTCTCCCGCCACGGTATACTCGAGACCATCCTTAGCGTATTTCATACACTGATGTTGTGTAGAAGGGATGACGTTGTACTCGTGTAACCACGGTCGGCCGAGCAAAGCGTTGTAGCATGTCTTGGCGTCTATGACATGGAACTTAATGTCCGTGACGAGTAGCCCGAAGCGTAGCGTCAGTATCACAGACCCAAGGGTTCTTGATGACTGGGAGTCGAACCCGGAGATGGTGATCTTGTCCCGAGCAAGGTGCTGGACGCTCATGCAGATTTCTTTTAACACCCGCACATTGAGGAGGTTAACGGAGGATCCATTGTCGATCAGGATTTTGCCTATCTTTATATCGTGACAGTATCCTGAGACATAAAGGGGGCGATTGTGTTCGCACGTCCCGAGGAGAAGGTCTTCATCACCAAAAGCGACATCGGCCGTGTGCACTTCCTCCAATTCATCCTTCATCTTTTCCTCGGCCAGGAAAGCTTGGAATTGCTCCGGATCCTGTAGTGCCTTGATTAACGAATCTCTCGCCTCCTTTGATAGCAAAAGGGCGTCAAGAATGTTGAGCTGTGAGGGTAGCTTCCTCAAATGCGCTAAGACGTTGTAATCCACCTACTTCTCTTCGGCGGGTCCCTGGCACTTATCTCCTCCACAACTTGGTCATCTAAGACGATATCTTCAGAGACCTTTTCTTTCCCTTTATCTTTTCTGTTTGAGGGCCCGAGATTCTTTTCGGGGAGCGTGCGATTACGTAGCCGGATATTTTCACAGACCTTCGGCTCTTCTTCTTTTCCCGAGGTAGACTCTCTAAAGAGAGGGCCAAGCTCCAGCTCCTCATCAGAATCGCTCCCGAATGTAGGAACTTGTGACTCGCCGATGCTAACCATGTGACAATTGCCGGTAGTTCTTTTAAGCCCTTCGGTTGTATTTCTTTGCTCCCGACGAGTTTTACGCTTTTCCCGCTTAAAGCGTTGCCGATGAGCAACGTATCCTTGCCACCATCTATCGAAAGCTTTGCACTCTTGAGTGGGATGCGAAACCTTCTGATGATATAAGCAATAGGAGGGGTGCATTTCTATTTCACCGGTAATTTTTCCTTCGGAGGATGGTAGCTTCATACCCATTGATATGGCCTTAGCAAACCTTTTCCTCATCTTGAATTGTCTTTTGTCGATAGTGGAGGTATTTTGCTCCAGCGGGATCGTCTCAGCTCTTTCATCAAGTCGCTGGCGCTTGGCCCTTTCAAATATGACCGCCTCACGTTCTCGATCAGCTTTACTTTTCAACCGAGCTTCATTAAGGAATGCGTCAATTACTTCATCTGATGGCCCCAGAATTTTTGGTTCATGGTCTGCCCCCAGCGTCCCAGTACAAGGAGTCTTATCATCGTCCATGAACGAATGGGAAATCACATGACAGCTCGCCACATATTCTTCAGATTCATCAGATGAACTTTCTCCCTCATCTTCCTCTTGAAAGACATGATTGAGGAACTCTTGGAAGGTAATGGGAGTCCGTGCCTTCTGGTTGTATTCCTCCAGCACGTCAATTTGTTTTTGCAAGTCCGTGCGCTTGTCTCCAGGCTTCACGGGCTTCTTAGATTTCTTCTTCTTCTTTTTCAAAGATTTTGACAGCTGGTTGCGAGTGCTTAGGCCACCATCATCGGTCTTTGGAGTTGTACGTGGCTTCAACATCCCCTCAATGATCTGCAGTTCCAACGGGTTCTTCCACCTAATCGCTGGACCTGTCTGAAGATCGTTTAGCATCCTCTTTGTCTTGGCCGATAATACAACCTCCTAAGGAGCTTTTTCAACGACGGAGCATGTTGCCCCCGGCGTATTCATCCCCTTAGAGGTGTGGGGCTGCAGGGGATTCACCTTCCATTTGTCAGATAACGCGAATTTGCCCTGCCGGTACTGGTTTTCAAGCCAATTTTTGAAAACGTAGCAATCTTCGATCGGATGGCTCAGTACTCGATGATAAGGACAGTAGTTGGGCTCATTGACATCACTTGGTAGCAACGGACGTTTTGGATCCGACAGATTTATGAGTCGGTTGCGCAACGCCATCTCGAATAGCCTTTTCGTTTTATCGCGGGGAAAAGAGTAAGAACGTCCTAGCCTCTCCTCAAGGGCTACGTACGGACGCATATTATTTTGATGAACAACCGGTTTCGAGTCGCTCGGTTGTTGTTGAGCATTAGCGACAACGATCGTTTTTCCCTTCCCTTTGTCATTTCGGGAGTCCGGCTTTGGAAGAGGAGGTTTATGGCCCATCTGATCCATTTGCGCTAGCTTGTCAATCAAGGCCTGGAAGGTAGTCGGCTTGAAAAACATCATAAATTGCGAGATGGTTGCTTGCGGATCAAGGGTTCCCACAAACATACCCACTGCGGGAGCTTCTTCAATGCGCTGCTCGCACTTCGACCATAAGTTCCGCCACCGTATAGCATATTGAACCCATGTCTCGCCTGGCTTTACTCTGGCATTAATCAGTGCCGTCATCGGGGTGCGTTCACTGGCACTTGCAAAACGCTGAGTAAACAACAGCTCCATCTCCACGAAGGTTTTGATAGAGTCGTTCGGGAGCTCAGAGTACCACTCAAATGCCGTATCTGATAAACTTCCAACAAACTGGCGAAGCAACAGCTTGTCGTCACCGCCGGTGTTGCCGCAGAGTGTCCTGAACTGGGCAACATGCTGGTGAGGATTGCCCGTCCCCTTGTAGACATGGAACTTGGGAATTGTGTAACCCGGCGGGTACTTGATTTGGTCGTACCAACTTGGATATGGCCGCCCCGTTTTTACGACCTGGCCGGCTGCTTCAGTCGCATGATGAACCCGTATTTGCTGGGCTATGTACTCGTCCAAATCAGCTTTAGAGATTGTATCCTCCTTAGCCGTCGACAAAGCTGGCGGAGGATTTAATGTCTCTCCCCTATCGTCTCCAAGGACGATCGGGGCTCTTCGGCCGGAGGATCTTGTTGTATCATCATCCCTACCATGTCTTGGAAGAGGAGGCCCATACGCAGTATGTTGGCTGCTTGTTCAGCAGCCTCTTTGTCCTTCTTCTCCAATATTCGACGAAGGAATTCGGCATCGGTTTCTTCCTCCTGGCGTTCATCCGAGGACGTTTCGGGGTTTTCTTTTGGCCCAGTAAGTGCGGCCATAGCGTTCATCATCTCCTAGAGCTTCTGTTGCTGCTCCTGCGCCTTGGTCACTGATCGCGTAAGCGGTCGACGACCCGTAAATATGCGACTATCCTCTTTACCAGACGCCACATAGACGGTATGAACTACAATGCCCCCTGACTTAGGGCGTTTGGGTTCACCACCTCTGATATTCGTCATCAACGCGGGGGTTTTCTGTGGCCTTCTTCTTTTGTAGGCCATTGAAGTTGAAGGGGTCGTTGCAGTGGGCACCCTAGCGATCGTTGTCCCCTGCAGTTTAATAGGACGGTCTTTTTCTTTTTGCACCTTCGCCTTCTTTTGTTGACGAGAGTGATCTGGGTCGATCACGGAGTCTTGAACCCTTCGTCAAACCTTGTATATTTTTTAGGACAGCCGTTGAGGGGGCTGTTCTTGCTTTGTTTCCAGAACTCTCTCCGCGGGCGGAGGAGATCTTTTCAGTGTAGCGGTTGGAGAATTCTTACGTACCCTCCTCAGCAGTTCAAAGCTGTTCCCAGTTGGAACAGCAGCGTTGACTTCCACCACTGGAGCCGGTGGAGTTAACCCTGAGGGGGAGTTGCTCCCTGCCTTCCACACTCGTCGCCAATGGCAACGTCGAGCATGACGAGCCGTTGGGACTGGCTCGGAGATTGAGACAGCTTCTTTTTGCCCCCTGTCTGAATGAGGCGCCGCTGGTGTTAACCTCTCAAAAACTGAAGTTGTCTTTTGAGGGATGATATTCAACCTGTCGAAGATAGATCCTCGAGCAGGGGCAGGAGCAGGAATCATCAGTCTTGAAAAGACTGACTCTTTGACAGGGGAAGCCGCCTTGACGACTTCTGGAGCAGCAGTTATTGCCTTCCTTGGGACAGCCAATTTAGAGTTCTGATCCATCCTGGCAAAAACAGAGGCTGTTGGTTTGGTAGTGGGCGACCCGTTGACAGGGGCCGTCATAGCGGTGAGCCGGTCGAAGACCGACTTCTTGTTCACTTCCGATGCAGGTATTGGCATAGAGAAGCTTGTAGGTGGGATCATGGTCCCGAAAAATAGGCCGGTGGTGGCCTGGGTCACCTGGTCTACCGGCAGAGCGAGGAAGGAAGCCGCTTGGGGTCCATATGCTACACCTCCGGGGGAGGTGGAGCGTCCGTTGCAGTGGCACTTCGAGCAGTTGGTGCAGTTAGAGGCCATTGATGCTTGAGTTCTGCGCCAGGCAAAAGACCAATCTTAGTAACTTGAAATCCAAAGGCAACCATTTAACAAACCGTGATTGGTTCACGAGGACGACACACGAAGTGTGGAGTGGAAAAAGGAAAAGGTCCCACCGAGCGTGCCAGAATCTGTTCCCCTCCGAACGGCGGCCGCGACGCGAGGACGTCTGGCCTGAGATTCGGGGCAGATGCTATTTGGTTTTATCCGTCCACCTCTCCGAAGATGCCAAGTTGATTTATGGCACCGTGTATCGGAGGTTTAGACGGATGCATCCGATGTAGCAGACTTCGTCAGATTCCCCCTCGCTTGAGGGGTTTTTGATTGTGGGGACGCTCTTCCCTGCAGGCGCAAGCCCCTGCAGTTAATTACGCTACCGCATCGCGGTAACAACTTTCTCCTGCTCCAGAATTTCACTTCGTGTCGTGTGTGTTTGTTTTGTTTTGTGGTTGCCCGTGGATTGTATACGGAGACTGAGTAATGCCGTCGCCCGTAGGATGTGGATTAGTCCAAATCCGTATTTACTTAGATTTGGGTTTGGTGTTTTTAGTTTAAGGATACGTTAGCCGTGCTTGGGGATAAGATCAACTTAAACGTTCGTTAAGGATACGTTAGTCTCGTTTGAGACTAAGATCAACTTAACGTGGTGATCCGTTTAGTATATGGCCGTCGGGACTCGTCACCTCTCTAACGTCGTTGAAGGATTACAACGACAGGTGTCAGAGGAGTTCAGAGAGGTACCCTTGAACCAAAGTTGATTTGGAGTTTTATAGTCCATTTGAATGTTTAAGGATGCGTTAGCCGTGTTTGGGGGCTAAGATCAACTTAAACGGGATCGTTTAGATCCGGCAAGAGAGCATTTGGAGGCTCTATTGTTCCAGTTTAGGGACGTAGTGGTCCATAGGTAGTTTAAGGACGTTGCGGTCCATTGCCAGTTTAGGGACGTGGTGGTCTATGTTCCAGTTTAGAGACGTGGTGGTCCGTATTCCAGTTTAGGGACGTGGTGGTCTATGTTCCAGTTTAGGGACGTGGTGGTCCATCGCCAGTTTAGGGACGTGGTGGTCCATATTCCAGTTTATAGACGTGGTGGTCCAATATTAGTTTAAGGACGTTTCGGTCCACGAGTTTAAGGACCCCGCAGTCCAACATTAGTTTAAGGACGTTTCGGTCCATCATTAGTTTAAGGACGTTTCGGTCTACGAGTTTAAGGACCCCGCAGTCCATATTGATGTGTGGTTGTCGGGACCCGTCACCTCTTTGACATCGTTGAAAGATTACAACGATAAGAGTCAAAGGAGTTTGGATATGTACCCTTGAACCGGTCGTAAATTGATTTAGGAGAGCAATCTTGCTCAGTCAATTTAGTTTGAGGACTTACGGCCATGATTGGGCTAAGTCCAGTTGAAAAACATTCAACGCTTTTTATTTGTTTTTGGTCTGTTAGACCTGTGCTAGGGCTTGGCCCATTTTTAAATAATGCATTGCATTATTTTCTATTTTTTTTGTTTGGGCTCTGCTCATGAAAGATGCAGAGTATCAATTTATTCTGGGCTCTGCTCATTTATGAATGATGCAAGGCATCTACTTTATTTGGGCTCTGCCCCTTTTAAAATGCATAGCATTTTTATTATTTCGTTTGGGCTCTGCCCATTTATAAATGATGCAGAGCATCAATTTAATTAGGCATGCTTGGTCTTTTTGATTTGGGCTTAGCCCTTTATGAAATGCCTTGCATTTATCAGGCGCTTTGCGCCAATCAGAGAGCGCAAGCGCTTGTAGTGTTGACACGTGTCACGCAAGCGCTGTGCGCTGCGCTAATGCGCTGCGCCTGCGCTGCTGACACGTGGCGCGCTCTGGTGGCTTGCGCCAATCCAGGAGTGCAACAGCGCAGTTTGCAAGTTCAAGGCACTATAATTTGAGAATCTTTTAGATTCAAGAACCAATGGTTCATAAAAGAAGTGCAAAGCACTATTCGTTTTCTTGATCTAATTTAGATCAAAGAAAAATAAGTTTTTTCTTTTTTCAGGAACCAAAGGTTCATAAAAAAGTGCAAAGCACTGTTCTTTATTTTGTTTTTCTTGTTTTAAAGAACCAGTGGTTCATAAGAAGTGCAAAGCACTGTTTATTATGTGAAGATCATTGATCTTGTTTTTAGATCAATGATCTATTAGAAGAAATTTCTTCTATTTTGTGAAGGTTTTTACCTTTTTCTTGAAAACTTTTTCAGAGTTCTCTCTGTTTGAAGCTCTTGATTTTTTCAAGAATGTTGATACTTTTGAATTGAGGTCTAGGGTCCTTTTTATAGTGCTCATAAATTAGTTAAATTTGTTAAAGATATCTTTCTCTGAGTGATTTGGGGAATTTCCCCCACCGTTGGATCTTTGATCCGAAGGGCTTCTGTTTTACAGAAGAAAATCTTCTTGTTTAAACAAGAACAGAAAGATTTCTTTAGAATCTTGATTCTGTTTGGCGCAAATGCCCCAGCGCGTGACACGTGTCAAGCAGCGCACAGCGCAGCGCAACTGCGCTAGCGCATCTGCGCTGACACGCGTCACGCAGCGCAAAGGGCAGCGCAACTGCGCTAGCGCATCTGCGCTGACACGTGTCGTGCAGCGTAGCGCTTGCGCAACTGAAACGTTCCTTCCTTTAATTTTGCTTTAAATAGAGCTTTGCTCTGATTGGATGCGCTGCTTTGGGCGCTGCGCTGATATATCTGCGCCTGACACGTGGCGCGTTGCGCGCGGCGCAAAGAATCTGAAGCGTTGCTTCATTTATTAAAGTTTAAATTTTCAAAGCAAAGCTTTGCTCTGATTGGGGGAAGATGAAGCGTTGTTTCATCTCCTGCCTTGGAATTTGAACAGAGCTTTGCTCTGATTGGGGTAAACAGTATTTTTGATATGTTGATTATAGTTAAGGTCATGAGTGCTAGGGGTAAAAACCATATCGGGAGTTTCAAGAGTTGAAATTTGCAATGAGATTGCATACCTTCTATGTGATAGTAGGATCCCGATTCCACTGTGAGCAAAAGTTGCTCCCGGGAAAGTTTTGCACTTCACAATTAGCTAACTCATTAGGTGTCTAGAAAGGTGTCAACGGGGCTACGCCTCTGGGAAAATGAGGTTTATTTTAATTAGGTCCGTGCGAAAGTACGGAAAACCTCCATCAGAAGTACTGGCACTAGCCTGGCTGAACGGTTAGCGAAGTTGTAGAATGTAATTAATCCTGGCTAAATTTTCTTTTTAAGGTTTGAAGGAAAATTTGATAAATAGCAGTGGGAGACATCGATTAGACAAGATAATAACCAATCTGATCTTTGCAAGAGCTTTCGCTGAGTGTATTCTTTTCTCTCTCCTAATGGCAGATAACCATGACTGGACTTAAGCTACTGTTAGAGAAAAATAAGCTTACCGGACCGAATTATAAAGACTGGTTGATGAACATTAACATTGCTCTCACATATGATAAAGTATCATATAATCTCACCGCCTCAGCCCTGCCCACCCCTGGCCCTGAATCTTATGTAGCGGATAAGGAGATCCACAAAACGTGGGATATTGACTGTGCTACTGCCAAATGCCTCGTGCTTGCATCGATGGACAATACACATCAAAAGCAGCACGAGGAGATATATGTTCAATCCATCTTTCTCCATACAAATGAATTGTATGGGGAGCAATCTCGTATCCTACGATACGATGCGTCTTAAAAGCAGTTTCAGATGCGGATGGCTCATGGCACACCAGTAGGTGACCACGTTTTGAAGATGATCTCGAATGGACAATAGACAGCGAGCAATATACTGATATTGTTCTACAGTCTCTTCCCTCTGCCTTTGCTCCATTCATAATGAACTTCAACATGCATAACATGGAGAAGTCACTACCTGAACTTCTCAATATGTCGAGAAATGCGGAGAGCGCGCTTAAGGCGAAGTCTCCCTCTCTGATTGTTGGACAATCTTCCTCTTCCGTCCCAAAAGCCAAGGCCAAGGGAAAAAATAAGAAACATCCACCAAACCGAGAGGTGGAATCAAAAAGGCATAAGGAAGAGACAAATCCAAGGTTGACAAGTCGAGAAAAGGAGAATGTTTCTATTGCAAGAAGACGGGGTATTGGAAGTGAAAATGTACCGTGTATATTGCTGATCTCAACAAGAAGAAGCATGGTGATGTTTCTGCTTCAGGTGTGTTTGTGACTGAAAACTGTTTTTCTATAAACTCTGCTTCCTCGGTATTAGATACCGGTTCGGGTTCTCATATCTGCAATTCTGTGTAGGGCATGAGAAATAGCAGAGTTTTGAAGACCGGTGATCACACTCTCCGAGTTGGAAATGGTTCTAATGAACATGCAGTTTCAGTGGGAGAGTATCACCTAGGGTTGCCATCGGGTTGTATATTGGTTTTGAACCTATGTTATTTGGTACCTAGCATGCTTTGTAATATAATATCCATTTCTTTGTTAGAAAATGAAGGATATCATTTTGTATTGCAGCATAATGTTATGAACATTAAACTAAATCAAGAGTTGATTGGTTCTGGTATACTTAATAATAGGATATACGTCCTAAATCAACACACAGTTTTCAACATACAACACACAAATAAAAGAAAATTTTCAGATATAAATGAAGCTTTTCTTTGGTATTGTAGACTTGGTCGTATTAACGAAACAAGACTAAACAAGCTTCATAAAGATGGATATTTAAATCCTTTTGAGTATAAATCTTATGCGACTTGTCAGTCTTGTATCAAAGGGAAAATGACCAAAACTCCGTTTACTGGACACGGAGAAAGAGCTACAGAGCTCTTGGGCCTCATACATAGTGATGAATGTGGGCCAATGTCTACACATGCGAGAGGCGGTTTTTCTTACATCATAACTTTTACTGATGATTTCTCGAGATTTGGTCATGTGTTTTTATTAAAGCATAAGTCTGAAGCTTTCGAGAAATTTAAGGAGTACAAACTTGAAGTAGAAAAACAAACTGAAATGAGCATCAAAACACTTCGATCAGATCGAGGTGGAGAGTATCTTAGTACAGAGTTTTTGAACTTCCTAAATGAGAATAGGATTCTCTCTCAGCTCACCCCCCCTACACATTACAGCACAACGGTGTGTCAGAGCGGAGGAATCGCACCCTATTAGATATGGTACGATCCATGATGAGTGATACTGAGTTGCCTCTCTCCTTTTGGGGGCATTCATTAGAGACTGCAGCTTTTCTGTTGAACAAAGTTCCAACCAAGACCGTGTCTACCACTCCATATAAGATATGGTATGGGAAAAGACCATCTCTTAAACGAGTTAAGATTTGGGGTTGTCCGGCTTTTGTTAAAAAGCAGAATCCAGACAAACTCGAGACACGATCGGTCAAGTGTATATTTGTGGGATATCCGAAACATTCGGTTGGGTATCTTTTCTACCACAAGGAGGAACAAAAGGTGTTTGTTTCTCAGTATGTCACATTTTTAGAAAATGAGATTTTTCCAAATGATACTGATGGTAATGTGGTAGATCTAGAAGAGGTTCTAAAGACACAAGTTACAAATGACGACTTAGTTGAACCTGATGTTGCAACAGAAACTTATGAACCTCAGCAACTCCGTAGATCTGGTAGGACTTCTCGCCCACCGGAGAGATACTACGGTTTTCTCGTTGATGGTGATGGAGAAGATTTCATCATGGATGATGATGACCCTACCAGTTTTCAGCAAGCTATCACGAGTGATGACTCTATGAAGTGGCTGGATGTCATGAGATCC
Organism: Agapanthus africanus; assembly: GCA_030015575.1. NCBI lineage: Eukaryota > Viridiplantae > Streptophyta > Magnoliopsida > Asparagales > Amaryllidaceae > Agapanthus > Agapanthus africanus. Next base: position 355,664,644 of record CM057339.1, on the reverse strand, counting down.
GAAATGGAGTCTATGTACACCAACAAAGTATGGACTTTGGATGTTGTACCCTCTGGGGTAAAACCCGTAGGGTGCAAATGGATCTTTAAGAGAAAGAACGGTGTAGATGGGTAGGTGGAGACCTATAAAGCAAGGCTTGTGGCGAAAGGATTTCGTCAAAGACCAGGACTGGACTATGATGAAACCTTTTCTCCTGTAGCCATGCTTAAATCCATTCGGATCCTACTTGCTATTGCTGCTCACTACGACTATAAAATCTGGCAGATGGACGTTAAAACTGCTTTTCTAAATGGTGATTTAGAAGAATGCGTTTATATGGATTAGCCAGAGGGCTTCATTGATAGTGGGAGCAGCGGGAAAGCATGTAGGTTGCTTAAATCCATTTATGGATTAAAGCAGGCATCACGGAGTTGGAACATCTGTTTTGATGATTTTATCAAAGAGTTTGATTTCGTCAAAAATCCAGATGAACCTTGTGTTTATAAGAAGATTGTAGGAAGTACTGTCACATTTCTCGTATTGTACGTGGATGACATTCTTCTGATAGGAAACGATGTTCCTATGCTATAATTGGTCAAATTGTTCTTATCACAAAGGTTCTCCATGAAGGACCTGGGTGATGCCTCGTACATTTTGGGCATGAAGATCTATAGGGATAGATCTAAAAGGTTGTTGGGATTGTCCCAGACCAGGTACATTAACACCATCCTAAAGAGCTTTAGTATGGAAGACTCCAAGCGGGGTGCCTTACCCGCTAGTCATGGAGTCACTCTCTCCAAGGACTTTTGCCAAAAGACTGATGAAGATACAGCCCGCATGAGCATTATACCCTACACTTCTGCTGTAGGATCTATAATGTATGCGATGTTATGTACACGTCCTGATGTAGCTTATGCACTGGGTGTAGTAAGCAGGTATCAATCCAACCCAGGAGAGAATCACTGGACAGCTGTGAAGAACATTCTTAAGTACCTACGAAGGACTAAAGAAATTCTTGGTGTATGGTAACGGAGATCTCCAAATGGAGGCCTTTACCGATTCGAGCTTCCAGAGTGATAAGGATGATAGCAAATCTATCTCAGGGTTTGTATTTACCCTCAATGGAGGGGCGGTATGTTAGAAGAGTTCCAAACAGGATACCGTTGCAGACTCCACGATGGAAGCTGAGTATATTGCTGCAAATGATGCTGCCAAGGAAGCCGTCTGGATGAGGAAGTTCATCTCGTAGATAGGAGTAGTTCCAACCATTATTGATCCAATACCATTGTATTGTGATAATAATGGGGCTATAGCGTTGGCCAAAGAGCCCAGGTCTCATCAGCGATCCAGACACATCCTCAGGCGATATCATCTGATCCGGGAGATAGTTGATCACCGCGAGATCGAGATTCGAAGAGTAGATACAAAGAATAACACCGCGGATCCACTCACCAAGGCCCTCCCTCTGCCGCAGCATGAGCGACTTTTTGAGATGTTGGGTATGAGATACGCCAATAATTGGCCTTAGTGCAAGTGGAAGATTGTTGGATATATGTATGCCCTAGAAGCCATTATATGATAGTGTATATACCTGTGTGTGTGTGCGCGTGCGCGTATTCAGGGGACATTCTTGCTCGACATGATAGTATGCTATCTGTTTGTACATTATCTTGACATGTTCATTTGATTATGCTTCTTATTCTTTTGGTACATGTTGATAAAGCCCTTAGGATATTTGCTTGACTGCTGAGATTATAATGTGGATCATACTAGTGGGACATGTGTAGTTTATAAGTATATCCTTAAAATGTTCCTAGTTGTGGGTGTATCGAGACGGGGTATCGATATTTCCATAGTAGACTGGCGTATAGTTACTTGTCTCATATGATGGGCGATGGATGATCCCATATCCATTGGTGTGGTGACACCAAAGACCGTATACGGGTGCTTAGTGAGACTAGGTACACTGAACGGACTCACCGAGAACTCCTATGTGGTATTATATTTATCGTCGGATAGCAGTTCTTAGGTGACACTGGTACAGGTTAGTCTGTAGACCTAAGATCGTCATAGAGTCTTGTGTGTCCTCCCACTGTACTTTGATCTCCACCCTACCACGACTCTACTGAGTCGTGCAAACAGGTGGATTTTGGGTACAGTCCCGAGGCACATAGAGGCAATGAGCGATAGAAGGGTTTCGTCTCTCCCTGTATTGGGGGTTGATGTTGCGCTATGTACGATTGGCTATAACAGGAAGTCCCTGGCCATGGCTGATGAGATTTACTGATAAGTGTTATCAGTAGTTTCTCGATCTGTTAAGAACCATACACCGGCATGACTTATTGAGTTATTGGGATCGACATAACATCCCCAGACTCAATATGCAGCACATCTGACGAAGAAACCGGACTGTACGGTAAGTGTTTCCAGTTAGCTCTACGGGAGTTTTGACAGGTTCGCTTGTGTTTCTTCTGATCTCTCAATACCTGAGAGTCGTTACGTACAGCTTGTGCCACTGACGGTTTGTGGGTATGTGATGTGATCACTGCCTACTACTAGCGTATTGACGAGTCTTAGAGTCCCACAAAGGGGTCTCCTAGCTCAGGCGAAAAGATGTGAGGTGCATATGAGATATGCATGGGAGCTCGATTATATGCGTGTATTAGATACCGTATTTTAATCGGGCATATATATATACATGTATATATGTACATATATATATACATGTATATACGTACATACATACATGTATATACGTACATACATATATAGTTAAGATGTATGTACGTACATACATACATGTATATACGTACATACATACATAGTTAAGCATGTCATAATTCTCATTCACTTGGGATTATGTTGATTATTATTCTCACTAGAGTCAAGTTTAGCCATCATCTTCTTCTTCCTCCTTCAAGCTCTCTAGGGTTTCAAAAGTGAGGGAAGAACTTAAAAAGAAAAGGTTTTAAGTGAGATCAAAACCCACACCACCAATCTATACTAGTCTAGCCCATTAGTGTATGTTGTTTGCTCCACTTCTTCATAGATCAAGTGAAGCTAGGAGCTTGAGCAAAGGGACTTCATGGTGGATCATCGTGGACTTGGAAGGATTCAAGCGAACCGGTTCAAACCCTACTCGATCCAAGAAGTCACAAGAGACATACAAATGCGAAACATAAACTCAGTAAGAAACCCTGCTATCAATTCTTTATTTCCTGCTATCAATTCTTTATTTGAAGTTCGCGACTGGTTTACTTTGGCTGGTGAACTAGATACTCTAATTTCAAATAAAGCTTTTTCGCGCTCTTGGTCGGGCCTCTAACAAGTATCTAAAAATAATCTACAAAGGTTGTATTACTTACCTCTTAGTGTTAGACATTACTTAGTATGTGATACTATATGTTGTTACTCTAATTTTCTAGTTCGATTCATGGCTGGAATTGTTTAGCACTCCCTAAATTTTTATTATAGCATGTGTGATGCAACCCAAACCCTAAGATGGTGCTAGAGAATCCCTATAGGAGTGACCTCTTGGGGTTTGCGTCATCGTAATAACTTCACTATAGTCGATTATTTTGCTTTGCATCATAGTATTCAGTTAGGAATATCCTGCACGACATTCGATGAGGAAAGAGCCGAGACCCCTTCACAGGGAGTGACCTCTTTAGCAAAAGTTTACGTCACTATATATTTGTAAAACTACTCGATTTCTTCAACGATATCAAGTTTATTACGTTAATATTTTTTCGCCAAAAACCAGCCGTAGGCCTCCATCATTTCAGATTAGTATTACTTAGTATTCGTGATGCGTTTGTTGACCTAGTCAAGGCATAGTGTACGGTAGCGAAGTGGTACTTTTATATGCATTGTAAATGCGATTGGTTAGGACAGTCGTGCGGGCTTGTTGACCTAGTCAAGGGCACGTGCGGGTGGGTTTAATGCAATTAAGAAAATAACGGGTTGAACTTGACCAGCGGTTTATGGTTTGTTGACCTAGTCACGGTTATAAACCGTTACGGGCAAAAACCACATCGGGAGTTTCAAACATACAGGAAACTTGCCAGGCATGCGCATACCTTCTGGAGTGCGGTGACTTGTGTGGCTTTCATAAAGTTATCATGCGATGATAGTTGGATCCCGATTCCCACTGATGAGTAGGTGTTACTCCTCGGGTGATTTTCAGATGATCCTGATTGATTCTCCTTTTAGGGTTTGAAAGAGAATTCGAGAAAACGGTGGGAGCCATCCTGATTAGATAAAGTGATTAACTAATCTAATATAGGTTAAAGTGCACGCTGAGTATTTCTTTTCTCTCTCTCTCTTTGGCAGCGACCATGGCCTGACCTTAAAAAACTCATGAACCAAGTTAACTGAACTGTAACAACCCTAAACTTTCTGTACATTTTTTTTTCAAAAATACAGAAAGGGGTACTTGATCCTGAGCACAAGTTATAGGTTTGATTTGCTTTTGAACAACAAGAAAGAGCTTGTAGCTCATTGGTAAGACCTTGCACTACTGAACCAAAGCACCAGAGTTCAAATCCCATCAACCACACATTTTTTTTAAATTAAATTTTTTAATCTTTTAGAAGCCCAAGAGTCTAAATGTGCACTACACGTAATAGGGTAAGTTACAGAATAAACAAACATGACCACGAAGCTAGACCAATCATCAGGGACACGTGGCAGCAAGACGAGCCCCGACTCGGGCAGCGAAGCGCTTGAATCGGCCGGCGCCGTCGGGTCAACTCGGTCCGATCCCACTTTTTCTTGAACCCTCTGCACCCTTTGGCCTACCCCACTCCCCCTGCACTATTTAAATTCTCTGCAATTAACCCGAGAATTAAAATACCTCCATTTAATCCATTTTAATACAAATTTTTAATCCACCCTTTCACTACCTTAAAACCCTAATTTTTCCTATAAATACCACCCTCAAATCATCCCTCCTCACTCACAAATCCTTGCCCAAACTTTCAAGAAAAATTCCAAGATCCTTTTGTGTGCAAGTGGAGTTAGCAAAAGGGCGAAGCTCCGACGAACTTCCGACGATGAAACGACGTACCGGCACCTCCCACCTCTTCCTCCTTCTCTCTTCTAGTCTAATAACCTGTAAGTTCCTACTTCTTCTTCTTTTCTCAATTCTAAAAACATTCTAAACTAAAACCCGACGGAAGCGGAGTTAATCCGACTTCCGATTCGGTTTTTCCTTAAAAAGTTCTATTTTTCTTAAACACAATAATACCAAACTCTTATGTCATCACCATTAAACATTAACGAAGACAATAGAACAAGTTTGACATCAAAATAAAAATCGTAGCAAGTTTTATTCCATTTTTACATTAAAATACCTTTATATTTCATATAAACATGTTTATACCTTTTAATCGTATTACCTTAGAAAACTCACGAGATAATGACATACCTCCTCACAACACTCATATGTAACATAGTACGATGAAATTTGGGAACATAGATTTGGGAAAATAGGACTTTACGTATAAATACCTTCAACTATTAAAACATTTTTCTAAAAGAAATGTATTTTAACAAATCTTTGCAATTGCGTCTCTACAACCCATTTCGAGGAACCCGTTCGATATGGTGCGGATTATCCCACATTCTCGGACTTAGTAGAGTGATATGCAGACCTCCGTAAAGAGCATACGATCTCGAAAGATTTAAAATACAATTTTCTTTAGAAAATATGATTTCTATTATAAATAAAACTTATATTTTTAATAAATAAATATATATGTAATTAATATCAAAATATCTATTTTTAATATTTATAATATTTCACATTTCCAAAATTCAAGAAAAACATCTCATTTACAAGAAAATACCATACAATTCCAATATTACAAATAAATACCATATATTATGAAATTAGGTTTTATTCACTAGAAATGTCATGTTGATAAAATATACATCAATGAAAACTTTAAAGATGATAATAAAATACTTGAGGTGTATTTTAAAAATTATACAAAATTATTTTTACATAAAACCCCCTCAAGTTATACTAAATTACAATAAGGGCCCTAGTAAACATAGGTTTAAGCGGGACCAGTCTCTTGAGCCTCAGAAAGTCAGAGATATGGGTGCTTGCCTATTTAAGATAGACAACTTAACAAACGGTGTTATCAACACAGTAATTGTCTTTGAAAAAGACACAAATCCTGCCGTCCATGTGCAGCAGTTACCGATAGCACCAAAACATAATTCAGGATTCAATTTCTTTTCTAATTGTCTGACTCAGACTGAGTCTCGATATAATCAATCTGACTTGAATATGATTCAAGTATCAAACTACAATTCAACATGAATTCATGAATCTATATATTCAATATGTTCAATCTAATCAATATATATTGACTGAACCGAACCATGGATATATTCCATTTACATGTCCATCCATTATATCCGTTCCATTATTGATATCATAATTTTGGCAAGTCATCCATCTATACAATTATAATACAAGACAATACAATGCAAACAATACAATCAAGATATCGCGGGGTTTAAGGGGTAGACTGGTACGGAAGGTGTTAAAAGTGGCACGAGACTGTAACCATAATACACCTAACCTGAATTCAATTGCCGTTGTACCGTGGTTGAACGGTTCCTTGTGCTCCTTATACCTTAGTCCACGGGGAAAGTTGGACTCCTCTCGTATACACCGGCCTCTTCTGTACCAAACTACAAACAACTATGTTAACATAACAAACAACATTATAATAGTTATACTCTCTCTTTGTCTATAATATTTCTCTCTCCTTTTTGGGACTTACCGAGCGATTTGTTCACTGACGACATTCTCTTTCTTTTTTTTGGAATGTCGTCAGGTGATTCGGACTCACTGAGATCGAGCCCACCAGCGAGGATTTGGACCAGCTAGCTTTCGACCCAGAGCTTTAGATTCCTTGTACACATTTACATTCTGTATTTTCCATTTCTGTTATGCCACTGTTTAGGCATTGCTTTCCATTCCATGTATTTACTTTTCAGATGTATTGTAAAAAGAATGTTAATAAATAAAGTTGTTGTTCATTTACATCATGTCTCTTGTGTACATTACATTTTATATTGCTTAGATACGCTTAGCGTGTTTACTTCAGAATAAATACGTAGCGGCCTCGTCGCGTCCTCTACCCGTATATTGGGAAGCGGGACGTGACATGGACCTTCTTAAAATACTTTGACTATTGGATTGTCATTTAGTCGCATATATCATTGCCACTCCTACATCCCCCTTGCATTTTTTCATAACACTCCGTATCACTATGAAGATCCACATTTCTTAGATATTCCATCGTATAGTTACATACGAACTCAAGAAACTTGTTTTAGTTTGAGGATGGATTCTGATTCTGGAGAAATTGAATAGGATTATTCGGTTGTCTTTTCTCTTTACCTTCTCTCAGGTTGCGAGAGCTCCTAATGTTAGGAGAGTCCACATATTACGCTTATTAGATAGCCTTCTTCCAAACCTTGGGTTGATGCCAAAGGGTAAGGAAGAAAGAAAACCAATTAGCCTGAGTGTGGTGTACAGAAGGTAATAAGTAAAGACATAGAAAGGGATTAGGGTAAGGGCAACGGAAATTGCGACTACTATCATTCACGACGAAACTGCGTATACCTTTGACACTCCTACTTCACCTTTGCTTTTCTCCAGAACACTCTGTATCACTATGAAGATCCATATTGATTGGATATGCCATTGTATGGTTACATACGAAATCGAAGGAACTTGTTCCAGTTCGAGAATGGTTTCCGCTTCAGGAGAAATAGAATAAGAATTATTCAGCTGTCTTTTCTCTTTAACTTCTCTCAGGTTGCGAGGGCTCCTGATATTAGGAGAATACACCTATTGCGCTTATTGGATAGTCTTCTTTCAAACCATAGGCAGGTGTCGAAAGATAGGGAAGAAAGAAAACCAATTAGCCTAAGTGTCGTGTACAGAAGGTAATAAGTAAAGACATATAAAAGGATTAGAGTAAGGGTAAGGAAATATACGGTTACTGTCATGAAGCAGGATAGTGGAAGAGGCATTACTAGAAATACCCAGCTACCCCTTCGAAACATTTTTATGTTTCAGTCTTACCGTACAGTGTTAATTGAAAACTTTTTCCTAATTAGATTCTAATTCCAGGGTATGTATTTACCAGACTTGATTCTCACATCTGTACGGCGTTACAGATGCTGAGTGGGAGTAAGATATTGGGAATTGGGTGATTAGATCCTCTATATATCGGAATTCTTTGTAATTGGTGATATTTGAGAAAATAACCTGGGTTTTGCCTGACGGCAAATATTTGGTTTTGAATATCCGTTGTTATGCACCAATTTCAAAGTGATATATCTGTACATTTATTTTATAAAGTGAGATATAACATTTTGAAATTATGTCTATGATATTTACCTATATCAGTTGATGGTTAGGTAAGGAGCATTCAACAGCGGTGTAATTCTTCTTAACCATAGCACAGTTTTCAACCTACGACGCATAATGTTTTGAGTTATTAAACTCGGTGGACTTATACAGAATATTGTATGTTGTCCGGTGTCAGTTAGGACAAAGGGGTTGGTACACGTACTATATTCTGTTTATTCATAACTTCTCTAGTTTTAGACAAGTATTTTGTTGAAATACAAGATCCAGATTTTGAGAAGATATATGTATAAAAATAAAGTAGAGAACCATATGTTGCAAGTATCAGGATTCTTCAAGGTGATCGAAGATGTAGATACTTGTGTTTGGTATTTTGTTGTAAGTAATGGGTTTGAGAACTTGCTTCTTTTTCAGATTACACATACATGGGTACATTTCTTGATATGTAATACTGCTTGGCCTCCTTCCATTTAGTTGATATGCACTGGAAATGGCTGCATGTATTTTGAATCTGGTTTCAATTAAATTAGTGCCTTTGTTTCTATATTGGATATATAGAATGGATTCATATCTTAACGATATTAAGGTATATGGAGTTGTCCAGCTTATGCTTAAAATCAGAATCTGGATAAACTCTAGACACGTTTCAGTAATGGCAGTTTATGGGTTATCCCGGATTTTGACGAGGGTTAACATTCTACCATCTGGAAGATCAATAGTTATATTGTTCTTGACTCGCCACAGTTTTAGTAAAATGAATTCTTTTCAGAAAACATTAGTGGGAGTATGGTGGAACTGGAAGTTATTTCAGAACCACAAACGATTACTGAAAATTTAATAGAACCTAAAAATTCAATTGGATTCAACATTCCATTAGCCACTCCGCAGATTTGGTGGGTAACCTCAGGCATCCGAAAGGTACTTCGATCTCCTCAAAGACGATGACAGGAAGGTTTTTGATTACCCAAACTTGCCACTGCTGCTGTTCTAGACTATGAGATCTGGCAGGAGGATAAGTATAATGTCGTTCTAAATTAGCTTTAGAAGTGCACGTGTATATGACTCTGCCAGAGGGTTGTTGTAATCAGTGGAAGCAGCGGAAGTGTAGTGGGCAAGTAGCTTATGTATATTTATAAAATAAAGCAGGTATAGCGGAGACAGATCGTCTAGTTTGGATGTGACAGTCATAGAGTTTGACTTCTTCAGAACAACAGACGGACCTGGTAAGAAGGTAGTAGGGAGTGATGTCCTAGTTTTTGGATGACATGCTCTTTATAGGAAATGATATTCCTATACTACGATCGGTTATACTGTGGTTGTCACAAGGTGTTTTCTTCATATAGGATCTGGATAAAATATCAGGGATTCTAGTCACTAGATCTGTGGTTTTAGATCTAGATTTGGGAAGTGTCCCAATTTGGGTGGTGGTGTACCCGCAAGTGATAGAGTCACCCTCTCTAAAGAGATATCTTCTAGACTGATGAGGAGAGGGATTTGTATGATTGGCATGTCACTTACTTAGGCAATTGAGTCAATCATGAGATGTCAAGTACCACACCAGATATTGTTTTTACACTGGCTGCAATAAACATAAATTAATCCAATCCTGGAGAAACGTTGGGAAGCAGTTATGAACATAAGTGGATGTTCTTGGTATATGGTAACGGCGGCTTCCTTCGGGAGGCGGTTATCATTTTATGCTTCCAAGGTGACCTGGATGATAGAGTGGCTGTCAGAATTATAGTTTTCCCTCTTTTGAGGGGCGGTATGTTGGACAGGTGGTCCAAGCGGATACTGAGGAAGCCATGGCGCAGGATACTAATTAAATTCAGTGAATGATACGGTCTAAGAAGTTTGTTGGATTTGGAGTTCATTTGTGAACTGGGTCCCATCAGATATCCAGACAAATTCTAAGACAGGTATCGCTAATTTTGGGAGATAGTTTTTCTCCGCGAAGTTGAGATATAGAGAGATAAAGATAGAAACTTTGGAGTGTATTCACTCACTGAGGCTATTTCTCGAACGCGATAGTTTTGCAAACGGGCTTTGCGAGACTGATTAGTAGAGAAGTTGGGTGTTCGGTATCATACGGGCTGTGGGTATGCGACACCGTAATAATTAGCCTTAAGTGCAAGTGGGAAATTGTTGGCTATAGTGCTCTTAAGTCAATTATTGTAATCGCAGGCACACGATTATGATGATTGAGCGAGGACCTATACGGATAGAACAGTCTTACTCAAAATGATAATATGCTATCTGGTTTGTCTTTATCATCATGTACATGTATTATGTGGTATTACAGATCACTATTACATGTTGATAGAGCTCATAGGATTCTTGCTTGACTACCAGCATTATAATAACGATCATATACGTGGGAGCTGGGTGGTCTATAAGCACATCCTTAAATGACCCTAGTCGAGGGAGTATCGAGACTGGGTATCGATACTCCAGAGTAGACTAGTGTATATTTATCGAGACCCCGACGAGGGACGGTGGCTGGTCTCACAAGCCATTGGTGTCAGTTAGTCACCTAAGATAGTATGAAGGTGCTCATTGGGTTATGAGTACACTGGACGGACTCGCCGAGAACATGCTAGTTGGTATTATACCTATTGTCAGATAGCAATTTCCAGGTGACATGGGTACAGCTTAGTCTGTCGACCTGAGATCGTCATTTGTCTCGTGTGAGTTCCCACTGTGCTTTGATTACTACCCTACCATGGCTCAAAGGAGTCATGCAAACAGGTTTTAGTTGGGTATAGTCCCAAGCCACATGGAGGCAGTGAGCGGATCGTCGGGGATTCGTCTCTCCCGGTATTGGGGGTTGATGTCGCGCGGTGCACGGGTGGCTATCACCAAAAATCCTTGACCAAAGTAGTCGAGAATTACTGATTAGGATCAGTAGTTTCTCAGTTGGTGATGGGCTTCATATCGACACGAAATATCGCGTTATTAGGGGTCTGAATTTATCCACCCCCTAGACCCGATATGCGATACTCTTAGACGAATGGACCGGACTGTACAGATATTGTCACGGACAGGCTCAGTAGGGGTCCGGATGAGTTTGCTCGTCGGTCTTCCTTTCATTCAATACCTGGATAGCCATTACGTACAGCTAGTGCCGCTGACGTGCTTGTGGTTAAACCCACTACCACCGTATTGACGAGTGTTCCCCTTCGAATGGCGGCCGAGGCGCGTGGTCGTCTCGCCTGAGGTTCGGGGCAGATGCTAATTGGTGATATCTGTCCACCTCTCCGAAGATGCCAAGTTGATTTATGGCACCATGTATCGGAGGTTTAAACGGATGCGGCCGATGTAGCAGACTTCGTCAGATTCCCCCTCGCTTGAGGGGGTTTTGATTGTGGGGACGCTCTTCCCTGCAGGCACAAGCCCCTGCAGTTAATTACGCTACCGCATCGCGGTAACCACTTTCTCCTTCTCCAGATGGTCACTTCGTGTCGTGTGTGTTTATTTTATGTTTGGTTGCCCGTGGATTGTATACGGAGACTGAGTTATGTCGTCGCCCGTAGGGTCTGGACTAGTCCAAATCCGTGTTATCTTAGATTTGGGTTTGGGGGCTTGGGTTTAAGGATACGTTAGCCTCATTCGAGACTAAGATCGACTTAAACGTTTGTTAAGGATACGTTAGTCTAGCTTTTAGACTAAGATCAACTTAACGGGATCGTTTAGATCCAGCAAGAGAGCAATAAAAGGGGGGCACTGTTGTTTAGTTTAGTGACATTACGGTCGGTAGATAGTTTAAGGACATTGCGGTCCATGGGTAGTTTAAGGACGTTACGGTCCATGGGTAGTTTAAGGACATTGCGGTCCATGGGTAGTTTAAGGACATTACGGTCCAATGTTAGTTTTAAGATATTGCGGTCAAGGTTAAGGACCTCATAGTCCGTGGATTTAGGGACTCCACAGTCCGTAGTTAGTTTTAAGACATCCCGGTCAAGGTTAAGGACCTCATAGTCCGTGGATTTAAGGACTCCACAGTCCGATGTTAGTTTTAAGACATCACGGTCAAGGTTAAGGACCTCATAGTCCGTGGATTTAGGGACTCCACAGTCCGATGTTAGTTTTAAGACATCACGGTCAAGGTTAAGGACCTCATAGTCCGTGGATTTAGGGACTCCACAGTCCGATGTTAGTTTTAAGACATCTCGGTCAAGGTTAAGGACCTCATAGTCCGTGGATTTAGGGACCCCACAGTCCGATGTTAGTTTTAAAACATCTCGGTCAAGGTTAAGGACCTCATAGTCCATGGGTTTAAGGACCTCATAGTCCATGGGTTTAAGGACCCCACAGTCCGTATCAATGTGTGGTCATCGGGACCTGTCACCTCTTTGAAGACGTTGAGGAATTACAACGCCAAGTATCAAAGGAGTGAAGAGATGTACCCTTGAACCGGGGTGGATTAAATAGTCTTTGGCCCAATTTGGGATCAAGACCAATTAATTATGTTATGAGCCCATTAGCCCAGTTAAGTCTGAATTGAGGACTTATGGCCATCTTGGGCTAAGTCCAATCATGTTTGGAATATTGGCTTCCTGTTGGTCTATTGAAGGAAAGGCTTTGCCTCTGGCCATTTAGCCAATTGGGCTAACGTTAATTCAGCAGCGTTGAACACTGGGATCAAGTTAGTGTTTTAACGCTAAAAGACAGTTGGTGTTAAACACCATCAACGGGGGGTTCAAATTAGTGTTAAACACTAGAGCAAATCAGTGTCAAACACTAGCAGCAGAGGCTTCAAATTAGTGTTAAACAATAAGAAATTCAGTGTTAAACACTGCAAATAAAGTTCTTTGATTAGTGTTGAACACTAAGGCCAAACAGTGTTTTAACACTGGATTCAGGGGTTCCAATTTAGTGTTAAACACTAAGGCAAGAGGGGTCACGTGGTAGGACGTGAGGGCACCCTCCCTTCATTTGTTCTGCTGAGAATATCGCATCTTTTGGAGCATCACGTGCCATCACGTGACGGGCATTTAAATGCTTATATGTTAAAGCCTCTGCCAAGGGTCACGTGGGTGACGTGAGGCACTGCCTCAAACGGCCTTTTCTGTGGATCTTTTTGGGGGTCACGTGGTGACACGTGACCCTGCCTATATGTATGTTTTTTTAGAAGATCTGTTAATCCCTTTCAAGAATTAAATTCCTCGTAGGGTTGAACCCTAACAATAATTTTAGAGGAATTAAATTCCTATTTCCTTTTGAAGATTTATATTCTGGGATAGAGTTGAACTCTGAATTTTCTGTAGGAATTAAATTCCTCATATATGTGAAGAACTGAATTCTATCATAGGGTTAAACCCTAATAAAAGCTTTAAGGAATTAAATTCCCACTCTCTTTTAAAGAATTATTCTGAGGAATGAGATTCTGTCATAGGGTGAAACCCTAATTTCTTCTTTCTTAAGGGAGTTAAATTCCTGTTATTTTAACAGAACTAAGTTCTTAACTAGGGTTAAACCCTGATTCTGTTCATTCTGAAGGAATTAAATTCCCATAACATAGGGTCAAACCCTAATTTTATTTTAAAGGAATTAAATTCTTATAGTTCTGTGAGAATTAAATTCTCAAGCTTCCATTCCCTCTCTATGCTTTGGATCTGCATGGCAGGATCTCAACCCAATGAGAATTAAATTCTCAACTCAAAGGGAGATGTGCACTTTACAGATCCTCCACCAAAGAGAGAACTATGTTTTTCTGTTTTATATCAGAGTTAAACTCTGTTGAGAATTAAATTCTCTTTTCCTTTCAAAAAGCCTTCCCTTTCTTACCTAGGGTTTTCTTTTGCAGAAGATCCAAATTCCTCCAAAGTATCAAGGCTCTCTTCTTCTTTTTTATCTACGTATCGATCCTTCTGCCTCTATCTCTCTGTGTGTCTCTTGGCTCCTATTTATAGGAGAAGCAGCCGAATCAATTAGTTTTGGTGAATCTTTCATTGAGAGATTTAATTTGTATTCACCATTCGTTTTGGACCTTTGGATTATTAGGTGAATTTTATTCACCGTTGGATTTTAAATCCAGAAATTCTCCTTTATTATTTCGGTTAGATTTTAAGGGGAAATCTTTCCAAGTTCAGGCTTTTTCCACAAATAGATGATATTTAATCACCTTTAAATCTTTAATTAAATTGGTTCCTTTGGAAAGATTTGAGAGGTCTTTTCTCAGAATTTAATTCTGTTAACAGATAGGCTTTGAAAGCCGGTCACGTGTGGCCACGTGACCCTTGGTCACGTGTGGGCATGTGACCCCCTTGGAGCGAGCCCTCTTCTTCTTTTTGCGCTCTGCCTTCTGGCCGCTGCTTAGCCGTCACGTGCCACCACGTGACCCCTGGTCACGTGTGAGCACGTGACCCTTGTCTGGAGCCTTTTTCTTGATTTAACCGGAGAATGAGTATGCTGCTTTTGAGTGTCACGTGCCAACACGTGACCCTAGTCACGTGGGAGCACGTGACCCTTTCTGAAGCCTTTTTCTTTAATGTAGTTGGGAAACTGAATTTGCCTTGCCGATGCTTTTAGATGTCACGTGCCAACACGTGACTGCTGGTCACATGTGAGCACGTGACCCTTTTCTGAAGCCTCTTCCGTAGGCTTTCCTGATTTTAAATCAGGAAACAAATGCCCCCACAGCGTTGTTCTCACGTGTCTGCACGTGAGTGCAACGCTGTCACCTTTTGTGACCGTTGGATTCCTCTAGGGATTTGGGGAGATGAAACGTTTCCATCACTTCCTATAAATATTGGGGTCATTTCAGAGACGCCTCCACTTTGTTCATCTTCTTCCTTGCAAACTTTCTCTGAGAATTTAATTCTCTTCTTCCAGAGCTTAGTTCTCTGCCTTGAAACAACCCTCAGAGTTTAACTCTGTTCAAAAAGACCTTTCTCTTTAGGTAATGCTCTCGAATGAACGATGAACTCTCACATTCCTCTGGATTTTAAATCCAAAACAAGGGTTTTTACCCTTTTTTAACAAAGAACCCATTTTTCTTCGAGTTTCTTAACCAAAATACGAAACCATTTAACCTGCAACAGTAGATTTCTTAGGGTTCATATGATGATCCATGGAGTTTAACTCCGTTCACAGAAAAGGTTTTTGGGGAATTTAATTCCCTTTTCTTAATAAGGAATTTAATTCCTGTGAAGAACTCGGTTTCTTCCCATGGAGGCTTCTTGGGGTCTCTTGACCCGAGGTTGTCCTTCTGCAATTAATGAAACAGGAGCTTTGTAATGATATCTTCTGTGGGAATTTAATTCCCTTGATCCTGTTGGATCTGTTGTAGAGCCCGAGACAGATTTGTCCTCTAGGGGGAATGTGTAGGGTTACTTGAATCTCATTCTTTATTTAATGAGGATATTCCCTCTGTTTTATTATAACTGCTTGGTCTCATTATTAATGAGCCGTCATCTTGATTCTGTGGGGCCCATGTGTTTTGTAGCCAATGGTCCCAGAAAAATCTACTGTTGCTTTCTTTAACTAGTCTTCATGTTCATGCATGGATATATATCGTTGACTTTGCTTTTAACGGTCTTCTTTTATTGGATTTCAGGTACGATGGCTTCTGTTCCATGCTTTCCCTTTTCTCGCTCGGAGGCTGCTTTTCCTCAGTCACCATCTGATGAGGAAGCGATGGCGATGATCCGGGCCCATGACCCGAGCTGCACCAACCTACTTCAATGGGGATCTTGGTACAGTCATATTATTCAGGGTCGCCGGAGTTTCCTTTGCGCGGTACCGACAGAGCCCACTTTCCCATTCTTACCGATGGACCCTCCGAGAACGGTTTTTGCTGTGGAAATGCCCAACTGGACTCCAACGGGGAGGCTCGAGCCTTTGATGACCGATATTCCGAACCATCCGATCCCAGCCATAGATACCTTGGGGCGGCGTATTGGTTAGGGTGAGGCCCACCCGTGGGGGCAAATTTATAAGATAGGCCTTACTCCTCGACACCCTATGGGCTACCTCCTCTGGGCTCGCTACATCCTTTCTGCCCATCGTGCACGACTGCAGAAGGTCGGGCTTTATCAGGCAATATACGCGTCACTTTTCCATTATAAGTCCCCGCACGTCTGGTGGGTTAGGGCGTTCTTGAATCAATGGAATCTCCCCACCAACACTTTTATTTTAGGAGATCGCGAGGTCTCGATTTCTCTGGCAGAATTTTATGAAATCGCGGGATTGCCAATCAGGGGTGCACTGTATGAGGAGTTGTTGCCTCCTGACGAGTATGTCTTCGAGCCCGAGCCTGCACCGGTTGACGGCTTGTCTGTTGAGAACGTCGTCCGCCATAAGCGTCCCAGTTTGATCAAGGCGCTAGGTATCTTCGACCGATTGTTCACCGAATCCGAAGAGCAGGGTGTTACTTTCAAGAGATTCATTGCTTGTTTCCTTCGTGAGGACGTTGTGTCGAAGATAGCTCCGAAGTTTGCCAACATTGGAGACCCCTTTGGGTTTGGTCCGAAGAAGCTGCCGACCACTGAATCGAATCTACCCCAGTACTACATCCCTATTATGTCACCGACGTCTTTTGAATCCATTGTTGTTCCCGGCATGGACGAGGAGACGTTCTTCGTGGGGTTTGTTAGTGTCTGGCTCAGTTGGTTTGTCATTCCCATGCATCGTCGCTTTATGAGAGCTTCGGTTATCTACCCGGCTCATCGTATTGCTGAGGGGACGCGATTGGCTATCGGCATCCCGGCGCTGGCGCATCTTTATCATGGGTTGGGCACCGCAGCTAATACCTCTACTCCCGGCGTGGATGTAGTAAACTTTTCGCTTCATTATTTCACGTCCTGGATCGAAATGCATGTGCTGGGGGTTTTCGCTATGCATCAGAGGCCCGCGTTTTACGACGCCTATCCCTTCCCGCGACTTATGCGATTGGTGGGTGCTTCTGCCGCCGACCCGACTCAATTCGGGGCTATTCGGGTGCTGATTTCTCCTCACGCCGCCGCTGGCGGGCTGGTTTTTAATGATCGGGTCTTGTCTACTCCCTCAGGTCCAGTTCAACAACTCTGGGACCAGTCGAAAGACAACGCACCTTCTTTGAAGCCCCGGGAGGCCGCGCACTTGTATACAATTAGACCGGGCTACTTGGTGTTTCGCCAGGACAGTGCAGCTCTTTTCATGCGGTACAATCTGCATCGATTCGCCCGACAGCTTGGATACGACCAGGGTGTTCCTTTCGAGGCTTTTATAGTCGCCCCGATCCCTTCGCTCGATGCCGTTCGCGATGCCGCTCATCATTTCATGAGGCTAAACACCGGCTCCCGTTTTATGGTCCTTGAAGCTGAGTACATGCCCCGATGCGTGGGTGCGTTTACGGGTTGGTATCTTCATCGGATCAACCCAATTATTCTTGAAGAAAGAAGGGTGCTTCTTGGTCACGATGCCCCTCCTCAGGTTCCGGGGGCTAAGCTGCGACCGAGGGTTCCAGTCCGCTTCCCTCTGAGGGAGATTGGCACAGCGCTCATTCCGGGGGAGTCAGGGGTAGACCTTACTCCAACAGCTGGTATGCCTTTGGGTTCCCGATCGCGGGGTAGACGGGCCCAAGTAGTAGCACCACCGCCGGTGGCGGCACCGCCCCCCGTGGCGTCGACAATGGCGGTATCATCCTCGGTTGTGGCACTGAGCGAGAGTAATAGGGATGAGGGTGTCGAGGGCGATGTGGGCTGGCGCCGCCCTAAGGCTTCGCGAGGGAGGAAGCGGTCATCCTCGGCGACCGGCTCTGAGTCTAAGCGGCGGAGGAAAGCGGCCACCAACCTACTCGATTCTTTGGCGGAGTCTGAGCCTATTCTTGAAGACGAACCATTGGCCCTGCAAGAGTCAGACGCTGGACTTCTCTTCCCGAGTTCGGCCGATGAGGAGGCCGCACAGTTGGCTGAGGCTATACGGCGTTCCAAAGACGTGTCTCATAACGCCAGGGTTTCGAAGAAGTCCTATCCCGCTGTAATTTTTTACGAAGACCCTTCGTGGATTCGGCGGCAATTTATCGGTCCTTTAGAGGAATGGGGGGAAAGGGCTCTGAAGCAGGCCGCTTCAGAAGATGCAGCGGACGCACTTTCTTTATGGACCGGCGGCCATGAGTCTACCCTTGAACCCCGGCGAGCCCACCTCCTTGAGAAGGAGCAGCGGCTTGAAGAAGCCATATTGAGGGCTTCTTTGCGCATCGGTACGTTGTGGTTCTTTTTGTAGTTCTTCAGATTATTTATGCCCGTGCATATGTATCCTTATTCTTATTTGAATCGTGCAGAATCTTCGACGCTGGGGGAGCACCCTACGGGCTTGTTAAAGCTAAAGCCCGCCGAAATTCTCGATGAAGCCTCGCTCGATGTGGAGGGGGCTGATGGGGCTGCTCCTCTCATGGTAGAGCCTCCAGCGGCGGTTCTTGGTCAGGGAGTGCTTGCTCCTTTGGGGGAGGCTCCTTTGGAGGAGGTTGCCCCAATGACTCTTCCCGAGGGTGGCCCGGAGGCTAGGAGAGAGGTAATCGGGACTACCGGCGGAGGCCGTTGAAGCCGCAATCCCCCCGGCTCAGAATGGGAGGAGCGTTGAAGGTAACCCTCTGCATTTTAAATTAGCAACCCTTCCATGGTCTAAACTCTTTTATCTTTTCCAGAATTGCGCGGTTTGACAGCCACTATCGCTGATCTGTCGCCTCGACAGTCATTTCAGCGTTTATTGGAGATGGCAGCTCCGCAGGCGATCTCCCCTCAGCGTATTGTCCTTTCCTCCGGGCAAGGTTAGTGTCATTCGCCATTTTTTCTTTTACCATAGCATTGTTACTATTTTGCGAAATGACGTTGATGTCTCTTATAGTTTTGGAAGCTGACGATGAGGTCGAGGTCGTTGAAGGGCCAGGGGAACCTTCAGCTCCTACTTGCATGACTGTCGGTGAGCGACATTTTATTATAATCCCGTTCGTTCTGTGCTTAAGAATTTTATTAACATCTGTCAAATTTGAACAGCCCTGCCAGTCTCCATGGTGTTGGAATCGCGCATCATGATGCCGCCCGGCCCTTATGCTTTGCGGGCTTCAGAACGCTTGGTCCAATTAAGCCTTGTCTCCCTATCATCTTTCATCGAGGAGCTCCGTACTGGTAGCACGACCACAGCCGAAGCGTTTGCCGCTGAAGCTAACGGCTCTCTTCCTTTTATTGCCACCTATCATAGTGAGGAGGTGGTGCGGATCTGGGTGGAGTTCTGTAGGAAGGTGGAGGCTTGTTTGCACGCCCTTGAATGTTCCCACCTTTCCTCGGAAGCTGTGGCTGCAAAGGCGGAGTTACGGGGGTTGATAGCACGGTGCGCTGCAAACATGACGTCGTGCGAGAAGAGGCTCGGCCGTAAATTCTCGGAGAGGGAGTTGGCTTCTAAGGCGCTGAGCAAGCTTCAGGCCAGCCTCACAGCCAAAGCCAACAAAGCATACGAACTCTGGCGGGTGCTTCAGGAGTCCATAAAAGAGGTGGTGGCTCTCGATAAAGCTGCCACGTTCACTCGTGAGAGGGTCGAGGCTCATAAGGTCACCGAGAAAGAGCTTGAAGGCCGGCTCGCTTCGTATCAGGCCCAGCAGGCGCAGGCGGGGGCCCATCTTTTGGCGATCTTAAATCATGAGGCCGTGGCCCAACAAAAGCAGGATGAGCTGACCAAGCTGCTAAATCGCTCGCCGGCTTGAATCATTTGTATCTTTTCCTTCCTTCTTGTATATACTCATAGATGAGAGTATTTTCTTTTTGTTCTTTCATGGATTGTAGTTTGTATCCATTTTGGTTTATGAATAAAAGATACATTTTATTCTCGACGGTGTGTCTCTTTTCATTGAATGTGTTTTGCGGACAATTTATCTTGATCTCTTTGCAGGGCAGCGATGGCTTAGGATTCAGGGTTAAGATCTGCTTCCTAAGACTTTTGCATTTTATGAGCCACGAGGGTCCCATAAAGAGTTTTTTCTCCCCATGGGTCGAGAGGATCCCATAGGTGTAAGTCCTTCTTAAGAATCGTGAGGATTCTTAAGCGGGTTTTCCCTTGAGAGTCGTAAGGATCTCACAAGAGAGTTTTCTTCCTTACAGGTCGTGAGGACCTGCAAGTGCTGGATGTGGTCGCCCTTATCCGTGTTTCACGGGGTCAGGGGCTGCTCCAGGTATCGTAGTTTAAAGACGTCGCGGTCAAGGTTAAGGACATCATAGTCCGTGGATTTAAGGACTCCACAGTCCGATGTTAGTTTTAAGACATCACGGTCAAGGTTAAGGACCTCATAGTCCATGGATTTAGGGACTCCACAGTCCGATGTTAGTTTTAAGACATCACGGTCAAGGTTAAGGACCTCATAGTCCATGGATTTAGGGACTCCACAGTCCGATGTTAGTTTTAAGACATCGCGGTCAAGGTTAAGGACCTCATAGTCCGTGGATTTAGGGACTCCACAGTCCGATGTTAGTTTTAAGACATCACGGTCAAGGTTAAGGACCACATAGTCCGTGGATTTAGGGACTCCACAGTCCGATGTTAGGTTGCAGGGACCCGTCACCTCTTTGAAGACGTTGAGGAATTACAACGCCAGGTATCAAAGGAGTGAAGAGATGTACCCTTAAACCAAGGCAGGATCCGTAGGGAATCGAGATGGTTGATTGTTAGTTTTAAGACATTACGGTCGAGGTTAAGGACATCATAGTCCGTGGATTTTAGGGACTCCACAGTCCGGTGTTTGCTCTGGATGCTTCACACGGGTTCACTGCCGTGCTTGGCGAGGACCAGGCTCCGCTCTGGATGTTTTCCACGGGGTCAAAGAGTGACGTTATCCGCGTTCCACGTAACCAGGAATTTTGCACTAGATGCTTCACACGGGTTCACTGCCGTGCTCGGTGAGGACTAGGCTCCGCTCTGGATGCTTCACACGGGTTCACTGCCGTGCTCCGCGAGGACCAGGATCCGCTCTGGACGTTTTCCACGGGGTCAAAGAGTGACGTTATCCGCGTTCCACGTAACCAGGAATTTTGCACTAGATGCTTCACACGGGTTCACTGCCCTGCTCGGCGAGGACTAGGCTCCGCTCTGGATGCTTCACACGGGTTCACTGCCGTGCTCCGCGAGGACCAGGATCCGCTCTGGACGTTTTCCACGGGGTCAAAGAGTGACGTTATCCGCGTTCCACGTAACCAGGAATTTTGCACTAGATGCTTCACACGGGTTCACTGCCCTGCTCGGCGAGGACTAGGCTCCGCTCTGGATGCTTCACACGGGTTCACTGCCGTGCTCCGCGAGGACCAGGATCCGCTCTGGATGCTTCACACGGGGTCAAAGAGTGACGTTATCCGCGTTCCACGTAACCAGGAATTTTGCACTAGATGCTTCACACGGGTTCACTGCCGTGCTCGGCGGGGACTAGGCTCCGCTCTGGATGCTTCACACGGGTTCACTGCCATGCTCCGCGAGGACCAGGATCCGCTCTGGACGTTTTCCACGGGGTCAAAGAGTGTCGTTATCCGCGTTCCACGTAACCAGGAATTTTGCTGATTGTATCCGCATTTCACGGGATGGAGGTTTGACTGTTGGCGATATGTATACCACCAAGCCATGGAACTGGGAGTTGCCGCTATTCCGCTTAGCTTAGAGTTATGTCCGTTGTTACGAGACGAGTGTTGAAACGATCTCCAGGTCTCCTTTGGCCCGTCGAGACTTGGCTTCTTCTTCTGATGAAACCTGGGGGAGAAGTATGATCCCTTTTTGTTTACGCCCTTGGATTGTGTACAGGGTGTGATGGAACATCACCTGTAGGGCATAAATTGAAACTTTTTTTTTATATTTTATTTCTTTTTCCGCGATGCTCTATCATTTCAGCTTTTATATCGTGGAGGTCACGATTGCCCTATCATTTCGGCTATTTTTCGCGGTGCCCAATCATTTCGGCTATTTATTTCATTTTCACTCGCTGTTTTTTATTGCGAGTTGCCCCATCATTTCGGCTATTTTTCATGCATACATTTTCACTTGCTGCTTTTTATTGCAAGTTGCCCCATCATTTCGGCTATTTCGTATGCATGTGTGTCTTGCTGGCTTTTTCGCCGCAAGCTTGGATTTTAGACACCGATTTTGGCATTGGCATCAGCACCGCTGCAACTGGGATGTTGCCAGGAGCGAATCATCATTTGCCTCTGTCGATGTTGAACAAAGGTGGCTTAGTAAACAGGGTTAAGTGTCCTGTCGACCAAGGCTTTTGACTTCATGAGCCGTAAGGGTCTCACAAAGGTATTTCTCCCTACAAGTCATGAAGATTCCTAAATGTATGTTCCTCTGCAAGTCGTAAGGATCCTACAAGAGGGCTTTCTCCTTATAGGTCGAGAGGACCTACAAGGGTTGCTCATCATATGGACATATCCCTAGTCACGGGTGGGACTTTGCTGAGGAAATGTTTATTCGCGCCCGTGGATTGTATACAAGGGTCAGTATTGAGCCCCTTGTAGGGCAGTATCGAAGGTTGTGGGGGATTTGCTTAAGAACAGGTTTAGGTTTCTGTAACTTAAGACTTTCAAATCTCACGAACCGTGAGGGTCCTATAAGAGAATTCCCCTTACGAGTCGTGAGGATCTCGCAAGTGTATTTTCTCCTTAGGAATCGTGGGGATCCCTAAGTGTGTTGCTCCTTTGTGAGTCGTAAGGATCTCACGCGGGTGGTTTCTCCTTACAAGGTCGAGAGGACCCTATAAGTGTCTTTTAACGAGGTTGCGCCCTTTCGGGTTTTCACAAACACTCGCCGGTAGTCCTGCTGTTTTTACTCACGGAGCCCTTTCGGGTTTTCATCCGTGCCCATTTTGCTTATGGACATACCGTTTTTTTTTTATTCTTTTCATTTTCTTTTTCTCCTTTTTTTTACGAGGCCGCGCCCTTTCGGGTTTTCACGAACACTCGCCGGTAGCCCTGCTGTTTTTACTCACGGAGCCCTTTCGGGTTTTCATCCGTGCCCTTTTTGCTTGTGGACATACTGTTTTTATTTATTATATTTTTCCTTATTTATTTTTTTTTATCTCGTCGGCCTAAGGATGCTGCGGTATTAGTTTAAGGACGTTTCGGTCCGTTATTAGTTTAAGGACATTTCGGTCCGACATTGAGAGGCTGGCTACTGCTTATAAAACTTGAGCTTAGGAAGATAGCGAGCGGGCATGGTCGTCGTCACCTATCATCGACCTAGGCTGTGGCTCATTAAGCGTAGTATTTCTTTAGGAAGCGACCATTTATCGGCCTGAAAGGCCTTTCACCGTGCATGTCCATGAGTAGATAGGCCCCACCCTGGTAGACCTTATCTATGATGTACGGGCCTTCATAGTTTGGCTCGAATTTTCCCCACTTGGCGCGATTGGGGATCATAGGCCTTTTGACCACTAACACGAGCTCGCCTTGGCGGAATGTCCTCGGTCGGGTCAATCTTTCGTATGAGCGCGTCATCTTTGCTTTATAAGTTTCTAGGTTTTGTTGCGCTATGAGCCGTGTTTCTTCAAGAGCATCAAGCTCCTCGAGCCGAAGGTTAGCATTTTCTTCGTTCGTCAGTTCGTAGTGGACTGCCATTCGTAGAGAGGGTAGCTCTATTTCGAGGGGGAGTACCGCTTCCGTACCGAATACCAGTGTGTACGGCGTTGTGTTCGTGGCCGTCTTGAACGTAGTTCGATAGGCCCAAAGGGCCTCTTGCAGCCTCTCGTGCCAGTCTTTCTTATTTCGGGACACCGTCTTTTTCATGATTTTTGTCAAGGTCTTATTGAAGGCCTCGGCTAGACCATTAGCTCGCGGATTGTAAACTGAAGAATATCTCCAGTCTATATTGTGCTGCTGCACGAAGCGACTAATCTTATGGCTTCTGTAGGCTGGCCCGTTATCGGAGATAATCCGCCGTGGAGTTCCAAACCGATAGATGACATGCGTCTTGAAGAAGTGGAGGATATTCTCCGTCTTCACTTCCCTCAGCGGTACCGCTTCTGCCCATTTGGAGAAGTAATCAGTTGTCGCCAGGATGAAACGATGTCCCCGGGACGATGCAGGTTCGATGGGGCCGAGTATGTCAGTCCCCCACATTTCGAATGGCCAGCTAGCCACCGTCGGATGTAGTGGATTCGGATGCTGGTGGATGAAATTCCCGTGGATTTGGCACGAGTGGCATTGCTTCGCATATTCGAGGCAGTCCTGGATCATCGTGGGCCAGTAGTAACCCATTCGTTTAATTTTTAACTTCATCTTCGGGCCTGCTTGATGAGAACCACAGATTCCGTCATGAACCTCTTGAACGATTCTTTCTGCTTCATCAGGTCCTAAACATCTCAGCCACAGAGAATCGAACGACCTCTTATACAGAGTATTATTGACGAAAGCGAAAGATAGAGCTCGTTTCATGAGCTGATGTCTTGAGGACGCTTCTTCGGGCATTCGGTGGGACTTAAAGTAGTCTATGAAGACTTCCCTCCAATCCTCAACCCTTTCTCGTTCTTTTACTTGTAAGGTCATCTGCTCAGTCGCTCCCTTCTCTTCGGGTGATTCCAGAGATATCTCCGTTGGGGCAAGCACCCGACGGCTTTGTACCACGATTCTTACATCATCGAGGTTTTCGTCAGCCAGCTCTTTAGCAAGTTTGGCCAACGCGTCTGCTTTGCTGTTTTCCGCGCGCGGTATGTTCTCCAAAGTATAGGAGGGAATTTGGGTCAACAGTTGTTGCACCTTTTCGCCGTATTTCACCAATTCTGGTTTGCATGTCTGGTAGTCGCCATTTACTTGACTAACGACCAGTTAGGAGTCCCCATATATGAGGAGATTTTCAATTCCCATGTCGATGGCGATCTCGAGGCCTTCTATCAGAGCTTCGTATTCGGGTTCATTGTTTGTCCTCGGCTCTGTTAAGGAGAAGGCGAAGCGCATTATCCCTCCTTGTGGAGTTACGAAGATGAGGCCTACCCCCGATTTGATCATTGGGATACCTTGTTTGCGCTTCTTTACGGAGGACGCTCCATCGAAATAGAGTTCCCATCGGGTACCACCTCCGCCGATCGCATCAAATGCATGCTCGTCCGGTAGATCGCAGTTCAGAGGAGAACCGGCAGGCACTGGATGCTCAGCAAGGAAGTCGGCAATGGCCTGGCCTTTCACTACCTTGAGAGGTCGATACGTTATCGAGAACTCCATCAGGAGTAGAGCCCATTTAGCGAGTCGACCCGTCAATATAGCCTTTGACATCAAATATTTAAGAGGGTCCACCTTCGAGATGAGACGGACTTCGTGCGCCAACGCATAGTGCCTGAGCTTTATTATCGCGAAGATCAACGCCAAGCAGTGTTTTTCAATGGGAGAGTAGTTGCTTTCTGCCCCCAGCAGAACTCGACTTAAGTAGTTGAGTGCTCTCTCTTTTCCTTGATCGTTCTCTTGTGCCCATAATGCGCCTAAGGAACCTTCGAGGGCGGTTGTATAAAGAATGAGGGGTTTTCCCTTGACCGGCGCAGCCAACACCGGAGGGTTCTGCAGGTACTGCTTGATCTCGTCTAGTGCACCTTGGCATTTGTGATCCCAAACGAATGGAGTTCCCTTCTTCATCAGGTGGCTGTAAGGACGGCACTTGCCTGAAAGATTGGCGATAAATCGCCGGATGTATGCAAGCTTCTCTTGGAGAGACCGCAACTGTTTGAGGGTTCTTGGCGGAGGCATTTCCATGATCGCCTTGATCTTAGATGAATCTACTTTGATACCTCGGTGTCGGATGATGAATCCCAGGAATTTACCCGAGGAGACTCCGAACGCGCATTTGAGGGGATTCATCTTCAAATTATATTGCCGAAGGCGTTGAAATACAGTCTCCAGATGCTTTAAATGCTCTTCGTATGACATGCTCTTCACTACGAGGTCATCGATATAGCACTCGACGATGTCATGTATGAGATCGTCGAAGATCTTTGTCATGGCCCTTTGATAGGTAGCGCCGGCGTTCTTTAGACCAAAGGGCATAACCCTGTAGCAGAATATACCCAAAGGGGTCCGGAAAGCGGTGTGCTTCTGGTCTTCGGGATGCATCTTTATCTGATTGTACCCTGATGAACCGTCCATAAAGGAGAAAACCTCGTGAGTGGACATGTTATCTATCATTAGCTCGGTTACCGGTACTGGGAAATCGTCCTTCGGGCAGGCTTTATTGAGATCCCTGAAATCCACGCATATGCGTACCGTCCCATTTTTCTTCATTACCGGGACGATGTTGGCTATCCAGTCGGGATATTGGACTTCTTAGATAAATCCAGAATCGATCAGCTTTTTGACTTCGGTGTTGATGCTCATCTCAAGCTCGAGCCGCATCCTTCTCGGCGCCTGCTTGACTGGCTTGATATCCGGGGATATTGCTAATTTATGCACAGCAATCTCCGGATCTAATCCTGGCATCTCGGAATAGTTCCACGCGAAGCAGTCTTTATGCTGTAGAAGCACGTTCTTTAACGCAGCCACCCTTTCTTCAGATAGCAGCTCGCTGACAAATGTCGGTCGCGGATCATCTGCCGATCCCAACTCAATTTTCTTGAGGTTATCTGCAGTAGTATGTATGCAATCTTCCAGTTCTTTCGGAGCTGGCGGAAATTCTGAGATCACCTCATCATTGATGTTCTCAAAGCACCAGGGAAGGTCATCCATGTTCTTGGGCTCTTCTTTTAATATCGTAATCATGTAACAGGTGCGAATCCGCTTCCAAGACTGAGGTGGATCCGGTTCTGCTCTTGCGGCTTTGGGTTCGTGCTTTTGTGGCGGCGTTACCCTCCAGCCGTTGGATAAAGCAAATCTGCCCTGTTGGTACTGGTCCTCGACCCAGTTCTTGAAGGTGAAGCAGTCTTCGATAGGGTGTCCTATGGCTCGGTGATAAGAGCAATAGCTCAGATGAGAAGCCTTGTTAGCTTGCTCAGGGTGCTTAGACTCTGGAAGCGCGATGATTTGATGTTTTATAGTGAGCTCGAGTAACCTCTCCGTCTTGTCTCGGGGGAAGGAATACGCTCGACTCATCTTCTTCATGAGGGACAAATCCGGGCCGCGCAATACTCGACCATGTAACTCTCTAATCCTGCGTCGTTGTTGTCGGCTCTTCTTTCCGCTTCTTGATTTATCTCTGCCTCTGCGTCGGGCATTTTGTACAACGGGTTGACAGGGAGGAGCATCTTTGTCTTTTGCAGCCTGTTGAAACAGACGTTGCGTCCTGGCCTTCTCGTAGATGGCCATCTCACGGTTGTGGTCTTCCCGAGCTTTTTGACCCGCTTTCCTGATAAGCTTGTCCATTCGTTCTTCAAACGACGGACTCGGCACTTCAATCGCGGGATCTAGTTTTGATGAGGGGTTGGCATTTCCTGATAGGGCGTCCTCTTCTTCATCAAAGGTATATATGGCGTAGCTACTGTGGGCCCGTTCCCGTTTTCCGGCTCTCACGTATCCAAGCCCAAGTGTTTCCATTTTCCCGTTGGGCAATTTGCGTTGAGTCCCAGGGACATCCCAAATCCTGTTATAGAACCGAGCTTGTCGAACAGTCTGTTTTAAGGGTACTCCTTGGCGCTTCAAAAGCCTCTTTAGTCCATTTGTGTAATATCGGGGCAAACGGATGGGTTGGAGCCTGTCGAGTGTAGCATCCGCGCCATGCCAGATCTCTTTCTCTACTTTCGTCTCTGAGGATCGGTAGAATAGGATTACCTTCTCACCCTTTTTCCTGGGAGGGACATAAAACGTCTGCAGGTCCTGCACATTGTAAGCTTGAAGTGTGTCGAGATCCTTGTAGTGTTCTCGCGGCACCATGGTGATTTGCAAACTCTGATCATCGCTAGGGGATGCTTGTATTGACGGCCGATTGGAGAACACGGCATTAACCTCATCTTCCGAGTCATTTCCGAAGATCAACATGGGGGCGGACGTCCCCGGGTTGTTGCGTTGAGACGGCCCAGCATAAACTATCTCTTCTTCTTCTTCGGTATCGCTCCCGAAAACAGGGATGGTGGCGGCGGCTTTGTTCTCCGGCTTGCGACACCTTTCTGTATCCTCGAAATCTGGCAAAAAGTACTTCGCATCTTCGTATTTGCGGACTTCGTTCACGGAAAATGGGTTCAGCTCACCTGTTACGGTATACTCGAAACCATCCTTAAAGTACTTCATACACTGATGTTGTGTAGAAGGGATGATGTTGTACTCGTGTAACCAAGGACGACCGAGCAAGGCGTTGTAGCAGGTCTTGGCGTCAATGACATGGAATTTAATGTCTGTGACGAGTAGTCCAAAGCGTAATGTTAGTATCATGGATCCGAGAGTCCGTGACGATTGTGAATCGAAACCGGAGATGGTAATTTTGTCACGAGCGAGGTGTTGCACACTCATGCAGATTTCCTTTAACACCCGAACGTTAAGGAGATTGACGGAGGATCCATTATCCACCAGGATCTTGCCTATCTTGATATCATGGCAGTATCCAGAGACATATAGGGGACGGTTGTGGTCGCACGTCCTGAGAAGGAGGTCTTCGTCACCGAAAGTGATGTCGGCCGTATGCACTTCCTCCAGTTCATCCTTCATCCTTTCCGTGGCGAGGAAGGCTTGGAATTGCTCAGGTTCTTGTAACGCCTTAATTAGTGAATCTCGCGCTTCTTTTGATAATAGGAGGGCATCGAGAATGCTAAGTTGAGAAGGTAGCTTCCTTAGGTGCGCTAGGATGTTGTAGTCCACCTTACCCTTCCTGAGAGGGTCTTTGGTAGTCAGCTCTTTCATGACTTGGTCATCTAAAGTGATATCCTCAGTGACCTTTTCCTTTCCCTTATCTTTTCTATTTGCGGGCCCGAGATTCTTTTCCGGGAGCATGCGATTGCGCAGCTGAATGTTTTCGCAGGCCTCCGGTTCCTCTTCTTTCCCTAAAACGGATTCTTTAAAGAGAGGGCCCAGAGCCATTTCTTCATCAGAGTCGCTCCCAAAGGTGAGAACTTGTGACCCTCCGGCGTTAACCATGTAACAGTTGCCAGTAGTTCTGTTGTGCCCGTCGGCAGTACTTCTTCGTTCCCGACGAGTCTTGCGTTTCATGCGCTTAAAATGTTGCCGATGAGCAACATATCCCTGCCACCATATCCTAAAGGCGTCGCACTCCTCCGTGGGGTGTGAAATTTTTCGATGATATGCGCAATAATTAGGGTGCCTCTCCTCCCCATTGAGCGTGTTTTCTTCCAAGGGTGGTAGCTTCATTCCCATTGACATGGCTTTGGCAAACATTTTCCTCGTCTTGAATATCTTCTTGTCTGCCTCGGATGCTTTTCGATCTGGCGGGAGTACTTCAACTCTTTCGTTCAGTCGCCTGCATTTGGCTCCTTCCGATGCGGCCATCTCACGCTCCTGATCCGCTTTACTCTTTAGACGAATCTCGTCTAGAAAGGCGTCGATCATTTCATCTGTTGGCCACACACGCTCTGGTTCAGGCTCTGTCCCCAGTTTCTTAGTGCCAGGAGTTTTTTCATCGTCGGTAAACGAGTGGGAGATTACGTTACAACTCGCCACATATCCCTCGGATTCATCCGACGAACTCTCTCCCTCATCTTCCTCTTGAAAGATGTGGTTGAGAAACTCTTGCAGCATGACAGGAGTTCGCGCCTTTTGATTGTACTCTTCCATCGCGTCGATTTGCTTCTGCAAGTTCGTGCGCTTGTCTCCAGGCTTCACGGGCTTCTTGGATTTCTTCTTCTTTTTCTTCGAAGATTTTGACGGTTGGGCGTGAGTATTTGGGCCATCACCACGAGTCTTCGTAGTTGGGCGCGGCTTCAACATCCCTTCGATAATTTGAGGTTCAAGCGGGTCCTTCCATTCAATCGCAGGGCACGCATGAAGGTCCCTCAGCATTCTTTTGGTTTTAGTTGACAGCACGACCTCCCATGGAGCTTCTTCAATAAAGGAACAGGTTGCCCCCGGTGTATCTGCTTTCTTAGGAGTATGCGGCTGTGGTGGGTTCACTTTCCACTTTTCGGACAGTGCAAACTTCCCCTGGAGGTATTGATCTTCAATCCATCCTTTGAAGACGAAGCAATCCTCAATCGGATGACTTACCGTTTGATGGTAAGGCCAATAGTTAGGGTTATTCACCTCAGTGGGTTGTGGCGATCGCCTTGGATTTGGTAGGTTTATAAGTCTGTTGCGTACTGCCAGCTCGAATAACCGTTTCGTCTTGTCTCGTGGGAACGAGTAGGGACGCTTCATCTTCTCATTATAATACCGGCATCTTTCTTCCAATTGATCCGCCAGCTTTGGGGCATTGGGTTGCTGCTGGGCATTCGCGACGAAGGTGGCCTTTCCTTTACCCTTGTCATTCCAAGGTTCTGGCTTCGGGGGAGGTGGTCTATGACCCATCTGGTCCATCTGAGCCAACTTGTCGATTAAAGCCTGAAATGTGGTTGGCTTAAAAAACATCATAAACTGGGAGATAGTTGCGTGAGGGTCTAGGGTTCCCACGAACATGCCCACCGCGGGCGCTTCCTCAATGCGTTGCTCGCATTTCGACTACAAATTCCGCCAGCGTATAGCATACTGGACCCAAGTTTCGCCTGGTTTTACCCTGGCGTTAATCAATGCCGTTATTGGAGTGCGTTCGCTGGCGCTTGCGAATCGCTGAGTGAATAGCAACTCCATTTCAGCGAACGTCTTGATAGAATCGTTCGGGAGTTCCGAATACCATTCGAACGCTGTTTCTGATAAGCTGCCCACGAACTGGCGAAGCAACAGTTTATCATCACCGCCGGTGTTACCGCAAAGGGCCCTGAACTGGGCGACATGTTGGTGGGGATTGCCGGTCCTCTTGTAAACATGGAACTTGGGAATTGTGTAACCCGGCGGGTACTTGATTTGGTCATACCAGCTTGGATATGGCTGCCCCGTTTTTACGACTTGACCAGCTACCTCAGTCGCATGATGAACCCGGATTTGCTGGGCTATATAGTCGACCAAATCAGCCTTAGAGATTGTCTCCTCCTTGGCCGTTGAGAGGGCCGGTGGTGGATTTGACGCTTCTCCCCTGTCGTCTTCAAGGACGATCGGGGGATCCTCAGCGGGTGGGTCCTGCTTTGATCATCATTCCTATCATATCTTGGAAGAGAAGGCCCATACGCTGTATGTTGGCTGCTTGTTCAGCAGCCTCTTTGTCCTTCTTCTCCAATATTCGGTGAAGGAATTCGGCGTCGGTTTCTTCCTCCTGGCGTTCGTCCGAGGACGTTTCTGGGTTTTCTTTTGGCCCGGTAAGTGCGGCCATAGCATTCATCATTTCCTGGAGCTTTTGCTGTTGCTCCTGAGCTTTGGTCACCGACCGTGTAAGCGGTCTATGACCTGTAGACGCACGGCTGTCTTCCTTTCCTCACGCCATGTATACGGTATGGACCATCATGCCCCCAGACTTAGGGTGTCTGGGCTTAGTGCCTTTAGCTGTCGTTGCAGGCTGGGGGATCTTCTCTGGCTTCCTCCTTTTATGAGCAGTGGAAGTTGAGGGGGCCGTTGAGGTGGGCACCCAGACAGCCTTTCGTGGTTTAGCCTGGTGACTGGCTTCCTGTTGGATTTTCAGCTTCTTGTACTGGCGGGAGAAGTTTGGATCGATCATCGAGTCTCGGGCCTACCGCCAAAACTTATAGATTTTGGAAGACAGCCGTTGAGGGGATCGGGGCTGTTCTGGCTTTATTTCCGCAACCTTTTTTAGTGGAGGAGGAGACCTCTTTAGCACCGCAGTAGGAGAATTCACTCGCACCTTATTTAGCATCTCGAAGCTGTTCCCAGTTGGAACGGCAGCATTAACTTCCACCGTTGGGGCTGGTGGAGTTAGCCCAGAGGGGGAGTTGCCCCCAGCCTTCCTTACTCGGCGCCAGTGACGACGTCGAGCGTGTCGAGCGGACGGCGCTGGTTCAGCGGTGAGGATGGCTTCGTCTTGCCCCCTGTATAGGTGGAGGGTCGCTGCTGGTGTTAACCTGTCAAAGACCGATGTCCTTTGGGTAGCAGGAGCGGGAGCTGGAGCCGTCAATCTTGTAAAGACCGACTTTTTGGCAGGGGAAGCCGCCTTGACGACTTCAGGAGCAGGACTGGTCACTTTCTTAAAAGCAGCATTCTCTGGGATTGTAGGCCCCATTGCGGGTCCACAGGAGTTCTGGCCCAATCTAGAGAAGACCGAGGCGCTGGTGTTGGGCGACCCGTTGAGAGGGGCCGCGGCAAGGGTAAGACGATTAAAGACCGACTTCTTAGGAGCTTCCTTTGTCAGCACCGGAGCGGTGAAGCTTGTCGGCGGGAGCATGGTCCCAAAAAACAATCCTGTGGTGGCTCGAGTGACTTGTTCCACGGGCATTGTGAATAGCGAAGCAGCTTGGGGTCCGTAGGCTATACCTCCTGGCGAGGCGGAGCGCTGGTTGCAATTGCAGTCCGAGCAGTTGGAGCATTTCGCATAAGTAGAAGCCATCGATTCTTTGCTTTCTGCAATAATCAAGACGCCAAGTCTTAGTATCTTGAAACCCAAGGGCAACCATTAGCGAACCGCGATTGGTTCGCGAATCACGACACACGAAGTGTGGAGTGGAAAGAGGAAAAGGTCCCACCTGGCGTGCCAGAATCTGTTCCCCTCCGAACGGCGGCCGAGGCGCGTGGTCGTCTCGCCTGAGGTTCGGGGCAGATGCTAATTGGTGCTATCCGTCCACCTCTCCGAAGATGCCAATTTGATTTATGGCACCATGTATCGGAGGTTTAAACGGATGCGGCCGATGTAGCAGACTTCGTCAGATTCCCCCTCGCTTGAGGGGTTTTTGATTGTGGGGACGCTCTTCCCTGCAGGCGCAAGCCCCTGCAGTTAATTACGCTACCGCATCGCGGTAACCACTTTCTCCTTCTCCAGATGGTCACTTCGTGTCGTGTGTGTTTATTTTATGTTTGGTTGCCCGTGGATTGTATACGGAGACTGAGTTATGTCGTCGCCCGTAGGGCGTGGACTAGTCCAAATCCGTGTTATCTTAGATTTGGGTTTGGGGGCTTGGGTTTAAGGATATGTTAGACTCATTCGAGACTAAGATCGACTTAAACGTTTGTTAAGGATACGTTAGTCTAGCTTTTAGACTAAGATCAACTTAACGGGATCGTTTAGTCCAGCAAGAGAGCAATAAAAGGGGGGCTCTGTTGTTTAGTTTAGTGACGTTACGGTCGGTAGGTAGTTTAAGGACATTGCGGTCCATGGGTAGTTTAAGAACGTTACGGTCCATGGGTAGTTTAAGGACATTGCGGTCCATGGGTAGTTTAAGGACATTGCGGCCCAATGTTAGTTTTAAGACATTGCAGTCAAGGTTAAGGACCTCATAGTCCGTGGATTTAGGGACTCCACAGTCCGTAGTTAGTTTTAAGACATCTCGGTCAAGGTTAAGGACCTCATAGTCCGTGGATTTAAGGACTCCACGGTCCGATGTTAGTTTTAAGACATCACGGTCAAGGTTAAGGACCTCATAGTCCGTGGATGTAGGGACTCCACAGTCCAATGTTAGTTTTAAGACATCACGGTCAAGGTTAAGGACCTCATAGTCCGTGGATTTAGGGACTCCACAGTCCGATGTTAGTTTTAAGACATCTCGGTCAAGGTTAAGGACCTCATAGTCCGTGGATTTAGGGACCCCACAATCCGATGTTAGTTTTAAGACATCTCGGTCAAGGTTAAGGACCTCATAGTCCATGGGTTTAAGGACCCTACAGTCTGTATCAATGTGTGGTCATCGGGACCCGTCACCTCTTTGAAGACGTTGAGGAATTACAACGCCAAGTATCAAAGGAGTGAAGAGATGTACCCTTGAACCGGGGTGGATTAAATAGTCTTTGGCCCAATTTGGGATCAAGACCAATTAATTATGTTATGAGCCCATTAGCCCAGTTAAGTCTGAATTGAGGACTTATGGCCATCTTGGGCTAAGTCCAATCATATTTGGAATATTGGCTTCCTGTTGGTCTATTGAAGGAGAGGCTTTGCCTCTGGCCATTTACCCAATTGGGCTAACGTTAATTCAGCAGCGTTGAACACTGGGATCAAGTTAGTGTTTTAACGCTAAAAGACAGTTGGTGTTAAACACCAGCAACGGGGGGTTCAAATTAGTGTTAAACACTAGAGCAAATCAGTGTCAAACACTAGCAGCAGAGGCTTCAAATTAGTGTTAAACACTAAGAAATTCAGTGTTAAACACTGCAAATAAAGTTCTTTGATTAGTGTTGAACACTAAGGCCAAACAGTGTTTTAACACTGGATTCAAGGGTTCCAATTTAGTGTTAAACACTAAGGCAAGAGGGGTCACGTGGTAGCACGTGAGGGCGCCCTCCCTTCATTTGTTCTACTGAGAATATCGCATCTTTTGGAGCATCGCGTGCCATCACGTGACGGGCATTTAAATGCTTGTATGTTAAAGCCTCTGCCAAGGGTCACGTGGGTGACGTGAGGCACTGCCTCAAAGGGCCTTTTCTGTGGATCTTTTTGGGGGTCACGTGGTGACACGTGACCCTGCCTATATGTATGTTTTTTTAGAAGATCTGTTAATCCCTTTCAAGAATTAAATTCCTCGTAGAGTTGAACCCTAACAATAATTTTAGAGGAATTAAATTCCTATTTCCTTTTGAAGATTTATATTCTGGGATAGAGTTGAACTCTGAATTTTCTGTAGGAATTAAATTCCTCATATATGTGAAGAACTGAATCTATCATAGGGTTAAACCCTAATAAAATCTTTAAGGAATTAAATTCCCACTCTCTTTTAAAGAATTATTCTGAGGAATGAGATTCTGTCATAGGGTGAAACCCTAATTTCTTCTTTTTTAAGGGAGTTAAATTCCTGTTATTTTAACAGAACTAAGTTCTTAACTAGGGTTAAACCCTGATTCTGTTCATTCTGAAGGAATTAAATTCCCATAACATAGGGTCAAACCCTAATTTTATTTTAAAGGAATTAAATTCCTATAGTTCTATGAGAATTAAATTCTCAAGCTTCCATTCCTTCTCTATGCTTTGGATCTGCATGGCAGGATCTCAACCCAATGAGAATTAAATTCTCAACTCAAGGGGAGATGTGCACTTTACAGATCCTCCACCAAAGAGAGAACTATGTTCTTCTGTTTTATATCAGAGTTAAACTCTGTTGAGAATTAAATTCTCTTTTCCTTTCAAAAAGCCTTCCCTTTCTTACCTAGGGTTTTCTTTTGCAGAAGATCCAAATTCCTTCAAAGTATCAAGGCTCTCTTTTTTTTATCTACGTATCGATCCTTCTGCCTCTATCTCTCTGTGTGTCACTTGGCTCCTATTTATAGGAGAAGCAGCCAAATCAATTAGTTTTGGTGAATCTTTCATTGAGAGATTTAATTTGTATTCACCATTCGTTTTGGACCTTTGGATTATTAGGTGAATTTTATTCACCATTGGATTTTAAATCCAGAGATTCTCCTTTGTTATTTCGGTTAGATTTTAAGGGGAAATCTTTCCAAGTTCAGGCTTTTTCCACAAATAGATGATATTTAATCACCTTTAAATCTTTAATTCAATCGGTTCCTTTGGAAAGATTTGAGAGGTCTTTTCTCAGAATTTAATTCTGTTAACAGATAGGCTTTGAAAGCCGGTCACGTGTAGCCACGTGACCCTTGGTCACGTGTGGGCACGTGACCCCCTTGGAACGAGCCCTCTTCTTCTTTTTGCGCTCTGCCTTCTGGCCGCTGCTTAGCCGTCATGTGCCACCACGTGACCCCTGGTCACGTGTGAGCACGTGACCCTTGTCTGGAGCCTTTTTCTTGATTTAACCGGAGAATGAGTCTGCTGCTTTTGAGTGTCACGTGCCAACACGTGACCCTGGTCACGTGGGAGCACGTGACCCTTTCTGAAGCCTTTTTCTTTGATGTAGTTGGGAAACTGAATTTGCCTTGCCGATGCTTTTAGATGTCACGTGCCAACACGTGACTGCTGGTCACGTGTGAGCACATGACCCTGTTCTGAAGCCTCTTCCGTAGGCTTTCCTGATTTTAAATCAGGAAACAACGAGTCTTTAGAGTTCCACACAGAGAGTTTCCCTGGTTCTGATGAAACGATGTAGTATCCGTATTGCATACGTGCAGGGTTCCGATCGATCGATTGTACTATGTACCAGGACTTTCGATCGGACAGTTGATAATACTAGCCGGCTCGGGTTTGAGCCGGATTATTAAATCAGTTATTGATTTAATAATTTACGTATATGTATTTTGAAATGTATATTCTAGTATTATGTTCTTTGTGTTATTCTATCTTTTCAGGTATTCGTATTTCGGTACAAATACAGGTATGCATATACAGTAGATAGTAATCCATATTTATACGAATAATATTCTAGAAGGTGGACACAGGTCATTTTGGATTTGACAATTTATTTTAAATGGATAATGAGGTGGATAATTGAGAGAGAGGGATATGGTGAGAACCATGCTTGCATAGTGTGCACAAATGAATTATTAATTCATTTGTGCAAACTATTCCGGCATGGGTTAAATATTAAAATGGAAAATTGTGTTTTATAAAACAATGCTTCATTTCTTTTTTTTCTTAGCTGATGCAATGGTTGCATGATTCATTTTGAGTAAGCATTCTCCTCACCATTAGCTTCACTCCCTCTCCAGATTTCTTAAGTTCTTCCACCTTCATCTTCAACTTCCTCTCTACTCTCTCATGTGTTGAGAATCAAGGGAGGAGGTGAGGTAGAGATACACTTAGAACACTCCACTATATCATAGACATTCTAGACTAGCCATCTAGAATCCTTAGTTGCTTCACTTGATATTTTATGTGGAGCTAGAGCCATGAGCTACATCTCTTGGGTGGATCATCTTCGACGGAGGAAGACCGGTGGCCAAGCTCGATCCAAAGGACCTCAAGGAGCAAAGGGAGATGGTGGAATACCGAAGGACATGGTTCGTTCGGTACAACACTCTATCACAGTAGTTAGACTCTTTTAGATTACTAGTTTTATGTTTGGATTCGATTCTAAGTAGTTGTTTCTAGCGCCAAGTTCTTTAAACGCCAAAAAAATTTGTTCCGCAATCGGCCACGGTAGATGGCCAGGACGCTAGGAACCCCAACATCAATTTTATGGTTTTACCGTTTAGGGTTTTCTTAATTTTAGATTTAATTCCGATAATGAAATAAAGTAATGAAATAGGAGATGAAAATTTAGGGTTAGGGTTAAGATCAGTTTGACAAGAGCTCAATACAGAGGAAAATGATCATGATGAATTAAGCTTTGACCTCGTTTGATCTATGAGATCATCGTCAATATCTCTCTCACACACAAACACACTTGAATTGCTATAAAATACGTTAAAATTCTTCATTGAACTACCCTTAGCTCACTAAACTGTCTTAAATTTTTTCCTAAGCAGCATATTTCTTTAATTTTTAAAATTACACTAAAACATCCTTAGCTATTGTTGGTATTTAACCAAACCATCTTTAACTGCTTTAGTTTTTTTCTCACTAAAATAGACTAAAATATTGTCGCTTTTCACTAAATCATCCTAATAATAAGTTTAACCCTGAACCTACCCCTACCCATTAACCCAACAACCCTAACCAAACCAAACCCTAACCCACCAACACCAATCTTCTTCTTCTTCCCCTCACCACGACCACCAATCTCATCTAAAATTACTTTTTCCGGCCCCTCACCCGACCTATCCCGTCCCCGTCGACCTTCCCGGCCCCCTTTCTCCATCACCACAGCCGCCGCCACCCACCACAGCTCCAAACAACCCCCAAATTAAAGCCCTTGACCATACAAATTAAATTTAGGAAAATTAAATTTTAATTTGAATAAATTAACTAACCGGTTGAGATGGAGGGCGGGGAGGAGCTCGATGTTGACGAGAAGGGTGGCGGTGATCGGTGACGATTGATGTTGACAAGTAGGGCGTGCGGCGACAATCGAGGAGGAGGAAAACAAGGAGCTTGACGGTGGTGATGATCCCGACGGCGGCGAGGTTCTCGAGCGGTAGCGGCTACGATCTCGACGGCGGCGGCTAGGACGAAATTTTTTTGGTCGAGAGAGGGGACGCGCGGGGAACGAGATAGGGTTTTTGGGGGGAGGGGAATGAATAGTGGGCCTGGAAGAGAAGTTTTCTTGTTCTTCTTTTTCGTAATACAGTAGTTTTGCCCCTACGTTGTCCACCATAAGGGTTTCATTTGCGGCACCATAAGAACGTTTACGAATTTTGTATTTTTTAACTTAACACTGCCACCGTAGGGGCCATTGATTTGACAGTCGGTAGGGGCATCCCTTCTTTGTATTAATGTAACCTTCGGCTGTGAGATGACAGGGGTCATGTCTAGGTCCGGGCCGAAAAAATTGGTCACAACTCTCGGCAAAAGCTGGTGTGCGCTAATGTAATTGACTTCCCAATCCAATACCCAAAGCCAGAGAAACAAAAGAACTGATTTCAAACTCAACACAACACCAGTAATTGTCCCTCTTCACTTCCAACTTAAGACCCAAATCTTGGAAACAAACAACGCCTTAGGAAATACCACTCTTGGTTAAAAGGCTTAGTAAAATCACAAAACATGCTAAATGAGGGGATCAAAGTGTTCTCTAGAAAATACGAGCACCCTAAAGTCCAAGGGGTGATATGTTTTGGATAGTGATGGTTGGAAGCAAGCGGAGAGCAAATTAATTAAGACATCACATTCCTATAGAGATCAAACTGTCATCTCGTGATCTAATTTTTGTCTTCATCCAAAAGTAATCAAGGTTTCCTATTTGTTTGGTTAAAACAACCAAAGAAAATTGCAAATAGATTTACAAAGCAGCAAGATCTAACTACATGTCATGAGTTCAAGGATGGTTGGAGGAAACTATAGGGATTAATCTAACCCATCTATATTCTAAGAAAAAATTAAGTAGTAAGGACCACCACATGTTCAACCGTGATGTTAATATTATTTTCAATATTCACAATATTTGCGTCATGTTGACGTATTTAAAGCTTTTAACCGCATACAACAAAGGTTATGCCTTTCGAAATAAACAGTGGATTAGCCACCTAGCTTCAATCAACAATAAATGTTATGTTAGGGGGCTGTTTAGTTGCAGTGAAAGACAATTAGGGCACTGATCTATGTTAGATGTCACATGTTTCTTCGCCTATTAATTAGGAAAACCCTCATAAATGTTTGGTTGTGTTATGATTTCTTTTATCTCTCATCTTGCTGATTTCTAAGCTTCAGGCTCTGCATCAATTCAAGGAGAAAATCCTTGCTAGTGTGTGGAGTATGTCAAATTTAGCCTTGCTGACAAAAAATTAGAACGGTTACATAACCAATTAACTAGGGTGTCTTTCCATCCTTTTCTTGCAAATTATTAAATAAGCAACCCATAAGCATACATTTTGAGCTTCATTATAAAAAATCACAAAATTTGAAGCTTATATTCGCAATATTTTGTATGGAAATTATATAACTTTCTAGTGAACCTAAGTAGAAGGATATATGAAGCATTTGTAATTGCCCATTTCAATTGTATGTGTATGCTTTTATTTAGTAATGTAGCAAAATGGATGTCAATAATGTTGCACACAAGAGCTTCCTCTGCCTTACAAAAGTAAGTGCACATGATTCTACTTTTAACAGCGAGTATAGTGTTAATTATATTTT
The DNA here is from genome assembly GCA_030015575.1 of Agapanthus africanus. Classification (NCBI taxonomy): domain Eukaryota; kingdom Viridiplantae; phylum Streptophyta; class Magnoliopsida; order Asparagales; family Amaryllidaceae; genus Agapanthus; species Agapanthus africanus. The sequence continues at coordinate 355,624,596 of CM057339.1, read as the reverse complement.
AACCATTTCTTAAAAATAATATAAAATTAATCTTGTTTCACTTTTGCGATAATAGAACTTTTGGACATGTCTTTTATCTGAAAAGTGAAAAGAAAAAGAAAAAAGTAACATTACTCACGCTTTTGTTTGCCTCCAAAAATTAATACAAGCTAGAAAGTGGTGAAAAATAGAGTTGAATTCTCATTCTCTTTTTATTTCTACTTTCGGATATGTTCCTTAATTTGAAAGTGTGCAAAAAAAATAGAAAAATAAAAAGGATAGAATATAAATCAAGTGGAAGAAGCTTAAAGTAAGTTATTTTCCCTTCAAATAAGCCAAGACTATAACTTTAGGGCTGCACACTTAAGAAAATATAGGTTTTCCCCAAGATATGCGGGTGTGTATGTCTCTTATCTCAAATTGATGTTACCCATTTGGCCATTTTTCCCTTTCTATCTATATTCATATCCTTTTGTTTCTCAATTAAAGAGGCACCGGTGTTTTTTACACTATTATAGGGCAAAATGAAAGGGATCGTTTAATTTTAAAATTGAATGGTAATGTGGCTTTTCCCCTCAAAGAAATCAAACAAAAAACAACATTGTTTTATGTCCAATGCACATGATTAAATGTCAAATCATTATTATTTTACCAGTGCAATACACGTAATTAAATTGTCACTTGACATTTTTATATAACAACTGTGTTGCACATAATTAAATTAATAAAAAAAATTATCATAAAATTTTCTATAATTACATGATCCCGAAAACACGCTGGTAGGTATAGATTGATTAGATATAATACTTTTATCCACGTCATGCAAATTAACTAGCAACAATGATTTAATTGATATAAACAAAATTCTCACAGTTGCATGTTTCCTTTTCAGTAGCAAGTCACACACAAGACTAAGGTTTCCACCAGGCATGTGATCTGTCTAAATTGATGGTGACAAAACTAATCAAAGGTTTCGAAGATCACTTCATGACATCATCCATATTTTTGGTTTTGATTTTGTTTTCCAAAGTGATAGTTCATAAAGGTCCATTAAAAAAACATTGACAAGACTTTAGCTGTCATCAACCTGTCTCTAATTCTTTGCAATCAGAGTAATCATATTTGCACTAATAAAAGGTTAAAAAATTTAGGTTGCGTAAGAACAATAATCAAGTAATCTCAACCCTAAAAACAATCATTAAGTAAACTCAATGGAAGCATAAAAGAAATTTTAAAGACCATTTGAGATGAAATCTTATTAGCCAATAGAACAAGCATCTTAAATGATCACAATTTAAGTATCATCACCAGTTTTGAGGCTTTACAATTCTCTAGTAATTAAGTTACCATGATTTCAACTAGAATCACCCAAAAAGAAAAATAAACAGCTAGCATCTACAAAGGTCCACAAGACCGCTTGAAAAAACATACATAAGTAAATACTTTAGAAAAATTTACAAAAGAATACCCCATACTGCAACCTTTTCCACCAAACAAAACAATAATACAAACACGATGCCGAGCCGAAAAGGATTATACTTTAAGAAAAATGAGAAGAAGAAAAATTATACAAGTACAACAGCGAGCAAATAAATATGCTTCTACATCACTACACAATTGCACTTTGACTCCAACTTCGGGGGCTTCATGCCATCCGAACCCTTATTCGCAACACCATTCTCCGAATTCAAAGGCATTTTGGATTCTTGAATAATCATGTTCGTTCCCGATTCTTTCAATGGCGACTTGGTTGGAGCTTCCAACTTCCTTTTTCTCAATTTTTGGGATTTTGGCGTATTCTTATTATTGGGCAACTTTCTTGGGTCATTTCCTAATATAGTAACCATCGGCCGACGAGTCTCTTGAGGGACTACTGGTTCATTTTCGATAGCTATGGTTGCGGCTTTGTATGCAATATCGTGAATTATTGAGCTGCAGAAGAGAATGGTGTCGGTTGCTTCTGAAAGCGTCAAGCTTTTCGATGTGTGTCCTTTCGAACCTTCGACGATTACAGTTGATTCTTCTGGGGAAAAGAGCATGTATCAAATTAGAAAAGGATAAATAACATCTTATGCATTAAATACTAGTTAAAAGGTTTTGTATCAAGAAAGGAAAACGCAGTATATGATGGCAAGGCCTTTATTCTTTTTTAGTCATAAAATAACCACACTGCAAGTAAACAATAAAGAAAATGGAAAAAATGGAAATGTTGAAATCTTGATATAAATAACTGCTTAATTGTGTTAGAATCTTTTTAAAGGAAGATACTACTTAAGACAACCAACTTTGATATAACGACTTCTCATTACCTTGGTTAAATATAATGCCTACGAACACGATCAATACATATTTTTCTTGTTTTTTTAATGATTAGCAAAGGACTTTGGACTAAACAGCCAGCAATCTGCAAACCAAACAACCGGAATATTATAAAGCATTGTTTTAAATGTCCCCAAAACCGATATGTTGTTTGTAACGTTTTATTTTTTGCATGCTGGCCCACCACCAACATGCAAACAAATATTTAAAAAAAAAATTAAAATCAATGTCCCGACAAGTTGTTGACCCGTTATTATGACCAGATATCTCGCTGACATATCTCACTTTTCCCAACATAACTTTTGACTTGGATTGGGGATATGAATTAAAATAATTTTGTTATTTTATTTTTTGGATTCATTACTGCTTGTATGCTTAGTAGCAATCCATCAAGGTCAAGAATCAAGATCATATTTAGGACATAAAACTTTCATCCGCTATGACAACCAAAATATACTATATGTTTCCGATATATCTCACCACCCACCATCCGATATTGACTTTTTCCGGTTGACATGGACCCTACATACAATATTAAGTAGGCCTCAAGGTAATAAAACATCATACCAATATATATGGTTAAAGTGTCAAACATGATGTGTGTGCGCGTGCGTGTTTTTTTATATATTTATTTTGATTTAATTAATTATTTATTTATTTTTGGGGGGGTGGGGTGGGGGTGGTTGCATGGTGCAAATTACCAAATTTCATAATCTAGATATACAGGAAAGCTACCACAAGTTAATAGTGCCTCAAAGTTCTAACAAGATTAGCAATCTTATAGTGCATCCATTCTGTACATGCACCCGTATTCAACATCAATCATACTACTAATGATTCTAAAACCATTTGGTAATAGTGAAAACAAATATAGACAACATGGCCCAAATGATAGTACATGCAAAATTCATAGAAAGAATAAGATAAATAGCATCAACATAAATGATTGGATACAAGTGTTATCGTAGTTGTATTTGTCTTCTTATAGAGAATATATGGATATGAATGTGTATTGTCCATTAAACTCAATATCCATATATTTGATTTTCACTTTTAAAAAAACCATATATTTAATAAAAATGAATTCAGCTTTTACTCGAGGATTGATATGGAAGGAAATGAGTTCTATTCAATTTTAGCCATTCTTAAATCAAAATAAGAAAAGTATATCAAACCACTTGGCTTGTTACAAATTAGATTTCAAATCTGATTGAGAAGGAATTTTGGGAATTTTGGATCATAGAACAGTAGGATTGCCAAAGTGGATATGGAGAAATGTGCGATACTAGAATATTTAAGATATTGACGGTAATATTTTCCAATTGGGTAAAAAGTCGAACAATTAAGAAACATATCCAATAAAAGATAGGTCCTGGATGACAATACTCTAAAAGATAAAATAAGAAACTGCACTAGTAAGAATTTGGAGGTGGCTTTCAAAAAAAATCGAGGTGGTCTAGACATATGAAACAAAGACCAATAAATGAGCAGGTTAGGAGTGACAAAGCTGCAGTTAATGAAGCAACTAAGGTTAGAGGTATGCCTAGACGATCATGTTGCTAGAAGCTGTAAATGATAGGTTAGCTGCCATTCTTAATTAACAATATGTTCTTTTATCAAAGCTGAATGGAGAAAATGTTCATAACTTCGTACAGCTGACTTTAAAGGTTTGGACTTCGGTATATAGACTTGCTGTTGTCTTCTCAAATATCTATTTGTATGGATCATATAGTTTATTACTATCCAAATCTGAATCGTACTTTAAATGGATGAATTTTGAATATCTATATTCGTCAAAACATTGATAAAGAACCAAGAGCAGGATCATTTATAACCACTTGCATTCCTATCCGCTATCAATTTATTTACGCTTTGAGCTTATTATCTTTCTTATGGTGGCAATTGGATACATTAGTGGCAGTGTTATATGCGACATTAATTCCATATTTTTAGACCTCATTTCTGTCTGCTTCATATTGTGTTCGGTGTGTCTCTGTTGATGAATGAAGACACAACATGATGATTTAAGAGATTTTAATTTTGAATTTTTTTTAAAAGGAGGTAAGTGGCATATACAACATAGAAAATGGATAAGCAAATTAAGAAAGGACTAAAAGCGGATATGTTTATGTACTGCAAGACAATATCTTCCTAAATATGTTTCATTCTACTAAAATCTAATACCGCTGTCGAGCATTGGGTATTTCAATCATAGACTTCTACTTTGCAGTAAGGCGCCTATCTAATCGGGAAGTTATTGTTGTATGCTGATGGGAAACCCAGAATCAGTATGTATGTAAAACTATGATTGAATGATGTGGCTGTCTAATTTTATGCTAAAAGGATGAATCATGCTGAATCTTGTTACCTATTGGAACCATATGAAACTATATGTTGGTCATATAAGTCTGTATAATATTATGTGCAAAGTTGGATTTAATCAGCATCGTGTAAAATGGAAAGCGTAGTTAAGCAGGAGGGCAGGCTTATGCTTCGACGAGCTTTAGCACCAAAAAACGGAAAGGCTATCTCTAATAAATAAATGATATTACTAGTAAAAATCTTAGATAAGGAGAAATTTTTATAAACATAAGAGAGATGGATTTGTTATCTTTTTAGTATAATGTTTTAAACGATTTGTATAAGCCTTAAAGTTTGCATGCAATAATAGAAAATTTACTAAGCATCTTAAAGATATTAATAATAATATATAAGTCATCATCGGTGTTGTAAACAAGGTTTAAACGCCTGATTAATTGAGCTTAAATTTTTTTCTAGAAACTGCTTCAAAAAAGAATTATGGACCAAATGATTGCAAAATTGGTCATATGCAAAGTATGAAGAAGATAGGCCATTTAGCCGGTGCGTATACGATGTACATAAACCCACCCAACATAAAAAAACAAACTCAAATATTCACTTAATAAAGATTAGTATTCCTTTTATCATCTTAATGACAGTTTTTTCCCTTCTATCTTTTCCGAAATTATCTAGGATTTTTCTACACACACACACACACACTAAGTAAGGTGATCATAAAGCATAGAATCTGCCAATCCGGTTATGCCTTCTGCATTAGCCAACCTAATAGAGAACGAATGTGTGTGTTGTGACATGGGTAATCAACATAAGGTCTAAGAAGATAATGTTATAGATTAAACAATGATCACATTCAGATTCGATTATACAATTACAATTTATAAAAGAAAAATTAATGGTAGTGAAAGGATTAAATTGACATATGTAAATAACAAAACAGGTGATATGTTCAAAATATAAGCATGCAAATGTTAGAGAAACAACAAAATAAATAATTTGTCAACTATTCAGTCGACTATTATCGAGACATTAGATTGGTGACAAAAAGGTAGGACAAAGTAAATACCCCTTCAAGTGAAACCATGTGGCCCTTAACTAGGTCGGGTTGCATGAAATAAAGCACTAAGTGGGTCACCAAACCCATGAAGCAGGTTGGATCAAGGCTCCAGGCCTCTAAAGTGCCAAAGGAGCTTGATGCTAAAGCTTTATGCAAAAGTGAAGAGCCTTAGCCGGTTTCAACTAAAACCGGATTTAATGGTGCTTTTTACAACAACTCATCAAATATAGGAACTAGATATCCGAGGAGCATGAACTTTAACCCTATGTTCACCATTGAGGACTGATCCTGTTTCATGAGCATTTATATTTTCTGCACCTATTCTGGAAAAGGTTCAGCCTCCCTTAGATACAGCTCTCAGACAGTGTGTTTCATTTCCTTTTTGCTTATTTCTTCCCCTTTTTGTCTATATCCATTATGCAACAAAGGATTCCCTGTTCACAGTCAGTGTGCATTCATGAAGTGACATACACTATGGCAAGTCTCCTCATTTAGGATAAAATAGAAAGCAAAATAAATATAACATTTAAATAGACGAGTTCCCTCGCTTGACATAGTTTTCTGAACTAAGAATTTGGCACATATTTGGAGAGGGTTTCGACAGTCGGTCGTAAAACTTTGTCACATCTTTACCGGAGCTTCGCTTCAAACCCAACCCCATTTGGATGGGAAAAGGCTTAGATGATGATGATGAATTAAATAGATGTCACTTTGTCAACTATTAAAACCATTTTGCTATGTGCTATCAACTATTGAAATCATTTTACTATGTGCTCTCCATGAATTATCTGTAGCAACTAGAAAATGTTAAATAATATAATAACCTTGATATTAATATAAATATATTAAATATTATAAATATAATAACTTAAAAGTATGGATGGTTATCTTGATTAACTTAAAAATATGAAAAGATTTTGAATAAAAATAAAAGAAAGAACAAAAGAAAGATAAAAAATGTTAACAGAATTATGATTGGCATTTATAGACATCCAAGATCTTAATAAATGGCACGTTATTTTATAAGAAAAGAAATATTTAAAATATAGCAAAACTAAAATTATTTGTTTGTTGTGAAGATAAAATAATAATATTGGTTTTGTTCCAATCAAATCTTTGATTTATTTGTTACTATGAACAAAAATGTTAGGAAATAATATACATGAATAACAATAATAATAAAACAGCTAATAAAACAAAGAGTTTTCATATGTATCAAAGATATTATTTTATGTATAACAATTTTAGATTTATGATCCCAACGAATTAGTTGAGTTTATATTTATTATTCTCATCTAAACGTATATATAAGATATAAAAAATTAGAAATTTCTTATCTAAATTTTACTAAAAAAATTATAAAAGAAAGAAAAGGAGAAAGCAGAAGAACAAAAGGAGTATGAGTTCTTTTGAAAATCATTTCAAGAATATAGTGATTCAGGTAAACCTTTACTTTTATTTCTATTTATGATAATTAGGATAAGGAATAAAAACATAAAAATAAAAAAAAATTAAATTATTGTAAGAGTTTAAAAAGGATCTTTAATAAAAATGTCAGAATATAATAAATATTTTTAATTACAATTGTATTATTAAATGAAACTGTTTTTAATAGCATCATTATGCTTCATCTATATATTTACTAAAGCATTTGTTTTGAGTTAGAAAGAAATAAAAAAAAAAGCCAAAACAATTAAATGAGAAGAATTCGGTTTAGACTAGAAGATTGTGATAATAGTTAATTTTGGAATAAAGATAATATTTTTATTTTATTCTTATAATTTTAAGGTGTGATATTTGAATATTCTAGATGTAATGGTTTGAAGAAGAGTGTAGGACATGCAAGCAAAAAATGTAAATTTTATATAATCGGAGATTGTCTTTGTGATAAATCTAAATATCAAATAAATAAAGAACAAAATAGATTTCTAGTTTTACTTATATAGTATGAGTTATTAAGAAGTGAGTTTACTTCTTTAATCTTAAATCACACATATCAAGTCTTATTTTAATGTAAAGTAAATTAAGTATTTAATGCACGTACCACTGCACTTTTTGATAAACCAAAATAGTAATTAGAAAATTAATTCTAGATCTGTGGAATTTTATGTAATTCGTTTCGATCACTTATATATTTGAAAAAGAAATGTTATCATGAACTCCACATAACTTTAGATATTTTAACCCCTTAAATAAATGCTTATTCTCTATATTTATGCGCTAGAAAAATTATTTTGGGATCTTTATAAAAATAAGTATCATATTTTGAATCTCTTATGTAACTTTGGATTGTAAACTTATAACAAAGAATAATTGGTAATTGTTGCGAGTCTTAATAATTTATTTTAGTCTCATTCAGATTTCAAGTGAGAATTTAAAACACTAGAATTTTTATTTAGATCGATAATTTATATAATTCATTTTGGCGTTTTATCACTTAAATTAAATATAGTAAATTTTAGAATAAACATAAATAACAAGAATATGCCTTTTGAAATATTATAGGGGATTCTGAGTAGGATTTAGTTAAACTTAGGGGACTTATGATTGTATATTAATATTAATTGTATGTCTTATTATAGGATTTTGTAATAACTGAGATTTATTTTTGAAGTTGCAATGACCTGGTAGAATTGCCATTCATGTAAGTATTAGACTTACATGTTCTAACTTATGATATCATTATTGTTTTATCATACTAGATATTTTCGGAAATGTTTCATGATCACATACATCTCTTGGACATCTCATTTATTTCGACATATTTATGATATCATAATTGATACTTTCATATATGTTTATGTTCCATTATCACATCTCTCGGATATTTCGTTTTGTTTCGACATATTTGTGATCTTGGTTAATTTGATTCATAATAATGATCGTTATGATGTGTATGTATTATGAGGATTAATAAAATTTATTGGGTTCGATTCCTTTTCCTTTTCTAAGGTGTACACTTGAGTTAGATTAGTTTATAGGGCGCATATGGATGAGTTTAGTTGTGCCAACATCCTGTGGATGTGCTGCTGTAGGCCGCCATTGTAGACCCCAAGATTTTACCGTTGTAGGCCAGATCGGTTGCGGGTACGTACATGACAATCCGACCATTGGGTAACCCATGTCTTTAAACATATTTAATTCACTCTCGTTGTTTCTTGTATATTTAATATTCATTTTTATTCCAACCACGATTATTATGTTCATATGATTATATATGATGTTTCGATTATGATACATGAATTGACCTCAAACATCATATTGTTATTCGATTTGATCTCGATTTCGTTTTTTTATACCATGAGCAACCATTTTGTTTTATTTTGTTGCTCGCTTGCATAAGTTGTAATATGTGAGTTAATACTTGCTAAGCTGTGGTTTGCTCACCCCCTGTATTTAACAATTTTACAGATTAGCATAAAGAATTCAGAGTGAGCTAACAGGTCAGTTCATTGGAGTACTTAGAGTTTTATGTTTAGTTAATAATTTTGGAATTCGGAATTGTAATATAGTGATGCAATAAGAAGATTATTTGAGAGTTTATCTTTATGAGACTAGATGACATGTATTGGAATCTTTATCGATATTTTGGCCGTGTCATGCAACGATTTTATGCAAATTTAATAGCCAGATTTTGGGCGTGACAAATAAGCTGTAAGCTTGAGCCTTGAGACTGTAATAGAAATTAATATATTGCTGTAATTCATTTTGTAAGGGCAAGTAACGAGCCTACTTTAACCTGTAAAGTGGTATAATGTTCTTCAAACAAAGTCCATTATGATAATTACCAGCAGCTGATTTGCATAGTTATTATCTAACTCAGTATGGAACAACAAAATAAATAATGAATGTCGTAAAGTAAATATAAACTGCAAAACTGCATACCATTGATGCAATGAGCATGATCAACAAGTTCTGATTCCAAAGCAGAAACAACCACACCCTTCTCTGCCATAGTGGAAACTGACCGTTCATGGAATCCCTCCACATTACTGGGAGCTTGGGCAGGGGCACATTCAGTTTGCAGATATTGGACATTGTCATCGTCATTTTCTGACTCTAAAATAACAGATCTATTTGTGGCAGCATCAGACATGTTACAAGCAGGATCATTTAACACGGTTTGTTCTGCAATAATACAAGAATCTGGAATAGTTTTGGTTGCTTCTATAGAACTTTCATTTTCTGTCCAAGGATCTTCCGTGGCCTTTGGCGATGAAGGGAAATCCTCATCTTTTAGATCATCTGCCACCGAAGTTTCATAATGATATCTTTCTGTGTGATTCAACATCTGAGAGTCAGATGTGTTTTGATCATCAATGTCAACAAAATTTCCTCTGCAAGATGAAAAATTTACACAAGTCATGTCTCTGTGGGTTAGAGAGCTGTCAAGCTCTCTAATGACTAAATCTGAATCTGGTAAAGCCTTGTTTTCCGCACCCTTAGCAAAACTAACAAGGCACTCTGCAGTAGCGCTTTCAGGAGGAACTGATGGTTCATAGGGATTAATTGTAAGATTAGAATGTGAGCCACTGCACTGAGATTTTGCATCGGTATCACTTCTCACACTATTTACTTCAATTTTGCTGCCACTATATTGTCGTTGCATGCGACTATCTGTTTGCCTAGATGATCCCAGGTCCACAGAAGAAGAAGCTGAAGCACTGTCCCGCCCAAAGCTGCGTCTCATGACACTTGTATTATCCCTAGCATAAGAAGGCTCGGCAGAAAGAAAATTTGTGGCAGAGAAAGCCCTTGATTGGATAATTGGCCACTTGCTAGTGCTCGGCCTTTGCGGTAATAGTACAGATATTCCTGTGCCCTCAGGATTGTGAATTCGAAGACTAGGTTCTGTATGCTCAAATTTATTCCCACTACCAGAGTAGGTCGAATCAACATCTTGTTGACTGTATATTTGCTGGTCAATGTCCAGTTCTGATTGATGAGGACAACCATTATCTGAGTAGTTAAGCCCTTGTTCATTGGCATGCTTATGTTGAGCTAGGACAACTTCACCTATACCAATTTCAGGCAATTCAGAAACTCTAACAGGGAGATGTGTTTCATTTACTAATATATCCATTTCAATGGCCATTTTGGACTGAACAGTTTGATTCTGGTTTGCAATTGGAGGTGACAAAGGCTCTTCTGCAGCAAAGAGTGCATCTATCTTCGAACATTCTTCACAAGCATCGGTTTCCCCATCCACTCTCAAAACACCGAACCGTTTCCCACATTTTGAGCAAATTACCATAATTTCACAACTATCAACAATTGATTCAGAAGCAAACTCATGTGCATCAATTTTGTTTGGCATGCCTACATTGGAACTCTCAGTTCTGAGGAGAGGATTTCCAGCATGCAATCCTATATCTTTGATTCCGTCATCAGCCTTATCAAAGATAAACACTTCTTCTTGAGTGTCAGGATCATTTTGATCATGCTCACTACCTTCCATATCAATTGCAGCAGTGGTGCCTTGATCAGAGCTTGCACTAGTGCTAGTTGTTAGGGAGGAAGTTCTGGAAAACATAGGCCGGTGAGTGTTGTTTGCTTTTCCAACATAGAAGGTGGTTGCAGGGACACTTGATAAAAGTGGCCTGAACATGTTTTGAGGAGTCTTGCGATGATCCTGGAGAAACATAAAGCACAAGTATGGCATGAAAAATGTAAGAAGAATGACAAGCAAGTATTGATTAGATTAATTTCCTGCACAAAGGACAAGAAATGTGGGATTTGTTTATCCTAGAGAAATATTAAACATAAATGTTCAAGGAACGAAAAATAAGGATGTAAATGGCATGTAAACATAAACTAGATGTATTTCCTGCATCACTGATCAAACGCAAAAGAAAATGCATTGCTTTTGCTTCCAATAAATTTTAAATATACAGCAAACATTGGAATGAAATGAGTAAGAAATGGCTAATTCCTGGATAATTCAAAGTCGGTAAGGAAAGTTCTAACATCTACGTAAAACTGAAGTTTCTTTTCTAAGCCTAAAAGACCACCTTAATGGGGGGGGGGGGGATTATTAATTCGAAATGCCTGATGCTTGAATTGAGTCCAAAAGTAACAAAAGCCTTCACAATTCAGAAAGCAGAAAAATAGCAAGATGCCAAGATTGCAATTACTGAAGTGTCTAAAACCATAAATCCCAGAACCCTTCTTCCAATGGAACGTCAAAAAGGATGTTGCTTATTGTTTATATTTCATAAAACTCTAAAGGATCAATGGGTTTTATGAGAGACGTATGACCCAGTGTTGTTTGTTAAACATGCCAATATAGATTCTACTTCCACGCAACCAAGTTCTGGTGCCACCTGTCTTTTCATCTTCTGAGATACGAAGGAGGTTCTTTCTTTTATTTTATTTTATTTTTCCGCGCAGCAATATAATTCTGGACCCAACTAAAAGCATATATATGCTAGTTGTAATAGAATGGCCTTCCATAGGCACTAAAATATGATGTCATATTGCACCCTTGAATAGGAAGAAGATTATCTAGAATTTAAGGAGGAAAAAAAGCTGACGTGGAATAGGACTAACAAAATAAAGTTGAGCCAGATTTGGCTGACATAAAACTTACTAGATACCAAAAGAAACAAGATTCTTTGTCATTTATCTAGAAGATTCCAAACCATGGACCCTATAGGCAATAACTAAACAGCAATAAGTTCAAATATGTAGAAATTTTAGCTCATTAAAAGGCATTAGTAAAATACAAAATGTACAGGTAACCTAAAATAAATATAATCCAGAAAAAAATATAACTACAGACTTACCATCTGGCGGATCACTGGCTCAAAAGATCTTTTAAGTGCTGAATTTGCAGGTGAAGATCTCAATGGTTTCTTGGAAAACGCCATAGCTCTGCTGTTCATGGACATTCCATTTCTTCTCATCGGAGGGCTGCTAGAAATTGCCACTGAAAGCAGCGAATCCATATCATCATCGCCCGAAGAGACTACAGAACCCTTGCTATAAGAACTGAATACATCCCGTTCGTTGCTGCGTGATGAGCTGGCGCTTCTAGAAGCAGTAGGCGACATAGAGTGCCTTCCCCTTCCATTTCTGGGCGTTGGCGACAAACCTCTCGTATTTGCCAAAGGCCGATCTGAAATTGAAGTTCGAAGATTTGGAGGTGCATCGGAGGAGAAACCAGGCAGGTTCTGTTGCCATGCACGCAAGTTTGGTGAGGCAGAATTACCACGGCTCACTCTCATTGGAGATGTTCCTCTTTTTCCATAAGAAGATGATGTGGGCCCACTTGAACCAGTGCTCATTCTCCTAGGTGTTGGACTTGAAGGCCTCAGCGTTGATGATGGAGTAGGTCTTCGAGAAGGCGTTGCAGGCCTTAAAATAGGAGGTGAACTGGAGCGAGGAGCCGAAGACGGTCTTGATGTTATTTGTCCGATGTTATTATTAGATTGAGGAGATGGGCTAAGGCGCCGCGGACTGGCACTGCTTCGACTACTACTGCAGGCTTTCTCGTTCTGAAGCCATTGATAAGATGTAAGAGGTCTTTCAGGAAATTTGAATAGAGAAAGTAACTAATATGAATAGGAAGAAATAAAAACAGAAATAACCGATCCTTTACCATGGATAATGATCTTGAAACATTAACGGGCTGACTCCGTGGCCTGCCCCTCGAGGGCGGTTTATAAGGTTGAGGTTCTTCTTCGTCATCCAATGAAGGGAATAGTGGAGTATCAGGAGGAGTTAACAGCCTGTGTTGTAATAGTAATCAACCCATTACCATAACAGTTATGATTAACAGCTACAGACACCATATATATGGTAAGAAGGAAAAAACAAAGCATGGCATGTTTTCCTAATTCTACGATTTAAAAATGACATGAGACGAGCACAAGTGATTGGATGTTAGTCACAATCACATAATTTGCTAAACTCTGCAAAGTTACTGGGCACTGATTAGCTGGGCACCAAAGGGGAACCACCATGCAAATTATTTCAAAACCATCTAGAATTTTATCCCGAAATTTTGGGTAGGTTACATGAACCAAATTCATGCATTGGGATATATTAAGGAATGGTTCCTCAATTACAGTGACGACATCCAATTTAATCTCTTCAGAATCACACAGATTATTTGAACAATCCAAAATTGCAAGTTCTTTATTTCTTGATACACCCACAAACATAAAACGCGATAACCCATAGTATAAATAAACTCACCAATCATAATCATTTTTATCGCCACCCTCATACAACAGATCTCTTCTCTCTCCTCGAGCCGGAATAGTGATGCCCAGTTTGAAGTCCGTAAGATACCTCAACTTTGCTGATACGAGTAATAAAAAAACATTAGTTATGAAAAACACCAACATCTACAAATTTTAAAAAGGGAAGGTCAAGACATTACAAAGTGAATCATCAAAATCATCGGCTGTCTGGAGCAAGAAGTTCTCTCTTTCTTTATTCTGCATATAGTTGAACAATGCAAGATCGTCATCTTTAGCTCTAAGTGTCATTCCGCTCTCGAAACTATGGCCCCTCTTATGAGTGTTCTCCATTCTCCTAGGAGAGCACCTTTGAGGAGAGCACCTCAAAGCTGGCGAAGGCGGCATCTTTTCACAAAAATCCAATCTTCCTTCTTAGAGATCGCACAATATCCTGTTCCTCATTACATTGATAAAACCTATAACCCAAACAGTAAAACAATTACAAATAACATTAAAAAATTCTCCTTTTCACTTCAAGTGGTCTATAACCTGTACTTTTTTCTAATTACAACTAACGAATTTCTAGTTGCATTTCAAACTTTCCTAATTCAAGTTTTAAAAAAAAAACTAACATAAAAAAATTCTATCCTTTTTCACTTCAACTGGGCCAAACCTGTGCTTTTTTTCTCACCACAACTAACGAATCTCTAGTTGCATTTGAAAAATTCAAGCTCTCGCTATCGGATCAAGCTCAGAAACGACCCAATTGAACTAAATCAGCGCATCAAATTTCAAATTCGTACCTGTTTCTGGAAAGGCTCGAGCCTGATCTAGGGGTCGTTGCTTCCAGCGTCGTTGATGGAAATTTCTTGGGGGAGAATCGAGGCCCAGATCGGAACCCTAGCTTTTTGACAAGACTTCAAGAAGACGAAGGAGAAAAGGAATAAAATAAACAAAAAAACCGAGAGATCAGAGGCAGCAACAGATCATCGCTAGGGTTTCTCTTTCTCTCTGACGTTTCCTCTTCCTCAAGCTTCCTCCTCGTCCTCCTCCTCTCTCTCTCTCTCTGTGTCAGTGATTTTTATTTTCTTTTTCCTTTTTATGTTCTTTGGATCGTTCATAATTTCCTTTTTGTTGTTTAGATTTAGTGGATAAAGAAGAAGGTGGAATTACGAGCGTGCCACTGGACAGCTAAGAAATAACGAGACGGCCTTTTTATTCATAAGTTCCTTAAATTAGCTCTATTTATATTTTGCTCCATAAAAATTTCATTGTTGGTTCATAGTCCCTTCCTTGGATCCAATTAGGCAATTAGTTGTGCTGAATCAAGACTTCTACTTAGATCTAAATTATGTGCTTTTTTATTCATATATTTGTTTTCTGTTAAAATTTAAATTCCAAATATAATTCAAAACACGACGACACATGGCAAAAGGTTCTACTCGATATTTTTAAAAAAAGGTGCTGTGGTTAATTAACTGTGAGTCAAACCGAAACGGGTTAGGACCCGCATATGGTTTAAATTAGGCGAGGAATGTCCCAACTTTTTCACTCTTAGCAGGTACGTAATAGGACCTCGGTACCAATTGCATTCTTGAAATTTTACAATCTGAATTTTTTTATTTCTACATCTTCAAAAGGGCTTAAAAATTTTCAGTATAAATCTAAGTTTTCGGGGCATAAAAGTAAAGAAATTTATGAATAGAATATGGTTTAAATAATTTAGCAGAGGATCCAACGAGGGATGGAATGGGCTACGTCAGTATTAGGGAAGGGCGACATGGGTCTATCAATAATTTGGTCAAAGAGTTTTGGGATGAAATTAAGTCAAGACATACGAGCTTAATGTCTCTTTATTTAATAAAACAATTTAAGAGGCATTAAAATTATTCATAGACTAATATCAAAATAGAGCTAACGCCTAAAGTTGTGGTTCAGGGTTGGTTTGCAAGAGGTTGTTTTTTAAGCATGAATCTCTTGTTTTGGACAAAAAAGAGTTTTAGGTTTGTTTGTCTTTCTCATTTTCGTGCAGCTCCATACGAATGTTATCCGTTTGCAATGTCCAGCTCATGCATATATGATATCATTTCTTATTTTCCTTGAATTTTAGTTCTTGCTCTATGTTTTCCAATATAGTTGTCTGTGACGTAACAGCTTAAATAGGTATCAACCTATGAACGTGTATAACTCTTAAATAGGCATCATTCTATGAACGCGGAAAATTTAACTAATATAAACCGGCATTTTTGGCACGTGCATCGCATGTACAACAGACATGTATAACTCTAGAGATTTGTAATAATGGTATGGTAATTTAATTACGTACATCACACTTGTCAAATAATAATGATGCGGCATTTAACTGCGTGCAATGCACATAAATAAATCAATGATGTTTTTTATTTGATTTCTTTGAAAGAAGAAACCGCATCACCAATGAATTTCAAAATTAAATGATCCCATTCTTTTTGCCCTATAGTAATAGATATCTAACAACCATAATAACATATGACGGTTTATATTTTGCATTTCGGGCTTCGGCGAACAAAAATAATAGTTTCACCGGTTGAAAGCAAATGCTTTTATTAGATTTCGTTGCAACCAAACAAATATATCCAATTGACATTGTGATCCTTGGGTATGGGTGTTCCTTGGGTTGGGGTTTTATCCAAATCCGTCTGATTTTAACCCTAAAAAAGTAATTTCCAGTGATTAAGCTACAACATTAGAAACTAATTAAGCAGCCCTAATCTTCAATGGAGCCAACCAACTTTCATTAATCAACCACCATGATAGCAAATACTCATTGTCTCCATCATTTTGTAATCACCAACAACATGATTAAGACTGTAATATACACCATGTGTGTAGCTTAGAAGGGAAATTAAGACCTCGGTTACAATAATTAAAAAGGAGAATATGTTATTGGTGAAGTAAATATTTTATTGGATTTTTGTTGCTGAACATAAGTGGTTTCGAATGATTAAGATTGTTTACCATTCATATTGATTTTTGATTAATTATGGTTTTGCAAGCCAAACGCCATGCACCCGGCATGGATCTTAAACAACCGGACCCGAGCCAATCTAATTCCTCACATTGTACTTCCAAAATTTATTGCGATCGTAACTATTCTCTACAATTTTCTAATTTAAATAAAAAATAATAGTATGATTTTCAGACAAAAATCGTATGGTTGTTCCGACCACATATGTCCGGTAAAAAGAGAGAAATAACTTATAAGCACAATGGAATTCACTTTGTCTAAAGACTTGTCTCTTTTATCTATACTCATTGCATCTGAAATACTGGAATATTCCTCAAGATTCAGAAACTCAGTAAAAAATGCATGAGGAATATAAAACTTAAATTGGTTGGGTAAATCACTTTTTTTTTTTTGGATTGTAAACTGAACTAAACTAATTTTCCACAAGCATGCATCCAAAATCCACTTACACCATTTTGTTTGTATCCGTGACAGCTGATGAATAAATTTTTTTATTTATGCAAGCAAGATGCAGAAATGTACTGTTTTGGCTTTAAATCCTACAAAAGCCAACATAGTAATACATATGCAGCTCCTTCCTAATATTTTTCCAATAGATTCAAATTGAAAGGCTAAAGGCAGAGGCAGGAGAGAGGAGAATTTCATATAATCTTGAACAGCGTGTGAGCGTTTATATTTCTTCTTTCTCTTGTCCGGACGTAGACTGCTGGAATATGGAATAATTTTCCGTAAAACTACACTTCAATTAATGCTCAATTTGCTTTCACAATGCTTCAAGATACATGAATATAGGAAAGGAACATGGTTCTCTAATCCTTGCTATGTGCATATTAGTACCCTTCCTAGATTTTGCTAAGATTTGTCTTTTGAAACTATCAGTCCTTAAAAAGACACTGTTTCGTCAAAAAATAATAATAATAATACATTGCTCCACATATATTTTCTTTGATATAAAAGATAGGCGGCTTAACTTTTCATAAAAAGAAATCGTTAGTTTCTTTAATTTCTAATGAAAATGAAAATGTATATACCTGCAATAAAACAAAGCTTGTGATATCTTGATAATTTTTAACTCAACATTTGATTACGAACCAAGTGACCGAAAAAACTACAAATAATAAAACCGTGATCCAAAGACAATATATCATCCTTCTAATTCTTTTAGACCAAACAAAAGTCTTGTATGTCTTTTTCTTAAAGCGAATCGGCAAGAAAGTCCCCGGTCATAGATGGACAAAAAATTTAGGATTCAAGACCTTTCCTGCTGCAAATAGTAGCCGGACAGGCTAACAGTGAATCCATCAGCCGTTCCTTTGCTAAATGGAGGAGTCTGTTGAGGCCCTATATGTGGAAGAAATTATTCAATAGTTCGAATGCGTTTCCGGATAGGACCATTAGAGATAAAAAAAATGGGAGTTTTTCGATATCCTTTGATCTGCTTAGTTGGATCCGTGGTTCTATCTTCTCTCTCACATGATCGGACATATTGATCGGTACACATATGATCACTCAATCTAGGAATGTAGTTTGATTATTTGTTTGTTATTTTCTTTCTTTCTTTCTTTTTTGGGTTTGGGAATAGAGTCAACATTCCTAAACCCAGAGTTCCATAGAGTTAGCAAAACCTAACTCCAAATGGTAACTTGGCGTTGCCTGACATTCATTTTGGGGTTGACTTCAAAATAGTGATAACCTCATCACCCAAGTTTTATAACCCCCTTAATCTAAAATCTAATACCATCTAAGTTTTATGACCTCTGTTTTTCCAAATGCATCTTTTATGATATAACCATGGTTTATTTTAGGTAGAGATAGGGATGATGAGATTCATATAAAAATAAATTCCGGTTATCCTAACTCCATAGCTATATAGCAGCGTTTGCAGAGAAAACCTAAACATGTGGTGGATTATATGTTATCGGGCCTCCAACATGCGGTGTTTTGCGCAAGAGGATCCAAAATAAAATTTTGGGGAAAACGGTATAGGCTCCTGGAAGCTGAAACCAAAGGGTTTAGTCTCTCGGCCAAATAGCTTGTGAAAATCTCACCGAACTCAAAGATTCCTTAGTCCTTATAGTACATGGAGTAATATGTTATGCCAATTCCGCCATTTCAGGTAAAGAACTACATTTATCATTTAGGTATTGTATTTCTCTTTTAAAGTACTGCATTCATCTTATAAAATACTATACTAATGTTGAAACATGTCAAACTTAATAGATATAATAATTTTACTAATAAATGCAACAATCTCATGCCAAATATAGCATTTTCTCACAAATATAGCAATTTCAACATAAATACAGTACCGTATAAATAAATGCAGTATTTTATAAGATAAGTATAGTAATTAAAAGATAAATGAAGTATATAATCTCGAAGTGCATTATTGGCATAAAAAATTAGTTAATCCAGCGAGTATGGGCTAAAACAAAAAAATTTCTTTTAAATCAACAGAGCTTTTGACAACTTTTCTTGCCTTGGGCACTAAAATTTATTGATTTTCAAACCTATGGACTTAAATAAATTTTTCCTTACAAATTTTACAAAATCATACGACTTAAGAGAGGAAATAAGAACTGTTTGGGGTATGAAGTCATGATAGCTGTAGCTCATTTTTTAGCAGAGACGGAGGGGATGTAAATTATGGTTTACAGGCCCAAAACTCCATATAAAATAAACTGCAGTTATGTTAAGAGACAAGTGTTTGGGAATATGGACTTCAAAAAACTAAAATATTATCAGAGTCTAAAAAACTGCAATTATTTCAATTTCAAAATGAGCGTCAAACCGAACAAAACTGGCATTATACCTTTACTAGAATTTTGTGCACGTGCGTTGCACGTGTCAAATGTATATTTTATATTTGTAAGAATGAGTATATATGTAAATTTATAAATAATGAGGGTTTATGTGTAAATGTGAAATTTAATCAATTTTTTGTATAGGTGTAAATTTGTAAATATTGAGGGTTTATGTGTAAATTTATATTGTAAGCCATTATTTTTTTTGTCTACTTCCTTGATGAGGTGGAGGCTTTAGGAGAATAGGAGGATGAGGCGTTAGGAAAAAAGGATTTTTCTCTTTTTTGTTTTGAATTTTGAAGAAAAGAGAGAATGTCCACCTCATCATGGGGTATTTGCATTATAAAGAGAAGATATTTTCATTATAAAGAGAAGATGATTCCAGTTTAGAAAACCTAAACTCCATGAAAAGTTGTTTTAGCACAACAAAATCAAAGGACTGGATAGTTTAGGCCTGAAGTTTTATATAGCCCATAAATTAATTGTAATTAAGGACCCATAAATTACATTTATTAGCAGTTACTACATCATCACCTCTCTCTCTCTCTCATTGAGTCATTTCAACAAACTCGTGATGTTGGCGGCGCTTCGATCACGTGCTCACTCCTCCATCGCCCACGCTCGCAGCTCTCGGATCCATCAAACCCTAGGGTTTCCCCTTCCCGCCCTTTTCTCGTCTCCGTATTCGTATTCGCGAGAGCTAGGGTTTCTGAGCCTCGAAGAGGTCCAGAAGGTCCTGAACGATGTGAAGGCCGACGACGTGAAGGTCATTCCGGTGAGGGATCAGTGCGATTGGACCGATTTCATGGTGATCGCCACCGGGAGGTCCGCGTGGCACGTCGAGAACATCGCCCAAGCCCTAATTTACAAGGCAAGTTCGCTTCTTGCGCTAATGTTAGAGAAGATTGCTTTCTTTTCTTTTTTCTGAATAAGACTGTGCTAGTTGGGTTAAAAAAGAAATCTTTGAGTTGGTGCAAGGATCAGTCAGAGAGTTTTCCTTGCGAAGAAAGGAAACTCCTTTGCTATTTTCATTAAAAAGGGTTTTTTTTTACCATGGAATGCAAGACCTTAGTAGTCCTATTTTGTCATTCATATTGCTTAGCCTATTGAAATGCTTGTAAGAGATACATGCTCATAAAATCACCAAAATTGGTGTTAAAATAAAAAGAAAAGAAAGAACAGTGAAGATTTTGTGGGTCACTGTTTGTGAGAGAACTTTAATACTGCGATATATACATATATTCTTTTGTCTTTACCGACCTAATCTTTTATAGACCCAAATCCCAAACCTTTTCTTAGGGCAATGCGGCAAATTGCGTGCCTTGCTTTGTCAGGCATGTTTTTCTAACGTTTTTATTTTATTTTATCTTAGATCTTGTATGATCCTTTTGAAAATGTTAATGATTTGGAAAATATTATGTTTCAAATAAAACCATCGGTTAGTAATTATTATTGTATAAGTGTTAGGTTAGTTCGATTTAATTTATTATATGTATTAATATTTATGGTTTTTTTTATCTTATTTATTTTGGAATTTGGTGGTCGGGATATACACAAATTCAGAAGAAAAAAAGATTCAAAATTATGTGAAATTTATGTAATATAAAAGCTAAAGTATCCTTTTGGATTAGCGGTATCCATTCAACGGTCTAATCGACTAAAGCAATTTAAATCCTCTAACTGTTTAAATTGGTGGCTTGATAACTTGATCAGTTGACCAAAGGCCAAACTATGCCCAAGCGTATAATAAATTATTTAGATGGGTTATGTTCGCTAACACAAGACAACAGTTGCAAATCTTAAAAGTCATGACCATGAAGATGCTACTTTTCTAGTACAAGTCTTTGAAGACTTTTTGATGCGAAACGGGAACATTTAATAAAACAAGAATTCTAATATGTTAAAATACCCGGTAGACTGAAAACCACAAAAGTCGAAGCAACTTTCTCATTTCAGCACAGTTTCGGCGATTGTTTTTCCTTCTCGTTTTTTCTATGGACTCTCAAAGACTATGATGTAAACATCAAGTTTCCTCAATGATTCGTACTTAATGGAAGGAATTGATGGACCGCGAGTGTTGTACCTTGGAAGTGTCTTTGTTGGCAAAGTTCATTCAAGGAATGACAATATATACTTGGATTGTTAAATTTTGTAGTTACTTAATGCCTAATGCAACGTTCTTCACAAAACATGGTAAATTTATTTGAGTTATATTCATCCTCATGATTGGATCTAAGAATTTTTAATCTTTTCTCATTTTGATTTTCTATCTCGGATTCATAAATTTGAAGTTTATCAAGAACCTTATCTTTTGTTTATTAAGTTCCCCATTGCAAAGCTTGGAAGAATCGTCAATAAATATTACAAATATAACAGAGTACCAATTCGTCGATTACCACCTCTTGTAAGAGTACTAGTGGAGTCAATACTATCCGAAATTCTGAATGAAGAGGTTCTTGCAATTGGATGAGTATAGACATCTTGAAAAGGCTTTTTTGTTAGCTTGGCATTTACACAAAGTAGATATTTTCCGTTACTTTCAATTTTACACAAAAATAAATGTAGTTTCATCATATGTATTAAAAATACGAAAATAACATGTCTTAGTCTATTATGCAATAAACATGAAATTTCAATCTTCCTAACATTTTAAGTACGTAAAAGAAATAATTGCATTGCTTAAACTTGATAAGTTTATCCTCATACCTTTATTTGTTAAGTTGAACTACTATTATTTTATAAAATTTTTGTGCCAATTTTATATTTATGGCTATAAATAAGTATCACTAGCGCCCCAACCCCCCCCCCCCCCCCAAAAAAAAAAGAAAAAGAAAAGAAAAGAGAAAAAGGACCACTTGCAGCTAATATTATTGCTAATTTTACTTCTTTTGATTGATGGCTTGATTCTGGCATCAATGTTTACGTGCGTTATGAATTCTCATGGCTTACTACTTTTAAAAATCAATTTTTTCTTATTATGGTTCATGCCATAGAATGTGACAAAGTTCTACGTTGGCTGTCACAAGCCTACCACAACCCTCACCCTTTCTCATCCGGACTTGGGACCGGCAACGGTGGCTTACTACTTTTAAAGATCAATGCGGAAGACTAATATCAGTGAATGAAAAGATCATGTATATCAAGAGAATTGGAACCATATTATTAAAACTATTCCCCGGGAAAGACAATTAATTTGAAAGGCATGCTCCAACTTTGGAGGATTAAGAGAAACTTAATTAGTGTTTCTCTACTCGTTAGAATGGGATGCAAATCATTTTCTGATTGCAACTAACTTGAAATCGATAAAAATAATAATTTTATCGGTAAAATTATTTATGTCATAGATTATTTAAAGTGTATGTTATTAATATAACGTTTCTAATCATGCAAATTCTGATTTTGTTGTTTTGATATCGAAGCGTTTATGTGTATGGCATGATAGATTTTGACATGTTAATTTTCATTTTCTTAATGCATATAGTGAAACTTTATTAATTTCTGTGTAAATTGATTGGAGAAAATGTCAAATTTGTGTAAATGACAATTAAATCAAAAGGCCTTTTAAAGATGTATAGAGGAAAACCTAATTGCTAAAATTTTGTTCATTCGATTATTTTTGACTCTACGAGCAGTCTTACTAAAGTTGGTAACGGGCACTTTGCTATATTTGTTGATGATTCTTTCATGTTTTGTTATGTGTATCATATCAAAACGAAGGATAAGGTTCCTAATAAATTAAAAATTTATAAAGCTGGGGTAGAAAATCAAAATAAGAAAAAGATTAAAATTATTAGTCCCGCTTATAGGGGTGAATATAACTTTAATTGAATCTACCATTTTTTTTCCCGAAGAACTCGGTATCAGGTACAAGGTAATTAACTGCAAATTTTTTAACAAAACTTTTTATATACTTCTATGCTATACTCCGTACTTGTAAGCATCATGTTTATAGACGTAGGTTTCGAATTGTTAGAGTCACGCAACAAGCTAATGGTTAGTGGCTTCGATTGCAAGACTTTATACCACAGCTGAACAATTAGCACAAGACTTTATACCACAGTTGAACAATTAGCACGTTGATAATGCAACATACTATTAAATTTAGAAAATGCTAGCCTCCTAATTCCTAAATAAGATATGTTAAACATATACATACTTGAGCCTAAAATTGGAAGGGGTCAAATTAATTCTAGGCCAAGCCCACTTATTTAGCGATCAAATTGAAAATCAAGCATAGCAGCTTGAGCCAAATAAGATCTTCTTGACTTTTAAGTTTAAACTTAAGCTTACGGACCTCCAATTAGCATTTGGCTTTCTTGATCATGTACATAACGTAATCAAAGCATAGACTAGTCAAGTCGAGTGTTGGTTGTGCTCTGCATGTTGAGTATTCTGAATCAAGATTGATCTTAACCTGATAAATTATATGACATGCTTGAACAATTTGTCTTCAAGCTTAGTGAGATGTGCATACTCACATTTATACCCCTACTTCTAATCATGCTAAACACGACAAAATCATATTGTATGTGCATGCATTCAAGCTGCATCATATCGCTGGTTTTCAGAAGTGCCATATCTGTTTCTAGATATGTAATTGTATCAGTCAACTATATTCATATCTATGCAATCGGTGGAAAAGAGCTCAAGGGATCAGATTTCCTGACCAGCCTTAATTTAGATTTTGCTTGATTCTATCTTAGAAGTGAATAAAATGTTTCTTCTGAAGTGAGTAATAGTCTTTTCAAATTGCCATGAAAAGTTATACAAAATTAGAAGCGCTGCTCTTTAGCGTTAATTGCTCAAAACCCCACTGTAGTTTACCCTGTGCACTGTGCAGCACTTATACCATCTCAAGTGATTTATTAGCCAAAAAAAAAACCTTGTGCCCGTTATCCTAAACCTTAAAACGGTCGAATTTGGGGGTGTTGGCTGATGGTTGCAGAGAATCTTAGTGGAGAAGTGCTATAGAAGATAAACTACAAGGGTGTTTTGTGTATTACCCTTCTATGTTCCAACTTTTCCAGTGACAATGTTGTAGACAAAAATTCAGAATTGTACGCAAGCTACGACGAAAATTTGAGTACTGGCTAGAGAAAATTCTACGTCCCTTGTCTGGGATTTTCTTTATATCGATGATCTATAGTCATATAACCTTCTTTTTACATCCTTTCCTTAACTATCTAAATTCAAGCAGGTTAAGAAAAAACAAATTGGTACCGAGCACAAATTGCTTCCAAGTGTGGAAGGCAGTGCAGGAGGAAACTGGATTGTAGTAGATTCTGGTGTGTATCCCATCTGTGAATCCATCGATTGGATGACTTATCTTTGGTCCATCAATTATAGAATTTAAATGTAATACCTTACTGTTATGGAAAAAAGGTTACTTGCACAAGGCACCTCTGTAGTTTATCCTATTTTTCACTTATACCCCAGAAGTTATTTATTAGTGCAAACACCTGCATTACTCATCGACCAAAACCCTTTAAAAAGCCATAAATTTAACTGACTCAAATGATTGCCTGATTTTGACTCTTCAGCTAGTTTGTGTTGTCTGAGTGGAATTTGAGTGTTTTATAAGGGATTTGATCAATCAACAGAGGGGATGTTTGCGCTAATAAATCACTTGAAGCGATATTATGTGCTATGTGAGTAAACTACAGTTTTTTTTTCTAGCAATTAACCAAAAAAACAAAAAACAAAAAAACCGAAGGGTATAAATTTTGCTTTTATGATATTCACACAGTTGATTCTGTCTACAAAGGATTCTCCACAATGTGGTAAATCTTAATCTTTCTTTCATCGTTTTTACTTAATATCATTCTTTTCTTCCAGGTCCCATTATAGTTCATGCTCTAGATGAGAAGGCAAGAGCCTATTACAATTTGGAAGGTCTTTGGACAAAGGAGCTGTCCTTGAAAGGACCCAATCAGGTTAGCTTGTTGCTCATGCTTATAATTTGTAACTCTTCAATTGTTATTTGGATCTTCGACATAAGCAATTGGGCTAATTGCTCAAACCACCCTTGTACTTTACCCCAAGTAGTATTTATACTCCCTCATTAAATTATTACCAAAACTTGCAAACCTCCCCCAAATTCTTCTCTAAACAACACAGTATGCTAGATCTAAATTAGACAACCGTTTGAGCTGTGAATTGGATTAGCGGGTTTTTGAAGGCATTGGTCAACGAGCAGAAGTGTCTGTGCTAATAAATTGCTCGAGGGATAATAAGTGCTGTATGGCGTAGACTACAGGGGTGCTTTGTGCAATTAACTCTTAATTTTGTGTCGAAGGCGGCATGTTTGCTGAACCTCCATCTAGATGAAGGAAAAGCCCATTATATCCAAATCTTATGGGTTTACCTTTAATTTGTTCCTTTTAATCAACCGGACATCCATCACCATTTTAGGCCTAGCCTATGTGTGGTTCCACCATAAACAACTTCATCAACTTATTTAATATTTGCCTTTGCTCAGCAGGATTTAGAGAAAGCTATCGTGAAGACTCGTCGCAAAAGCAGTTCAAAGAAACCCATGCCGGTCCTGAATGTTTCGGTTTGATGAAAGAGGAAGAGTGCGGCTTCAAATCCTAGAGGTTATGGTCCGCATATCTTAAAATGTTTCCATAAGTCAACTCTCTCGTGAAACAATTGTATTTAAAAAAAAAATTTGTTGTCTTGGTGAATATATAGTGGTTTTGCATCTCAATCTCCTTGAGAAATAATTGTGCCATATAGTTAATGATATTGGGATGAATATTAGATATTTTAGTATATTAGAAAATTGTAGACTTAAACCCTAGTTTGTACATGGACATTGGCTTCTAAGATTCTATGGGTAGGTTTTTTTCACATGTGATGTGTGTGGAATGTGAAATAGAAGCAGCTTGCATTTCATATAAAATAAAATTTTGTTTTCTAGAACGTGTATACAAAATTTCGATAAAGTTGATGTCAATTCGTTATAAAGATCAATAATGAATAGTGTCAATTTAGCTGTAATGGGAAATTTGATACTTTATTTATCATGATTTAGATATCATAAAACTTCTCATTTTCTTGAGCTTATTGATATTTAGAGGATTCTGGAACTGCAGCGACTTTATAGGCCTTGTAGTGCTTAGATCCATGGGCACTGCAGGCCCAAGGTCCCTTATAGCCTTAATATTATAGCACCAAAATGTTTTCAAATGCTTATAAAAATTTGTATGCATTCGTTTTTCATTTCCTTGGTGATCTTTTTATCCTCTTATGTACCTTTTGAAAGAGAATTTTTTCTGAGAGAGAGAGAGAGAGAGAGAGTACTTATTTGCATTTGAAAGGACCATTTGAGAAAATTGAAACTGAAATTACTATCTTGAGAGTTCACAATACTGTAAATAGGAGTAGAGATAATGACCAGAGAGGCAGAGAGAGAGAGAGAGAGAGAGGAAGAAGAGTCAACTTCATGCATCTAAGTGTTAGCTTGAACCAATCAGGACCATCTTGAGTCTTATCACATTGGTCCCAAAAGAATCAATCCTAGACCCAGTGAGATCTATTCCTTCCCCATCAACAAAGGATATAAAGTTGGATCTCTTGGGACATTAGTACACCTTAAGTGGCAAGATAACATTGATTGAAGCAAATATCAACGCTATCTTGTGCCCACCTCAAATTTGTAGCAAATGAAAATTGCACACTACATTGTAGGTGATCACATGATGGTGTGGAACTTCAATAAGCATAAGCCTCTATGATTCTATTCTAGTCATATTCAATCTAAAATAGTAAACCTAACCTTCATTGGGGCTATTTCCTCTGACAACCCCATAACTCTTTTAGATCTTCTGTTAGGTAAGATTCTATATTATATGGCCAACTCAACCCCCTTGAGTATGGTTAGGGGCGTTTTGGTTGCAAACTCAGAAAAATTGGATTTGAAATGTGTCATAAGTTTATTTTTTAAATCCAAAAGGATTAATTTGTTTGATTGGAGGAAACAGAAGTTCGGAAGCATAAAGAATCAAAAAAGAGATTTGATGAGCAAGCCGGTGATGTTGGAGGAAAAGAAAGAATTAGACGACCTACCGTCAAAAGAGTGGGAAGAGATGTGTACAGGGAGGGGCTTGGAGTAGCTCATTGGTGGGGCTTAGAGTAGCCTAAGGGGGAGACACAGGATCGAGCCCGGGGTCTTTCATTTATGAGGAGAGGGTGTGGCTAATTTATCCCGTCTATTATCTTAAAAAAAATGTTTGAAATTTAAAATTCACACTAAATCTTTTGTTTGTTTGTGTTTGTTGAAATATGGATCAGAAAAGAGGGATTGCAGACAAATAGAGAATATTTTCCTATTGGGATAAAGGTGACATGGCACCAAATTACTTCAAATTTATACCCAAAAACGCCAACTTTAAATCCAGGTTTTGTACCAATTCAAAGCTTTACAAATCCTTGCAAACAAACAATGATTTCAAAATTGGAAAGTACATCATACTTGTTATAGTGTTTTGTCGCCAAATCCATCTCAAATATAACCAAATCTTTACAACCAAACATACGCTTATAAGAAGGTTTAGTTCCCAAATCTAAAAAAAAACTTAGGGCTTGTGATAAACAACTATCAAATTCTTTATAAATTACAGAAAACTACCAAATTCTACGAGCATCCTTAAACATTCTTAAACCAGTTTGGTGGTTTATTGAAAATTTAGTAAATAAGTTTGGTAGTTTATTGAATATTACTAAACAAATATGATAGCTTATTGAACATTTTCTAAAAAAGTTTAGTAGTTTATTATTTATTAATTTTACAAGTTTTCATACACTTGGTGGTTTCTTGTAATTTTTAAAGAATTTGGTAGTAATTTGTCATGGCCCTTAAGTTTTTGGTAATTAAGCATGAATATTGTGACAAAAACTTTTCAACATTCAAATTACCTTTGATGATGCTCAATATTGGGGATCTCCACGATCAGGTTACATGGCAGATGACGTGTCACAGGACTCAGAAGAAAGGGTCCACAGGGGTCGATCATGCCACCTTATGCCCGACCTACAAGCACAAGCTGGCCCTCCTCGGGGCCCCTGCAAATTGGCCTCCTCGGCCCCTCAGCTCGCCCCGAGCTGCCACAGTACCAAGACTCCTCGGCCCTCTTACTTGTCTCCGAGCTCCCCAGCCGAGGCCGTCTTCCTCGGTCCCTCCGACCGACCAACTCCACCACTCACAGGCGTAACCGCCGTTCCGCAAATCTCGCCACGCGCAGATTCTCCGCCAGCAACGTCCCACGTTCCACGCCATCACGATCCCCATTAATGGGTGATCCGCTCTTTACGCGGGCGTGACGTCGAGAGCGTAACTGCCGGCGAGATTCTCGCGCCTGCTGCTGCGTGCCGCCGCCGCTATATAACCCCCCATCACAGAGGGGTCAAGTGAGCCATTCTTTACTCTTCTAAGCCGTTACTCTGCTCGGATCTCATCACTAACTTGATCGTCGGAGGGTCCTTGGTGGTACCAAACCACCCCGGGACTTCTTTGCAGGTACTCGGCACCAAACTCCTCATACCACCTCTTCCACCAAAACCCATTAAGACCCACACGCAACAGAAGATAACCATCAAAGTCCACCGGTGATCAACGGAAGACAACATCTGACGGAGATCCGAAAAGGACCTTCATCAGTTGGCGCCGTCTGTGGGAACAATAACTCCACAAAACACAAAGTTGGCCTTCCGATCTCCGCCCACACGGCAAGCAACCATCCTGAAGATCCAGGTACCAGCCGCCGCCTTTTACTCAACGAAGGCGGGGATGAGCCTCCTCCAATGACCGTCATCAACGCCCTCGCAAGCCGGATAGATCGGCTACAATCCCTCGTGGAGGCCCTCGTCCACGTCCAAACGGCCGGGCCTAGGCCCCAGATCGCCGCTCCACCGCCTCCAGAAGGCTCTGCCCCTGTCTGGACGGCTGATCACCAGCAGGCAACGACTCCTGGCCATCGATCTCTCGAGCCGGTGCTCCCTGAGGCCCGTTGGGCGCCCCACGGCTCCACACCAAGATCCTCCGCCAGAACGCCCCGCCCCGAGCCTCCACGCGACCCTTATCCCCCTGAGGAGATGTCAGCCACCTCGCATATCCACAGGCATGGTCGACACCACCACACTCGGCGGGGCCGCACAGAAGGGGTTCACCTCGGCTCCTCGAGAGCCACCTCGCCTCGGGATCTGAGGCAACTCATCGAGAGGAACCGAGGCCGCTCCCAGACGCAGGTCACCCGCAGCGGAGGCCAGGGATTCCAAGGCGTCGATTCCTCGGGATACCACGGTCGGCTCGACGCCCTCGAGAAGAAAATCGAGGGCATGCGTCGGGAGGCTCACCTCTTGAGCGACGGGGCTAAGTACGCCTCCGACTCGCTCACAAAGCCGTTCACCGAGGAATTGCTCGTCGTCCACGTCTCCTCGCGCAACAAGCCCCCAAAGGTCTCTCTGTTCGACGGGAAAACCGACCCGAAGGACCATTTGGACGCTTTCACCGCGGGGATGAGCTTCCAGGATCACTCCGACGCCGCCCAGTTTAGGGCCTTCCCGGCCACCCTTATCCGCGCAGGTCGGGACTGGTTCCGGGGGCTCGAGCCCTGTTCAGTTGATAAAACTGCACATTTGTATTACATTTTCCCTACCATTTTCATATTAAAGAAGGACTTTATTATAATATATCATACATATGAGGGTTTATGTGTAAAAATACTATTTTCCATGTGTTAATATATTATAATTAGCATTTGGTAGAAAAATGTATGCAAATAAATTCATTGACCAAATCCTAGTAGAACAAAGTCTACTAAAGATTATTTGAGTTGTTGTGCAAAAGATTTCCAAGTGTGCAGAATTTTTCAAAGACTAGAATCAAGCAAATCAAGTTGTTGAAGAAGACTTGCCTAATTAAAGAAGCAAAACTTGGAGACCAAGTCTGGAAGCAACCGCGAAAAGATTTCCAAATTCTAAAGGTGCCACGGATCGCCAAATGTCACATAGAGACAGCTCCTGAAAAATGATGGACGACTATGATCATCAAGCCGCGGATCCGCGGCAATAGCCCCTTTATGCTGCGGATCCGCCGCAGATATAGTGAGTTGGGAGTTGAGGATTTTTGGGGAAAATCTTTTCTACATTTTACCTAATATGGAAGCAAATGATTCTGGCTTTACACTATAAAAAGGCACCGAGAGCCTCTTGGAAAATTCATCAAGCCGAAGAGATCACGAAGTCCAAGACGGCTCACGCATCCAGGCTGATCATCAACTGTTCATCTACCTCCTTGGAAGAGATCGAGAAGCAAACTAGTCTTTGTAATCATTTTCTACGGAATAAAAGTGTAGATTGTTCAGTTGATTAATAAAGGTAGTTGTTTTATTTAATTCTTTTGCATTTTACATTATGTTTTCCTTCTCAGTCTTTTCATCTTCTTCTCCCAACATGCGCGAGTAATTCTCCTCTTGTTAGGGTTCGTAGGATTAGGGTAGGCTAATGGACGATGAAAATAACTAAACCCTTTTTAAGTCCTATAAAGTTTAGGAACTTTATCAAAAGAATCATTAACATCCTAATCGGGCGCGCTAGCAATTCTTTGCTAGTTCCGACCGCGATTAGAGATTAGATTAATGATTGTTTTGGTAAATGCTAGATATGAACGGAGTTCCGTGTCGAGATAAGGGTTAAGAGTGGGATTCCCTTTTCCCTCCAGAAACCCTAATCTACACGCATCACCGTCGTTCTAGTTCTAAATCTATTAATGGATAAAAAGGGTAACTTTTAATTAATCATCCATAACTACTAAATCCTAACGAACCCTACAAGCCTTCTTATTATATTTACTACATCTTTAAAATAATCTAGATCTAAATTTTACATTCTTGTTTAACGTAGATCTAGAAACCATTCTATAAAATTCTTTATCCCTCCTCTCTTTCTCAACACATCTAAAGTAAAAGTAAAAGGTTCCACGTTTCCCAGAGGACGACCCGTACTCATCTCGGTCTAGCTATACGCGACACCGTTCTGATTGCGGTTACTTTAACTACAAACAAACACTTTTTCGAATCAATCAAGCCCCGCTCGATTTCGACCTTCGACGAGCTAGCTACTCAGTTCCCCGACCATTTCGTAGGAACCGTCGACAGAAGCACACAGTCGACTACCTCTTCACGGTTAAGAGTGGGGACAAGGAAACGTTCAAGGCCTACATTACCCGTTTCTACAATGCCCTTCTCGAGGTGCCCGAGCACCGAGACGAAACCGTCATCGCGGCGCTTAGATCTGGTCTGAGGCACAAGGAATGGTTACGCTCCTTCGCGTCGGCGCAACCTAAGACCATGGCCGAGGTCAAGGCGTGGACCGAGCGCGAGGTTCAGCTTGAATCCGAGGTGAATGCTAACCTCCCCCGGGCAGAACGGTCCGACAAGAAGAAGAGGGCTCAGGAGGAGAGGACGGAGCGTCAGTAGCCCTACCACCCGAAGTTCCAGGAGTATACCCCCCTCAACGTCTCCCTCGCAGTATTGCTGGAGGAGGCCCAGAATGAGGGGTTCTTCAAGTTCCCTCCGATCCCGCGTTAGGCCGCAAAGCGAACCCGGGGCCCCTACTGGGCTTTCCACCGGGTACTGGGCCACGCCACGGAGGCACCAACTCAGCTCACTGGAGGCAACGAGATGGTTCAAAGACAGCAGCTTGCCCACGGCCTCGTCATAGAGCTGCTCGGAAAGGGGGTTGTAAAGCCCCGGCGACGCCCTCCAGATGGAGTACATCAGCAGCTGCAGCAGGGAGGAGCGTCGGGGGAGCAGCCGGCCGAAATGGTCCTCAATGCTCCTATAGACCAGCTGCACCGTGTCCTCGGTGTAGTTCTGGTCGTAAAGATACACATCTTTGAAGTGAATGATGTCGGGGATGGTAAACGGGAAGTCTTCCATTTTCGACGACCTGTTTATGAAGGATGTGTTAGTTGTATGTATGCCCTAGAGGTCAGTATTGTACAGATGATGTATATTATATTGGATGCTTGGACATATATAAAGAGGACTTTCTTGCTCGATATGATAGTATGCTATCTGGTTGCTCTTCATCTTAACATGTATACTTGTCTCTTTATACTGTCTGATAGTTACATGTTGGTAAAGCCTTTAGGATGTGTACTTGACTACCTAGGCTATGATGCGGATCATACTAGTGGGGACATGGTAGTCCATAAGTACATCCTTCAAGGTCCCTAGTCGTGGGTGTATCGAGATGGGGCATCGATATACCAGTGTAGACTAGCGTATACGCATCTCGACCCATGAGATGGGCGATGGATGATCCCATATCCATTGGTGTTTGACATCAGAGATGGTATACGGGTGCTCAGTGGAGACTGGGTACACTGGATGGACTCGCCGAGAACTCCCAGATGGTATTATACCTCACGTCAGATGGCAGTTCTTTGGTGACACTTGTACAGGTTAGTCTGTAGACCCGAGATCGTCATAGAGTCTTGTGTGATTCCTACTGTGCTTTGATTTCCACCTTACCACGTCCATGAGGGCGTGCAAAACGGTGGTTTTTGGGTACAATCCTGAGTCACATGGAGGCAATGAGCGATAGGAGGGGTTTCGTCTCTCCCGGTATTGGGGGTTGATGTTGCGCTGTGCTCGATTGGCCGTAACAGGAAAGTCCCTGGCCAGGGCTGACATAGAGATTTACTGGTAAGTGTTACCAGTAGTTTCTCGACCCGTTATGAGCCTCACATCGGCACGACTTATCGGTTATTGGGGTCTGACGTTTACCACCCCTAGACTTGATATGCGACATATCAGACGAGGAGACCGGACTGTACGAGAAGTGTTACCGGCAGGCTTTTACAGGAGTTGGAGCGGGCTTGCTTGCTGATCTTCTGATCGCTCAATACCCGGGTAGCCGTTACGTCCAGCTAGTACTGCTGACGGCTTGTGGGTGCGTGATGTGATCATCACCTACTGCCGGTGTATTGACGAGTCTTTAGAGTCCTACATAGAGGTTTTACTGGCTCAAGCAAAACGAGATAGGAGCGCATATGTGATATGTGCGGGACCGAGAATAATGAGTGTATGTGATACCGTATTCTATTCTCGCGACTTTCTGTATCGGTCAGTTACATATAGGATATAGTCGGGTTATCGAATCAAGTGTTGATTCGATAAGGCGATACATTGGATGTTAGTCGGTTATATGTGATATGACCGGATTATTGAGTCAAGTATTGATTTAATAATTTATTGTATAATTGTATATTTTATATACTAGTTTACATTAACTAACACTTGTTCACTTAGGTTTTTTTCTCATATATACACTACTTTAACATATATATGATATATGTTAAAATGTGTTATAATATTGTATCATGGTTGATGATACAACATTCATGTGTGTATGAGACATACACCATCCTATTTGTTATGATTGGGTTTAATGTTTAAAAGTAATTACAAAATTAGTGGAAAATTAGAAAATGCATGAAGCTTGTGGAAGCTTGTGGATGCATTGACTAAAGTCCACTAGATTTGTTTTTACTTTGGACTTTAACCTAACCATCACACACTTAGCTATGGTTATGGCTCTACAAGAGTTAGTATATGATACTCACTCACCATGGTTAGCCTTCTCACTTAATCATTATCCTCATTTCTTTTCTTTTGTTCATCATCTTCTTCTTCATTGAGCAAGAGAAAAAGCTTGCTAGGGTTTTGAAAAAAGTGAGATAGATTGTGAGAAACAAAAATCCAAAGAGAACCCACTTCCTATTTCTCCATCCTCTACTAGATTAGCACTTTAGTATAGGGTGTTTGCTTCACTAATTCTCAAATTAGCGAAGTAGTAGCTTGAGTCGGAATTCCCTCGACGTAGATCATCTTCGGCCTCAGAGACTTCAAGCAAGGTCGCATCTTTCGCCTCGTGAAGCCATGCAAGAGTCCGGGAGAACCTTGATCGCAGCGAAGGGACTTCATCAAGGAGCCTTAGAAGTGAAGGACCGATCTACAAATGTTGTATTTCGTATTCCCTTTAGAGTAAAGTTGTTTACTTGCTAATTGTTTCGCCTAAACTCTAGTATACGATCTTGCTTAGTGTTATTCGGCACATAAAAATTTAATTTTGGCATAGTCGATGCCTTGTAGAGTCTTGTTAGTGTGCTTAGTAACCCTACAGGATGGAAGGACCAGTACTTCTTCAGCCTTAAATAGCCCACTGCGCAGCTCAACGGTCGCCCGCTTTCACCCAAACGGTCACTGCCACGCAGCGGTCATCAAGCCTTCTCTGATGGAATCGAAGCGACGCGCCTCTGGCACTTCGCCTCCCCCCGCATTCAATGCACTTGCTACGCGCGCCATTGCCTCGACCGTTCCCATTCCCCACACCTACAGCTGGGCGGTCGGGCTACACCTCGTCAAGATTCAACCCAACAGCTACCCTGCTCGGTCGCCCCTGGCGGGTAGCTTCCCTACCGCAACGCCAGGGATCAGAAAGCCCTCCCAGAGGCAGTCGAGCCCGAGGACCCCTCGCTCGGCTATCCCCAGCGGGCAGCTTCCCTGCCACAACGCAGGGGATCAAAAAGCCCTCCCAGAGGCAGTCGAGCCCGAGGATCCCTCGCTCGGCTATCCCCAGCGGGCAGCTTCCCTGCCACAATGTCAGGGATCAAAAAGCCCTCCCAGAGGCAGTCGAGCCCGAGGATCCCTCGCTCGGCTATCCTTCAGGACAAAAGAGGCACCGGACAGTAACCCTGACCGGCCAAGGGTCCTTGGTAGGCTTCTACAGCCCCTCCCGAGCTAAGGACCAAAGCCCTCTCAGAGGCAGCCGGGTCCTTGCTCGGCTATCCCCGGCTGGTAGCTTCCTACCACAACCGACAGGGATCAAAGTCCTCGCCAAGAGCCACTGGGCAGTAACCCTACTTGGTCCCCGTCCTGAAGGATCAAAGCCCTCGCAAGAGGCAACCGAGCAGCTACCCTGCTCAGTCATCTCCGGCTGGTAGCTCCCTACCCATGACGCCAGGGATCGAAGCCCTCGCAAGAGGCATCCGAGTGGCTACCCTGTTCGGTCGTCCCAGGCTGGTAGTTGCCTACCCGTGACACCAGAGATCAAAGCCCTCGCCAAGAGGCAACCGCACAGCTCCATTGCCCGATCATCCTTAGCGGGCTTCTTACAGCCCCTCCAGCGCTAAGGATCGAAGCCCTCGCAAGAGGCAACCGAGCCGCTACCCTGCTCGGTCAACTCTGGCTGGTAGCTCCCTACCCACGACGCCCGGGATCAGAAAGCCCTCGCAAGAGGCACCAGAGCGGCTACCCCGCTTGTCCATCCCAGGCTGGTAGTTGCCTACCCCCGACGCCAGAGGTCAAAGCCCTCGCCACAAGGCGGCCACGCAGCTTCCCTGCCCGGTCATCCTTAGCGGGCTTCTTACAGCACCCCCAACGCTAAGGATCGAGGCCCTCGCAAGGGGCGACCGAGCAGCTACCCTGTTCGGCCATCCCTGTCGGGTAGCTCCCTACCAAAACGCCAGGGATCGGAAAGCCCTTGCAAGAGGCAACTGAGCAGCTACTCTGCCCAGTCACCCCCGGATGGTGGTCAATGCTCGAAATCAAAGATGCCATGTGGCCCGCGGAGGATCCGAGACCCCAGTGAGGGGCGTCAGGTCTATCCAAGTCTAAACGATCTCCCCTCGACTCCTGGGCCCATGGGGATACCTCCTCGGCAGCGCTTGGCATGCTCGTCGGCCAGTGATTGAAGTCAACTCGACGGACGATCGCCAGATAGATGGCCAACCTGACATGAAAGCACAACGGTACAAGCAAAGATATCTTACGGGAATTCTTCACACACAGAAGACGAAATGCAAACCGATGAAAACAAGGATTTTCTTTTATTGCCAAAAGACAAAGACTTTACAGAGGGTATCTTTCGGGGCTCCCCAGCCTTACAAAATTCAAAAAACAAAATAAAAGGAGGAAAACGGGGGCTCTACACCTCGGGGCCAGGTATGATCTCGAGGTCCTCGACCTCCACCACGTGGCGCGCGGGGGTCCTCGGCGACCTCCTCGCCAGGAACCTCTTCCCCCTGCTCATCGGCACCCACAAGGGGGAACTCGACCCGGAGATCTGCGTCGGCGAACTCCGGCATCCGGGCCTTAACGACATCGAGGGCGTTGTGCCAAATACGGGTCGTGGCCACGGCCAAGTCGTCATAGAAGTCCTTCGACTTCTTATAGCCCTCCACCGCCCTCGATTCAGCCGCCTCGGCCGCCGCCCCCAGCTCTTTCCGGAAGGCCTTCACCGTCCTCTTCAGGTTGCCGGCGAGCACCTGGGCGTCCTCGAGCTTGACCTCGGCAATCACCGCAGCCTCGCGGTGCCGGGCCACCTCCCGTTTTCCGGCCTCCACCTCGCTTTCCAAGGCGGCGACCCTCGCCGTCATCGCCTCCAGCTCCCGCTTGGAGCTCTCTTGCAGCGAGGCGAACCGACCCGCAGCCTCCAGTGCCGGGGCTACCATCTCGGCCTCCATGTGCAGGGCGAGGGCTACGTGCTAGAGAACCTGGGAAACACAGAAAAGATCAGAAAGATGAAGGAAGCACTGAATCTCACAATGAACCAAAAAAAAACTTACCTGCACGGACTCCTGGGCGATGGACGCCAGCTGAGCCCTGAAGGTCCCCCCGGGGACTCTACCCCCTGCCGAGGTCTCTATCTCATGCAGAAGGCTGTCCGCCACGGACAGCCCCGATGGCACCGCAAACCGGAGGCCCCCTTCCTCCACCATGG
Organism: Agapanthus africanus; assembly: GCA_030015575.1. Taxonomy (NCBI): domain Eukaryota; kingdom Viridiplantae; phylum Streptophyta; class Magnoliopsida; order Asparagales; family Amaryllidaceae; genus Agapanthus; species Agapanthus africanus. The sequence goes on along the minus strand of CM057339.1, from coordinate 355,587,135 downwards.
TCGGCGAGGACCGGCTCCGGGAGGATCTCCGGGAGCTCCTCTTGACCGAGGGAGAGCCGATCTCCTCTTCTGAGGCCGAGTCCTCCTGAATCAGGGCCCGCTTCCGGCCCGATGCTCTGCTGGGACACGGGACGGGATCCGCCACCGGAGTGGTAGGAGCCGGGGCGGGTTTCGCACGGGAAGAACTGGCGCCCCCAGCCTTCGTAGGCTGCCTCGGCTGGCACATGGAAGTTTTGAGCGAGACGAAGTCTATGGATCCCGCACGAAACAAATACCCAACAAATCAGCAACACGAGCAAAACACAAGCCAAAAAGATAACCTAACTTATCGACGAACTCAACGGGGCTGAGTCCAGCCCAGCTCAGAACCCTCTCGGACAGCAGCACGTCAGGTCGGGGGATGGGCTCCCACGATGCCACCCTCACCGCGGCGGGGTCATCGGACTGGTTCCCGGCAAACATTTCTCCCTTGACCACTTGGTAGGCACGGGCCAGTTCTCGCCCTCGGGAGGGGAAACGAAGAAAAATTTCTTTTTCCAATCATGAATAGAAGAGGGTAAGGCCAAGACCCCGGTCCCGGCAGCGCCCCCCGGCCGCTTCCTGAAAGTGAGATAAATCCAACACGGGTCGCCCGCTCGACCACCAGGGTGACTCTTGAAGGTGAGGGAAGAATCGAGAAGGGAAAGGCTGAAGGGAACCTTCTGTAACTTCAGGCGGATCAAAAACCCAAGAAGGATCCTCCACGAGTTCGGCACTAACTGGCCGAGGGCCAAACCGAAGAAATTCAGTGCAGCGACGACCTCGGGAGAAAAGGGCAGGCGCATTCCGCCCCAAAAAGCTTCCAAATACAGGGCGATTTCCCTACTCCGTACTTGATCCGCCCTCTCTCCCTCCTTGGCCAGTCGGAGCATGTAGCGCGAGGGGATGTGGAAGCGAGCCCAAGCATTGGCGAGCTCGTCCTCATGCCTCACCCAGCACGAGGAGCCAGGGGGCCACACCTGTCGCCTCCCCCCTGGAGGAGGCCCCCGCCTCACGATCCCGGGGAAAGGATCCAACCCCTGCTCCCCGAGGAGACTCAGACATAGCTAAAGGGACCCTAGATCCTACTCCTACAACGCCTACTAATTCTACAGAGGAAGATATCTAACCTTGGAAAAGAGAATCTTCAGGGGCTGAAAGCGGGAGAAGGGAGACGAGCGCCGAGCAACCAAGACTTAAGAGAGGGAAATCTGAAGGAGTAAGGGCCCTAGGGCGGACCCCACCTCTGTTTATTGCTGCATACGACCTCATCCAACGGCGCCCGTCATCTCCCGCCGAAACGACTCTTCGCGCCCAGCGGCTCCGATCGCTCCACGTGTCAATCCTGCGCTGGACCGCGTCCCATCAGATGCCGCAGGCCTGCATACGTCGTGTCAGCCTATCGACACTTGACACATGGACCGTCGCTTCAGTTGCAGAGTGTACGCACCGGCGTACCTTCTTTAAATGCAGAGATCTCGCCTTGATTCGCTAGCGGAAAAGACAACCGACGGCCCGAGGACTCGTCCCGACAAAGCCCTAGAAAGGAGCTCACCTCGGGAGACCTAGCAGTCCACTCCTGACCCGATCCGCTAGCTGGTCGGGACAAGAGTGGGGGGCTAATGATGATGCTCAATATTGGGGATCTCCACGATCAGGACACATGGCAGATGACGTGTCCCAGGACTCAGAAGAAAGGGCCTACAGGGGCCGACCAAGCCACCTTATGCCCGACCTGCAAGCACAAGCTGGCCCTCCTCGGGGCCCCTGCAAATTGGCCTCCTCGGCCCCTCAGCTCGCCCCGAGCTGCCACAACACCAAGACTCCTCGGCCCTCTTGCTCGTCTCCGAGTTCCCCAGCCGAGGCCGTCTTTCTCGGTCCCTCCGACCGACCAACTCCACCACTCACAGGCGTAACCGCCGCTCCGCAAATCTCGCCACGCGCAGATTCTCCGCCAGCAACGTCCCACGTTCCACGCCATCACGATCCCCATTAATGGGCGATCCGCTCTTTACGCGGGCGCGACGTCGGGAGCGTAACTGCCGGCGAGATTCTCGCGCCTGCTGCTGCGTGCTGCCACCGCTATATAAACCCCCATCACAGATGGGTCAAGTGAGCCATTCTTTGCTCTTCTAAGCCGTTACTCTGCTCGGATCTCATCACTAACTTGATCGTCGGAGGGTCCTTGGTGGTACCAAACCACCCCGGGACTTCTTTGCAGGTACTCGGCACCAAACTCTTCATACCACCTCTTCCACCAAAACCCATTGAGACCCACACGCAACAGAATAGAAGATAACCATCAAAGTCTACCGGTGATCTGAAAGGTTCCTAGGCACCCTAATGAGGTAATACAAGGCATCGAACATGCCATTTTCAAATTTTAACGGTGCCTACAAACCCTAACAAGATCGTTTGCTAGATATTTAGGCGAAAAGGCTAACTAGTTAACAGTTAACTATTGGGATATCGGAAATACAACCTTTGTAGATCCGGTGCTCCACCTCCATAGCTCCGCAACGAAGTCGTCTCCGCTGTCCACAAGGAATCTGGGCTCTAGAGTCGGCTTCGTCGGAGAAAAAGCGAGCTAGGTCGTCGATGTCCATGCCGAAGATGATCTACGTCGAGGCATCGCTAAATCAAGCTCCACCTTCACCAAGCCCTAAAAACTTGTGAAGGAAATACACTCTACTACTTGGCAAGAGGTAGAGGATGAAGAAATAGGAAGTGGGTAGACTTTAGTTTTGGATTTCTCACTCAAATCATCAATCCACCATTGATGTAGTCAAGCTTTTCTTCTTGAAATGAAGAAGGAGAAGAAAAGCAAGAAGATGATCATTATTATGATAAGTGTTAAAGAATAAAATAAAAATCCATTCTTATCATAATTCTCACCATGGTTAGGTGTAGAGAATTAACTTGAGTTAATTGAATTGGTTAGGGTTAAGCATGAGACAAAATGGTGACTAAGTCAAAAGTTCATGAAAGAAAACAAAAGTAGCCACCATTCTATTTTATGCAATTTATTTTCCAAAAATCCAAAACAAATGAATAAATGAATAATCAAATAAAAACCCTAACCATTTCTTTAACCAAGGTTTAATTCTTTACACAAACCCTAATTTGCATGTATCATCAAATATTATACAAACAAGTGCACAAAATCATATCGCATATGCAATGCGCACAACCGAGCGAGAAAATCCATATAAAGTGAACCGATACTAGTTAATGCAAAGTAATATATCAAATATATAATTATGCATTAAATCATTAAATCAACACTTGATTTAACGATCCGGTCATGTCGCACATAACCGACTGGTATCATTAGTAACATCTTATCGAATCAACACTTGATCCGATAACCCGGCTATATCGCATATAACCGATCAATGTCACATCGCGAGAATCGAATACAGTATCACATACTAGTATTATTCTCGGTCCCGCACATATCTCATATGCGCTCCTATCTCGTTTCGCTTGAGCCAGGAAACCTCTGTGTAGGACTCTAAAGACTCGTCAATACGCCGGCAGCAGATGATGATCATATCAAGCATCCACAAGCCGCAAGCGGTCTGCTAAACGTAACGGCCACCCGGGTATTGAGCGATCTGAAGATCGACGAGCAAGCCCGCTCACACTCCAGTGAATCCAACCAGTAACACTACCGTACAGTCCGGTCTGATCGTCTGATATGTCGCATATCTCGCCTAGGGGTGGTAAACGTCAGACCCCAATAGCTCGATAAGTCGTGTCGATATGAGGTCTATAACACTTCGAGAAACTACTGGTAACACTTACCAGTAAATCTCAGCAACCCTGGCCAGGGATTTCCTGTTATAGCCAATCGAACACAGCGCAACATCAACTCCCTATACCGGGAGAGACGAATCCCCTCCTATCGCTCATTGCCTCCATGTGACTCGGGACTGTACCCAAAAACCACCGTTTTGCACGCCCTCTTGGACGTGGTAAGATGGAAATCAAAGCACAGTGGGAACCACACAAGACTCTATGACGATCTCGGGTCAACAGACTACTCTGTACCAGTGTCACCAGAGAACTGCCATCTGACGTGAGGTATAATACCTTCTGGGAGTTCTCGGCGAGTCCGTCCAGTGTACCCAGTCTCTACTGAGCACCCGTATATCATCTCTGATGTCAAACACCAATGGATATGGGATCATCCATCGCCCATCTGTATGGGTCGAGAAGGTATGCGCTAGTCTACTCTGGTATATCGATGCCCCGTCTCGATATACCCACGACTAGGGACTTTGAAGGATGTACTTATAGACTACCATGTCCCCACTAGTATGATCCGCATCATAGTCCAGGTAGTCAAGTACACATCCTAAGGGCTTTACCAACATGTAACAGAGAGACAATCAGTGTACACGTTAAGGTAAAGAGTAACCAGATAGCATACTATCATGTCGAGCAAGAAAGTCCTTCCTATATATGTCCCAGCATCCACTACAATATACATCCTATGTACAGTAATGGCCTCTAGGGCATACATATAACTAACATGATCAACGGAAGACAATATCTGACGGAGATCCGAAAATGACCTCCATCAATCTTGAAATAAATTACTTAGATATCATATCTTAAAACTCAATTTCAAACTCTTGTTCATAAGTATAGTATGTTGTTTTTCCCACATGCCAACTCATTTTCATACGGGAAAGCTTCTATGGGAGGATTTGCAATCAGACCCATATCACGAGTCATCGTACATGGTCTTTTATGAAAGTGAAGAAGAAAATTTGTCGTAACCAGATGACATGGTTGAGCATTTCTTGATCTCAGATGTGCTCATATCAATGGAACGGGTGACTCATTATTTCGATGAATCACTCCTAACAGACTAACAGAGTTCAAAATCTATTCTAAGCTTTGGTGAATCATAAATTTACGTTGAGAAAGTGTGTTTGCTTATTGCACATCCAAATTAAACTTTGTAAAACTTTTGTTACCCATATCATTCCAATAAAAGAACACTAATAAACTTGATTCGAAATAACCACACAAGCCACATGGTACATGCTATTGGCCCATCACATGGAGGGTGGGGACAAGCTCAGCTTCTCAACTCTGATTGGTCCAAGTGAACCAATACCAAAGATTTTGCCCACAATTGATGGGTACAGCATCAATAGTTGCCTCACCAAAATCATCTGCATGCTTTAATAAAGTGTGAAGTGAGAGGCATGCATTATTGCTGTAGTGTAGCATGCTCAATCACAGGACTTTTTAAAAATGTTTTATATAGGTTGAGAGCTGGCAAGGTCCAAGACCACACACGTAAGTAAATTGGTGATAGAGCTGGTCCACGTTAATACGAAACCAAGAAGAATCCTATAAGCATTGGTTGGTGCTATTATTGCCATAATTGCATCGAGCGGTCCAGATTGATCCAACATAGAAATGAACGGTTGAGATTTGTGTGAAACATGAGACCTTTGGTGTTTGATGCATCCTACGTACAAAGCACGTAGGATTTATGGCAAGGATCTCTGTAGAGCATCCATACTATTAGATTTCACATCGCAGACACTCTTTTTCCGGTTCTATCATATCTAAATATGCCGTGCTTTATTGATTCTGGTGTCTGCTCTTAATTGTGTTTGCGGCACAAATTCATTCACGGATCAAATCTAGTCAAATCATATGCAGTAAGTCATACAAAAATCATGAATTTATGGAGAAAGGGTTGGTGGTATATAAAGGGTACATTTTACTAAACTACACCAAATTTTCTGTAATACTCATTGATAATGCTCGATATTGGCGACCTCCAAGATCAGGACGCGTGGCAGATGACGTGTCCCAAGACTCAGAAGAAGGGGCCCACAGGGGCCGACCAGGCCACCCTGTGCCCGACCTGCAAGCACAAGCTGGCCCTCCTCGGGCCCCCCCTGCAAATTTGCCTCCTCGGCCCCTCGGTTCGCCCCGAGCTGCCACAGGACCAAGACTCCTCGGCCTCCTCGTTCGTCCCCGAGCTCCCGGCCGAGGCCGTCTTCCTCGGCCCTCCGACCAACTCCGCCACTCACAGGCGTAACCGCCACTCCGCGAATCTCGCCGTGCGCAGATTCTACGCCAACATCCTACGTTCCACGCCATCACGATCCCCATTAATGGGCGATCCGCTCTCTACGCGGGCGTGACGTCGGGAACGTAACTGTCGGCGAGATTCTCACGCCTGCTACTGCGTGCCACCACAGCTATATAAACCCCCATCACAGAGGGGTCAAGTAAGCCATTCTTTACACTTACGCCGTTACTCTGCTCGGATCTCATCACTAACTTGAGCGTCGGAGGTTCCTCGGTGGTACCAACCACCCCGGGACTTCTTTGCAGGTATTCGACGACAGCCTCCTCATCTCACCTTCTCCTCTCAAAACCCATTGAGACCCACACGCAACGAAAGATAATCAGTCAAGTTCATCTCGAGATCAACGGAAGACAACATCTGACGGAGGCCTGAGAAGGAGCTCCATCAGTTGGCACCGTCTGTGGGAAGAATAACTCCACAAAATACAAAGTTGGCCTTCCGATCTCCGCCCGCATGGCAGCCGACTCCCCTAAGGATCCAAACGCCCGCTACCGCCTCCCTCGCAACGGGGACGCAGGCGGACCCTCGCCCAAGGTCGTCGGTCTCCCCGCAGGCTGCCGCCTCACAGGCTCCGGCGGCCGCCCGGCCAAAAGGGCTAGGGGTCGGGAGTCCATCACCTTTGGCGACGAGGATCTCCACGGCATATCTGTGCCCCATAGCGACCCGCTGGTGATCGTAGCACGGATTCACCGATACGAGGTCCACCGAATACTCATCGATTCAGGCAGCTCGGCGGACATCCTCTTCCACGACCGCTTTCTGCGAATGGGGCTGACCCCAGCAGACTTGAGGCCGACCTCCCACGTCCTCTCGGGATTCACCAACCACTCCGTCCCGGCGCAAGGGGTGGTCACCCTGCAGTTCACGATCGGGGAGCCCGACCGCACGCGCACGCTGCCGGTGGACTTCATTGTGGCTAGGGTCCCCTCGGCCTACAACGTCCTCCTCGGCCGACCGACGCTGAACTCCCTCCAGGCCCAGATCTCGACATACCATCTGGCGATAAAATTCCCCCTCGACCAGGGTGGGGTTGGCCGAGCCTACGGAAGCCAACAAGTCGCGGAGGTAGGTCTGACAGATGCATCTTCCCCCGAGCAGCACGCTGATAGCGCCGATGCATGCGGCGACATGGAGGGATCCCTGGATACCCGGGACGAGCGGAAGGAGGTCCGTGGGGACATCGGTCGAGCCACTAACTGAGATGCCTTTAGCAGAAGGAGACCCAGGGAAGACCGTCCAGGTCGGGTCACTCCTGACGGGAACCCAGCGGGATGATCTGACCGAGTTCCTCCGGAGCAATTCCGACGTCTTCGCCTGGGCCCCAGCCGACATGCCTGGGATCGACCCCAAAATCATCTCCCACAAGCTCGGAGTTGATCCTACGGCCCGACCCGTCAGGAAGAAGAAAAGAAGCTTCGCCCCGGTCAAATAAAAGGCCATCGAAGAAGAAGTTGACCGACTCCTCGCCGCCAACTTCATCAGGAACGTGCCCTACTCGGAGTGGCTGGCCAACATGGTCCTGGTCAAGAAGTCGAGCGGGAAGTGGCGTATATGCGTCGACTTTACCGACCTCAACAAGGCCTGCCCCAAGGACAACTTCCCGCTCCCCCGCATAGACCAGCTCGTCGACAGCTCGGCCGGGCACGAGCTCCTGAGCTTCATGGACGCTTTCTCCGGCTACAACCAAATCCGCATGAACCCTGACGACGAAGACATGACACCATTCACGACGGAACGGGGGGTGTACTGCTACAGAGTGATGCCCTTCGGCCTCAAGAATGCCGGGGCCGCATACCAGAGGCTGGTCAACCGCATGTTCAAGTCGCAGATCGGCAGAAACATGGAGGTCTACGTCGACGACACGCTCGTCAAGTCCGTCTCGTCGGCCGACCATGTCAAGGACCCGGGCGAAGCGTTTAAGGTGCTCCGCAAGTTCAACATGAAGCTGAACCCCGCCAAGTGTGCGTTCGGAGTTACCGGAGGGAAATTCCTCGGGTTCATGGTCACTCACCGCGGGATTGAAGCTAACCCGGAGAAGATCGACGCCATCCTGAACATGAACGCACCCAGGACCAACGTAAAAATCATGCAACTCACAGGGCGGATCGCCGCTCTGAGCCGTTTCATGTCTAGGTCGGAGGAGAAGTGCATCTCGTTCTTCAAGGCGCTGAGGAAAATTCCAAGGTTCGAGTGGTCGGAAGATTGCCAAGCCGCCTTCGACAAACTGAAGAGGCACCTCGCAACACCACCCCTGCTCACTGATTCGTCTCAAAAACTATCTATTAACCACAATCAAGAACGGCGTCGCTTTGCAGCTAGCTGGTGAGTACGGGTCGGTCCACAGGGATGTTGTGAATTTCCTAGTCGCTCAAACGAGTTAATTCCGATGTGTGCTCGGATTGATTATTAAATCTAAAAACTAAATCTATCTATACTAAAATTATCTAGATATAAATCTTGATAGGGTTAGGTTTAGGGTTGGTTTGGAAATGTAAATAAATCTCAACGTTTTCTATACCCAAATTAGGATCTAAAAGGAGTTATGGTAATTATCAATAAAGGAGATTAGATCCATTCGGAAAGGTGTTCCTTCCTCTAGGTTTTTGTCCTTCCTTTATCAATCCTTACCCTAACCTCCATGGAAAACGCGTGCAACCGGGCCTTTATACTACGGTATCATTGCTACCTCGAGGGATAGGATGCCGTAGGGCGCGGTGTGTGCGTGTATGCATGGAGTCCTATTGAAAATATATAATGGGCAAGAAAGGGATGAGAGATCTCATCTCTCAAAAGCCTTCCCCAAATCTAACATCTAAGGCAAGGAATTAAAATCTAAACTAGAGCAATTAAATAAAACTACTTACAAATGGCTCTCTCCAAACATCAACACAGGGTTGTCAGATCTGAATTCATGAATTGAAAAGAGGCACCGATACTCTCCAAAAGAATTCTAAAATTTATTAATGAAGGGAGGAATAGGGAGGCATAGCCTTTACAATGATTTAGAGTTCCTATTTATAGAGGATAGGAAACCCTAGGTTACAATTGATTCGCACGTCTACATTTACCAAAATATCCTTAGGAAGACCTAGTCAAAGTAGACTCCAAGCTTTGGTAAAATTTTATGTCTCTGTCTCTTTAAAAGAAAGTATTGGGCCTTGAAATTTCCTTTGTTGGCTCTTCTGTCTTTGGGCTTCCTTATTATTTGGTTCTTTTATTAAAATAGCTTCTATGTTTCTTCCAGATCTCTAGTGAATAATTGCGATGGACTTTTAACCGTTCGCTTTGTAATCTTGGACCTTGCATTGCCTTGTATTTTATGAATTTTATCTTTGATGTAGGCTTGATCAAGAGTCTTCTGTTTGTTGGTCAAAGTCCACTTTTGCATCGTCTTTTCATCGTTTTCACTGTTTTCTGTCCAAGAACCTGTAACCTGTAATATGTAGCAGACATGCGTCAAAAGCACCTGTTTATTTATAAAACGAATAAGAATGGGGAATATAATAATGCAATATTATGGTGTGAACAAATACCCCCAAACTTATCTTTTGCTCGTCCTCGAGCAAACTTATTTTTATTCTCTACAAAAACCTAACCGCACTTTTGCAGGGAAACGCGATTGCACTGAGCACGTGCAACAAGCCGTTAAACCTCTAGGTGTCCCTAGTACGAGAAGTGTTGTCTCCTGAAGGTTTTCAGCGGATACTACCCACAAAATCCTATCAATTTGGCTTATCGACTTTTATTCTCTAATTAGGTTTTCTAACAAGGAATTCTATTATCTTCGACCCGTAAATTATCCACCCATATTCTTTACACTTCCTCATTATTTAACTTAAGATTATATATGTTCTGCAGACCTACTTAGCTTTCGGCATCTCCTAAGTTTTCCTTCTAGGGTTCCATCTCCACTTAGGAATTTATATCAACTCTATTAAAGATACAAGTTCTATTCTTCACTCCTTTCTCTCATCTAAATCCCAATCACATACCCCTACGTGTGTGTATAAGTCACCCCTACACTTGGAAATTCAAATCAAGCAATCATACTCTTGTCTGTTGTCCAAAGTACTTATTAATTGATGAATTTAAATGAATTTTGCTTACACATCCTTCATGTGACCATTAATACTTCTTAAGGTACCAACGACCGATTACAAAATGCGTTTGCACTTTAACGCGTACTTCCTAGTCTTGCAACACCTAAGGCTTTTAGCAGTGATTCCCAAACCAGTTGGTCTAAGGCACTAGATGATGAAGCACCCTCGCTAAATATTTTTCTATTTTTAAAGCCTTAAGTAATCATAAAAACCAGTGTTCATTTTTTTTTCTTTATTCACTTTTTTTTCTTTTATTTTCTTCGTACTAAGGACTTTAGACAAGAGCATTTCAAGGTCTCTTCTACTATTCCAAGTTTCAAGGTGCGTGATTGTGCAAATTGTAGGGTATACATTTTCAGAATCTAGACTTAAGCTAGGAATTATTTTTCAAACTCATACTCTCATAAAGATATCAATACTTTTCCTTTGTTTCGACTTTAAGTCTAAGATCTAGTTGTTCCTAGCCAGTTAACCTATCTGTCAAACTCTAGTCAAATAAGCCAAAATTGAAAACAATAATTTTTATAATTTTTCAATTTTTTTCAATTTTTATGGGTTTTCAAATAAGTATGCAAATGCAGAAATATGTACATATGAATGCGAAGGAAGAAAACGTACCGAGCACACCCCCAAACTTAAACCTGACAGTGTCCTCACTGTCATGCTACGCCAAGAGGGTCAAAATGTCGGCACTCCCCTGTTTATTTATTTACAAAATTTTTTATATTTTTTTAATGTTTTGTAATTTTTATTTTATTTTTTTTATAGAAAAAGAAAACAAAAATATATATACATATATACAACAAGGTTCCCCCCAAACTTAAGCTTGGCCTTACACAAGCCAAAGGTTAGCACCAACCATTCAAAAATCTTATCGTGGTAATGGTAGGGTTGGTGAAAGCATGGAGTGGAAAGAAAAGAAATGAGACGCACACGAGACCGTGAGGAGATAGAAACGGTATACGGTCTCGGTGGAGGAGGAGAATGGCGGAAAAGAGAAAGAAGAGTAGCACGAACTTGAGGGTGCAAATTGAGTGAATAAATGAGCACAATTTGTGATGACCGATGTGTTAAAAGGGATTGTGCTAATCTATCAACCCGTCGAGAAATGGGGTCAAATCCCTCAAGATTTGCAAGAAAACATGGGTACATCGAACTTAGTATAGGAGATGAGAGCGTAACAGTCTCTTGCAAGGTCGGAATGATAGGAAGGACGAAAGGGAGTGAATTAGGGATAGTCTCATTCTCACCGTAGTAAACTGTCTCGAACTTGAAAGATTCCATCGATGGTTCGAAACGACTGTAAGCAACCGAGTCTGATGGTTCAACTAACTCATCTGAAAATTCAAAGGACTCAAACTCGGGCGGTGAGTATTCAACATCGTCCGAAAAAGTGAAACACTCGTAAGTGTTATCGGCTGTGAGAACTGTGTCAGATTCAAAGGGAATTTTTTCAAGCTCACAGTCTTCAAGCGTGATCTTGTGCGTGGTCGGAACGATGGAAAGGAGGGAGGGTGATATAACAGTTAAAGGTTCAGGATGATGAATTGGAAAATCCGACACATCAAACAAAAATGGTTCAACCTCAATACTATCCTCAAGACTCTGCACAATACTATCTTCATAATTCTCCTCAATATTTAGCTCATCCATGCCATTATCATCAAAATCAAGACGCATATGAAGTTCGGGAAAAACAATCAATGATTCGGGATGATGAATTGGACATAAAATTTCAATCAAATCTATGGGTTCATCATCCAAAATATTCCCGGCGTCTATATCCTCAATCAAGTGAAAATCAATTTTTTCTGACACCTCATCAAAAGCATGGATGTTTATCAATTTAGGTTCTAGATTGGAGGTGTAAAGATCGAAAGGATTAAGTGTGGTTTCACTCGAAAGGGGTTCTTCACAATCTGGCAAATCAAGCACTACAAAATCAAACAACTCATTTTTATTTTCAACTGGTGAACTATTTGGGACAATCGATGGAAAACCGGAGTTGTGGGCTTCAAGTGGGTATGGGTAGGTCTGATTTGGGAATGTGTAGAACTCACTCGCTCCTATCAAATTCTCACTCTGTCCAACCGCCTCCTCATACATTGGAAAATTTGGAGCTAGTTGGAAACTAGCTGCCGGTTCACTAGGTTGCATAAGGGCGGCAATGGACGCATCCACATTCCTAACCATTTTGTTTGTTGCTGAGATATAAGCTGCCAACGACTGTTCCAAACTAGACATGGGTGGTGAGGGGGTTTCGGGAAAAGATTCGAAGTTGTTTGAATATGTGAAACTCCCAACTGGCTGTGTGGAATCAATGTCTAGTAAAGGTGGGAAAGTCGGGTAGGACTGGTAGGAAGTGGGTGGTTGGACAGGAGTAGGATCAATATGTGGATAAAAAGGTGAATGGACTGGTTGATCCCTAGAACTGGATGTGTGGAGAGGAGTGAAATATCGGCTACGAGATTGAGCAATATGCTCAGCAATGGACATCGGTTTAGCAGTTACAGCAGGACTTGAAAAAGTGGTATCAACGTACGAAGGTGGTGAAGGTCGACATGGTTAACACAAAGTGGGTTATGAAGTCGAACTGTTTCTCCTAGACGCTTCTATTTGATCTTTCAAAGAAATTTTGGGCACGGAGGGATCTTCCTTAAATCGACCGAAACAATTGACGTACGAGGCAAAATTAGGTTCGGGATACCAAAGTTCGACAAGAGATTTATGATGTGGGGTACCCATGATAGAAGAAATAAGGTAGGTGGTGCAAGGATTTCTTAGCGACACAAATTTGCAAGTTGTTAAAAAAAATTTCCTTTTTCCTTTTTCTCTATATTTGGAAATTTTGCAAAAAGATTTTTTTGAAAAGATACTTTGACACAAATGCGATCAACCACAAATGCATAATCAGGCCTAGATTTAGGGTCACCTAGGTCAGCTAGACAGCTCCTAACTGTTCCAAAAGGCTAGAAATAGGACCTCAAACCGCCTCTTCACCGCCAATTGCGGCCAGGTAAGTGCCAGGTAAGTGGGAGGCTCCCCACTACAAAAGTAGTGGTCCTAATTAAATAACCACTTGCCTTAGACACACTTGCCTAGATACCGCAAAGTCAGGTTAGGATAAACGGTCGATGCCTATAACTAGTGCTCTGTCCTATTGAGCGCGACGTCCTTAGGGCTGAGTCTAGTATTTTTTTTAATTAAAGATTTGGTCAATGAAAATGCCTTATGTGATTTCTGGGGTCCTGGGAAGGGTGATGAAATCCCCACCCAATCTGAATTGGTCAAAAGCCCCTTAAAGTTAGTTTTAAAGATATGCAAAACAGAAAATCACTTGCAATCAAATCTTTTTTTTATTTTTAGCGTGGCGCAAAGAATCCTACATAAGATTTGTTATTTGGAAGGGAAAATATTTTTAAGGCGCAAAGAATCCTGCAGAAAATATTTTTAGAAAAGATATCAAGATTTACAGAGGAGAAAGAGGGAAACTTACAGAGAAAATTTGGACAGAAGTCGTCACCACGCCATCGCCAATCCGCGGCCAAAGCACGGTTCCCACCGCGGTTCCGCGGTCAACTTGGCTACACAGTTCCCCAAAAAAAATCTGTGATGACGACGTCACTACAGTGCCGCGTTTCCGCGGTCCTATGGGCCTAATGCGGTAGGTGGATCAGATGCCAAGTTTTCTTCTGTGCTTTGTTGGGATACTCCTCTGTTGGTTCGGATTAGATGTTTTCTGTTTCGCTTTCTGGATTTTTCCAGATCCGAAGTTGTTTGTAGATCCTGCAAAATTCTCACAAAAATACCCTTCCAAAAATAACAGATGATATATTTATATATATATATATTTAGTTTTTATGATTTTTTTAAATTTTAGATTAACCCGAAATTGCAAAAAGGAAATACTACGCCATCCCCGGCAATGACGCCATTTGATTCGTCTCAAAAACTATCTATTAACCGCAATCAAGAACTGCGTCGCTTTGCAACTAGCCGGTGAGTACGGGTCGGTCCACAGGGATGTTGTGAATTTCCTAGTCGCTCAAACGAGTTAATTCCGATGGGTGCTCGGATTGATTATTAAATCTAAAAACTAAATCTATCTATACTAAGATTATCTAGATCTAAATCTTGCTAGGGTTAGGTTTAGGGTTGATTTGGAAATGTAAATAAATCTCAACGCTTTCTATACCCAAATTAGGATCTAAAAGGAGTTATGGTAATTATCAATAAAGGGGATTAGATCCATTCGGAAAGGTGTTCCTTCCTCTAGGTTCTTGTCCTTCCTTTATCAATCCTTACCCTAACCTCCATGGAAAACGCGCGCAACCGGGCCTTTATACTACGGTATCATTGCTACCTCGAGGGATAGGGTGCCGTAGGGCGCGGTGTGTGCGTGTATGCATGGAGTCCTATTGAAAATATATAATGGGCAAGAAAGGGATGAGAGATCTCATCTCTCAAAAGCCTTCCCCAAAGCTAACATCTAAGGCAAGGAATTAAAATCTAAACTAGAGCAATTAAATAAAACTACTTACAGATGGCTCTCTCCAAACATCAACACAGGGTTGTCAGATCTGAATTCATGAATTGAAAAGAGGCACCGATGCTCTCCAAAAGAATTCTAAAATTTATTAATGAAGGGAGGCATAACCTTTACAATGATTTAGAGTTCCTATTTATAGAGGATAGGAAACCCTAGGTTACAATTGATTCGCACGTCTACATTTACCAAAATATCCTTAGGAAGACCTAGTCAAAGTAGACTCCAAGATTTGGTAAAATTTTATGTCTCTGTCTCTTTAAAAGAAAGTATTGGGCCTTGAAATTTCCTTTGTTGGCTCTTCTGTCTTTGGGCTTCCTTATTATTTGGTTCTTTTATTAAAATAGCTTCTATGTTTCTTCCAGATCTCCAGTGAATAATTGCGGTGGACTTTTAACCGTTCGCTTTGTAATCTTGGACCTTGCATTGCCTTGTACTTTGTGAATTTTATCTTTAATGTAGGCTTGATCAAGAGTCTTCTGTTTGTTGGTCAAAGTCCACTTTTGCATCGTCTTTTCATCATTTTCACGGTTTTAGATCCAAGAGCCTGTAACCTGTAACACATAGCAGACATGCGTCAAAAGCACATGTTTATTTATAAAACGAATAAGAATGGGGAATATAATAATGCAATATTATGGTATGAACACTCACCCGGCCCGTGGAAGGGGACGAGCTGTCGCTGTACCTGGCAGTATCCGACCAAGCAGCAGGGTCGGTGCTCGTCCGAGAGGCCGATGGGGTGCAGAGGCCAGTGTACTATGTGAGCCATGTATTCAAAGACGCAGATACGAGATACCCCGCCATAGAGAAGATCGTCCTGGCCCTCGTAGTAACCTCGCGGAAGCTGCGACACTACTTCCAAGCACACACCATCATCGTCCTCACTGAGCGCCCCTTGGGGGCTATCCTGGCATCGCCAGAATTCTCTGGCCGTCTAGAGAAATGGAGATGGGAGCTGTCTCAATTCGACATAAGGTATCGCCCGAGGCAAGCCATCAAGGCGCAGGCCCTGGCCGATTTTGTCGTTGAATGCACCATTCCTAGCAGGAAGCAGGATCCTGCGCCGCCCCTCGCAGCCCGGCATCCCGACCAGGAAGGCCCTGGCTCAGTCCCGGAGTCGGTCATCTGTGTCGACGGGTCTTCCACCGAGGAAGGCTGCGGTGCCGGCCTCATTATCCGGGGCCCGAACGAAGCCGAGATGGAGTATTCCTTGAGGCTCGGTTTCAAAGCATCGAACAACACGGCGGAGTTCGAAGCCCTCCTAGCCGGACTGCGCATGGCCGTCGGGCTGGGACTGAAGGTCGTCCGGGTTCGCAGCGACTCGGCCCTAGTCGTCGGCCAAGTAACCGGCCACTTCGAGGCTTGAGAACCCCTAATGATGAAATACCCAGACGAGGTGAGGAAGCTCCGAAAAAACTTCGACGAAGTTCAGGTGGAACAAATACCCAGACAAATGAATGCTCAAGCAGACGCCCTGAGCAAGTTGGCTTCATCATACTCGGCCAGCAATAGGCGGTCGATACTCTTCGAAACCTTAGCCCGACCCAGCGTTGGAGACGAGGCGACGACACTCCAAGTGTACACGACACAGGAGAATGACCCAGATTGGAGGAAGCCCCTCGTGGAATTCCTGAAAGACGGCACGCTCCCGGAAGACAGAGCAGCCGCTCGCCGCCTCCACGCCAGAGCCACCCACTTCGTCTAGAGCAACGGGAACCTCTACAAGAAGGTCTTCACTCGGCCCCTGCTCCGGTGCGTTGACCCCTACGAGGCCGATTACGTCCTGCGGGAAATCCATGAAGGGGTGGGCGGCGCACACCGGGGGGCTCGACCTTGACCCAAAAGGCACTACTTCAGGGGTACTATTGGCCCACCATGCACGAAGATGCCCTGAAGCTGGTTAGGAGGTGTAAGAGCTGCCAACTCCACGGCAGTATCCCCCGCCTCCCGGCTACCGATCTAACGGCCCTGACATCCCCGTGGCCATTCGCCCAATGGGGATTGGATATGATCGGTCAGTTCTCAACAGGAACTGGCGGACATAAATACGTCCTCGTCGCGGTGGACTACTTCACCAAATGGATCGAGGCCGTTCCCATCGGGAAACCGGACGCCGCCACAACCATCAAGTTCCTCCAAAACAACCTGATTCACCGGTTCGGGATCCTAAGGTGCATCGTCACCGACCACGGGACGAACTTCGAGAACGAGAAAGTAAGGGACTTCTGCAAAGAATACCACATCCTCATGAAGTTTGCCGCGGTCGCGCACCCCCAATGTAACGGGCAGGTCGAGGTCGCTAACCGAGACGTCCTCAGGGGCCTCCGAACCCGCCTGGAAGGGAGGCAAGGCGGTTGGGTCGAGGAACTACCCCGGGTCTTATGGGCCCTGCGCACGTCAAAAAAGACTCCAACCGGGGAGACCCCTTTCAGCCTCTGCTACGGGACCGAAGCAATGGTCCGAGCGGAGATCGGGCTACCCAGCCACCGAGTCGAGCACTTTGACGATGAAGCAAACACCATGGCACTACGAACCAACCTCGACGTATTGTTGGAGAAAAGGGATCGGGCCCAGATCAGAGCCGCCGCCTACCAACAGCAGACGGCCCGGTACTACAACGCTCGGGTAAAACACCGATCCTTCAAAGCCAGGGATCTGGTCCTGCGGTGGAACGAGTTCATAGACCAAGACAGGCTTCACAAGTTCTCCCCAAAGTGGGAAGGTCCCTTCCTCGTCTTCGAAGCGCTCCCCGGCGGAGCCTACCGCCTGCAAGACGCGGACGGACAGAAGCTCCCTCGGCCTTACAACGCGGAGAAGGTCAAGCTATACCTATGAAGTCAAAACTAGCAAAGCGACGCACCCCTGCTACCGCTCGAGATCTCCCTTTGAAATGATGGTGTATAGCGTTGTCTAGGATTCCTATCCATACAAATAAAGAATCTTTCGAACCTTCTTTCCCGGTAGGGTTCCCCCTGTACAACGAGAAGGGTCTCCCAGAGACGGACGGGCCCGAGGTTCCTTCGCTCGGCTATCCTCAGCTTGCAGCTTCCCTGCCACAGCGCCGGGAATCAAAAGCCCTCTCAGAGGAAGTCGAGCCCGAGGTTCCCTCGCTCGGCTATCCCCGGCGGGCAGCTCCCCTGCCACAACGCCGGGGATCAAAAAGTCCTCTCAGAGGCAGTCGGGCCTGAGGTTCCCTCGCTCGGCTATCCCCAGCGGGCAGCTTCCCTGCCACAACGCTAGGGATCAAAAGACCTCTCAGAGGCAGTCGAGCCCGAGGTTCCCTCGCTCGGCTATCTTTCAGGACAAAAGCCCTCGTCAAGAGGCACCAGGCAGTGACCCTGCCCGGCCAAGGGTCCTTGGTGGGCTTCTTACAGCCTTATAGCTCTTCCCGTGCCAAGGACCAAAGTCCTCCCAGAGGCAGTCGGGTCCTCGCTCGGCTATCCCCGGCTGGTAGCTTCCTACCACAACCGACAGGGATCAAAGTCCTCGCTAAGAGGCACTAGGCAGTAACCCTGCTCGGTCCCCATCCTGAAGGATCAAAAGCCCTCGTAAGAGGCAACCGAGCAGCTACCCTGCTCGTCAAAAACTCCGGCTGGTAGTTGCCTACCCACGACGCCAGAGATCGGATCCCTCACCAAGAGGCAACCATGCATCCTCATGACCCGGTCATTCTTAGTGGCCCTCCGCAGCCCAAACCCTCGCAGCGACAACCAAACCCCAGAATCGATCAGTTTCTTGACTTCGGCGTTGATGCTCATCTCAAGCTCGAGTCGCATCCTTCTTGGCGCTTGCTTGACTGGCTTGATATCCGGGGATATTGCTAATTTATGCACGGCAACCTCCGGATCTAATCCTGGCATCTCAGAGTAGTTCCACGCGAAGCAGTCTTTATGCCGTAGAAGCACGTTCTTTAACGCGGCCACCTTTTCTTCAGAGAGTAGCTCGCTGACAAATGTCGGTCGCGGGTCATCTGCCGATCCCAACTCAATCTTCCTGAGGTTATCCGCTGTAGTATGTATACCATCTTCCAGTTCTCTCGGAGCTGGCGGAAATTCTGAGATCACCTAGTCGTCGCTGTTCTCAAAGCACTGGGGAAAGTCATCCATGTTCTCGCGCTCTTCTTTTAATATCGTAATCGTATAACAGGTGTGAATCCGCTCCCAGGACTGAGGTGGATCCGGTTTTGCTCTTGCGGCCTTGGGTTCATGCTTTTGTGGCGGCGTTACCCTCCAGCCGTTGGATAAAGCGAATCTGCCCCGTTGGTACTGGTCCTCGACCCAGTTCTTGAAGGTGAAGCAGTCTTCGGTAGGATGTCCTATGGCTCGGTGATAAGAGCAATAGCTCAAACGAGAAGCCTTGTTAGCTTGCTCAGGGTGTCTAGACTCTGGAAGCGCGATCATTTGATGTTTTAAAGCGAGCTTAAGTAACTTCTCCGTCTTGTCTTGGGGGAAGGAATACGCTCGACTCATCTTTTCCATGAGGGACGAATCCGAGCCGCGCAGTACCCGTAACCCTCTAATCCTGCGTCGTTGTTGTCGGCTCCTCTTCCCGCTTCTTAATTTATTTCCGTCTCCGCATCGGGCCTTTCGCACAACGGGTTGACAAAGATGAGCATCTTTGTCTTTTGGAGCCTGTTGAAATAGGCGTTGCGTCCTGGCCTTCTCGTAGATGGCCATTTCGCGGTTGTGGTTTTCCTGAGCTTTCGGACCCATTTTCCTGATAGGCTTGTCCGTTCGCTCTCCAAACGACGGACTCGGCGTTTCGATCGCGGGGTGTAATTTTGACGAGGGGTTGGCATCTCCTGACAGGGCGTCCTCTTCTTCATCAAAGGTGTATATGGCGTAGTTACTGTGGACCCGTTCCCGTTTTCCCGCTCTCGCGTATCCAAGCCCGAGTGTTTCCATTTTTCCGTTGGGCAATTTGCGCTGAGTCCCAGGGACATCCCAAATCTTGTTGTAGAACCGAGCCTGCCGAACAGTCTGTTTTAAGGGTACTCCTTGGCGCTTCAATAGCTTCTTTAACCCATTTGTATAGTATCTGGGCAGACGGATGGGTTGGAGTCTGTCGCATGTAGCATCCGCGCCATGCCAGATCTCTTTCTCTATTTTCGACTCTGAGGATCGATAGAATAGGATCACCTTCTCACCCCTTTGCCTGGGAGGGATGTCAAATGTTTGCAGGTCCTGCACATTGTGAGCTTGAAGCTTGTCGAGATCCTTGTAGTGTTCTCGCGGTACCATGGTGATTTGCAAACTATGGTCATCGCAAAGGGGTGCTTGTATCGGCAGCCGATTGGAGAACACGGCATTAACCTCATCTTCCGAGTCACTTCCGAAGACTAACATGGGGGCGGACGTTCCTGGGTTGCTGCGTCGAGATGGCCCTGCATAAACTATCTCTTCCTCTTCTTCGGTATCGCTCCCGAAAACAGGGATAGTGGCGGCGGCTTTGTTCTCCTGGTTGCGACACCTTTCTGTATCCTCGAAATCTGGCAAAAAGTATTTTGCATCCTCGTATTTGCGGACTTCGTTCACGGAAAATGGGTTCAACTCGCCTGTTACAGTATACTCGAAACCATCTTTAAAGTACTTCATACACTGATGTTGTGTAGAAGGGATGATGTTGTACTCGTGTAGCCAAGGACGGCCGAGCAAGGCGTTGTAGCAGGTCTTGGCGTCAATGACATGGAATTTGATGTCTGTGACGAGAAGTCCAAAGCGTAATGTTAGTATCACAGATCCGAGAGTCCGTGACGATTGTGAATCGAAACCGGAGATAGTAATTTTGTCACGAGCGAGATGTTGCACACTCATGCAGATTTCCTTCAACACCCGAACATTAAGGAGATTGACGGAGGATCCATTATCCACCAGGATCTTGCCTATCTTGATATCATGGCAGTATCCGGAGACATATAGGGGACGGTTATGGTCGCACGTCCCGAGAAGGAGGTCTTCATCACCGAAAGTGATATCGGCTGTATGCACTTCCTCCAGTTCATCCTTCATCTTTTCAGTGGCGAGGAAGGCTTGGAATTGTTCAGGTTCTTGTAATGCCTTAATTAGTGAGTCTCGCGTTTCTTTTGATAATAGGAGGGCGTCGAGAATGCTAAGCTGAGAAGGTAGCTTCCTTAGGTGCGCGAGGATGTTATAGTCCACTTTACTCCTCCTAGGAGGGTCTTTGGCAGCCAGTTCTTTCATGACTTGGTCATCTAAAGTGATATCTTCAGTGGCCTTTTCCTTTCCCTTATCTTTTCTACTTACGGGCCCGAGATTCTTTTCTGGGAGTGTGCGATTGCGCAGCTGGATGTTCTCGCAGGCCTCCGATTCCTCCTCTTTCCCTAAAACGGATTCTTTAAAGAGAGGGCCCAGAGCCATTTCTTCATCAGAGTCGCTCCCAAAGGTGAGAACTTGTGACCCCCCGGCGTTAACCATGTAACAGTTGCCAGTAGTTCTGTTGTGCCCTTCGACAGTACTTCTTCGCTCCCGACGGCTCTTGCGTTTCATGCGCTTAAAATGTTGCTGACGAGTAACATATCCTTGCCACCATATTTTAAAGGCGTCGCACTCCTCCGTGGGGTGTGAGATTCTCCGATGATATGCGCAATAATTAGGGTGCCTCTCCGCCCCATCGTGTGTATTCCCTTCCGAGGGTGGTAGCTTCATTCCCATTGACATGGCTTTGGCAAACCTTTTCCTCGTCTTGAATATCTTCTTGTCTACTTCGGATGCCTTTTGATCTGGCGGGGGTAGTTCAACTCTTTCATTCAGTCGCCTGCATTTGGTTCCTTCTGACGTTGCCATCTCACGCTCCTGATCCGCTTTACTTTTTAGACGAATCTCGTCTAGAAAGGCATTGATCATTTCATTTGTCAGCCATGCACGCTCAGGTTCTGCCTCCAGCTTCTTAGTGCTAGGAGTTTTCTCATCATCGGTAAACGAGTGGGAGATTACGTTACAACTCGCCACATACTCTTCGGATTCATCCGATGAGCTCTCTTCATCATCTCCCTCTTGAAAGATGTGGTTGAGGAGCTCTTGCAATGTGACAGGAGTTCGCGCCTTTTGATTATACTCTTCCAGCGCGTCGATTTGCTTATGCAAGTTCGTGTGCTCGTCTCCAAGCTTCGCGGGCTTCTTGGATTTCTTCTTCTTTTTCTTCGAAGATTTTGACGGTTGGGCGTGAGTATTTGGGCCCTTATCACGAGCCTTCGTAGTTGTGCGGGGCTTCAACATCCCCTCGATAATTTGAGGTTCAAGAGGGTCTTTCCATTCGATCGCAGGGCACGCGTGAAGGTCTCTCAGCATTCTTTTGGTTTTCGTTGATAGCACGACCTCCCATGGAGCTTCTTCAATAAAGGAGCAGGTTGCCCCCAATGTATCTGTTTTCTTAGGAGTATGCGGCTGTGGTGGGCTCACTTTCCACTTCTCGGACAGTACAAACTTCCCCTGGAGGTATTGATCTTCAATCCATCCTTTGAAGACGAAGCAATCTTCAATCGGATGACTTACCGTTTGATGGTAAGGGCAATAGCTAGGGTTATTCACCTCGGTGGGTTGTGGCGGTCGCCTTGGATTCGGTAGGTTTATAAGTCTGTTGCGTATTGCCAGCTCGAATAACCGTTTCGTCTTGTCTCGTGGGAACGAGTAGGGACGTTTCATCTTCTCATTATAATACCGGCGTCTTTCTTCCAATTGATCTGCCGGTTTCGGGACGTTAGGTTGCTGTTGGGCATTTGCGACGAAGGTCGCCCTTCCTTTACCCTTGTCATTCCGAGGTTCCGACTTCGGGGGAGGTGGTCTATGACCCATCTGGTCCATCTGAGCCAACTTGTCGATTAAAGCCTGGAATGTGGTTGGCTTAAAGAACATCATAAACTGGGAGATAGTTGCGTGGGGGTCTAGGGTTCCCACGAACATGCCCACTGCGGGTGCCTCCTCAATGCGTTGCTCGCATCTCGACCACAAGTTCCGCCAGCGTATAGCATACTGGACCCAGGTTTCGCCTGGTTTGACCCTGGCGTTAATCAAAGCAGTTATTGGAGTGCGTTCGCTGGCGCTCGCGAATCGCTGAGTGAATAGCAGCTCCATTTCAGCGAACGTTTTGATAGAATCGTTCGGGAGTTCCGAATACCATTCGAACGCTGTTTCTGATAAGCTACCTACGAACTGGCGGAGCAACAGTTTATCATCACCGCCGGTGTTACCACAGAGGGCCCGGAACTGGGCGACATGTTGATGGGGATTGCCGGTCCCCTTGTACACGTGGAATTTTGGTATCGTATAACCTTGCGGGTATTTGATTTGGTCGTACCAGCTTGGATACGGCCGCCCCGTTTTCACGACTTGACCAGCTGCCTCAGTCGCATGATGGACCCGGATTTGCTGGGCTATGTAGTCAGCCAAGTCCGCCTTAGAGATTGCCTCCTCCTTGGCCGTTGAGAGGGCCGGCAGTGGATTCGACGTTTCTCCTCGGTCGTCTTCAAGAACGATTGGGGGATCTTCGGCGGGCAAGTCCTGCTGGATCATCATTCCTATCATATCTTGGAAGAGAAGGCCCATACGTTGTATGTTGGCTGCTTGTTCAGCAGCCTCTTTGTTCTTTTTCTCCAGTATCCGGCGAAGGAATTCAGCGTCGGTTTCATCTTCTTGGCGCACGTCTGAGGACGTTTCTGGGTTTTCTTTTGGCCCGGTAAGTGCGGCCATAGCATTCATCATTTCTTGGAGCTTTTGTTGCTGCTCCTGGGCTTTCGTCACGGATCGGGTAAGTGGTCGGTGGCCTGTAGAAGTGCGGCTCTCCTCCTTTCCAGAGGCCATGTATACGGTGTGGACCATCATGCCCCCAGACTTAGGGCGTCTGGGCTCAGTGCTTTTAGCCGTCGTTGCACGTTGGGGGGTCTTCTCTGGCCTCCTCCTTTTATGAGCCATGGAGGTTGAGGGGGCCGTTTAGGTGGGCGTCCCGACAGCCTTTCGGGGTTCAACCCGGTGACCAGCTTCTGGTTGGATTTTCAGCTTCTTGTGCTGGCGGGAGGAGTTTGGATCGATGATCGAGTCTCGGGCCTGCCGCCAAACCTTATAGATTTTGGAAGACAGCTGTTGAGGAGATTGGGGTTGTTCTGATTCCATTTCCACAACCTTTTTTAACGGGGGAGGAGACCTCTTCAGCACTGCAGTAAGAGAATTTCTTCACACCTTATTTAGCATTTCGAAGCTGTTCCCAGTTGGAACAGCAGCATTAACTTCTGCCACCGGGGCTGATGGAGTCAACCCAGAGGGGGAGTTGCCCCCAGCCTTCCTTACTCGGCACCAATGGCGACGTCGAGCGTGTCGAGCGGACGGCGTTGGGTCAGCGGTAAGAATGGTTTTGTCTTGCCCCCTGTGTGGGTGGGGGGTTGTTGTTGGTGTTAGCCTGTCAAAGACCGACGTCTTTTGGATAGCAGGAGCGGGAGTTGGAGCCGTCAATCTTGAAAAGACCGACTTTGTGGCAGGGGAAGTCGCTTTGATGTCTTCAGGAGCAGGACCGGTCACTTTCTTAGAAGCAGCCTTCTCTGAGATTGTAGGCCCTATGATGAGTTCGCAGGATTTCCGGCGCAATCTAGAGAAGACCGAGGCGTTGACGTTGGGCGACTCGTTGAGAGGAGCCGCGGCAGGGGTAAGACGATCAAAGACTGACTTCTTAGGAGCTTCCTTTGTCAGTACCGGTGCCGCGAAGCTTGACGATGGGAGTATAGTCCCGAAGAACAATCCGGTAGTGGCTTGAGTCACTTGGTCCACCGGCATTGTGAACAACGAAGCAGCTTGGGGTCCATAAGCTATACCTCCTGGCGAGGTAGAGCGTTGGTCGCAATTGCAGTTTGACCAGTTGGAGGATTTCGCAGAAGTAGAAGCCATCGATCCTTTGTTTTCTGCAATAGGCAAGACGCCAATTCTTAGTATCTTGAAACCCAAGGGCAACCATTAGCGAACCGCGATTGGTTCGCGAATCACGACACACGAAGTGTGGAGTGGAAAGAGGAAAAGGTCCCACCGGGCGTGCCAGAATCTGTTCCCCTCCGAACGACGGCCTGGACTCGGGCGTCCGTACCTGAGGTTCGGGGCAGATGCTAATTGGTGCTATCCGTCCATCTCTCCGAAGATGCCAAGTTGTTTATGGCACCGTGCATCGGAGGTTTAGACGGATGCGGCCGATGTAGCAGACTTCGTCAGATTCCCCCTCGTTTGAGGGGTTTTTGATTGTGGGGACGCTCTTCCCTGCAGGCGCAAGCCCCTGCAGTTAATTACGCTACCGCATCGCGGTAACAACTTTCTCCTTCTCCAGATGGTCACTTCGTGTCATGTGTGTTTATTTTATGTTTTGTTGCCCGTGGATTATTTACGGAGACTGAGTTATGTCGTCGCCCGTAGGGCGTGGACTAGTCCAAATCCGTGTTTATCTTAGATTTGGGTTTGGGGGTCTGGTTTGAGGATACGTTAGCCATACTTGAGGCTAAGATCAGCTCAAACGTTTGTTAAGGATACGTTAGTCCGATTTGAGACTAAGATCAACTTAACAGGATCGTTTAGATCCGACAAAAGAGCGTTTGGGCTCCATTGTTCCAGTTTAGGGACATAGTGGTCCATCGTATATGTGGCCGTCGGGACCCGTCACCTCTCTGACGACGTTGAAGGATTACAACGACGGATGTCAGAGGAGTTCAGAGATGTACCCTCGAGCCAGAGTTAATTTGGGGGATTCATAGTCCAGTCTGTTTGAAGGTTTAAGGATACGTTAGCCATCTTTGAGGCTAAGATCAACTTAAACGGGACCGTTTAGATCCGACAAAAGAGCATGCTGGGCTCTATTGTTCTAGTTTAAGGACATTGCGGTCCATGGGTAGTTTAAGGACATTGCGGTCCATTGTTAGTTTTAAGACATCTCGGTCAAGGTTAAGGACGTCATAGTCCATGGGTTTAAGGACTCCACAGTCCGGTATGTACTCTGGATGCTTCACACGGGTTCACTGGCGTCACGGCCCAAGGCCCTACCACCGAAGACTTTGCCACCAAGGGCGCGCCCGGCTTCCCTCGTCATCCCTTGCCGGAGACCTCGTTGCCGGGAGCGGAACCCGAGCGCGGAGTTCACCATCGTCGAACTCGAGAAGCTGTTCCTTCACGGCGTCTAAAGCCTTATTCCACGCAACGGCAGAATACTCCCCGAGCTCGGCGTAAAACTGCTCCGATGCCTTGTACTCGGCCACGACTTTCTTAGCCCGAGCCTCGGCAACCTGGGCCTTCAGCAGCGCTGCCTCAGCATCCCCCCTGCTTGCGTCCCTCTCCTTTTCCAATGCCGCAAAGCGTTCGGCCATGTCTGCCAGCTTCCTATCGGCAACCCGGAAAGACGCGTTCAGACGGCGAAGGGCACCCCGAGTCGCCGAGTTGGCGAGCTCCGCAGCCTCCGCCCGGCCCGCCACGACGTCGGCCTTATCCCTCTCCCGGCGCAGGTCACGTTGCAAGATCTCGACCTCCGAAGGAAACGCCTCCACTGGCCTCAGGGCGTGGAATGCCCCCTCGGCCTCCTTGCGAATGGCGAGGACGCAGTGCTGAAGAACCTGACAGAGAGCCGATGAGAAACCAGGAAGCATCCGAACCTAGGAAAGGCATACCAAGGCAAATGCGCGTGGAGGAATTCGTACCTGGACCGCCCCTTAGGCCATGGCCTCCAATTGATCCCTCAAGGAGCCACACAGGAGCTTTCCCCCAGCCGATTCCTCCATCCCGGCGAGCAGACCAGTGGCAACGGAAAGCCCGGACGGAACAGTGAAGATGGAGCTCCCTTCCCGCACGGGAATCCCTCCGGGGGACTTCGACGGCGGCGCACGAGAAACCGTCCTTTTCCTCTTAGGAAGGGCCGGCTCTCGCCCTTCCTCCCGTCACCAGTCTGGGACTCGGGTGACGGCTGACGACTCCGGCCGCCGCCAGAAAAACTCCCAGATGCCGCTGACGAAATAGACGGCCCTGCCCTCGGCAGAGAATCCGGCGGAGGGTGCAAGTTGGCCGGGGGCTCGGCTATGCCACTAGCTCCGCCCCGGCGCGAGCCGCCCGAAAAATGGAAGCGAACCATGTATCGCGAAGAAGGAAGAACGCCGAGCGACAGCGACTCGAGAAAGAAGGGAGATGAAAGGTTGGGGGCCCTGGGGCGGGCCCCGCCCCCGTTTTGTCGCCGCATCCAACGGCGCCCGTCAACTCCCGCCGAAACGACTCCTCACGCCCAGCAGCTCCGATCGCTCCACGTGTCGGTCCTGCACTGGACTGCATCCAATCGGGCGCTGTAGGCCCGCGTATGTCGTACCGGCCAGTCGTCCTTTGACACGTGGACCATTGCTTCACTTACATAGTGCACGAACCGGCACACCCTCTTTAAGGTGTGGAGACCCCGCTTTGGTTCGCTAGCTGAAAAGACAACCAATGGACCGAGGGCTCGCCCCTACAAAACCATAGAAGTGATCTCACCTCAGGAGGCCCGACAGTCCACCCCTGACCCGACCACTAGTTGGTCGGGACAAGAGTGAGGGGCTAATGATAATGCTCGATATTGGCGACCTCCAAGATCAGGACGCGTAGCAGATGACGTGTCCCAAGACTCAGAAGAAGGGGCCCACAGGGGCCGACCAGGCCACCCTGTGCCCGACCTGCAAGCACAAGCTGGCCCTCTTCGGGGCCTCCTGCAAATTAGCCTCCTCGGCCCCTCGGCTCGCCCCGAGCTGCCACAGGACCAAGACTCCTTGGCCTCCTCGCTCGTCCCCGAGCTCCCGGTCGAGGCCGTCTTCCTCGGCCCTCCGACCAACTCCACCACTCACAGGCGTAACCGCCACTCCGCGAATCTCGCCGTGCGCAGATTCTACGCCAACAACATCCCACGTTCCACGCCATCACGATCCCCATTAATGGGCGATCCTCTCTCTACGCGGGCGTGACGTCGGGAGCGTAACTGTCGGCGAGATTCTTGCGCCTGCTGCTGCGTGCCACCACCGCTATATAAACCCCCATCACAGAGGGGTCAAGTAAGCCATTCTTTACACTTACGCTGTTACTCTGCTCGGATCTCATCATTAACTTGAGCGTCGGAGGGTCCTCGGTGGTACCAAACCACTGTTCCCCTCCGAACGGCGGCCTGGACTCGGGCGTCCGTACCTGAGGTTCGGGGCAGATGCTAATTGGTGCTATCCGTCCATCTCTCTGAAGATGCCAAGTTGTTTATGGCACCGTGCATCGGAGGTTTAGACGGATGCGGCCGATGTAGCAGACTTCGTCAGATTCCCCCTCGTTTGAGGGGTTTTTGATTGTGGGGACGCTCTTCCCTGCAGGCGCAAGCCCCTGCAGTTAATTACGCTACCGCATCGCGGTAACAACTTTCTCCTTCTCCAGATGGTCACTTCGTGTCATGTGTGTTTATTTTATGTTTTGTTGCCCGTGGATTGTTTACGGAGACTGAGTTATGTCGTCGCCCGTAGGGCGTGGACTAGTCCAAATCCGTGTTTATCTTAGATTTGGATTTGGGGGTCTGGTTTGAGGATACGTCAGCCATACTTGAGGCTAAGATCAGCTCAAACGTTTGTTAAGGATACGTTAGTCCGATTTGAGACTAAGATCAACTTAACAGGATCGTTTAGATCCGACAAAAGAGCGTTTGGGCTCCATTGTTCCAGTTTAGGGACATAGTGGTCCATCGTATATGTGGCCGTCAGGACCCGTCACCTCTCTGACGACGTTGAAGGATTACAACGACGGATGTCAGAGGAGTTCAGAGATGTACCCTCGAGCCAGAGTTAATTTGGGGGATTCATAGTCCAGTCTGTTTGAAGGTTTAAGGATACGTTAGCCATCTTTGAGGCTAAGATCAACTTAAACGGGACCGTTTAGATCCGACAAAAGAGCATGCTGGGCTCTATTGTTCTAGTTTAAGGACATTGCGGTCCATGGGTAGTTTAAGGACATTGCGGTCCATGGGTAGTTTAAGGACATTGCGGTCCATTGTTAGTTTTAAGACATCTCGGTCAAGGTTAAGGACGTCATAGTCCATGGGTTTAAGGACTCCACAGTCCGGTATGTGCTCTGGATGCTTCACACGGGTTCACTGCCGTGCTTGGCGAGGACCAGGCTCCGCTCTGGGCGTTTTCCGCAGGGTCAAAGAGTGGCGTTATCCACGTTCCACGTAACCAGGAATTTTGCACTAGATGCTTCACACGGGTTCACGGCCGTGCTCGGCGCGGACTAGGCTCCGCTCTGGACGTTTTCTGCGGGGTCAAAGAGTGACGTTATCCGCGTTCCACGTGACCAGGAATTTTGCATTAGACATGGGTTTAAGGACCCCACAGTCCATATCATGGGTGGTCATCGGGACCCGTCACCTCTTTGAAGACATTGAGGGATTACAATGCCAAGTATCAAAGGAGTGAAGAGATGTACCCTAGAACCGGAATGGATTAAATAGTCCTTGGCCCAATTTGGGATCAAGACCCATTAATTATATTATGAGCCCATTGGCCCAGTTAATTACGAATTGAGGACTTATGGCCAGCTTGGGCTAAGTCCTATCATGTCTGGAATATTGACTTCTTGTGGGTCCATTGAGGGAGAGGCTTTTCCTCTATCCCTTTAGCCAATTGGGCCAAAGCCTAGTGTTAAACACTTCAGAGCAATCAGTGTTGAACACTGGGAATGAGGTTGACAAGTTAGTGTTTAACACTAAAAGATTATTGGTGTTAAACATCAGCAACAAGGCTTTCAGATTAGTGTTAAACACTAAAACAGATCAGTATCAAGCATCGGCAACAGAGCTCTCAAATTAGTGTTAAACACTAGGGTAGTCAGTGTTGAACACTGCAAGTAAAGTTCTTTGATTGGTGTTGAACACTACGGCCCAACAGTGTTTTAACACTGGATTCAGGAGTTCCAACTTAGTGTTAAACACTAAAGCAAGAGGGGTCACGTGGCGACACGTGAGAGCGCCCTCTCTCCATTCATTCTGCTGAGATTATTGCATCTTTCAGAGCATCACGTGCCATCACGTGACGGGCATTCATATGCCTATGTGTTAGAGCTTCTGTCAAGGGTCACGTGGGTCACGTGGGGGACTGCCTCAAAGGGCTTTCTGTAGATCTTTTGAGGTGGTCACGTGGTGGCACGTGACCCTGCCTCCATGTATATTGTTTAGAGAATCTGTTGATCCTTTTTCAGGAATTAAATTTCTCGAGCTTTAATTTTCAAGGGAATTAAATTCCTACTTCCTTTTGAAGACTTATATTCTGGAGTAGAATTGAACCCTGAATCTTCTGTAGGAATTAAATTCCTCGTTTATGTGAAGAACTGAATAGGGTTAAACCCTAATAAAAGCTTTTTAAGGAATTAAACTTCCAGTCCCTGTTAAATTATGATTAAGGGAATTGAATTCCCGTTGTTTCAACAGAACTAAGTTCTTAATTAGGGTTAAACCCTGTTTCTCTCTGTTCTGAAGGAATTAAATTCCCATAACACAGGGTCAAGCCCTACTTTTATCCTAGAGGAATTAAATTCCTATAGTTCTGTGAGAATTAAATTCTCGTTTTTCCATTCCCTCTCCATGTCTTGGATCTACATGGCAGGATCTCAACCCATTGAGAATTAAATTCTCAACCTAAAGGGGAGATGTGCACTTTGCAGATCCTCTATCAAAGAGAGAAGAAATATGTTCTTCTGTTTTTTATTTTGTCAGAGTTAAACTCTGTTGAGAATTAAATTCTCCTTCTTTCAGGAAGCCTTCCCTTTCTTACCTAGGGTTTTCTTTTTGCAGAAGCTCCAAATTCCTCAAAGTATCAAGGCTCTCTCCTTTTTTCTCCCTCTGCGTGTATCTCTTGGCTCCTATTTATAGGAGAAGCAGCCGAGCCAATTAGTTTTTGACGAATCTTCATTGAGAGATTTGATTTGCATCCATCATTTGTTTTGGACCTTTTGATTATTGGGTGAATTTTATTCACCATTGGATTTCGAATCCAGGGATTCTCCTTTGTTATTTCTGTTAAATTTAAAGGGGAAATCTTTCCAAACCAGAGATTTTCCCATAGATAGATGATATTTAATCACCTCTGAATCTTTAATTCGATCGGTTCCAGATAGTCGCTTTCCTTTGGAAAGATTTGAATCTCCTTCAGAATTTAATTCTGTTAACAAAACGGGCTTTGAAAGCCGATCACGTGTGACCACGTGATCCATGGTCACGTGTGGGCACGTGACCCCCTTGGAACGAGCCTTCCTCTTTCTTTTTGCGCTCTGTCTTCTGATTGCTGCTTAACTGTCACGTGCCACCACGTGACCCCTGGTCACGTGTGAGCACGTGACCCTTGTCTGGACTCTTTTTCTTGATTTAACTGGAGAACAATTCTGATGTTTTGAACGTCACGTGCCAACACGTGACCCCTGGTCACGTGGGAGCACGTGACATCTTTTGAAGCTTTTTCCTTGATTTGATCAGGGATCCGGTGTGCCTTTGACGCTGGTCACGTGGGAGCACGTGACTCTTTCTGAAGCCCCTTTTCTTCAATGTAGTCAGGAAACTGAACTTGCCTTGATGATGCGTTTAGGTGTCACGTGCCAACACATGACTGCTGGTCACGTGTAAGCACGTGACCCTCTTCTGAAGCTTTTCCCAGAAGCTTTCCTGATTTTAAATCAGGAAACAAATGCCCCCACAGCGTTGTTCTCACGTGTCTGCACGTGAGTGCAACGCTGTCACCTCTTGTGACCGTTGGATCTGCTTTGGGGAGTAGGGTAGACGAAACGTCTTTTCAGAAGCGTCTTCACTTTTTCATGTCCTTCCTTTCAGACCTTTCTTTTAAGAATTTGATTCTCGTTCTCAGAGCTTAGTTCTCTGTTGTGTCTGTGCAGTGCCGCCTCATTCGCCAATCAAAGGCTAGTGCTCTTGTGTTGCGTATGCAGGGATCTGTTTGATGGGGACGTTTCATTTCCCTAACCTGATTCCAATGCGTCGTTGGATTTCATTTCCAACGCTCTCCCCTTTTTTCCGGGCTTTGAGAATCGTCCCACCATGCACAACATTTTTTGTGCATAGCATTAAATGCTCCCCTTTATAACCTGAACCCATTCCTTACTTCTTTTCTTCACAGAGAAATCCATTCATACCTTAAGGTGATCATCTTTGAGAACCCGATCAATCGCCATGGCTTGCAATCGTCCCCATGCTCGTCGGCAACCATGGGATGTGCCCATTGAAGAGATAATCCCTCACTTCGCTGCGCGGCTGGCAGATCCCCTTCTCACCGATGATCAATGTGACACGGTGATGTATGAGCTACTGACTCGTCGGGGCTCTCCTCTTCCCATGGGCTTCATTTGGCTCCGGATGATCCTCCTGTCTGTGCTTGCCGATATACCCCCTCATCCGGCGGAGATGACTTCGGCGATCCTTGACGCGGCGGAGGACAAGCTTGAGTGTTTTCATGAGGCTTGTCTAATCACTCAAGCTCTGAAGGATCACTCAGTTCATTTACTGAGTCAGATAAGAGCTCGTCGGGCCGTCATGTCTGCTTTTGTTGATGAGCACGGCTCCAACCGGTGGGGAGCGACTCCTCGCGAAAACCGCCGTTTTGACGTGCTGGAGAAGGCGGAGAGGGAGTTGGAGAATTTTGTGTTTTGCTTTGTTAACCCTTGTATTTCTGATCCCTTGTTTGGTGATCTTTTCCCACCAATGTAGTATGTTTGAATCAATGTACTCCTTTAATCATTGTGGTTTGCATGCTTTCTGTTGAATTTTCATGCTTGTCAGACAGTCGTACGTGTGTCTTGCTTGCGTAAATGAGCTGTTTGTTTTTCTTTAATTACGAGCACCATCGTTACGTTGCATGCACATCAGTGCCTCGGGAAACATTTCCTTTTAAACATTCATACAGTTGCAAATGCGTGCCTGATAGGATACAGATCAGAAACTTGCCGCGTTATCTCCCGTACCGGGTGGTTTGCGCTGGCTTTAGATCGAGTATTGTTGTCGAAGGGAGGTTTATAAATGAAGGCATATTCTTCTCTTCAATGGTGTGTCCCCTTTCTATTGAATGTGTTCTGCAGACAATTTATCTTGATCTCCTTGCAGGACAGCGATGGCTTAGGGTTCAGTGTTAAGATCTGCTTCCTAAGACCTTTGCATTTTATGAGCCACGAGGGTCTCATAAAGAGTTTTTCTCCCTACAGGTCGAGAGGATCCCATAGGTGTAAGTTCTTCTTAAGAATCGTGAGGATTCTTAAGCGGGTTTTCCCTTGAGAGTCGTAAGGATCTCACAAGAGAGTTTTTTCTTCCTTACAGGTCGTGAGGACCTGCAAGTGCTGGCTGTGGTCGCCCTTATCCGTGTTTTACGGAGTCAGGGGTTTCTCCAGGTATTGTAGTTTAAAGACGTCGCGGTCAAGGTTAAGGACCTCATAGTCCGTGGATTTAAGGACTCCACAGTCCGATGTTAGTTTTAAAACATCGCGGTCAAGGTGAAGGACCTCATAGTCCGTGGATTTAGGGACTCCACAGTCCGATGTTAGTTTTAAGACATCACGGTCAAGGTTAAGGACCTCATAGTCCGTGGATTTAGGAACTCCACAGTCCGGTGTTAGTTTTAAGACATCACGGTCAAGGTTAAGGACCTCATAGTCCGCGGATTTAGGGACTCCACGGTCCGGTGTTTGGTTGCAGGGACCCGTCACCTCTTTGAAGACGTTGAGGAATTACAACGCCAGGTATCAAAGGAGTGAAGAGATGTACCCTTAAGCCAAGGTAGAATCCGTAGGGAATCGGGGGGGTTGATCGTTAGTTTTAAGACATCACGGTCGAGGTTAAGGACGTCATAGTCCGTGGATTTTAAGGACTCCACAGTCCGGTATTTGCTCTGGATGCTTCACACGGGTTCACTGCCGTGCTTGGCGAGGACCAGGCTCCGCTCTGGATGCTTCACACGGGTTCGCTGCCGTGCTTGGCGAGGACCAGGATCCGCTCTGGACGTTTTCCACGGGGTCAAAGAGTGACATTATCCGCGTTCCACGTAACCAGGAATTTTGCGCTAGATGCTTCACACGGGTTCACTGCCGCGTTAGGCGAGGACTAGGCTCCGCTCTGGATGCTTCACACGGGTTCACTGCCGTGCTCTGCGAGGACCAGGATCCGCTCTGGACGTTTTCCACGGGGTCAAAGAGTGACATTATCCGCGTTCCACGTAACCAGGAATTTTGCACTAGATGCTTCACACGGGTTCACTGCCGCGTTAGGCGAGGACTAGGCTCCGCTCTGGATGCTTCGCACGGGTTTACTGCCGTGTTCTGCGAAGACCAGGATCCGCTCTGGACGTTTTCCACGGGGTCAAAGAGTGACATTATCCGCGTTCCACGTAACCAGGAATTTTGCACTAGATGCTTCACACGGGTTCACTGCCGCGTTAGGCGAGGACTAGGCTCCGCTCTGGATGCTTCGCACGGGTTCACTGCCGTGTTCTGCGAGGACCAGGATCCGCTCTGGACGTTTTCCACGGGGTCAAAGAGTGACATTATCCGCGTTCCACGTGACCAGGAATTTTGCACTAGATGCTTCACACGGGTTCACTGCCGCGTTAGGCGAGGACTAGGCTCTGCTCTGGATGCTTCGCACTGGTTCACTGCCGTGTTCTGCGAGGACCAGGATCCGCTCTGGACGTTTTCCACGGGGTCAAAGAGTGACATTATCCGCGTTCCACATGACCAGGAATTTTGCACTAGATGCTTCACACGGGTTCACTGCCGCGTTAGGCGAGGACTAGGCTCCGCTCTGGATGCTTCACACGGGTTCACTGCCGTGCTCTGCGAGGACCAGGATCCGCTCTGGACGTTTTCCACGGGGTCAAAGAGTGACATTATCCGCGTTCCACGTAACCAGGAATTTTGCACTAGATGCTTCACACGGGTTCACTGCCGCGTTAGGCGAGGACTAGGCTCCGCTCTGGATGCTTCGCACGGGTTCACTGCCGTGTTCTGCGAGGACCAGGATCCGCTCTGGACGTTTTCCACGGGGTCAAAGAGTGACATTATCCGCGTTCCACGTGACCAGGAATTTTGCACTAGATGCTTCACACGGGTTCACTGCCGCGTTAGGCGAGGACTAGGCTCCGCTCTGGATGCTTCGCACGGGTTTACTGCCGTGTTCTGCGAGGACCAGGATCCGCTCTGGACATTTTCCACGGGGTCAAAGAGTGACGTTATCCGTGTTCCACGTGACCAGGAATTTTGTTGATTGTATCCGCATTTCACGGGATGGAGGTTTGACTCTTGATGATATGTATCGCCGAGCCATGGAACTGGGGGTTGCCGCTGTTCCGTTTCGCTTGATGTTATGTCTGCTGCCATGAGACGGACGTCGAGATGATCTCTAGGCTATCTGTGAACCGTCGAGATTTGGCTTCTCCTTATGATGAAACCTGGGGAAGGAGTATGATCCCTTCTTTGTTTGCGCCCCTGGATTGTATACAGAGGTAGATGTAACATCACCTGTAGGGCGAGGATTTCACTTTTATTTTATTTCTTTTTCCGCGATGCTCTATCATTTCAGCTTTTATATCGCGAAGGTCGCGATTGCCCCATCATTTCGGCTATTTTTCGCGGTGCCCAATCATTTCGGCTATTTTTTTATTTTCCGGTCGCTGCTTTTTATTGCGAGTTGCCCCATCATTTCGGCTATTTTTCATGCCTTCATTTTTACTTGCTGTTTTTTATTGCAAGTTGCCCCATCATTTCGGCTATTTTGTAGGCATGTGTGGCTTGCTGGATTTTTCGCTGCAAGCCTGGATTTTAGGCACCGATTTCGGCATCAGAACCGCTACAACTGGAATATTGCCAGGAGCGAATCATCATTCGCCTCTGTCGATGTTGAACAAAGGTGGCTTGGCAAACAGGGTTAAGGGTCCTGTCGACCAAAGCTTTTGACTTCATGAGCCGTAAGGGTCTCACAAAGGTATTTCTCCCTACAAGTCGTGAGGATCTTGCAGGTGTATTTTCTCCTTAGGGATCGTGAGGAGTCCTAAGTGTGTGCTCCTCTGTAAGTCATAAGGATCCTACAAGAGGGATTTCTCCTTATGGGTCGAGAGGACCTACAAGGGTTGGACTTTGCTGGGGAAATGTTTATTCGCGCCCGTGGATTGTATACAAGGGTCAGTATTGAGTCCCTTGTAGGGCAATATCGAAGGTTGTGGGGGATCTGCTTAAGAACAGGTTTAGGTTTCTGTAACTTAAGACTTTCAAATCCCGTGAGTCGTGAGGGTCCCATGAGAGAATTCTCCTTACGAGTCGTGAGGATCTCGCAAGTGTATTTTCTCCTTAGAAATCGTGAGGATCCCTAAGTGTGTTACTCCTTTGCGAGTCGTAAGGATCTCACGCACGTGGTTTCTCCTTACAAGGTCGAGAGGACCCTATAAGTGTCTTTTAACGAGGTTGCGTCCTTTCGGGTTTTCACAAACACTCGCCGGTAGTCCTGCTGTTTTTACTCACAGAGCCCTTCCGGGTTTTCATCCGTGCCCGTTTTGCTTGTGGACGCACCGTTTTTTTTTTTATTTTTATTTTTTTATCTCGTCAGCCTAAGGATGCTGCGGTAGTAGTTTAGGGACTTTTCGGTCTGTCGTTAGTTTAAAGACATTTCGGTCCGTCGATAGTTTAAGGACGTTTCGGTCCGTCGTTAGTTTAAGGACGTTTCGGTCCGTTGCTGGTTTAAGGACGTTTCGGTCCGTCGTTAGTTTAAGGACGTCTCAGTCCATTGTTAGTTTAAGGACGTTTCGGTCCGTGGATATGGGAGGGCCAGCCACTGCTTGCAAAGTCTGAGCCTAGGAAGATAGCGAGCGGACATAGTCGTCGTCATCTATCATTGACCCAGGCTATGGCTCATCAAGCATAGTATTTCTTTAAGAAGCGGCCGTTTATTGGCCTGAAAGGCCTTTCACCGTGCATGTCCATGAGTAGATAGGCTCCACCCTGATAGACCTTGTCTATGATGTAGGGGCCTTCGTAGTTTGGCTCAAATTTCCCCCGTTTGGCACGATTGGGGATCATAGGTCTCTTGACCACTAGCACGAGTTCGCCTTGGCGGAATGTCCTCGGCCTGGTCAATCTCTCGTACGAGCGCGTCATCTTTGCTTTGTAGGCTTCTAGATGTTGTTGCGCTATGAGCCGAGTTTCGTCGAGGGCATCAAGCTCCTCAAGCCGAAGGTGAGCATTTTCTTCGTCCGTCAGCTCGTGGTGGATTGCCACTCATAGAGAGGGTAACTCTATCTCGAGGGGGAGTACTGCTTCCGTCCCAAATACCAACGCGTACGGCGTTGTGTTCGTGGCCATCCTGAATGTAGTTCGATAAGCCCAAAGGGCTTCTTGCAGCCTCTCGTGCCAGTCTCTCTTATTCCGGGAAACGGTCTTTTTTATGATCTTCGTCAAGGTCTTATTGAAAGCCTCGGCTAGACCGTTAGCTCGTGGATTGTAAACTGAAGAATATCTCCAGTCTATATTGTGCTGCTGCGAGAAGCGGCTAATCTTATGGCTTCTGTAGGCTGGCCCGTTATCGGAGATAATCCGCCGTGGGGTTCCGAACCGATAGATGACGTGCGTCTTGAAGAAATGGAGGATATTCTCCGTCTTCACTTCCCTCAATGGTATTGCTTCTGCCCATTTGGAGAAGTAATCAGTTGTCGCTAGGATAAAACGATGTCCCCGAGATGATGCTGGCTCGATTGGGCCGACTATGTCAGTCCCCCACATTTCGAATGGCCAACTAGCCACCGTTGGGTGTAGTGGATTCGGATGTTGGTGGATAAAGTCCCCATGAATCTGGCACGAGTGGCATTGCTTCGCATACTCAAGGCAGTCCTGGATCATCGTGGGCCAGTAGTAACCCATCCGTTTTATCTTCAACTTCATCTTAGGGCCTGCTTGGTGGGAACCGCAGAGTCCGTCATGAACTTCCTGAATGACTCTTTCCGCTTCGTCAGGTCCTAGGCATCTCAGCCATAGAGAATCAAACGACCTCTTGTATAGAGTATCGTTGACGTAGGCGAAAGATAGAGCTCGCTTCATGAGCTGATGCCTGGAGGATGTATCTTTGGGCATTCGGTGGGATTTAAAGTAGTCTATGAGGACTTCCCTCCAGTCCTCGGCCTTCTCATGGTCTTTTATTTGTAGGGTCGTCTGCTCAGTCGCTCCCTTCTCTTTATATAATTCCGGGGGTATTTCTGCCGGGGCAAGCACTCGACGGCTTTGTACCACGATTCTTACATCATCGAGGTTTTCGTCCGCCAGTTCTTTAGCAAGTTTGGCTAACGCGTCTGCTTTACTGTTTTCCGCGCGCGGTATATTCTCCAAAGTATAGGAGGGAATTTGGATCAATAGTTGTTGCACATTTTCGTCGTACCTCACCAACTCCGGTTTGCACGTTTGGTAATCACCATTTACTTGACTAACAATCAGTTGAGAATCCCCGTATATAAGGAGGTCTTCAATTCCCAAGTCGATGGCGATTTCGAGGCACGCTATCAGAGCTTCGTATTCAGCTTCATTGTTTGTCCTCGGTTCTGTTAAGGAGAAGGCGAAGCGCATTATCCCTCCTTGTGGAGTTGCAAAGATGAGGCCTATCCCCGATTTGATCATTGGGATACCCTGTTTCTGTTTCTTTACGGAGGACGCTCCATCGAAATAGAGTTCCCATCGGGTGCTACCGCTGCCAATCGCATCAAATGCATGCTCATCCGGCAAATCACAGTTCAGAGGAGAATCGGCCGGTATCGGGTGCTCGGCGAGGAAATCGGCAATGGCTTGGCCTTTTACTGCCTTGAGAGGTTGATACGTTACCGAGAACTCCATCAAGAGTAGGGCCCATTTAGCGAGTCGTCCCGTCAATATGGCTTTCGACATCAAGTATTTAAGGGGGTCCACCTTTGAAATGAGACGGACTTCATGCGCCAACGCATAGTGCCTGAGCTTTGTTATCGCGAAGATCAATGCCAAGCAATGTTTTTCAATGGGAGAGTAGTTGCTTTCTGCCCCCAGCAGAACTCGACTTAAGTAGTAGAGTGCTCTCTCTTTTCCCTGATCGTTCTCTTGCGCCCATAATGCGCCCAAGGAACCTTCGAGGGCGGTTGTATAAAGAATGAGGGGTTTT
The DNA here is from genome assembly GCA_030015575.1 of Agapanthus africanus. Lineage (NCBI taxonomy): Eukaryota > Viridiplantae > Streptophyta > Magnoliopsida > Asparagales > Amaryllidaceae > Agapanthus > Agapanthus africanus. Next base: position 355,548,176 of record CM057339.1, on the reverse strand, counting down.
CCTTTTACCGGCGCGGCCAACACCGGAGGGTTCTGCAGGTATTGCTTGATCTCGTCTAGTGCACCTTGGCATTTATGATCCCAAATGAACGGAGTTCCCTTTTTTATCAGGTGGCTGTAAGGACGGCATTTGCCGGAAAGATTGGCGATAAATCGCCGGATGTATGCGAGCTTCCCTTGGAGAGACCACAACTGTTTGAGAGTTCTTGGCGGAGGCATTTCCATGATCGCTTTAATCTTTGATGGATCTATTTCAATTCCTCGGTGTCGAACGATGAATCCCAGGAATTTGCCCGAGGAGACTCCAAACGCGCATTTGAGGGGATTCATTTTCAAATTGTATTGCCGAAGGCGTTGAAATACAGTCTCCAGATGCTTTAAATGATCTTCGTATGACATGCTCTTTACTACAAGGTCATCGATATAGCACTCGACGATGTCATGTATGAGGTCGTCGAAGATCTTTGTCATGGCCCTTTGATAGGTAGCGCCCGCGTTCTTTAGACCAAAAGGCATAACCCTGTAGCAGAATATACCCAAAGGGGTCCGGAAAGCGGTGTGCTTCTTGTCTTCGGGATGCATATTTATCTAATTGTATCCTGACGAACCGTCCATAAAGGAGAAAACCTCGTGAGTGGACGTGTTATCTATCATCAGCTCGGTTACCGGTACTGGGAAATCATCCTTTGGACAGGCTTTATTGAGATCCCTGAAATCCACACATATGCGTATTGTCCCATTCTTTTTCATTACCGGGACGATATTGGCGATCCAATCGGGATATTGGACTTCTTGAATAAATCCAGAATCGATCAGTTTCTTGACTTCGGCGTTGATGCTCAACTCAAGCTCGAGTCGCATCCTTCTTGGCGCTTGCTTGACTGGCTTGATATCCGGGGATATTGCTAATTTATGCACGGCAACCTCCGGATCTAATCCTGGCATCTCAGAGTAGTTCCACGCGAAGCAGTCTTTATGCCGTAGAAGCACGTTCTTTAACGCGGCCATCTTTTCTTCAGAGAGTAGCTCGCTGACAAATGTCGGTCGCGGGTCATCTGCCGATCCCAACTCAATCTTCCTGAGGTTATCCGCCGTAGTATGTATACCATCTTCCAGTTCTCTCGGAGCTGGAGGAAATTCTGATATCATGGCAGTATCCGGAGACATATAGGGGACGGTTATGGTCGCACGTCCCGAGAAGGAGGTCTTCATCACCGAAAGTGATATCGGCTGTATGCACTTCCTCCAGTTCATCCTTCATCTTTTCAGTGGCGAGGAAGGCTTGGAATTGTTCAGGTTCTTGTAATGCCTTAATTAGTGAGTCTCGCGTTTCTTTTGATAATAGGAGGGCGTCGAGAATGCTAAGCTGAGAAGGTAGCTTCCTTAGGTGCGCGAGGATGTTATAGTCCACTTTACTCCTCCTAGGAGGGTCTTTGGCAGCCAGTTCTTTCATGACTTGGTCATCTAAAGTGATATCTTCAGTGGCCTTTTCCTTTCCCTTATCTTTTCTACTTACGGGCCCGAGATTCTTTTCTGGGAGTGTGCGATTGCGCAGCTGAATGTTCTCGCAGGCCTCCGATTCCTCCTCTTTCCCTAAAACGGATTCTTTAAAGAGAGGGCCCAGAGCCATTTCTTCATCAGAGTCGCTCCCAAAGGTGAGAACTTGTGACCCCCCGGCGTTAACCATGTAACAGTTGCCAGTAGTTCTGTTGTGCCCTTCGACAGTACTTCTTCGCTCCCGACGGCTCTTGCGTTTCATGCGCTTAAAATGTTGCTGACGAGTAACATATCCTTACCACCATATTTTAAAGGCGTCGCACTCCTCCGTGGGGTGTGAGATTCTCCGATGATATGCGCAATAATTAGGGTGCCTCTCCGCCCCATCGTGTGTATTCCCTTCCGAGGGTGGTAGCTTCATTCCCATTGACATGGCTTTGGCAAACCTTTTCCTCATCTTGAATATCTTCTTGTCTACTTCGGATGCCTTTTGATCTGGCGGGGGTAGTTCAACTCTTTCATTCAGTCGCCTGCATTTGGTTCCTTCTGACGTTGCCATCTCACGCTCCTGATCCGCTTTACTTTTTAGACGAATCTCGTCTAGAAAGGCATTGATCATTTCATTTGTCAGCCATGCACGCTCAGGTTCTGCCTCCAGCTTCTTAGTGCTAGGAGTTTTCTCATCATCGGTAAACGAGTGGGAGATTACGTTACAACTCGCCACATACTCTTCGGATTCATCCGATGAGCTCTCTTCATCATCTCCCTCTTGAAAGATTTGGTTGAGGAACTCTTGCAATGTGACAGGAGTTCGCGCCTTTTGATTATACTCTTCCAGCGCGTCGATTTGCTTCTGCAAGTTCGTGTGCTCGTCTCCAAGCTTCGCGGGCTTCTTGGATTTCTTCTTCTTTTTCTTCGAAGATTTTGACGGTTGGGCGTGAGTATTTGGGCCCTTATCACGAGCCTTCGTAGTTGTGCGGGGCTTCAACATCCTGTTTCCTGATTTAAAATCAGGAAAGCTTCTGGAAAAGCTTCGGAAGAGGGTCACGTGCTTACACGTGACCAGCGGCCACGTGTTAACACGAGACACCTAAAAAGCATCATCAGATCGAGTTCAGTCTCCTAGCTACGCTGAAGAAAATGGGCTTCAGAAAGAGTCACGTGCTCCCACGTGACCAGGGTCACGTGGTGACACGTGACATTTAAATGCAAGCGTCCAACACGCAAGTTCTCTGATCGAGTCAAGAAAAAGGGTTCAGAAAGAGTCACGTGCTCCCACGTGACCAGGGTCACGTGTCGGCACGTGACGTTCAAGGCAGCAAGCGCGTTTCCAGAACAACCAAGGAAAGAGAGTTCAAATAAAGGGTCACGTGCTCACACGTGACCAGGGGTCACGTGGTAGCACGTGATGTTTAAGCAGCAATCAGAAGACACAGTGCAGAAGGCTCGTTCCAAAGGGGGTCACGTGCTCACACGTGACCATGGATCACGTGGTCACACGTGACCGGCCTCCAAAGCCCATGTTGACGACAGAATTAAATTCTGAAGGAAATTCGAATCTTTCCAAAGGAAAGTAATTATTTGGGACTAATCAAATTAAAGATTCAGAGATGATTAAATATCATCTATCTATGGAAAATCTCGGCTTTGGGAAAGATTTCCCCCTTAAATCTAACCAGAATATCAAAGGAGAATCTCTGGATTTAAGATCCAATGGTGAATAAAATTCACCTAATAATCCAAAGGCCCAAAATGAATGATGGATGCAAATCAAATCTCCCAATGAAGATTCGTCAAAAACTGATTGATGCGGCTGCCTCTCCTATAAATAGGAGCCAAGGGACACAAAAAAAAGATATACAGGTGCAGAGAAGAAAAGGAGAAAAAGAGAAGAGTTTTGATACTTCGAAAAGACTCAGATCTTCTGCAAAAACCCTAGGTAAGAAAGGGAAGCCCTTTTGAAAGAAGCAGAATTTAATTCTCAACAGAGTTTAACTCTGATAATATAAAAGCAGAAGAGCATATTTCTTCTCTCTTTGATAGAGGATCTGCAAAGTGCACATCTCCCCTTAAGGTTGAGAATTTAATTCTCAATGGGTTGAGATCCTGCCATGCAGATCCAAAACATAGAGAAGGAGTGCAAACTCGAGAATTTAATTCTCACAGAACTATAGGAATTTAATTCCTCCAAAATAAAGTGGGGCTAGACCCTATATCATGGGAATTTAATTCCTTCAGAACAAAAAAAAGAAACAGGGTTTAACCCTAATTAAAGAACTTAGTTCTGTTGAAGCAACGGGAATTTAATTCCCTTAATCATCAGTTCCTCAAAAACTTTTATTAGGGTTTAACCCTATTCAGCCCTTCACATAAACGAGGAATTTAAATCCCACAGAAAATTCAGAGTTAAACTCTATTCCAGAATACAAGTCTTCAAAAGAAAGAAGGATTTAATTCCTCTGAAATTAAAAGTCTCTGGAATTTAATTCCTAAAAAAAAGGAGTAACAAATCCTCTGAAAAACCACATTAAGGCAGGGTCACGTGTCACCACGTGACCCCCCACAAAAGCCCTACAGAAAACCCCTTTGAGGCAGCACCCCACGTGACCCACGTGACTTTCAGCAGAAGCCTTAACACATAGGCATTTGAATGCCCATCACGTGCTGACACGTGATGCTATCAAAGACACAGTAATTTCAGCAGAACAAATGAAGGAAGGGCGCTCTCACGTGCTGCCACGTGACCCCTCTTGTCTTAGTGTTTAACACTAAATTGAAACTCTCGAAATCAGTGTTAAAATATTGTTGGGTCTTAGTGTTCAACACTAATTAAAAAGCTTTATCTGCAGTGTTCAACACTGATTACCTTAGTGTTTAAATACTAATCTGAGATCTTCATTTGCAGTGTTCAACACTGATCCGTTTTAGTGTTTAACACTAATTTGAGAAGCCTTATTGCTGGTGTTTAACACCAATTATTTCTTAGTGTTAAACACTAACTTGTTAACCGCATGCCCAGTGTTCAACACTGATTGCTCTGTAGTGTTTAACACTAGGCTTTGGCCCAATTGGCTAAATGGATAGAGGCAAAGCCTCTCCTTCAATGGACCAGCAAGAGTCAATATTCCAGACCTGACTGGACTTAGCCCAAGCTGGCCATAAGTCCTCAATTTGTGATTAACTGGGCTAATGAGCTCATAACATAATTGATCAGTCTTGACCCAAATTGGGCCAGGGACTATTTAATCCACCCCGGTTCTAGGGTACATCTCTTCACTCCTTTGATACTTGGCATTGTAATCCCTCAATGTCTTCAAAGAGGTGACGGGTCCCGATGACCACTCATGATATGGACTGTGGGGTCCTTAAACCCATGCCTAATGCTAAACTTCCTGGTTACGTGGAAAGCGGATAACGTCACTCTTTGACCCCGTGGAAAACGTCCAGAGCGGATCCTGGTCCTCGCAGAGCATGGCAGTGAACCCATGCGAAGCATCCAGAGCGGAGCCTGGTCCTCGCCTAGCACGGCAGTGAACCCGTGTGAAGCATCCAGAGCACATACCGGACTGTGGAGTCCTTAAACCCATGGACTATGACGTCCTTAACCTTGACCGAGATGTCTTAAAACTACCCATGGACCGCAATGTCCTTAAACTACCCATGGACCGCAATGTCCTTAAACTACCCATGGACCGCAATGTCCCTAAACTACCCATGGACCGCAACGTCCTTAAAACTACCCACGGACCGCAACGTCCCTAAACTAGAACAATTGAGCCCTCCATATGCTCTTTTGTCGGATCTAAACGGTCCCGTTTAAGTTGATCTTAGCCCCCAAAAATGGCTAACGCGTCCTTAAACCTTCAAACAGATTGGACTACGAATCCCCTAAATTAACTCCGGCTTGAGGGTACATCTCTGAACTCCTCTGACATCCGTCGTTGTAATCTTTCAACGTCGTCAGAGAGGTGATGGGTCCCGACGGCCATACATACGGTGGACCACTACGTCCCTAAACTGGAACAATAGAGCCCAAATGCTCTTTTGTCGGATCTAAACGATCCCGTTAAGTTGATCTTAGTCTCAAACTGGACTAACGTATCCTTAACAAACGTTTAAGTTGATCTTAGCTTCAAATATGGCTAACGTGTCCTTAAACCAAACCCCCAAACCCAAATTTAAGATAATGCGGATTTGGACTAGTCCACGCCCTACGGGTGACGACATAACTCAGTCTCCGTAAACAATCCACGGGCAATAAAACAAACACCCACGACACGAAGTGACCATCTGGAGAAGGAGAAAGTTGTTACCGCAACGCGGTAGCGTAATTAACTGCAGGGGCTTGCGCCTGCAGGGAAGAGCGTCCCCACAATCAAAAACCCCTCAAATGAGGGGGAATCTGACGAAGTCTGCTACATCGGACGCATCCGTCTAAACCTTCGACACATGGTGCCATAAATCAACTTGGCATCTTCGGAGGGGTGGACGGATAGCACCAATTAGCATCTGCCCCGAACGCCAGGCATTCGGACGTCCCGACGTCCCGGCCGCCGTTCGGAGGGGAACAGATTCTGGCACGCCCGGTGGGACCTTTTCCTCTTTCCACTCCACACTTCGTGTGTCGTGATTCGCGAACCAATCGCGGTTCGCTAATAGTTGCCCTTGGGTCTCAAGGTACTGAGAATTGGCATCTTGCTTATTGCAGAAAGCAAAGGATCGATGGCTTTTATCCCTGCGAAATCCTCCAACTGCTCAGACGGCAACTGCAGCCGACGCTCTGCCTCGCCAGGAGGTGTAGCCTATGGACCCCAAGCTGCTTCACTGTTCACAATGCCGGTGGAACAGGTCACCTGCGCCACTACAGGATTGTTTTTTGGGACTATGATCCCGTCGACAAACTTTACCGCTCCAGTGCTGGCGAAGGAAACTCTCAAGAAGTCGGTCTTTGATCGTCTTACCCCTACCGCGGCTCCTCTCAACGAGTCGCCCAACGTCAACGCCTCGGTCTTCTCTAGACTGGGCCAGGAATCATGCGAGCTCATTACGGGGCCTACAATCTCAAAGAAGGCTGCTTCTAAGAAAGTGACCGCTCCCATCCCCGAAATCGCCAAGGCAACCTCTCCAGCCAAAAAGTCAGTCTTTACAAGATTGACGGCTCCGGCCTTTGCTCCCGCTTCCCAGAGGACATCGGTCTTTGACAGGCTAACACCGACAACGACCCCCCACCTACACAGGGGGCAAGACGAAACCATTCTTACCGCTGACCCTACACCGTCCGCTCGACACTCTCGACGTCGCCATTGGCGCCGGGTGAGGAAGACTGGGGGCAACTCCCCCTCCGGATTGACCCCACCATCCCCAGTGGTCGAAGTTAATGCCGCTGTTCCGACCGGGAACAGCTTTGAAATGCTAAATAAGGTGCGAAGGAATTCCCCTACGGCAGTACTGAAGAAGTCTCCTCCCTTACTAAAAAAGGTTGTCCAAACAAAACCCGAACAGCCTCGATCTCCTCAACGGCTGTCTTCCAAAATTTATAAGGTTTGGCGACAAGCCCGAGATTCGATCATCGATCCAAACTTCTCTCGCCAGCACAAAAAGCCGAAAATCCAACCTGAAGCTGGTCACCAGGCTAAACCCCAAAAGGCTGTTGATCAACTGACTCATAAAAGGAGGAGGCCAGAGAGGACCCCACAGCATGCAACGACGGCTAAAAACACTAGGCCTAGACGCCCTAAGTCTGGGGGCATGATGGTCCACACTGTATACATGGCCTCTGGAAAGGAGGAGAGCCGCACTTCTACAGGCCATCGACCACTAACCCGATCCGTAACGAAATCCCAGGAGCAGCAACAGAAGCTCCAAGAAATGATGAATGCTATGGCCGCGCTCACCGGGCCAAAGGAAAACCCAGAAGCATCCTCAGACGCACGCCGGGAGGAAGAAACCGACGCTGAATTCCTTCGCCGGACACTGGAGAAAAGGGACAAAGAGGCGGCCGAACAAGCGGCCAACATACAACGGATGGGCCTTCTCTTTCAAGACGTGATAGGAATGATGATCCAGCAGGACCTACCCGCCGAAGATCCTCCGATTGTTCTTGAAGACGACCGAGGAGAGACGTCAAATCCACCACCAGCCCTCTCAACGGCCAAGGAAGAGACGATCTCTAAGGCTGACTTGGCTGACTACATAGCCCAGCAAATCCGAGTTCATCACGCAACTGAGGCAGCTGGTCAAACCGTGAAAACCGGGCGTCCGTATCCGAGCTGGTACGACCAAATCAAATACCCACAAGGTTATACGATACCGAAATTCCACGTGTATAAGGGGACCGACAATCCCCATCAACATGTCGCCCAGTTTCGGGCCCTATGCGGTAACACCGGCGGTGACGATAAATTGTTGCTTCGCCAATTCGTGGGCAGCTTGTCAGAAACAGCGTTCGAGTGGTATTCAGAACTCCCGAATGATTCCATCAAAACGTTCGCTGAAATGGAGTTGCTATTCACTCAGCGATTTGCAAGTGCCAGCGAACGCACTCCAATAACTGCACTTATTAACGCCAGGGTAAAACCGAGTGAAACCTGGGTCCAGTACGCTATACGCTGGCGGAACTTGTGGTCGAGATGTGAGCAGCGCATCGAAGAAGCACCTGCGGTGGGCATGTTCGTGGGAACTCTAGACCCTCATGCAACTATCTCCCAGTTTATGATGTTCTTTAAGCCAACCACATTCCAGGCTCTGATTGACAAGTTAGCTCAGATGGACCAGATGGGTCATAGACCACCTACACCGAAGTCGGAGCCTCGGAATGACAAGGGTAAAGGGAGGGCAACCTTTGTTGCGAATGCCCAACAGCAACCTAACGCCCCGAAATCGACGGATCAACTGGAGGAAAGACGCCGATACTATAATGAGAAGATGAAGCGTCCCTACTCGTTCCCACAAGACAAGACGAAGCGGTTATTCGAGTTGGCAATACGCAACAGACTTATAAACCTACCAAATCCAAGGCGACCGCCACAACCCACCGAGATGAATAACTCCAACTACTGCCCTTATCATCAGACGGTAAGTCATCCGATTGAAGATTGCTTCGTCTTCAAAGGATGGATCGAAGATCAATATCTTCAGGGGAAATTTGTACTGTCCGAAAAGTGGAAGGTGAACCCACCACAACCACATACTCCTAAGAAGGCCGATACACCGGGGGCAACCTGCTCCTTTATCGAAGAAGCTCCATGGGAGGTCGTGTTATCAACGAAGACCAAAAGAATGCTGAGAGACCTCCATGCATGCCCTGCGATCGAATGGAAGGACCCTCTTGAACCTCAAATTATCGAAGGGATGTTGAAGCCCCGCACCATTGCAAAGACTCGTGATAAGGGCCCAAATACTCACGCCCAACCGTCAAAATCTTCAAAGAAAAAGAAGAAGAAATCCAAGAAGCCCGCGAAGCTTGGAGACGAGCGAACAAACTTGCAGAAGCAAATCGATGCGCTGGAAGAATACAATCAAAAGGCGCGAACTCCTGTCACACTGCGAGAGTTCCTTAGTCACATCTCGCAAGATGGAGATGATGAAGAGAGCTCGTCGGACGAATCCGAAGAGTATGTGGCAAGTTGCAACGTGATCTCCCACTCGTTTACCGACGATGAGAAAACTCCTAGCACCAAGAAGCTAGAGACGGAGCCCGAGCCAGAGCGTGCGAGGCTGACAACGGAAATGATCAATGCCTTCTTAGACGAGATTCGTCTAAAAAGTAAAGCGGATCAAGAACGCGAAATGGCGACGCTAACGGGAACCAGAGGCGGGCGACTGGACGGAAGAGTGGAGTTACCCCTGCCAGAACAAAAGGCATCCGAAGTGGACAAGAAAATATTCAAGACAAGGAAAAGGTTCGCCAAAGCCATGTCAATGGGAATGATGCTACCACCTTTGGAAGCAAATACGCACGAAGGGGCGGAAAGGCACCCTGACTATTGCGCGTATCACCGGAAGATCTCACACCCCACGGAGGAGTGCGATGCCTTCAAAATATGGTGGCGAGGATATGTTATCCGTCAGCAACAGTTTAAGCGCATGAAACGCAAAAGCCGTCGGGAGCGAAGAAGTACTGTCGGAGGGCATAACAAGACTACTGGCAACTGTTACATGGTTGACGCCAGAGGGTCACAAGTTCTCACCTTCGGGAGCGACTCTGATGAAGAAATGGCTCTGGGCCCTCTCTTTACAGAATCCGTTCTAGGAAAAAAGGAGGAATCAGAGGCCTGCGAGAACATCCAGCTGCGCAACCGCACACTCCCGGAGAAGAATCTCGGGCCCGTCGGCCGAAAAGATAAGGGAAAGGAAAAGATCATTGAAGATATCACTTTAGATGACCAGGTCATAAAAGAGCTAACTAACAAAGACCCTCCCAAAAAGGGTAAGGTGGACTATAACATCCTCGCGCACTTAAGGAAACTACCCTCTCAGCTTAGCATTCTTGATGCCCTTCTATTATCAAAAGAAGCGCGAGACTCACTTATTAAAGCGTTGCAAGAACCTGAGCAATTCCAAGCCTTTCTCGCCACTGAAAAGATGAAGGACGAACTGGAGGAAGTGCACACGGCCGACGTCACTTTCGGTGATGAAGACCTCCTTCTCGGGACGTGCGACCACAACCGTCCCCTATACGTCTCCGGATACTGCCATGACATCAAGATAGGCAAGATCCTGGTGGATAATGGATCCTCCGTCAATCTCCTTAATGTTCGGGTGTTGAAGGAAATCTGCATGAGCGTGCAACACCTCGCTCGTGACAAAATTACTATCTCCGGTTTCGACTCACAATCGTCACGGACTCTCGGGTCCGTAATACTAACGTTACGCTTCGGGCTTCTCGTCACAGACATCAAATTCCATGTCATTGACGCCAAGACCTGCTACAACGCCTTGCTCGGCCGTCCTTGGCTACACGAGTACAACATCATCCCTTCTACACAACATCAGTGTATGAAGTACTTTAAAGACGGTTTCGAGTATACTGTAACAGGCGAGTTGAACCCATTTTCCGTGAACGAAGTCCGCAAATACGAGGACGCGAAATACTTTTTGCCAGACTTCGAAGATACAGAAAGGTGTCGTAACTCGGAAAACAAAGCCGCCTCCACCATCCCTGTTTTCGGGAGCGATACCGAAGAAGAGGAAGAGATAGTTTATACAGGGCCATCCCAACGCAACAACCAGAGGACGCCCGCCCCCATACTGGTCTTCGGAAGTGATTCAGAAGATGAGGTCAATGCCGTATTCTCCAATCGGCTTTCAATGCAAGCACCCCTCGGCGATGGCCACAGTTTGCAAATCACCATGGTACCGCGGGAACACTACAAGGATCTCGACACGCTTCAAGCTCACAGTGTGCAGGACCTGCAAACGTTTTACGTCCCTCCCAGGCGTAGGGGTGAGAAGGTGATCCTATTCTACCGATCCTCAGAGTCGAGAATAGAGAAAGAGATCTGGCATGGCGCAGATGCTGCATGCGACAGACTCCAACCCATCCGTCTGCCCAGATATTATACAAATGGATTAAAGAAGCTATTGAAGCGCCAAGGAGTACCCTTAAAACAAACTGTTCGACAGGCTCGGTTCTACAACAGGATTTGGGATGTCCCCGGGACTCAGCGCAAATTGCCCAATGGGAAAATGGAAACACTTGGGCTTGGGTACACAAGAACCGGAAAACGGGAGCGAGCCCACGGCAGCTACGCCATATATACCTTTGATGAAGAAGAGGGCGCCCTGTCAGGAGAGGCCAACCCCTCATCAAAACTAAACCCTGCGACCGAAGCGCCAAACCCGTTGTTTAAAGGACGAATAGGCAAGCCTACCGCGAAAGCGGATCAGAAAATTCGGGAAGATCACAACCACGAAGCGGCCATCTATGAGAAGGCCAGGACGCGACGTCTATTCCAACAGGCTGCACAGGCTGCAAAAGATAAAGATGTTCACCATCGTCAACCTGTCATACGAAAGGCCCGATGCAGGGACGGGAATAAATTAAGAAGCGAGAGAAGAAGCCGACAACAACGACGTAGGATTAGGGGGTTACGGGTATTGCGCGGCTCGGATTCGTCCTTCACGGAAAAGATGAGTCGAGCATACTCCTTCCCCCGAAACAAGACGGAACGGTTACTCAAGCTCGCCCTAAAACATCAGATAATCACGCTTCCAGAGTCTAGGCATCCTGAGCAAGCTAGCAAGGTCTCTCATCCGGGTTATTGCTCTTATCACCGAGCCATAGGACATCCGACCGAAGATTGCTTCACCTTCAAGAATTGGGTCGAGGACCAATACCGACGGGGTAGATTCGCTTTATCCGATGGTTGGAAAGTAACGCCGCCGCAAAGGCACGAGCCTAAAGCTACGAGAGCAGAACCGGATCCGCCTCGGTCCTGGGAACGGATTCGTACCTGTTATACGATTACAATATTAAAAGAAGAGCCCGAGAACATAGATGACCTTCCCCGGTGCTTCGAGAACAGCGATGATGAGGTAATCTCGGAATTCCCGCCCGCTCCAAAAGAACTGGAAGACGGTATACATACTACCGCAGATAACCTCAGAAAGATTGAGTTGGGATCGGCAGAGGACCCGCGACCAACCTTTGTCAGTGAGCTACTCTCTGAAGAAAGGGTGGCCGCGTTAAAGAACGTGCTTCTACGGCATAAAGACTGCTTCGCGTGGAACTACTCTGAGATGCCAGGATTAGATCCGGAGGTCGCTGTGCACAGATTAGCGATATCCCCAGACATCAGGCCAGTCAAGCAGGCACCAAGAAGGATGCGACTCGAGCTTGAGATGAGCATCAACGCCGAAGTCAAGAAACTGATCGATTCTGGATTTATTCAAGAAGTCCAATATCCCGATTGGATCGCCAATATCGTCCCGGTGATGAAGAAGAATGGGACGGTGCGTATATGCGTGGATTTCAGGGATCTCAACAAGGCCTGTCCAAAAGATGATTTCCCAGTGCCGGTAACCGAGCTAATGATAGATAACACGTCCACTCATGAGATCTTCTCCTTTATGGACGGTTCCTCAGGATACAATCAGATAAAAATGCATCCCGAAGACCAGAAGCACACCGCTTTCCGGACCCCTTTGGGTGTATTTTGCTACAGGGTTATGCCCTTCGGTCTAAAGAACGCCGGCGCTACCTATCAAAGGGCCATGACAAAGATCTTCGATGACCTCATACATGACATCGTCGAGTGCTATATCGATGACCTCGTAGTGAAGAGCATGTCATACGAAGAGCATTTAAAGCATCTCGAAACCGTATTTCAACGCCTTCGGCAATATAATTTGAAGATGAATCCCCTCAAATGCGCGTTTGGAGTCTCCTCGGGAAAATTCTTGGGATTCGTCATCCGACACCGAGGTATTGAGATAGATCCGTCAAAGATTAAAGCGATCATGGAAATGCCCCCGCCAAGAACCCTCAAACAGTTGCGGTCTCTCCAAGGGAAGCTCGCATACATCCGGCGATTTATCGCAAATCTTTCAGGCAAATGCCGCCCCTACAGTCACCTGATGAAGAAGGGAACCCCATTCGTCTGGAATCAAAAATGCCAAGGCGCACTAGACGAGATCAAGCAGTACCTGCAGAACCCGCCGGTATTAGCTGCGCCGGTCAAGGGAAAACCCCTCATTCTTTATACGACCGCCCTCGAAGGTTCCTTGGGCGCACTATGGGCGCAAGAGAACGATCAGGGGAAAGAGAGAGCACTCTACTACTTAAGTCGAGTTCTACTGGGGGCAGAAAGCAATTACTTTCCCATTGAAAAACATTGCTTGGCATTAATCTTCGCGATAACAAAGCTCAGGCACTATGCGTTGGCACACGAAGTCTGTCTCATCTCGAAGGTGGACCCTCTTAAATATCTGATGTCAAAAGCCATATTGACGGGACGACTCGCTAAATGGGCCCTGCTCTTGATGGAGTTCTCGATAATCTATCAACCTCTCAAGGCAGTGAAAGGCCAGGCCATTGCTGACTTCCTCGCTGAGCACCCGATACCGGCCGATTCTCCTCTGAATTGTGATTTGCCGGACGAGCATGCATTTGATGCGATTGGCGGCAGAAGCACCCGATGGGAACTCTATTTCGATGGAGCGTCCTCCGTAAAGAAACAGAAACAAGGTATCCCAATGATCAAATCGGGGATAGGCCTCATCTTTGCAACTCCACAAGGAGGGATAATGCGCTTCGCCTTCTTCTTAACAGAGCCGAGGACAAACAATGAGGCTGAATATGAAGCTCTGATAGCAGGCCTCGAAATCGCCATCGACATGGGAATTGAAGACCTCCTTATATACGGGGATTCTCAGCTAGTTAGTCAAGTAAATGGTGACTACCAAACGTGCAAGCCGGAGTTGGTAAAGTACGACGAAAAGGTGCAACAACTATTGATCCAAATTCCCTCCTATACTTTGGAGAATATACCGCGCGCGGAAAACAGTAAAGCAGACGCGTTAGCCAAACTTGCTAAAGAACTGGCGGACGAAAACCTCGATGATGTAAGAATCGTGGTACAAAGCCGTCGAGTGCTCACCCCGGCAGAAATACCTCCGACATTATATAAAGAGAAGGGAGCGACTGAGCAGACAACCCTACAAATAAAAGACCATGAGAAGGCCGAGGACTGGAGGGAAATCTTCATAGACTACTTTAAGTCCCACCGAATGCCCAAAGAAGCATCCTCAAGACATCAGCTCATGAAACGAGCTCTATCTTTCGCTTTCGTCAACGATACCCTATACAAGAGATCGTTTGATTCTCTATGGCTGAGATGCTTGGGACCCGACGAAGCAGAAAGAGTCATTCAGGAAGTTCACGACGGACTTTGCGGTTCTCACCAAGCAGGCCCAAAGATGAAGTTAAAAATTAAACGGATGGGTTACTACTGGCCCACGATGATCCAGGACTGCCTCGAGTATGCGAAGCAATGCCACTCATGCCAGATCCATGGGGACTTCATCCACCAACATCCGAATCCACTACACCCAACGGTGGCCAGCTGGCCATTCGAAATGTGGGGGACTGACATAGTCGGCCCCATAGAGCCGGCATCAGCCCGGGGACATCGTTTCATCCTAGCGACAACTGACTACTTCTCCAAATGGGCAGAAGCGGTACCACTAAGGGAAGTGAAGACGGAGAATATTCTCTATTTCTTCAAAACGCACGTCATCTATCGGTTCGGAACTCCACGACGGATTATCTCCGATAATGGGCCGGCCTACCGAAGCCATAAGATTAGCCGCTTCGCACAGCAGCACAATATAGACTGGAGATATTCTTCAGTTTACAATCCACGAGCTAACGGCTTGGCCGAGGCTTTCAATAAGACCTTGACGAAGATCATGAAAAAGACCGTCTCCAGAAATAAAAGAGACTGGCACGAGAGGCTGCAGGAAGCCCTTTGGGCCTATCGAACTACATTCAAGACGGCCACAAACACAACGCCATACGCGTTGGTATTTGGGACGGAAGCAGTTCTCCCCCTTGAGATAGAGTGACCCTCTCTACGAGTGGCAGTCCACCACGAGCTGACAGACGAAGAAAATGCTCACCTTCGGCTTGAGGAGCTTGATGCCCTCGACGAAACCCGGCTCATAGCGCAACAATATCTAGAAGCCTACAAAGCAAAGATGACGCGCTCATACGAAAGATTGACCAGGCCGAGGACATTCCGCCAAGGCGAACTCGTACTAGTGGTCAAAAGACCTATGATCCCCAATCGCGCCAAGCGTGGAAAATTTGAGCCAAACTATGAAGGCCCGTACATCATAGACAAGGTCTACCAGGGTGGAGCCTATCTACTCATGGACATGCACGGTGAAAGACCTTTCAGGCCAATAAACGGTCGCTTCTTAAAGAAATACTATGCTTAATAAGCTGCAGCCTAGGTCAATGATAGATGACGACGACTATGTCCGCTCGCTATCTTCCCAGGCTCGGACTTTACAAGCAGCAGCCGGCCTTCCTATAATGCCGGACCGAAACGTCCTTAAACTATCTAGGACCGAAACGTCCTTAAACTATCTACGGACCGAAACGTCCCTAAACTAATGCCGGACCGAAACGTCCTTAAACTAACAACGGACCGAAACGTCCTTAAAACTAACGACGGACCGAAACGTCCATAAACTAACAACGGACCGAAACGTCCCTAAACTACTACCGCAGCATCCTTGGGCTGACGAGATAAAAAAAAAAAAAAAAAAAAGTATATAAAATAATAGAAACGGTATGTCCATAAGCAAAATGGGCACGGATGAAAACCTGAAAGGGCTCCGTGAGTAAAAACAGCAGGACTGCCGGCGAGTGTTTGTGAAAACCCGAAAGGGCGCAACCTCGTTAAAAGACACTTATAGGGTCCTCTCGACCTTGTAAGGAGAAACCACCTGCGTGAGATCCTTACGACTCACAAAGGAGCTGCACACTTAGGGATCCTCACGATTCCTAAGGAGAAAAAACACACTTACGAGATCCTCACGACTCGTAAGGAGAATTCTCTTATGGGACCCTCACGGCTCATGAGATTTGAAAGTCTTAAGTTACAGAAACCTGAACCTGTTCTTAAGCAAATCCTCCACAACCTCCGATATTGCCCTACAAGCGGCTCCATACTGACCCTTGTATACAATCCACGGGCGCGAATTAACACTTCCCCAACAAAGTCCAACCCTTATAGGTCCTCTCGACCCATAATGGGAAAGTCCTCTTGTAGGGTCCTTACGACTTACAGAGGAGCACACACTTAGGAATCCTCACGATCCCTAAGGAGAAAATACACCTGCAAGATCCTCACGACTTGTAGGGAGAAATACCTTTGTGAGACCCTTACGGCTCATGAAGTCAAAAGCCTTGGTTAACAGGACCCTTAACCCTGTTTGCTGAGCAACCTTTGTTCGTCATCGACAAAGGCAAATGATGATTCGCTCCTGGCAACATTCCAGTAGTAGCGATGCTGATGCCGAGATCGGTGCCTAAAATCCAAGCTTGCGGCGAGAAGGTCAGCAAGCCAAACATGCCTGCAAAATAGCCGAAATGATGGGGCAACTCGCAACAAAAAGCAGCGAGCAGAAAATAAATAAATAGCCGAAATGATTGGGCACCGCGAAAAAATAGCCGAAATGATTGGGCAATCGTGATTTTCGCGATATAAAAGCTGAAATGATAGAGCATCGCGGAAAAAGAAATAAAATAAAAATAAAATTTATGCCCTACAGGTGATATTCCGTCGCACCCTGTACACAATCCAAGGGCGTAAACAAAGAAGGGATCATACTTCTCCCCCAGGTTTCATCAGAAGAAGAAGCCAAGTCTCGATGGGCCGCAAGCGACCTAGAGATCATCCAAACACTCGTCTCGTAACAACGGACATGACTTCAAACGAAACGGAACAGCGGCAACCCCCAGTTCCATGACTCGGTGATATACACATCACCAAGAGTCAAACCTCCATTCCGTGAAATGCGGATACAATCAACAAACTTCCTGGTTACGTGGAAAGCGGATAACGTCACTCTTTGACCCCGTGGAAAACGTCCAGAGCGGATCCTGGTCCTCGCAGAGCATGGCAGCGAACCCATGCGAAGCATCCAGAGCGGAGCCTAGTCCTCGCCTAACGCGGCAGTGAACCCGTGTGAAGCATCTAGTGCGAACTTCCTGGTTACGTGGAAAGCGGATAACGTCACTCTTTGACCCCGTGGAAAACGTCCAGAGCGGATCCTGGTCCTCGCAGAGCATGGCAGCGAACCCATGCGAAGCATCCAGAGCGGAGCCTAGTCCTCGCCTAACGCGGCAGTGAACCCGTGTGAAGCATCTAGTGCAAACTTCCTGGTTACGTGGAAAGCGGATAACGTCACTCTTTGACCCCGTGGAAAACGTCCAGAGCGGATCCTGGTCCTCGCAGAGCATGGCAGTGAACCCATGCGAAGCATCCAGAGCGGAGCCTAGTCCTCGCCTAACGCGGCAGTGAACCCGTGTGAAGCATCTAGTGCGAACTTCCTGGTTACGTGGAAAGCGGATAACGTCACTCTTTGACCCCGTGGAAAACGTCCAGAGCGGATCCTGGTCCTCGCAGAGCATGGCAGTGAACCCATGCGAAGCATCCAGAGTGGAGCCTAGTCCTCGCCTAACGCGGCAGTGAACCCGTGTGAAGCATCTAGTGCAAACTTCCTGGTTACGTGGAACGCGGATAACGTCACTCTTTGACCCCGTGGAAAACGTCCAGAGCGGAGCCTGGTCCTCGCCAAGCACGGCAGTGAACCCGTGTGAAGCATCCAGAGCAAATACCGGACTGTGGAGTCCTTAAAATCCACGGACTATGATGTCCTTAACCTCGACCGTGATGTCTTAAAACTAACGATCAACCACCCCGATTCCCTACGGATTTTGCCTTGGTTTAAGGGTACATCTCTTCACTCCTTTGATACCTGGCGTTGTAATTCTTCAACGTCTTCAGAGAGGTGACGGGTCCCTGCAACCGCACATCGGACTGTGGAGTCCTTAAATCCACGGACTATGAGGTCCTTAACCTTGACCGTGATGTCTTAAAACTAACATCGGACTGTGGAGTCCCTAAATCCACGGACTATGAGGTCCTTAACCTTGACCGTGATGTCTTAAAACTAACATCGGACTGTGGAGTCCCTAAATCCACGGACTATGAAGTCCTTAACCTTGACCGTGATGTCTTAAAACTAACATCGGACTGTGGAGTCCCTAAATCCACGGACTATGAGGTCCTTAACCTTGACCGCGACGTCTTTAAACTACCTTGAGAGATCCCTAACCCCGTGAAATACAAAAAAAGGGGGGTGATCACACCCGGCACTTGCAGGCCCTCACGACCTGTAAGGAAGAAAAACTCTCTTGTGAGATCCTTACGACTCTCAGGGGAAAACCCGCTTAAGGATCCTCACGATCCTTAAGAAAAACTCACACCTATGGGATCCTCTCGACCTATAGGGAGAAAGACTCCTTATGAGACTCTCGTGGCTCATAAGATGCAAAAGCCGTAGGAAACAGATCCTAACCCTGAATCCTAAGCCACGGCCGTCTTGCAAGAAGATTAAGATAGATTGTCCGCAGAATGCATTCAATGAAAAGGGGACACGTCACTGAGAGGAAAATTGTATCTTTTATTCATGACCCAAAATGGATACAAAATACAATTCAAAACAAAAAAAATAATACTCTTATTCATGAGTATGTACAAAAAAAAAAGAAAGATACAAGTCCTTAAGCCGGCGGGCGGTGCAATAATTTTACCAGCTCATCATTTTGTTGTTGAGCTACGGCTTCGTGACGCAAGATCTCCATAAGACGCGCCTCTGCCTGAGCTTGCTGGGCCTGATATGAAGCGAGCCGGGCTTCAAGCTCCCTTTCAGTGGCCTTATGAGCCTCAACTCTCTCGCGAGTAAACGTGGCGGCTTTATCAAGAGCCACCACCTCTGTGATGGACTCCTGAAGCACCCGCCATAGCTCATATGCTTTATTGGCTTTGGCTGTAAGACTGGCCTGAAGCTCGCCCAACGCCTTGGAGGCTAGCTCCCTCTCCGAGAACTTGCGGCCAAGTCTCTTCTCGCACGACGTCATGTTGGCCGCATGTCGTGCTATCAGATTTCGTAACTCCGCCTTTGCAGTCACGGCCTCCGAGGAAAGGCGAGAACACTCGAGAGCGTGCAGACAAGCCTCCACCTTCCTACAGAACTCCACCCAGACCCGCACCACCTCCTCGCTATGATAAGTGGCGAGAAAAGGGAGGGAGCCGTTAGCCTCAGCGGCGAACGCTTCGGCCGTGGTTGCACTACCAGCACGGAGCTCTTCGATGAAAGAAGATAAGGAGACCAGGCTCAGTTGGGCCAAGCGCTCTGAAGCCCGCAAAGCGTAGGGGCCGGACGGCATCACAATGCGCGATTCCAAAGCCATGGAGACTGGCAGGGCTGTTCAGATTTGGCAGATGTTAGTAAAAACTTTTAAACACAGGATGAACGAGACTGTGATAAAATGTCACTCACCGACAGTCATGCACGTAGGAGCTGAAGGTTCCCCTGGCCCTTCAACGACCTCGACCTCATCATCGGCTTCCAGAACTATAAGAGACATTAACGTCATTTCACAAAATAGTGACAATGCTATGATAAAAAAATGGCGAATGACACTAACCCTGCCCGGAGGAAAGGATGATACGCTGAGGGGGAATCGCCTGCGGGGCTGCCATCTCTAATAGACGCTGAAATGATTGGCGAGGCGATAGATCCGCGATCGTGGCTGCCAAACCGCGTAATTCTGGGAAAGATAAAAGATTTCAGACCATGAAGGGGTTACTAAATTAAAACGCAGAAAGATACCTTCGACACTCCTCCCATTCCGAGCCGGGGGGATAGCAGCCTCGACGGTCTCTGCCGTAACCTCAGGCTCCAACAAAGGGAGAGTAGTCCCGACTACCTCACTTCCAGCCTTTGGGCCACCCTCAGCAAGAGTCATTGGGATGGCGGCCTCCATAAGAGCATCCCCCGAAGGGGCAAGCACTCCCTGATCAAGAGCCGCCGCTGGAGGTTCTATCACGATAGGAGCAGCCTCATCAGCCCCCTCCACACCTAGCAAGGCCTCGTTGAGAACTTCGGCGGGCTTTAGCTTTAAGGGGCCAGTAGGAAGCTCCCCCAGCGTTGAAGATTCTGCACGGTTCAAATGAAAATAATGATACAAACCCATGAGCATAAATAATCAGAAAGACTACAAAAGAAGCACAGCGTACCTATACGCAAAGAAGCCTTTAACATGGCTTCTTCAAGCCGCTTTTCCTTCTCAAGGAGATAAGCTCGCCGAGGCTTAAGGGTAGACTCATGACCACCGGTCCAAAGAGAAAGTGCATCAGCTGCATCCTCTGAAGCGACCTGCTTCAAAGCCCTTTCCCCCCATTCCTCCAAAGGGCCGATAAATCGCCGCCGAATCCACGAAGGGTCCTCGTAAAAAATTACAGCGGGATACGACTTCCTCGGAACCTTGGCATCATGGGACGGGTCTTGCGAACGCCGTAAGGCCTCAGCCAGTTGTGCGGCCTCCTCGTCAGCCGAACTCGGAAGGAGGAGTGCAGTATCAGACGCGGGCAAGGCCAAGGGTTCGTCGTCAAGGATAGGCTCAGATTCCATCACAGAGTCAAGCGGGGTAGTAGCCACTTTCTTTTGTCGCTTAGACCCAGGGCCGGTCGCCGAAGATGGCCGCTTCCTCCCTCGCGAAGCCTTAGGGCGACGCTGGCCCACATCGCCTTCGATGCCTTCGTCCCTGGAAGACGTCGGCGTCGTCGACGCTGTGGGAGGCGGCGCCGCCACCGGCAGAGGTACTGCCACTGGAGCCCGTCTACCTCGCGATCGAGAACCCAAGGGCATACCAGCTGTCGGAGTAAGGTCCACCCCGGACTCCCCTGGAATGAGCGCAGTGCCGACCTCTCTCAAAGGAAAGCGGACTGGAACCCTCGGTCGTAACCCAGTCCTGGGAGCTAGAAGAGGGACATCTCCACCAAGAAGCACCCTCCTTTCCTCAATAATGACTGGGTTGACTCGATGAAGATACCAGCCCGTAAATGCACCCACGCATCGGGGCATGTACTCGGCTTCGGGGATCATGAAATGGGAGCCGGTGTTCAGCCGCATAAAATGATGAGCGGCATCGCGAACAGCATCGAGCGAAGGGATCGGGGCGATTATAAAAGCCTCAAAAGGAACGCCTTGGTCGTATCCAAGCTGCCGGGCAAATCGGTGTGGATTGTACCGCATAAAAAGAGCTGCACTATCCTGGCGAAACACCAAGTAGCCCGGTCTAATTGAATACAAGTGTATGGCCTCCCGAGGCTTCAGAGAAGGCGCGTCGTCCTTTGACTGGTCCCAAAGTTGCTGAACGGGCCCCGAAGGAGAAGAAAGAACTCGATCATTAAAGACTAACCCGCCAGCGGTGGCGTGCGGGGAAATCAGCACCCGAATAGCCCCTAACTGAGTTGGATCGGCAGCAGAAGCGCCCACCAGTCGCATGAGTCGCGGGAAGGTATAGGCATCGTAAAAAGCGGGCCTCTGATGCATAGCGAAAGACCCCAGCACGTGCATCTCAATCCATGACGTGAAGTAATGAAGCGAAAAGTTCACTACGTCTACGCCAGGCATAGAAGTATTGGCCGCAGTACCCAATCCATTATAGAGGTGCGCCAGGGCTGGGATGCCAATGGCCAATCGCGTCCCCTCCGCGATACGATGCGCCGGGTAGATGACCGAAGCCCTCATGAAGCGGCGATGCATCGGGATAACAAACCAGCTAAGCCAAACACTGATAAACCCCACAAAAAACGTCTCCTCATCCATACCGGGTGCTGCAATGGACTCAAAAGGCATCGGCGACACGATGGGGATATAATATTGTGGCAAGTCCGATTCAGCGGTCGGTAGCCTCTTCGGACCAAATCCAAAGGGGTCTCCGATGTTAGCAAACTTCGGAGCAGTCTTCGATACGGCGTCCTCACGAAGGAAACGAGCGATGAAGCTCTTGAAAGTAACGCCCTGCTCTTCGGACTCGGTGAACAATCGGTCGAAGATACCTAGGGCCTTGATTAAACTGGGACGCTTATGGCGAATGGCATTCTCAGCAGACAGACCGTCAACTGGGGCAGACTCGGGCTCAAAAATGTACTCGTCAGGGGGCAGCAACTCCTCGTACATGTTACCCCTTATCGGCAATCCCGAAATTTCATAAAACTCGGCTAAAGAAATCGAAACCTCGCGATCTCCCAGAAGAAAGGTATTAGTGGGAAGATTCCACTGGTTCAGAAACGCCTTAACCCACCAAGCATGCGGGGACTTGTAATGGAATAGCGACGCGTATACGGCCTGATAAAGCCCGACTTTCTGCAATCGCGCCCGATGGGCAGAAAGGATGTAGCGAGCCCAAAGAAGGTAGCCCGTAGGATGCCTGGGAGTGAGCCCTATCTTATAAATCTGCCCCCACGGGTGGGCCTCACCCTGGCAAATGCGCCGTCCCAAGATGTCTATAGCCGGGATCGGATGGTTCGGAATGCCGGTCGTCGAAGGCTCCAGTCTCCCCGTTGGAGTCCAATTGGGCATTTCCACGGCGAAAGCTGTCCTTGGAGGATCCATCGGTAAAAATGGGAAAGTAGGCTCCGTTGGCACCGCGCAAAGAAAACTCCTGCGACCCTGAATAATCTGACTGTACCAAGGTCCCCATTGAAGAAGGTTGGCGCAGTTCGGGTCATGGGCTCTAATCATCGCCATCGCCTCTTCATCAGACGGTGACTGAGGAAAGGCCGCCTCCGAGCGAGAGAAAGGAAAGCGTGGAGCAGAAGTCATCGCACCTGAAAACCAATAAAGGAAGACCGTTAGAAGAAAAATCGGCAACGTACATTCATGCATGAACATGAAGACTAAGTAAAGAAAGCAAAAACAAAGCTTCCTGGGACCATTGGCTACAAAACACATGGGCCCCACAGAATCCAGATGACGACACATCAATAATAAGGCCAAAACGCTACAATAAGACAAAGGGAATGTCCGCATTTAATAAAAGGTGGTAACCATGCATATTCCCCTCAAACAAGATCTGGCTAGGGCGCTACAGCGAACCCAACAAAATCAAGGGAATTAAATTCCCACAGAAGGCATCATTACAAAATCCCCATCGCATTAATTGCAGAAGAACCGCCTCGAGCCAAGAGACCCCAAAGATTCTCTGTGTGAAGAAATCGAGTTCTTCGCTGGAATTTAATTCCTTACTAAGGAAAGGGAATTAAATTCCCAGAAACATTTTGAATGGAATTAAATTCCTTAAACCGCCATCAAGGGAATTAAACTCCATGGGTCTGAACAGCCATCATCATCTCCCTAAGGGATCATCTAAACCCTAAATGACCTACTGCGGGAAGTCAAGTGGTCTCACGTTTTGGTTAAATGACTTAGAGAAAAATGAGTTCTTTGTGAAACCCTCGATTTGGATTTTAAATCCAGAAAGTTTTGAAAAAACAAAGATGCTTCGATTACCATTACCTGAGGGAAAAAGATCCTTTTCGAACAGAGTTAAACTCTGCAGGCTGTTTCAAGACAGAGAACTAAGCTCTGAAAAACGAGAATTAAATTCTCAAAGAAGAAGTTCTCAGGAGAAGAAGATGAACAAAGTGAAGGCTTCTATGAAGAGGCAGCTATTTATAGAAGACAATGAAAACGTTTCGTCTCCCCAGATCCCTAGAGGAATCCAACGGTCACAAGAGGTGACAGCGTTGCACTCACGTGCTGACACGTGAGAACAACGCTGTGGGGGCATTTGTTTCCTGATTTAAAATCAGGAAAGCTTCTGGAAAAGCTTCGGAAGAGGGTCACGTGCTTACACGTGACCAGCGGCCACGTGTTAACACGAGACACCTAAAAAGCATCATCAGATCGAGTTCAGTCTCCTAGCTACGCTGAAGAAAATGGGCTTCAGAAAGAGTCACGTGCTCCCACGTGACCAGGGTCACGTGGTGACACGTGACATTTAAATGCAAGCGTCCAACGCGCAAGTTCTCTGATCGAGTCAAGAAAAAGGGTTCAGAAAGAGTCACGTGCTCCCACGTGACCAGGGTCACGTGTCGGCACGTGACGTTCAAGGCAGCAAGCGCGTTTCCAGAACAACCAAGGAAAGAGAGTTCAAATAAAGGGTCACGTGCTCACACGTGACCAGGGGTCACGTGGTAGCACGTGATGTTTAAGCAGCAATCAGAAGACACAGTGCAGAAGGCTCGTTCCAAAGGGGGTCACGTGCTCACACGTGACCATGGATCACGTGGTCACACGTGACCGGCCTCCAAAGCCCATGTTGACGACAGAATTAAATTCTGAAGGAAATTCGAATCTTTCCAAAGGAAAGTAATTATTTGGGACTAATCAAATTAAAGATTCAGAGATGATTAAATATCATCTATCTATGGAAAATCTCGGCTTTGGGAAAGATTTCCCCCTTAAATCTAACCAGAATATCAAAGGAGAATCTCTGGATTTAAGATCCAATGGTGAATAAAATTCACCTAATAATCCAAAGGCCCAAAATGAATGATGGATGCAAATCAAATCTCCCAATGAAGATTCGTCAAAAACTGATTGATGCGGCTGCCTCTCCTATAAATAGGAGCCAAGGGACACAAAAAAAAGATATACAGGCGCAGAGAAGAAAAGGAGAAAAAGAGAAGAGTTTTGATACTTCGAAAAGACTCAGATCTTCTGCAAAAACCCTAGGTAAGAAAGGGAAGCCCTTTTGAAAGAAGCAGAATTTAATTCTCAACAGAGTTTAACTCTGATAATATAAAAGCAGAAGAGCATATTTCTTCTCTCTTTGATAGAGGATCTGCAAAGTGCACATCTCCCCTTAAGGTTGAGAATTTAATTCTCAATGGGTTGAGATCCTGCCATGCAGATCCAAAACATAGAGAAGGAGTGCAAACTCGAGAATTTAATTCTCACAGAACTATAGGAATTTAATTCCTCCAAAATAAAGTGGGGCTAGACCCTATATCATGGGAATTTAATTCCTTCAGAACAAAAAAAAGAAACAGGGTTTAACCCTAATTAAAGAACTTAGTTCTGTTGAAGCAACGGGAATTTAATTCCCTTAATCATCAGTTCCTCAAAAACTTTTATTAGGGTTTAACCCTATTCAGCCCTTCACATAAACGAGGAATTTAAATCCCACAGAAAATTCAGAGTTAAACTCTATTCCAGAATACAAGTCTTCAAAAGAAAGAAGGATTTAATTCCTCTGAAATTAAAAGTCTCTGGAATTTAATTCCTAAAAAAAAGGAGTAACAAATCCTCTGAAAAACCACATTAAGGCAGGGTCACGTGTCACCACGTGACCCCCCACAAAAGCCCTACAGAAAACCCCTTTGAGGCAGCACCCCACGTGACCCACGTGACTTTCAGCAGAAGCCTTAACACATAGGCATTTGAATGCCCATCACGTGCTGACACGTGATGCTATCAAAGACACAGTAATTTCAGCAGAACAAATGAAGGAAGGGCGCTCTCACGTGCTGCCACGTGACCCCTCTTGTCTTAGTGTTTAACACTAAATTGAAACTCTCGAAATCAGTGTTAAAATATTGTTGGGCCTTAGTGTTCAACACTAATTAAAAAGCTTTATCTGCAGTGTTCAACACTGATTACCTTAGTGTTTAAATACTAATCTGAGATCTTCATTTGCAGTGTTCAACACTGATCCGTTTTAGTGTTTAACACTAATTTGAGAAGCCTTATTGCTGGTGTTTAACACCAATTATTTCTTAGTGTTAAACACTAACTTGTTAACCGCATGCCCAGTGTTCAACACTGATTGCTCTGTAGTGTTTAACACTAGGCTTTGGCCCAATTGGCTAAATGGATAGAGGCAAAGCCTCTCCTTCAATGGACCAGCAAGAGTCAATATTCCAGACCTGACTGGACTTAGCCCAAGCTGGCCATAAGTCCTCAATTTGTGATTAACTGGGCTAATGAGCTCATAACATAATTGATCAGTCTTGACCCAAATTGGGCCAGGGACTATTTAATCCACCCCGGTTCTAGGGTACATCTCTTCACTCCTTTGATACTTGGCATTGTAATCCCTCAATGTCTTCAAAGAGGTGACGGGTCCCGATGACCACTCATGATATGGACTGTGGGGTCCTTAAACCCATGCCTAATGCTAAACTTCCTGGTTACGTGGAAAGCGGATAACGTCACTCTTTGACCCCGTGGAAAACGTCCAGAGCGGATCCTGGTCCTCGCAGAGCATGGCAGTGAACCCATGCGAAGCATCCAGAGCGGAGCCTGGTCCTCGCCTAGCACGGCAGTGAACCCGTGTGAAGCATCCAGAGCACATACCGGACTGTGGAGTCCTTAAACCCATGGACTATGACGTCCTTAACCTTGACCGAGATGTCTTAAAACTACCCATGGACCGCAATGTCCTTAAACTACCCATGGACCGCAATGTCCTTAAACTACCCATGGACCGCAATGTCCCTAAACTACCCATGGACCGCAACGTCCTTAAAACTACCCACGGACCGCAACGTCCCTAAACTAGAACAATTGAGCCCTCCATATGCTCTTTTGTCGGATCTAAACGGTCCCGTTTAAGTTGATCTTAGCCCCCAAAAATGGCTAACGCGTCCTTAAACCTTCAAACAGATTGGACTACGAATCCCCTAAATTAACTCCGGCTTGAGGGTACATCTCTGAACTCCTCTGACATCCGTCGTTGTAATCTTTCAACGTCGTCAGAGAGGTGATGGGTCCCGACGGCCATACATACGGTGGACCACTACGTCCCTAAACTGGAACAATAGAGCCCAAATGCTCTTTTGTCGGATCTAAACGATCCCGTTAAGTTGATCTTAGTCTCAAACTGGACTAACGTATCCTTAACAAACGTTTAAGTTGATCTTAGCTTCAAATATGGCTAACGTGTCCTTAAACCAAACCCCCAAACCCAAATTTAAGATAATGCGGATTTGGACTAGTCCACGCCCTACGGGTGACGACATAACTCAGTCTCCGTAAACAATCCACGGGCAATAAAACAAACACCCACGACACGAAGTGACCATCTGGAGAAGGAGAAAGTTGTTACCGCAACGCGGTAGCGTAATTAACTGCAGGGGCTTGCGCCTGCAGGGAAGAGCGTCCCCACAATCAAAAACCCCTCAAATGAGGGGGAATCTGACGAAGTCTGCTACATCGGACGCATCCGTCTAAACCTTCGACACATGGTGCCATAAATCAACTTGGCATCTTCGGAGGGGTGGACGGATAGCACCAATTAGCATCTGCCCCGAACGCCAGGCATTCGGACGTCCCGACGTCCCGGCCGCCGTTCGGAGGGGAACACATCCCCTCGATAATTTGAGGTTCAAGAGGGTCTTTCCATTCGATCGCAGGGCACGCGTGAAGGTCTCTCAGCATTCTTTTGGTTTTCATTGATAGCACGACCTCCCATGGAGCTTCTTCAATAAAGGAGCAGGTTGCCCCAAATGTATCTGTTTTCTTAGGAGTATGCGGCTGTGGTGGGCTCACTTTCCACTTCTCGGACAGTACAAACTTCCCCTGGAGGTATTGATCTTCAATCCATCCTTTGAAGACGAAGCAATCTTCAATCGGATGACTTACCGTTTGATGGTAAGGGCAATAGCTAGGGTTATTCACCTCGGTGGGTTGTGGCGGTCGCCTTAGATTCGGTAGGTTTATAAGTCTGTTGCGTATTGCCAGCTCGAATAACCGTTTCGTCTTGTCTCGTGGGAACGAGTAGGGACGTTTCATCTTCTCATTATAATACCGGCGTCTTTCTTCCAATTGATCTGCCGGTTTCGGGGCGTTAGGTTGCTGTTGGGCATTTGCGACGAAGGTCGCCCTTCCTTTACCCTTGTCATTCCGAGGTTCCGACTTCGGGGGAGGTGGTCTATGACCCATCTGGTCCATCTGAGCCAACTTGTCGATTAAAGCCTGGAATGTGGTTGGCTTAAAGAACATCATAAACTGGGAGATAGTTGCGTGGGGGTCTAGGGTTCCCACGAACATGCCCACTGCGGGTGCCTCCTCAATGCGTTGCTCGCATCTCGACCACAAGTTCCGCCAGCGTATAGCATACTGGACCCAGGTTTCGCCTGGTTTGACCCTGGCGTTAATCAAAGCAGTTATTGGAGTGCGTTCGCTGGCGCTCGCGAATCGCTGAGTGAATAGCAGCTCCATTTCAGCGAACGTTTTGATAGAATCGTTCGGGAGTTCCGAATACCATTCGAACGCTGTTTCTGATAAGCTACCTACGAACTGGCGGAGCAACAGTTTATCATCACCGCCGGTGTTACCACAGAGGGCCCGGAACTAGGCGACATGTTGATGGGGATTGCCGGTCCCCTTGTACACGTGGAATTTTGGTATCGTATAGCCTTGCGGGTATTTGATTTGGTCGTACCAGCTTGGATACGGCCGCCCCGTTTTCACGACTTGACCAGCTGCCTCAGTCGCATGATGGACCCGGATTTGCTGGGCTATGTAGTCAGCCAAGTCCGCCTTAGAGATTGCCTCCTCCTTGGCCGTTGAGAGGGCCGGCAGTGGATTCGACGTTTCTCCTCGGTCGTCTTCAAGAACGATTGGGGGATCTTCGGCGGGCAAGTCCTGCTGGATCATCATTCCTATCATATCTTGGAAGAGAAGGCCCATACGTTGTATGTTGGCTGCTTGTTCAGCAGCCTCTTTGTCCTTTTTCTCCAGTATCCGGCGAAGGAATTCAGCGTCGGTTTCTTCTTCTTGGCGCGCGTCTGAGGACGTTTCTGGGTTTTCTTTTGGCCCGGTAAGTGCGGCCATAGCATTCATCATTTCTTGGAGCTTTTGTTGCTGCTCCTGGGCTTTCGTCACGGATCGGGTAAGTGGTCGGTGGCCTGTAAAAGTGCGGCTCTCCTCCTTTCCAGAGGTCATGTATACGGTGTGGACCATCATGCCCCCAGACTTAGGGCGTCTGAGCTCAGTGCTTTTAGCCATCGTTGCACGTTGGGGGGTCTTCTCTGGCCTCCTCCTTTTATGAGCCATGGAGGTTGAGGGGGCCGTTGAGGTGGGCGTCCCGACAGCCTTTCGGGGTTCAGCCCGGTGACCAACTTCCGGTTGGATTTTCAGCTTCTTGTGCTGGCGGGAGGAGTTTGGATCGATGATCGAGTCTCGGGCCTGCCGCCAAACCTTATAGATTTTGGAAGACAGCCGTTGAGGAGATTGGGGCTGTTCTGATTCCATTTCCACAACCTTTTTTAACGGGGGAGGAGACCTCTTCAGCACTGCAGTAAGAGAATTTCTTCACACCTTATTTAGCATTTCGAAGCTGTTCCCAGTTGGAACAACAGCATTAACTTCTGCCACCGGGGCTGATGGAGTCAACCCAGAGGGGGAGTTGCCCCCAGCCTTCCTTACTCGGCGCCAATGGCGACGTCGAGCGTGTCGAGCGGACGGCGTTGGGTCAGCGGTAAGAATGGTTTTGTCTTGCCCCCTGTGTGGGTAGGGGGTTGTTGTTGGTGTTAGCCTGTCAAAGACCGACGTCTTTTGGATAGCAGGAGCGGGAGTTGGAGCCGTCAATCTTGAAAAGACCGACTTTGTGGCAGGGGAAGTCGCTTTGATGTCTTCAGGAGCAGGACCGGTCACTTTCTTAGAAGCAGCCTTCTCTGAGATTATAGGCCCTATGATGAGTTCGCAGGATTTCCGGCGCAATCTAGAGAAGACCGAGGCGTTGACGTTGGGCGACTCGTTGAGAGGAGCCGCGGCAGGGGTAAGACGATCAAAGACTGACTTCTTGGGAGCTTCCTTTGTCAGTACCGGCGCCGCGAAGCTTGACGATGGGAGTATAGTCCCGAAGAATAATCCGGTAGTGGCTTGAGTCACTTGGTCCACCGGCATTGTGAACAACGAAGCAGCTTGGGGTCCATAAGCTATACCTCCTGGCGAGGTAGAGCATTGGTCGCAATTGCAGTTTGAGCAGTTGGAGGATTTCGCAGAAGTAAAAGCCATCGATCCTTTGTTTTCTGCAATAGGTAAGACGCCAATTCTTAGTATCTTGAAACCCAAGGGCAACCATTAGCGAACCGCGATTGGTTCGCGAATCACGACACACGAAGTGTGGAGTGGAAAGAGGAAAAGGTCCCACCGGGCGTGCCAGAATCTGTTCCCCTCCGAACGGCGGCCTGGACTCGGGCGTCCGTACCTGAGGTTCGGGGCAGATGCTAATTGGTGCTATCCGTCCATCTCTCCGAAGATGCCAAGTTGTTTATGGCACCGTGCATCGGAGGTTTAGACGGATGCGGCCGATGTAGCAGACTTCGTCAGATTCCCCCTCGTTTGAGGGGTTTTTGATTGTGGGGACGCTCTTCCCTGCAGGCGCAAGTCCCTGCAGTTAATTACGCTACCGCATCGCGGTAACAACTTTCTCCTTCTCCAGATGGTCACTTCGTGTCATGTGTGTTTATTTTATGTTTTGTTGCCCGTGGATTGTTTACGGAGACTGAGTTATGTCGTCGCCCGTAGGGCGTGGACTAGTCCAAATCCGTGTTTATCTTAGATTTGGGTTTAGGGGTCTGGTTTGAGGATACGTCAGCCATACTTGAGGCTAAGATCAGCTCAAACGTTTGTTAAGGATACGTTAGTCCGATTTGAGACTAAGATCAACTTAACAGGATCGTTTAGATCCGACAAAAGAGCGTTTGGGCTCCATTGTTCCAGTTTAGGGACATAGTGGTCCATCGTATATGTGGCCGTCGGGACCCGTCACCTCTCTGACGACGTTGAAGGATTACAACGACGGATGTCAGAGGAGTTCAGAGATGTACCCTCGAGCCAGAGTTAATTTGGGGGATTCATAGTCCAGTCTGTTTGAAGGTTTAAGGATACGTTAGCCATCTTTGAGGCTAAGATCAACTTAAACGGGACCGTTTAGATCCGACAAAAGAGCATGCTGGGCTCTATTGTTCTAGTTTAAGGACATTGCGGTCCATGGGTAGTTTAAGGACATTGCGGTCCATTGTTAGTTTTAAGACATCTCGGTCAAGGTTAAGGACGTCATAGTCCATGGGTTTAAGGACTCCACAGTCCGGTATGTATTCTGGATGCTTCACACGGGTTCACTGGCGTCACGGCCCAAGGCCCTACCACCGAAGACTTTGCCACCAAGGGCGCGCCCGGCTACCCTCGTCATCCCTTGCCGGAGACCTCGTCGCCGGGAGCGGAACCCGAGCGCGGAGTTCACCATCATTGAACTCGGGAAGCTGTTCCTTCACGGCGTCTAAAGCCTTATTCCACGCAACGGCAGAATACTCCCCGAGCTCGGCGTAAAACTGCTCCGATGCCTTGTACTCGGCCACGACTTTCTTAGCCCGAGCCTCGGCAACCTGGGCCTTCAGCAGCGCCGCCTCAGCATCCCCCCTGCTTGCGTCCCTCTCCTTTTCCAATGCCGCAAAGCGTTCGGCCATGTCTGCCAGCTTCCTATCGGCAACCCGGAAAGACGCGTTCAGACGGCGAAGGGCACCCTGAGTCGCCGAGTTGGCAAGCTCCGCAGCCTCCGCCCAGCCCGCCACGACGTCGGCCTTATCCCTCTCCCGGCGCAGGTCACGTTGCAAGATCTCGACCTCTGAAGGAAACGCCTCCACTGGCCTCAGGGCGTGGAACGCCTCCTCGGCCTCCTTGAGAATGGCGAGGGCGCAGTGCTGAAGAACCTGACAGAGAGCCGATGAGAAACCAGGAAGCATCCGAACCTAGGAAAGGCATACCAAGGCAAATGCGCATGGAGCAATTCGTACCTGGACCGCCCCTTAGGCCATGGCCTACAATTGATCCCTCAAGGAGCCACACAGGAGCTTTCCCCCAGCCGATCCTCCATCCCGGCGAGCAGACCAGTGGCAACGGAAAGCCCGGACGGAACAGTGAAGATGGAGCTCCCTTCCCGCACGGGAATCCCTCCGGGGGCCTTCGACGGCGGCGCACGAGAAACCGTCCTTTTCCTCTTAGGAAGGGCCGGCTCTCGCCCTTCCTCCCGTCACCAGTCTGGGACTCGGGTGACGGCTAACGACTCCGGCCGCCGCCAGAAAAACTCCCAGATGCCGCCGACGAAATAGACGGCCCTGCCCTCGGCAGAGAATCCGGCGGAGGGTGCAAGTTGGCCGGGGGCTCGGCTACGCCACTAGCTCCCTCCCGGCGCGAGCCGCCCGAAAAATGGAAGCGAACCATGTATCGCGAAGAAGGAAGAACGCCGAGCGACAGCGACTCGAGAAAGAAGGGAGATGAAAGGTTGGGGGCCCTGGGGCGGGCCCCGTCCCCGTTTTATCGCCGCATCCAATGGCGCCCGTCAACTCCCGCCGAAACGACTCCTCACGCCCAGCAGCTCCGATCGCTCCACGTGTCGGTCCTGCACTGGACTGCATCCAATCGGGCGCTGTAGGCCCGCGTACGTCGTACCGGCCAGTCGTCTTTTGACACGTGGACCATTGCTTCACTTACATAGTGCATGAACCGGCACACCCTCTTTAAGGTGTGGAGACCCCGCTTTGGTTCGCTAGCAGAAAAGACAACCAATGGACCGAGGGCTCGCCCCTACAAAACCATAGAAGTGATCTCACCTCAGGAGGCCCGACAGTCCACCCCTGACCCGACCACTAGTTGGTCGGGACAAGAGTGAGGGGCTAATGATAATGCTCGATATTGGCGACCTCCAAGATCAGGACGCGTAGCAGATGACGTGTCCCAAGACTCAGAAGAAGGGGCCCACAGGGGCCGACCAGGCCACCCTGTGCCCGACCTGCAAGCACAAGCTGGCCCTCTTCGGGGCCCCCTGCAAATTAGCCTCCTCGGCCCCTCGGCTCGCCCCGAGCTGCCACAGGACCAAGACTCCTTGGCCTCCTCGCTCGTCCCCGAGCTCCCGGTCGAGGCCGTCTTCCTCGGCCCTCCGACCAACTCCACCACTCACAGGCGTAACCGCCACTCCGCGAATCTCGCCGTGCGCAGATTCTACGCCAACAACATCCCACGTTCCACGCCATCACGATCCCCATTAATGGGCGATCCTCTCTCTACGCGGGCGTGACGTCGGGAGCGTAACTGTCGGTGAGATTCTTGCGCCTGCTGCTGCGTGCCACCACCGCTATATAAACCCCCATCACAGAGGGGTCAAGTAAGCCATTCTTTACACTTACGCTGTTACTCTGCTCGGATCTCATCATTAACTTGAGCGTCGGAGGGTCCTCGGTGGTACCAAACCACTGTTCCCCTCCGAACGGCGGCCTGGACTCGGGCGTCCGTACCTGAGGTTCGGGGCAGATGCTAATTGGTGCTATCCGTCCATCTCTCCGAAGATGCCAAGTTGTTTATGGCACCGTGCATCGGAGGTTTAGACGGATGCGGCCGATGTAGCAGACTTCGTCAGATTCCCCCTCGTTTGAGGGGTTTTTGATTGTGGGGACGCTCTTCCCTGCAGGCGCAAGCCCCTGCAGTTAATTACGCTACCGCATCGCGGTAACAACTTTCTCCTTCTCCAGATGGTCACTTCGTGTCATGTGTGTTTATTTTATGTTTTGTTGCCCGTGGATTGTTTACGGAGACTGAGTTATGTCGTCGCCCGTAGGGCGTGGACTAGTCCAAATCCGTGTTTATCTTAGATTTGGGTTTGGGGGTCTGGTTTGAGGATACGTCAGCCATACTTGAGGCTAAGATCAGCTCAAACGTTTGTTAAGGATACGTTAGTCCGATTTGAGACTAAGATCAACTTAACAGGATCGTTTAGATCCGACAAAAGAGCGTTTGGGCTCCATTGTTCCAGTTTAGGGACATAGTGGTCCATCGTATATGTGGCCGTCGGGACCCGTCACCTCTCTGACGACGTTGGAGGATTACAACGACGGATGTCAGAGGTGTTCAGAGATGTACCCTCGAGCCAGAGTTAATTTGGGGGATTCATAGTCCAGTCTGTTTGAAGGTTTAAGGATACGTTAGCCATCTTTGAGGCTAAGATCAACTTAAACGGGACCGTTTAGATCCGACAAAAGAGCATGCTGGGCTCTATTGTTCTAGTTTAAGGACATTGCGGTCCATGGGTAGTTTAAGGACATTGCGGTCCATGGGTAGTTTAAGGACATTGCGGTCCATTGTTAGTTTTAAGACATCTCGGTCAAGGTTAAGGACGTCATAGTCCATGGGTTTAAGGACTCCACAGTCCGGTATGTGCTCTGGATGCTTCACACGGGTTCACTGCCGTGCTTGGCGAGGACCAGGCTCTGCTCTGGGCGTTTTCCGCGGGGTCAAAGAGTGACGTTATCCACGTTCCACGTAACCAGGAATTTTGCACTAGATGCTTCACACGGGTTCACGGCCGTGCTCGGCGAGGACTAGGCTCCGCTCTGGACGTTTTCCGCGGGGTCAAAGAGTGACGTTATCCGCGTTCCACGTGACCAGGAATTTTGCATTAGACATGGGTTTAAGGACCCCACAGTCCATATCATGGGTGGTCATCGGGACCCGTCACCTCTTTGAAGACATTGAGGGATTACAATGCCAAGTATCAAAGGAGTGAAGAGATGTACCCTAGAACCGGAATGGATTAAATAGTCCTTGGCCCAATTTGGGATCAAGACCCATTAATTATATTATGAGCCCATTGGCCCAGTTAATTACGAATTGAGGACTTATGGCCAGCTTGGGCTAAGCCCTATCATGTCTGGAATATTGACTTCTTGTGGGTCCATTGAGGGAGAGGCTTTGCCTCTATCCCTTTAGCCAATTGGGCCAAAGCCTAGTGTTAAACACTTCAGAGCAATCAGTGTTGAACACTGGGAATGAGGTTGACAAGTTAGTGTTTAACACTAAAAGATTATTGGTGTTAAACACCAGCAACAAGGCTTTCAGATTAGTGTTAAACACTAAAACAGATCAGTATCAAGCATCGGCAACAGAGCTCTCAAATTAGTGTTAAACACTAGGGTAGTCAGTGTTGGACACTGCAAGTAAAGTTCTTTGATTGGTGTTGAACACTACGGCCCAACAGTGTTTTAACACTGGATTCAGGAGTTCCAACTTAGTGTTAAACACTAAAGCAAGAGGGGTCACGTGGCGACACGTGAGAGCGCCCTCTCTCCATTCATTCTGCTGAGATTATTGCATCTTTCAGAGCATCACGTGCCATCACGTGACGGGCATTCATATGCCTATGTGTTAGAGCTTCTGTCAAGGGTCACGTGGGTCACGTGGGGGACTGCCTCAAAGGGCTTTCTGTAGATCTTTTGAGGGGGTCACGTGGTGGCACGTGACCCTGCCTCCATGTATATTGTTTAGAGAATCTGTTGATCCTTTTTCGGGAATTAAATTCCTCGAGCTTTAATTTTCAAGGGAATTAAATTCCTACTTCCTTTTGAAGACTTATATTCTGGAGTAGAATTGAACCCTGAATCTTCTGTAGGAATTAAATTCCTCGTTTTTGTGAAGAACTGAATAGGGTTAAACCCTAATAAAAGCTTTTTAAGGAATTAAACTTCCAGTCCCTGTTAAATTATGTTTAAGGGAATTGAATTCCCGTTGTTTCAACAGAACTAAGTTCTTAATTAGGGTTAAACCCTGTTTCTCTCTGTTCTGAAGGAATTAAATTCCCATAACACAGGGTCAAGCCCTACTTTTATCTTAGAGGAATTAAATTCCTATAGTTCTGTGAGAATTAAATTCTCGTTTTTCCATTCCCTCTCCATGTTTTGGATCTGCATGGCAGGATCTCAACCCATTGAGAATTAAATTCTCAACCTAAAGGGGAGATGTGCACTTTGCAGATCCTCTATCAAAGAGAGAAGAAATATGTTCTTCTGTTTTTTATTTTGTCAGAGTTAAACTCTGTTGAGAATTAAATTCTCCTTCTTTCAGGAAGCTTTCCCTTTCTTACCTAGGGTTTTCTTTTTGCAGAAGCTCCAAATTCCTCAAAGTATCAAGGCTCTCTCCTTTTTTCTCCCTCTGCGTGTATCTCTTGGCTCCTATTTATAGGAGAAGCAGCCGAGCCAATTAGTTTTTGACGAATCTTCATTGAGAGATTTGATTTGCATCCATCATTTGTTTTGGACCTTTGGATTATTGGGTGAATTTTATTCACCATTGGATTTCGAATCCAGGGATTCTCCTTTGTTATTTCTGTTAGATTTAAAGGGGAAATCTTTCCAAACCAGAGATTTTCCCATAGATAGATGATATTTAATCACCTCTGAATCTTTAATTCGATCGGTTCCAGATAGTCGCTTTCCTTTGGAAAGATTTGAATCTCCTTCAGAATTTAATTCTGTTAACAAAACGGGCTTTGAAAGCCGATCACGTGTGACCACGTGATCCATGGTCACGTGTGGGCACGTGACCCCCTTGGAACGAGCCTTCCTCTTTCTTTTTGCGCTCTGTCTTCTGATTGCTGCTTAACTGTCACGTGCCACCACGTGACCCCTGGTCACGTGTGAGCACGTGACCCTTGTCTGGACTCTTTTTCTTGATTTAACTGGAGAACAATTCTGATGTTTTGAACGTCACGTGCCAACACGTGACCCCTGGTCACGTGGGAGCACGTGACATCTTTTGAAGATTTTTCCTTGATTTGATCAGGGATCCGGTGTGCCTTTGACGCTGGTCACGTGGGAGCACGTGACTCTTTCTGAAGCCCCTTTTCTTCAATGTAGTCAGGAAACTGAACTTGCCTTGATGATGCGTTTAGGTGTCACGTGCCAACATGTGACTGCTGGTCACGTGTAAGCACGTGACCCTCTTCTGAACCTTTTCCCAGAAGCTTTCCTGATTTTAAATCAGGAAACAACCACCCCGGGACTTCTTTGCACGTATCCGGCGACAGCCTCCTCATCCCACCTTCCCCTCTCAAAACCCATTGAGACCCATACGCAACGAAGGATAATCAGTCAAGTTCACATCGAGATCAACGGAAGACAAGATCTGACGGAGGCCTGAGAAGGAGCTCCATCACTCATCTAGTAGTAAACTACCCTCTCATAGCTTATCCTGAACTTTTTGAACTTTACTTAATTTGCTTTCTAAAGGTGTTGATTTTAATTGTACATTCTGGATTATGCCCTTTCATCATAATAATTTAATAAAATTTAAGAACCTCAAAATATTCTGGAAAGAGTAAAAATTAAATATTAAATTTCCAAAATTGCTTAGACTCATGGAATAGTTAACTTATTAGAGGTATTTAATTAAGCCATAAAAAGATATGTGTTCTGCACGTAATAGTTATCGAAGAATTAACGGCGTGGAGTTTTCTGAAAAATATAGAAAAGTTCCGGATGGTTATGAGCTATAACACAAGTTAAGTGTGGTTTATTGGAAATTTTTCAGGATAATAGAGCGAAATTAATTAACCCTCGTATAAACATTATTGATTTTTTTTCAAAAATATTTTGGAAAACATTCTCAAACTTGAAAACAATCTTAGAGGGTGTGAATAAGACTATATGGCAAACTCAGAATATTTTTGCGAAAACACAAAATATGCAGCAGAATAAAAGAATTTTAAGTATACTAAATTATCAGAGCCACAGAATCAATCACAGATGTAAAAATAAACACAGATGACACAGAGCATTTTTAACGAGGTTCACCATCTCTGTCGCTAGTTCTCGTCTGAGACTACTACTCAAAATTTACTAACTTCTTCACGGGTGGAGAAACCCATATCTTTTTCCAGGCTTAGATCCGAACCATTACACTTACAGGCAGTGAATGCCTAGACTTTTTTACCTAAAACGCAAGTTCGAAACCTTTTGCACTTGCAGGAGGTGAACACCAAGACTTTTACCAAAGGCTCATGTAACAATCCTAAACTTTCTGTACAATATTTTTTCAAAAATACAGAAAGGGGTACTTGAGCCTGAGCACAAATTATAAGTTTGATTTAA
Organism: Agapanthus africanus; assembly: GCA_030015575.1. Classification (NCBI taxonomy): domain Eukaryota; kingdom Viridiplantae; phylum Streptophyta; class Magnoliopsida; order Asparagales; family Amaryllidaceae; genus Agapanthus; species Agapanthus africanus. Next base: position 355,510,165 of record CM057339.1, on the reverse strand, counting down.
TTTTGAACAGCAAGAAAGAGCTTGTAGCTCACTGGTAAGACCTTGCACTGCTGAACCAAAGCACCAGAGTTTAAATCCCATCAGCCACATATTCTTTTTATTTTGAATTCTTTTAATCTTTTAGAAGCCCAAGAGACTACACATGCACTATACGTAAACTAAAGAGACAGCCTAAACAAACATGTGCAAATTAGTATTCAGACCGTCAGGGACACGTGGCCCCAATCCGAGCCCCCACCTCTACAAACCGACCGGCCAAGATCATTTTAGGGACGATGCCGCCGGTTCTAATGAGCCCAAACCCTAATTTTTTTAACCCTAGCAACCCTTGGACTCCCCCCATAACCCCAGTATTGTTTATTCTCTGCACATTTACAGAGAATAATAAAATCCCTTTAATCCCAATTTTAATGCAAATTTAAATGCATTTTTATCACACCCTAACCCTAATTTGTTCTATAAATACCCACTTTATTTTACACCCCTTCACACAGAAATTTCCTACAAAAACTCTCAAGAAAATTCCAAGATCTTTTTGTGTGCAAGTGGAGTCAGCAAGGGGCGAAGCTACGACGAACTTCCGGTGACAACTCAAGGAGTTTCCGACGACGAAACGACGTACCGGCAACTCCCACATCTTTCTCTTTCTCTCCTATAGCCAATCATCCAGTAAGTCCCTATTTCTTCTTCTTTTCTCTATTTTAAAAACATTCAAAACTAAAACCCGACGGAAGCAAAGTTAGTCCGATTTCCGATTCGGTTTTCTTTAAAAAAATATAATTTTTCTTAATCAAGATACCTTCATATCATCACATATTGTTCATTAAATATTAATAAATATTTTTAACAAGTTTCATCACAAAATATTGTTATATGCATCTTTTATCGCAATTTTACATTAAAATACCACAAACTTTAGTTTCTGACATTAAACTCTATAATACCTTTATACCTTTAGATAACTCACGAGGTAATGACCTACCTCCTCACAACACATATCTAATATAGCGCGATAGAATTTGGGAACATAGATTTGGGAAAATACGACTTTACATATAACTTACCTTCAACTTATAAAATCTTTTTCTATAAGAAATGTATTTAACAAATCTTTGCGATTGCGCCTCTACAACCCATTTTGGGGAACCCGTTCGGTATGGTGCGGATTATCGCACATTCTCGGGCTTAGTAGAGTAAGATGCAGACCTCCGCAAGGAGCATACGATCTCAAAAGATTTTAATACAATTTTCTTTAGAAAATGTAATTTCTATTATAAATAAAACTTATATTTTTAATAAATATATATATATATGTAATTAATATCAAAATATCTATTTTTAATATTTATAATATTCCACATTTCCAAAATTCAAGAAAAACATCCCTTGTACAAGAAAATACCATACAATTCCAATATTTCAAATAAATACCTTATACTTTAAAAACTAGGTCATATTCACTAGAAATGTCACATTGAATAAAAGAAATATCTATGAAAACTCTAAAGATGATAATCTAATGCTTGAGATGTATTTTGAAAATTATACAATATTATTTTTACATAAAACCCCTCAAGTTATATTAAATTACAATAAGGACCCTAGTAAACATAGGTTTAAGTGAGACCAGTCTCTTGAGTCTCAAGAAGCCGGAGATATGGGTGCTTGCCTATTTAAGGTAGACAACTTAACAAACGGTGTTATCAATACGGTAATTGTCTTTGAAAAAGACACAAATCCTGCCGTCCATGTGCAGCAGTTACCGATAACACCAAAACCTAATTCAGGATTCAATTTCTTTTCAAATTGTCTGACTCAGACTAAGTCCCAATATAATCAATCTGACTTGAATATGATTCAAGTATGAATTTACAAAACTATAATTCAATATGAATCCATATATTCTATCTATTCAATCTATATCAATCTATATTGACTGAACCGAACTATGGATATATTCCATCTACATGTTCATCTATTATATCCGTTCCATTACTGATATCATGGTTCCGGCAAATTCTCCATCTATATAAATCAAGACAATACAATACAAATAATACAATCAAGACATCGCGAGGTTTAAGAGGTAGATTGGTACGGAAGGTGTTAGAAGTGGCACGAGATAACAACCATAAAGACACCTAATCTGAATTCAATTGCTGTTGTACCGTGGCTGAACGGTTCCTTATACTCCATATACCGTAGTCTCTGGTCTAGTGAGACTCCTCTCGTATACACTGGCCTCTTCTGTACCAACGTACAAACAACAGCGTTAATACTAAATACAACATTATAACAATATACTCTCTATTCTGTCTATTCCATTCTTGCTTATTTACGGGACTTACCGAGCGATTTGTTCGCCGACGACATTCTCTTTCTTCTTCTTTAGAATGTCGTCAGGTGATTCGGACTCACTGGAGATTGAGCCCACCAGCGAGGATTTGGACCAGCTAGCTTTCGACCCAGAGCTTTGATTCCTTGTACACATTTACATTCTGTATTTTCCATTTCTGTTATGCCACTGTTTAGGCATTGCTTTCCATTCCATGTATTTACTTTTCAGATGTATTGTAAAAAGAATGTTAATAAATAAAGTTGTTATTCATTTATATCTTGTCTCTTGTGTACCTTATATTTTATATTGCTTAGATACGCTTAGCGTGTTTACTTCTGAATAAATACGTAGCGGGTCAGTCGCGTTCTCTGCCCGTATACCGGGAAGCGGGGCGTGACAGCTCAAGTCCGAAACATTTACAGTGTGAAGATATTAGACCTTTCTTCATTAGGTCAAACAAATAAGATTTGAAAAAGAATAGTAAAAAATTAAGAACGATTCAAAGAAGTTTTTCAGAAGGATTAAAAAAAGATTTAGAACAAACAAAACTTCTTTGACAATAAGAGATATTTCGTTTCTAATACTAGAAAAATCTAAAACCTTAAAGATCTTTTCTTTAAAAAAGAATACTAAAAGTTTAAGAACCGAAAGAGCCAGAGTTCTCACAAAAACATTAGAGAATGATTGAGGTTTAAAAACGTGAAAACGATAACAAAAGAATTGGTGAAAACTCTTACGGAAATAGGTCCCATCTATAGAAATTGAGTGAGAGGCGGTTAGGATGGTTAGAATAACCATTCCTAAAGTTGAGGAAGATTATTTGCGGTTTATAACCGTTGCAAAACCGAAATTCCCACCAAAAAACCAAAATTTGAAAGCCGATAACTGTTTAGATGTCAATTTTTGTGTACGTCTATTTTGGCGTTAGACGTCTATTTAGGTGTCCATTATATACTGAAACTGAAACTATTATAACTTTTTGCTTGGTTATCCGATTTCGAAGTTTTTGGGCTCGTTGGAAATATCTTCTCACGACCTACATTTTGGAACACTGATTTTGGAACTCTAATTAAAAGTGTAGATATCTTTTTAAGTAGAGAGATATCTAGTATAGACGATTAGGATCAGAAAAGAGATTCTAACTATTAAGATCGACTCTCTAGACTAAAAGATAATAAAAAGTCTTGAATACATCCGTTGTGTGACTTATTCAATATTTCTTTTGAACTTGAAATTTGGTCTTCAGAGTAGTTCGATATCACTGTTGTGATGCCAGTTAAAGTGTTGGTTGTTCTTTTACTTGACTAAATCTATTGCTTTTAGCAGTTTAACATATCTGATATGATTAGTAACATACTATATTTTTGAAATATGGTTTTTGTAAAATAATCAAAACTAAAGAGAATGAGATTCGTAGGTCAACAAAACTCAGATAAAACCTCACCGAAATATCAAGCCATTTGAAAATATGCAGATGTTGGCCAAGTTAAAAAGTGTGTTGTTCCCGCCAAAAATTTCTGTGCAAAAGAGCCCAAGGTATCAAATGGCAGTGATACGCTTAAGAAAATGCGAACCAGTATCTTCCGGGCCGTTTTTTGAAAAACTCCCGAATTAGAAACAGCTAAATTCTGATGATATTGGAATCATCTCGAAAAACCCTTCGATTTGATATATTATGGGCTTCATAATTCATCCGGGATTAAAAGTTATGAGCAAATATGCTATGCATTGTTCCCTGATTAAAAATCAGGAATTACCTCAATGAGGTATCACGTGCTCACACGTGATCAATGGTCACGTGTTGACACGTGATAGTTAAAACAGAAATAAAAACAAACGGCTGAAGAAGGACCTAATTGGGGATCACGTGCTCACACGTGGCCAATGGTCGCGTGTTGACACGTGATAGTTAAAACAGAAATAAAAACAAACGGCTGAAGGAAATACCTCAACGAGGTATCACGTGCTCACACGTGACCAATGGTCACGTGCTGACACGTGATGGTTAGAACAACAACATAAACAAGCGGCCGTTAAAGAACTCAATTGGGGGTCACGTGCTCACACGTGACCAAGGGTCACGTGTCAGCACGTGACTGGCTTCGAAAGCCTTACAGTTTAATAGAATTAAATTCTAAAAGCTTCTAAATCTTTCCAAATGGAAAAGGATTATAGGGACCAATGGATTAAAGATCCAAGGGTGATTAAATATCACCAATTTATGGAAAAATCCTAGACAAGGAAAGATTTAACCTAAATCTCGCCGAAAATAACAAACAGAATATCTTTGGATTTAAAATCCAACGGTGAATAAAATTCATTGTGTGATCTAAATGATCATATTAATTATGAAATCTTTCAATGAAAGATTCACAAAACAAATTGATTCTTTTCTTTCTCCTATAAATAGGAGCCAAGAAAAGAAGAGAAAGGGGATCTTTTTGGAAAGAGAAAAACTTTGGAGAGAATTCTGGGATCTTGAAATTGCGGAGAGAAAAGAAAGGAGAATTTAATTCTCAACAAAGAAAACCCTAGGTGAGAAAAGGGAAAAAGATCAACTTCAAAAGAGAATTTAATTCTCAAAATTTAAGAGTTTAACTCTTCTGCAAATAAAGAACTTAGTTCTTCTTCTGATTGAAGATCTGTATAGAGCACATCTCCCCATAGGATGAGAATTTAATTCTCATCGGGTTGAGATCCTGCCAGGCAAATCCAAAATTTAGAGGGGGAATTGAGTTTAGAGAATTTAATTCTCCCAAAACAGAACTAGGGTCTAACCCTAATTGAGAATTTAATTCTCTCAAATCCACAGGAATTTAATTTCTCTTAAAAAAATGGAACTAGGGTTTAACACTAATCAAGAATTAAATTCTTTTACATATATGGAAATTTAATTCCTCTAAAAAGAAATCGGGGTTTAACCCTACTTAAGAATTTAATTCTTGCACATTAGGAATTTAATTCCTCCAAAGTCATAATTAGGGATTAACCCTACAAAGAATTTAATTCTTAAAAATAACAGAGAACTCAAAAGATCTCCATGCATGCAAAAGACTAAGGTCACGTGTCCCCACGTGACCTCTGAAGAGATCCCCAGAAATAAGAAGGAATTAACTTTGAGGCAATGCCTCACGTGCTCCCACGTGACTCCCAAAACGCAGAAAGAAAAAGCAAAGGAAATGAAGGCTTTGGGCGCTCTCACGTGTTAACACGTGACCCCTTGGCAAACGCTTTAACAGTCAGCGCATAAATCCCTATCACGTGTCAACACGTGATGCTCAAAAGATGAAAAAGTGTTTAACACTTAATTGCAGAACGAAGAAAAGGGATCTGGTCCCACCTTTGGGCGCTCTCACGTGTCCACACGTGACCCCTCTTTCTTTAGTGTTTAACACTAATTTGGAGATTATATTTCCAGTGTTTAACACTAAATTGAAGATTATATTTCCAGTGTTTAACACTGATTGTTTCTAGTGTTTAACACTAAATTGAAGATTATATCTCCAGTGTTTAACACTGATTGTCTTTTAGTGTTTAACACTAATTTGAGAGTTCTACCTCCAGTGTTTAACACCGTTGTTCTCTAGTGTTTAACACTACTTTTAACCAAATTGGCTAATTTTCCAGAGGCAAAAGTCCCTCCTCCAAATGAATCTCAAAATTGAGGAAATCAAAGACAAAATGTTGTCAGAGCCCCCAAACCTCTGTTTAGCACTGCTGAATGATGAGGGGCTGAACCCAGACAAATGTCTAATAGCCCAAAGGGCTAATATTTCAAACATAATTGGACTTAGCCCAAACTGGCCATAAGTCCTCAAATCATCTTGAACTGAGCACATCTGCTCTTTCAACCAACTCATTGGTTCAAGGGTACATCTCTAAACTCCTATGATATTTGTCGTTGTAATCCTTCAACGTCTTCAGAGAGGTGATGGGTCCCGACAACCATACATTTTATGGACCACTATGTCCTTAAACTGGTATTGGACCACTATGTCCCTAAACTGGAACATGGACCCCCATGTCCCTAAACTGGCAATGGACCACTATGTCCCTAAACTGGAACAATAGAGCCCCAAATGCTCTTTTGTCGGATCTAAACGATCCTGTTTAAGTTGATCTTACCCCAAATATGGCTAACGTATCCTTAAACCTTCAAATAGATTTTAGTCCCAAATTAGACTATGGATCACCCAATCAACCTTGGTTCAAGGGTACATCTCTGAACTCCTCTGACATCCGTCTTTGTAATCCTTCAACGTCGTCAGAGAGATGACGGGTCCCGACCGCCATACATGCAATGGACCACTATGTCCTTAAACTGGTATTGGACCACCATGTCCTTAAACTGGTAATGGACCACTATGTCCCTAAACTAGAACAATAGAGCCCAAATGGTCTTTTGTCGGATCCAAACGATCCTGTTAAGCTGATCTTAGTCTCAAATTAGACTAATGTATCCTTAACAAACGTTTAAGTTGATCTTAGCCTCAAATATGGCTAACGTGTCCTTAAACCAATATTCGTCCCCAAAATGGGAATGTTGGACCACTATGTCCCTAAACTGGCAACGGACCACTATGTCCCTAAACTGGAACAATAGAGCCCAAATACTCTTTTGTCGGATCTAAACGATCTCGTTAAGTCGATCTTAGTTTCAAATTAGACTAACGTATCCTTAACAAATGTTTAAGTTGATCTTAGCCTCAAATAGGGCTAACGTATCTTTAAACGCTCAAACAGACTTTAGTCCCAAATTGGACTACAGGTCTCCCAACAAACTCTGGTTCAAGGGTACATCTCTGAACTCCTCTGATATCTGTCGTTGTAATCCTTCAACGTCGTCAGAGAGGTGACGGGTCCCGGCGGCCATACATTCAATGGACCACTATGTCCCTAAACTAGAACAATAGAGCCCCCAAATGCTCTTTTGTCGGATCTAAATGATCCTGTTAAGCTGATCTTAATCTCAAATTAGACTAACGTATCCTTAACAAACGTTTAAGTTGATCTTAGCCTCAAATATGGCTAACGTATCCTTAAACCAAAACCCCAAACCCAAATCTAAGAAAATACGGATTTGGACTAATCCATGCCCTACGGGCGACAACATAACTTAGTCTCCGTATACAATCCACGGGCAACCACAAACAAAACAAACACCCACGACATGAAGTGACCATCTGGAGAAGGAGAAAGTTGTTACCGCGATGCGGTAGCGTAATTAACTGCAGGGGCTTGCGCCTGCAGGGAAGAGCGTCCCCACAATCAAAAACCCCTCTAACGAGGAGGAATCTGACGAAGTCTGCTACATCGGCCGCATCCGTTTAAACCTTCGATACATGGTGCCATAAATCAACTTGGCATCTTCGAAGAGGTAGACAGATAGCACCAATTAGCATCTGTCCCGAATCTCAGGCGAAACAGTCCGTCTCTTCCGTCTTTCGGAGGGGAACAGATTCTGGCACGCCCGGTGGGACCTTTTCCTCTTTCCACTCCACACTTCGTGTGTCGTGTTCGCAAACCAATCGCGGTTTGCTAATGGTTGCCCATGGGTTTCGAGGTACTAAGATTTGGCGTTTTGCTTGGTGCAGAAAGCAAAGGATCAATGGCGTCCACCTGCTCAAAGTGTTCCACATGCAACTGCAACCCGCGTCCTGCCTCAACTGGGGGCATAGCCTACGGGCCCCAATCTGCTTCCCTGTTCACGATGCCCGTGGAACAGGTCACTCAAGCCACCACAGGGTTATTTTTCGGGACCATGCTCCTGCCAACGAGCTTCACCGTTCCTGTGCCAACGCCGAAAGTTCCCAAGAAGTCGGTCTTCGATCGGCTTACACCTACTGCGGCCCCTCTCAACGGGTTGTCCAACACCGGCGTCTCGGTCTTCTCTAGATTGGGCCAAAGTTCAGGTGGATCCATGATGAAGCCTGCACCTCCAGAGAAGGTTATTCCGAAGAGAGTAACCAACCCTGCTCCTGAAGTCGTCAAGGCGGCTTCTCCTGCCAAGGGGTCGGTCTTTACAAGACTGACTGTCCCAAATCCCGCTCCCGCTCCTGCTACTCAAAGGATATCAGTCTTCAAGAGGCTGGCACCAGCGGCGCTTCATCTGAACAGGGGGCAAGACAAAGCCATCCCCATCGCCGAACCAACACCGTCTGCTCGACACGCTCGACGTCGCCACTGGAGTCGAGTAAGGAAGGCTGGAGGCAACTCTCCCTCTGGGCTAACTCCACCAGCCCCAACGGTAGAGGTCAATGCTGCTGTTCCAACTGGGAACAACTTTGAATTGCTGAACAAGGTACACAGGAACTCTCCGACTGCCACGTTGAAAAGATCTCCTCCACCTGCGGAGAGTGTTACAGAAGCAAAGCCGAAGCAGCCTCCTCAACGGCTGTCCTCCAAGATTTACAAGGTCTGGCGATGGGTTCAGGACTCGGTAATCATTCAAGATCACTCTCACCGGCAAAAGAAGGTGAAAGTTCAGGAAGGAAAGAACCGTCCTGTCAAACCACAAAGGACGACAACCACTTGGGTGCCTGCTGCAACGGCTCCCTCCACGTCGACTACTCAAAATAGAAGGAGGTCGGAGAAGATCCCTGTGTCTTTGGCAAAACGCAAAGACACTGAAGCTAAATGCCCCAAGTTTGGAGGCATGGTGGTGCATACTGTTTATATGGCATCCGGGAAAGAGGACAGCCGCGCTACGACGGGTCACCGACCGCTCACCCGATCCGTGACAAAAGCCCAGGAGCAACAACAGAAGCTTCAGGAAATGATGACTGCAATGGCCGCACTCACCGGGCCAAAAGAAAGCCCGGAGGCATCATCAGAGCAGCGTCACGAACAAGAAATTGATGCTGACTTCTTACGCAGAGTCCTCGAAAAGAAGGACAGAGAAGCCGCAGAGCAAGCGGCTAACATAAAACAAATGGCGCTCCTCTTCCAAGATATGGTAGGGATGATGCAACAACCGGACCTTCCAGTTGAAGATACTCCTGCTGAAGATCCTCCGATCGTCCTTGAAGATGACAGAGGAGAAACGTCGAATCCTCCACCGGCTCTGTCAACAGCCAAGGAGGAGACAATTTCCAAAGCTGCCCTAGATGAATATATAGCCCAGCAGATAAGGGTTCACCAGGCAACTGAGGCGGCCGGTCAAGTTGTCAAAACAGGGCGACCATATCCAGGCTGGTATGACCAGATAAAGTACCCGCCGGGATATACCATCCCTAAGTTTCATGTATATAAAGGGACAGGAAATCCGCACCAGCATGTCGCTCAGTTCAGGGCTCTATGTGGTAATACTGGAGGCGATGACAAACTGTTGCTTCGCCAATTCGTCGGCAGCTTAGCAGAAACGGCCTTTGAATGGTATTCGGAGCTACCTAACGACTCTGTCAAAACATTTGCGGAGATGGAGCTATTGTTTACACAAAGATTTGCCAGTGCCAGCGAGCGCATCCCGATAATAGCACTGATCAACGCCAGGGTAAGGCCAGGCGAAACGTGGGTCCAATACGCAGTACGGTGGCGAAACTTATGGTCGAAGTGCGAATAGCGGATCGAAGAAGCACCAGCGGTGGGCATGTTCGTGGGCACCTTAGATCCTCATGCAACTATTTCACAGTTCATGATGTTCTTTAAGCCGACCACCTTCCAGTCCTTGATTGACAAGCTGGCCCAAATGGACCAGATGGGCCATAGGCCTTCCTCTTCAAAGACAGAGCCTTGGAATGAAAAAGGCAAAGAGAAAGCAACTTTCGTTGCCAATACTCAACAACAGCCGAGCAACTTAAAACCGGTTACTCGCCAAGGCAACGTGCGTCCACGTCCATCCCTCGAGGAGAGGCTGGGACGTCCTTACTCATTTCCTCAGAATAAAACAAGGAAACTGTTTGAGCTGGCAGTGCGCAACAAATTCGTCAATCTGCCGAGTCCGAAACGTCCGCTACAGCCAGACGATGTCAACGATCCTAATTACTGCCCCTACCATCGAGCAGTAAGTCATCCGATCGAAGATTGCTTCGTCTTCAAAAACTGGGTTGAAGACCAATACCAACAAGGCAAACTCGCGCTGTCCGAAAACTGGAAGGTGAGCCTGCCACAACCACATGCTCCGAGAATGATGGATATGCCGGGGGCATCGTGCTCATTCATAGGGAAAGCCCTATAGACCGAAAAGTCAGTAAACTAGAGATTCGCCTCAAATACGGCGACGGTGGACCACTATGTCCTAAAACTGGCGTCGGACCGAAACGTCCCTAAACTAACGACGGACCGCAATGTCCTAAAACTTGCAAATGACCGAAACGTCGTTAAACTACCATCAACCCAAGGCATCCTCAGGCTGGCGTGGTGGTAAAAAAAACGGTATGTCCATAAGCAAAATGGGCACAGATGAAAACTCGAAAGGGCTCTGTGAGTAAAAACAGCAGGGCTACCGGCGAGTCTTGTGAAAACCCGAAAGGGCGCAACCTCGTTAGAATAAAAAAAAGAATAAAGAATAAAAAAAAAGAAAACGGTATGTCCATAAGCAAAATGGGCACGGATGAAAACCCGAAAGGGCTCCATGAGTAAAGACAGCAGGGCTACCGGCGAGTGTTTGTGAATACCCGAAAGGGCGCAGGCTCGTTGAAAGACACTTACAGGGTCCTTTCGACCTTGTAAGGAGAAACCACCCGCATGAGATCCTTACGACTCACAAGGGAGCAACACACTTAGGGATCCCCACGATTCCTAAGGAGAAATTACACTTGCGAGATCCTCACGACTCGTAAGGAGAATTCTCTTATGGGACCCTCACGGCTCATAAGATTTGAAAGTCTTAAGCTACAGAGACCTGAACCTGTTCTTAAGCACCCCCATAACTTCCAATACTGCCCTACAAGCGGTTCAGTATTGACCCTTGTATACAATCCACGGGTGCGAATAAACATTTCCCTAACAAAGTCCCATCCGTGACTAGGGATATGTTTACACGGTGAACAGCCCTTGTAAGTCATCTCGACTTATAAGGAGAAAGCACTCTTGTAAGATCCTTACGACTTATAAGAGACCATGCACTTAGGAATCCTCACGACTCCTAAGAAGAAAACGCACCTACGAGATCCTCACGACTTGTAGGGAGAAATACCTTCATGAGACCCTTACGGCTCATGAAGTCAAAAGCCTTAGTCGACGGGATCCTAACCCTGTTTGCTAAGCCACCTTTGTTCGACATCGACAGTGGCAAATGATGATTCGCTCCTGGCAATGTCTCAGCGGTAGCGATGCTGATGCCTAAAACAGTATCAAATTCCAAGTTCTTTTACGGCAAATGATGATTCGCTCCTGGCAATATTCCAGTCGCAGCGATGCTGATGCCAAGATTGGTATCAGATCCCAAATCCCCTACTCGTGAGAAAAAAAAATCAGTGAGCCAAAAAAAATGCATATGAAATAGCCGAAATGATGGGGCAACTTGCAACAAAATCAGCAAGTAAAAATGTATGTATACAAAAACAGCCGAAATGATTGGGCAACTCGCAATAAAAAGCAGCGAGTAAAAAGAAAAATAGCCGAAATGATCGGGCACCGCGAAAAATAGCCGAAATGATTGGGCAATTGCGACCTTCACGATATAAAAGCTGAAATGATAGAGCATCGTGGAAAGAATAAAAAATGATGAAAGAATGAAACTTTTTGCCCTACAGGTGAGATCACATCGATCCCTGTATACAATCTAGGGGCACAAACAAAGAGGGAACCATACCTTCCCAACAGGCTCCATCAGAAAGCGAAGCCAAATCTCGACGGATCATAGACAACCTATAGACAACCTCGACAGTTGTCGCAATATTGCAAACTCAATGTCAACAAATGAAGCAAAAGAAGATCCCTAGCTTCAGGGTCTCGACGTCAACATCGACGACTTAGAGATCAACACCGGCGTTCTTCATCCCTCCAACCTGATGCAGACGTGACGTCAACAACCGACCTCAGAGTCGCAACGAAACGGAGCCATGGCAAAGGCCCTAATTCCAAATCTCAATGGCCACATCTGCAGCCTGGAGACCAACAACGGTGTGCCTCCTCATTCCAGTAGGACACAGATGTTACACCACAAAGCGGAGTGACGGCAAAATCCCAGCTCCACCTCAGCATTCGTCTCGATACAGCAGACGAGAATCAACAACGGCGTTCTTTCGCAGTCCAGCAAGATGCAGATGCAACGTCAACCAAAGACCTCACGGTCAAAGCAAACGGAGCTACGGCAAAGCCCGTACTCCAAATCTCGATGGTTCACAGACAACTTAGAGACTACCTCGACATTCGTCTCGATACAGCAGACAAGATGTCACTATAGCGTCCTTCCTCTAACCGGATTCAGACGCGACAAAACAATCGAAGCAAAGGCCAAATTCCTAGCTTCAGGGTCTTGAAGGCAACTTATATAAAACCTGAAAGACTATCGGAGATCATCCCACACCAGCACGGAGTGGTCACCACCTCGACGTTCGTCTCGATACAGTAGACGCGATGTCACCACATCGTCCTTCCTCCAACAGGATTTGGACACACCAAAGCAAACGAAGCGAAGGCCAAATTCCTAGCTTCAAGGTCTTAACGGCAAGTCATATAAAGCCTGAAAGACAATCGGAGATCATCCCACATGGAGTGGTCATCACCTCGACGTTCATCTCGATACAGCAGATGAGATGTCACCACAGCTTTCTTCTTCCAGCAGGATTCAAATGCGACAATCAAACAACGGAGCCACGACAAAATCCCTAGTTCCAAACCTCGACGGTTCACCAGCGACCTAGAGACAACCGCGGCATTCGTCTCAATACAGCAGACGCAATGTTAGCAAACGAAGCGAAGGCCAAATTCCTAGATTCAGGGTCTTGATGGCAACTCATATAAAGCCTGAAAGACCACCGGAGATATCCCACATGGAGTGGTCACCGCCTCGACGTTCGTCTCGATACAGCAGACGCAATGACAGCAAACGAAGCGAAGGCCAAATTCCTAGCTTCAGGGTCTTGACGGTAACTCATATAAAACCTGAAAGACAATCGGAGATCATCCCACACCAGCGCGGAGTGGTCACCACCTCGACGTTCGTCTCGATACAGCAGACGAGATGTTACCACAGCGTCCTTCCTCCAACAGGAGCCGGACACGCCAAAGCAAACGAAGCGAAGGCCAAATTCCTAGCTTCAGGGTCTTAAAGGCAAGTCATATAAAGCCTGAAAGACGATCGGAGATCATCTCGAACCAGTGCGGAGTGGTCACCACCTCGACGTTTGTCTCGATACAGCAGACGCAACATCACCAAAAGGAGCCACGACAAAATCCCTAGTTCCAAATCTCGATGGTTCACCAGCAACCTAGAGACAACCACGACATTCGTCTCGATACAGAGGACGCGATGCCAGCAAACGAAGCAAAGGCCAAATTCCTAGCTTTAGGGTCTTAAAGGCTAGTCATATAAAGCCTGAAAGACGATCGGAGATCATCTTGAACCAGTGCGGAGTGGTCACCACCTCGACATTCGCCTCGATACAGCAGACGCAACATCACCAAAAGGAGCCACGGCAAAATCCCTAGTTCCAAACCTCGATAGTTCACCAGCAACCTAGATACAACCACGACATTCGTCTCGATACAGAGGATGCAATGCCAGCAAACGAAGCAAAGGCCAAATTCCTAGCTTCAGGGTCTTAACGGCAAGTCATATAAAGCCTGAAAGACTATCGGAGATCATCCCACACCAGCGCGGAGTGGTTATGACTCATCGGGGCTCTCTAAAACAAGCCTAACCTCAAGTAAAAAGCGGCATGGCAAAATTCCTAACTCTTGCTCTTCCGACGGTCAAACTTCCTAGGAGGATTGCTTGAAGACGTCTTGTCCAGACCCCGAAGGGATCGGAGACACGACAATCGCAAGGCCACTCGAACAGCAAAACTGCTTATCGAGGAATACATCAGCCGATGCGGCGGTACGACGGACAAAACCCTAAGTACCACAGACCCTAACGGACCTCTGTCGTAAAGAGCAGAGGTTAACTGTGACGTTAGGATATTCTTGCGAGAAATGCTTAATTCGTCTCGACTCATGAGGAAATTAGTGTTTTTGCGAGAAATGCTCGATTCGTCTCGACTCGTAAGGAAAAGCCTTAGGCAGCGGGGATTAAAAAACTTGTTTCCTAAGCACTGGGACCCTGCAAGTCGATCCAAAATGGTCTCTTGCATACTATCCACGGGTCACACTCTCCAAAGTCGAATTTCGACAAAGAGGGAAACAACCGCTTACGGGTCCTCTCGACTCGTTTGAGGGAAAATTCTCTTATAAGATCCTTATGACTTATAAGAGAAAACACACTTAGGGGTCTTCACGACCCCTAAGAAGAAAATACACCTACGAGATCTTCTCGATCCGTAGGGAGAAAAGCCTTTGTGAGACCCTCATGGCTCATAAAGTTGAAAAGTCTTAGGCTATAAGGACCCTAAACTTGTCTCCTAAGCCCTCAATTCCATGGCTACTCATAACTTTGCACTACTTCACCCACGTATATACTTACGTGGGCAAAGTAGTGGGGGACATTTGTTCCCGCCAAAAATTTCTGTGCAAAAGAGCCCAAGGTATCAAATGACAGTGATACGCTTAAGAAAATGCGAACCAGTATCTTTCGGGCTGTTTTTTGACAAACTTCCGAATGAGAAACAGCTAAATTCTGATGATATTGGAAGCATCTCGAAAAACCCTTCGATTTGATATATTATGGGCTTCATAATTCATCCGGGACTAAAAGTTATGAGCAAATATGCTATGCATTGTTCCCTGATTAAAAATCAGGAATTATCTCAATGAGGTATCACGTGCTCACACGTGATCAATGGTCACGTGTTGACACGTGATAGTTAAAACAGAAATAAAAACAAACGGCTGAAGAAGGACCCAATTGGGGGCCACGTGCTCACACGTGGCCAATGGTCACGTGTTGACACATGATAGTTAAAACAGAAATAAAAACAAACGGCTGAAAGAAATACCTCAACGAGATATCACGTGCTCACACGTGACCAATGGTCACGTGCTGACACGTGATGGTTAAAACAACAACATAAACAAGTGGCCGTTAAAGAACTCAATTGGGGGTCACGTGTCAGCACGTGACTGGCTTCGAAAGCCTTACAGTTTAATAGAATTAAATTCTAAAAGCTTCTAAATCTTTCCAAATGGAAAAGGATTATGGGGACCGTTGGATTAAAAATCCAAGGGTGATTAAATATCACCAATTTATGGAAAAATCCTAGACAAGGAAAGATTTACCCTAAATCTAGCCGAAAATAACAAACAGAATATCTTTGGATTTAAAATCCAACGGTGAATAAAATTCATTGTGTGATCTAAAGGATCATATTAATTATGAAATCTTTCAATGAAAGATTCACAAAACAAATTGATTCTTTTCTTTCTCCTATAAATAGGAGCCAAGAAAAGAAGAGAAAGGGGACCTTTTTGGAGAGAGAAAAACTTTGGAGAGAATTCTGGGATCTTGAAATTGCAGAGAGAAAAGAAAGGAGAATTTAATTCTCAACAAAGAAAACCCTAGGTGAGAAAAGGGAAAAAGATCAACTTCAAAAGAGAATTTAATTCTCAAAATTTAAGAGTTTAACTCTTCTGCAAATAAAGAACTTAGTTCTTCTTCTGGTTGAAGATCTGTACAGAGCACATCTCCCCATAGGATGAGAATTTAATTCTCATCGGGTTGAGATCCTGCCATGCAGATCCAAAACTTAGAGGGGGAACTGAGTTTATAGAATTTAATTCTCCCAAAACAGAACTAGGGTCTAACCCTAATTGAGAATTTAATTCTCTCAAATCCACAGGAATTTAATTTCTCTTAAAAAAATGGAACTAGGGTTTAACCCTAATCAAGAATTAAATTCTTTTACATATATGGAAATTTAATTCCTCTAAAAAGAAATCGGGGTTTAACCCTACTTAAGAATTTAATTCTTGCACATTAGGAATTTAATTCCTCCAAAGTCATAATTAGGGATTAACCCTACAAAGAATTTAATTCTTAAAAATAACAGAGAACTCAAAAGATCTCCATGCATGCAAAAGACTAAGGTCACGTGTCCCCACGTGACCCCTGAAGAGATCCCCAGAAATAAGAAGGAATTAACTTTGAGGCAATGCCTCACGTGCTCCCACGTGACTCCCAAAACGCAGAAAGAAAAAGCAAAGGAAATGAAGGCTTTGGGCGCTCTCACGTGTTAACACGTGACCCCTTGGCAAACGCTTTAACAGTCAGCGCATAAATCCCTATCACGTGTCAACACGTGATGCTCAAAAGATGAAAAAGTGTTTAACACTTAATTGCAGAACGAAGAAAAGGGATCTGGTCCCACCTTTGGGCGCTCTCACGTGTCCACACGTGACCCCTCTTTCTTTAGTGTTTAACACTAATTTGGGGATTATATTTCCAGTGTTTAACACTAAATTGAAGATTATATTTCCAGTGTTTAACACTGATTGTTTCTAGTGTTTAACACTAAATTGAAGATTATATCTCCAGTGTTTAACACTGATTGTCTTTTAGTGTTTAACACTAATTTGAGAGTTCTACCTCCAGTGTTTAACACTACTTTTAACCAAATTGACTAATTTTCCAGAGGCAAAAGTCCCTCCTCCAAATGAATCACAAAATTGAGGAAATCAAAGACAAAATGTTGTCAGAGCCCCCAAACCTCTGTTTAGCACTGCTGAATGATGAGGGGTTGAACCCAGACAAATGTCTAATAGCCCAAATGGCTAATATTTCAAACATAATTGGACTTAGCCCAAACTGGCCATAAGTCCTCAAATCATCTTGAACTGAGCACATCTGCTCTTTCAACCAACTCATTGGTTCAAGGGTACATCTCTAAACTCCTCTGATATTTGTCGTTGTAATCCTTCAACGTCTTCAGAGAGGTGATGGGTCCCGACAGCCATACATTTTATGGACCACTATGTCCTTAAACTGGTATTGGACCACTATGTCCCTAAACTGGAACATGGACCCCCATGTCCCTAAACTGGCAATGGACCACTATGTCCCTAAACTGGAATAATAGAGCCCTAAATGCTCTTTTGTCGGATCTAAACGATCCCGTTTAAGTTGATCCTAGCCCCAAATATGGCTAACGTATTCTTAAACCTTCAAATAGACTTTAGTCCCAAATTGGACTATGGATCAGCCAATCAACCTTGGTTCAAGGGTACATCTCTGAACTCCTCTGACATCCGTCGTTGTAATCCTTCAACGTCGTCAGAGAGGTGACGGGTCCCGACCGCCATACATGCAATGGACCACCATGTCCTTAAACTGGTATTGGACCACCATGTCCCTAAACTGGTAATGGACCACTATGTCCCTAAACTAGAACAATAGAGCCCAAATGCTCTTTTGTCGGATCCAAACGATCCTGTTAAGCTGATCTTAGTCTCAAATTAAACTAACGTATCCTTAACAAACGTTTAAGTTGATCTTAGCCTCAAATAAGGCTAACGTGTCCTTAAACCAATATTCGTCCCCAAAATGGGAATGTTGGACCCACTATGTCCCTAAACTGGCAACGGACCACTATGTCCCTAAACTGGAACAATAGAGCCTAAATACTCTTTTGTCGGATCTAAACGATCCCGTTAAGTCGATCTTAGTTTCAAATTAGACTAACGTATCCTTAACAAATGTTTAAGTTGATCTTAGCCTCAAATAGGGCTAACGTATCTTTAAACGCTCAAACAGACTTTAGTCCCAAATTGGACTACAGGTCTCCCAACCAACTCTGGTTCAAGGGTACATCTCTGAACTCCTCCGATATCTGTCGTTGTAATCCTTCAACGTCGTCAGAGAGGTGACGGGTCCCGGCGGCCATACATTCAATGGACCACTATGTCCCTAAACTAGAACAATAGAGCCCCCAAATGCTCTTTTGTCGGATCTAAACGATCCTGTTAAGCTGATCTTAGTCTCAAATTAGACTAACGTATCCTTAACAAACGTTTAAGTTGATCTTAGCCTCAAATATGGCTAACGTATCCTTAAACCAAAACCCCAAACCCAAATCTAAGAAAATACGGATTTGGACTAATCCACACCCTACGGGCGACAACATAACTTAGTCTCCGTATACAATCCACGGGCAACCACAAACAAAACAAACACCCACGACACGAAGTGACCATCTGGAGAAGGAGAAAGTTGTTACCGCGATGCGGTAGCGTAATTAACTGCAGGGGCTTGCGCCTGCAGGGAAGAGCATCCCCACAATCAAAAACCCCTCAAACGAGGGGGAATCTGACGAAGTCTGCTACATCGGCCGCATCCGTTTAAACCTTCGATACATGGTGTCATAAATCAACTTGGAATCTTCGGAGAGGTGGACGGATAGCACCAATGTCACGACCCGAAAGTACGGAACATGACCGGCACTTAAACTACGAACGTCTCGAGGCGTACTTAATCTAAGTAAACCGAAAACCCAGAAATCCAAACCAAGAAAAGTAGTAGTGTGCAGGAAAAACCAACTTAAAGCAAGTAATTTCAATAGCATAAGCCGAATTATGCGGTTTTTAAAACATCAAAAATTTACTGAAAATTTCGGCAGAGTCTCCTTTGTAAATACTGGCCCCCAAACGGGATACAACATGAATAGTATACGAAATCAAGAAAAAGGCATCCCCAAGCGGGAGCTAGCTCTTCGTCAATCGACGGTCACAACCACACAAGCAATATAATATACAACGCCAACGGCGAGGATCAAAACTCAAAAGGAAACTCAAAACCACCAGAAATATAACGAGCGACTCTAAGGTCGAAAGAATAAACAACACTGGTCTCTATCTCAATAAATACATGTTTGGTTGATGGAATTTACTAGATACAACGGAATAATATTATCCAAGGTAATATGATGGGTACGATACAAGAAAAAAACCCACCTACTAGCAAGTCACCCGAATGAAACTGAGCCCGCAAACCCGTAAAGAAACATGTACGGCAAAACCTGCAAGAAACTGGGGCACAACGGGGGTGAATTGCCAACTCGTGAATAGAAAAACATCTATGAATAAAAATCGCATGTATGACGTAATCCTAGGTCGTACGATCATAATATATCCTCAAATATATAACCAGCAGCCTATAACAAGGCTAGGGTAAATATCTAACCCGAGGGTAATCTCATGTGCCTGTGTCAGTGCCTCAGGTAGCAATATATCATAAGAATGAAGTATGAATGCACGGAACAGAATGCATGTACTGACGAAAAGTTCTTTCATAAATCAGTGAGATTTCTGTATTTTTAAAGTGAGGTACCATAAATGAAATCAGCATAAAACAGTGCCCAGCATCGACACAAAAAAGTGTCCAAATATCTCGATATCTCTGTATCACAATCTATGTACCTCAATATCTCAAAATCAATATCTAGGGTGCCGTCAATCCAGACCGGCCCCTACCATCCATCTCAAGACCACGACGGTATCCTCCGGATATCCGACGCGTCGGTAATATCACCGGTCGGTAGTGCTCCCCTGCCAGGCTCAACGTCAACAACACATTCCTCTTGCCCCGGGGTACCGCACCGGGCCCACCATGTACCCGAAACGGTTCATCCATCTCCTCGAATCGGGTCTCGAAATCCATCAGCAAACTCATGGTGGACGACTCATACATCATAGGAAAACCGCATTTTTTTATTAAAAAAGAAAGAAAGCAGTTTATATATGTTTTGCGGTTTTCCTCCAAATCCATAAAATATCATGGGAATCGGAATCATCAATAGGATGTAAGACCATGAATATAAGCATGAGAATCCATGAATACGGCATAACAATGAATAATAGTATGCATGAAGCGACAAGTAATAACTACAATATCTAAGCTGGCATATAAGGTATGTACACTAATATTATGTCAAACTACTGGCTATCAAGCTAAGTTAAGCAACAATATTTTCTAAGGTGTACGTGACATGGAAATTACCGATGAAGATGTGTGTGAGCCGGCAAGTAAGTGTATGTGGTACATACGCATCATCGGTAATGGTGCTGGTGTCCTAACAGCATAATGTCAACAATGCAATATGAAATAACAATGTAAATATGCGATGCGGAGCGAGCAACCAAAATGAGCGGGAGCTAAAAACTAGACGCAACTATAACTAATCTGCATTAATCTAATATAAGTCCTACAAATGGTGCCATTTGAAATAACACGAACCGCGGGGTTTTGAAAATAGGGCTACTGTGGTTTTTAAGAAAGGATACGTCTTTTGAAATATCCGTAGATCCCTTGACCTGTCTTTTAAAATACCCACGATCCGCTAGTTTGAAATAGGTGGGAGTCTAATCTAATCTAACAACTACACTAAACTATACGGCTGAACTAACAAGCTAAGCTACAGGTAAGGAAACCGCCTAACATCTGAGTCGATACATATACATACCTGTATATATATTAGTCGGTGATCCCGCCTCAATAATATCATATCCGATATCATATCTATAATCAGACATCACACGTCAAGAGTGCGGATCAATCATCAAAATATAGCTCGTACGTAAATCCGTCGTACGGCATCCCAAATCTGGGTACGGGTCAATATCACATTCATCATACTATTCATCTGATATCCTCTTTATCAAATATCATGATCGGGGTACTGATCTACGTCTAGTACAATATTGATACCATCTATGTATGCATGCATGTATAAGAATCACTACGTCAAAAGACCCGCTAAAACATCATGTCGTATCTCAATACGAACCAACACACATCACGGATCTTCTGGCCTCAAGTCCAATATCATCGACTCATCTCAAATCCCAATTACTATCCTCAAATCCAGTATATAAACACATAGTCCCATACCCATGTGTAAATATACACATCAATATATAATCCCATGTACGCACATATGAAAGAAGAATGTATGCAAATATGGGTGTGTGTGTAGTGCAACACTACCCTAGTGTTCGCAACACTAAAGTAATCCAACACACCAATATCCATCCTAAGCATCGTTATTAATCCCAAATAACATATAAAGATTGTTGGTGTGTATACGCATCCGTATACACCACCACGGACTGCGGGGGTGCTATACGCCATCCACCCGACTTCTTCCCGTAGATATAAATCTACTCACATGGTCCTCGCTTGCCGGTGCCGATGCCGCCACGCGCTTGCTTGTCGTCTCGAAGTCCACATGGGGTACCTACATATCATAACGCACCGTATCGCATTAAAACTAAATTCGAAATCGAAACGGCATACGAAAATCAAATCGGCACGCGTATCACGCATAGGTCCAAACCTATCGCCTACGCATGCAAGAATAGTCAAACCAACCCTCGATGTCGATGTACAAACGTCAAACTATCGAGAAAAATCCGATCACACTCATTTGCACATTCACGAACACTAATTTTAATATAAACTAGGTTAAAACTCACAAAAACCCCAATTTCACTTAAAAAGTCATTTTTCCGAAAATCTAGCAAGCACAATTCGCCGTTTTTGTACAAAACATGACGTTTAAATGAATGTAGCGGCCAATATACTTATTAAATATCTTAAATAAGTCATAGAAACAATTTCCGGAATTTAATCTCATTAAATTCCAAAAACCCTAATATTCTAGTTTACAAAATACCCTTTCTAACAATTTCATAGCCAAAAATGCACAAACTACAATTTAGATTGGATTTGCATGATCTAAAGCATTAAACCACACTTAATAAAGTTAATGAAGTCATGAAAAACCTAAACACATTTTTAATCCCAAGTATTTAACCAATTTCAAAAACCTAGTAAGCAAATTAGCAAATTAACACAATTTTTAAACTAACCATTAGCACAAGCTACTAATCTTGTATTAACATGACAAAAAGCCTAAATATAACACACAACCATACACCAATTTTATAAAACCCTAACTTGCATTCAAATTCCTAACTTGAATTCCAAAACTTGCAACTTAAGCCTAATTAACACTTAAGTAGTTTAGCTTTAAGAAATTTGTAACAAATTAAGTAAAAATGTTTTAGAATTATACCCAAAAACATTTGAAGATCCACAAGCATCCATGGCCCTCCAAAATGCTCTCTTTTCACAAAGATCCATGCTATACGGGCTAAGCTAAAATGGGTAGGAGTCGGATTTGGGTTTTGGGATTTTTTTTGATGGATTTGAGGCAATTTTTGATGAAGTTTGAAGAGAAAAGAGAAGGGAAATGGGGTGGGGCTGCTGCTGCTGTAGGAGGAGGGGGGGTTGGCTGGAATGGGAGTGGGAGAGGAGAGAGAGGGAGGTAGAGAAAATGGGGGGAGAAGTCAAAGTCAATTCAAGGTCAAAGGTCCACCTCATTTCTCCATTTTCTTTTCTTTTCTTTCATTTCGTTTCCTTTGAAATTCAAGTGGGGAAAAAGATGGTGGCTACTGAATTCAGCCAAGGGGAGAAGTAAATGGGGGTGTGTGGGTGTGGGTACGGGTGTGGGGTGATGAAAAATGATAAATACAATACCCCAAACATCCATTTACGCTAAAAAAAAGCATTTTTTCCTCAATAATTTCTAAACCGTTTTGGCAAATGATTTCGTTCCAAAAACCGCATGATAAAATTTTATTTAATGTTTTATGATGCACAAAATTTGTTTCAACTCATTCCAATTTGTAATTTTCCCTAATTAAATGTATTAGTGACGGCTTAAAACAATAATAAAATAATATTTTTTTCAGAAAATTTGAAATTTCACCAGCGGCTCAATAAACACCAAATAATAGCAATTACATAGCTAGAATATGTATATTTAATTTTTATAATAAGATATTTGTATTTTGGTTTTTTACAGAAAACCCCCTTATTTTACCGATTTTTTCGAAATTTCACCGAAACGATTTTCAAAACGTTACAATCTTCCCCCCTTAAAGAAATTCGGTCCCCGAATTTAAATTCAAACTCCCCCAAATACTAAAACATCTAAGAACACCATCAAGTTGTCGGGGCTCCGAAATTGTAAATACATAAAACAAATCGTAGCGTGGCGCATGTGCTTGAAAAATGAGCATATAACTCAAATCAAAACTCCGTCAAGCATCCCGCAATCATCGGAGTCATGGAGAAGACATCAAAGCCAAATCCAAATCAAAACCAATATGACATAACTCGAAACTATACATGTAATTATCGAATCTATATCTGTAAGTATCTGAAGGAAATGCATGCCAAATCTCTTTAAGTCGCTGTGCAACGCGTATAACACTGCACAGTGGCGGACGTCTATCATAAGAAAATAACTATATACATATATACCTTTGTTTGAAATGTACGTTCCGCCGTTTTGGAAACAATTTAGAAGGGTCTCCTTGTTTTAAACATTTCATGTCATATCAGACACGTAGGTAAATACTGAGGCTATAGCTCGCTTTTTGGAAATCCCTTCAATAACTACCAATGCATGCAAAAATATATTCAGGTACTGTCCTCTGACTAGTCCTGCTCAGTACGAAAACACATAGCAATATCATGAAAACGTACTGCTCTATACGAAATCAATCCCAAAATATGCACATGAATGCTACGTGTGTCTGGTGCGCACGAAAATCAAAATCCATGAATGTGCCATACATGCGCACAGAAACAACATCTAAGTGCATCGGGTGTGCACGAAACATCTGTCATAGGCAACATGTGTGCCTGACAGCAAAATCAGGTGCATATGACATGCACGAAAAATTCTCAATTTAGTGCCTCTGGTGTGCACCAAAATCACCCTTCAAAACATGCGCCCAACATGCGCGAAAATCCAAATCAGGTGCATCCATCGTGCACGAAATCATGAAATCCAATATCAAGCGCCGAACGTGCGCAAAATCAATCAGGTGCACAAAATAAATATCGAGTATCACAATCGAAATCGAAGTCCAGTGCATCTAAGTGCACAAAAGGCGTATCACTGCACTGCAAGCATATAATAACTATACAGAGTGCAGGAACCAATTTGTGTGCGTGCATACGCACAAAATCAACTCAAATGTCTAAAACCGTAAAATCACAACCATGTGAAACCAAAGCACGAAAACGATATCAAGTGCAACACTGTGCAAAGATCGTAAATTCTCAATCATCAAAATCAAATCATACGAATAAATCACCCAAAACATCGTGATCAATAATGGCGGAACAGTACCGCTCAAGCGCATCCTCTAAGAATCTCGGCCAACTGTCACGGTCACTAGTGGGACGTCTCGTCGATGATCATGAACTCTGTCCTGCTGATGTGCGTAACCATGACCACTCCTGGGTCAAGGTCTTCACTGTGAATTACCAATCTCTCGGTCCATCATCGCGACCACTCGTAAGACAGCATATCACTGGCGTCGGCCTCTGGTTCTCTGAATGTACGTGACACCTCTGATCCTGGTGCAAGTATCATGGCAGCAGTGTCCTGGAAGGAATCCTGCTCACGGTCTCTTCCATGTCTCGTCTCTGCCAACTGTCCGGAAGTCATCGTCCTTTACTATATCTGCGTCTTGATCTGAAACGACTGCATTCTCATCACGACTCTTCTGGAAGGTATATCCAAGTACCATGCCTCGGCATGCGCATCGCATCTCTGTTGTCGGTGGAGTGGAACGTCATCTCATCTAGATCTGGTACGAACCTCCTACTTCACTTTTCTCTAATGTCGTCTGCTTTGGACTCGTCTCGTCGTGGCTGCATGGATTGGGCTCCAACGACTATCCTCGTATCTGGAGTCTCCCAAGAAATGCATCTCACCACCTAACATCCGAATTAAGTCGAACCATCCAATCAATTGTCAAAACCTCATAATCCCCCAAGGGCTCAACATCTTGGGCACAGTTTAATAGTATCGAGTACATACCACAGCATCGGTAGTCCAGCCGTAGAAGGGCAAACCCAAGCCTCACTAATGGCGCTGCAGAACTGCCGCAAACCCTAAGGTTCAAAGGCTTTCATACGGTCATTAAGTCGAGTTAGGGTTTCATTCTTCTAGAGGGACCATAGAATTGCCTGCATGTCTTTCCGAATACTTTAAACTTGGAATAGTAGGTTTCTGACATTCGATCGTCTCTGTCGACTCCCAATGTCTCCGCGTGAAGTCGTCTCTAGCTGGAATCAATCTATCTGATGACCTCGCATCGGGGTAGCGAACGAACCACCTGTCCTAGTCATTCATCATCGGGTGACTAGCGACCTTCTATCATCTCTTAATACAACTCGTACTGTAATAGCTCCAACATCTGGGGCGATATCTCGTCGTTCGCAGCAATAACTAGCTCACTCGTCTGCACGTTGAACAGTGCCTCAAACATCATGAGTAAGCAACACACCAACGGTCATCAAAATCTGGCTGGCCTCCATCATTGGCTCAATTCTCTAGTGTCGATCAGCACCTCCGAGTAACCTCATAAAGGCGATCCGCCAAACGCTCGTGGCGCGGAAACACAGTAAAAAGACACATCTCTGCAAACGTGTGTCGCCGGAATTTCGCCCTGGTCAGTCCTCGTTCGTGACGAGCTTGTGCTGACCGCAACTCTAGCCGTAACTCTCCCTGCCTATAACCGTAGCAGCAAAACCAAACTGGTACCGATGAGGCTAGATGAGGAAGGAATATAATACTGAACAAGGAAATGTACATCCTAAGGCTTCATAAGTGGAGTGGCGTGTCGTAAATATGCCGCGGAACATACCAACGATACGTCACTCTACTTTAGTCACCTATTCCATCAACCAAGGGTCATCCTACGCTCCGAAGGTTAAAACCTAACGCTCTGATACCAACTTTGTCACGACCCGAAAGTACGGAACATGACCGGCACTTAAACTACGAACGTCTCGAGGCGTACGTAATCTAAGTAAACCGAAAATCCAGAAATCCAAACCAAGAAAAGTAGTAGAGTGCAGGAAAAACCAACTTAAAGCAAGTAATTTCAATAGCATAAGCCGAATTATGCGGTTTTTAAAACATCAAAAATTTACTGAAAATTTCGGCAGAGTCTCCTTTGTAAATACTGGCCCCCAAACGGGATACAACATGAATAGTATACGAAATCAAGAAAAAGGCATCCCCAAGCGGGAGCTAGCTCTTCGTCAATCGACGGTCACAACCACACAAGCAATATAATATACAACGCCAACGGCGAGGATCAAAACTCAAAAGGAAACTCAAAACCACCAGAAATATAACGAGCGACTCTAAGGTCGAAAGAATAAACAACACAGGTCTCTATCTCAATAAATACATGTTTGGTTGATGGAATTTACTAGATACAACGGAATAATATTATACAAGGTAATATGATGGGTACGATACAAGAAAAAAAACCACCTACTAGCAAGTCACCCGAATGAAACTGAGCCCGCAAAGCCGTAAAGAAACATGTACGGCAAAACCTGCAAGAAACTGGGGCACAACGGGGGTGAGTTGCCAACTCGTGAATAGAAAAACATCTACGAATAAAAATCACATGTATGACGCAATCCTAGGTCGTACGATCATAATATATCCTCAAATATATAACCAGCAGCCTATAACAAGGCTAGGGTAAATATCTAACCCGAGGGTAATCTCATGTGCCTGTGTCAGTGCCTCAGGTAGCAATATATCATAAGAATGAGGTATGAATGCACGGAACAGAATGCATGTACTGACGAAAAGTTCTTTCATAAATCAGTGAGATTTCTGTATTTTTAAAGTGAGGTACCATAAATGAAATCAGCATAAAACAGTGCCCAGCATCGACACAAAACAAGTGTCCAAATATCTCGATATCTCTGTATCACAATCTATGTACCTCAATATCTCAAAATCAATATCTAGGGTGCCGTCAATCCAGACCGGCCCCTACCATCCATCTCAAGACCACGACGGTATCCTCCGGATATCCGACGCGTCGGTAATATCACCGGTCGGTAGTGCTCCCCTGCCAGGCTCAACGTCAACAACACATTCCTCTTGCCCCGGGGTACCGCACCGGGCCCACCATGTACCCGAAACGGTTCATCCATCTCCTCGAATCGGGTCTCGAAATCCATCAGCAAACTCATGGTGGACGACTCATACATCATAGGAAAACCGCATTTTTTTATTACAAAAGAAAGAAAGCAGTTTATATATGTTTTGCGGTTTTCCTCCAAATCCATAAAATATCATGGGAATCCGAATCATCAATAGCATGTAAGACCATGAATATAAGCATGAGAATCCATGAATACGGCATAACAATGAATAATAGTATGCATGAAGCGACAAGTAATAACTACAATATCTAAGCTGGCATATAAGGTATGTACACTAATATTATGTCAAACTACTGGCTATCAAGCTAAGTTAAGCAACAATATTTTCTAAGGTGTACGTGACATGGCAATTACCGATGAAGATGTGTGTGAGCCGGCAAGTAAGTGTATGTGGTACATACGCATCATCGGTAATGGTGCTGGTGTCCTAACAGCATAATGTCAACAATGCAATATGAAATAACAATGTAAATATGCGATGCGGAGCGAGCAACCAAAATGAGCGGGAGCTAAAAACTAGACGCAACTATAACTAATCTGCATTAATCTAATATAAGTCCTACAAATGGTGCCATTTGAAATAACACGAACCGCGGGGTTTTGAAAATAGGGCTACGGTGGTTTTTAAGAAAGGATACGTCTTTTGAAATATCCGTAGATCCCTTGACCTGTCTTTTAAAATACCCACGATCCGCTAGTTTGAAATAGGTGGGAGTCTAATCTAATCTAACAACTACACTAAACTATACGGCTGAACTAACAAGCTAAGCTACAGGTAAGGAAACCGCCTAACATCTGAGTCGATACATATACATACCTGTATATATATTAGTCGGTGATCCCGCCTCAATAATATCATATCCGATATCATATCTATAATCAGACATCACACGTCAAGAGTGCGGATCAATCATCAAAATATAGCTCGTACGTAAATCCGTCGTACGGCATCCCAAATCTGGGTACGGGTCAATATCACATTCATCATACTATTCATCTGATATCCTCTTTATCAAATATCATGATCGGGGTACTGATCTACGTCTAGTACAATATTGATACCATCTATGTATGCATGCATGTATAAGAATCACTACGTCAAAAGACCCGCTAAAACATCATGTCGTATCTCAATACGAACCAACACACATCACGGATCTTCTGGCCTCAAGCCCAATATCACCGACTCATCTCAAATCCCAATTACTATCCTCAAATCCAGTATATAAACACATAGTCCCATACCCATGTGTAAATATACACATCAATATATAATCCCATGTACGCACATATGAAAGAAGAATGTATGCAAATATGGGTGTATGTGTAGTGCAACACTACCCTAGGGTTCGCAACACTAAAGTAATCCAACACACCAATATCCATCCTAAGCATCGTTATTAATCCCAAATAACATATAAAGATTGTTGGTGTGTATACGCATCGGTATACACCACCACGGGCTGCGGGGGAGCTATACGCCATCCACCCGACTTCTCCCCGTAGATATAAATCTACTCACCTGTTCCTCGCTTGCCGGTGCCGACGCCGCCACGCGCTTGCTTGTCGTCTTGAAGTCCACATGGGGTACCTACATATCATAACGCACCGTATCGCATTAAAACTAAATTCGAAATCGAAACGGCATACGAAAATCAAATCGGCACGCGTATCACGCATAGGTCCAAACCTATCGCCTACGCATGCAAGAATAGTCAAACCAACCCTCGATGTCGATGTACAAACGTCAAACCAT
Source organism: Agapanthus africanus (assembly GCA_030015575.1). Taxonomy (NCBI): domain Eukaryota; kingdom Viridiplantae; phylum Streptophyta; class Magnoliopsida; order Asparagales; family Amaryllidaceae; genus Agapanthus; species Agapanthus africanus. Next base: position 355,480,978 of record CM057339.1, on the reverse strand, counting down.
CGAGAAAAATCCGATCACACTCATTTGCACATTCACGAACACTAATTTTAATATAAACTAGGTTAAAACTCACAAAAACCCCAATTTCACTTAAAAAGTCATTTTTCCGAAAATCTAGCAAGCACAATTCGCCGTTTTTGTACAAAACATGACGTTTAAATGAATGTAGCGGCCAATATACTTATTAAATATCTTAAATAAGTCATAGAAACAATTTCCGGAATTTAATCTCATTAAATTCCAAAAACCCTAATATTCTAGTTTACAAAATACCCTTTTTAACAATTTCATAGCCAAAAATGCACAAACTACAATTTAGGTTGGATTTGCATGATCTAAAGCATTAAACCACACTTAATAAAGTTAATGAAGTCATGAAAAACCTAAACATATTTTTAATCCCAAGTATTTAACCAATTTCAAAAACCTAGTAAGCAAATTAGCAAATTAACACAATTTTTAAACTAACCATTAGCACAAGCTACTAATCTTGTATTAACATGACAAAAAGCCTAAATATAACACACAACTATACACCAATTTTATAAAACCCTAACTTGCATTCAAATTCCTAACTTGAATTCCAAAACTTGCAACTTAAGCCTAATTAACACTTAAGTAGTTTAGCTTTAAGAAATTTGTAACAAATTAAGCAAAAATGTTTTAGAATTATACCCCAAAAACATTTGAAGATCCACAAGCATCCATGGCCCTCCAAAATGCTCTCTTTTCACAAAGATCCATGCTATACGGGCTAAGCTAAAATGGGTAGGAGTCGGATTTGGGTTTTGGGATTTTTTTTGATGGATTTGAGGCAATTTTTGATGAAGTTTGAAGAGAAAAGAGAAGGGAAATGGGGTGGGGCTGCTTCTGCTGTAGGAGGAGGGGGGGTTGGCTGGAATGGAAGTGGGAGAGGAGAGAGAGGGAGGTAGAGAAAGTGGGGGGAGAAGTCAAAGTCAATTCAAGGTCAAAGGTCCACCTCATTTCTCCATTTTCTTTTCTTTTCTTTCATTTCGTTTCCTTTGAAATTCAAGTGGGGAAAAAGATGGTGGCTACTGAATTCAGCCAAGGGGAGAAGTAAATGGGGGTGTGTGGGTGTGGGTACGGGTGTGGGGTGATGAAAAATGATAAATAAAATACCCCAAACATCCATTTACGCTAAAAAAAAGCATTTTTTCCTCAATAATTTCTAAACCGTTTTGGCAAATGATTTTGTTCCAAAAACCACATGATAAAATTTTATTTAATGTTTTATGATGCACAAAATTTGTTTCAACTCATTCCAATTTGTAATTTTCCCTAATTAAATGTATTAGTGACGGCTTAAAACAATAATAAAATAATATTTTTTTCAGAAAATTTGAAATTTCACCAGCGGCTCAATAAACACCAAATAATAGCAATTACATAGCTAGAATATGTATATTTAATTTCTATAATAAGATATTTGTATTTTGGTTTTTTACAGAAAACCCCCTTATTTTACCGATTTTTTCGAAATTTCACCAAAACGATTTTCAAAACGTTACAACCAATTAGCATCTGCCCCGAATCTCAGGAGAGACAGTTCGTCTCGCCCGTCTTTCGGAGGGGAACATGTGTTTCACAGGACCTTATAATTAAATCTTAAAATGTTTATTTGGGTGTAAATCATTAATTGCCCCATGTGTATCACCCCTAGAAAGTACTTGTAAATATCATCCCGTAGTCACTCAAAATGATGATACTCGATATTGGTGACACTCCAGATGCTGACATATTGCAGAAGACGTGTCCCGGAACCTACAAGAAAGGATCAAGAACCTCAGTTGGGATCACGCCTCGGGCCCGAGGATTATCCCTGCCTTCGGTGGCCTTCCAAACCACCCCCCGGTTCGCCTCCGAGCTATCATGGAACCAAGATGCCTCGGCCTCCCGCTCGTTCCCGAGCCTCTCGCCGAGCTCAACTTCCTCGGTCTCACCGACCGACCCACAGCGCTGATCACAGACGCCTCCGCCATGGCTCCGCGAATCTCGCCAGGTGCGAGATATCCGCTGCCCACGATCCCGCATTCCACGCCATCACGATCCCCCATTAACGAGCCTGTCTCGTCATTAATGCGGGATCCCGCTTATCACGCGGGCGTGACGTCAGGAGCGTAACGGCCGCCGTGAATCTCGTGCCCGCCTGCCCATTGCTGCTGCTATATAAACCCCTCTCTCAGACGATTCAGGTAAGCCATTTTCACTCCAATAGGCCGTTACTCTGCCAAAATACCCCGTCTAACTTGATCGTCGGAGGGTCCTCGGTGGCACAACCACCCCGGGACTTCTTTGCAGGTAGCTCAGCCTCAACCGCACAAACCCATTGAGATCCACATGCTCCAGGAGGCAACCCTACAACTCAATCTCAGCCGTCCATCAGCGCTCGCAGCAGATCATCGGAAGATAACACCTGAAGGAGATCCAGAGATCCATCAGCTGGCGTCGTCTGTAGGAACCTAGTTCCATTCAACCAAAAGTTCATCTTCCGATCTCGACTTCATGGCGAGCGGTCACCGCGACGATCTAAGCACCAACCGTCGTCCTCCCCGCAGCGGAGACGAGGGAGAATCCCCTCCTCCCCCGAACGCCATTCATGCCCTATCCGCACAGATAGATCGACTCACGTCCATCATGGATGCACTCATCCGTGTCCAAACGGCCAGGCAAGCTCCCCAGGTCGCCGCTCCCCCCTCGGGACCGGGACCCCCACAGAGGGAGAGAAGACTCAGCCTGCGTTGGCATGACCGATCAAGGCCTCGCTGTCTCCGGCAGCCGCAGGTCCCTTGGGCCGACATATTCTATGACCAGGTGTGCGCCTCACAGCCTAACTCCGAGGTCTTATGCCAGAGCGCCTGCCCCGAGCCCCATCGCGCCCCTGTCCCTCCCGAGGAGGTGTCGGTCAGCTCGCCTGCGCTCAGGCATGACCGGAACCCTCTCCCTCGACGAGGTCGCGCACGAGAGACTCGTCACGGCAGCTCGAAGACGACCTCGCCAGGGGACCTGAGGAATCTCATCGAATATAATCGGGGTCGTGGCCATGCAGAGGTCTCCGGCAGCAGAGGCCGAAAATCAAAATGTGTCGAATCATCGAGATACCACGGCCGACTCGACGCCCTCGAAAAGAGGATTGAAGGAATGCATCGGGAAAGTCGTCATTCAAGCGACTGGGCTAAATATGTCGCCGGCTCGCTCACAAAGCTCTTCACCGAAGAGCTACTTTCCGTCCACGTCTCCTTCTGGAACAAGCCCCCGAAAGTCTCGCTCTTCGACGGGAAGTCCGACCCGAAGGACCATTTAGACGCGTTTACGGTCGGGATGAGTTTCCAGGACTGTTCCGACGCCGCTCAATGCCGCGCTTTCCCGGACACTCTCATCCGCTCCGGATGAGACTGGTTCCGAGGACTTGTACCTCGCTCAATCTCTACCTTCGATGAGCTGGCCACCCAATTCCTCGGCCACCTCGTCGGGAACAGACGACAGAAGCGGACCGTCGACCATCTCTTCATAATAAAGAGTGGGGACAAAGAATCCTTCAAAGGATACGTTACCCGCTTCTACAACGCCCTCCTCGAGATCCCAGAACACCAGGACGAAACGGTCATTACGGCACTCAGGTCAGGTCTTAGGCACAAGGAGTGGCTACGCTCCTTTGCATTATCGCAATCTAAGACCATGGCCGAGGTAAAGTCCTGGACTGAACATGACATCCAGCTTGAATCCGAGGTGAACGCCAATCTATCCCGGACAGAACAAGCCGATCATAAGAACATCAATACTTTTCCTTTGTTTCAACTTAGCCCAAGAAGTGAACTCAAAATTTGCCTATTTCTAAATAAACTATAAAGACATATACTTTCTACCGTTAAACTTTAAGGAAGGTTATTTTTAGGGTTTTTAATTTACTAAGTCTAAGATCTAGTTGTTCCTAGCCAGTTAACCTTTTTGTCAAACTCAAATCAATTAGGCCAAATTGAATACATTGATTTTTATAATTTTTAAAAAATTTCAGTTTTTATTAGTTTTCAAATAAATATGCAAATGCAAAACTGCACATATGAATGCGAAGGAAGAAGGCTTACCGAGCATACCCCCAAACTTAAACTTGACAGTGTCCTCACTGTCATGCTACGCCAAGAGAGTCAAAATTGTCGGCACTCCCCTGTTTATTTATTTATAAAAAAAATTTGAATTTTTTATTGTTTTGAATTTTTTTATAGAAAAAAGAAAACAAAAAATATATATACATATATACAACAAGGTTCCCCCCAAACTTAAGCTTGGCCTTACTTAAGCCAAAGGTTAGCACCAACCATTCAAAAATCTTATCGTGGTAATGGTAGGGTTGGTGAAAGAATGGGGTGGAAAGAAAAGAGATGAGAAGCACACGAGAACGTGTGGAGGTAGAAACGGGATACGGTCTCGGTGGGGGAGAAGAATGGCGGAAAAGAGAAAGAAGGGTAGCACGATCTTGAGGGTGTAAATCGAGTGAATAAATTAGCATAATTTGTGATGACCGATGTGTTAAAAACGATTGTGCTACTCTATCAACCCATCAAGAAATTGGGTCAAATCCCTCAAGATTAGCAAGAAAGCATGGGTACGTCGAACTTGGTAAAGGAGATGAGAGCGTAACGGTCTCCTGCACGGTCGGAACGATAGGAAGGACGAAAGGGAGTGAATTAGGGATAGTGTTATTCTCACCTAAGTAATCTGTCTCGAACTTGAAGGATTCCATCAATGGTTCGAAACAACTGTAAGCAACCGAGTCTGATGGTTCAACTAACTCATCTGAAAATTCAAAGGACTCAAACTCGGGCTGTGAGTCATCAACATCGTCCGAAAAAGTGAAACACTCGTAGGTGTTATTGTCTGTGAGAACTGTGTTAGATTCAAAGAGAAATTTTTCAAACTCACAGTCTTCAAGCGTGATATTAGGCGTGGTCGGAACGATGGAAAGGAGGGAGGGTGATTTAGGTAAAGGTTCAAGAGGATGAATTGGAAAATCCGACACATCAAACAAAAATGGTTCAAACTCAATATTATCCTCAATACTCTCCTTAATACTATCCTCATAATTCTCCTCAATATTTATCTCATCCATGCCATTATCATCATAATCAAGACGCATATAAAGTTCGGGAGAAACAATTAATGACTCGGGATGATGAGTTGGACATAAAATTTCAATCAAATCAACGGGTTCATCATCCAAAATATTCCCGGCGTCTATATCCTCAATCAAGTGAAAATCAATTTTTTCTGACACCTCCTCAAAAGCATGGATATTTATCAATTTAGGTTCTAGATTGGAGGTGTAAAGATCAAACGGATTAGGTGCGGTTTCACTCGAAAGGGGTTCCTCATAATCTGGCAAATCAAGCACTACAAAGTCGCACAACTCATCATTTTGGACACATGTTTGAAAATTGGAGTTGTTGGATTCAATTGGGTATGGGTAGGTTTGATTTGGAAATCCTCTCAAATTCGCACTCTGTCCAACCGCCTCCTTATACATTGGAAAATTTGAAGCTAGTTGGAAACTAGCCACCGGTTCACTCGGTTGCATAAGGACGGCCATGGACGCTTCCACATTCCTAGTCATTTTGTTTGTTGCAGCAATGTACGCCTCCAACGACTGTTCCAAACTAGACTTGGGTTGTGGAGGGGTTTCGGTAAAAGATTCAAAACTGTTTGGATACGTGAAACTCCCAAATGGCTGTGTAGTTTTTTTATAGATCAAAAATAATTTACCGCAATCAAGAACGGCGTCGCTTTGCAGCTAGTCGGTGAGTACGGGTCGGTCCACAGGGATGTTGTGAATTTCCTAATCGCTCAAACGAGTTAATTCCGATGGGAGTTCGGATTGATTTATTAAATCTAAAAACTAAATCTATCTATACTAAGATAATCTAGATCTAAATCTTGCTAGGGTTAGGTTTAGGAATGGTTTGGAAATGTAAATAAATCTCAACGCTTTCTATACCCAAAATTAGGATCTAAAAGGAGTTATGGTAATTATCAATAAAGGGGATTAGATCCATTCGGGAAGGTGTTCCTTCCTCTAGGTTCTTGTCCTTCCTTTAGAGATCCTTACCCTAACCTCCATGGAAAACGCGCGCAACTGGGCCTTTATACTACGGTATCACTGCTACCTCGAGGGATAGGGTGCCGTAGGACGCGGTGTGTGCGTGTATGCATGGAGTCCTATTGAAAATATATAATGGGCGAGAAAGGGATGAGAGATCTCATCTCTCAAAAGCCTTCCCCAAATCTAACATCTAAGGCAAGGAATTAAAATCTAAACTAGAGCAATTAAATAAAACTACTTACAGATGACTCTCTCCAAACATCAACACAGGGTTGTTAGATCTGAATTCATGAATTGAAAAGAGGCACCGATGCTCTCCAAAAGAATTCTAAAATTTATTAATGAAGGGAGGCATAGAAAAATACAATGATTTGGGTTCTATTTATAGGAGATAGAAACCCTAGGTTTACAATTGATTCGCACGTCTGCTTTTACAAAAATGCCCTATAAGAAAAGACCTAGTCAACTCACGCGCACCGCCACTGTATTATGGTAAAAAAATAATTTTCTCCAAGCTCTAGACCGCCGCGGATCCGCGGCCCAAGCAAGGTTGGGCCGCGGTTCCGCGGCCCATTGACAAGATCAGTCCCTGAAAATTTATATGCTGGCTTTGGGCTTTCTGGTCTTCTTATTTATTTCGTTCTTTTCTCCATTCGACTTCTGGGTATTCTTCAGATCTTCCAGTGAATACTTGTGGTGGACTTTTAACCGTGGCTTTGCGATCTTAGACCTTGCATTGCCTTGTACTTTGTGAACTTTATCTTTTATGTAGGCTTGATCAAGATCCTTCTATTTGTTGGTTGTAGTTCCACTTTTGCATCGTCTTTTCACCGTTTTCACTGTTTTCTTTCCAAGAACCTGTAACCTGTAATATGTAGCAGACATGCGTCAAAAGCACCTGTATATTTATAAAAAGAATAAGAATGGGGAATATGTGTAATACCCGGCTTCCTTTTTACGCCTATGTCCGTATTTTATAAATTATCATTTACAGGTTTGTTAGTTATTTTAAAAACCCTAATATCTATCCATTTTACATTTTTCCCAGATTCTCTTATTCGCTAATTCCAGACCGGTCCCTCCTTCCAAATTTTCCATATCCTTATTTATTTCCAACCCATTTTAATTTTTCCATTAAAATTTCCTTTAAATCCTCAGCCAATTCTTTATTTTCATAAACTTAAATTTTAGCAGCGTACCGGCCCAGATTTCTATTATTTTCCCAATGAATTTTCTCTAAATTCTTTGTATTTAAAACTTCGGCCTTTCCAACAATTAAAAATCTTTTTTTTGACCTTTTTACCTAGGCCCAGCTCTCTTCTTTAATTCTTCTATTTAATTTTCGTTATAACTTCAGCCACACCCCTTTCAATAATTCCTTCATAAAAGTTCCAGCCCACTTCCATTTTTCCACTAATTAATTCATTTTCTTTCCCCGGCCCATCTTAATTTTCTCCTTATTTTCTTCTTGGCCCAGCCCAACCTTCCCCAGCTCATTCTCTTTTTCAATCTAAACCAATTTCCTTGCGTTGGCCCGGCCCGCTCGTCCCCTCACCCGCGCCCGCTTAGACTCGCCCGACCCGCCACTGTTCTTCTCCCTCTTTAAATTCCAACGGCTACTTCCCAACGTGCGCGCGCGACCCGCCTCCTCTGCCGTCGCCCACGCCCTCGTCGTGAGCCGTTACCCCACGTCGTGCGACGTTACCACTCGCGATCCCCTCAATGTTCTTCTCTCCTCCCCTCATTCCTCTTTCCTTCTCTCTCTCCACCACCGCAGAAACCCACTGCACCCGTTTCCCTCCGACGACGCGCGCGTTTTCTCTTTCCCCTCCCGACTTCACCCTCGAACCCACACTTCTCTTCTCTCAAAGACTCCCTGTTCACACCCCTCGCCGACGAGCTCCACCACCACCGTCGAGCCCTTCCTTCCTCCTCCTCCTCTCTTCCTCCCCTGCCTCCCCGAGCGCCTTCGCCTGCACCCCGAACACCCGAGTCGACCCCCTGCACACCCTCGCTCGAGCTCCGACCCCCCACCGTCATCTCCTCTCGAGTCCCTGCCACCTCTCAACGTCGACCCCATCGCGGTCATCATCATCATCCTCTACTCTCTCTCTCTGACTTTCTCTCCTTCTCCCCGTTTCTCTCTCCTTACTCTCTCTTCCTCACTCCATTCTCCTGTCACCATCTCTCTTTTCCTCTACACTCTTTCTCAATCTCTCTCCTTCTTACCCCTCATCCCACTCTCTGCTCTCTCTCTATACTCTCTCTTCCCTCTCTCACTCTGTGCCTTATCTCTCTCTCTGTGCCTTATCTCTCTCTCTCTTTCACTCTCAGTTCCCTCTCTCTCTGCCTACATTTCTCCCTCTCTCTCTCACTCTAATTCTTTCTCTCTCTCTCACTCTCTCCCTCTCCCTCTCTCTCTGTGCCTTATCTCTCTCTCTCTTTCACTCTCAGTTCCCTCTCTCTCTGCCTACATTTCTCCCTCTCTCTCTCACTCTAATTCTTTCTCTCTCTAAATCCCTAGCTCTCACTCACCCTCTCTTTAGTTTTCTGTCTCTCCTCTCAATCTCCCTGTCAATCTCTCTCAGTCCCTCTCTAAATTTCTCAAATCTCTATCTCTCTCTTCCTCTGCAGTACGAGCACATCTGCCTCGTCTCACCCATCGCCTGAGCTCGCAACAACCCGTCACCAAGCTCGAGCCAGGATCGAGGTTTTGTCACTCGGAGCCGTAGCCGTCGCGGTGCTTGCCCGTCGCGCATTCGTGCCTTTACCGCTGCCGTGCATCGTCTAGACACCTCCAGGCAAGTTTTTACTTGCTTACATGCTATTTTACTTAAGTTATAATTGTTAAATGCCTAGATTATAAAGTTACGAGTTTAAAACTATTATGTGCCGTAACTGTTCGATGCTTGTTCCCTTAGGAAAAGATTATCAAAATTGACGGAACTAAATAGTGTAAGTTGGCCCGTAGGGCTGTGAACATAATGTGTGATTTTCATTGGATAATTTGATCGTTAACGACTAAAACGACTAACCCCAAGTTAAGTCGTAAAACTGTAATCCTGTTGCACCTGAAAACCGTTAAATTCACCATAAATCATATACATACTGAATTGGTGCGTTCGAGGGCTCAAATCGAAGCTAACTCGACGAACTTTAACCCTATGTTAGTTTCCAGACATTCCTGTACCTAAATCATGATGATAATTGTATCGGAGTGCGACTCTGGACTGCAGTCCAGAGCGACTCAAATTGTGCTTGCTGTCCCGTAATGGATACCATAGGATTTCCTTAACTCGTAGGTTGCGGAACTCCGCTGCTTATTGTAGGTAACTCTGATGGCCAGACAACACGATTGGTCTCATCCTGTTTCGTTACCGTTTGATATTTAAACTGTAATTTAGAACATCGGGACACATAACAGTCCCAACAGATTCAGAATTGACATGTTAATATTAAACAGAGTATAACTCCTAACGTACAGACGCGATTGGAGATCCGTTTGTTGCGTTGAAAACTTTACTGAAAACCCTAGAATTCATCCAACTGTAGCGTCGCTAAATTATGATCCCAACTGGGGTTAAAATGCGTTGCGAAATGGATTCCTGATTCTGAAACTGGATTTCCAGCCGCGTGCGCTTAAAATGAAACAGTTATAACTAATGATCCTGAAACCCGTTTGACCTGAAACAAAATTCTAAGGATAGATAACTGAACATATTAAATACTATCTGTTTATCATTTCGCTAAATTATATACATATGTTTCATGATAAATCGTGCAAGTGATGGACTGCTGTTTTTATGATACCGTAGTTGTGCTTCTTATACCGTTCATGCATCATATCATAACTATATCATTGTGGTGATAACCTAGTGACATCGTGCATTTACCCAGTGTTAGATTTTAGTGTTGATTGTGGCAAGTACGTCAGTGTTCGTGTATTCGTGATTAAGTGAAAGTGATACGTACTTGTGCACAATCAGTGTCCCTTTTATTCTATTGCATTGTCGACGTCTGTGGGATGCGTGTACGTGTGACTATAAGTGGTATGGGACACTTATGGAAGCGCTTGCACGGATGTCACAGATAAGGCATCCGACACTGCCATTTATCTTAGGTATTAGTCGGGACGTGCTTGATGGAGGTCCTGCCTCCAGTTCTCGCGCAGACTTGTCACGGATCGATTAGTATTTAGGGTGATGGTTAGCGTTTGATGTAGACCACGGGGTGTGGGGTAGTTCAAGTGTGAATTCAACAGAATCTCGGGAGTCCCATGCCGGCTTATATATTTAGGGAGTTATATGGAGATTTACAGGGTATGTGCTATATCACCGTGATACATTCGTTACATGTTGGGCCCGTGGTCCCTTGCCCTTGGGTTCTACCCTTGGGTGGAGGACACTCGCGAGTGGTTGACTCTCACACTTGGACTGACGATAGGCTTATTGACCTGTGTAGTGAGACTTAGAGACTGATAGGGTTACTGTCGTTTACATTCCTTATATACTGTGTTGACATACATGACATATCGTTATACTGCTTTACTGCTCCGCTGCATTTATCTCTGCTCATTTATATTCGTGCTGTTATTGCTTTACTGTTAATCATATCCTTCACCACTGTTAGAACTGTTACTTGATTATATACATTATATTGCTATTGTGTCGCTCTGACGACCTGAGTATGCATGCTCAGTGTGAGGAGAAGATTTAGCCTGGATCAGAACTAGCCGTGCTTCACAGACTTCTTGACTCGCCTTCCCGAGTTACTTTCATTTGTTCCACTTCAGGTCAGTCTTTACATTGTTCCTTTCAGTTACTGCATTTTCCCATTACCTGCGCATCATTTACTGTTTACCATGAAAAGCTAGAAGCCGAAGTGTGACTACGGCAAGACTTTTCCTTGACCGTAGGAGCATGGCTGGCCTTGTCTACCCCTCGTATTCCGTAATTTGGGAAGCGGGGCGTGACATGGTTTAGTTGGTATCAGAGCCCAGGTTTTGCATCGATTGGGATTGCAGTTTTCCGTGTATAGTCTGGCAATCTATGACATCCCTCAGTCTAGATTGTAAACTTGATATCCTTGATCCATATTCATATTGTGTGTTCAGCTATCCTTTCACTATGATTTTGGGTGACTTGACAAGGGTACGTGGTGACAATTGCACTACCGTACTCTATTCAAGTGACTTAAAGTGATACAGTTGATTCCCCACTTGTGATGATATTCACCATCTCCGATATTCTTGAATCCATGTTCTATTCATATCATATTTTGATTCATTTAGTGTGTGACTTATATCATTCTCAAATTTGTTGTCCCAGGATCATGTCTTCCAACTACTCTTTGTCTATATCCGTTCCCCAGAATCAGACCGTCGAGATTCTGAGTGCACTGAGAGGTCTAAGGGAAGCCCAAGAGCGAACAAACGACTTGTTGGCTGAAGGACTGAGAAGACAGGTGAATCAGGCACCAGCGGGAGTCTCCTATCATAAAGGGATCCCTATTGGACGAGGAAAGGAGAAGAAAATGAAGCGTCAACAGAAGCATCAGAAGAACCCTTGCTGTGGATATTGTAAGAGACCAGGACATCTTCAGAAGGATTGTCGCCGTGCCCATGGGAAATGTCTGATATGCGGTTCCGACAAACATCTCATCAACGGTTGCCCAGAAAGGAAAGAACTACAAGGAGGAAACTCGTCCACGCTCCCCACTTCCACAAATGAGGACCATCGCGTAGTTTGAACTTCGACCATAAGGCGGATCGGACGCAGGATTCAACTCACGCGACGAGAATGCAATGTTATAGTAGTCGAAGAAGGATTTTTCATGATTATCTACTTTCAGCATTAATGTTGTTATCTTTTGTGAATATTTCTTTCAGTTTGAAACCTTGTATCTACTGAACTTTTGATTTAATGCAATAAAATTTGAATCATAATATACGTATCATTCTCTTGTTTTTCTCCTTATTCATATTATTCGTGATCACAGCGTTTCTATCCTGATTTTCAGTTCCTGCAACCGCATATCTTTCTATACTTCGTACACTTGACTATTCTTCTTGATGTATTCCGTTGTTTAATCATGACTTTCCTTTCCATAACATGGCCACCGGGAGCAGCGCCGCATTTGGATGAAGATGCGCAATCCTGCGTTTCCTGAGACCGCACGCTGATGAGTTCTGATGACGAGATCAACGGTCCCCATGCCAACTTCGGAAACAACGACTCAGAAGACGAAGGAGTAGCAGCCCCAGAGTTTAACGTGATAGCTGATTCCGACAAAGAAGAAGGAGATCCTGAAGAGAATCCGATAGAGGAAGATCTGATAGAGGAAGATCCCGAGGGAGATCCAATAGAAGAAAATCCAGTGGAAGAAGACCCCATGGAGAAAAACCCAGAAGGGGAGGGACACTTGGAATCGGACCTCGATGAAGAAGCTCCACCCAAGGAGGAAGGACCAGAAAATCAAGATCCTGTGGTGAGACTTCCAATAGAGATACCTGCGAGGCAATATGGTAATGGACGCCCCTACCTGAGTGCTCGAGCCTACCGCAACCTACTGAATCTCCACGACCGAGACTGACGGAATATCTTTTGATGCTGTCCTTCTGGCCAAATAAACTGTGTATAGTTTAAGGCCACTTTCCGCCTTTGGGGATGCCGTGTTTCAAATCTTCTTGAATAAATTAAATCTGCTGAGTTTGTAAACCTTTTGATTATTGGTTCGCTTGATGCCTGTTTATTGCCCATATCCATTTACTTTTCTGCTGAGATCCCTGACTGTCTATCACTACTCATTGTATAGCTTTCACCCCGTTTCGATTAGAAAGTACCACACCCCGATCCTTGGAATGAGTCACCCTTCATCCCTTGTCTGTGCTCGTTTGTAATCCTTCTGGGAGGAGAAAATTTGGAGAAACTTCCGAGTTCGCTAATCCTTCAAATCTTGATTCGTGTGTTGTACTGACCAGTATCCTCCCCATACATTTTCTCCTTATAGCCCTTTACTGCTCACCCTTATTTTCCGTGCTGACCCAATCCCAATGTCCTTGGTCTTCAGCCCAAAGCCGCCATACTCCGACCTTCTGAATGAGCTACCTTCCCTTGTAATCATTACCCTAGCTAGCCCTATACCTCTTTGTGTTCTCCTTATTACCCTAAGTATATATATAGGGACTTTTATTCGAAAATTTAGTTTTCAGTATTTTGTATTTGTCAAAGAGTACGTGTTATTGATTACTCCGTTTTTGGTTTGAAGTACATTATTATTATTTCCCTTTTCAGTAGCACGATCTTACACCGCGCATATTTTGTTCCATATTTCTTATTTTCACTATATAAGTTTTCCAAATAATTTTAAACATATGTTACCGATGCAATTTCCTAAAATGTTTTGACCTACCGACAAAAATTTTCATATCTTACTGTCGTCATTTGATTTTCGAGTGTCGTGCCTATGCTTACTATTACGAGTGGTTGAGCTTTATATTTATTATCTCTGTTTGCTATTTTTAATATACTTAGATGCGCACACATTCGGGCTTCGATTTTATTGAACTTGCATTGCTTATTTCCGTTCGTTATAGTTATCTATATTCTCGTGTACTTATAGTTCGTCCTTATAGTCGTTCCTACCGTATACTTATTTAAATCGTTTCTGTTGTATGTTGTTCTGTATATATATATATATCTTCACAAAATTTCATTCACCTGTTTTAAGTAAACCATTATGAATTAGTTTATGATATGGTAGCTTTCGTTTTTGATTCTACGACTTATCGTTTATTCTTAAATTTCGAGGACGAAATTTTTGTAAGGGTGGTATGATGTAATACCCGGCTTCCTTTTTACGCCTATGTCCGTATTTTATAAATTATCATTTACAGGTTTGTTAGTTATTTTAAAAACCCTAATATCTATCCATTTTACATTTTTCCCAGATTCTCTTATTCGCTAATTCCAGACCGGTCCCTCCTTCCAAATTTTCCATATCCTTATTTATTTCCAACCCATTTTAATTTTTCCATTAAAATTTCCTTTAAATCCTCAGCCAATTCTTTATTTTCATAAACTTAAATTTTAGCAGCGTACCGGCCCAGATTTCTATTATTTTCCCAATGAATTTTCTCTAAATTCTTTGTATTTAAAACTTCGGCCTTTCCAACAATTAAAAATCTTTTTTTTGACCTTTTTACCTAGGCCCAGCTCTCTTCTTTAATTCTTCTATTTAATTTTCGTTATAACTTCAGCCACACCCCTTTCAATAATTCCTTCATAAAAGTTCCAGCCCACTTCCATTTTTCCACTAATTAATTCATTTTCTTTCCCCGGCCCATCTTAATTTTCTCCTTATTTTCTTCTTGGCCCAGCCCAACCTTCCCCAGCTCATTCTCTTTTTCAATCTAAACCAATTTCCTTGCGTTGGCCCGGCCCGCTCGTCCCCTCACCCGCGCCCGCTTAGACTCGCCCGACCCGCCACTGTTCTTCTCCCTCTTTAAATTCCAACGGCTACTTCCCAACGTGCGCGCGCGACCCGCCTCCTCTGCCGTCGCCCACGCCCTCGTCGTGAGCCGTTACCCCACGTCGTGCGACGTTACCACTCGCGATCCCCTCAATGTTCTTCTCTCCTCCCCTCATTCCTCTTTCCTTCTCTCTCTCCACCACCGCAGAAACCCACTGCACCCGTTTCCCTCCGACGACGCGCGCGTTTTCTCTTTCCCCTCCCGACTTCACCCTCGAACCCACACTTCTCTTCTCTCAAAGACTCCCTGTTCACACCCCTCGCCGACGAGCTCCACCACCACCGTCGAGCCCTTCCTTCCTCCTCCTCCTCTCTTCCTCCCCTGCCTCCCCGAGCGCCTTCGCCTGCACCCCGAACACCCGAGTCGACCCCCTGCACACCCTCGCTCGAGCTCCGACCCCCCACCGTCATCTCCTCTCGAGTCCCTGCCACCTCTCAACGTCGACCCCATCGCGGTCATCATCATCATCCTCTACTCTCTCTCTCTGACTTTCTCTCCTTCTCCCCGTTTCTCTCTCCTTACTCTCTCTTCCTCACTCCATTCTCCTGTCACCATCTCTCTTTTCCTCTACACTCTTTCTCAATCTCTCTCCTTCTTACCCCTCATCCCACTCTCTGCTCTCTCTCTATACTCTCTCTTCCCTCTCTCACTCTGTGCCTTATCTCTCTCTCTGTGCCTTATCTCTCTCTCTCTTTCACTCTCAGTTCCCTCTCTCTCTGCCTACATTTCTCCCTCTCTCTCTCACTCTAATTCTTTCTCTCTCTCTCACTCTCTCCCTCTCCCTCTCTCTCTGTGCCTTATCTCTCTCTCTCTTTCACTCTCAGTTCCCTCTCTCTCTGCCTACATTTCTCCCTCTCTCTCTCACTCTAATTCTTTCTCTCTCTAAATCCCTAGCTCTCACTCACCCTCTCTTTAGTTTTCTGTCTCTCCTCTCAATCTCCCTGTCAATCTCTCTCAGTCCCTCTCTAAATTTCTCAAATCTCTATCTCTCTCTTCCTCTGCAGTACGAGCACATCTGCCTCGTCTCACCCATCGCCTGAGCTCGCAACAACCCGTCACCAAGCTCGAGCCAGGATCGAGGTTTTGTCACTCGGAGCCGTAGCCGTCGCGGTGCTTGCCCGTCGCGCATTCGTGCCTTTACCGCTGCCGTGCATCGTCTAGACACCTCCAGGCAAGTTTTTACTTGCTTACATGCTATTTTACTTAAGTTATAATTGTTAAATGCCTAGATTATAAAGTTACGAGTTTAAAACTATTATGTGCCGTAACTGTTCGATGCTTGTTCCCTTAGGAAAAGATTATCAAAATTGACGGAACTAAATAGTGTAAGTTGGCCCGTAGGGCTGTGAACATAATGTGTGATTTTCATTGGATAATTTGATCGTTAACGACTAAAACGACTAACCCCAAGTTAAGTCGTAAAACTGTAATCCTGTTGCACCTGAAAACCGTTAAATTCACCATAAATCATATACATACTGAATTGGTGCGTTCGAGGGCTCAAATCGAAGCTAACTCGACGAACTTTAACCCTATGTTAGTTTCCAGACATTCCTGTACCTAAATCATGATGATAATTGTATCGGAGTGCGACTCTGGACTGCAGTCCAGAGCGACTCAAATTGTGCTTGCTGTCCCGTAATGGATACCATAGGATTTCCTTAACTCGTAGGTTGCGGAACTCCGCTGCTTATTGTAGGTAACTCTGATGGCCAGACAACACGATTGGTCTCATCCTGTTTCGTTACCGTTTGATATTTAAACTGTAATTTAGAACATCGGGACACATAACAGTCCCAACAGATTCAGAATTGACATGTTAATATTAAACAGAGTATAACTCCTAACGTACAGACGCGATTGGAGATCCGTTTGTTGCGTTGAAAACTTTACTGAAAACCCTAGAATTCATCCAACTGTAGCGTCGCTAAATTATGATCCCAACTGGGGTTAAAATGCGTTGCGAAATGGATTCCTGATTCTGAAACTGGATTTCCAGCCGCGTGCGCTTAAAATGAAACAGTTATAACTAATGATCCTGAAACCCGTTTGACCTGAAACAAAATTCTAAGGATAGATAACTGAACATATTAAATACTATCTGTTTATCATTTCGCTAAATTATATACATATGTTTCATGATAAATCGTGCAAGTGATGGACTGCTGTTTTTATGATACCGTAGTTGTGCTTCTTATACCGTTCATGCATCATATCATAACTATATCATTGTGGTGATAACCTAGTGACATCGTGCATTTACCCAGTGTTAGATTTTAGTGTTGATTGTGGCAAGTACGTCAGTGTTCGTGTATTCGTGATTAAGTGAAAGTGATACGTACTTGTGCACAATCAGTGTCCCTTTTATTCTATTGCATTGTCGACGTCTGTGGGATGCGTGTACGTGTGACTATAAGTGGTATGGGACACTTATGGAAGCGCTTGCACGGATGTCACAGATAAGGCATCCGACACTGCCATTTATCTTAGGTATTAGTCGGGACGTGCTTGATGGAGGTCCTGCCTCCAGTTCTCGCGCAGACTTGTCACGGATCGATTAGTATTTAGGGTGATGGTTAGCGTTTGATGTAGACCACGGGGTGTGGGGTAGTTCAAGTGTGAATTCAACAGAATCTCGGGAGTCCCATGCCGGCTTATATATTTAGGGAGTTATATGGAGATTTACAGGGTATGTGCTATATCACCGTGATACATTCGTTACATGTTGGGCCCGTGGTCCCTTGCCCTTGGGTTCTACCCTTGGGTGGAGGACACTCGCGAGTGGTTGACTCTCACACTTGGACTGACGATAGGCTTATTGACCTGTGTAGTGAGACTTAGAGACTGATAGGGTTACTGTCGTTTACATTCCTTATATACTGTGTTGACATACATGACATATCGTTATACTGCTTTACTGCTCCGCTGCATTTATCTCTGCTCATTTATATTCGTGCTGTTATTGCTTTACTGTTAATCATATCCTTCACCACTGTTAGAACTGTTACTTGATTATATACATTATATTGCTATTGTGTCGCTCTGACGACCTGAGTATGCATGCTCAGTGTGAGGAGAAGATTTAGCCTGGATCAGAACTAGCCGTGCTTCACAGACTTCTTGACTCGCCTTCCCGAGTTACTTTCATTTGTTCCACTTCAGGTCAGTCTTTACATTGTTCCTTTCAGTTACTGCATTTTCCCATTACCTGCGCATCATTTACTGTTTACCATGAAAAGCTAGAAGCCGAAGTGTGACTACGGCAAGACTTTTCCTTGACCGTAGGAGCATGGCTGGCCTTGTCTACCCCTCGTATTCCGTAATTTGGGAAGCGGGGCGTGACAATATGATAATGCAATATTATGGTGTGAACATTAACATGTTAAGATAAAGTGAAACCAAATAGCATACTATCATATCGAGCAAGAAAATCCTCTCTATATATATCCAAGCATCCATTATAATATACATCACATGTACAACAATGGCCTCTAGGACATACATATAACTAACAATCTCCCACTTGCACTAAGGCCAGCTGTTGTAGTATCTCATACCCAACATCCCGAAGAGTCTCTCAAATTGTATCTGAGGAATGACCTTTGTGAATGGATCCGCAGTGTTGTCCTTCGTATCAACTCTCCTGACCTCGATCTCCCGGCGATCAACTATCTCCCGGATCAGGTGATACCGTCTCAGAATATGTCTGGACTTCTGATGGGACCTGGGTTCCTTGGCCAAAGCCACAGCTCCATTGTTATCACAATACAGAGGTATTGGATACAGAATGGACGAAACCATAACAAGTTCAGTGATGAACTTCTTTATCCAGACAGCCTCTTTGGCAGCATCGTTGGCAGCGATGTATTCAGCCTCCATCGTCGAGTCTGCCATGGTTTCCTGTTTGGAACTCTTCCAACAAACCGCCCCTCCATTTAGGGTAAAGACAAATCCCGAGTGCGACTTAGAGTCGTCCTTATCACTCTGTAAGCTCGAATCGGTAAAGGACTCCACCTGGAGTTCTCCGTTACCATACACCAAGAACATCTCTTTAGTCCTTTTCAAGTAATTGAGAATGTTCTTCATAGCTGTTCAGTGATTCTCTCCAGGATCTGCTTGATACCTACTCACTACACTTAGTGAGTATGCTACATCGGGTCTGGTACGCAGCATCGCGTACATGATAGAGCCTACTGCCGAAGCATAGGGTATCCCTTGCATGCGAGCTCTTTCCAAATCAGTCTTGGGAGACATCTCTTTGGAGAGAGTGAGTCCAGAGATCGTGGGTAAGTTCCTACGCTTGGATTCTTCCATACTAAATCTCTTTAGAATGGTGTCAATGTACCTGGATTGGGACAATCCCAGTATCCGTCTAGATCTATCTCTATAGATCTTAATTCCCAAAATGCAGAAGGCATCACCTAGATCTTTCATTGAGAATCTATGTGATAAGAAGAGCTTGACCGAGTGCAGTATAGGAATATCATTTCCTATCAAGAGTATGTCATCCACGTACAATACGAGGAAGACAACCTTACTCTCTGCAACCTTTTTGTATATATAAGGTTCGTCTATGTTTTTGATGAAGTCAAACTCTTTGACTACCACATCAAAACATATGTTCCAACTCCGCGATACCTGCTTCAACCCATAGATGGATTTAAGCAGCTTGCACACCTTTCCGCTGCTCCCACTGTCTACGAAGCCCACTGGCTAAGTCATGTACACGCACTCTTCCAAATTACCATTTAGAAAGACGGTCTTAACATCCATTTGCCAGATTTCATAGTCATGGTATGCAGCAATGACAAGTAAGATCCGGATGGACTTAAGCATAGCCACTGGAGAAAAGGTTTCGTCATAATCCATACCTGGTCGTTGACGAAAACCCTTTGCAACAAGTCTAGCTTTGTAAGTCTCAACTTTTCCATCTACACCAAGTTTCTTCTTAAAGATCCATTTGCTCCCAATGAGTTTTACCCATTCAGGAGCAACTTCCAAAGTCCATACTTTGTTGGTGTACATGGATTACATCTCAGATTGCATTGCATCCAGCCATTTCACCGAGTCCTTACTCGTGATGGCCTGCTCGAAACTAGTCGGGTCATCATCTTCCATGATGCAATTATCGCTCCCACCATCGATGAGAAAACCGTAGTATCTCTCAGGTGGATGGTAACCCTACTAGATCGTCGGAGAGGCTGGGGTTCGTTGGGAACTACTGAATCCTCTGGTTCTTCCAAATATTCTGTTGCAGTTTGTGTAGCTGGAACTTCTTCCAGTTCTACCTCCTTGCCACTAATTTCTTTTTCAAGAAATTCCTTTTCCAAAAAGGTGGCATGCCGAGAAACAAACACTTTTTGTTCCTCGGTGTGGTAGAAAATATACCCTTGTGAGTTTTTGGAATATCCTACAAACTTGCACATGACAGACCTTGCCTCGAGTTTGCCCAGATTATGCCTTTTGACATAGGCCGGACAGCCCCATATCTTAATATAATTAAGACTTGGTTTCTTTCCCTTCCATATCTCATATGGAGTGGTAGGCACTGATTTGGTAGGGACTATATTCAATAGGTGTATGGCTGTCTCAAGCGCATACTCCCAAAAGGAAATAGGCAACTCAGCAGTGCTCATCATAGAGCGCACCATATCTAATAGGGTGCGATTCCTCGGCTCCGATACACCATTGTGCTGTGGTGTATAAGGAGGAGTAAGCTAAGAGAGAATCTCATTCTCTTTTAGATAATCTAGGAACTCATTGCTCATGTATTCTCCTCCTCGATCAGATTGAAGGATCTTAATACTTTTACCCGTTTGGTTCTCTACTTCGTTCTTATATTCTCTGAATTTCTCAAAAGCTTCATACTTGTGTTTCAACAGGAACACATGTCCGTATCTTGAGAGATCGTCGGTGAATGTAATGAAGTACGAAGAACCATTCCTGGCATGTGTAGATATGTGACCGCATACATCACTATGTATAAGTCCCAAGAGTTCCGTAACTCTTTCTCCGTGTCCACTAAATGTAGTTTTGGTCATTTTGCCTTTGAGACATGAATGACAAGTTTCATAAGATGATAATTCGAACGTATTTAAATAACCATCTTTATGTAACTTAGCAAGTCGTGTTGCATTGATATGACCAAGTATACAATGCCACAAGAAGGATTCGTTCATTTATGAACTTTTCCTCTTGTGTGTGTTCTGTATATTAAGAACTGTGTTTTGATTTAGAACGTATATGCCATTATTTAACAAGCCTGATCCAATCAACTTTTGATTTAGGAAGATATTCATAACATTATCATGTATTACAAAATTATATCCTTCTTTACTTAATAAAGAAACTGATATAATGTTGCATATCATGTTCGGTATATAATAGCATTCGTTTAGAATCAATGTATTACAACTTGGTAATACAAGGTGATATTCGCCAACTGCTTTGGCTGCAACATTTGCACCATTCCCTACTCTTACGGAATGATCACCCATTCCCAGTTCTCTACCTTTCTTTAGCCCATGCAATATATTGCATATGTGGGATCCTGATCCGGTATTTAATGCCCAGGACGTAGAATGAACTGAGAAACAATTCTCGGTAACTAACACATCCGAAGAAGATACATCAACATGTTTATTCTTCGTTTGGGCGGCGTGTGAATTCTGGTATTCCCCTATTTCCTGTTCAGTCTTATAACAATTATAAGAAAGAACGGAACCAACGTTCCCCTGCTCACTATAACAAGCGGGTTCGGTCAATACATCCATATTATTATCTTGATTAAGGTCTGACATGGTCGCTACTTGGGGAGAGAGAGAAGAAAACACTTTAGCGTGCGCTCTTGTAAAATTAGATTGGTTATTATCTTATCTAATCAGGATGGCTCCCACTGTTTTAATCAAATCTTCCTTCAAACCCTAAAAGGTAAGATTAGCCGGGATTAATTACACCCTACAAGTTTTCCAATCTTTCAGCCAGATCAGTGTTGGTACTTTGAGGGAGGTTCCTCGTGCTTTCGCACGGATCTAATTAAAATAAACCTCGTTTTCCCATAGGCATAACCCCGTTAACACCTTTCTAAACACCTACTTGATCGGCTAATTGTCATGTGTAAAACTCTCCCAGGAGTAACTCTTACTCGCAGTGCGTATCGGGATCCAACTATCTCATAGAATGTATGCAATCTCATTGCAAATTTCAACACTTGAAATTCCCGATAATATCTTTTATCCCTAACGTGCTATGACCTTGACGAATGCCAACAAACCATAGTCCGCTAGTCAAGTTCAACCCGTACATTTCTTGATTGAATTAAACCCATCCGCACGACCCTTGATGAAAGCCAACAAAGCCGTACGACTACTCTAACCCAATCGCATCATATGCTGCAGATAAGCAGTAAATAGCTACCGCACACTACGCCTTGACGAAAGCCAACAAACATAGTACGAATACTGAATATTACTTATCTGAAATGTCGGAGGGCTACGCAGGTTTTTCTGAAAACCATGAGCGCAATGAACTTGATATCGTTGTAGAAACAAGTGATTTTGAAAAGGAGTGTTTTTAAGGTTTTTTTAGTTTCGCTAAAGAGTTCACTCCCGGTGAAGGGATCTCGGCTCTTTTCTCATCGAATAAGGTGCATGATATTTCATAAATACCCCTGTGCAAAGCAAGAACTATAGAAGCAATCAAAAACAATCCCGTGAGTTTGTAGCATCTGCCAGTTTTGCTAAAGAGGTCACTCCCGGTGAAGGGATCTCGGCTCTTTCCTCATCGAACAAGGTGCAGGGTATATCACATATACCACTATGCAAAGTCAAAACTGTAGCTACCCTTTTTGAAAATTTGATTCTACAGCATCTTTTAGGTTTCTTTTCTTTTATTAATCTCATTAATAAAACCCATCATTTAAGCTTCCTAAGTATCACAGAAGAAACGAAAATAGCAATATTTATATATCAACATATAGTATAAGCATTCGTCTCAGGCAGTAATATGATCTCATCACAGAACATTGCAGCAGAAGTCAACATATGAAATATTGGATATACTAGGACATCCGTGTTTTATTTTAAGCCTATATAAAACACGGATTCCACAGTCGCGATGAACAGCCAAACCCACATCCCTAGACCCTTACGAGAGCGGCAAGTAATCTTGCCAATTCTAGGGTTAGGAGACCCGGTCTCGACTCCTCAAGATGGCCTCCCACTGGACCCTAGAACTCGGTTACTTGTGCTCTCCGCCTTGGGTCTATCCTAATGCGGAAAAGTAAATACTATACAATGGTGACATCAACCTCAACCCGGAAGTGCCCCAATAAAAGAATATTACATACAAATGAATTTTACATGAATGAAAAAGAAAAGTCTCATCTCACATAAAACCCCCGGCTATTCAATACACAACGATCCAATATAACATATCACAGCAACACATAAACATCACAGATAACTAGGCGAAGTTAGATAATTCGACAGACACAACGAATTCCCAAAATACCCCAGTGAGCTCAACACTTGAGCAGAAAATAAAAATTCCCAGTAGCATGCCCCAGCACCTATGGACCGTCGCTGAAGTACCCGTCCCAAGCCTCCACAGTGGCGCCGCGGAACCGCCGCCAAAACCAGGTTTTGGTCGCGGTTACGCGGTCACTATAGCGAGTTAGGGACTCTTTCTTCAGGTGGGTTCATAAAATTCCCTGCATGATTTTCTGAGTATTTTTAATATGAAAATTTTCAACTTTTGAAAAAATTTCCGGCAAGGGGTCAATTCTCGGTGTTTCAGGATTCGATCGGACTTCTAACTTCGTCTAGACAACGCCTAATGCTCTAGCTTGGCTTTGATACCACTGTAGGGATATTAGGCACTAGAACAAGGTTCTACAAGGTATCAACCATGCCAAAATCAAATTTTTTAACTGCTGACAACCCAAGAAAGATCTTAGACTAGAGATTAGGCAAAACAATGAGCAAGTAAACAACTTTACTTCTAAGAGATAGAGATTACAACCTTTGTAGTCCATCCCTTCACTTCATAAGCTCCGAGTAATAGTCCCTTCGCCGCGATCCATGAACTTCCGGACTCTAGAGAGGCTCCACAAGCCGAATGATCCATGCTTGCTTGAAGTCTTCCTTTTCGAAGATGATCTACCTTGAAGAATCTTTAACCCAAGCTTACACTTCACTAAACAACTTATTAGAGAAGTGAACACCCTAATCTAAGTGTCTAGAATAAATGAGGATGAGAAAGTAGGAATTTAGTTCTCTTTTATTTTCAATTTCTCACACTATATCATCACAAACACAAAAGCTAGTAAGCTTTTCAAGGAGGAAGAAGAAGATGAAAACATTTTGTGATGAATAATGAATTATTGTTATAGTTACAATAGCAATCAAAGGATAAGAATGAAAGCTTAACCCTTGTAGAGAATTAACTAGGGTAAAGGGTTTGGGTTGGGTTAAGAAATATCTATACAAAATATCAAAGGTCAAAGTCAAAGCTTCAAGAAGCTTCTTGAAAGCTTCATCCAAGTTTAACCCGAATCCAAACACTAACCATGTTTAAACTCCACAAAACTTGTTGCATTTTTAACCCTAACTTGTTACAATATTATATATCACATATATAATATATTTTGTAACAAAAGAAAATAATATAATTAACATATATCGCATATATATCAATGTATTATCCCGGTGAGAAAAAGAATCTTTAAGTGAGCTAATATTAGTTAATGTAATATAATATATCGAATATATAATTATACATTAAATTATCGAATCAACACTTAATCCGATAATCCGGCTATTTCACAAATAACCGACTAATATTTAATCTGTATCAGTTCATCGAATTAATACTTGATCCGATGACCCGGCTATATCACATATACCCGGCCGATATCACATATCGCGAGAATCTAATACGGTATTACATACACGTATTGTTCTCGGTCCCGCGCATATCACATATGTTCTTCTACTCCGTTTTGCCTGAGCCAGGAAACCTCTGTGTAGGACTCTAAAGAATCGTCAATAAGCCGGCAGTAGGTGATGATCATATCAAACACCCACAAGCTGCAAGCGGTCAGCTAAACGTAACAGCCATCCAGGTATTGAGCGATCAGAAAATCAACAAGCAAGCCTGTACATTCTCCTATGAATCCAATCAGTAACACTACCGTACAGTCAGGTCTCTTCGTCTGATATGTCGCATATCTAGTCTAAGGGTGGTAAAACGTCAGACCCCATTAACCGATAAGTCGTGTCGATGTAAGGCTCATAACAGGTCGAGAAACTACTGATAACTCTTACCAGTAAATCTCCATTACAGTGCTTCCAGGGACTTCCAGTTATAGCCAATCGAACACAGCACAACATCAACTCCCTATACCGGGAGAGACGAAACCCCTCCTATCGCTCATTGCCTCCATGTGATTCGGGACTGACCCAAAATCCACCATTTTGCACGCCCTCTTGGACGTGGTAAGGTGGAAAACAAAGCACAGTGGGAATCACACAAGACTCTATGACGATCTTGGGTCTACATACTAACCTGTACCAGTGTCACCGGAGAACTGCTATCTGACGATAGGTATAATACCATCCAGAGTTCTCGGCGAGTCCGTTCAGTGTACCCAGTCTCCACTGAGCACCCGTACACCATCTTTGATATCCGACACCAATGGATATGGGATCATCCATCGCCCATCATATGGGTCAAGATGCGAGTACGCTAGTCTATTCTGGAGTATCGATGCCCTGTCTCGATACACCCTCGACTAGGAACAATTATAGGATGTACTCGTTGACTACCCTGGCCCCACTAGTATGATCTCATCATAGTCCTAGTAGTCGAGTACATATCCTAAGGGCTTTATCAACACGTGATCACAAAACAGTATTCGTTAACATGTTAAGATAAAGTGAATCCAGATAGCATACTATCATATCGAGCAAGAAAATCCTCTCTATATATATCCAAGCATCCATTATAATATACATCACATGTACAATAATGGCCTCTAGGGCATACATATAACTAACAGGTCCATCCTTAGCAGGCCTCTCCAACCCCACGACGCCAAGTATCAAAGCCCTCACCAAGAGGCCACCGAGCAGCTACCCTGCTCGGTCCATCCTTGGCTGGTAATTTCTTACCCCACGACGCCAAGTATCAAAGCCCTCACCAAGAGGCCACCGAGCAGCTACCCTGCTCGGTCCATCCTTGACTGGTAATTTCTTACCCCATGACGCCAAGGATCAAAGCCCTCACCAAGAGGCCACCGAGCAGCAACCCTGCTCGGCCCATCCTTGGCTAGTAATTTCTTACCCCAGGACGCCAAGGATTAAAGCCCTCACCAAGAGGCCACCGAGAAGCAACCTTGCTCGGTCCATTCTTAGCAGGCCTCTCCAGGCCCTCCCGCGCTAAGGATCAAAGCCCCCATCAAGAGCCCAACGAGCAGCAACCTTGCTCGGCCCATCCTTGGCTGATAATTTCTTACCTCACGATGCCAAGGATTAAAGCCCTCACCAAGAGGCCACCGAGCAGCAACCCTTCTCGGTCCATCCTTAACAGGCCTCTCCAAGCCTTCCCGCGCTAAGGATCAAAGCCCTCACCAAGAGGCCACCGAGCAGCTACCTTGTTCGGTCCATCCTTGGCTAGTAATTTCTTATCCCACGACGCCAAGGATCAAAGCCCTCACCAAGAGGCTACCGAGCAGCTACCCTGCTCGGTCCATCCTTGGCTGGTAATTTCTTACCTCACGACGCCAAGGATCGAAGCCCTCACCAAGAGGCCACCGAGCAGCTATCCTGCTCGGTCCATCCTTGGCTGGTAATTTCATACCCTATGACGCCAAGGATCAAAGCCCTCACCAAGAGGCTATAGAGCAGCTATCCTGCTCGGTCCATCCTTGGCTGGTAATTTCCTACCCACTGACGCCATGGATCAAATATGTCATCAAGAGACCACCGAGCAGCTGCTTTGCTCGGTTCGTCCACGTCTAAGTGATCTTCACCTCGACTTCGGGGCCATGGAGATACCGACCTTTCACCGGTCTTTACACACTTGGCAAATGGTCGACTTCAACTCTCAACTCGACGTGTAATCGCTAGACGAAAAACCGACCTAAACATGAAAT
This sequence comes from Agapanthus africanus, assembly GCA_030015575.1. Taxonomy (NCBI): domain Eukaryota; kingdom Viridiplantae; phylum Streptophyta; class Magnoliopsida; order Asparagales; family Amaryllidaceae; genus Agapanthus; species Agapanthus africanus. The sequence goes on along the minus strand of CM057339.1, from coordinate 355,454,182 downwards.
CAGTACTGCGCAAATAAAAATGTTTACCACAAACAAGAGAACACTGCAAAAAGATTTTTTATCCATAAAAAACCGGAAGTCTTTACAAAGGTATTATGGGCTCTCCAGCCTTACAAAAACGCCCGAAGGCTTACAAAATTTTGGCACAAAGAAAAAAAAGAGGCGAGGAAGTTTAGGCCTCAGGACCGGGGAGAACCTCGATGAGCCACGCGTCCACTGCGACCACCGGGGAGGCATCTTCAGGGTCGGCACCCACGGCGGGAACCTCTTTGTCGGTAGCCGGAGCGACTGACTTATCCCCCATGTTCCCACCGGGGGCCTCTTCCCCTGCAGCGTTTCCAGGGACATTCCCCTGCGCGTCATCCTCGAGAGGGTACTCCTCCCGGAGCTTGCCGTCAGGAAACTCCGGCATCTGGGTCTTGACGGCGTCGAGGGCGTCGTGCCAAACGGCGGCGGCGGCTCCAGCGAGGTCGGCGTAAAACTGGTCCGACTTCTTGTAGCTCTCCACCGCTTTCGATGCCAGAAACTCAGCCTTCGACGCCCGAAGCTCGGCACGCCTCGTCCCCTCCTTCGCCGCCTCATTCTCCCTTCGGAGGGTGTTCGCCGTCTTCTTCAAGGTGGCGACAAGCACCTTAGAGTCTTCCAACTGGGCCTCGGCGGCTCGGGCGGCCTCTCAGCACGTGGAGATCTCCCGATTCCCGGCCACCACCCGGTCTTCAAGGGCGGCGACCCTCTCCATTGCCGCCTCCAGCTCCAGCCTTAAACTCTCATCCCGCGAGGAGAACTCGCCCGCGGCCCGCATCGCTGGGGAAATTTCCTCGTCCTCCATGTTGACGACGAGGGCGGCGCGCTGGAGGACCTGGAGAAAAGAAGGAGGGTTAAAAATGAAAGGGAGGCACCCAATCACGCAAGCAAAAATACTAAATGAAGAATCGGGTGGGGTGCAAACACTAACCTCCACCGCCTCTTGAGCTATGGCCGCCATTTGGGCCCGCAGGGTCCCCCGAGGGATTCTACCCCCGGCCGACCTTTCCATCTCCGAGAGCAGGCTGTCGGCGACGGAAAGCCCCGAGGGCACCTCGAAGTGAAGCTCCCCATCATCCACGAGGATCGGGGAAGCCGGGGAGCGGGGCGTCGTCCTATGAAACATCTTGAGGAGCGACGCGGGAGAACCAGTCTCGCTTCCCACCTCGGAAGCCCGGGCCTGTTGCTCCCGAGCATGCTTTCGGCTCAGCGCACGACTGGACTCTGGGGCCCGGGGCATGCTTAGGCGCTTGGATGGAGCGGCCGCCGGTAGAGCCGGAGCCGACGACGGGCGAGAAGGGCCGGCCCCTCCGGCCTTCTTCCCCTTCTTCGTGTCGACCAGGGCTGCCCAAAAATTGCCTAGATCCATGGGTTCTGCATAAGACAAAATACAGAGGAGTCTGTAATGCCAGAAAAAAATGCACAAGTCTAAACAGGTCGCCTGAAAACTCCTAACTTACCCGCGAACTGGACGGGGCTGAGCCCGGCCCAACTGAAGGCCCGCTCAGACAGCAGCATATTAGCCCGGGGAATGGGCTCCCACTCCGACACCGCCACCGCGTCGGTATGATTCGACCGACTCACCCGCGGGCAGCTGCCCCCGTTCTACTGGATGGGCATAGGTCAATCCTCACCCTCGGGCGGCCCAACAAACAAAAACTTCTTCTTCCATTCGTGAATGGAAGAAGGTACTACGACAACCCCCGACCCGGGAGCGTCCCATGTTGTTTTCTAAAAGAGATGTATACCCAGCTCGGCTCGCCCCTGCGAGCGCCAAGGTGGTTTTTGTAGCAAAGAGAAGAAACAAGAAGGCTCCGGCTGAAAGGGATCAGACGCAATTTCAACCGGACCCGGAACCCAAGGAGGATCCTCCAAGAGTTCGGCACTAACTGGTCCGGGGCTAACCCAAAACAATTCAACGCCTCAATCACCTCGGAGGAAAAGGGCAGGCGCATCCCGGCCAAAAAGGCTTCCAGGTACAAGGCAATCTTCTTACCCCGTACCTGGTCTGCCCTCTCCCCCTCCTCAGCCAGACGAAGCGAATAGCCGGACGGAATGTGGAAACGAGTCCGGATGGTGGCGAGTTCATCCGCGTGCCTCAGCGTGGATGACACGCCGTGAACACCCGTGACTTGCGCTCTGGGGACCGCCCCCGTCGCACGACCCCGTGGAACGTGACTAACCCTAACTCCCTGGGGGGACTCCGACTCAGAAGAGGAAGAAATAGAAGAGGAAGCTTCAGAAGACTCCCTAGACTCTACCCGGACTACATCTACAGACTCCTCGGAAGAAGACATCTAACCTGATCGAAGGGACGTGTCCTCGAGAAAGAAAACGCGAGGAATCCGACCTGAGGAAGAGAGCGCCGAGCTAACACGACTAAGGACGAGGAAGTTATAAAGAGGTATGGGCCCTTTAATGCGAGATCTCTCCCCTGATCCGCTGAAGTCAACAAGAAAATACTACTCTTTGCCCGGAAATGCGCTGACGATATCTTCGAGTGAGAGATCACCCCGGGTGACCGGTCAGACCACTCTCGACCCGACCCGGGAACGGGTCGAGACGAGAGTGGGGGGCTAATGATGATGCTCGATATCGGTGACTCTCCAGATGCTGACACGTTGTAGAAGACGTGTCCCAAAACTTACAATATAAGGATCAAGAACCTCAGTTGGGATCACACCTCGGGCCTCCGGCCCGAGGATTATCCCGACCTTCGGTGGCCTTCCAGACCACCCTCGGCTCGCCTCCGAGCTAGCACGGAACCAAGATGCCTCGGCCTCCCGCTCGTTCCCGAGCCTCCCGCCGAGCTCAACTACCTCGGTCTCACCGACCGACCCACAACGCTGATCACAGGCGCCTCCGCCACGGCTTCGCGAATCTCGCCAGGCGCGAGATATCCGTCGCCCATGATCCCGCGTTCCACGCCATCACGATCCCCCATTAACGAGCATGTCTCGTCATTAATGCGGGATCCCGCCTATCACGCGGGTGTGACGCCAGGGGCGTAACGGCCGCCGTGAATCTCGCGCCCACCTGCTAATTGCTGCCGCTATATAAACCCCTCTCTCAGACGATACAGGTAAGCCATTTTCGCTCTAATAGGCCGTTACTCTGCCAAAATACCCCGTCTAACTTGATCGTCGGAGGGTCCTCGGTGGCACAACCACCCCGGGACTTCTTTGTAGGTAGCTCGGCCTCAACCGCACAAACCCATTGAGATCCACACGCTCCAGGAGGCAACCCTCCAACTCAATCTCAGCCGTCCATCAGCGCTCGCAGCAGATCAACGAAAGATAAAATCTGAAGGAGATCCAGAGAACCATCAGTATCTATATTTCTTTCTTGAGTTAATTGGCTGATGAAATAGTAATTCCTTGACAGTGAAAATAGATGGTTGATTTTTCTCTCTTCCAAGATATATATATGACACAAAAGTAGAGTCCACTTAATTTTGACTCAGCAAGATTAAGAATTTTATAGTGTGAGATGGATTAGGAAAATTCGAATATATTTTTGAAGAAAAAAGAGAGAAGAAGAATAGAGCTTAAGACCAGACAACGAGGGAGAAATAAGCTATCAGAATTTGTACTTAGTAAGCCTTGGATCCTATTTAGGTGAACCGAACTCAAATTGAAGTTTGAAAGTGGAACCAAGGAGAGAGTGATTTTTGGATAACTTTTATGTTTCAAGGGTGGTATTTGAAAATCAAGTTTTGGATTGGATATTTACAGCGCTATACGGCAATGCCCCGAATTGCAGTGATTGCTCAGTGGGCCCCGCCCAGGGCTGCAGGGTCCGTTTATTCTTTACAAATAGGTAAAGTCTTGAAGTCGATCAAAATACGTGGGTCCGCCCCACTGCAGCTGAATATGCTCTACTAACAATGTTCTGAAAAGCGACACAATTCTTGAGCGAGAAAGAAAAACGAGAGAAAAAGGAAAAAGAAAGGGAAAAGGGCAAGGGGATTGGATGGTTCTGTCCTTGTGACGTCAAATAAAAAAACGAAAAATAAAAAAGATCGGGGCCATCGCCACCTCCACGTGTCTTACTACCGCATGCTGTGTACTGCTAACAATAGCAACCCACATCTGCATCAGCGGCAGCTACGCATCCCCACTAACCCTTTCCCACTCGCCCACGTGTCCCCTCGCCTGCCTTCTCGAAACTCCCTCCCGCCTCTCTCCTCTCTTTCCGTATAAAGCAAGTTCCCTCCCCACTCCCTCTCCTCCTATTGGCTCCCTCTCTCCCCTACTCCCGATACGCGTCCTTCCCTCGACACGTGTCGGTCTCCTCCCGGCCCATTCAGTTTACTATAAAATCTCGTTCTAGGGCTTTTCCCCCCCTTGATGAAGCGTGTACACAGAGGCACATCTCTCTCTCTCTCTCTCTGGTCTTCGGAACCTTTTTCATCGTCATGATCCATATAACGCAAATGGAGGTCGTGGGTATGCACGGGGACCACCACGCCGACGCGGCGTTCAAGATGGGCCGGACCATGCCCAGGTTCCGGCCCATCGCCCCCAAACCCCTCCTTCCCGGCGGTAACGGAATCAACGTCGCCGCCCCCCTCGACGCCAAGCCAGCTGGAACGAAGAGGAAGGGGGGCCGAAGGGGAAGGAAGGGTCCCGCCGCCAAAAAGGCGTGCGCGGGTTCACCAGCAGGGGCGCCATTTCGGGAACAGAGCATTATCCATACGCTGCCGCTGATGCCGATGACGCCGGAGCATATGGAGGCGGCGCCGGAGACCCCATCCCCGACCGCGTCCTCGGAGGGACACGTGTACGCGCCCCAGCCGGTGAGGCCCGTGGGGTCCTGGGTGACGGTCGAGTGCGTCACGGACACGTGGCGGGATGGGCCTGCAGAGGCCGATCTGACCGGCCGGCCTGCACCGTTGGAAACGGACACGTGCCCGGTGTTCGTCTCGGACGCGGACGGCAGGGTGACGTGGACGAACGAAGCGTACAGGAGGATGGTGGTGGGCCCCGGAGACGAGGAGGAGGTCAGGGTGGCGCTGCAGGTGGCCAGAGGTGTGGCGGTACCAAAGGAGGGGGTCACGTGCTTCACATGCAGGGTGCGGGTGAGGTACGCGGGCAGCAGGAGGAGGAAAGGGACGGTGTCGATGGCGGCGCCCTGCGACGCGTGGAGGTTGAGAGACGGGAGCCTCGCCTGGAGGCTGGATCTCAAAGCAGCCCTCAGCTTAAGCATCCTTGGGTGCTGCTAAATATATAAAAATAATAATAGTGAAATGGGGTATAGTGTGAATATGGTCCTTTTCTGCAAAATGTACACAAGGAAAAGGCTGTCATGGCTGCCCCCGGTGGTGGATACGATGGTGCGGTACAGAGATGCATGGATTCGGACTCCCTGCCATTACTTCTTCTTCTCTTTTGGATGAATGCATGTCTGAGATGCGATATATATTAGCTGGGAAAATACCAAGCACCAATAGCAGAGGTTTTTACTTTTTTACCATGTAGCAATGATGGGTGATTGAAGTTTTCATTTTTAGATTTTAATTTTTTTCCCTTTAATTTGGTGAAGTTTATAGTAGAGATAAAAAGAGGTGCCAACATTTGAATAGTAATTAAGCTTGTTTGTGTTTTATATAATTTGACATATATTCCGCTATCTATCAACTGGAGGCATCTAACTTCGGTAGCACCTATTACCTATTACGCCAAATAAGGAAAAACTAAGGATGGATGGCCACATTTAATTCTTGCACTTTTATTTTCATCTTATTATCTGCATACCAAATTGTTCTTTTTCTTGGCGTTTATTTAAATCAAGTAAAGTTCTTAGCAAGGTCTAACAACTTAATTAATGTTTGTATTGGATATTACAAGGCAAGATGGGATTACTTTTAGTAAATGCATTTGGTGTAAATATTAAATAAACATTTATAAACCAGTTTAAAATAGCTTATATGGAATTCCATGTAACGGATACGAGTTAAAGTGTTGCTATATATACTGAGCGTAAACAAATTGATTGGACATGATAATGCGAATTTAATTACATGTGGCTTATGTTAGCATTAAACCATGCGTAGTTTCTTGCTATGTACCATGCTTAACAAAGAATGATATGATTTACAAACACACTGAGATGCTATATAGAGAGAGAACATATCATTACATGAAATAATAACATCATCCCCAATCCTATATTTCCGGAAGCTTTTTCTCCATATTTGCCCAAACAATATACATATCAGCAGCGTGCGGTAAGCAATATTTTAACGACAAATTATAAATTTATATTCGCAATAGTAGAAACAAGCTGCCGTCACTTCCAATGCGTTAAATGGAAAATAAGAGAAGAACAAACCCAAATCCACAATAGCAACACAAATAGCAATCCAAATAGCAGCACATTTCATATATATTCAAATCCATGGGATAAATAATAGATGGTGTCCCCTCGGCTAGTTTTAATAAACTATTATCATAGTATTAGTACGATAATAAGAAATAAATGAAGTTTATACATTAATTACTACTCAATCAAAATTCTTGTATCTTCTTCATTTGTGCACCTGTTTCCCTTAACCTTTCTTCTCCTGTTTCCCTTTCACTTCCTGCCCACGTCTGATGTTAACTTTACAGGAACCTGAGACGAGGAGAAACGGGAAAAAAATGATCATAAATGAGCAGAGTTAATATAGAATAAACAGAGTTGTATAGAGTTATATGAACTTAATTACAAAATTCTAACTGGGCGTTAGATTTTTTTTTTTGAGTATAGGCAACCAAAGTCATCTTAATCTAAAAGTTGATATTAGTGTCACCGCTGTTATGTAGACTCCAATTTAACCCCATTTATCTACACTGTTAAAATAAAAATCCTGCCCTTTTAAAGGTTGGATAACTCCGAAACCAACACAAGCCCAAAGTCGAATTTTAAGTGGAAGTAGAACATTGCAAACTAGAATTTGTATAACCTGTATCCTTACCATAAAACTCCAAAGCCAAACATTTCTTTTGAGCTTAAGATTAATTAAAGCTGAAGCTTTTCGTCCGAGATCTATATTTAAAGATCACTGCCTAAAAGAGGAGAGTGCATGCTGTATGTTTCAAACTATTTTTGAGAAGACAGGCTGCAAAGAAAACTAGAGAACTTTAGAAATCTAGCATCTGATGCTATAGTCAGTTACGGTAATGAGGGTGGCCAATCATAATCTGCATCCAAACAAGATGCATTATTCATTTGATATTAAAGCTTCAGTCAAGTAGAGCATAATCTCCAGCTAAATCCCTACCTTAGGCGTGCTAAAAAATTTGGAGTCATATAATCCAAAGTCACAAATTCGCGATTCGGGAATAATTTGGCGAGATCAAAAATTCGGATTCGGAGAACTATTCGGAAAAAAATGGGCAGGTATTCAGGAAAGATTTGGCAAGTATTCAGGAAGGATTTCGAGCAAGAAATTAATATATGATGCGTTGGGTTTTGATATTGCGAAATATCCGCTGTTTTTTTGAATTATTCGCTGTTTATTTGAATAATTTGTGAATTATTCGAAGCCTTCGCCAGCGGTGATTAAATCGGAGATTTAATCGACCGATCAAAAATTCGCGAATTCACCAAATAATTCGTGAATTATGTGACTGTAATATAATCAATTCCATTCTCCTTCATATTGTAGCATAAAGCACAAAATCTCAATGAAATTCTGACCAACCAATGAGAAACTTCATCAATGTGGTATTTGATTGAGCGTGGATATGAGGCAGCTTGGGCTTTATTAATAGATTTGTATGGTGGGAGTCTTGGGTAAAGGCCTTACCGCCGGATCTTCAATCCTGCAAGAAAAAGGGCGCCAGAGTTATACTCCGGTCTCTTCTCCAATGATGAAGTCCGTCTCTTTCTTAGAAAAGTAGGGTTTCTATTCGTGGAGAAAGGGTAGCATATCTTTTGCTCCCATGTTAGAGAGGTTTATATAGGTGTCGCGTATGGTGGTGATGTAATCACTGTAGATTCAGTTAGTTATTTAGGGTTTTGTGTCGACATGGGATGCCCTTCTTGTAAAAGGATCTCTGGGTGGGCCTCCTGGGCCGAGTAATGCGAGTTTGGACCAATGTTTAGCCTTGTGGGATGAGTGGAGTTGGACCGGATCCGTCGTCGGTTATTCCATACAGTATCAGTACCCCTACTCCGAGCTGTCGGTTCCGAGTGCTCGAGGTAGAACTAGATTATGACGGTTAGGATACAACGATCATGATCTCTCGCTCTCGTCATGTGTCTCTTTCATCCATTGGTTTTGCCGTCCTGTCTCATCATGCAGTTATTAATCAATTCCGCCTCTTTCTTAGAGAAAAAGGGAAAACTTGGAGAGTAAGCATCGCCATTTCTCTTACTTAGGGTTTCCTAAAACCCGCGAATCATCCGTCAATTTTGTCGCCCTGAAGATTCATCTTTCTATTCTAGCGCTTCTTCAGTATGTCTTCTTCTCCCTTTCTCTATTTCTTATAGCTATGTCTCTTGGCGTCTTGAGTGTGGAGGATCAGGAGAAAGTTAAGAGTCTTAAGTCTTCTTTATCGATTTCTTCGATGGAAAATACACGTAGGTCTTTCTCTTCTTTTGATTTCAAAGCTAACTCTACGCTCTCCATCCTCGACCCTCCCAAAGGGTATATCGGTTTGTCCTACGAGTCCGTCCTCATCGGTCTTTGATTTCCCGTTCCCCCAATAACTCAGCGTTTTCCTAGGGATTTAGATCTTGTTCCTTTCCAAATCGCGGCCAATGGTTGGTATGTGATTATTACTTTCGTCTTTGCTCTTTTCATGGTAAGGAGGGCTTATTCGTCTGAGCTTCTTCACGCCTTCATCAGAGGGGTTAGCTTCCCCTCCATTAGCAGGCCCATCTCTAGGGCAAGGTCAAAATAGTCGGGGGCTAAAGTCTAAGATCGCCGACTGGCAAAAGCTGTTCATCTTTATCGCAACCCAACCACTTCCGAATTTCTGACGTCTCGGATGGAAGAGAATAAGAACGCTATTTTCAAGACATCTGCGAAGAATCTTCCTTCTGCTCCCAAGGCCATAGTCGAGTATCTCATGGATTTTCGAGGAAGATTAGGTTTAGAGGAATTCTTCACCGATGCCGACTTCATCTTGTGCAACCTCGTCTTTCCCGACCTTGAAATTGATCTTTCTCAGGGTCACGAGAGCTTGTAATACAATCGCGAACGGTTAGCTAGAGGGAGAGCATCGAGCTCCCCATGTTGGGGGGAAGGAATGTCCTTGGAGCTGCGACAACCCTCCTACCCTCCTCCAGAGACATCGTGAACCATTCTATGGATCCAACGGGAGAGGCTCTTTTGACCGCTAGCCGTGTTCTCGACCTCACTCTCTAAAGCTTCTAGTGTATAATCCACTTCGCATCCTCCTGTTTCTTCCTTGAAGAAGTCTCCTTCCCAGAGCTTGACCTCTCGTCGAGGTGGCAAGAAATCGATAAGTAGAGCAACGAAGGTCTCTTCCATCCCGGGATTGGTAAGGCCCGAAAAAGGAGAGCTTCCTCTGCTCCCGACCCCACTGGAGAGATTTTCGTTTGTCCCCTTTCCCAGCTCGAGAGAACGGATTAGGCCCTTCGAGCTTTGTAGTTCGTGTGGAGGGTACCCTCAATCTAGCCTCTGTGAAGCGTTTAGGTTTTTGGTTATGACTTTATCTAAAAATTTACTTCCCTTTTTTAGATCAGGTCGGCATGAAGAGAATCTTTGAGAGCAAAACTTCAGCATCGGGCGGTTCGAAGCCTCTGATCCCCGACGACTCTTCCAAGGTTGCTAGCGTCGAATGGATGAGAGGCCCCCTGAGCCAAACAAAACGGGACGACTCTCCGCCCTTGCAGATGATGGTTTTGCACGAGTTGAAGAGGTGTTGCCTCCTCTTTTAACCCTTGCTCCTCCTTCCTTGTGCATGCTGGGCTTCCTTCTGTGGAGGCTTTGCAGGAGGTGGTCGCTCGTTTAGTTGAGATGAGAGGGCCTACTACTTTCTTTTTGGTGTGTGATTTCTCTTTTTTTAGGCTTCGCTTAACATAGCCTGAAACATGCAGGCCACTTTCTTGGCTTCTGACCTTGGACGCAGAGATCAAGCCTGCGGCGAGGCGTTGGTGCGCAAAAGGAAGTAGAAAATGAAGATGGCTGAGCTTTCCAGATGTAGGAGGAAGCTTGAGTAGGAAGTGGGGCATGCGGAGGCCGAGCGGGATGCCGCTAAGGCTGCTGAGGAGAGCTGGAAGAACGCCGCCTCACTTGGCGAGAAATTTGAGAAGGTCGAGCGTAAGCTAGAGCGGGCTTTATTGAGCTCCAGCGCCCTCACGGACCGGTTGGAGAAATATAAATCCTCCGACGAATATGTGGCGGACTTCGTCGAGATTTTTCAGCGCGGCGTTGAGGCCACACTTCGCTTGGTGGCTCAGCGAACTTCAGAGTGCTCTCTTAAGTTGGTTGGTCTGACACCCGAGGTGATCTATGCCAAGGAGAAGAAGGCTTGGGAAACTCCCTCTTCCGAGGCCTTTCAGGTTCCCGTTGCGTCTGGGGATTTGGTTCGGACTCTTCCTTCAGCTGATGCTGGGGATTTTTCTTTGGCCGCCCAGAGTAAAGATAAGAGGATTATCCCCCGGGAGGATGACTCGAGGTCCCAGGGCAAGGCTCAAGGTTTCAAGGTCGCTAAATAAACTTTTCTTTACTTAAGTTGATTTGTTTTGTAATTTTGTAGGACTTTTTTATATATTTGCTATAGCTCCGCGTTCCATTTGATTTTGCATGGTCGTCTGCGATGTGTCTTTCTTTGGGCAGTGTCCCTTTTTTTATATCTTGCATCAACGTTTGTGTTCCTCCCTTTATCATGAATATGTGTGGTTTAAAATAGATCAATAGCCTCCCTGCTCGCATAAGTGAACTCCAGGCTTGTTGCGCCCAGCTGTCCCAGTTATGTGACAGGCTGAATGAGCGGGTCGGACCGTGACCCGAGCTAGGGACAAATACAAGCGAAGATGTAAGGAGCTGTTGTGACACTTTGGTATCCCCGAGTCTCGTCCTGACCTCCAGTCTGATCGGAGAGCGATCAAGACCTATCGTTACGGTTATGTGCTTTCTAGGAGGATGTAAGAGATCTTCCACGTCGGGGTCTCGTTAACTAAGGACATGATCCGCATGAAGGGATCCGGTTTGACACTTCGTGATGTGACTGTCAGGACAATACCTCGTGAATTTAACATTCCTGTTTTTTTAGAGGGGAGGCCCTACTTTTATAGATAGATTTGAGAGTAGGATATTAGAGTTCGGTGAGAGTTTGTAATCCTGTATAACTGTTGACTTGTTTAGCGTCTATTATAGCAATCTTTTGGATTTATGTTATGGTATTCATTTATATTTATCCTCGAGTTTTTTAGAAAGGTCTTCTCATCCATTCTTGCGCAGGCTGTTGGTGACTCCAACGATGAGTACGACGATGTCAACCCGGCACCAAACCTTGACGGCCTGAAGCGCTTGTATGACGAGCTTGTGAGCGAGTATGCCAGCCTCGAGGGAAAATATGTCGAGCTGCCGGAATACCAATCAAGCCCCGCCAAAGTATTACATGAACTAAAGGCCAAGATATTAAGCCTGAAGGGAAACCGTAAGACGCCAATCGTAAGGAAAATGTCTTTAAGGACGAAACATTTCTTTATAAGTATGGCTACAATGACGCGGCATGTCTTGCAGAGGGCTTTGTCACCGGATCAAAAGCTACTCGTTGAGTATGGGCTTCCAGGTCGCTCCTTTACCCTTCACAGGAACGCGGCGTTCTTTCATTACCCTAGCTCCCTGAAGGGGAAAGCATTGGTATCTCAAATTTATAAGTGATTTTCGGAGACGAACTGCTGAAGTGGCTCAAGGAGTTAAGCAGAAGGATATGGCCCGCACCAGAATAGATGCTACAATTAAGGATCGCTCTCATTAAGCATAATGGAAACCTACTTTGTAACGATGAGACTTGCTTTTGTCTTTTTATTTTAGGAAGTTAAGGAACCGGCTTCATGTTTTGTAATGATTTTGTCTTGTGCTATTGTTACCCTTCTTTTTTTTTATTGCAAGTCCGTTATATTTCCTTTTGCTCTCCTGTTGTGTTTGCGACCCTGAAATTAACCTTCTCGTAGGTTAAAATTGTATTTGTGACCCTGAAATTAACCTTCTCATAGGTCGTCTCGCTGGTCGGCGAGAAGAGAGACTAATGAGCTGGGTCCTTCGTATGACGAGCTGAAGCTTGAGTACAAAAAGCTTTTGGAAGAGTATCGAAAACTCAAAGCAAGATGTAATGAGTGTTTGCGTCTTCAATCCGACCCTGATAAAGTACATACTTTCTTTGCGATGACATGCGAGAGTTGGAGCATCTTTTGCTCGACCGCGATCGTGAATGTGAGCGGCTCCGACGCCAAGCTCATTCCTTCGAGCAAGGCCATACTGCTTCTCGGAGACTTGCGGGGGGCATTTATGGGCGGCTCAGTCGCCACCCATTGTGTCATATTCGAGTATCCCGAGAGTTCAGCAACTCCTTTAGGAGTCGCTCAGTTGTTTATGTACCCCCATTCTCTAAGTCAATAGTGGATTGACACCATGACTTCATGAGAGAGTTTACGACACGGTCTTCCGAGGCATGCGGTGGAAAGAACCCCGAGGAAATCAAATGAGACTTGCTTAGAAGCTTAACCGACCCGTCTCCCCATTGAGTGGTTGTTTTCTTGTATTTTGTGTGACCCGCCGTTTGTATTTTATGTATAATTGTTGTTTGTCCTGAGAATCTTGAAGATTTCAAATCGTGTATTGTTCGGTCTTTGCTATACTACCTTTTCCTTTGTATTTCGTACTTGGTTCTTGAATGCTGCTGACAGGTTAGTCAGACTTTTCTGAGGACACGTCCTGCTTCGTGTGTTCCACAATGCATGTCAGTCGAGGAAATGCTGGGGTTTGACTTAAGTTTAGTATATGATGGAGGAGGCACGCGGTACTAGGCCTTGACTCCTTCTTATCTATGAATAAGCCGGCGCTATGCAGTTGTTTTTTATCCCCTCCTTGCTTCCTCCTCTTCCTCCCTGTCTTCCAAGATGGGGTTTTTTTCGTGCCATGAAGACTTCCCCTATCCTTTTCTATTTACTCCCCCGAGGAGGTTGATGAGAGTTTTCTATGATAAGATGGTATATCGAACCCTTGTTGTTTTGTCAGGTCGAGAGGGTCCGGTGGATATTGGCCCTACCTGAGACGACATCTATGCTTAAGTGGCCTTGTTCGTCGACAAAGTGTAGAGCCGAGAGGAGGATGACGATCAATCCCCTGCTCTGTCGGATCGAGCCAAAGCATGGTCAGGACAAAGAGGTCGGTGACCGCCGCAGGCTGGACGATGTCGGATGGGAGGCGACATAAGGATAGAAATGGGGCTACTACAGCGCCGCTTTCAAAGTATTAGCACGGCACAGCCTTAGCTGAGGAGCCAAGCCGACGCTTTCCCTTCCTGAGATGCGCCCCTGATTGACATCCTTCGAGCCTTCCGCTCGTTTACTATTTTAACTGACGATGTCCTCTTCTAGCCCGTTGAGCTGGGTTGTGGTTTACGAGGTTTTTAGCTTTAACATCTTCCTCGCTAAGTGTGTTTTAAGGTTTCGTCTCTATTTTCAGTGCTTGATGAGCCTAGGTTTGTAATATTGTCTTCTGTTCAGTACGTTTACTTTTGCTGTTGTGGTTTCGAATTTTTATATTTTTCTCGGGAGGTTCTCCGTGTTGTGTTTTGATTGGAAAATTAGCTTGCGAGTCTTGCTGAGGTCGGTGTATAGGTCCGGCCATTAGCACTTTTCTCACTTGCTCGCTTGGCTACGATTGCTTGCTTGGCTTCCCGAGCTTTGCTAAGGTTCTGCCTTGGACCGAATGTAGCTCGTACTTTCTCCCTTTAGTGTCTTTTCCTCGTAATACGAAGAGTTTTGGTGTTTTCTTCCACTTATTGTTCCGTCTTTTCATGCCTTTTCTTGTGGCGCAATTACAAAGGTTGGATTTTCAAGAAGGGTAATCAATGCTTGCATGTTGTTTGGTGTATGCCAGTTATTTTGCAGGGGGAAATGAAACGTTGCCTGGGGTTATATTCGCTACGGAAAATTCTACGGTGTGCCCGCTGTATATGCCCAGTCATGAAAGAAAGAAATAAGAACATGGATCCCACTAAACTGCTCGAATGGTGCCCGAAATTCTCCATCTCTTGCTCTCTCCTGCTTGGGTGTAATACACCCGACATACTGAAAAATTTCTCGTGTGCTACGTAAAGTACGATCGTGGGACATGTAAGCCACGGTGCTGCCTTCAATTTGGCAATAAATAGTCTTTACTTCAGCTGTTGCTTGGCGTTTTTCTTTGAATTTTCCTTCTGCAATTTTTCAACCACGGCGTCCCTTTCTTTGAGGGTTAGCGTCTTTTCTTTTATGTTTCTCCTTTTCGTCGTTTCCCGGTAAGAAAACGAAGAAAAAAGGGACTTCCTAACACAGGGTGATATATCGAACCCTTATTCAGTAAAAGTTCGGTATATCACCTTGTCCTAAGATCGCTCTTGCTACCAGCATATCGGAGCGCGAGAATTTTATAGTATCCGGCCCCTGCTGACGTGGTGTTGTCGTCTCAACTCTCTTGCTGAATCTCAAGACACATCACCGGATGGAGGATGGCGATCGTCTTCTTCTCTCACCATGTTCGGTTGATTTGTAAGAGGGTTGCAGGATGGGGAGAAGCATCCTTGAGTGGATTCAAGGATGCCATGAAGAGGAAGGATGCCATGATGATGTTGCATGGACCATTCTTAAGATAATGCATCTATCTCCTGTCCTAGAATTGAGTTCCGTGCCCAATTTTACAAGCCACCAATTCAATGTGCTTGGAGTTGACTTTTCTTGGGTCCTGACATCTCGGGTTCCTCCATTATCGCCGTCCTCTACTAGCTCTCCCAGCATGTCCTAACACCAATTTCAAGCACTTTGCTCAGCTTGGTGTGCTTGGAAGTTTCTTCTCTTCGTCGGCTGCCACTGGGAAACTAAGGAGGATGGGATTCCAAGCATTAACTCTTTGGGGTGCTCGGTGTGCTTGGAATACGCTGCTTTTCACATTAAGTTGTAGGATGAACTCGGGATTGTTTAAGAGCCGAGCTTCTATTGCGTTTTGTAATTACCCTTCGTGGATGAGCTAGTTCAGTATGTTAACCGTGTATGCAATCATTTTATATAATGAAATGACACAAGATGTTTGCTTTTGTTCCACAGTTGTTTGGTTTGCATCAATTTTTTTTTTGTTTTGCTTTGGGCTGGGTGTAGCTTGGGCTTTTGCAGTTCTTTCGAGGCCCACTCGAGCGTCTGATGCCTGCTCATCGGACATTCGCTTCTTTGGCGTGGGCATCCTGGCATTTTTTGGATTTGGCCCAGGTCTTCTCGCCATTCATCCGCGTCATATTCGGACATCCGCATCTTTTTATTGATTTGGCGCGGGCATCTAGGTCTTTTTTGGATTTGGCCCAGGACTTCTCGCCGTTCAACTCGGTCATGCCAGACATCCGAGTTATGGTCGGGCATTCACGTCTTTTTATTGATTTGGCGTAGGCATTCAGGTCTTTTTTGGATTTGACCTAGGTCTTATCGCCGTTCAACCGGATCATGCCCAGGCATCCGCGTCTTTTTATTGATTTGGCACGGGCATCCAGGTCTTTATTAGATTTGGCCTGGGTCTCTCGCCATTCAACCGGGTCAGGCATCCGAGTCATGCTCGGGTGTCCGCGTCTTTTTATTGATTTGGTGGTATCTAGGCTTTTTTTGGATTTGGCCTAGGTCTTCTTGCCGTTCTTCCGCTTCGGGTTCGGGGGAAATATTTGCCCCCGAGACCCTTTACCTGCAGTTCTCATCAAGGGTCATGCCCTTGTGGTTGATCGTTCATTCTACATTTCAATTAGTTTACTAAAGCAAGATATATCATTTGAACAGGTAATTTATATTTCAACACGCAATTTGTTTTTCAGAAAGTCCTTCTGGTAGAACGGTTTGTTGTGTTGGGCAACTCATCCCGCCTAAGAAGGTTTATTACAGAATTCTAAAGATGCATAATTGAAACATTAAAGGAAAACACAAGTTTTTATCTTTGCTCTTGGCTATGATAATATCGTTGGAGGTTGAGGACGTGCTATGTTCGTGACATCTGTTCGCCATCCAAAGTCTCTAATATGTAAATGTCTTGACAGGACCACTTTAGTGACCCTGTAGGGCCCTCCCAGTTGGGGGCTAGTTTTCCGTACTTGTCGGTTCAGTCTATGACGTCCTTTCTTCACAAAACCGGGTTTCCCGTTTGAAAATGTTTGAGCTTGACTTTGGCGTTATGGTAGCGGGCCGCTTTGATTTGATAAGCGGCAGTCCTTTTGGCTGCCAAATCTAACTTCTGCTAATAGATAGAGGTGTTCCCTCCTGTTTTGCCCATTTTCTTCTACTGTGTATCGGTCCACCCGGAAGGTCGGTACATGAACTTCGGTAGGGATAACCGCCTCTGTTCTATAGGCTAAGAAGAAAGGTCTCTCTCTCCTGTAAAGGTACGAGCTGTGGTGTGATACAACCATAACACTTCCGTTAAGATGTCCGGCCATTCGCCTTTTTGACGTTCCCAACTTTTTCTTGAGCCCTTCTAAGATTGTTCGATTTGTGACCTCCGTTTGCCCATTTGTTTAGGGATGCGCAACCGATATAAATCTCTGCTTTATCTTAAATTCTTCACATAGTTTGTTCATCCGTTTGCTCGCAAATTGAGCACCGTTGTTCGTGATTAAAACACGAGGGGCTCCGAATCGGGCGATGATCGGCTTGAAGGTGAAGGCCATCATTTTAGCTGCAGTGAAGGTTTGTAGAGATTCAACTTCAACCTATTTTGTGTAGTCGATTGCCACCACGATAAAGCATTTTGAGCCTTTCCCGAGCATGAATTCTCCCTCTATTCCCCATTGATCAAGGGAGGTGATTGGTGTTATCGAGGCCGCTACTACTTGTTGTATCTTATAAAACCGTTGGCAACTGTCGTACTTTTGCACCATCTCTTTTGCTTACTGCATCATTTTTGGCCAATAGTAGCCCTGGTGCAGGGCCTTGTAGGCGACAGTCCGATACCCGTGGTGAGGTCCGCAGCTCCCTTCGTGTTTCTCTTCTAACACTTCCTGAGCCTGCGAGGGTCTTAACACTTGAGCAGCAGCTAGGTCACTCCCTTTCTGTATATGTTGTCGTTGTATATCACGTATTGTTGAGACCGTCTCATCACCTTCACCTTGTTTTTTGGGTGTGGTGGGAGCTCTTTTCGTTGGAGAAAGGCTATAATTTTGCCCATCCAACACGGTTCCGACTGGTCGGTGATCAGGATATGTAGCGAGTCGATACTTCGCGCTTCAAGCCATTCGAAGAAGATGAGATCGCCCAAACCCTTTGTTGGGGGTGCTAATTTTGATATGGTGTCAGCTCGGACGTTCTCACTTCTCGAGAGTTTGATAAGTTCTGCTTCTTTGAAGAGTGTCGGTAAACCCAACTCGAGCGGCGTATAGCGCCATTTGATCATCCTTGGTTCCGTAATCTCCTCGCACTTTCCCGAAAGCAAGCTGTGAATCAGTGTGGAGTTTTACTCGGCCGGCTCCCAAGGCTTGTGCCATGCTGAGACCGATGATAATGGCCTCATACTCTGCTTCATTGTTAGTTGCTTCGAAATTGAACCGAATCACGTATTGCACTTCGAATCGGTGCAGGCTAACTATAAGGACTTTTGTACTGGCACCGGTCTCACACGCTGAGCAGTCTGCCCCAGCATCCCATATTGGCAGCTCTTCAACCATGACTTCTGATACCTACAGTGATTTAGGGTCGGGAATTGTGCATTCGACCACGAAATCTGCTAGTGCTTGGGCTTTAATGCTATGTATGGGGCAGTACGTAAGGTCAAATTCGCTGAGCTTGACCGTCCATTTGAGGAGCCGTCCCGAGGACTCCGGTTTTTCCATCGATGTTTTTGGGACCGATCGGTTACGATAGTGATTGGGTTGCTCTGGAAGTAAGGGCGTAGCCGCCGCGCCGATATAACCAGCGCGAAGGTTACTTTCTCAATCTTGGTATACCGTTCCTATGCTATCCTAAGGGCTCGGCTGGTGTAGTAGTTCGGCTTCTAGGTCCTTCCCCTTTCGCTGATAAGGATTGAGCTTACTGCTCGTTCGGATATTGGCTAGATACAATAGAAGTTCTTCCTCAATTTTTGGCTTGATCAGTACAGGAGGGGCTTACAGGTACTCTTTTAGTTCGGCGAAGGCCTGGTCGCACTCGGCTAACCATTCAAAGTATTTGACATTGCGCAGGATGGTGAAAAAAGGGAAGGCTCGGTCCGCCGATCTCGACAAAAAACAATTAAGGGCCGACATTCTTCATACGGGACATTGTACCTCCTTGATGTTTCGGAGGGTTTCATATTCAACACGGCTTGTATCTTATCCGGGTCGGCCTCTATTCCTCAAGATGTGATCATGAAGGCGAGGAACTTTCCTGAACGGACACCGAAAGCGCACTTTGCCGGGTTCAGCTTCATAATGCTTTCGGAGCACTGCGAAGGTTTCGCGCAAGTTCGATGCGTGGTCTTTTGCTAAGGCCGACTTCACCAGCATGTCATCAACGTATACCTCGATGTTTTTGTTGATCATTTTTGAAAATATTTTGTTTACGAGTCTTTGATACATGGTCCCGGCATTCTTTAAGCCGAAGGGCATAACTTGGTAATAGAATTGGCTGTGCTCTGTCCAGAATGTTGTTCTTTCCTCATCGTCCTTATGCATCCTGATATGGTTATATCCGGAGTAGGCATCCATGAACCTCAACATCTCATATCCAAAGGATTCGTCAATAAGACGATCAATCGTTGGGAGTGGGAACATGTCTTTGGGACATGCCTTGTCTAAGTCGATGAAATCAGTGCACATTCTCCACTTCCTATTGCCCTTCTTGACTAGGACGGGGCTTGCGAGCCAGGTGGTGTACTGCAAGTCCCTTATAAAACCTGCTTCGGCCAGCTTCCGCACCTCTTCCTCGATAGCCATAATCTTTTCCGTGGAAAAGCGTCTTTTCTTCTGTTGGATGAAGGGGACCCATTGAGAGGTATTCAACCTATGCACCGCTGTAGCGGGGTCAATCCCTGGCATGTCAGTTGGGACCCGGGCAAAGGCATCAATGTTGTTCCTTAAGAAGGCAACGAGATGTGCTTTTGGGTCGGGAGCAAAGGCTTTACCGACCTGAACCTAATGGCTGGAATCCCCATCATTCACCAGAATTTTTTCTAACTCTTCTGCGGGTGTCACTCGCTCCTCCTAAAAGTCATTTCTAGTGTCGAGGCCATCCATCTGTAAGGTTTCTCCCTATTGTTTTTTAAATTTTAATTGCGCAGTATAGCAGGTGTGAGCGGTGGCTTGGTCCTTCTTCACTTCTATTCCTCAGGGTGTTGGGAATTTCATTTTCAAATGGTGGGTGGAGATGACGGCCCGAACCGGATTTAAAAACCTTCCGCGGATTACGTTGCTGCCGAGGGGACTTATACCACCGTAAATTCAACTTCTACCGATGTCTGTTGAGGGGTTGCTCCCAAAGTGATTGGAAGGGCAATTATTCCCGGGACGATCGTTGAATGGTCCGTAAATCCAACCAAAGGTCCCGAGAAAGCTCTCATTTAACTAGTCTTTAAGCCCAGTTTGTCAAAATACGGGCTCATCATGATATCAGCTGAGCTCTCGGTGTCTACAAGTATTCTCTTTATGTCAAACCATATATCCCGGTAGTTATCACAAGGGGGTCGTCGTGCGGATGCTGGACAAGTCCGCATCAAGCTTGTCGAAGGTTATGCCCTCATCTTTTGGTAGTTTCGTCGGAGAAGCCTCTGCGGCCTGTTAATGTTCGAGGCGTAACTCTTTCTTTCCTTAACGCCGGTTCCACCGGATGCCAGTCCTCCTGCTATGGTTGCAATAACACCTCTCGCTGGAGGGATCCTCTTGCCAGGTTCATCGTGGTCCCTTGCATTATGCCCGGTGTCACGATCGTTTCTATCAGCTCGTCGTTCCCCCGTTCCGTTCGGACAGCGCCGATTTTCTCGGTTCTCACGACCTCTTGGGATACCTACGAAGCGCCCTAGGTGTCCACTTCAATGAGGTTCTCGATTTCTTTCTTCAAATGGGTACAGTTTTCAGTGGTATGGCCGTGTTGGTCGTGACAATGTCAGTATGGGTCGGTTGCTCTCGGATGCTTGGATTCTTGCTGCTTCTGTGGTGGTCGGTAGTAGTCCTGCCGTTTAAGGAAGGTAAGGACCTCGTCTCCAGTGGCAGTCAAGGGGTGTATACCGTATGTGTTGGCCCTGCCCCCGGTTCATTCTAGATCGGCCCCACAAGCCCTCATCCCTCTGAGCCCTTTTAGGTTCTTCCTTTCGGCTAGTATCATCCAAGTCTGTGCGCTTCTTTTCCCTATCCCGCAAGGTTGCCAAGACATCATTTATATATTTTTCAGCACGTTTCTTAAGCTTGGATAAGGTAGTGACAGGTTTTTTCGCCAGCGAGAGTAGTATGCTTTTTGTGAGCGCTGTTCAAAACGCCGTCAGGACTATCAAGATGTTCCGCTTCAAATCTTCTACGTCGTTAATTCTTTGAAAAAGCATGGGACCAAAACCTTCGGTGGTTCCTTCGTCCCTTGTCAGATAGTCAAGGTGTTGTGAGCTTGCTTTCTGCGACGCTCGTTTTCCGAGAATTGACTTCGGAAGGCCGTAGCTAGTTCCTGGAAACTCATGATCAAGGGGCGGGGTGCTTTTGGATCCATAGTGCGACCCCCTTACGCAGAGTCTTGGCGAAGATCTGGTAAAGAATGAGGTCGGACGGTTGCATCAGCGCCATCACGGCCTTGAAGGTGCAGAGGTGATCGGTCGTGTCACCCGTCCATCAAACCTGTCCAATAAAGGGACCTTAAGCTTCGGTGGGATAAGCTCATCGATGATGTGCTGGGCGAACGGTACTCTTCCCGTCTCTAGATCATCTTACCCGTTGTCTCTTCTCTCTTGGGCCCGGACCTTTCGCAGTAAGTCGTCCACGCGGGGGTCGGCCCCGGAGACATAAGAGCTGGATTGTTCCCCCCGAGCTCAAGATGGGTGGCTCGAGACGGGCTAATAGTCACTGTCCGAGCCATCGTCACTCAGGAAATCGTCTTCTCTCCTTCTTTTACCACTGTTGGGGCGTTGTCGGTGCTCGACTGGGTTGGTGTGGCCCGAGCTGGAGAGGGCTCGTAGCCTTCACATCAGTCGCCCTCCCTCGTGGAGCTTCGACCTCTTGGCTCGAGCACAGCGCGTTAGGGGCGTTGGGTTAGAATTCTCTTGCGGTGGCGGCCCAGGCTTGAATGCTCCGAGCCCTTCGATGATTTGTTGGAGGCGATAACTCAACCCTATCACAGCTCCACCAAGGCAGCCTCCGAGGGCAGGTGTCTGCTTTCCTGAGCAGGAGGTAGAGGACTTAGTTGATGATCTGGGGGTTCTGCTCAGGTAAGGGTCCCGAGGTTGTCTTGAAGCAATTTGAACAACGACGAGGGTGTCTCAAAATCCGTCATGAAAGATGATGACTTTCTTCAAAATTGTAGATCCGGTGATTCTAAGATGGAGCCGACTTTCCCACAAACAACGCCAATTGATAGAGCGTGGATCTGAGGCAGCTTGTGCTTTATCAATAAATTTGTATGGTAGGAGTTTTAGGCTAAGGCTTTACCGTCGGATCTTCAATCCAGCAAGGTAAAGGACGTCGGAGTTATACTCCGGTCCCTCATCCGATGATAAAGCCGGTCTTTTTCTTAAAAAGATAAGGTTTCTCTTCATGGAGAAAGGGTAGCATACCTTTGCTATTATGTTAGAGATGTTTATATAGGTGTCACGTACGGTGGTAATGTAATCAATGTAAAATTTTAAACCTAAGAATTTGATTTTTTGAATATTCATAATTATCTCTATTAATTGCATTGGTTATAAGAGATGGACCATCATTTGAAAATTTTACAGTATCCAACTTAGATAGAAATAATTCATCATTTTCCTACTTGTATGATAGCAACTTATCATTGGCTTGAAAGTTTCTCTCTGTTGATAGTTATTTACATATGAATTAAATCCAAAGCTCTAACTAATTGTTGCATATTCTCTATCAAAAATCCTTTGCCTATTCATTGTAGCATATTTTCAATGGCTACTGCTATGCTTTGCTCTCTGCTAGATATTTTTGTTATTGTTATAGATTAAATTTGATTTTAATATCAATGTAGTTTATTGTTCTATACTCTCTCTTTTGGAGAAAAAAGATATTTAGTACTTGTTATAATAATTATTTGCATATTATTGGTCACTAGATAGTTACAACATAATATTGCTCCATGTTTCTTGTTAAGATTGTTTTAAAAATAAAAGTAGCTTTATTTTCTTTAACATATGCCCTTGCACTTCTAATTTCACCAACTATGCTATTAGATTCACTCTATAGTGATATTTAACATAGCTAACTTTTTTTAGAATTAAATTGTTTTATTAGATGACTCTAAAACCATTAAGCCACAAAAATTTAATGGTATCAATTTCAAAAGATGGCAAGGCCAGATAAAGTGACAACCTTAGATCTTTCCACTGCAATAAAATGGATCTATTCATAGCCTTATTCCTACACCATCTTCCTCACCAGCAAAACCTGCAGATGCGTCCACTCCTATTTCTACCTCGTCTGCACCTAACGAACATATCCCGAGGAAATAGATTATTATTGTAATTGCCGCATCCTTAGCGCACTTTCGAATAAACCATATGCCATATTATGAGTTGAAGGGTGCGAATGAATCGTGGGAAGTAAAATAAAACTTGAATATGATTGTGATGATGCAAATAGAGACCGGTTTAACTCCTTTTTCTTCAATAAGTTTTTGTGGTCGACTCCAAATCTATCAATGATCAACTTCATGAATTTCAACATTTTATTAGATATCTTTAATCAAAAGGAAACACTTTCACTGAGGGTTTTAAGGTTTCTAACTTAATCGATAATCTCCCATTATCTTCATCTGATTTTGCTAGAGATCTTAAAAATAAATAAAATGATATTTTTCTTCTTCAAACCCTTAAAATCATTATGATAGATGATCAACATAGCCAGAGTTCCAAGTCTAAATCAGAGATAAAACCCAACGTTAATCTCATTGAAAATAAGAATAAACCCAAAACATACTAGGAATCAGAATGTCAAACAAAAGGGCAAGCATTTTAAGAAAAACTCGAGCCGCCTTAATCAAAACCAGTATGAACATAAAAACTCATCTACACAGAAAATTTAAGAAGATGTTTTGCTATATTTGTAGGAGGACTAATCATTTAACATACAAATGGTTCTACAAGAAGACGGAACCGTGCAATCCCCTGACAAAAGAAGAATGCTTGAAATGAAGGAAATTCAAGAAATAAAGTGAATATGATTGAGAAGACTTCTTACTCTTTTAGGTTGGTGCATTCTATATACTCTTAGTCGATTTTACTATTCATTCTGATGAGTAGTGGTTAGATTTCGAAGCTAATATTCATGTTTCATTCGACCGCTCCTACTTCTCAAATTATCAGGAATCATATGGAGGAAGTGTGACCTTAAGGTGATGATTCAACAACACAAAAAAAGACAGAGATTTGAACATGACTTCTAGGAAATTTTGACATTTCATAATGTCTTTCATGTGTCGTCTGTTCGAGAAAATTTGATTAGTGAATCTATCTTTAGCTAAAACAGGATTTAGGATCGTTACGAAAGAAAATACAATTTAATAACCAAGAATAATTTCTTTATTGGAAAAGGTTATGTTTTTTATGGTTTATTTAAGTTGAATGCATTTTCCAATTCTATTAATAAAGTTGTTTATGCTCCTTCCGTTGTGAATCACTACAACAAAAGAGAGTTATAGTCACAAACTTTTGCAACGGATTTGAAAATGGTAGTTACAAATATTTTTTGGTATGATATTTTTCGTTGCCAGTGAGCCATGGTCATATGGGTGGAAAATATCGTTATGTACAAAACTTGTTTTTATAACTATTTACAAATTACCATAAATACCTCATTTACCTACAATTATCTTGAACTGTAGCCACACATTTTGACTTGATTAAAATTCTTTGTTTGTGGCGGTCAAACCCCCCAAAAATATTTTCATCGCAAACAACCCTCAAATAAAAATCGATACCCATACTGTTTCCCCTTCTCTTCCAAAAACCCTAAAGACCCAAATCCTCTCTTCGCATCCAATAAAAATCCGCCCACTCTTTTGCTTCGATCCTGAAGTCCCTACAATCCCTATTATGTTCTCTATTTTCCTTTGCTATGAAAAGATCTGATCGAATCCATTAACGGTTATGTTCTTGACGCAACCATCACCGGTGGCGGAGAACGAGATCGCAAGGAGGAAAACGAGGAAGACCGCCATGGTCACAGGAACTGGGTCTAGAGCAAGAATAAAGATGACTTCTTTGGCAAAGATTTTTTTACCATATTTCATGATTTTGGGCATGAAATGTTCAGGATTGGATAAAGCATTGGATCCGATTGATCTCGCTAAGGTGAATATTTGATGTTTAATTATGATTCTGTCATACTTTTAATTCTTCTTAGGTAATTGCCCAATTACAATCCTTGCATAAGCATACACATTTTCTCCAATTAGTTTCAATTTACATTAATTTGTAAGATTTTATATATTTTAGAAGGATGTAGATAAGCCATTCTTTCAATTGGTAGATTTTTCCATTATTAGGAATGAATCTCAAATAATCATCGAGTATAAGCCTAGTACTATCACCATTGATGGGTTTGCCGATGAATGGGTGGACGATGATGGGTCGGGGTTTGCTTTTTTGCTCACTTTGGATGATGAGGAAACACATATCTTTGTTGTAAGATGACCCTTAAGGTATGGCCTCTGCTTTGCTAATTATATTAAACTAAATGAATCCCAAGTTAAAAATTATTTAACACCAAATTTTGTTATTTTTGGGAAGAGCATAGTTTAAAAGATGACATATTTTGTGAAAGTTATCACTAATTTATATGAGATTTCTGTTGAAACACATTGTTAAGCCCTTAAAAGTTTGCAGGAAAATGGGGTTAATGTCTTCTTCATGTTGCAAGTTGATAGCAAGTATATATACTTTTAAAGGGTATGTTTTTCTCTCTTGTTGGAATAATTGCCTTTGTAATATTTCATAATTTATTAAAGTTTTGTTTAAAATATAATGAGTTGCATTTTTTATCATTGGAACTTAACATACTATTTTGTTGGAGATTGCGTTCGTTTTTTACCGTTTATCTTGTCTTACTACTGAAACTAAAAGTTATGTGAAATATGCTTCAATGGCATGCTTAAAAAAGGAATGGTTCTAAGTTAAAAGCCTATTTACTATTAACTCCCATGGTATTTTTTATTAACCTAATATGTTTAAAAGGGTCTCAATTTGATAAATAAAAATTTATATGTTCCATAGGGGAAAATATAGGTTATGACTAACTAGATCTCGAAAAACCTTGCTAATAAATTCAAGCCATCTTGCTTTTTTGACAATCTCGCCATTTTTTTCAAAACTTGTTTTTTATAATAAGTAGGAATACGAATTTTGTTTTTAGGTTAATTAATAAGTTCATCAATAATGTTTGGTTGCCTTTGGTGAAATAATCATATGAAAAATGGATTCTGATTTATCTCCAGTGTCCTGTTTAATGTGCATATAAAATATTCATTGCTAAATTGATTGTTTGTTGAAGGTACCGTTTAGAAGAGTTGCAGTTCGGTTCAGAAGATATGGATAATAACTTTGACAAACATAGTGGATAATGACGATGTAGGGATCATGTCTTTGAACTTACTAAAGCACAAGCCGCGAGTCATTCTCTTTTCTAGAGTTTTCTTGTATGAGATGCAATATTCATGTACTTGATGGTTAATGGATGTACTCGATTAGGCTCATAAGAAAACATTTTGGAGAAGCACGATATTAAGATTTCTTAATAAATTTATAAACATGTCTAAGCTATTGTACATTGTAAATGTTTATTTAGAATCATTAATCGATTGATATTTGTTACTCTTTGTGAGCATTGTCAAATTGATAATATGTATTAATGCATTTTTTGTGAGATGAACGCTGCAAGTAGAAAGTACATCTCCTGTTTAAAATGTAGGCATAATGATGCTTTACGATAGCATCACGCATGAATTGCAGGTATGCTCTTTAGGGGCTGTTTGGTTAGAAGATTGTGAAATTTGGATTCCTAAATAGTACAATTGAAAAAATCTGGATTAGCTAATTTTGAGTTTGGTTGGTATTGGATCCAAGTGTTGGATTTGTAGATCCTTATAATCCTTATTTGGTTGGAAAAAAGCAAGTGAGATTTAGATTTGAGAATTAAAGTGAGAGACAGTGGGGGGATTTTTTAATAACATAAAGTACGTGGGCCCCACGTGAACAGTGTCAAATCCAAAGTAATCTATAGTTTTTTTGGATTCAAGAATCCAAAAAATTTGTGGGCGCCTCACATAAAACAAGCAAATCAAAAAACCCCAAAATCCTACAACCAAACAAGAATTAGCTAATTCTTACTCTTTTTTTAGATTCTTGAATCCAAACAGTGCAAAATCAATTACTAATCCTGCAACCAAACTGCCTCTTAGTGACAAGTAAATTTGTAGCAGTTTCAACAAAAAGTGTAGTATTTCTAAAATTCTCGCCGCAAATAAAAGTGTAGCCTTTGAACTCTTTAGTTATAACAAAAACTGTCGCCGTTATTCTCTTGGGCTACGGTTCAAACCACATTTGAAACTTTGCGAATGACCTACTTCATCATTAAACACAGTTTTTATCTCGCACGATATTTGAGAATAAAATTTGTTGCTAATTCTTTTTAGTTACCGCACTATTGGCTACAACAGACTTGCTACGGAAAATTTTGTAGCTATCATTTTAGTTACGGTATTTCTCATAGATAGGTTATTAATAGCTATGGTTAAATCTGTAAAATAAGATATGGATTGTAGTAGTGAATGTGGAATCAAATGATATACATGCCATTCTTGGTCATGTGAACTATGGATCCATTAGGAAGATAATTAGTTTTAAATCTTATCCCTACGCCTAAGATAGACCCTTTCTGACCCGTTCTGTAAGTGTGAAGTCTGTGTTCAGGCTAAAACACGTTTGGAAACCATTTCCCTCCATATCTATATCGTATGAACTTTTAGATCTCATCCTAGTGATGTGACTCGACTCAAGTCTCTACTAGAGATGATTGAAGATACTTTCTAACCTTTATTGACGACTACTCCGGATATTATTATATCTAAAGGACTAAAGATAAAGTCATGTAACTGGTTCAAAGTTTATAAAGCTGAAGTCGAGACTCAAACTGAAAAGAAATTTAAGATCCTTAAGTCCGATTAGGGAATCACAACTCAAATGAGATGATCCTTTAGAGGTCAACGCCCCGTATACACCGCAATCCAATAGGATTAATAAAAGAAAGAATAGAACCCTTATGGATGCGTGAATGCTATACTTCTCAGCTTTAAAGCTCCCGAAAACTTTTAGGGTGAAGCTCTTTTATCTGCATATTTCATCCTCAATAGAATTCCTCATAAAGACTCTAATGTAACTCCTTAAGAACTTTAGAAGGATAGAGAATCTACAATTGACTATTTCGAAGTTTGAGGATGTTTGGCTAAAGTTGGGATTCCTGGGCCCAAGAAAATGAAGATTAGGTCGAAAGCCATTGATGATATATTCATCGGATATGGTTTAATTAGCAATGTAAGCATATTTTGTGATAAATTCGAAATAAATGAGATATCTAATAACACCATTATTGAGTCTCGATATGCACTACATTTTGAGAACTTTCCTTTCAAGGGTAAAATTTCTAGGGATCCTTCTGCTTCTTCTCCGTCTAGTTTTATTCCTTCTAGTTCTCAACCCCCATTAAAAACCTCTATAGAAGTTGAACCTAGAAGGAGCAAAAGAGGAAGAAGAGAGGAATCTTGGTATAAATTTCTTTACCTATTTGATTGAAGGCAATCTAAATATTCGATGGATTTCATTGATACTCCTTTTTGGAAAGAAGCTATAGATGGTGAGTTCGAATCTATAATATAATAAAACTTGGATTTTAACTGATTTGCCTCCTGGTTGTAAACAAGTTGAATGTAGATGGTCTTTAAGAAGAAGTTGAGGCTTGATACAAGTATTGAACGGGATAAAACTAGGTTAGTTGCAAAGGATATACTCAAAAGAAAAGAATTGATTATGTTAATACTTATTCCCTTGTTGCTAGGATTACTACTGTTAGGGCTCTTTCAGCCTCAACTTCTGTTCATAAAATGATAATTCATCAAATGGATGTAAAAAATGCATTTTGAATGATGATTGATAAGAAATTTATATGGTTTAATGTTAAAGGTCAAGAAAATAATGTGTTAATTGGTGAAATTTTTTTTGGATTAAAACAAGCACCTAAGCAACGACATCAAAATTTTGATAAGATTATGGATTATGGATTATGGATTTGTAGTTAATGAATTACATAAATGTGTATATTCAAGTAAAAATTGATGATTCTTATGTGATCTTATGTCTTTATGTCGATGACATTGACTTTTGGAACTGAAGTTAATACAATTAATGAAGTTAAGAGATATTTATCGAGTAATTTTAGTATGAAAGATTTAGGAGTTGCTGATATGATCCTTGGCATGAAATTATCTAAATAATCTAACGGTTATACCTGAGCCTTCCGTTATCTATTGAAAAGATTTTAAAGAAATTTGAATTTTATAACTGTAACGCCGTGAGTACATCATATGTTCATTTGAAGAAAAATTCTAATGAACCTGCACTTCAACATTGATACAGATACTCTCCGATGATAGGATCTCTTCTTTAAGTGTTCAATAGAACCAAACCTGATATTGATATTGCTTTCGATGTACGTAGATTAAGTAAATATACTAGTACCCCCAATAATGCTCATTGGATTGTTTTAAAACGAATATTCAAATATCTTGGAGAAACTTTAGATTATAGTTTGCAATTGCTTTATACCGATACCTAAATGTGATTGAGGGTACAATGCTGCAAACAGAGGGTTGCTAAAAGGAAGAATAGAACCCTTATAGATAGGTGAATGCTATGCTTCTCAGCTTTAAGGCTCCCGAAAACCTTTGGGCGATGCTCTTTTATCTGCATGTTTCATCCTCAATAGAATTCCTCAAAAAGGCTCTAATGTAACTCCTTAAGAACTTTAGAAGGATAGAAAACATAGAATTAACTATTTCAAAGTTTGAGCATGTTTGGCGAAAGTTGGGATTCCTGAGCCAAAGAAAAGGAAGATTAGGCCTAAAGCCATTGACGATTTTATTCATTGGATATGGTTTAGATAGCAATGTAAGCATGTTTTTAATGATAAATTCGAAATAAATGAGTATCTAATAACACCATTATTAAGTCTCGAGATGCGGTGTATTTTAAGAACTTTCCTTCAAAGATTAAAATTTCTAGGGATCCTTCTGCTCCGTCTAGGTTTATTCCTTCTAATTCTCAACCCCCATTAAAGACCTCTATAGAAGTTGAACCTAGAAAGAGCAAGAGAGGAAGAATAGAAGAATCTTGGTGTAAATTTCTTTATCTATTTGATTGAAGGTAATCCAAATACTTATAAGCAATAGATTTCGTTGATGCTCCTTTCTGGAAAGAAGCTATGAATAGCGAGTTTGAATCTATAATACAATAAAACTTGGATTTTAACTGACTTGACTTGCCTCCTGGTTGTAATCCAGTTGAATGTAGATGGTCTTTAAAAAGAAATTGAAGCTTGATAGAAGTAATGAGAAGTACAAAACTAAGTTAGTTGCAATGAGTATACTCAAAATAAAAGAATTGATTATTTTAATACTTATTGCTAAGATTACTACTGTTTGGGCTCTTTCAGCTTTAGCTTCTATTCATAAAATAATAATTCATCAAATGGCTGTAAAAAATGCATTTTGAATGGTGAACTTGATAAGAAATTTATATGGATCAACCCGGAGGGTTTAAAGTTAAAGGTCAAGAAAATAATGTATGTATTGGTGAAATCTTTTTATGGATTAAAACAAAAACCTAAGCAAAGACATCAGAAATTTGATAAGATGATTATTGATTATGGATTTGTAGTCAATGAATTGGATAAATGTGTATACTCAAAGTAAAAATTGATGATTCTTACATGATCTTATGTCTTTATGTCGATGACATTGACTTTTGGAACTAAACCTAATGCAAATAATGAAGATAAGAGATATTTATCAAGTAATTTAAGTATGAAAGATTTAGGAGTAGCTGATATGGTCCTTGGCATGAAAGTATCTAAATAATCTAATGGTTATACCTTGAGCCTTTCATTATCTATTGAAAAGATTTTAAACAAATCTGGATTTTATAGCCGTAACACTGCGAGTACACCATATGTTCATTTGAAGAAAAATTCTTTAAAACCTGCACTTCAACATGGATACTCTCCTACGACGATAGGATCTCTTCTTTAAGTGTCCACTAACCAATGAGCAGTAGCTCAGTTGGGATGGGCACTTCTCCTCTTAGGGAGAGTGCGGGATTCGAACCCCAAGAGGGGAAGTGACCACAACGCTTTCGGGATAAATTCGTCGGTCCCCTGGGGGTGTGTATTGGGTGGGGTGGTGTGCGGGTGTGGGGTGCATGGGTGTGTTGTAGGGTTAGGGCTTACGGGTGCCAAAAAAAGAGTTCAATAGAACCAGACCTGATATTGCTTTTGTTGTAAGTAGATTAAGTAGATATACTGGTGCCTCCAATAATGCTCATTGGATTGTTTAGAACGATATTCAAATATCTTGGAGGCATTTTAGATTATAATTTGTAATTGCATTATACTGTACCTACAAACTGGGTGACTTATTCTTCTGGTGTTAAGTCCACTTCTAAATATGTATTTATGTTAAGTGGTGGTGTTTTAAGTTAGGAATCTAACAGGCAAATTGTGATTCCTAGGAGCACCATGGAGTTTGAGCTTATCTATATCACTCTTAAAAGCAAATTGATGTTTTTTTTTTGGTCCGTCACCAATCCTAACTAAAAATCATCATCCAACTAAAGTCGCGGTTTGTATCTTCTTAAAATCCTCATTTAGAAATCTATTATTATCTAACTAAAATCATCATTTAAAATCTCAATCCATATCCCACATTTTAACTAAATCAAATGTCGATCCTATCTAAAAATCTTAAATTTTTAATACGCCGAAAAATAAAAATATAAAAAGATTACATACAATCGATAAGACTTTTAAGCCAAAAGATTAATTAACTAAAAAACAATTAATATTTGTAAGATATGAAACATTTTGTTTATTATTTTTTTTATAAACTATATTTAAAGTAATAATGACAAGTTTCTAAAAGGATCTATCTTTTATAAATAATTAGAAGAATAAACATGTCTAAATTTTATTTAAGAATATAGAACTCTTTTATTAGTTAAGCAACAATTGTGTGCAAGGCAAACTTCGAAAATAAAAGAAAAAATTATAATTCTTTTAAAGATGAAAGATGTGTGCATAAAAACTTCTAAAATAAAAGAAAAAATTAAAATACTTCTATGGCTAAAAGATAAATTCAAATGAAAACTAAAAATATTTGAATAGATTTGATAAATATAAAACATATAAACAGTTTATAAGATCTAAAATGAGTAAAAGCCAAAAATAAAAATTAAAACGAGACAAATTTAAGAACATAATAATAAATTTATACTAAAGTGGTTTAAAGTTGATTTACTTTTAATACATCCTCGTGCAAAATCCTTGTAGTTTTAGATGCTACTTGCTCAAAAGCAGAATGGTTGAAAAACCTTATATTTAAGTTACATGTTTCTGTGTTTGTTCCTTCTATACCCGTTCATTCCGACTCTAAAGTTATTGAATTATTAAAACAAGAAACTATTAACATAATATTAAACAGAAAATTACAAATCAGATTTAAATCTGCAAAAGGTCTAATGACAAAAATTATGACTCTAGACTTTATAAAGTTCGAGAAAAATCTTGCAGATCGCTTGACAAAGGATCTATCTAGGAGGACGGTCCTAGATTCATCGAGGCGGGTTAAACCCATAAATGAGGCCACCGGCTATTTGGTGTTACTCGTGGAGCACTGACCTTTTGGAGATTTGATTCTATTAGTAGCATTTGAAGCATTTAGTTTACTTTTAATACATTCTCATGCAAAGCACGTGCAAAAACCTAGTAGCTTTAGATACTACTTGCTCAGAAGCTGAATGGTTGAAAAAACTTATATCTGGGTTACATGTTTTTATGTTTTTCCGTGTATACCCATTCATTCTGACTCTAGAGTTATTGAATTATTAAAACAAGAAACTGTTAACAGAAAATTAAACAAAAATTTACAAATCAGATGTAAATCTGCAAAAGGCCCAATGACAAAATAGTGACTCTAGACTTTGCAAAATCTGCGAAAAATCTTGCAAACCGCATGACAAAGGGTCTATCTAGGAGGGCAGTTCTAGATTCATCGACGGGGGTTAAGCCCATAAATGAGGTCACCGGCTGTTTGGTGTTACTCGTGGAACACTGACCTTTTGGAGATATGATTCTATTAATAGCACCTGATGCATTTAGTTGGGCTATGTACGCTATTGTCCTAAATCCTAGAATGACAATGCTCATATGATGTGATCGGGTGAGGATGAGTAATATGCTCTTAATAGGTCCAACGCATGTATTATAGGAAGTATGACTATTGACGCTTCAACCCGTTGATCTAAGAATGATGCATATTGTGTGTGCTTTTGTTTATATCTGATCAAGGGCTCTAATTCAAAGGGTAGTCTTAGGTTGCGACAATTGTCACTAAGTAAAGATTCAAAGCCTAAATCTATATTTACAGAATCCACAAATAAGATACAAGTTTATATACATTTATAATATTTTTCTTTGTTTAACAAAATAAAATTTTTGGGGGAATGTTGGATGGAAAATCCAATTTTTGGATTTGGGCTTTCGTCTTACATCGGGCCATGACTTGGTCTTTAAAATTATGTTCTTTTCACCACACCTTTTGATTGATCCTCCTTTATCTTCTCACTACCATTGGGGGAAAGGATGAGACGGAATAGGGTGTCATTTCGGAACCGTTCATAAGCGCCCCCTTACTAGTCAAGATGAGCAAAAAACTCTTTCGAATTGGATCGAAGGCATCACAAACCAATGACTAAAGTAAGGAGCCATCTAGATTCAGACGGATATAGGCCAAAGCCCGATTATGGTGTCAATATTTTAAAAATATTCCTATATCTTGCTTGAGATCTTTCTTTCATTAAATGTTGTAAAACCCGGTTTGGCCCCACAGCACATGGGCCCACATGGAAGCATATGGGCTTTTAATATAATAGGACTCTATCCAAAAGACTCAAACTTTATGGAGGTTTGTCACATCTTATATTTTATACTCATGGACCTCTCATAGTTTTTCCAATATGAGACTAAATGTTAACCACATTCTCAACACTCCCCCACACGTGGACAAAAAAGATTTCACGTGTGAGAGCTGGAACCTCATGTGAAACGTGAACAAACACCCGAGCTCTGATACCATATAAAACTGGTTTGGGCCCACAACACATGGGCCAGCACATATATTGGGACTCCATCCAAAAGACTCAAGCCTTATGGAGTTTTATTCCAACTTATATTTTATACCCGTATGCATCCTACAATTTTTCTAATGTGAGACTATGTTAACACATTCTCAACACTCCCCCTTATGTGCAAATGTGCACGTGCAACGAGGACTCACATGCGCGGGCTCAAATCTCATATGTGCACAACGTGTACAAACAAACACCCGAACTCTGATACCATGCAAAACCCGGTTTGGGCCCACAGCACATGGCCAACACATGGACCTTTAATATGGTGGGACTCCATCCAAAAGAGTTTAGCCTCGTGGAGATTTGTCCCATCTTATATTTTATACTCATGCACCTCTCAAAGTTTTCTTAATGTGGGACTAAATGTTAACCACATTCTCAACAGATGCGATATTTTGGATGCAACAAAAAGTCGTGCACGTCAACAATGGATCTTCAAATTCATCTGCCACAATCTTCTTAACAGGTATTGAAAATATCAACACTTGTTATAAAAAGACATCTTCATCGAGAAGAATATATAACAAAAAAAAACCATCTCCTTTATTATTCTACAATTTTTTCTTTGCAAAAGTTTACATTTAATTTTTATTGTTAGTATCGAAGCATCATTCGGATCATGTACTCGGGCCGTTTGTGCACCATCAAGAAAATATAAAGGACTTTTCTACCGCTAAGGACCCAGATGAGAAAATATGCCCTCGGAATTTGATCTCCCCTCACTTGCATGCGACCAGAAGACCAACTTCTTAGCGGTACAAAATCCCTTCTTCAAGTTTTTCTTGACAGTGCAAGAATGACAGAGTATAAGATTTGAATGATGCTTCGATACTGGCAATAAAAATTAAATGCAAAAACTTTTGCAAAGAAAAAAATATAGAATAATAAAAGAGAAAAGAAGTCTTGCGATTTGTTTGCCGAGTTGGAGCGACAACATTAATCAATAGAGAAACATAACAAGAAGACGGCTTAACAGTAAGGTGAGATGAAGTTTTTGGTTATATTTTCTTTGACGAAGATGTAATCTTTTTAAAGAGAAAAATGTGGATGTTTTCAAAACATTTTGAGAAAATCGCTGCGGAACTCCGGAGGTACGTTGTTGACGTACGCGACTTTTCTTGCATCCAAAGAAACTATGCCTTAAGGATTTGATCTCGCTTCTCAAGCATGCGACCAAGAGACCAACTCCTTAGTGGTACAAATTTCCTTCTCCAAATTTTCTCAACGATGCACGAACGGCCGAGTACAAGATCTTAATGATGCCTTGATACCAGCATTAAAAATTAAAAGCAAAAACTTTTACAACTGAGCTTTTTATCCCAAGCATATGGAGTAGACTACATGAACCAACATGAGAATCACGCCGGGTCCAGCACATGAATCCTCCGTCTCCACTCACTCCTATCGAATAATATACTTTCATTGAGGCCTTTGGCAACAATATATTTTTCGTATCACCTCCATACATATTTTTTTCGGTCTCCCTTTCGCCCTTTTGATATTGCCTATTTCAAGAGTATCCATTCGTCGAACCGGTGCTTTCATAGGTCTGTGTCGTACATGACCAAACCTTCTTAGCCGGTTTTCCCGACTCTTCTCCTCCACAGATGTTACACCAACTTTTGCATGAATATCCTCAATTCGCAGCTTATATTTTCTAGTGTTACCACACATCCAACGAAGTATGCGCATCTCCGCTACATGCATCTTCTATGTATCATACTTCTTAGGAGCCCAGCATGCCCAGCATTCTGTACCATATGATTAAGCAGGCCGAATAGCGCTCCAAAAAAACTTTCTTTTCAACTTTAACGAAAAGTTACGATCACATAAAATCCCTGTTGCACTCCATTTCAGCCATTGGATCTTTTGATTGACACCGCTATCGATCTTCCCATCTTTTTGAATGATGGAACCTAGATATCTAAACTGATCGCTCGGTGATCTCTTACCCATTCAGTGTTATATCGATGTGGTCTCGACTTCCCTGTTTGCTAAATTTGCAATGCATATATGCTGTCTTGGACCTGCTCAATCTGAACCTCCGAGATTCCAACGTTTGCCTCCATAACTCCAATTTGACATTAACCCGTACATTCGTCTCATTTACTAGAACAGTATCATCAGCGAATAGTATACACCAAGATAACTCATCTTGGATAGTTCTAATAAAGCTCATTCATCATGATGGTAAACAGAAATGAACTTAATGCAGATCCTTGATGTAAACCAATTGTAATCGGAAAATCACTCGTTAGGTCGCCGCAAGTTCTGACATGTACCATTATTCCATCGTACATGTCCTTGGTTATGTCAATATACTTGACTGGGACCCCCTTCTTCATCATTGTCACCCATAACTCTCTAGGTACATGGTCGTACACTATCTCTAAGTCAATACATATCATATGCAAATCTCTTCTCTTCTCTCGAAGACGCTCGACAAGTTGACGAAACAAACAAATAGCTGTGTTATCAATCATCCAGGCATGAACCCAAACCGGTTCTATATTATCTTAATATCCTTCCTTAGCCTGTGTTCAATCTCTCCCAAAACTTCGTGATGTGACACATAAGTTTTATTTAATTTGAGCAACTTTGAATGGCATCCTTGTTCTTGTAGATAGGTACAAGGGTATTTTTCCTCCACTCATTTGCATCTTTTTTGTTTACCAAATCTTATTAAATAGATTTATCAGTCATTTAACGCTAATCTCTCATAAGTATCTCCAAATATCGATAGGAATCCTGTCAGGACCAACCGTTTTTCTTGATTCATTCTCTTCAAAGCCTCTTTAACCTCATGTACTCTTATTTTACGCATGAAATCATGGTTTATATCTTGAGATTGAATGACAAGTCCATCCGAATTCTTAGTAAAGCTCTCATTGAACAATTTATCAAAATAATCTTTCCACCTTTCCTTGATATTCTCATCTTAAACTAAAACCTTCTAATCCTCATTTTTGACACACATCACCGCACATAAATCTCTGGTCTTCCTTTCCCGCATCCGAGCAATCTTGTATATATCATTTTTAGCCTCCTTAGTGTCCAACTTCTCATACACCTCCTTATAGATCTTAGATTTAGCTTCCCGAACAGCTTTCTTAACTTTCTTTTTAGCCATTTAATACTTCTCAAATCTCTCTGCATCTCTGTTTTTTTCAAATGTTTATAAGAATCACTCTTGATTTTAATAGCGGTCTTTACTTTTCGTTCCACCAAAACTTTTACAAAGAAAAAATTATTTAATGATAAAGGAGATAAGATGAAGGTTTTTTGTTATATTTTCTTTGATGAAGATGTAGTCTTTTATAGGAAAAAAATGTTGATATTTTCAATACCCGTTGAGAAGATTGTGACGGAAGAACTCCGGAAATGTCCGTTGTTGACGTGCCCGACTTTTTCTTGTATCCTTTCCTTCCAAAATATTGCAACAGATAAAAATCAAAAAAGATCTCGAGCAAGATACAAGTTCTAGAACTAGATTACTAAAATACCATATAGACATCATCTTCGGGCTTTGGCCTGTATGCTCAATTAAAAGGTGTTGGATATAGTGCCCTCAGAGTCAATTATTGGATCACAAGCACGTGATTGCGGTGATTGAGGAAGGACCAATGCCGGTAGGACAGTCTTACTCAAGATGATAGTATGCTATCTGGTTTATCTTTATCATCGTATACTGCTTTAGGTGACCTTACGGGTCACTATTGCACGTTGATAGAGCTCTTAGGATTCTTGCTTGACGGCCAGCAGTATGATGGCGATCATATACGTGAGAGCTGGGGTCTATAAGCACATCCTTAAAAGGTCCCTAGTCGTGGGAGTTTCGAGACTGGGCATCGATACTCCATTAGTAGGCTAGTGTATACAGTCGAGACCCCGACGAGGAGCGGTGGCCGGTCTCACAAGCTATTGGTGTCAGTTGGATTACCTAAGATGTATACAAGTGCTCATTGGGTTATGAGTACACCGGACAGGACTCGCCGAGAACATACTAGTTGGTATTATACCTGACGCCAGATAGCAGTTCTCTAGTGATATGTGTACAGGTTAATTCATCGACCTGAGATCGTCATTTGTCTCGTGTGAGTTCCCACTGTGCTTTGATTACTACCCTACCACGGCTCAAAGGAGTCGTGCAAACAGGTTTTAGTTGGGTACAGTCCCGAGCCACATGGAGGCAGTGAGCGGATCGGCAGGGGTTCGTCTCTCCCGGTATTGAGGGTGAGGTCGCGCTGTGTCTAGAAGAGCCATTACACGAAGTTCTTGGCCAAGGCAGGAGATTTATTGGTAGGTATTCCAGTAGTATCTCAAGGTGTTCTGGGCTACACTCCGACACGACTTGTACCGCTTTTGGGGGTCTGACTTTTACCAACTCCCTAGGCCCGCCATGCGATGCTCATAAACGAACAGAACGGACTGTACGGGTATTGTCACTGACAGGCTCAGTAGGGTGTCAGGATGAGTTCGCTCATTGACCTCCCTTGTGGTACCTGGTAGCCCGTTACGTACGGCTAATATCTCTGACGTGCTAGTGGTTAAATCCACAGCCAAAGTATTGACGAGTCTTTAGAGTCCCCCACAGACAGTTTCTCAATTTTCGGGCGAAACGTTGTAGAGGCCGTATGATATATGGCAGGGTTCGATTTTATACGTGCGGTATTGCACGGATCATGATCGGACGGATCATACTAGTGGGCTTTGGTTTAAGCCGGATCCTAGTATTAGATTTGTTGGATTACTTTAGTCTCATCGCATTCGCATTCAGTCGGAATGCGGATGCAGGTATGTATATACAGGTGAAGGGTATCCTTATGATCCGTCACGAGTTTATTTTAGATGTTGCCGTATCTTTTTATTGTTGCAAACATTTGAATTAATATTTGCATATGGAAATAATGAGCTAGAATTTCATCATGAGATGCATTAAATGTGACATGGACTTCATTAGTGACTCATGGTCTCTTTTTATGTGCTAATGTCATATTATATGATGGGTTTGTGATGATATGATAAGAGGAGAGAGAGAGGGGCTGCCATGAAGGGGGTGCTCTCATATTATTCTTCACACTTTCATTTTATCACATATATCACAAAAGGAAAAAAGAAAGCTTCTTCTTCTTCTTCCTCTAGCTCAAATCTCCATTAATGGCAACACCTCTAACCTCCATCCAAATCAATGGATGCAAGAGACAAAGTGATCATAAACATTCTCTACATCATCTTAGACACGTCGACTAGCACACTTCGTGCCCGAGTTGCTTCGGATAAAGCGGGAGCCCGTAAAAAGACTCGTAGATGTGGTGCCCTTTCCGACGAGGAGATCGAGACCGGAGTTGCCGCGGGGAGCTTGGGATGGTGGCCAAAGACCAAAGGACACGGATCGATCGGTATAGCCTTCCAACCCTTTCTCTAGTAGCTAGTTGTAGGTTAATGGTTCGATCCGGATTTTAAGCATACGATAGCGCCGGTTTCTAGTTTAAGAAAAGTTTTCGTTTCCGCATTTTGGTCTCGGAAAGACGGCCGGGGCGCTACCGTAGACTTACATGGTATCAAAGCCACGCCATTAACCTTCAATAGCTTGCTCTAACGTGTTTGGAACTTCGATCGAACGAATTTTCTAAAAACTGCATTTCCAAGTCACAGTTTCTGTCGAATTTTTCCTGTGGTCAAAAAATTATTTAGTGTGCTGCAGAAAATCAGGCAGGGTTTTTTAGGAGCACTGTAGAAAATTGGTTGCCTGAACTCACTGTAGCGCCGCGGAACCGCGGCATGACCCCTCTATTGGCCGCGGTTCCGCCGCAACACTGTAGCTTCAGGGCTCCAAAATTTCTAAAGTGCTCTCTGACATAGAAATGGGGTTTCTGGTATTGTTTGTTTGAGCCCAGATTTGTTTGAGTACTGGGAATTGTGTTTGGGGCCCACTTCGGGAAATTTAGTCGATCGAAAATCTTAAATATGTTAGTTCACAGTATTTACATTACATCTGCGACCGTTAATGTCATTTGATCGGTAAATCCTGACTAATTGCTATAGCCCTTTTAGACGGATTTGCGAACGTGACATTCACGTTGATGTTCTGTATTGTGCTGTGATATTGCGGATTTGTCGTGGTGGATAACCTGGATGCAATAGTAGTACAGTTTTGTTGTAGTTGTACATTTGATATTGCGGGACGAGCGTCCGACATGTGGACTGCCGTCACTGCCTGTTTGTATATTATTCTTTTGGGGCACGACTGGGCTAAGGTCGATGTACATGTTGTATATTTTACTTTCTGTACTAGGATTACCCAACGGTGGGGTGCACGGATAGCCGGGTTCTAAAGGGCAACGGGCCCGCATCTCATGGCATTGAGACGGAGGGGGCTTTACTCTAGAATTGGAGGGCTATTCGCCGCACTCGTAGGGATACAGGTTGACCCAAGGAGGGGTGCTCAAGTTACCGGATTCCGTGAAGTGTCGGGTGGTCCATTCACGTTGTTGAAGGGGGCTGCCTCGCTTCAGGTTTTAGCGGGTAACTTGCTGTTAGTTATGTATATGCCCTAGAGGCCATTGTTGTACATATGATGTATATTATGATGGATGCTTGGATATATACAAAGAGGACTTTCTTGCTTGTCGTGATAGTATGCTATTTGGTTTCTCTTTATCTTAACATGTTGACTTGTATTGGTTTACTGTCTTTCTCTCACATGTTGATAAAGCCCTTAGGATCTGTACTCGACTACTGGGATTATGATGAGATCATACTAGTGGGGCCACGGTAGTCGATGAGTACATTCTATAAATGTTCCTAGTCGAGGGTATATCGAGACAGGGCATCGATACACCAGAGTAGACTAGCGTATACGCATCTTGACCCATATGATAGGCGATGGATGATCCCATATCCATCGGTGTTTGACATCAAGGATGGTGTACGGGTGCTCAGTGGAGACTCGATATACTGGACGGACTCGCCGAGAACTCCCAGATGGTGATATACCACACGTCAGATGGCAGTTCTCCGGTGACACTGGTACAGGGTAGTCTGTAGACCTGAGATCGTCATAGAGTCTTGTGTGATTCCCACTGTGCTTTGATTTCCACCTTATCACGTCCAAGAGGGCGTACAAAACGGTGGCTTTTGGGTACAGCCCCGAATCACATAGAGGCAATGAGCGATAGGAGGGGATTCGTCTCTCCCGGTATAAGGAGTTGATGTTGTGCTGTGTTCGATTGGCTATAACTGGAAGTCCCTGGCCAGGGCTGATATAGAGATATACTGGTAAGTGTTACCAGTAGTTTCTCAACCTGTTATGAGCCTCACATCGACACGACTTATCGGTTACCGGGGTCTGACGTATACCACCCCTAGACTTGATATGCGACATATCAGACGAACAGACCGGACTGTACGGGAGTGTTGCTGATTGGATTCACAGAAGAACGGACAGGCTAGCTTGTTGATCCTCTGATCGCTCAATACCTGGGTGGCTGTTACGTTTAGCTGACCGCTTGCAGCTTGTGGGTGTTTGATATGATCATCACCTACTACCGGCGTATTGACGATTCTTTAGAGTCCTACACAGAAGTTTCTTGGCTCAGGCAAAACGGAGTAGAGGCACATATGTGATATGTGCAGGACCGAGGATAATGCGATATGAGATACCGTATTATATTCTCGCGATATTTAGAAATGAACCGGATCATCGGATCAAGTGTTGATTCGATGAATCGGTACATGATATATTAGTCGGTTATATTCGATATAACCGGATCGTCGGATCAAGTGTTGATTCGACGATTTAATGTATAATGATATATATGATATATTGTATTACATTATCTAATATTGGCTCGCTTTATTATTTCATTTTCTCACCGGATAATACATTGATATATATGCGATATATATTAATTGTATTATTTTCTTTTGTTACAAATATAATATATATGTGATATATATTATAGTAACATGATATGATTTATTATGAAACATGTTTAGTGATGATAAAAAGAGATTAGGGTTTGATTAGGGTTAGCTTCTTCTTGCACCATCTAGAAGCTTTCCTTTTTGTCTTGGTTAAGATATTATGGTTGATACTTATCCATGACTCATTATTAATCTAACCAAACCCTAGCTCTAGTTTATTCTCTACAAAGGTTAAGCCTCTCATCCTTGACCATGGTTCCATAATCAATCATATATTCTTTACTACTATTCATCACAAAAGGATTATCTTTTTTGATTCATCGTCTTCTTCTCTCTTTAGCTTTGAGAAAGCTTACTAGAAATTCCTTTTGTGATGATTTCATGTGAGATTATGATATAAAAAGAAAGCATAAATACTACTCCATCATCCTCATCTAATCTAGCCCATTAGATTAGGGTGTTCACCTCTTTAGAGTGAGAGCTTGAGTTATAGCAACTTCGACGTAGATCATCGGAGAAGCGGAACACTACAAGCTAGCATGGATCGTTCGAGTCGTGGGGCCTCTCTTGAGTCCGGGAGATCGTGGATCGCGGCAAAGGGACTTCTACTCGGAGCTTGTGAAGCGAAGGAACGGACTACAAAGGTTGTAATCTCTCACACTTAGTAGTAAAGATGTTTACTTGCATGTTAAACCCTAATAATCTAGCAAAGATCCCGGCTTTGGGTTGTTCGGCACGTCTAAAATTTTATTCGGGCATGTTTGATGCCTTATGAACCTTCACAAGAGTGCCTAGGAACCCTACACTTGCCGCGCCCGTAGGGGTCTAGGATTTCATTACACAGGCTATCCACACGACCAAGGGAACGTCGGGTTTCAGTAGCGGCTCTATGAAACCCGGGGATCCCAGATTATCTATATTGTTTTATGATGCTTATTACATTTCTGTGATGTTGCATTTTATCACGCCTTGAGCGAATATTATATATTGATATATATATATATATATATATATATATTAGTAGATGTTGTATATGTTTTACACCCGCGCTAGTTCAGTCCCCGCTCTGTCGTTGGTTAAGTAACCTAATGGGTGATGACGGGACCCAGTGGCGAATGCGGATGGCATATACGTACATCGTATTTTCGTTCTTTTGTGGTGTGATTAATTGATGAGACTGCATTGATTCGGATCAATGCAAGCTAAACAAACCTATTCTGATGTTGTTGGAACATTTTTCAAAAAAAAGGTTGTTATTGCAAGAACGATCTCTTTTGTTTTGCACAGTGGTATTCGGTTATGAATATCCAGCACCTCAGTCGACGAGGCAAGAGCCGGGATCCCTTCACCGGGAGTGACCCCTTGGACAGAAGTTTGCGTCAGGGTAATAACTTCACTATAGCCGATTGCCTTTTGCTTTGCATCGTGGTATTCAGTTGGAATATCATGCACCTCATTCTACGGGGAAAGAGCCGAGATCCCTTCACAGGGAGTGACCTCTTTAGCAAAGGTTTTCGCCACTATATTTTTATAAAAAGCTATCCACTTCCTTCAACGATATCAAGTTCATTACGTTAAAGGTTATTCGCCAAAAACCATTCGTAGCCCTCCGTCATTTCAGAAAGGTAGCACTTATTATTCATGCTATGTATGTTGGCCTTCGTCAAGGCATAGTGTATGGTAGCTATTTGTTACTTTTCTTCTACATAGATAGATGCGTTGGTTTGGGACAGTCGTACTACTATTTTAGCCTTCGTCAAGGGTATGTACGGGTGGGTTCAAATTAACCTGGATAATGACGGATAGAACTTGACATATGACTTATGATATG
Organism: Agapanthus africanus; assembly: GCA_030015575.1. Taxonomy (NCBI): domain Eukaryota; kingdom Viridiplantae; phylum Streptophyta; class Magnoliopsida; order Asparagales; family Amaryllidaceae; genus Agapanthus; species Agapanthus africanus. Next base: position 355,410,587 of record CM057339.1, on the reverse strand, counting down.
TTGGTCTTCGTCAAGGTCATAAGAGCATGGGGTAAAACTCATATCGGGAGTTTCTAAAGAAACTGAAACTTGCCAGATATGCGCATAACCTTCTGGAGTGTGATAACGTGAGTGGATTCCATCACGTTATCATGCGGTGATAGTTGGATCCCGATTCCCACTGATGAGTTGGTTTACTCCTCGGGTGATCCCGACTAATTCTTCTTTCAGATTTGGAGGAAAATTTGAGGTTACAGTGGGAGGTTTCCTGATTAGATAAATTGATAACCATTCTGATCTAGGTTAGAGTGCACGCAGAGTGTTTCTTTTCTCTCTCTTTGGCAGCGATCATGGCCCGACCCTTGACTATGACTCAGTGACCAAGTTAACCGAACCTTCTTAAACACTGGCTTTTGGATTGTCAGAGTAGCGTACCTCATTGCCACTCCTACTTTTACCCTTTTCTCCAGAACACTCCGTATTACTACGAACATCCACTTCCATTGGATAAAACCATCGTATGATTATATACGAACTCGAAGGAACTTGTTCCAGATTCGAGGATGGTTTTCGGTTCTGGAGAAAACGAATAGGACTATTCAGTTATCTTTTCCTTTTACCTTCTCTCAGGTTGCGAGTGCTCCTTGGATTAGGACGGTACACCTATTATGCTAATTGGATAGTTTTCTTCCGAACCATAGGCAGGTGCCGAACGGTAAGGAATGAAGAAAATCATTTAGCCTAAAAGGTGTACAAAAGGTATTAAGTAAAGACAAATAAAGGGATTAGTAAGAGGGCAAAGTAAATTGCGACTGCTATTCACGACCAAACCAAGTATTTCTTCGCCAATCCTACATCACCTTTGTATTTCTCCAGAACACTCCGTATCACTACGAAGATCCACAGTTTATTGGATACTCCATCGTATGGTTATATACGAACTTGAAAGAAGTTGTTCCAGTTCGGGGATGGATTCTGGTTCAGGAGAAATAGGAATAAGGTTTTATTCAGTTGTCTTTTATCTTTACCTTCTCTCGGGTTGCGAGTGCTCCTAGGATTATGACAGTACACCCATTATGCTTTATTGGATAGTTTTCTTCCAAACCATAGGCTGGTGCCGAACGGTAGGGAAGGAAGAAAACCATTTGACCTAAAGGGGTGTACAGAAGGTAATGACTAAAGACATATAAAGGGATTTGGAGAGATGGCAAACAAATATACAGTTACAGTTGTGAATCTGATAATGGAAAAGGCATTACTAGGAATACCCGGATACCCTTTCGAAACATTTATATGTTTCTGTTTCACTGTGTATTGTTAAAAGAAAACTGATTTCCCAATTAGCCCTTGCTCCAGGGTATGTATTTACCAGGTTTGATTCTCACATCTGTATGGTTTTACAGATGATGGGTGGGAGTAAGTTATTGGGAATTGGGTGATCATCCTCATTATATCGGGATTCGTTGTAATTGGTGATATTTGAGGAAATCACCTGGGTTGTTTGCCGGATGGCAAATATTTGGTTTTGAATATCCGTTGTTATACACCAATTTCAAATTGATATATCTATACGTTCATTTTTATGAAGTGAGATAACTTTTTGAAATTATGCCTATGACATTTACCTATATCAGTGGATGGTTAGGTAAGGAGCATTAAACAGCGGTGTAATTCTTCTTAACCATAAGTACAGTTTTCAACCTACGACACACGGGGAATGAGTTATTAGACTCAGGAGACTTATACAGAGTATTGTATGTTATCCAGTGTCTATGAGGACAGAGGGGTTGGTACTCGTACTATATTCTGTTTACTTGTGACTTCTCCAGTTCTTAGACATGTGTTTCGTAGAAATGCAAGGTCTAAGTTTTAAGAAGTTATAGGTATATGAATAAAGTAGAGAACCAGGTATTGCAAGTATCAGGATTCTTCAAGGTGATCAAAGATGTAGATACTTGTATATGGTATTCAGTTGATAGTAATGATTAAGAGAACTTGCTTCTCTTTCAGGTTACTCATAATTGGAAGTGCTCCTAAGTTGAGTAATGCTGATCGGCCTCTCTCCATTTAGTTGACATGCACTGGAGACAGCTGCATGATTTGAATCTGGTTCCAATTAAATCAGTGCCTCTGTTTCTATATTGGATATACAACGGTTCATATCTTAACGATGTTAAGGTACGGGGAATTGTCCGGCTTATGCTTAAAACTAGACTCTGGATAACTCAAGGCACATTTCTGTAATGGCTGTTTGTAGGTTGACCCGGACTATGACGAGGGTTGACTTTCTACCATCTGAAAGATCAATAGTGATATTGTTCTTGACCCGCCACAATTTTGATAAAAATGGATTTTTTCAGAAAACAGTAGTGGGAGTATGGTAGAACTGGAAGTGATTCCAGAACCGCAAACGATTACTGAAAGTTTGATAAGAACCTAAAGATTCAATGAGGTTTGACATTCCATTGACCACTCCGCAGATATGGTGGGTAACCTCAGGCACTCGAGAGGTACTTCGGTATGCTCAAAGACGGTGACAAGGAGGCTCTTGTTTACCCAAACTTGCCACTGCTGTTGTTCCAGACTGTGAGACCCGGCAGGAGGATGGGTATAGCGTCGTTCTAAACTAGCTTTAGAAGTGCACGTGTATATGACTCTGCCAGAGGGTTGTCGTAGTCAGTGGGAGCAGCGGAAGCACTGGTGGACAAGTAGCTTATGTCTATTTATGGACTAAAGCAGATATAGCGGAGATAGATCATCTATTTCTGATGTGACAGTCATAGGTTTGACTTCATCAGAATAGAGGATAGATCTGTTAAGAAGGTAGTAGGGTGTGATGTCCTGGTATTTGGATGGCATAAACAGAGTAGGAAGTGAAATTCCTATATTACGATCAGTTATACTTTGGTTGTCACACAGTGGTTTCTCCATATAGGATATGGATATTATATCAGATATTCTGGTTACTAGATCTATGGTTTTAGATCTAGATTTGGGTAGTTTCCCAATCAGGGTACTTAGACAGCATTCTAAAGGTATTTAGAATGGACGACTCCGGGCATGGTAGTGTACCTGCAGGTGATGGAGTCACCCTCTCTAAAGGTGTCTTACAGACTAAAGAGGAGAGGGATGTGCATGATTGGCAGATCACTTGCTTAGGCAATTGAGTAAATCATGAGACGTCAAGTACCACACCAGATGTTTTTGCAGTAGATGCAATAAGTTGATATTGATCCAATCCTGGAGAAACATTCGGAAGCAGTTTTAGAACATAAGTGGATGTTCTAGGAAAATGATAACGGCAGCCTCTATCGGGGGACGGTTATCATTCCGGCATCCAAGGTGACCTGAATGACAGAGTGACTGTCAGAATTGTAGTTTTCCCTCTGACGAGGGGCAGTATTTTGGACAGCTGGTCCAAGCGGATACTGAGGGAGACATGACGCAGGATACTGATTAAGTTCAGTTGACGATACAGTCTAAGAAGTTTGGATTTGGAATTCATTTATGAACTAGATCCTATCAGATATCCAGACATATTCTAAGACAGGTTTTGCTCATTTCGGGAGATGGCTTTCTCCGCGAACTTGAGATAAAAAGAGAGACATAGAAAGAAACATCAGGACGGATCCACTCACTGAGGCTATTTCTCGAACGCAATAGTTTCGCAAACGGGCTTTGTGAGACTGATTAGTAGAGTAGTTGGGTGTTCGGTATCACACAGGCTGTGAGTATGCGACATCGCAATAATTAGCCTTGAGTGCAAGTGGGAGATTGTTGGATATAGTGCCCTCAGAGTCAATTATTGGATCACAGGCACGTGATTGCAATGATTGAGGAAGGACCTATGCCGGTAGGACAGTCTTACTCGAGATGATAGTATGCTATCTGGTTTATCTTTATTATCGTGTACTGCTTTAGGTGACCTTACGGGTCACTATTGCACGTTGATAGAGCCCTTAGGATTCTTGCTTGACGGCCAGCAGTATGATGGCGATCATATACGTGGGAGCTGGGGTCTATAAGCACATCTTTAAAAGGTCCCTAGTCGTGGGAGTTTCGAGACCGGGCATCGATACTCCATTAGTAGGCTAGTGTATACAGTCGAGACCCCGACGAGGGACGGTGGCCGTTCTCACAAGCCATTGGTGTCAGTTGGATCACCTAAGATGTATACAGGTGCTCATTGGATTATGAGTACACCGGACAGGACTCGCCGGGAACATGCTAGTTGGTATTATACCTGACGTCAGATAGCAGTTCTCTGGTGACATGTGTACAGGTTAGTTCATCGACCTGAGATCGTCATTTGTCTCGTGTGAGTTCCCACTGTGCTTTGATTACTACCCTACCACGGCTCAAAGGAGTCGTGCAAATAGGTTTTAGTTGGGTACAGTCCCGAGCCACATGGAGGCAGTGAGCGGATCGGCAGGGGTCCGTCTCTCCCGGTATTGGGGGTGAGGTCGCGATGTGTCTAGAAGAGCCATTATATGAAGTCCTTGGCCAAGGCAGGAGATTTACTAATAGGTATTCCAGTGTATCTCAGGGTGTTCTGGGCTACACTCCGACACGACTTATACCGCTTTTAGGGGTCTGACTTTTACCAACTCCCTAGGCCCGCCATGCGATGCTCATAAACGAACGGACCGGACTGTACGGGTATTGTCACTGACAGGCTCAGTAGGGTGTCAGGATGAGTACGCTCATCGACCTCCCTTGTGGTCAATACCTGGTAGCCCGTTACGTACGGCTAATATCTCTGACGTGCTAGTGGTTAAATCCACAGCCAAAGTATTGACGAGTCTTTAGAGTCCCCCACAGAAAGTTTCTCAATTTTCGGGCGAAACGTTGTAGAGGTCGTATGATATATGGCAGGGTTCGATCTTATACGTGCGGTATTGCACGGATCATGATCGGACGGATCATACTAGTGGGCTTTGGTTTAAGCCGGATCCTAGTATTAGATATGTTGGATTACTTTAGTCTCATCGCATTCGCATTCAGTCGGAATGCGGATGCAGGTATGTATATACAGGTGAGGGGTATCCTTATGATCCGTCACGAGTTTACTTTAGATATTGCCGTATCTTTTTATTGTTGCAAACATTTGGATTAATATTTGCATATAGAAATAATGAGCTAGAATTTCATCATGAGATGCATTAAATATGACATGGACTTCATTAGTGACTCATGGTCTCTTTTTATGTGCTAATGTCACATTATATGATGGTTTTGTGATGATATGATAAGAGGAGAGAGAGAGGGGCTGCCATGAAAGGGGTGCTCTCATATTATTCTTCACTCTCTCATTTTATCACATATATCACAAAAGGAAAAAGAAAGCTTCTTCTTCTTCCTCTAGCTCAAATCTCCATTAATGGCAACACCTCTAATCTTCATCCAAATCAATGGATGTAAGAGACAAAGTGATCACAAACATTCTCTACATCATCTTGGACACGTCGGCTAGCACACTTCGTGCCCGAGTTGCTTCGGATGAAGCGGGAGCCCGTAAAAAGACTCGTAGAAGTGGTGCCCTTTCCGACGAGGAGATCGAGACCGGAGTTGCCGCGGGGAGTTTAGGATGGTGGCCAAAGACCGAAGGACACGGATCGATCGGTATAGCTTTCCAACCCTTTCTCTAGTAGCTAGTTGTAGGTTAATGGTTCGATCCGGGTTTTAAGCATACGATAACGCCGGTTTCTAGCTTAAGAAAAGTTTTCGTTTCCGCATGTTGGCCTCGGAAAGACGGCCGGGGCGCTACCGTAGACTTACAAAAAGGTGTGGAGAAATGAATCATAAAGGCCAAGTCATGGCCCAATGTGGGACTAATTCCTAAATCCGAAAATTGGATTTTCATCTAACATTTATAGCATTCACCATATCCATAAGGGTCTTATTCTTCCTTTCAACGATATAATTGCATTATGGTATAAGGGGCAATAACCTTATGAATGATCCCATGCTCTTAGCAATAATATGTCATTTCATTAGAGATGTAATCCCTCTACGATTAGACCTAAGGATCTTAATTTTCTTTTCAGTTTAATTCTCAGCTTCAGCTTTGTAACCTTTAGACCAATTGAGAACTTCGTATTTAGTCCATAAAAGATAAGTATAGCAATACCTAGAGTGGTTATCAATGAAGGTTATAGAGTATCTTCGACCACTTATAGTAGAGACTCGAGTCGAATTACATACGTCACTGTGGATAAGCTCAAAAAGTTCATATGATTTAGATATAGTTCATACGTAACAATATCTAGAGTGGTTATCAATAAAAGTTACAAAGTATCTTCGACCACCTATAGTACGGACTCGAGTCATGCGTCACTATGGATGAGCTCTAACAATTCATATGATTTAGATATAAAGAGAGATTTCCAAACGTGTTTAGTCTGAACACAGAGTTCACACTTTGAGGAAGGGTTGATCTTAAAATTGGGGATAAGGTTCAAACCAATCATCTTTCTAATAGATCCATAATTCACATGACCGAGTCTACCATACCATATATCACATGATTCCACATTCATAACAAAAGGAGGAGAAATAACTATTTAATAAAATTTAAAATTATATTCAACTTAAATAGGCGATCACAAACACAACTTTTACCAATAAACAAATTATTCTTAATTATTACAACTTTATTTGCTTTCAAAAGAATCCAAATGCAGCTTTACTAAGATAGATCCGCTAACCAAATTTCTTTGAACAGACGGCCCATGAAAGACATTATCAAGAACTATAATTTTTTCGGAAGTCATCTTCAAATCTACATGTCTTTGTCCCTAAACTTGTGTCGTAGAATTATCATCAAAAGACACACTTTCTCCACATTATTCCAAATAAGTCGAGAAACATAAGCGATCAAATGAAACATGAATATTAGCACTAGAGTCTAACCACAGGTCATCAGAATGAATGGTAAAATTGACTGGGGATATATAGTGTACTGACCTAGAAGAGTTAGAATTCTTCTCAATCAAATTCACTTTATTTCTAAAACCTTCTACATTTCCAGCATTCTTCTTTGATAGGGGATTGTTTTGTTCTGTCTTCTTATAAAAACATCTGTTCGCAAAATGATTAGTCCTCCCACAGACATAGCAAAAACTCTTCTTAGATTTGTGACTAGATGAGTTCTTATGCGGATACTAGCTTAGATTAGGGCAACTGTTGAATTTCTTAAAACGCTTGCCCTTACGTCTTAATTTCTGATTCCTAATATGTTTAGTATTATCCTTATCTTCAATAAGATTAACCTTGGCTTTCAACTAAGATTTGGGTTTGGAATTCTGTATATATTGATCATCTATTTTAATGGCTTTAAGAGCTTGAAGAAGAGAAAAATAATCCTGTTTGTGTCTAAGATCTTTAGCAAAATCAGACTAAGATGGAAGGAGTCTGCCAATCAAGTTAGAAACCTTATATTCTCAATGAAAGTATTTTCTTTAGATTGAAGAAATCTAATGCCAATCAAGTTAGAAACCTTATATTCTCAATGAAAGTATTTTCTTTAGATTGAAGAAATCTAATGAAATTTTGATACTCATGAAGTTGATCATTGATAGGTTTTGAGTCAACTATCAAAAACTTATTGAAAAGGAATTAAACCGGTTTATACCGACCTCATTAAAACCATATTTGACTTCTAATGCTTCCGCGCAATTCTTTACACTTGAACTCATAATGGATATCATATAATTTATTCCAAAGCAAACCAAGAATGCGATGATAACAATGGTAATTTATTTCCTCGGGAGTCCTAAGTTTGCTAGGTGTAGACGAGATGGAAGCAGAAGTGGATGGATCTACAGGTTTCGCTGGTGGCAAAGATGGTGTGGGGGTAGAGTTAGGAGTAGATCCATCTATAGCAATGAATGGACCCAAGGTTGTCAACTAGTATTTCATCTGGTTTTACCTTCTGAAGCTGATACCAGTGAATTTTTTTGACTTAATGGTTTTAGTGTCATCTAAGATAGCCATCAAGTCTAAAAAGAGTTTTGATTAGTTTGCAATTTGAAAACTAGGATGTAAATTTTATATGTTTTTGTCAATGGTTTTGTTTAATTAACAAATTATAAGAGTCACAAATTTCAATATGACATGAAACTAACACGTTGCTAGTGCTGTAAGTCCAATATGGGCAATCACAGTGAGCAAATTTCAGAACCACTAAACTAGATTAATAATGTCCGATGAGTAATAACCGGATAGCTAATAAGCAAGGAGTAACCTTAAATAAATGTATTAGTGAGCAAGGTACAATATAATTAGCTAGTTTTTTCCCCCAAATGAAGTAGTGGCCATAAAACTCTAATGGACCAGAGGTATGTATGAGGTGAGATGTGTGGGTAAACGATAATTTTAATAAGCACTGTATAATTCCATCTTTCTTTCTTTAACATAATACAAGGTTGGGTTTGGTCAAGAAATCTTTTGCAAGTCAAAGCACTATCTTTGGCATTTACTCTTTTGCCCTTCTCATTAATCATATTTATTTCCCTATCCATTTCCAAAAGGCCCACTCATACGAGGCCCAAGAGCAATAAAAAGTATTTGTAGGCCTTTTTATTTATTTGGTTTTCAATTTATTTTATTTTATCTGGCTAAAAAGTTATTTCCCATAATAAAAAATATATGGTATATACGTTTAAGTAAAATTTAGCCTTTATTTAACCGTGAGATGTTAAACCAAGACCTAAGTTTTACATATGATAGTTCTTATAAAGAAAGAAATCAAATACTATCTTGATATTCATATAAAGAGTTGGATTATTTACAAAATTAAAAATTATTACATAAGATAATCATGTCTAAATTAAAGTAGATTAGAAAATTATCGATGGCATAAAGAAATTCAAATATATTCTTTCGATGTTAATACTTCTCTGTGCGTTATTTTACAAATTCAAATATATATATATATATAAAGAGAGAGATTATGCCCCTATCGGTAGGATTTGGAAACAAATGCTATCCATTTCTCCATTGGGTTTGCTTTGGGATGTGTGATATCAATGATGTGATTAATAAACAGATATGAGATTCTCTCCATAATTGCTAGCACACATTGCAAGTCTAATCCAATGGTTAAGAAACGGGTAGGATTTTTTTTCAAATCCTACTAATAGGAACATAGTTGTACTATATATATATATATATATATTCAAATCCTCCATGGGCCTCTTTTCTGCATTATTATTATTATTGGCCCTAGGAGGCTTTTTCGTTAGGTGGAGTCAAAAATATATATCCTCCGCGATTTTTTTCGACGATCGGCACCCATCATCATCTTTATCATGTAAGACGTGGATACACCAAATTTCATGTGATTCCATCACTTTTCACCGTTGAATTAGCAATGTAAAAAGTTATATTGTCAATAAACCATTAATTTTGCACCCACTAAATCAACGGTGAAAAAGTGATGGAATCACAAAATTTGGTGTATCCACGTCTTACACGATAAAGATGATGATGATGGGTACCGATCGTCGAAACAAATCGTGGAGGGTACATTTTTTCGACGCCATAGGAGGAAATTCCCTCGTATGACACATTTCCTCCATTATATATATATATATATATATATATATATATTGTCATGGATTGTTAAGCACTTGCGTTTGGAACGACAAAAAAATATTGGCTTTTAGTTTTAGAGCAAGTAATTATTTTATTTTGCAATCTTACATGTAACAAACAAGGTGTATTTCCACATTTTTACTTCATAAAGTAATTAAGTTGCAAGTAATTTTTTAGTTTTACAATTTATACAAAAATATTTGGAAATATTTACTTTGGTTTTAGAATAAGTATTTATTTTATACTGCAAACTTGCAAGTTACGCGCAGGGTTAAAATCTAGTACAAAAGAGGGGAAACAAAATGTGTCAAAAGCAAAAAGAAGAGCAGGTTATCAAAATAATTATAGAACAAGTATGAGGCTATAGGTCCAGAGCATATGATGGAAAGTATAGTTAATGATTTGATACTATATGATTGCAACAGAAGGTATAATGTAGGTAACTAGTGAATACTAATATAAATCCAATGAGAAAATACAATATTTCAAACTATGCAGTCAAATAATAGATATAAAAACAATGCTAAATATCACACTGTGAGAAAAAAAAAATCTGAAATATTGGGTAAAGCTTTTAAATAGTTTAAATAAGTTGTCTTATGATGCTAAAGTAAATGGGTAAGCAGAGCTATTTAAAGAGCAAAATATAATAAGACTTGATGTGATCAAAACAAGCAAGGAACTTTTTTTTTATTTCAATTAACAGAGAACAATAAAGTGAAGAAAACAAGCAATCAAATCCTTAGCAGTATAAAACCCTCCTTTTTTCACACCCCATGAACAGTGTCTTGTCCCCACAATTCCCAAAGCCAATCCGAATTGTCATCAAACAAACATACCCTAAAGAACAATACTTCGTTGTAAATTAGCTTAAGTGGCATATACAAGCTTATGCGGCATATACAAGCTTATGCGGCATCCATAATTATTGGTAAGCTCACCATTCCCAAAGTTACAACCTTTGTTGCAACAAATGTTGCAAAAATTTGCTAATATTGAATCTCCATTTTCATATCCAACTCAACTTTGGCGCTAACCAAACATTTAAAAAATGAAGATTTTTTTGCAACAAATGTTGCATGCATGTCCATTTCCAAGCTACCAAACAGCCCCTTTATCTCAATAGAGGGTGTCTATTACTGAATTAGGCACCACCTAATTAAATGTCCGAGAAAAAAACAATATTTCAATTTTCTTCAGCCAAAATCAAGCATTATCTCTGTTACATTCCCGTCTTTGGTTATTTGTACTGCAAGGTGCTAGGGACTTCATTCTATGATCTCTTTTGTTCAATCGTAGTCTAATAGATCCTCATGACTTATAAGTCTTTGTATAATTAAAGTTATGGTATTTGTCACATTATCCACAAGCCAATGTATATTATTATCAGCTGGAAAAAATATGAATTGCCATAGATAAAATATTTGGGTAGAGAGAAACCTATTTGGATGACCATAGATTAGTGAGCAGCTTCCCATTCTTGCACGTGCCGATACAGTCCAATGCAAGCCCCCTCAACTTCTCTTCTACTGCCTCTATAGGAAGACACCCATCAACAACCTGCTTATGAATAAAAATTTCTGGTATATCAAATCAATTCATCATAAAGAAGTAAAAGTAGGAAGATCTTTTATCCATACTAAATAAAAATATACCATTTTTTAATTGGATCAGATATACCCATCATTGGATTTTCATCCCTCTTTTTCCATTTTTCTTTTCTATAATGTTATCATCTTTCTTATACAATTCTCCTACTTGCACATATATGTAGAATTATTAGGTATTATAGTCTATATAATGACCGGTAAGTTTGATCTCATAAAAAAATATCTTCACTCAAATGGTGCCAGATAACAAGTATTGTGATAATTATATTTCACGCTCACCAAATCCTACCCGTTTCTTTATCCAAGTGGCAAGTAGACCTCAACCCCTCTTGCATGAATGAAGGTTAGATTGTCTCCTGGGCAGAGAGGTAGGTAGGGTTGTAGGAGAACTATTGGCATATATTAAACAGAGAGATACTTCATGGTATAATAATAAAAAAGGGACTGCTCATCCTGAGTGCAATTGAATGGTCACATAATTCCTACTTCGGTGGTTACAAAGGTAATCATAAGATTGTGATGGCTTTTACAAGTTAAAACTAGGAGTCAAAGTTTGGTAACAGGGAGATGTAGGTTAGGGTTTGTGTGTGAGAGAAGAGAGAAGAACATATGTTTAAGGAAAATGGAATCGAGTATAGTTGTCTATCCATCCTTATTTATATTAGATTAGGAAAAAGATTACATAATTTGAAGATTACCCAACTCGTCTGGGGTTTTTCTTTTTCCTTTGGGGTGGGGGCCCGGTGGGGGGAGGCGTGTGTGTGTGTGTGGTGGGGGTGGGGTTCAAACAGATATTATATGGACAAGGGATTTTTCAAATGTGCGTGTGTGTGGTTCAAACAGAGAAGAGGTTATTATATGGACACAGGATTTTCAAAAAGGTTTTAACCATAGAAACTGAAATGCATGATCCGTTATTCAAACCAATTTTCACAGATATTCATTATAATCTCCCCATCTCAAAACACACGAACAAAAGCAAACATTTCAGGCACGCATCAAAAAGGTTATATATGCACAAAGCCTCAATCCTTCCCAAGTACCTTGTATGTACAATGATTGCCTCGAATGTAAGCCCAAGTAAAGTAATCACATAAACAACTTGAATACATGCTGTCACAATCAACTAAGAGATTGTGGCCAATGACTATTTATGAACTCCAGTGAATCAGCAGTAAGATAATATCGCACTCCCCCATATCAAATATAGACAGCAGCAGATTAGACATACTATTTAAAGCAAAAAATGGAAAATCCACTATATATATTATTGAGAGAGATATTACCTCCCATGTCGGATCACGGAGCATGCCATAATACTCCTTAACCTTCCTTTGAAACTCCAGCTGTTCATATCTCTCGGTACCATAGCCTCCCCTTTCAGCAGCTTTCTGCACTAACATCAATTCTAAAGCCTTTCGTACCCACGAATATGGAGCAAATAATTTAAAGCGTCATTAAAAACAGCAAAAATGAGTACTTATGATCATGGCACACAGAGAGCAACATAGGATTCTATATCAGTTTCGGCACAATTTACTAGCATGCACTTCATGGCCTTCATTTACCAAGAGATGATGACTTGTGTGAGTATGTTTCATGCACCAACCCTCAATTTTTTTTCCAAAAAACAATACAAGAGAATGCGTCAGCATCAGCTTCATCCCAAGTTCCCTCTCAAGTATCTGGCCAGTAAATGAATGGGTGTATAGTTTTACATTGCAAATGCTATGAATAAATTCCGCCGTAGCATAAAACAGTTGACTTTGTGTCCAAAACTGTGGTAAAATCTGGGAAGAATGAAATGGTTGCTTGAGAAGGCCTACAATTTTGAACTCATTTAGAGAAACAATGGATAGTGAAACTAATAGTTCTTTGTCATATCGGTCATATGTGAAATAAATATACTTCAATGCATAGAATTCATTAAAGTTCTTGAATCCAGAAGAATTTAGTGATACAGAACACATCCATCGCTCAAAACTCAAACAGATTTATTACATCGAACTATTATGCATACCGAACTGTAGCTCTACCAATCAATTTATTTTTTGTGATTCAGAGATATGACCAAGTGGGGTAGAATTATATAAACTCCAAAATGGGAGTAGGAAATGAACAAACTATGAATTATACAAGGCAAAATTTAGATCATATGAGAACTGCAGGAGATACCTCTGGTGGAACATCAAGGAATAAAACAAGATCTGGAGCTATCAATCCCACCTCTGGAGCCTGCAAGAAATAATGATGGGTTTTTTCCTTCTTCTTTTTTTAACAAAAATACAGATAAAGCCTGATATGCACATTTGAAGTAAAAAAGAATCACCTTGCACCACTCAATGTCCAGCCCTTTCGCCGATGAGAAAGCCACTCCAGAATAAGAATAGCGGTCAACAATAAGTGAAGTTCCATTCCTTAGCTTATTTTCCATCTGAAGTCTGTTAATAAGATAAGAGATGAAGTTAGTCTTGGCTTCGTAAGTTTCTGGAGTAAATTCAATTTCACAACCAAATGCAAAGGGACTATGGAGCACAAAACATGTTTTGGATTATTGGTTAAGGGATTCAAGAAAACTACATATTCATATTTGTCATTCACAGTAATCAACCAGACATCCACCAAAAAACTGATCTTTTTATTTATCTAAATAGGAGAGAGAACTAACCTAATAAAGGCAGCTCCAATATAGAAGAAGAAATGCAGAGTAATCAGGGGAGAGGAAGTTACTAAACTAGAGATACCCCCAAAAAACATAAAATATATACAATAAACAACCAAATCTCAGAAATAAAATCCAATTCCGAACCCAGCTTGTATTAGGTGTAACACCCTACCCCAATCGTACGTTTTTTTTCCTTTTCTTTTCAGATGTATTATTATTATTATTATTATTATTATTATTATTATTATTATTTTAGAGTTTAATATTTGTTTATAATCGAGTAATGTCTTATGTTGATATCCATATAGTATATTTTAAATATTAGATATATATTTATTTTAGTATGATAGTTATAACAAAAGATATGACAAAATACTTGAAAATCCTTTTTAAAAATCTTTTAGAACTTTTTGGGGTTATGAGAATTATTTTCCTAAACTTATATATATTTTCTTATACTCTCTCTCCAAATATATTTTACCTCCCCAAACAAATCTATACCTATTTTAACCAGTACACATTTAAACTAATCTATATACATCATCTCTATTTAAAACCCTATATATATTTATATAAATATTTTCTATTATCCTATATAATAACAAACCCTACACCTATTTTAACTATAAATATACATTGATTATCTAGTTTGTTTAAGATATTTATTGGTATGCTAATTTATATTTATATTAATTAATATATATACGATATATATATTGTCTACAGTATTTTTGTAACCATAGATATATGGTAGATTATTTTGGTTATGATAAATAATTGAGGAGATCTCTTAAAATATTTAACAAATAGTTCTTATGGGGGTTTTGTGATATATTATTTTATCTAGTTTAACAAATCTTTTCTATCTTTTCTACCAATTTTACCCTAACCAATATATTAATAATACACATATATTTTACCTAATTTTAATCTCTCCAATCGGAATATTTCTCTTCCGCTTTTCTCTCTTTCTCCAATTTATATATATATATATATATAAACCTATATTCATCTCTTAAATCTCCTTCCTTTAAAAGTTGTCAAGCATCCATCACCAACCGCACCCAACTCTAGAACAATGAGCAACGTAGATCGAAATTATCTAGCCGAGCGATCGAGTTTGGTTTGCGTTTTGTGTCGTCGTATTTAACCTTTTCAAGACAAGTATTCTTGCTCATTTTCTTTGGTCGAAACAATATCGGTGAATTGTTCAATATATTATTAGACTATAGTATATTAATATTAAAAGTCTCATATTCTGTCTATATTAATTAATAATGGAATTTGGTATGATGGTATCATAGTAATCATATTATACATACAAGTATATTAGTCACCGATAGTAATTAAGAGTACATAATTATATTCGCTTTTATTAATATTTATTTTAAATATAATCAAATACATATCATTGTATTTCATATAGCATAGTATTCTTTAGATGATATTAATCACATAATTTATTGTGTACCATGGTGAAACCCTAGGATTCCTAAAACACCTATTAATCATATTAACCCTTTAATACAATATTTAAGTTTATTATTCTTTCCAATAATAAATCTGAATATTAAATGGAGGTACTTGCAAATTCATGTAGATTCTTATTTACATTATTGATATTATCATATTATATCGACTATACTTGACATTCTACTTGAGACTATTTGTTTAACATCGCTTGCTTGACATGACTGTTTTTACGATTGCTGTTTCCTTATATTAAAACGAGATCACTATTGGAATGCTGAGATACATGCCATGATCCCATTTATTCCATACCGTTAACATAATATTACAAGTTCCAGTCCGGTCATCATTTTATTTAGCGGTCAAATTCACTGCCATGTTAGTTATAAATACGCGGTGTGTTGGGATAGTTTGAGTGTGCATTCGTTCAACATGATCTCAGGAGTCTCATGCCAGCAGCTCGTACCGGACTATATCGGTCGCTTGTTCCTACAGCTCGTACCGGACTATATCGGTCATTTGTTACTACAGCTCATACCGGGCTATATACGGTCGCTTGTTCATTCCACATTTAGGCCCGTGTTTTCTAGTCCCTGGGACCCTATTCGAGTTAGGAATACTCCTGTAGAGGTTGGCATACCCACTCAAACTCATGATAGGATAGATTACCCTTTTAATGACCAATTAGAATATGACTTGACCAACTTGACATGTTTATATACTTGCTTCATATTTCTGTCATATCTATATCTGCATGTGTACGCGGGTTTCACTACTTACATATTCATGCTATCACACACATACACACTATTACGATTGAGTACTTATTGGGATGTTCTGACATTCCTGATACTTGCTTTCTCAGGTTTAGAGACCGATTCACAAATATAGCAGGATCAGAGTGACTATCTAAGAGTTTGCCGAATATTAGTAGTATTTATAGGTTTATTTCTATTTTATTTCAGTTGTTTTTAGAATGTGCGCCCTTCGCGGGACGTTAGAAATAATGTATATTTTTTTGGATCTTGTATTTCATTTATTCGGAATCCTTTATTATTTGGATCTTTTATTGACTCCATCTTTATCTCGTGAATTCATCGTTGTTATTTGTTATTTATGCAACATGATGTTACTATTATATCTTGGATATTATCGTACACATATGACTATGGTAAGGCGATTTCTTCTTGTCTATGAGCACTGGCGGTTTCAACCCATATTTCTGTATTCCGAAAATTGGGGCGTTACATGTTGGTATCAGAGCCATGCTGACGTCGAAATTAGTTTTCGTTCTACCGACCTTTTAGGTTAGAACCACGTGTAGGATTCCCATAATGTATTATGCTGCATAGTTCATTGATTCTGATTATAGAATTTGGACGACTGAGATAGAATTACGATATTGTACCCATGTACCGCAGCATGGTTACAATGCGTCATTCTGTTTGAGTAATTTAGAGTTCTATCTTTAATTTATTTCTACTGAATTGATTTTCTTGCACACGCTGATTTCCAAGACCATGACTCTTCATACCCTCATTAGTTTTCTTGACCCTTAATTTTCGTATCCATCTATTTTTCTTGATCCCTATAATTAGTTCGCAATCTTATATTTTCGTTCTTCTAATTTCGAGAACGAAATTTCTTGTAGGGTGGATAGGATATAACACCCTAGCCCGATCGCACGTTTTTTCTTTTCTTTTTGGATGTATTGGTTTTGCTATTATTATTAGTATTATTATTATTATTAACATTATTAATTTAGTTTAATATTTGTTTATAATTTAGTAATGTCTTATGTTGAAATCCATATAGTATACACAACAACAACTGAGCCTTTTATCCCAAGCATATGGGGTAGGCTACATGAACCAATATGAGAATCACGCCGGGTCCAGCACATGAATCCTCAACCTCCACTCACTCCTATCAAACAATATACTTTCATCGAGTCCTTTGGCAACCATATCGTTTCGTATCACCTCCATCCATGTTTTCTTCGATCTCCCTTTTGCCTTTTTGCCATTGCCCATATCGAGAGTATCTATTCGTCGAACCGGTGCTTCCATAGGTCTGCGTCGCACATGACCAAACCTTCTTAATCGGTTTTCCCGCATCTTCTCCTCCACAGGTGCTACACCAACTTTTGCACGAATATCCTTATTTCGCACCTTATCTTTTCTAGTGTTACCGCACATCCACCGAAGCATGCGCATCTCCGCTACGTGCATCTTCTGTGTATGATGCTTCTTAGAAGCCCAGCATTCTATACCATATAATAAGGCAGGCCGAATAGCGCTCCGATAAAACTTCCCTTTTAATTTTAACGGAAGGTTACGATCACACAAAATCCATGTTGCACTCCTCCATTTCAACCAACCAGCTTGGATCCTTTGATTAACATCACTATCGATCTCCCCATTCTTTTGGATGATGGAAGCTAGATATCTAAACTGGTCGCTCGGTGATATCTCTTACCCTTCCAATGTTATACCAATATGGTTTTGACTTCTCTGGTTACTAAATTTGAAATCCAAATAGTATATTTTAAATATTAGATATATATTTATTTTAGTATGATGGTTATAACAAAAGATGTGATAAAATACTTAAAAATCATTTTTTAAAATATTTAGAACTTTTTAGGGTTATGAGAATTATTTTACTAAATTTATATATATTTTCTTATGCTCTCAAAATATATTTTATCTACCCAAACAAATCTATACCTATTTTAATCATACACATTTAAACTAATCTATATACATCATATTTATTTAAAACCATGTATATCTTTATATAAATATTTCCTATTATCCTATATAATAACAAACCCTACACCTATTTTAACTATATATATATTGATTATCTAGTTTGTTTAAGATGTTTATTGATATGCTAATTTATATTTATATTAATTAATATGCATACGATATATATATCGTTTACAATATTTTTGTAACCATAGATATATGGTAAATTGTTTTGGTTATGATAAATAATTGAAGAGATTTCTTAAAATTTTTAACAAACAGTTCTTATAGGGGTTTTGTGATGTATTGTATTATCTAGTTTAACAAATCTAATATCTTCTGAAAATTTTACCCTAACCAATATATAAATAATACACCTGTATTTTACCTAATATTAATCTCTCTCCAATCGGAATCTTCCTCTCCCCCTTTTCTCTCTCTCTCCACTATATATATAAATAATTCTAAATTTATATTCATCTCTCAAATCCCCTTCTTCCTTTAAAAGCAGCCAAGCACCCATCATCAACTACCCTCTACTTTAGAACAGCGAGCAACGTAGATCAAGATTCTCTAGCCGAACGATCGAGTTTGGTTTGTGTTTCGTGTCGTCGTATTTAACTGTCTTAAGGCAAGTATTCTTGCTCGTTTACTTTGGTCGATGCAACATCGGCAAATTGTTCAATACACTATTAGAGTATAGCACATTAATATTAAAAGTCTCATATTTTGTTTATGTTAATTAATAATGGTATTAGGTATGATGGTATCATAGTAATCATATTATACACACAAGTATATTAGTCACCGATAGTAATTAAGAGTACATAATTATATTCGTTTTTATTAGTATTTATTTTAAATATAATCAGATACATATCATTGATTTTCATATAGCATGGTATTCTTTAGATGATATTAATCACATAATTTATTGTGTACCTTGGTGAAACCCTAGGATTCCTAGAGCACCTATAATCATATTAACTCTTTAAAACCATTTTTAGTTTATCATTTTTCCCAATAATAAAAACAACAAACAACAACTGAGCCTTTTATCCCAAGCATATGGGGTAGGCTACAATAATTGCAAGAATGAGGATTTGAACATGTGACTTATGGAATAACAATGCAAGGGCTTAACCAATGAGCTACAAGGTTGTTCATATTATATCCGGATAATAAATGGAGATGCTTGCAAATTCATATAGATTTTTATTTACATTATTGATATTATCATATTATATCGACTGTACTTGACATGCTACTTGAGACTATTTATTTAATATCCCTTGCTTGACATGGCATGACTGTTCGCGATTACTGTTTCCTTACATTAAAACGAGATCACTATTGGAATGCTGAGTTACATGCCATGACCCCATTTATTCCTGCTTACAAACTTCTATTCCATACCGTTAACATGATATTACAAGTTTCAGTCCAGTCAGCATTTAATTTAGTGGTCGAGTTCACTGCCATATTAGGTATAAATATGCGGGGTGTTGGGATAGTTTGAGTGTGCATTCGTTCAACAGGATCTCAAGAATTCCATGCCGGCAGCTCGTACCGGGCTATATCGGTCGATTGTTATTACAGCTTGTACCGGGCTATATCGGTCGCTTGTTACTATAGCTCGTACCGGGCTATATACGGTCGCTTGTTCATTCCACATTTAAGCCCATATTTCCTAGCCCCTGGGACCCTACCCTTGGGTTAGGAATACTCCTGCAGAGGTCGACGTACCCACTCGAACTCACGATAGGATAGATTACCTTAGTGACCAATTAGAATATGACTTGACCAACTTGACATGTTTACATGCTTACTTCATATTACTGTCATATCTATATCTACATGTGCACGCGAGCTTCACTACACTCACATATTCATGTCATCAAACACATACATACACTATTACGATTGAATAGTTGTTGGGATATTCTGACATCTCTAGGACTTACCATCTTAGGTTTAGAGACCGATTCACAGACAGAGCAGAATCAGAGTGACTGTCAGAAGTTTGTTGAAAATTAATAGTATTTTTAAGTTTATTTCTATTTTATTTCAGATGCTATTAGAATGTACGCCTCTCGCGGGACGTTAGGAATAATGTATCTTTCTTTTTGGATCTTGTATTTCGTTTATTCGGAACCTTTTGTGATTTGGATCTTTTATTGACTCTATTTTTGTTTCGTGGATTCTTCAGTATTGTTTGTTATTTATGCATCATGATGTTAGTATTATATCTTGGATATTATCGTATATATTTAGCTAGAGTCTTGAGTGTGACTATGGTAAGACGATTTTTCCTTGTCTAGAAATACTAACGGTTTCGGCCCATATTTGTATTCCGGAAATTGGGGCGTTACATAAGGTCGCATAAGCTACCGATTACTTGATTAGAAAAGAAATGAAGATCAACCAGCATGAATATCTATATAGAAAGACGAAATCCCTTAATCAAGTTTCGATAGCTTAACTCCTCTGTTTTAAGTTTGACAGCAAAGACATTATAGGATCTAGAGCATATGGACTCAGACTAGCAAGCTTCTCCATGAAGCTAACCGGCTTATTGATTAACATCCAAACACACTTCGTGACTACACTTAGTCCTGTTATCTTTGCTATTCCTATGTTCGGTTTTCTCGCATGTTGGATACCCCGCAATGCTGCAATATAATCAGGTTGAGGAAACTTTGCACTCTCTCAAATGACTATTAAAAGCCCCCCCGCACCCATGGGGAGGGATCCGATAATCTCTGCATTGGATTCAACTTTAGCAGTTCAATACTTTAAAATGAAGGATTCAAGACTGGATTGATTTGAATAAAGATCTAAAAAAAATTATTGACATACAGTATCAACTCAACTGCTCGAGTGGATTATTTTCACTTAGATATTTCCAGCATGCACTTTAAGACACCCCCAGACACTTAATGAATAGTTGTTAGTAGCACTTCATCATGAATCCCTATTTGCTCCAAAAAAAACTGTGTAAATCACATTAGCTGAATAGGGACTGGTTTATGGGGGCTTTCAAATACTGAATGGATGTGCATCCAGTCCATATACTTCTTGCTCAAGAGAATCTTAACATTTGGGGTTACAATTGCGTGCTTGTGCAAAAAACATACTACATGGGTTCCTATGTATCAAATTAACATACTAGAACTGGGATTGCGGCAGTGGCAGATGGCTGGTGATATGCATCTCATTTACTTATTTGTTTGGTAAGACTCAAATTTTTTAACAGCTCTTAGCACACAAAATCTTCGACATCTGAAAGTTCAATCCCTAGAGAAAAGGATCAAACACTTTGAAGATCTTCCAATGTCATAGTGTCATAGCTTTCCCATGGAGCCGTTCGTCAATAAAGGAACATTCCCGTCAAATTTGATCTGCTATTCACCTCCTTTCCTCCCCATCATTCCCAATTTGATTTGACAAATCCTATAGATATGCACATAGTGAATGCAAATCATATTAGGAGGTAACTGTAGGAATTTGTTACGTATAGGTGTCTATTCCAGAATAGGAAGTCAATACAGAATAAGGTAAGATTAAATAGCTAGTATTTAACTTGGGGTTCATGGCGAGCTACATCAAAGATTAAACTCTTCCCCATTTTCATAGTTGGGCTGCTTGCAGCTCCAGCCGCATCAAATAAGTGCTCCCCAACAGCTGTAATGTCAACATGTTCCTTTCTAATTAAGCGGAGACTAAAATCCTCCAAAAGTCAAAGCCGTCGAAAGTCATTAGTAAATATAACTTCATATGTTGCTTGACAGACAAATAACGAATTGGGTGCATCTTGGATTATGTAAATGAACAATATGTGTTCGATTACAACATTACAACATTTAAGATCCAATAGAGGATAGATTAAGAAATATTGGAATGATAAGTGCACAAGTTCGCAAGAGTGACGAAAATTAATGTTGGCTGTCAATTTAATGCATCAATTTTCACAACAAAAACAAATATCAAACACCACAAACCTTTTCTCCCATCTATTAGCGCTGAAAAGCAAATGAACCGCCCTATCATCAAGTTGCGACTCGTTGGCGAGGTACGCCGAGATCATTTGCCCAACGCCAGTGGTTCTGTCAGGAAATCTCCATGCTTCAACCGATGCCCCTCTCTCCTTCAAGAAAGATACCAGCTTTGCCGATTGCGAGCTCTTCCCGCTTCGATCGAGCCCTTCTAATACGATAAGAGAACCTCTCGAGCTTTTAAACCCGCCATTTTCCATCGTCAGATGCCTAATCGATGGATTGTTCTTGATGGCGATGGAGGAAGAGAACCTGAAGCTATATGATGTCCCAATTGCTCTCAGAGATCTAGGGCTGGACTAAATTAATAAGAATAAGAATTGAATTGAAATTGAAGCCCTAAACCCTCAAAATGAGAAATTCGAAAAATTACCTGAAAAGCGCCGTGATCACAGATCAGATGCGGTAGTGGGTTTCGGGTTTGGATACCTAATTAGGAAACTATAGGATTAATATAACAATGCAATTGTTGCCATAATTGGGAATTATGAATTTATAATACAAATCCTAGTTATATTAGGACTCGGTTTTATAACGCCAATATATACCGCTCTAGCCTTCTCTTTAAACCAGTGAGAAATCCAGGAATTTTGGTCAAAGGGGTCATAGAAAAATTCCTTGATCAATTGAACAATCCAACAAAATACTATATAAAAACAATCACTTAAATTTGAAACCGATTTAAACTAATTTAGTTATACATTATTTTTAATATTGTTTATAATAGCATTTTGCGTCGCTTCGTATCTTGAAAACATTGCATGATCGCTTCACTGTCGATGACATCAATATATCTTTTTCAAAATATTTCACCAAACAATCTTTCATCCAATCTATCAACCAAATAAGCTTGTGCTGTTTTAATGCACTTCACAAGGTCATAGACTTATAACAGGTTGCGATACATTTCGGGATGGAATGGAAAGTTCGGCTTGCTTATTTTAAGCATCTTACCTTGGGGAAACTTGCCAGAGACGGGGTGGAATAGCCCTCCCTTACCTCCCTGAGACCAAAGCCAGCCTTTGTCGATTTCACTCTTTCATATTACAATTGGATCGGCCAAGCTTTGACGCGTTCTGGACACTCACAATCCATAGAAGCAAGAAAGAATGCATTTACAAAGCACTTCTTTTTCAACTACAGCATCTCGTTGGTTCTTATATTCTTTTGAGCTCTGGTCAGGATTCAACATCAACTTTCACAAGAGCTCGATGGTCTGCTTAGAAGAAAGATCTATTTAGGAAGAATGTTTAGTTTCAATTTTTAATCACAAGACAGAATATTTTCCGGTCAATTATTTAGGCCTACCTCTGAGGCCAGGAAAGTTGAAGAAGGAAGACTGGTTGTCGTTGATAGACAGGGTCCACAATAAATTGGAGGGTTAGAAGGTCAGTGTCTTTTCCATGGGTAGGAGGGTGACATTACTTAACTCGTTGTTGTCAGTTGCACCAAAATATTATATGTTATTTTATTTGCTTCTTCAATGGGTAGTTAACAGGATGGACCATATTGGACGGAATTTTTTGTGGAGAGGAGCGTCGATGGAGAAACGGAAATACCATTTGGTTAGATGGGGGAAGGTATATAAATAGAAAAAAGGAGGAGGTTTGGGCGTGAAAAAACTTAAGGATATGAATAAGGTCCTACTAGGAAAGTGGTGGTAGAGGTGGTTGGTGGATAACAAAAAGGAATGGGTGGCAAGCATTAGTAAACGTATCAAATAAGAACGTCGCGACGACACCTGGTTTCTGGAAAGGACTTGTGTCCGTAAATGAGTCTTTCTTTAAAGATATCTCTTATACAATAGGGGATGGAAGCTCAATTAATTTCCGGCGAGATATTGGTGTGGAGATATTACTTTACAGGAGAGATTTTCTTTACTTTTCGAGCCAGAAAAATATAAAGAGGCATCGGTTTTAAACCAATGGAAGGGCATTAAGTGGTAGCCCAAGTTTCAAAGGGCACTGCCAGTGGGTGAGAGGAGACAACGACGTATGCCGATTGATTATCTCGAGGTCTGGAAACTAATAGAGAGAGAGAACATAGATACCGCGGAATGGAAATGATCATCGGGTAGGGGTTTCTTAGTTAAATCCTTTTATAATATCCTGAATTATGGAGGGCTTGTGTCGACAAACGATAGGAAGATCTGAAAGTTTCTCGTGCTTTTAAAAGTTCGTGTCTTTTTTTGGTTGGCTTCCAATGATGCAATCTCGACGAGAGATGGCTTAGGCAAGAGGAAGTGGGTAGGTCCGATGCATTGTGGTATTTATGAGGCACAACCAGAATCAGTGAACCATTTATTTTTCCTGTGTCCAATAGCTAGGAGTGTCTGTGTAACGAATTTGTTTTAATGTACAGAAAAATTGTTTAAAAGTTAATGTACAAATGGAGTATTTGCAATCCTCTGTATGCTATAAGTATTTGATTTGTTTTAGAACAGCAAGAAACTCTTTGTAGCTCGCTTGTTAAGACTCTCCACTCTTGTAGCATAGCCTGTGTGTTCGAATCCCCCCAGACACATATATTTTTAATTGATTTTTCTTTTAATCTTTTAGAAGCCCAAAGATTTACACGTGCACTACATGTAAAATGAAAAGTCATAAAGTAATCAAACATATGCACTGAGATATACCAAACGACACCAACACGTGGCAAGCATCCCATCCCCATCCCACCGGTTTTGGGCGGCGAGATGCGCATAGGGAGCCGGCACCGCTGGTCATGTCCGTAGGGGATGCCTCCAATTTTTAATCCCGGAATCCCTTGGCCTACCCTACCACCCCCATGCTTTTTGATTTCTCTGCACAATTCCAGAGAATTAAAAATGGGTATTAATCCACATTTTAATGCACATTTTAATTCTCAAATTCATTACTCTAAACCCTAATTTCCCCTATAAATAGCACACTCCATTTCACCCCTCCTCACTCAGAATTCCATTACAAAAACTCTCTGAAAAATTTCCAAGCCCCAAGTTGTGCAAGTGGAGTTAGCAAAGGGTAAGGTTCCGGCGAAGTTTCGGGAAGAATCCTACG
The DNA here is from genome assembly GCA_030015575.1 of Agapanthus africanus. Taxonomy (NCBI): domain Eukaryota; kingdom Viridiplantae; phylum Streptophyta; class Magnoliopsida; order Asparagales; family Amaryllidaceae; genus Agapanthus; species Agapanthus africanus. The sequence goes on along the minus strand of CM057339.1, from coordinate 355,385,420 downwards.
ACGAAACGACGCCCTGGCGGTACCAATAGCTTCCCCTCTCTCTCCTCTTGTTTTACAATCTGTAAGTCCCCTCTCCCCTCCTCTTTTACTATTCTAAAACTTCTCAGTTTCAAAACTTGTCGGAAGCGGAGTTATTCCGGTTTCCGATTCTCTTTTTTTTTAAAAATCTATTTTTTTCTAAATAACAAACCTACAATTTTTTAATAGATTGTTTAGTAATTATTAACAAACACATTAGAATAAGTTTCTTCTCAAAAGAATCTATTATGCAACTTTTATTGCATTTTTACGGTTAAATACCATATACTTTACTTTCAACACAATTCAACATATTTCCTTATATTATCTTTAGAAAACTCACGAGGTGATAACCCATCCCATCATGACACACATTTTTGATATAGCACGATAACTCTTGGGACATCAGTTTATGGGAAAATACGAGTTTACGATTAAATACCTTAAACATTCAAAAACCGTTTTCTTTAAAAGGTTTTTTATTTAATTCCGTGCAATTGCGCCTCTACAACCCATATTAGGGGACCCCGATCGGGATAGTGCGGATTATTGCACATCCTCGGGCCTAGTAGAGCGAGATGCAGACTTCCGCAAAGAGCATTCGATCTCGGTGGAATTTTTAATGCAGTTTTTAATAAAAATATGATTTTTATTTAATAAATAAATTCTAATTTTTTTTTATAAATATTAGATATATATAAATATTATCAAAATATCTATTTTAAATATTATATATATATATATTCCATATTTTCTAAATCAACGGAATCACAAATTTCATGAAACTGCGTTTACAATTCAATACCATTCCAAGATTACATTAAAATACCATATACAATGAAAACTGGGTTATATCCACTAGAATATTTCACTTTATAAAAACTTACAATTATGAAAACCCTAAAGACGATAATTAAATACTTGAGGTGTATTTTAAAAATATATCAAAACTATTTTTATAAAAAAAACCTCAAGTTATATTAATTTACAATAAGGATCCTAGCAAACATAGGTTTAAGCGGGACTAGTTCTCTTGAGCCTCAGGGAGTCGGAAAATATGGGTGCTTGCCTATCTAAGGTAGACAACCTAATAACGGTGTTATCAAAACGGTAATTGTCTTGGAAAAAGACATAAATCCTTCCGTCCATGTGCAGCAGTTACCGATAATATCAAAACTAATTCGAGACTTCAATTTCTTTTATATCAATCTGACCCAGACAGAGTTTCAATCTGATATGAAATCAATCTGACTTGAATTCAATTCAAATATAACTACAATACAATATGAATCCATTTATACCAGAATTCAATCTATATTGACCGAACCGAACCATGGATATACTATGATTACACGACTATCCATTTATATCCATTCTGTTTACGTGATATCATGGTTTCAGTAAGTCATCCATCTATATAACAAAACAATACAATCAATATAAAAAACATTACGGGGGTTTTAAAGGGGTAGACTGGTACAGAATATGTTAGAAGTGGCACGAGACGGTCACTTTAATACGCCTAACCTGAATATTCATTGTTGTTGTACCATGGCTTAACGGTTCCTTGTGCTCCGTATATCTTAGTCTCCGGAATAGTGGGACTTCTCTCGTATACACTGGCATATTCTGTACTAAACTACAAACAACTGCGTTAATAGAACAAAGATAACATTATACAATTATATTCTCTTTTCTATCTATTTTACTTCTCTCTTTCTTTGGGACTTCCCGAGCGATTGTTCGCCGACGACATTCCTTTTCTTCTTTCTTTGGAATGCTGTCGGGTGGATCTGACTCACTAGAGATCGAGCCCAGTACTGAGGACTTGAAATAGTTTGCCATCAACCCTGAGCTGTAGGCACTTGTATATACTGTTCATTTCAGTTATGTCGTTGTTTAGGCATTGCTTTCTATTCCTGTATTTACATTTCCAGTTGTACTTGTAAAGAATTGTTAAATAAATAAAAGTTGTTGTTCATTTATATTCATGTCTATTGTGTGCATTTTACTTTATATTGTTTAGATACGCTTAGCATGTTTACTTCTGAGTAAATACGTCGTGTGATCCATCGCGTCCCATCCCCGTACACCGGGAAGCGGGGCATGACAGTTTGGGATAAATTTTGGAGCTTTTTTGGGTTTTCATCTTTGCCGACCATCTTTGGTGATCTTTGGAGTTATTGGGGGATTATGTTGGATAGAGGGGATTTAGGAAGTTAGGAAATAATGGTTTTTGCTGTATGTTGGAATATTTATATCACGTCCCGCATCTCAAAAGAGTGGTAACGGCACGTGACAAGCCCACGACGTATTTATTCCGAGAAGATCCTTTCCCAAAACAAATACGCTAAGTGTAAATGAGCAATATAAAAGTGACAAGAAACTAACATGAGATTGAAATTTTTAACAACTTTATTTAAATTCAACTTCAACAAGTTTAATTGCAACGACTCTGAATTTACTGTGCTAAATTTTCCATTTTTAATGTACATAAATGAGTTTACAGCATGAGTTTGAATTATAAGTCAATTTTGTTAAATAATAACAAGAAACAACTTATAGCTCATTGGTAAAACCTTGCACTACTGTGATATAGCCTGTGTGTTCAGATCCCATCAGACACATTATTTTTTCTGATTTTTATTTTTAAGTTTTTGGAAGCCCAAAAGATTTCACGTGTAATGCACAGAAAAATGAAAAGTCAGAAAAATCAAACATGTGCAAAAGGGTTTAAACACAGACAAATACACGTGACACAAATCTCAACACCCAATGCCCTAAATCGACCGGCAGATCTTCCAAATTGGCTGGCACCGACGGCTATGATGAGCCCTTTTAGCTCCGTGTTTTGCACACAAACCCCTTCAGCTACCTCTAACTCCTCTGCACTGTTTGATTTCCCTGTAATCAAACAGAGACCTTTCATTTCACAATTAAACCACATTTTAATGCTTTTTAATCCAATTTTTTAATTCCAAAACCCTAATTCTTCACTATAAATACCATCCCTATCTTGGCTCAGCACCATTCTGAAAATTCTAGCCAAAACTCTAAAAAATTTCCTAAGTACAAGTTAGGTAAAGAGGAGTTAGCAAGCAATCAATTTCCGGCGAAGAATCGAAACAACATTCGGAGCTCCCGCAATACCACGACGACACCCTTCTCTTCTTCTACCTCTTCTTAACATAATCAAACAGTAAGTCCTTTCTAAATCCCTTCCTCTCTATTGTATTTCCTTTTCAAAATTTTATCGGTAGAAGTGGAGTTATACCGACATTTTCTTTTCTAAAACACACAACTCCATTTTTCTTTACAATTTAATCAATCCAACTTCACTACATCACTTGTAACCTTAAATCCTAATATTTAGAATCAATTTTTCATCAAAATTATCATGTAAAATAACTTTAATTTAACCTTTTCATTAAAATACCATGAACTTTAATATCATCTCTTTTAGTTTTGTTAAAACTATACGTTTAGGAAAAACTTCACGGGGTAATGACCCACCCCTCACTTACACTCTTGTTTCATAGCACGATATATTTTTGTATGAAGAAAATATTATATCAAAATACCACTTACTTTAAAAACCGGTTTTTTAAAAATAGTATTTCGATTCTTTTGCGATTATGCCTCTACAATCCTCGTTAGGGGACCTGCTAATGGATGGTGCGGACTATCGCATATCCTTAGGCTAGTAGAGCGAGATGCAAATCTTCTCACGGAGCATTCGGTCTCAAAAGGTTTTAAATACGGTTTTTTAGAAAAACGAATTCTCTAAATAAATAAAGAAATTTAATTTTTAATAATTATATAAAAATTACAAATCCTTATTTTCAAAATATAATAAACTTATTTTCTAAAATTGAAAGATTAACAAGTTTCAATAAAATACCATCAAGTTATCAAAAGACAACTCTTTTCAATAAAATACCATGAACTTCCAAAGTTAATTGTTTATCACTAAAATACCTCAAATTCTTAAAACTCATGCTCATGGAAACCCTAATAATATAAATAGCCCCTCGAGGTTTATTTTTAACTATATTATAATATTTTTTCATAAAACCCCCTCGAGTTATATAAAACAATATTTAAAGACCTTAGTAAATATAGATTTAAGCGGGATCAATTCTCTTGAGCCCTAGAGAGCCGTAGAAAGTGAGTGCTTGCATATTTAAGGTAGACAACATAACGGGGTTATTAATGGTAATTGTCTTGGAAAAAGACACAAATCCTGCCGTCCATGTGCAGCAGTTACCGATGACTCCCGAACCTAATTCAAGCTCTAAATCAGTTTACAAGTATTTGACTCAGTCAGATCCAATTCAAATATGAATCTAAAGTCAAACACGAGTACTTGAACATGAACATGAATATTCGAATCCAAACATGAATATCAAATATGTATACTTGACTTGACTTGACCGAACCATGGTTTGTACTACATGTTACCATAGTCCACGGAATAAGATGGACTCCTCTCGTATACATGAATACCTTCTTTATCAAACTACAAACAACCACGTTAGAATAATAATTATATACTGTACAACTCACATATTCATTTCACATTACTCCTTCTACTCTATTTCTTATTTTGGGACTTACCGAGCGCTAGTTCGCTAACGACATTCCTTTCTATTTCTATCTTTAGAATGTTCGTCAGGAGGACAGGACTCTTAGGAGATCGATCCTGGTCAGGGGGACTTGGACCAGCTCGCAGCACAGCCTGACTTCTAGTTCCTTGTACTTACTTTCATTTTGTATGCCACTATTTAGGCACTGCTTTACTCATTGTATCTTTTCATTTTCAAACAGTTGTATGTAAAGGTGAATGTAAATAAAGTTGCTTTTTTTTATTACTCTTGTACATTTTATATATTGCTTAATTACGATTAACGTATTTATTTCTTAGTAAATACATTGTGGCCTGCCACGTCATCGTTTCTATCTACTGGGAAGCGTAGCGTGACATTAATACATGGATATGATGTTTGTAACAAAAGTACGGTAATAGGAAAAGTGCCTAAACAGTGGCATACCGAAAAAAAACTGGAAAGAAAACTAAGAATCGGTTTCAGAAGCTAGCTGGTCGTAATCCTTTGCAGTCGGTTTCACTTCCTCAGTATCTAGATCATCCGATGAACATTCCAAAGAAACAAAGATGGGTGGAATACCCGTCAGCGAACTTTCGTTCGATAAGTCCCCAAAAAAGATGTGTGATGTGTGTGTGTAATGCAAGGTGGTATGTGATATGGCGGAAACATGAACATGTATACCATGGCAATGTGATATAAGTAAAGAAAGTTAGCATAGTATGGCCGTGAAGTATAGGTATATGATACATGAAGTGCATGTAAGTGTCTTAAAAAGTCTCTACAAGGTAATCTAATTAACGTAAGTTTAAATGTGAATGGTAACCAATCTCAAGGGTATTAAGAATGCCGGGACCCAAGCTGTTGAGGAGTCGACCCGAATCAAGGATGTAGCATCAGGACCCCAAGCCATGGAGGAGTCGACCCGATCAAGAATGTGGCATCGGGACCCCAAACTGTGGAGGAGTCGACCCGATCTAAGAGTTTATGTATTAGGGGGACTCCTGAGATTTCGTTGGATTCATGCTTAAACTATCCCATCACCTTGCGTATCTAAAATTATAGTTAAAGTAACAAGTCTTGCTCAAATCCATGAATATCTCAAGTTGAAAGATTGAGTTCATGTCAAGGTCCAGTATTCATGTAAAGTGTTCATATATTCATGTCAAGTTGTATTCATAGTTCGAGTCAAGTAAATTCAAGTGTAGATATTGGATTCAGGTATTCATATCAAGTTCAAGTATCAAGCTCGAGTTAAATTCAACCTTAAGTCAAGTTCAAATTTAAGTTCAAGCTCGAGTTTGGGTTCAGGTTTAAGTAAGTGATTTGATTCGAGTGATATTATATTTTATATTTAGCAAAATTTTTATTTTTTTAAAACTTCTTAAGTCTGGGAATAATCGGGCAACCCCTACATATGGGCGACAGTATTTGTGACTTTTTCAAAGACGATTACCAACGATAATTCCTTTAATTTGCAGCCTTAACTAACCTAGATAAACTAGCACTCACTTTCTCTGGCTCCCTGAGGCCTAGAGAAATGATCCCGCTTACGCCCATTTTTATCTAAATACCTTGGTTATTTATGTAAATATTACATTTGAAAACTCGAGGGGTTTATGCAAAATGTTTTATTTTGGAAAATAACCTTGATGGTGTTTTATGTAAGATTATAGTATTTATAATGTCAAGTGTTTGTATAAAAATGAATTTTAGATTTTGTGGTATTTTAGTGTCAAAAACTAGCTTTTAAAAGTTTATGGTATTTTAATGAAAAATCCATCTTTTCGGAAGCTTGGGGTATTTTCTTAAAAAATTTAATTTTAAAAACTTGCTTTGATTAATATTTTAGAAAAATATTGATAACTCAAATTAACAAAACTTGTTATATTTTCTTTTATGTTAAATTGTATAAAATTTGTTTATTTTCTTTTTAAACTGTATATTATTCCTTTCAAGACCGAATTCTCCGTAAGGAGTTCTGCATCTCACTCTACTATCCTCGGGATGTACGATAATCTGCACCCTCCATAAACGGGTTCCCTAACGAGTGTTGTAGAGATATATTTGCAAAGGATAAAAACTATAGATTTAAATTCGTCTTTATATAACTTTAGGGTATTTTGGCGCAATTCAATTCTTTGTGACAAAAAAATGACCGTGCTATGATTTCAAGCGTGTATGTGTAGGGTAGGTCATTATCTCATGCGATATTTATAACATGTTTAACAGCAAACTACCATACAGAATTGAATATACCATTTACCAGCTACTTTATTTTCTTTTCAATATAAGGTGACATTAACTATATCAATTAACATATCAAAATTTCTTGTAAAGAATATAGAGCTACATGAATTGCAATGATCATGGAGGGGTAATTTGTTTTGAATTTTGTAATGAACATGGCAACATTGGTATAACTAAATGGATGAGACGGAAACGGTGTTAGAAAAGAAGGAGAAGAGGAAGAAAAAAGAGACATACGGGTTGCGTAATTTAGAGAGAATGTAGAAGATAAGAAAAGTCTCAGTTGGAAGAATCGAGATTTACAATACGTGGAGAAATGAGCTTGAGATCGAACGACGCGCGTAGGAACAAACTTGAGAGACCTTAAGACGTGACATGGACTTTGTTTGCAAAAGAGACTTGATTTAAAAAGTTTTAAGAGTGAAATTTTTAGAATAATTTAGCGGAAGAACTAAGGAAATGGACTAGGTATTTATAGGGGAGATAGAGACCAGGGTGTGTTAAGAAGATAATTAAAAAATTGAATTACAAAAGGTGTAAATGGGATATGTGAAGGTTTTTTTGTTGGGATGCTAGGCACCTCTCGGAGGGTTTAAAGCGCGGTGAAAGCAGTAATTTTTAAAATCTAAAGAGCATTAGCATACTGTTTACCGCCGGAAATAGAGACGAACTGGGATAGATCGTCTTGCCTGAATTTGGGGGCAGATGCTATTTGGATTTATTCGTCCACCTCTCCGAAAATACCAAGTTGATTTATGACACCGTATATTGGAGGTTTGGGCGGATGCGGCCGTTGTAGCAGACTTCGTCAGATTCCCCCTCGTTTGCAAGGGTTTTTGATTTTGGAGACGCTCTTCCCTGCAGGCGCAAGCCCCTGCAGTTAATTATATTATCGTATCGCGATAACCACTTTCTCCTGCTCCGGAAGTTCACTTCGTGTCGTGTGTGTTTTTGTTTGTTTTGGCTTAGGTTGCCCGTGGATTGTATATGAAGACTAATTTATGTTGTCGCCCGTAGGGCGTGGATTAGTCCAAATCCGTATATCTTAGATTTGGGTTCGTTTTAAGGATCGTTAATCTAATTTGAGATTAAGACCGACTTGAACATATGAGCATTTGGAGCTCGACTGGTTTTTTTGGTTAAGGATACTTTAGTCCAATTTGAGACTAAGATCTACTTATCAAGATCTTAGGATTATTTTTTTTGCTTCAGATCCAACAAGAGAGCATTTGGGTTCTGTTGTTTTAGTTTAAGGACGTTTCGGTCCGTTATCTCCATTTTGGAGGCGAAGTTTTAGTTTGAGGACATCTCGGTCTGTTGAGGTGAGGTTTTAGTTTAAAGACGTCTCGGTCCGTTGATCATCATTTTGGAGGTAAGGTTTTAATTGAAGGACGTCTCGGTCCGTTAATCACCGTTTTGGAGGTGAGGTTTTAGTTTAAGGACATCTCTTTACCCCTTTTTGTCTTTGTATGGAATGCTAGGCACTCTTTATAGAGCCCACGTGCGAAACACGTGAGGTGCTAGGCGCTGCCTAGTGAGTGCTAAGCACTCTTCCATTCTGTGGTGCCCATGTGAGGGACACGTGAGGCGCTGGGCGCTGGACGTTGAGTGCTTAGCACTCTTCTTTGTGGCACCAACGTGAGGGGCACGTGAGGCGATGGGCGCTGAGCGCCGCTCATTGAGTGCTAGGCACTTTCCTTTATGGCGCCCACGTGAGGAACACGTGAGGCGCTGGGTACTGGGTTCTTTCTTTTATGAGGACCGGATTTCTCTCAAGAACAAGTTCCTCCCGATGAGAATTAAATTCTCAACTTATGAGAGGCTTGTCTTATGGATCTCAGATCCAGAGAAAGAACTAAGTTCTTGGAGAAGAGTTTAACCCTTAGATATGTAAACGAGATGATCTTTGTTCTTCTTATTTACCTAGAGTTTTTTGAGGAGGGAGATTTTCTTCTCTGTTTCTTTTTTAAGCTCTCTTTATTTTTTAAAAGCTTATGGGGGGCTTCCTCTCTCCAGATTTGAAGTCTTCGGTCATTTATATAGTAGATGTAAGTTTGTTTAATTCTGAGAAAATCTCTCATTGAGAGATTCTAATTGATTTAATTGGCCTCAAAATAGAGTTGGGGAATTTTACCCACCGTTGGATTTTTGATCCAAGGACTTTTGTTTTACAGAAGGTATTGTTCTTGTTTTTAACAAGATTGGGAAAATGTACCCATATACAGAATTTATTCTATAGAACGGTGATTTTTTAATCGCCGTTAGATTTTAATCCAATGGTCCTCTATTTTACAGAGGGCATATAATTTTATTCTACGATCCCACCGAAGGTATATTTCTTGTTTTAGAAAGATTTGAGGAATATTTCCTCTCAACAGAATTTTAATTTTGAGTCCAGATGATTTATCATCTCCGTTGGATTTTTGATCCAACAGCTCTGTTTAACAGAAAGTAGAATTTAATTCTACATGGGCGCCGACGCTCACGTATTGTGCACGTGGGCGCTAATTAAGGTTTTAATTCCTTTATATGCTTTGCACATTGGCGTCCATGTGAGGAGCACGTGCGGCGCCAATATAAGAGTTTTTTTAACTCTGGCGCTGACGTCCTCGTGGAAGGCACGTGAGGCGCTGCCTCTTAAATTTTGGACAGAGCTTTGCTCTTTTATTGGGGGAAACACATACCCAAATCAAGAATCAAACCAAACCACTAAACTTGTCACTATACTAGTAAGGTAAAAACAAAAGTTGGCGAACTACAATTTTTACAGCGCGTTAACCACCTCTCCTTGGACTCCGGCCATTTTCTACGAAACCCGAAACAAGTTTGCTCGATGATCTCCTCGCCGAAGATGATTCACCTTGAGATAACTTCAACACAAGCTTTAGTTTCAAATTGATCTCATCAAAATGAAGCAATCACTAATTAAACTTGCTAAGAATGATTAGTAGGAGATGTGGAATAATTAGCTCACTTAATTTTCTCTTTTCCTTTTCCATTCCTCACTTAAAGAAAATTAATAGAGGAAGCCATGGAGGAGATAGGATAAAGATGAAGATGATAATGGCTAAAGATGAGAATAATTCATATATATTAAAAATGAGTCATCACAAATGACTCACTAAAATGAGTCATCAAATCTACAACCATCTAAAACATGACCCATTCTCATTTTAAATAAATGAATGAATAAAATGCTTCTCATATCTACCATATGATTTTTACACACCCATCTCAAATGTATCAACATATATGAAACAATATTTATATCAAATACAAATATTAATTAAGAGAAGAAAATAATAAAGTGGGAATGATATTAGTTAATATATAAACATACATTTAATTATTAAATCAACACTTGATTTAACAATCCGGCTATATCATATATATATACCGGCTAATATCAATTAACACCCGATTAAAATACGTATATTAAATACACGTGTTTAATCGAACTCCTGCATGTATCCCTATACTGCCCTACATTGTTTCGCATGTGCTGGGAAATCTCTGTATGGGACTCTAAAGACCCGACAATACGCTGACAGTAGGTTAGGATCGTATCCATAGTCCACAAGCACGTCAGCGGTACTAGCTGCACATAACGTCTACCAAGGTATTGATCGAAAAAAGGCCAACGAGCAAACTCATCTGAACCCTACAAAGTCTATCAGTGACATCACCGTACAGTTCGGTCTCTTCATCTACGAGTTTCGTATATCGGGTCTAGGGTTAGGAATCTGTCAGACCTCAATAACTCGATAAGTCATGTGACAAAGGACTCATAACCAACCGAATATACAACCGATAACACTTATCAGTTTATCTCTACTGCGATGACCATCGACTTGTGGTTGTAGTTATGTCCTGCATAGCGCGATATCAACTCCCTATACCGGGAGAGATGAATCCCCTCGACCGCTCATTGCCTCTACGTGTTTCGGGACTATACCCAATAAAAACCTATTTGCACGACTCCTTTGAGCCATAGCAGGGTAGAAGTCTAAGTATAGAGCGAACACACATGAGACACTATAGCGATCTCAGGTCCTAAGGACTACCTTGTACCCATGTCACAATAGAACCGCTACCTGATATTGGTATATTACTAACTAGGGGTTCTCGGTGAGTCCGTCCAGTATAACTCATCCAATGAGCACCTGTATACAATCCCCGATGTCAAACACCAATAGCTGTAGGATCAGCTATCGCCCTCCAACCGGGTCAGGAAACGTACATACTAGTCTAAACTGGAGTACCGATGCCCAGTCTCGATACTCCTACGATTAGGGACTTTTAAGAATATGCTTATCGGCTACCCAGACCCCACTAGTATGATCTCCATCATCGTCCCGGTAGTCAAGCAAAATCCTAGGGCATTATCTCATATCTAAATTATACGTGATAGTAAATAAAACACATCAAATGAAAGATAAAAGCAAACCAGATAGCATACTATCATTTCGAGTAAGATTGTTCTCTCGTATAGGTCCTCCTTCAGTTACAATAATTGATTTGAGGGCACCTATATCCAACAATCTCCCATTTGCACTTAAGGCCAATTATTGCGGTATTACATACCCAATTTTTGTACTAACAGTTTCGCAAACTGTGTTGGAGAACTAGCCTCAATGAGTGGACCCAGCACAGCGAATCTCTCTGTTTCTCCCTGAATCTCAAACTTCGCGGAGATCAAATATCTCCTGAACTGAGCGATACCTACGTTAGTATTTGCCTGGACAGACAATGGGATCACGTCCATAAATGAATAATTTTATCCAGCGAATTCTTAGGCGGTATACTTTTGCTGATTCACAATCAGCATCCAGGGTCACGACTAGCTCAGTATCCCACTTGGAACTCTTTCCAATATACTGCTTCTCAAAAGTGGGTAAATTGTATAACTCGCAACAGACACTTTGTCTCCCATGTTACCTGGAAAGCAAGAATCGGTAACAACTTCCTTCAAGTGGCTGCCATTACCATATTCCAAGAACATCAAATGCTCTTCACTGCTACCTCATGTTTCTCCAGTATTGGTATGATGACTATATCCTATATAGAGAAACACATGTGAGCATCATTATTTCACTGATTTGCAGCATAGGAACTTCACTTCCTATCATGAGTATGTCGTCCACATACCATATGAGGAATCTGACAACACTCCCTATTACCTTTTTTCAAATACCAGGTTTATCTTTCATTTTGATGAAGTCAAACACTTTGACCGTGACATCAAAACAGAGGATCCATTTCTGCTATGTCTGCTTTAGTATAAAAAAAGACTTAAGCAACTTGCACACATACCACTGCTCACACTGACTAAGATAATCCTCTGGCAGAGTCATATACATGTACACTTCTAAATCCAATTTAGAAAGACGTTATAGTCATCAACGTACCCGGTATCATAGTCATGAAAAACAACAATGGCAAGTTATATCCGTATGGACTTCAGCAAACACTGAAGTAATGGTTTTATCACAATCCATAATGGATATTTAATGAAAACTTTTTATAAGTCTAGCCTTATTAGGCCAGTACCTTTCCATTTGCACTGATCTCTAAACATCTACTTGCTCCTTATGGGTTTTACCCCTTCAAGAGCACCCAATAAAGTCAACACTTTGTTGCAGTGCATGGAGTCCAACTAGGATAACTCAGCATCCGGCCATCAATCGGAAGTCATCACTTCCTGTGGTCTGCTGATAACTAATAGGGTCATCATGCAAGCCTGTAACATTTCAAAAAATGGAAAATATTATTTTAGAAGAAAAATAATAATATAATAAGTTTTACGGATATATATCATGTATGGATTTGAGTTTTCGTAAATTGGTATAATTATATACTTCTATTTATGGAAAATAATTGGAATTTAAAATGAATTATTATTTATGAAAGTATTTATTTAATTGGGCTTTTCAAAAATTAGTATATAGTTATATCCATACAAGTTAAATAGTAAAGTTAAATTGTGTTTTCCTATTTTGTGCACTAAACCAAGTTTTATTTTTGTTAAATCATGCTTATAGTGCAATGACATGATGATGAGGGGGTAATATTTCATTTGTGCTTTTAAGTATGGTTTTATAATTTTCAAAAGAAAAGAAAAGAAAATGAAAATGAGAGAGAGAGAGAGAGTGATGGAGGTTATGGTTGCATTTTAAAATGGATGTATGGGCACAGGAGAGGGAGGGGGAGAGAGAGAGATCATAGGGGGGGTTATGGTTGGCCATCGTGCATCTCTTCATATCATTTCCTCACCTCATTTTCTTCCTCTTCTCCTTCTCTTTCTCCACCATCATCTACAACCATAAACACCTACAAATCTCTCCAAAACACCATGAAACCTTCACAAAACATGTTCCAATACTCATTCTACACATGAAAATGCGATCAAGTCTTCAATTTGAAATCCTTTGCAAGCTTGAAGCTTCTTCTAATCACTATTATGAGGTAAAAGTCCCACTTTTAGATAAGTTTCATAACACTTGTCGTGACACAACTAGTTTAGAGTTAAAAGTTCATGTTTTCTAAACTTTAGATTTCAAGGTGAGTTTTTGATGGATACAACTTGTAGTGGTGGTATAGTAGAGGCTTAGTTGGGGATTACAACCTCTTTAGTGATAGATGTAGGTATGTAAATGTAGGTATTGTTGATCTAGAGAGTTTTTAAGTTTTGAAACATGAATTTAGAATTTCAAATGTCAGTTTTTTATTGAGTTTTTGTGTTCCAATTGAATCTGGTACAACTTGGGTTCTTTGAAAAATATTTAGCGTATGGATTAGACTTAGTCAAACCATTAGGAGACACCAACAAGTGACCGAGACCATAACTCCATACTTGGGCCGCAAATTGCGGTGGAATGGAATTTTTCTGCGGCCATTTTTTTGAGATTTGTGTTGGGGTTTGGTCAGCAGGTGTTCTATACTATATATAAACCTATTTTATATGCTAAATTTCTCCAAATTTCTTGAGAATCTGAGAGCATTTTGACTTAGTTTTGGCAATATTTTGCGATATTTGGAACCTGGATTTCATATTTTTATGTCTTGATTCGGTCGTTCGACGTTCGTACGTCGACATCAGGGAGTATTGTGTTGTTTTAGCACGCGTTGATCATAGCTTCTAACCTATGTGCGCTTCGCTCGTCGTTTCGGTTTTGATACAGATTTTTATGCTATTCGATATGGTTTTGATTGTAGGTATGATCGCAAGGACTTCCGAAACGACGAAGAAAGGCAAGGTGTTCGTCGACTTCGACTAGAGCGAGACGTTTGCCAGTGAGTAGATGTATATCTACGGGGGAAGTCGGGTGGATGGCGTATAACACCCCTGCAACCGTAGAAATAGGATATTATCTATAGTAGAAACATAAACCTTGTCTATAGGGTTATTAGAACACCATATGCATATATTCATATACTTAGTAGAAAGATATATTTCTAGTTTCTATTTCTTAGCCATTGAGATATATATATATATATATTCTTTATATGATATATGTTTACTCATGACATAAGTATATTTACGATATAAGTATATATGATATAGTTTGATATTAGACGATATGAGATTGGCGTACACGACTATAGATTCGTACTGCGTTCATTGGATGATATTGTACGAGGGATGTTAAGTACATGATATATTGATGATAGATTGCCGAATATGGCCAATATTTATTTTGACTTGAGGAGTCTTGCTAAAATAAAAGTTTATGAGATGTTTTGAGCCATACATATTTTAAAAACTAACGAACCGTTACGTACTTTTAAACGATAACTTCGAGGGTGCACTACGAATTTTCAAATGATATCTATTTCAAAAATATCGCAGTCCCCTATTTTCAAAAGCAACGTTTCGTATTATTTTAAACTATAATTGTATGGCTCATATGTAGTTGGATAGTTTAAACGCTTGCACATGTTACGATTTCTTTATTTTTGTATACGCTCGCATTTCGATTACTTACGATATATACTGTGTTTATACCCATATCTTTACTTGACTTCGTTTGCTAGGACACGCGTACCATTACCGATGACTTATATGTGTACACAAACTAGTATGCTCACACACACATCATCGGTAATTGTCATGCCACGTACACAGATAGAACTCGCTACGTCACCGTATCACACTATACCCTGTTAGCATTATAGATTACTGTTAGCACCCAACATCACGTACTGTTCCGGATATTGTACTTTCTTTACATTGCTTATACGAATGCGTTTATATAAACACACTTGCCATGCTATTTCACATCATATTATATTCCTGCCAGTACCTTAGATTGCTGCTCAATTCACATCAGCATGCATTATATTACTATTCGGTGCTTTTACATGTTGTTCTATTATTGCCATATTTTATGAGATAGTGTTTTCATGTGATTTCTGAGATTTGAGAAACCACGAATATGATTTTATAAAATTTGTGAAAGTTTTAAAAATGAGTTTTTCTCTTGATATGATATTTCGGCATCCACCATGAGTTTTCTCAGTTATGAGTTATGAGTATTATCTGATTTGAGGAGTGAGGAGTCACCATCTACAGATACATGGTGGACCCGATACGGTACCTAAGGACAAGAAGATCGTATAGAAAGGCGTTGAGTCTGGTTGGGAACACTTTCTACCAGTGACAGTATGGGTCTTGGAGGATATCCGGAGGATACTGACAGAAGTGATATAATACAGATGGATATGAGGGCCGATCTGATGAGACGATGCCTGAAAGAGAGCCGATCCGAGAGACGGCGCATGAGATATAAGGATTTTACGTGTCGATGTTGGACACAAGATTTATGAGGATTTGAGTATCGATACTGGACACTCAGTGTTTTATGATAATTTTGAGTATCGTTGATGGACACTCATTGGATGATATATGTACAAACATGCTATGGATGACATGTTACCACATATTGATACAGACACGATATTACACACACACGTACACTCTCATTATCGCATAGTATGACATTATTATACAGTATGAACTAGGTAGATCGTTATGCATTCAATTTCTATCTGATGATGTCTTCTACTCACGAGTTGGCAACTCACCCCCTTTGTGCTATAGTTTTCTTGCAGGACTGGCCGCTTGGATTAGTAGCGGATTACTGGCACACTTCTTCTTCGGGTGATTGCTTTGGTAGGTGGGTTACTTTACAGATCATAACCACCATTTGTATATTATATTCATTTGTAATCTAGTTAAAAACTCCATCAACCAGACTTGTATATTTGTGGATTTAAAGACCAAACTTGTATATTCATTTAGATTTAGAGCGAGACTTGTGTATTATTCTTTATAGTTGAGTTGATGATATTTTTGGTATTTCTTTTACCTTCTTTCTTATGTTGATTTTCGCCTTGGGCATTGTATATATACTGTGTGGTTATGATCCCGTCGTTTGGGAAATGAGATAGATCCCGATTGGGGATGCGGATTATCATTATGTTTATGTACTGGTTTTTATCAAAATTTACAAGGGAGATGCTGCCAAAATTTCAAATGACGAAAATGTTTTCAAACCTTCGTTGTAAAACCTACTTGTATTTCAACGAACTTTACTTATACTTTAAAAAGCAGAACTTGATTTCATAAATAATCCATTTTTTTCAACACTTCACCTCCATTATTTACTTAAAAGGTTTAGATTCCTGGTTTTCAGCTTACCTGGGTTACGGTGGGGTCCTATAGACTTCACGTGATTCAAGTGCCGATCATGTGCCGCTTCTGGGTCGTGACAAAGTTGGTATCAGAGCGTTAGGTTTAACTTTTGTTCGAGTCTAGGTTTGACTGTGCGAAGTCTAGGCCGTATATTTCGGAACCCAGGCTTGACCTTATAGAATTTAGACTTGATTTTGGGGTTATTAGACTCGAACTTTTGTTATGTAGGTTGATCTTGGTTGATGGAGTAGGTAGCTCAAGTAGAGTAACGTACTGTGCGTATGTTCCGCGGCATACTTACGATACAATACCCCGTTTAAGTAACTTTAGGATATACATATCTTGAGATCTTTTTTTATTCGTTCTTGTGATCTATCCTCATTGATACCTACTTGTAGTTCCTATTACCGTAGCTACGCGAGCCAAGAGGGCTGCGGCGAGAGATGCGGTTAGGGCGAGCTTGTCAGGGATGAGGGCTGACCAGGGTGTTATCCCAGTAGCACATGAATAAATTGATTATCCTTTTTATGATAGGATTTCTCATTAGAGGCGAGTGTTTTGGATCCACAACGGATGGTCGGTTCATTACTTGAGGCCAGCCAGATTGAGACGACTGTTGACGTACAACCTACTCCGGAGATCATTGTGTTGTCTACCGTACAGACAGATGTACCAGTTGTTGCTGAGATTGACATGATGTCGTTTTCAGAGTTCATGAAACTGAAGCCACATGAGTTTACAGGAAGGGATGTGATAGAGAGCCCTTAGTCATTCCTGGATAGAGTGACTAGGATATTTCGTTCGTTTGGATGCCCTGGTGCGAGCTCAGTTGAGTTGACTAGTTTCTGTTTTAAGGGTTTTGCTCAGATCTGGTGTGAGTCGATTGAGAGAAGACGAGCAGTGCATATTCCTCCGATAACTGGGACGAGTTCTCGAGAACGCATTTAGCTAGATTTCTTCCACAGAGTGTTGGAGATGCACGAGTTTGTAGCTTCGAGTCTTTGCGTGAGACTCCGGTTATGACCATAGCCGAGTATGAATTGCAGTTTATGCAGCCACCGAGATATGATTCCGATTTGGTAGATATTGAAGAGAAGTGGATTCAGAGGTTCGTGCGAGATCTCAATGAATAGTTGTTCCTCTCCGTTGATGCTAGAGATTTGATATGTACAGAGAGGCGTTGGTTACAGCCACATTTCAGAGGAAAGTATTGAGAAGATTGCAGCTGCTTCGGAACAGAAGCCGGTCCGTTTAGGAGTGCCAGTTCTGTGCAGTTCGGCAGAAAAGAGATCGGCATAGACCGTGATAGGTTCTTTCCGGGATACTACAGCGATAGAGATTTGGACCCAGGATCGGTTGTATGGAGAGTACTTAGAAGGCTAGAGGCCACTGCCGTTGTCGTGTTACATTGCGAGTGGCCAGGTTACTTGGTCAGGAGGTGTTCAGAGAGACGTCAGAGCGGGATTGTTTTCGTCGCTACTCTTTACCAGGCTGTCGAGCCAAGTGGTCGTGGAATTGGTAGTCCATAGAGAGAATAAGGACCAAGAGACAGAGGACGCCAGACCGTAGGCAGAAAGCAAGTGGGAATTCTTACTTTGCCAGCTCCGGGTGCACAGGCACCTTTCAACATTGAAGGAGATGTACCTCAATGTCATTTTTTTATTTTTGTTTTAGTGATCCGAGTATCACGCTTTTGTAATTTGGACTTTTGTGTTTTGATGATCGAGTTTCATGATTGATATTTTCGTGCACCATAGCTTCTCCTGATGGATATTTTGTTTATGCACAACAGTTGCACTTGATTTATGTTTTCGTGCATACACATTGCACTCGGTATTGTTTTGTGCACTCCGTTGCACATATTTATGATTTCGTGCACCTCGATATACTTGATTTTGATTTCGTGCACGTTGTATGCACATGATTTTGATTCGTGCACTTTAGAGGCGCTCGATATTGTTTACATGCACATTCGATACATTTATGTGGTTTTTGTGCACTCCAGTTGCATCTATATATGTTTTCGCGCACCCTATTGCACTAGATGCATTTGTGTAGACCTGATGCACTTGATTTAGATTTTCGCGCGCACTTGATATGGTTTTGTGCACATTTGATGCACTTAAAGTTTTCGTGCACACCAGTTGCACTCGATTGAGATTTTCGTGCACATCAGTTCCACTTAATTGAGATTTTCGTGCACTCTAGATGCACTTGATGTTGTTGTCGTGCACACTTGTTGCACTCGGTTTTCATTTCCGTACACATTCGTTGCACTTGGTTTTGACTTCGATTTTTGTGCTCACCAGTCGCATATGGATTAGTTTTTGTGGTCACCGGTTGATGTTGATTTCTTTTTCGAGCATCGCGTTTTTATAATATACACTATGTTATATAGTAGCTGAGCAGGACCGGTCTTAGAGACAGTGCCTGAATGTTTTTGCATATATCGATATTTTCAGAAGAGGGTTTCAAAGGAGCTATAGTCTCATTATTTTCCTACATGAGCGATACAAGAATTTACAAAAAGAAAACCCTTCTAAATTATTTTTAAAAGGCGGGACGTAAATCTTAAGCAAAACGTGTGTGTGTATAAATGAACGTCCGCTGCTTGTGCCGTAATATACGCATCATACGGCGATTTGAAAGGATTTTTCATACATATATTTTCCAGTTACTTAAGTGATTTTATAAGGATGCGTGCTATATACGTATTGTAGCCTTGATTATATTGTGCTTGATTTAAATGGTAGGTTTCTCAAATTGCATCTTTCATCATAGCTTGTATGATTCGCATGACACTTGTCGGAGTTTTGGTTATTCGAGTTTTGCATTTGTTTTCATGCGCACACGTTGCGTTATGATATTTCTAGTTTATCCATGATTTCGGAGCCCCATTGATTTGATTTACTGAAATGTTTTAAGAATTAGGGGTTTAAATTTAAATTCGGGGACCGAATTTATTTAAAAGATGAAGATTGTAACATTTCAGAAAATAGAAAATATTATTTTAGAATTTAAATAATAATATAATGAGTTTTACGGATATATATCGGTTATGGATTTTAGTTTTTGTAGATTGGTATAATTATATACTTCTATTTTTGGAAAATAATTGGAATTTAAAATGAATTATTATTTATGAAAGTATTTATTTAATTAGGCTTTTCATAAATTAGTATATAATTATATCCATACAAGTTAAATGTTAAAGTTAAATTGTGTTTTCCTATTTTGTTCACTAAACCAAGTTTTATTTTTGTTAAATCATGCTTATAGTGTCATGACATGATGATGAGAGGGTAATATTTCATTTGTGCTTTTAAGTATGGTTTTATAATTTTCAAAAGAAAAGAAAAGAAAATGAAAATGAGAGAGAGGGGGGGGGGTTATGGTTGCATTTTAAAATGGATGTATGGGCACTGGGGGGTAGAGAGAGAGAGAGAGAGAGAGAGATGAGAGGGGGGTTATGGTTGGCCACCGTGCATCTCTTCATATCATTTCCTCACCTCATTTTCTTTCTCTTCTCCTTCTCTTTCTCCACCTCCTCCACCATCATCTACAACCACAAACACCCACAAATCTCTCCAAAATACCATGGAACCTTCACAAAACATGTTCCAATACTCATTCTACACATGAAGATACGATCAAGTCTTCAATTTGAAATCCTTTGCAAGCTTGAAGCTTCTTCTAATCACTATTATGAGGTAAAAGTCCCACTTTTAGATAAGTTTCATAACACTTGCCATGACACAACTAGTTTAGAGTTAAAAGTTCATATTTTCTAAACTTGAGATTTCAAAGGTGAGTTTTTTATGGATACAACTTGTAGTGGTGGTGTAGTAGAGACTTAATTAGGGATTACAATCTCTTTAGTGATAGATGGGGGTATGTAAGTGCAGGTATTGTTGATCTATAGAGTTTATAAGTTTTGAAACATGAGTTTAGAATTTCAAATGTTTTTTTTCATTGAGTTTTTGTGTTCCAATTGAATCCGGTACAACTTGGGTTCTCTGAAAAATATTTAGCGTATGGATTAGACTTAGACCACCAGGAGACACCAACAAGTGAATGAGACCATAACTCCATACTTGGGCCGCAAATTGTGGTGGAATGGAATTTTTTGCGGCCATTTCTTGAGATTTGTGTTGGGGTTTGGTTAGCAGATGTTTTATACTATATATAAACCTATTTTATATGCTAAATTTCCCCAGATTTCCTGAGTAAAAATCTAGGTGCATTTTGACTTAGTTTTGGCAATGTTTTGCGATGTTTGGAACTTGGATTTCAGATTTTTATGTCTTGACTTGGTCGTTCGACGTTCGTACATCGATGTCGGGGAGTATTGTGTCATTTTAGTATGCGTTGATCATAGGTTCTAACCTATGTGCGCTTTACTCGTCGTTTCGGTTTTGATACGGATTTTTATGCGATTCGATACGGTTTTGATTGTAGGTACGATTGCGAGGACTTCCGAGACGATGAAGAAGGGCAAGACATTCGTCGACTTCGACTAGAGCGAGGCGTTTGTCGGTGAGTAGATGTATATCTACAGGGAAAGTCGGGTGGATGGCGTATAGGACCCCCGCAACCATAGAAATATGATATTATCTATAGTAGAAACATAAACCTAGCCTATAGGGTTATCAGAACACCATATGCGGATATTCATATACTTAGTAGAAAGATATATTCCCAGTTTCTATTTCTTAGCCATTGAGCTACACACACACACACATAAGTACTTTATATGATATAAGTTTACTCATGACATAAGTATATTTACGATATAAGTATACATGATATAGTATGTTGTTAGACGATATGAGATGATATGAGATTGGCGTACGCGACTATAGATCCGTATTGCATTCATTAGATGATATTGTATGAGGAATGTTAAGTATATGATATATTGATGATAGATTGCCGAATACGGCCGATATTTATTTCGACTCGAGGAGTCTTGCTAAAATGAAAGTTTATGAGATGTTTTGAGCCATACGTATTTTAAAAACTAACAAACCACTACATACTTTTAAACGATAACTTCGAGGGTGCATTACAAATTTTCAAATGATATCTATTTCAAAGATATTGTAGTCCCTTATTTCCAAAAACAAGGTTTCGTGTTATTTTAAACTATAATTGTATGGCTCATATGTAGTTGGATAGTTTATGCGCTTGCACACGTTACGATTTCTTTATTTCTGTACACGTTCGCATTTCGATTACTTACAATATATACAGCGTTTATACCCATAGCTCTACTTGACTTCGTTTGTTAGGACACGCGCACCATTACCGATGACTTACATGTTGCATGTACACATACTAGTATACACACACACATCATCGGTAATTGCCATGCCACGTACATAGATAAAACTCGCTACGTCATCGTATCACACTATACCCTATTAGCATTATAAATTACTGTTAGCACCCAACACCACCTACAGTTCCAGATATTGTACTTTTTTACATTGCTTATATGAACACGTTTATATGAACACACTTGCCATGTTCACATCATATTATATTCCTGCCAGTACCTTAGATTGCTGCTCAATTCACATCAGCATGCATTATATTACTGTTTGGTGTCTTTACATGTTGTTCCATTATTGCTATATTTTATGAGATAGTGTTTTCATGGGATTTCTGAGATTTGAGAAACCGCGGATACGATTTTATAAAATTTGTGAATGTTTTAAAAATGCGGTTTTCTCTTGATATGATATTTCGGCGTCCATCATGAGTTTTCTCATTTCTGAGCTATGAGTATTATGCGATTCGAGGAGCGATGAGTCACCGTCTGCGGATATATGGTGGACCCTGTACGGTACCCAGGGCCAAGAAGATCGTATAGAAAGGCGTTGAGTCTGGCTGTGAACACTATCTACCGGTGACAGTATGGGACTCAGCGGATATCCGGAGGATACCGACCGGAGTGATATGATACAGATGGATATAAGGGCTGATCCGATGAGACGGTGCCTGAGAGAGGGCCGATCCAAGAGACATCGCTTAAGATATGAGGATTTTACAAGTCGATATTGGATACAGGATTTATGAGGATTTCGAATGTCGATACTGGATACTCAGTGTTTTATGATGATTCCAAGCGTCATTGATGGACACTCATTGGATTATATATATATATATATGTATATAAACATGCTATGGATGACATTTTACCACATATTGATACAGATACGATATTACGCACACACGTACACACTCGTTATCGCATAGTATGACATTATTATACAGTATGACCTAGGTAGATCATTGTGCATTCGATTTCTACCTGGTAATGTCTTCTACCCACGAGTTGGCAACTTACTCCCGTTGTGCCATAGTTTTTTTTTAGGACAGACTGCTCGGATCAGTAGCGGCTTACTGGTACACTTGTTCTTCGGGCGATTGCTTTGGTAGGTGGGTTACATTACAGATCGTAACCACCATTTGTATATTATATTCATTTGTAATATAGTTAAAAACTCGATCAACCAGACTTGTATATTTGTGGACTTAGAGACCAGATTGTATATTCATTTGAACTTAGAGCGAGGCTTATATATTATTGTTTATAGTTGAGTTGATGATATTCTTTGTATTTCTTTTACCTTTTTCTTGTGTTGATCTTCTTCTTGGACGTCATATATATACTGCGTGGTTGTGATCCCACCGATTGGGCGATCAGATAGCTCTCGATTGGGGATGCAGATTATCATTATGTTTATGTATTGGGTTTTATCAAAATTTACAAGGGAGGTGCTGCCAAAATTTCAAATGACGAAAATGTTTTCAAACTTTAGTTGTAAAACCCACTTGTATTTCAATGAACTTTATTTATACTTTAAAAAGCAGAACTTGATGTCACTCCCCGCTTCCCAATAGATGGAAGCGGTGACGTGGCAAGCCCGCAACGTATTTACTATGAAAATAAATACGTTAAGCGTAATTAAACAATATAACAATGAACAAGAATGACAAGAGTAATAAAATGAAACAACAACTTTATTTACATACAACTGTCTGAAAATAAAAGATACAATAAACAAAACAATGCCTAAACAATGGCATACAGAAGGTAAGTGTAGGCTAGAAAGAGCTAGAAATCTGCCCGTGCAGCAAGCCGGTCCAAGTCCTCCGGGCTCGGCTCTATCTCCTCAGAGTCCGGTCCTCCTGACAAACATCCCAAAGAAAGAAATAGAAAGGAATGTCATCAGTGAACTAGCACTCGGTAAGTCCTAAAAAAAGTAAGAGAAAATAGTATATCATGTGAATATGAACTAAAAGAACAGAGGACAGGTAAAATTGTATATGTTCATTCACATGTATAAGATTGTTATTCTAACGTGGTTATTTGTAATTTGATAAGCAAAGTATTCATGTATACGAGAAGAGTCCATCTTATCCCGTGGACTATGGTAACATGTAGTACAAGACCCCGTCATAACCCACGGGACAACGGCACGTGAATTCATGTAGGTGTTTTTTAAAGTGACCTATCGTGCTACGATACACGTTCCGTACTAATCTACCCCTTTATCTCTGCGTATTGTATTGTATTGATTAAGATTATAGGTCTTGGCCGAATCCATGGATATAAAATGTTCAGGTTCATGTTCAGGATGTAATCATGTGTTCAGGTAGTCATGTCAAGTTCATGTCACGTTATAACCATGGTTCGGTTAAGTCGAGTCCAGTATATAAGTTTGAGTTTGATATTTGAATTCGAGTATTCAAGTTCATGATCAAGTATTTTAATGAAAAAGTTCGTTTATGTTTGTTTCATATGAAAATTTTAGTTAAATTCGAAGCTAAAAGGTTGAAATCGAAATTACAAATAGGGTGGTAAAATTAGTTTTGAACTATGTATTAAGGAAAGGGAGTTCCAAGTGTAAGAAGAAAAGTATTGGAGGTAACTCCAGTTTACCGATATATTTTTTTAGGAGATGAATTGAGATGAAAAGAAGAAGAGATGAGAGGGACTTACGGCTTGGTAATAGCGAGAACAAAGTAAGGAAGAAGGGAGGGGGTTTCATGGCATCGCGGGAGCTCCGAAAACGGATTTGATCTTCGATGAAATAGTCTTGGTCGCTAACTCCATTTGCACTCAGGAAATTTTGAGGTGATTTTGCTAGAAATTTTCAGAATATAGGGGAGCTAGGGCATGGGGTGATATTTATAGTGAAGAATTAGGTTTTGGGAATTAAAATTTTGGATTAATATACATTAAAAAGGTGTTAAATGGTGAATTGAAGAGTCTCTGTTTGATTGCAGGAAAATCAAACAGTGCGGGAGAGTTAAGAGGAGTCGAAGGGACGAGTGTGCAAAGCACGGAGCAATTTGGGTGCATATGGACCGTTGGTAGCGGCCAGATCCTTGAAACGGGCGGTCGGATCTCGTTTGCTTGCCTCGAGATTCGTGCCATGTGGGTATTTGCGTGTGTACATCTTATTGCGCCTGTTTGATTTTTCTGAAACTTTTCATTTCTCCGTGTATTGCACGTGCAGCTCTTGGGCTTCCAAAAATTAAAAAGAAAAATCTAAAAGAATAATTGGGTCTGATGGGAATCGAACGCACAAGCTATGTCATAGCAGTGCATGGGCTTTACCAGTGAGCTATAAGTTGCTTCTTACTTTTATTTAAAAAAAAGCTTTTAACTCTTATACAGGCTGTAATACTCTTTTCTGTACAATAACAAGAATTTCTGTACAGTGATTTCGGAGTCGTTATATTCTACCCTCCTTATAAAAATTTCGTCCTCGAAATTTACAATTATATAGGGACTAATTCTCAAAAAGGTAAGGGTATCGTGCATGCATATCTTTTTCTCTTTCCCAAGTTGATTCTCCTGGCGAATCCTTTCTCCACATCACTTAGACTACGTTTATCTCCTTATTCCGTAATGTTTTCACCTTTCAGTCCAGTATCTCAACTGGTTGTTGCTCGCAGGTCAGGTCAGTTTGTATTGTGAGCTCTGAGTGATCAAGTATATGGCTAGGATTACTCACATATTGTCGTAGCTGGGATATGTGGAATACGTTGTGCACACCTTCCAATGAGAGTGGTAGTGCTAAACGGTATGCCATTTATCCAACTCGTTCGAGTATATCGAACAGTCCTATGTATCTTGGACTCAATTTACCCCTTTTGCCAAATCGTATCACTCCTCTATTTGGAGAGATCTTCAGGAATACATGGTTTCTAGGTTAGAACTCTAGATGTTGACGCTTTGCATCTGCCCAATGTTTCTGTCAGTCTTAGGCTATTCACATCCTTTCCCTGATTGTGCGAACCACGTTCACAGTTGCCACGATCATTTCTAGTCTAAGGAGTTCACGATCTCCAACGTCGTCCCAACTTAGCGATGAACGACACTTCCGTCCGTAGAGTGCTGCGAGTGGTGCCATCCCAATATTTGCCTGATAGCTGTTGTTGTATGAAAACTCTACAAGGTATAGGTGATCTTCCCACGAACCTCCGAAGTCTAGCATACAGGCTCTGAGCATGTCTTCTAGAATCTGAATTGTTCACTCGGACTATCCGTTTGTTTTTGGATGATACACCGTGCTGAAATTCAAACTCGTTCCCAGACTAGCATGCAGACTCTGCCAGAATTTTGATCGAAATCTTGTATCATGATCAGAGACGATGCAAACAGGTACTCAATGTAATCTCACAATCTCCTGCATGAGATCATGGGTATCAAATATGGTGCATCTTGAAGGTTTAAATATTACTTTAGATTTATGCTCACCTCCATGTAGTTAACGTCTCGGTTGACTGGCCAACTCGAAATGGAATAAAGTGAGCAACTTGGTGAGTCGATCTACAATAACCAAATTATGTTGTTACCCTTCGTGCTGCGAGGGAGAGCAGTCATGAAGTCCATGGTAATGTGCTGCTATTTTCATTCTGGGATTGGTAACGGCTGAAGTAGACCAGCAGTTCTGCGATGTTCAGCCTTTACTTGTTGACACACCAAACAATTTGCTACGTTTCTACCTACTTCGTGCTTCATTCCATGCCACCAGTAGTGTTGCCGTAGATCCTTGTATATCTTTGTACCACCGGGGTGTACCAAATACAGAGAGTTGTGAGCTTCTTTCATCAACTCTTCTCGAACAGGGCCGATTGGCACATATAAACGGCTTCCATATCGTAAGGATCCATCTTCATAGATGATGAAGTCAGTTCGTAGTCCACTTTCTACTTGTTCTCGGATCTTTTGTAACTTGGTATCATTTGCTTGAGCTGCCACGATCTGATTTACAAGAGTGGACTGAACTTGTAAGTTTATCAAATATGAAGTGTTACCTGGCATAACTACTTCAATCTCCAATCTAAGTGGTTCTTGTTGTAGTCTCTACTGAGAGGTGATGTTCATTGCTAATGGTTAGCGACTGAGAGTATCGGGAACTACGTTTACCTTTCCAGGATGATACTGTAGGTGTTTACCCCAATCAGAGCAAAGCTCTGTTCAAATTTTGAAATTTGAAATGAAGCAGCGCTTCATAAAAGCGCTCACGCTAAATGCGTCAGCGCTAAGAGTCAAAGACTCTGATGCAGCGCTCACGTGCCAGCGCTAGCAGCGCCAGCGCTAAGAGTCAAAGACTCTGATGCAGCGCTCTCGTGCAAAGCACGAAAGCCCTAGCGCTAGCAGCGCCCACGCTAAGAGTCAAAGGCTCTGATGCAGCGCTCACGTGCAAAGCACGAGAGCGCTAGCGCTGGAACTAAATATTTTCCACCCTTGGATCAAAGGTCCAACAAAGATGACTAAAAATCATCAGATTACCTCTGAAAATTAGAGCACCATTGGATCAAAGATCCAATGGTGTAAAAATCACCAAGATACAGAATAAATTCTGTATGGGAAAATATTTTCCCAATCTTGTTAAAAACAAGAAGATTGCCTTCTGTAAAACAGAAGCCCTTAGATCAAAGATCCAACGGTGAGAAACATCCTCAAATCAATCAGAGGAAAGATTTCCTTAACTGATTCAACAAATCATCCCCCCTATATAAAGGACCGAAGACTTCAAGTCTTGCACAGAGGAAACCCCCACAAACTTTGAGAAATTTCAAAGAGAAGAGCAAGCTCTCGGAAGAAGAATTTCTTCAAGGTAAATAAAATAGAGAGATCAAAATATCTCATCAAAGAAGAAGAAGGTAGTTCTTTTTCTAGATCATAGATCTATAAGATAGAGGTCTTTCACAAAAGAGATCATAGCATCTCATCATAAAAAGGGGGGGAGAAGAATTCAATTCTCTTCAGATCACAGATCCATAAAGACAAAGTCTTTCACAAAAAATATAAGAGATTGTAATATCTCTTATAAAATAAGAACTTTGTTCTTAGAGCTATGAGACAAAGTCTCTTATAAATGAGAATTTAATTCTCAGAGCGCAGAACCGATCACAGCTGCCTAAAAAGAGTATTAGTGCTCCAATTAGAAAAGAAGCGCCTTAGCGCTCCAAGACTGGTGCACAGCGCCGCAGCGCACCTAGCGCTCCAATTTAAAGAATCGCCTTAGCGCTCCAAGACTGGCGCACAGCGCTGCAGCGCTCCTAACGCTCCAATTTAAAGAAGGCCTCAGCGCTCTAAGTCTGGCGCTCAGCGCCCAGCGCTCCAAGCGCTATTTTAAAATAAGCGCTCAGCGCCAAGCGCACCACGTGCTCCTTACGTGGGCGCTATTTTATAAAGAGCGCTCCGCACTCATTGACCGGCGCTCAGCGCCAAGCGCGCCACGTGCTCTTCACGTGTGCGCTATCTTACAGGAAGCGCCTTAGCGCTCGCCAAGCGCGCCACATGCTCCTCACGTGGGCGCTGAGGGAACATAAACCGTTTTATAAATAAAGCCCCAGATCCATAATGAGGGCTCAACACTCAATAAAAGACAAAAAGATTGTCAGAATCCAAACCAATGCTCAGCATTGTTAAATGAAAAAGGGCTGAGCCTAATTAAATGTCTAGCATTTTAACTGAGTGGGCTGAGCCAAAGTTGGCCACAGATCCCTAATGTAGATTAATTGAGCCCATATGCTCATAAATCTTTTTAACCGATCTTAGTCCCAAAGTTGACTACAGTCTCCCAACCAACATTGGTTCAAGGGTATATCTCTTCATACCTCTGATATATGTCGTTGTAATTCCTCAACGTTTTCAGAGAGATAGAGGGTCCCAATAACCAATAACTTTTGGTGTATCGCCAAACGGTTGAACCAAAACCACACAGACTATGACGTCTTTAAACTGGACTATGATGTCCTTAAACTTTACGGACCGTGAGGTCTTTAAACTCATAGACTATGATGTCTTTAAACCGGACTGTGGGGTCCTTAAACTCACGGACTATGATGTCCTTAAACTTTATGGACCGTGAGGTCCTTAAACTCATAGACTATGATGTCTTTAAACTTTACAGACTATGACGTCTTTAAACTATCACGGACTATGATGTCCTTAAACTCAATGGACCGCAATGTCCCCAAACTAAAACGATAGAGCCCAAATGCCCTGTCATCGGATCTAAATGATTCTGAACCCCCGTTGAGTAGATCTTAGTCTAAAATTAGACTAATGTATCCTTCTGTGTCCAAATACCCGGATCGTTCCATTAACAGTTAACTAGCAACTACTAAGAAGTTAGAATGGCTATACCGATCGATCTGTGTCCTTCGGTCTTTAGCCACCATCCTTAGCTCTTCGTGGCATCTCCGATCTCGTCGATCTCTGGTTTCCTCATCGAAAAGGGCACCACATCAAGAAGTCTTTTTATGGTCTCCCGCTTCAAAACCGAAGCAACTCGAACATGAAGTTTGCTAGCCGACATGTCCAAGAAGAAGTAGAGAAGGTGTGTGATAACTTTGTCTCTATACATCCATTGATTCTCAACACATGAGATTGTATGGATGGAGGTTGAAGAAGAAGCCATTTATGAGGAACTTGTGAGCTCAAGAGAAGAAAGAAGAAGAAGATCTTGCTTGCTTATTGTGTGGAATGAAAAATGTGAGAGAGCATTTTTTGACAAATGAAGAGCCAACCCCAAGACTTAGTGGCTGCCCTCTCTCTTTCCTCACATCAATTCAACAAAACAATCAATCAAAAAAATTGACATGGCACCAAAAATAAGACCATGAGTCCCCAAACATGCACATGCCTTATTAATTGCTCTTCATGATGACTTGAGCTCACCATTTCCGCCTAATTAAACATTTAAACCAAAATGTTTAATCCAACAAAAAAGATATGGCTTCAACTAAAGTAAACTCGTGACGGATCACAAGGATACGCTTCACCTGTATATACATACCTGCATCCGCATTCCGATTGCGAATGCAATGAGACGAAAGCAATCCAACAAATCTAATACTAGGATCCGGCTTAAACCAAAGCCTACTAGTATGATCCGTCTGATCATGATCCGTGCACAAGTGCACATATATGATCGAACCTTGCCATAAAACCATACGACCTCTACAACGTTTCGCCCGAACTTGGGAAACTTTCTGTGGGGGGACTCTAATAACTCATCAATACGCTGGCTGTGGATTTAACCACAAGCACGTCAGTGGCACTAGCTGTGCGTAACGGCTACCGAGGTATTGAGCGAAAGAGAAGCCGATGAGCGAACTCATCCAGGAACCCTACAGAGCCTAACAGTGACAATATCCGTACAGTCCGGTCTGTTCGCCTTAGAGTATCGCATATCGAGTCTAGGGGGTGGATAAAGTCAGACCCCTAACAACGTGATAATTCGTGTCAGTATGAAACCCATCACCACCAGAGAAATTACCGATCCTAGATCGGTAATTCTCGACTACCTTGGCCAAGGTTTTCTGGTGATGGCCACCCGTGCACTGTGCGATATCAACCCCCAATACCGAGAGAGACGAATCCCCGACGATCCGCTCACTGCCTCCATGTGGCTCGGGACTGTACCTAACTAAAACCTGTTTGCACGACTCCTTTGAGCCGTGGTAGGGTAGTAATCAAAGTACAGTGGGAACTCACACGAGACAAATGACGATCTCAGGTCGACAGACTAACCTGTACACATGTCACCTGGGAACTGCTATCTGACAATAGGTATAATACCAACTAGCAGGTTCCCAGCGTGTCCGTCTAGTGTACTCATAACCCAATGAGCACCTGTATACTATCTTAGGTGAACAAACTAACACCAATGGCTTGTGAGACCTGGCCACTGCCCCTCGTCGGGGTCTCGATCAGTATACACTAGTCTACACTGGAGTATCGATGCCCAGTCTCGATACTCCTACGACTAGGGACATTTAAGGAAGCGCTTATAGACCACAAGCTCCCACGTATATGATCGCTATCATAATGCTGGTAGTCAAGCAAGAATCCTATGGGCTCTATCAACATGTAATGGTGATGATAAAGATAAATCAGATAGCACACTATCATCTCGAGTAAGACTGTCCTACCGGTATAGGTCTTCCCTCAATCATTGCAATCACGTGCCTGCGATCCAATAATTGACCTGAGGGCACTATAGTCAACAATCTCCCACTTGCACTTAAGGTTAATTATTGCGACGTCGCATACTCATAGCCCGTGTGATACCGAACACCCAACTCCTCTACTAATCAGTTTCACAAAACTCGTTTGTAAAAATATTGCGTTTGAGAAATAGCCCCAGTGAGTGGATCCGCCCTGATGTTTCTTTCTATGTCTCTCTTAATCTCAAGTTCGCGGAGAATGCCATCTCCCAAAATGAGCAATACATGTCTTAGAATATGTCTGGATGTCTGATGGGACCCAGTTCATAAATAACTCCAAATCCAGCAAACTTCTTAGACTATATCGTCAACTGAATTTAATCAGTATCCCGCGCCACACCTCCCTCAGTATCCGCTTGGACCACCTGTCCAAAATACTACCTCTCGTCAGAGGGAAAACTATAACTCCGACAGTCACTCTGTCATCAGGTCACCTTGGAAGCCTGGAATGATAACCGTCTCCCGAAAGAGGCTGTCATTATCATATCCCTAGAACATCCACTCATGTTCATAAACTACTTCCGAACGTTTTTCCAGGATTGGATTAATATATCAACTTATTGCATCTAGCGCAAAAACAACATCTGGTGTGGTACTTGACATCTCATAATTGACTCAATTGCCTAAGCAAGTGATATGCCAATCATGTACATCCCTCTCCCCTTTAGTCTGTAAGACACCTTTAGAGAGGGTGACTCCATCACCTGCAGGTACACTACCATGTCATGAGTCATCCATTCTAAAATACCTTTAGAATACTGTCTAAGTACCCAGATTGGGACACTTCCCAAATCTAGATCTAAAACCATAGATCTAGTAACCAGAATGCCTGATATAATATCTATATCCTATGTGGAGAAGCCACTGTGTGACAACCACAGTATAACCGATCGCAGTATAGGAATTTCACTTCCTACTCTGTGTATGTCATCCAAATACCAGGACATCACACCCTACTACCTTCTTAACAGATCCATCCCCTATTCTGATGAAGTCAAAACCCATGACTGTCACATCAGAAATAGGTGATCTATCTCCGCTATATCTGCTTTAGTCTATAAATAGACATAAGCTACTTGTCCACTACGCTTCCGCTGCTCCCACTGACCACGACAACCCTTTGGCAGAGTCATATACACGTGCACTTCTAAAGCTAGTTTAGAACGACGCTATACTTATCCCCCTGCCGGGTCTCATAGTCTGGAACAATAGTAGTGTCAAGTCTGGGTAAACAAGAACCTCCCTATCACTGTCCTTGAGGATACCGGAGTACCTCTAGGGAGCCTGAGGTTATCCACCATATCTGTGGAGTGGCTAATGGAATGTCAAACCTAATTGATTCTTTAGGTTCTTATCAAATTTTCAGTAATCGTTTGCGGTTCTGGAATCACTTCCAGTCTACCATACTCCCATTACTGTTTTCTGAAAAAGTCCATTTTTACTAAAACTGTGGCGAGTCAAGAACAATATCACTGTTGATCTTCCAGATGGTAGAAAATTAACCCTCGTCAAAGCCCGGGTTAACCCACAAACAACCATTACAGAAACGTGCCTTGAGTTTATCCGGATTCTGGTTTTAAGCATCAGCTGGATAACTCCCTATACCTTAACATCGTTAAGATATAAATTGATTCTATATATATCTAATATAGAAACAAAAGTACTAATTTAATTGGAACAAGATTCAAAATCATGCAGCTGTCTCTGTGCATATCAACTAAATAGAGAGAGGGTGATCATCATTACTCAACTTAGGAGTGCATCCAATTATGAGTAACCTGAAAGAGAAATAAGCTTATCAAAACCATTACTATCAATTGAATACCAAACACAAGTATCTACATTTTCGATTACCTTGAAGAATCCTGATACTTGCAACACATGGTTCTCTACTTTATTCTTGTACCTATAACTTCTCAAAATTTAAACTTTGTATTTCTACAAAACACTTGTCTAAAACTTGAGAAGTCACAAGTAAACAGAATATAGTACTAGGACCAACCCCTCTATCCTAATGGACACTGGACAATATACAATACTTTGTATAAGTCTCCTGAGTTGAATAACTCAAACCCTGTGCGTCGTAGATTGAAAACTGTACTGTGGTTATGAAGAATTACACCGCTGTTGAATACTCCTTACCTAACCATCAACTGATATAGGTAAATGTCATCGACATAATTTCAAAAAGTTATATCTCACTTTATAAAATAAACGTACAGATATATCAGTTTGAAATTGGTCCATAACAACGTATATTCAAAACCAAATATTTGCCGTCCGGCAAAAACCCAGGCGATTTCCTCAAATATCACCAATTACAATGAATTCTGATATGATGAGGATGATCACCTAATTCCCAATGACTTACTCCCACTCATCATCCGTAAAACCATACAAATATGAGAATCATACCCGGTAAATACATACCCTGGAGTAAGGGTCTAACTGGGAAATCGGTTTTCAATCAACAACACACAGTGAAACTGAAACATGAAAATGTTTCAAAGGCGTATCCAGGTATTTCTAGTAATGCCTTTTTCATTATCAGATTCATGACTGTAACCGTATATTTCGTTGCCATCTCTCCAAATCCCTTTATTTGTCTTTACTCATTACCTTCTGTACACCCTCTTAGGCTAAATGGTTTTCTTCCTTCTCTACCATTCGTCACCAACCTATGGTTTGGAAAAAGACTATCCAATAAGCGTAATAGGTGTACTCTCCTAATCCTAGGAGTACTCGCAATCTGAGAGAAGGTAAAGATAAAAGAAAACTGAATAAACCTTATTCCTATTTCTCCTGAACCAGAATCCATCCTCGAACTGGAACAAGTCCCTTCGAGTTCGTATATAACCATACGATGGATTTATCCAATGGAAGTGGATGTTCGTAGTGATATGGGGTGTTTTGGAGAATACAAAGGTGAAGTAGGAGTGGCGATGAAATACATGGTTTGATCGTGAATGATTACAGTCGCAATTTACTTTGCCCTCTTTCTGATCCCTTTATTTGTCTTTACTTATTAACTTCTGTACACCATACCTAGGCTAATTAGTTTTCTTCATTCCTGTTCCCCGCCGAAACACGGAGACGCGACCGTGTAGGTCTGTCTTGCCTGAATTTCGGGGTAAATGCTAATTGGTGCTATCCGTATACCTCTCCGAAGATGCCAAGTTGATTTATGGCACCATGTATCGAAGGTTTAAACGGATGCGGCCGATGTAGCAGACTTCATCAGATTCTCTCTCATTTGAGGGGTTTTTTTTATTGTGGGGACGCTCTTCCCTGCAGGCGCAAGCCCCTGCAGTTAATTACGCTACTGCATCGCGGTAACCACTTTCTCCTTCTCCAGATGGTCACTTCATGTCGTGTTTGTTTGTTTTGTTTTTGGTTGCCCGTGGATTGTATACGGAGACTAATTTATGTTGTCGCCCGTAGGGCGTGGATTAGTCCAAATCCGTATTTTCTTAGATTTGGGTTTGGAGGTTGGGTTTAAGGATACGTTAGTCTCGTTTGAAACTAAGATCAACTTAAACGTTTGTTAATGAGACATTAGTCTAAATTTTAGACTAAGAACAACTTAACGGGATCATTTAGATCCAACAAAAGAGCATTTGGGCCCCATTGTTTAGTTTAGGGACATTGCGGTCAATTAGTTTAAGGACATTACGGTCCATTAGTTTAAGGACATTACGGTCCAATGTTAAGGACATCATAGTCCATGGGCTTAAGGACCCCACAGTCCGAGGTTAAGGACATCATAGTCCATGGGTTTAAAAGGACCCCACAGTCCGAGGTTAAGGACATCATATTCCATGAGTTTAAGAGGACCCCACAGTCCGAGGTTAAGGACTCATAGTCTATGGGTTTAAGAGGACCCCACAGTCCGAGGTTAAGGACATCATAGTCTTTGGGTTTAAGGACCCCACAGTCCAGTTTAAAGACGTCATAGTCTATGAAATGTATGGTTGTCGGGACCCGTCACCTCTCTGAAGACGTTGAGCGATTACAACGATAAATATCAGAGGAGTAAATAGATGTACCCTTGAACTGATTTTGATTGGGAAATCTTTAGTCCAATTTAGGACTAAGATAAATTAATTAGATTATGAGCACATTGGTTCAGTTAAATCTGAATTGAGGACTTATGGCCAACTTGGGCTAAGTCCAATTAAGTTGAAGTGTTGGACTTTTGTTGGACTGTTGAACATTTGTATGGGTTCAGCCCCCCATTATTTAGCAATGCTAAACAGGGGTTTGGGTTCTGACCAAATCTTTATCTTTTATTGGGTGCTAAGCACTCATATGCCATATGAGATGATCAATCTTGGAAGACAAGGGTATATTTGAGGCTCAGTCAAAGGGGAGTCTTACCTCTGGAAAATTTAGTCAATTTGGGCTAAACTTGGCTTTAGAATAGTGTTAAACACTAGAGAATATTTGGAGATCACGTGCCCCCATGTGATGTGCTGAAAATAGTGTTAAACACTAAGGACGAAGCGCTTAAAGTAGTGCTAAACACTAAAGTTGAATTGGTCCCGTGGGGTCACGTGAGGCGTCTGAAGATGGGGGCCAGACTTCCTTCATTTTGTTCTCAGATTATTCAAATAAGTGTTGAACACTTTTGGTTTTCAGGCCATCACGTGTATGCACGTGATGGGTACCCATGCATTGATTATAAAAGTGTTTATTAGGGGTCACGTGGGGACACATGATCATGTTGGATACATTGATCTTTATGTGCATGGAGAGCTTTAAGTCTCTTATTTTTTTAGAATTAAATTCTTTTATAAGGTTAAACCCTAGCTCTGTTTAGAGGAATTAAATTCCTATATATTTGGAAGAATTAACTTCTTATATAGGGTTAAACCCTAGTTTCATTTGGAGGAATTAAATTCCTATGAATTTAGGAGAATTAAATTCTCATATAGGGTTAAACCCTAGTTTCATTTGGAGTAATTAAATTCCTATAAATTTGGAGGAATTAAATTCCTTAAACTCAATTCTCCCTTTAAGTTTTGGATTTGCATGGCAGAATCTCCCCGATGAGAATTACATTCTCAACTTGTGGGGAGACCTGCTTCTGCAGATTTTCAACCAAAGGAAGAACTAAGTTCTTATTCAGAAGAGTTAAACTCTTAAATTGAGAATTAAATTCTCTTTTGTTTTATGGAACTTAGATATCTTTCACCTTTTCTCACCTAGGGTTTCTTTTCTCTTCTGAAGAAATCTTCTTTTCTCTCTTGAGAATTAAATTCTCTTCTCTTTTTCTCTCTCTCTTGTTGTATTTCTCTTAAAAAATTCCAAAAGATCCCTTCTCTTCTCTTCTTGGCTCTTATTTATAGGAGAGAGAAAAGAATCAATTCGTTTAGTGAATCTTTCATTGAAAATTTTTGGTTGTTTTTGTAACCAACATGATCTTTTAGATCACTCAGTGAATTTTATTCACCACTGGATTTTTAATCCAGAAGATATTCTGTCTGTTATTCTTGGTGAATTTCAGGGAAACCTTTCCTTGTATAAAATCTTTCCATAAATTGGTGATTTTTAATCACCATTTGATTTTTAATCCAACGGTGCTCCACTTTACAGAGCACCATCTTTTTTGTTTGGAAAGATCTAAGAAAATATTTTTTCAGTTAGGGTTCTTGATTCCCTCTTAATTAGAATTTAATTCTATTAGTTCAGAAGGCTTAAGAGCCTATCACGTGTTGGCACGTGATCCCACTGTTTGATCATTTCTGTAGAATTTAATTCTATTAATTAAAG
Organism: Agapanthus africanus; assembly: GCA_030015575.1. Classification (NCBI taxonomy): domain Eukaryota; kingdom Viridiplantae; phylum Streptophyta; class Magnoliopsida; order Asparagales; family Amaryllidaceae; genus Agapanthus; species Agapanthus africanus. The sequence goes on along the minus strand of CM057339.1, from coordinate 355,348,535 downwards.
AGCTTAGGAACCCATCACGTGTTGACACGTGACCCCCTTGATTAACATTTTAATCAGAATTTAATTCAACTGTTTTAAAGAGCTAAGGAATCATTACGTGTCATCACGTGACCCTTGGTCACGTGTAGACACGTGATGCCTCATTGGGATCTTTCCTTGCCGTTTTATTATGCCTTTTAATTCTTTCAGTGGTTTCTTTAAAGGTCCATCACGTGTGGGCACGTGACTCCACTAATTGCTTGCTTGATTAGAATTTAATTCTATTATAACAGAGTCCTAGGAAACCATCACGTGTCAGCACGTGATGCCCCATTGGGTTCTTTCCTGATATTTATGAGGGAACAAATACCCCAACAGCGTTGTTCTCACGTGTTTGCACGTGAGTTCAACGCTGTCATCTTTTGTAGCCGTTGGATCTCCCTAGGGAAGGGGGAAGATGAACCGTTTCCCATCACATCCTATGAATGCAGGGGTCTCTTCAGAAGCGCCTCCACTTTTCATCTTCTTCCTTGTTTGTTCTTGCCTTGAGAATTTAATTCTCCCTCTCAGAGCTTAGTTCTCTGTTTCAAAACTTTTCAGAGTTTAACTCTGTTAACAAAAGATCTTCTTTTTCAGGTAATGATTTTGAACGGCTGAAGAACTTCATGGATTTTAAATCCACACTAAGGGTTTTCTCCCTTTTAACAAGAACCTATTTTTTCCAAGTTAAAATAATATTCAATCCTTAAATAATAAACTCCTTTTGTTAGGGCTTCTCTGATCTCAGGGATCAATGGTGATAATTGTCTTCTCTCTGGAATTTAATTCCATTTCAAAAAGTCTTTAGCTCTGAAAATGTATTTTTTGGGAATTTAATTCCTCTGTTCAAAAGGAATTTAATTCCTCTAAAGAACTTAGTTCTTAAAAGAAGATTTCTTGGGATTTTTTCATCCTGAGTTGTTCTTGCAGAGATCCTTCTCGATTTGCGCAGAACTTCTGTAATGGGTTTTTCTTCTTGGGGAAATGTGCAGAGTTGTTTGAAATCAACTGTTCGTTTATTGAGAATCTTCCTTTTGTTCTCATAATGATTACCCTGCCTCATCATTAATGAGCCGTCATCTTGATTTTGTGGGGCCTCTATGTTTTATAACTAATGGTCCCATAAAATAAGTTCTTTGTCGTTTTCTTCCACTGTTTATATATATATATATTTATATTTATAAATATATACACATGTGCGGGCTTCATTAACAGTTTCCTTTTCTTTGTTTCAGGAACAATGGCTTCTCTACCGTACTTTCCATTCACCCACTCGGAGGCTGCCTTTCCTCAGTCACCGTCAGATAAAGAGGTGATGGCGATGATTAGAGCTCATGACCCTAATTGCACCAACTTGCTTTTATGGGGGCCCTGGTACGGCCATATCATTCGGGGTCGCCGCAGCTTTCTTTGCAAGGTACCAACAGAGCCTACCTATCCATTCTTGCCGATGGATCGTCTACGGACCGCCTTTGCTGTGGAGATGTTGAATTGGACCCTACGGGATGGCTCGAGCCATCAACAACTAGGATTCCAAACCACCCGGTGCCAGCTATTAGACATCTTAGGGAGTCGTATCTACCAAAGTGAAGCCCAGCCCTGGGGACAGATTTACAAAATAGGGCTTACTCCTCGACATTCCACGGGCTATCTTCTTTGGGCTTGTTACATTCTGTCTGCCCATCGTGCGCGACTGCAGAGGGTCGGGCTTTATCAGGCGGTGTATGTGTTTCTCTTCCACCATCAGTCCCCCCATGTCTGGTGGATTAAGACTTTCTTAAACCAATGGAAGCTTCCCACCAACACCTTCTTGCTAGGGGACCGCGAAGTTTCAATTTCTCTGGAAGAGTTTCGCGAGATCTCAGGGCTGCCGATCAGGGGGACGCTCTACGAAGAACTGCTGCCTCCTGATGAGTATGTCTTCGAAACTGAGCCTGCTATGCTTGACAGCCTGTTGACTGAAAATGCCTTCCGCCACAAGCACCCAAGTCTAATCAAGACTCTGGGCATTTTTGAGAAGCTATTCACAGAGTCAGAGGAGCAGGGCGTCACTTTCAAAAGTTTTATCGCCTGCTTCCTTCGCGAAGACGTTCTATCAATGACGGCTCTGAAGTTTGCGAGTATCAACGACTCTTTCGGGTTCAGTTTAAATAAGCTGCCGGCTAAAGAAGAGGATTTGCCGCAGTTCTACATTCCAATCTTGTCGGCCGTATCTTTTGAGTCGATCGCAGCCCCTGGCATAAATGAAGAGATTTTCTTCGTGGGTTTTATCAGCGTCTGGCTCAGCTGGTTTGCCATTCCCATGCACCGTCGTTTCATAAGAGCCTCAGTCATTTACCCTGCTCGTTGCATCGCCGAGGGGACACGACTAGCTATAGGCGTTGTGGGGCTAGCACATCTGTATCATGGGCTAAGCGCCGCAGCCAATACCTCAACCCCAGGCGTGGATGTGGTAAATTTCTCTCTTCATTACTTTACGTCGTGGATTGAGATCCACGTGCTAGGGGAATTTGCCGCGCATAAGAGACCCAGCTTTTATGATGCCTACACTTTTCCGCGGCTTATGAGGCTGGTGGATGCTTCTGCTCCTGATCCGACTCAGTCCGGGGCTATTCGTGTGCTGATTAATCCCTATGCTAATACGGGCGGGATGGTATTCAACGATCGAGTCCTCTCTGCTCCTTCAGGACCGATTCAACAGCTTTGCGACTCATCGAAAGAGGGAGTACCTTCTCTGAAGCCCAAGGAAGCCATGTACCTATATTCGATCAAACTGGGTTATCTGATATTTTGTCAGAACGGTGCGGCCCTTTTTATACGGTACAACCCACACCGCTTTTCTCGGCAACTTGGGTATGACCAGGGTGTCCCTTTTGAGGCGTTTACAGTGGAGCCTAGCCCGTCGTCAGAAGTTGTTCGTGACGCCGCCTATCACTTCATGCGGCTGAACACCGGCTCTCGCTTCGTGATCCCTGAAGCTGACTATATTCCTTGATGTGTGGGGTCTTTCACGGGCTGGTACCTCCACTGAGTCTGTCCCATTATTGCCTAGGAGAGGAGGATGCTTCTCGGATATAGGGCTCCCACTCCGATCCAGGCCACGGGAGTCCCACCGCGACCGCGGGCAACGGTTTGCCCTCCCCTGAGAGATACTGGTATCATACTTATTCCGGAGGCGGCGGAAGTGGATCTAACTTCCACAGCTGGTATGCCACCGCGAACTAGAGCTCAATCAAGAGCCAATAGGGCGCCAGTAGCAGTGTCATCAGCTGCGGCGTTAGCAATGGCAGTGTCGTCGTCGGTAGCACCGCTGAGTGAGGATATTAAAGGCGAAGTGGGTCGACGTCGCACTAAAGCGTCGAGGGGAAAGAGGCGATCGTCTTCTGCAGCAAGTTCTGGGTCCAAGAGGGGAAAGAAGACGGTCGCTAATCTGCTTGACTTTTTAGTGGAATCAGAGCCTATCCTTCAAGATGAACCACTAGCCATGCAAGAATCGGATGGCGGGATGCTTTTCCCGGGTTTATCTGCCGAGGAAGCCGCACAACTGGCTGAGGCTATAAGATGCTCAAAGGATGAATATGAGAATGTAAGGATCCCGAAGAGGCCTTATCCTCCCGTCATCTTTTATGAAGATCCTCCATCGATACGGCGGATATTCATAGGTCCTTTGGAATAGGGAGACCAGAGAGCCCTTAAGCAGCCTGTCTCAGCCGACGCTGAAGATGCGCTTTCGTTGTGGACCGGTGGCCACGAGTCTACCCTCGAATCCCGGCGAGCATACCTCCTCCGGAAGGAACGCCGGCTTGAAAAATCCATACTAGAGGCTCCTTTGCGCATTGGTATACTCATATATCCCTTTGCAATATTTTGTATTGCTTATATATATATATATATCCTTATCCTCGTGAAAACTTTGCAGGGACTTCGGCGACAGCAGAGGATCTGAGTTTGAGTTGCGCCTTGACTATGGACTCCACAAATATCCCCGATGAGACACTAGTAAGTGTGGAGGGGGTTGATACAACTGTCGTTCCTGCCTCGGAGCTCCCCTCGGTAACTCCCGTTCCCCAGGTGCTTGCTCCCCCGGAAGAGGCATCTTCATTGGCCGCGGATTTAATGGATCTTTCCGGGGACGGCCCGGAGACTATGGGACAGGTGATTGAGGCCACCGTCCTTCCATTAGAGCCTGCAGCGATGGCCACTGCTCCTCAACCGGAAGTTATTATACTGGCCCACATCCCCGATGATGTACCTGAGGGCACGGAGGAGGCTGCCGAAGCTGCTATTCCTCCAGTCCAGAGTGGGAGAAGCATTGAAGGTATTCTTCTATATTTTATATTAATAATCTCTCCATTATCTGAACCTTTCTGTCTTTTCAGAATTGCGCGGGTTGGCGGCATCTATCGCTGATCTGTCTCCCAGAAAATCTTTTCAACGTTTGCTAGAGATGGCCACTCCGCAGGCGATATCCCCTCAATGCATCGTCCTATCTTCCGGGCAAGGTTAGTGTTGTCTGCTTTCTTCACGGTATTATCATTATTCCATATAACGATACTGATGTCTTCTCTAGTTCTGGAGGCTGATGACGAAGTTGAGATTCTTGACGGGCCTGGGGAGTCTTCAGACCCTTCTTGCATGACTGCGGGTAAGTAAAGTTTGAACGTTGTTCGATCTGCTCTTTGGTTACAAGTCTCGCTGATTGTTTACAAATCTTAACAGCTTTGCCAGTTCTTACCACGCTGAAATCTCGCATCGTTATGCCATCTGCCCCTATACTCTACGTACCTCGGAATGGATGGCAAAGCTAAGCCTTCACTCCCTGTCAGCCCTGATTGAAGACCTTCGTGCTGGCTGTTTGATCACGGCCGAATCGTTTGCCACTGAAGCCAACGGTTCTCTTCCCTTTCTTTCTACTTACCATAGTGAAACATTGGTGCAAGTCTGGCTTGAGTTCTGTCGTCAGGTGGAGGCTTGCTTGCATATTCTTGAATGTACACGCCTTTCTTCAGAGGTTGTGGCCGCGAAGGCGAGCTTACGGGGGCTGATTGAGCGGTGCGCTGCGAACATTCTATCATGCGGGAAGAGGCTCAGCCGAAAGTTCTCGGAAAGGGAGCTGGCTTCCAAAGCGCCGAGGGAACTTCAGGCCAATCTTACGGCCAAGACCACTCGGGCATATGAACTTTGGCTGGTGCTTCAAGAGGCTATCAAGGAGGTTGTTGCCATTTATAAGGCCGTCATTTTCACTCGCGACATGGTCGAAGTCCATAAGGTTACCGAAAAGGAGCTTGAAAGTCGGCTTGCCTCGTACCAGGCCCAACATGATCAAGCGGAGGCCCGTCTCTTGACGATAATGAATCATGAAGCCGAGGCCCAGCGGAAAAAGGATGGCAAATCTACTAAATCGTCCGCCGGCCTAAAAAATTGTATATTTTCCTTTTTATTCTTCTTTTGTACATACTCCTGTATGAGAGTATTTTTTTATTCTTTCATAAATTGTACTTTGTATTCATTTTGATTCATGAATAAAAGACATATTTTGCTTCATGATGGTGTATCCCTTTTAGTAAATGCATTTTGTGGATAATCTATTCCGATTTCCTTATAGGACAACGATGGCTTAGGAGTCAGGTTCAGATCTGCCTCCTAAGACTTTCCAACTTTATGAGCCGTGAGGGTCTCATAAAGGTATTTCTCCTTACGAGTCGTGAGGATCTCGTAAGTGTAATTTCTCCTTAAGAATCGTGAGGATTCCTAAGTGCGTTTTCTGTTGGCTATAGTGCCCTCAAGGCAATTATTATAGTCACGGACTTGTGATTATGATGATTGAGTGAGGACCTATACCGATAAAACAATCTTACTCAAGATGATAGTATGCTGTCTGGTTTGTCTTTATCATCATGTATGTGTTGATAGAGCCCATTGGATTCTTGCTTGACTGCCAGCGTTATGATGGCGATCATATATGTGGGAGCTGGGGTCTATAAGCACATCCTTAAATGTCCCTAGTCGTAGGAGTATCGAGACTGAGCATCGATACTCCAGTGTAGACTAGTGTATACTGATAAGACCCCGACGAGGGGCGGTGGCTAGGTCTCACAAGCCATTGGTGTTAGTTTGTTCACCTAAGATAGTATACAGATGCTCATTGGGTTATGAGTACACTGGACGGACTCGCCGGGAACCTGCTAGTTGGTATTATACCTATTGTCAGATAGCAGTTCCCAGGTGACATGTGTGCAGGTTAGTCTGCCGACCTGAGATCATCATTTGTCTCGTGTGAGTTCCCACCGTGATTTGATTACTACCCTACCACGGCTCAAAGGAGTCGTGCAAATAGGTTTTAGTTGGGTACAGTCCCGAGCCACATGGAGGCAGTGATCGGATCGTCGGGGATTCGTCTCTCTCCCGGTATTAGGGGTTGATGTTGCATTGTGTACGGGTGGCCATCACCACAAATCCATGGCCATGGTAGACGAGGATTACCGATCCAGGATCGATAGTTTCTCAGGAGGTGATGGGTTACATGCCGACACTAAATATCGCGTTGTCAGGGGTCTGACTTTATCCACCCCCTAGACTCGATATGTGATGCTCTTAAACGAACAGACCGGACTGTACGGATATTGTCACTGACAGGCTCAGTAGGCGTTCAGGATGAGTTTGCACGTCGGCCTCCCTTTCGCTCAATACCTGGGTAGCCGTTACGTACAGCTAGTGCCGCTGACGTGCTTATGGTTAAACCCACTGCCAGCGTATTGACGAGTCTTTAGAGTCCTACACAGAGGGTTTTCACGATTCAGGCGATATGGTGTACATGAGGTATGTTGATACATACAGGTGTCCGATTAAATATGTGCAAGTGCTGCACAGACTTTAATTGGACGGTTGATAATACTAGCGGCTTAGGATTAAGCCAGTTTATTAAATCAGGTTTTGATTTAATAATTGATATATGTATTTGTATATACGTATTCTAGTATTATTGTTCACTATACGTTTTCTCTCTCGACTATTCGTATTTTGGTACGAATACGCGTATATGTATTTCGGTACATGTACCTGGAAGTATTCCGTATTTGTACGGAATAGCTTCTAGAAGAAGTTGCCTCCTCATTTATATGATTTACCTTTTTGGAAAATCATTTGTTTTATAAATGAGGTGGAATATGTGAGGTGGCATGAGGTATGGAGTGGCATGGGTCAAAGCATGTTGAAAAGTATGGTTCAAATTGTTTAATGAAATTAAAAACAAATGTCATTTTTTGATGAATGAAAGAGGGGGGGCGGCGGCCACAATTGGAATGGGATTCATTTTTCATTTGTTGGTTCACATACTCCCACTCTCTCATTACACAAAAATACTTAGCCAAAATTCTTTGCCTTATGCCAAAGTTCATCACCACCTTCATCTTCTATGGATTGCTCACTTGAGCTTTTATGAAGAGAGAAAAATATAGTGACACATCCTACACCCCCACTCTCCGTTGCTAGCAACCTCGGAGCATCGGTTGTCTCATTCGTCGAGCTGGAGCTTGCACCGTTTCCCTCGGGTGGATCATCGGAGATGGAGGAAGACCGGCGACCAAACATCATCATGGAACTGCTAGGAGCTTGGAATGAAGACCGAAGGACTTGGATCATCTCGGTATAATAATTCTAACTCTTAGTTTAATTTGCTAGTTTAGGGTTTAAGGTCAATCCGGAAATCGGGTCACGGTAGCGCCGGTTTAGAAAATTTTTGTTCCGTATTTTGGCCGCATTTCGACGGCCGGGGCGCTGCCGGGACCCAACAATGGTATCAGAGCCACCCTTTAAACCCCTTACTAGCTTGTCTAGACGTGCTTAAAAGATCGATCTACGGAATTTACCGAAATCAAGATTCCATTTTCATAGTTGCTGTCGATTTTCAAATGTGGTCAAAAAATTATTTCACACATCTTAAAATCCGTGCAGGCAATTTTAAGGTTACTGGAAAAATTTGGGCTCGTGATTCCACAAAAGCGCCGTGGATCCGCCGCACTAAGCCCCTATTGGCGGCGGTTACACGGTGGTTTAGTGGCAACGGGCGACCAAATTTTTTCTGTAGCCCACTTACTTGGAAATGTGATTTTTGTGATATTCTGTTTTGGCCCACGTTTCAGTAAAGTGTTGTTTTGCTATTGGGGCCAATTTGGAACTTTGTCGATCGATATTTTAAGTGGGCATTTAACAGTACATACATTATATTCTGCGACCGTGAATGTCATTTGATCAGTAAACCCGTCTAACTGCTATATGTCTTTTAGACGGGTTTGCGAACGTGACATTCACGTTGATGTTCTGTGATGTGCTGTGATGTTGGTTGGATCGTCGTGGTGGATAGCAATGGTGCAATGATAGTACAGTTTTATTTAATTTGTACATTTGATATTGCGGGGCGAGCGTCCGATATGTGGACTGCCGTCACTGCCAGTTTGTATATTATTCTTTTGGGGCACGACCGGGCTGAGGTCGATGCCACCTTTGTATATTATTTTCTTTTCTGTACTAGGTTTACCCCGCGGTGGGGTGCACGAATAGCCGGATTCTAGAGGGCAACTGGTCCGCATTACATGGCATTGGGACGGAGGGGACCTTACTCTAGAATTGGCGGGCTGTTCGCCGCACTCGTAGAGGGTATAGGTGACCCAAGAGGGGTGCTCAAGTTACCGGATTCCGTGAAGTGCTGGGTGGTCCATTCACGTTGCTGAAGGGGGCTGCATCGCTTCTGATTTTGGCGGGTAACTTGCCGCGCTTGTAGGGGTCTAGGTTTTCATTGCACAGGCTATCCACACGACAGGGAACGTCGGGTCTCACTCGTGGCTCAAGTGAAACTCGGGGCTCCAGATTATCCACCATTCTGTATTGCTTCTGTGATGTTTCTATGATGTTGCTTTATATCATGCCTGGGACGAATGTTATATATATATTTATATATACTAGTAGATGTTGTATATGTTTTGCACCCGCGCTAGCCCAGTCCCCGCTCTGTCGTTAGTTAAGTAACCTAACGGGTGATGACGGGACCCAGTGGCGAATGCGAATGGCATATACATACATTTTATTTTCGTTCTTTTCTGGTGTGTTTAATTGATGGAACTGCATAGATTCTTATCAATGCAAGGATAAAACAAACCTATATATGATGTTGTTGGAACCAAGATTTTAAAAACTGACATTACAGACGTTCTCTTTTGCTTTGCACAGTGGTATTCGGTTATGAATATCCAGCACCTCATTCGATGAGGCAATGGCCGAGATCCCTTCATCGGGAGTGACCCCTTGGGTAAAAGTTTGCGTCAACATAATAACTTTACTATAGTCAATTATTTTTGCTTTGCATCGTGGTATTCAGTTTGGGATATCCTGCACCCCATTTGACGGGGAAAGAGCCGAGATCCCTTCACCGGGAGTGACCTCTTTAGCAAAAGTTTTTGCCACTATATATATTTATAAAACCACTTGGATTCCTTCAACGATATCAAGTTCATTACGTTAAAGGTTTTTCGCAAAAAACCAGCCGTAACCCTCCGTCATTTCTTACAAGTATTGCTTAGTATTCGTGCTGCGTTTGTTGATTGTGTCAAGGCGTAGTGTGCGGTAGCTAAGTAGTGCTTGTTTGTGGCATATTAATGCGATTGGTTAGGACAGTCGTGCGGCCTTGTTGACTGTGTCAAGGGCTCGTACGGGTGGGTTTAATGCAATCCTGGATAATGACGGGTTGAACTTGACTAGGACTCTTTGATTTGTTGACTGTGTCAAGGTCACTTGGGTCCTAGGGGTAAAAGCACATATCGGGAGTTTCAAACATACATGAAACTTGCCAGGCTTGCGCATACCTTCTGGAGTGTGGTGACTTGGGTGGCTTCCATCAAGTTATCATGCGATGATAGTTGGATCCCGATTCCCACTGATGAGTAGGATTACTCCTCGGGTGATTCCGACTAATTCTCCTTTTGGGTTTGGAGGAGAATTCGAGGAAACAGTGGGAGCCATCCAAAATTAGATAAAGTGATTAACCATTCTGATCTAGGTTAGAGTGCACGCTGAGTGTTTTATCTCTCTCTCTCTGGCTGTGACTATGACCCGACCTTTGACTAAAACTCATGAAACCAAGTTGACCGAACATTCTTAAAACACTTTGACTTTTGGAATGTCACGGTGTCGCATACATCATTGCCATTTCTATATCACCTTTGCTTTTCTCCAGAACACCCCGTATTATTACGAACATCCACTTCCATTAGATAAATCCATCGTATGGTTATATACGAACTCGAAGGATCTTTTTCGAGGATGGATTCTGGTTCTGGAGAGATTGAATAGGATTATTCGGTTGTCTTTTCCCTTTACCTTCTCTCAGGTTGCGATGGCTCCTAGGATTAGGAGAGGGTACACCTATTGAGCTTATTGGATAGTCTTCTTCTAAACCATAGGTAGGTGCCAAACGGTACGGAAGGAAGAAAACCAACAAGCTTAGCTGTGGTGTACAGAAGGTAATAAGTAAAGACATATAAAGGGGTTAGAAATTGCGATCACCATCATTCACGACGAAACCAGGTATACCCCTGCCACTCCTACATCCACTTTGCATTTCTCTAAGACACTCTGTATCACTACGGATATCCACTTCCATTGGATAAATCCATCGTATAGTTACATACGAACTCGAAGGAATTTTTTCGAGGACGGATTCTGGTTCAGGAGAAAAAGAATAGGATTATTCAGATGTCTTTTCTCTTTACCTTCTCTCAGGTTGCGAGGGCTCCTAGGATTAGGAGAGTACACCTATTACGCTTATTGGATAGTCTTCTTCCAAACCTTGGGCTGGTGCCGAAAGGTAGGGAATGAAGAAAACCAATTAGCCTAAAGAAGGTGTACAGAAGGTAATAAGTAAAGACATAATAAAGGGATTGGAGTGAGGGCAGGTAAGTATATGGTTACAGTCATGATTCAGGATAATGGAAGAGGCGTTACTAGGAATACCAGTTAACCCTTCGAAACATTTTATGTTTCAGGTTCACTGTGCAGTGTTAATTGATAACTGTTTTCCCAGCTAGAATCTAACTCCAGGGTATGTATTTACCAGATCAGTTTCTCACATCTGCATATTATTACAGATGGTGAGTGCGAGTAAGATATTGGGAATTGCGTGATTAGATCCTCATTATATCGGAATTCGTTGTAATTGGTGATAATTGAGGAAATCATCTGGATTTTGCCGGATGGAAAATATATGGATTTGAATATCCGTTGTTATGCACCAATTTCAAACTGATGTATCTGTACGTTTATTTTTATAAAGTGAGATATATCTTTTTGATATTGTGTCTATGACATTTACCTATATCAGTTGGTGATTAGGTAAGGTGCATTCAACAGCGGTGTAATTCTTCTTAACCATACTACAGTTTTTCGACCTACGACGCACAGGGTTTGAGTTATTGAACTCAGAGGACTTATAAAAAATATTGTATGTTGTCCAGTGTCCATTAAGACAAAGGGGTTGGTGTTTACCCCAATCAGAGCAAAGCTCTGTTCAAATTCCAAGGCGGGAGATGAAGCAGCGCTTCCGATTCCCCCCAATCAGAGCAAAGCTCTACTTTGAAAATTTAAACTCTAATAAATGAAGTAACGCTTCAAATCCTCTGCGTTGCGCGCAGGGCGCCACGTGTCAAAATCAGGCACGCCAGCGCAGAGAGCGCAGCGCCCAAGGCAGCGCGCCCAATCAGAGCAATGCTCTATTTTAAAACAAAAAATTAAAGGAAGCAACGCTTTAGTTGCGCAAGCGCTGCGCTGCGCGACACGTGTCAGCGCAGTTGCGCAAGCGCAGTTGCGCAAGCGCTGTGCGCTGCGCGACACGTGTCACGCGCTGGGGCGTTTGCGCCAAACAGAATTAAAATTCTAGTAAGATTCTTCTGTTCTTGTTAAAACAAGAAGATTGTCTTCTGTAAAACAGAAGCCCTTAGATCAAAGATCCAACGGTAGGGAAAATTTCCCAAATCACTCAGAGAATGATCTCTTTAACAAACTTAACAAATCTATGGGCACTATATAAAGGCCCCTAGACCCCAATTCAGAGGGCATGAATAATCAACACCATCAATCACATCAACATCAAGAACTTCAAAACAGAGAGAATTCTGAAGAAAATTCAAAAAAAGGGTAAAAAACCTTTATAAAATAGAAGAATTTCTTCTGAATAGATCATTGATCTAAGAACAAGATCAATGATCTTCAATAAAAAAATAATAAATAAATAATAACAGTGCCTTGCACTTTTTATGAACCATTGGTTCTGGAATTTCAGAAAAATTCTTTTCTTGAATCCAAAATTGGATCAAGTTATTGAAACAGTGCCTTGCACTTGCAAAACTGCACTATTGCGCTTCTGGGTTGGCGCAAGCCACCAGAGAGCGCCATGTGTCAGCACCAGAACCACTTGCGCTATACGCTTTTAAGATAGAGCATTGCTCTCTGAAATTGGCGCAACTCACCAGAGCGCGCCACGTGTCGGCAGCGCAAGTGCAGCGCACTGGCGCAGCGTACTGCGCTTGCGCGACACGTGCCACCACCACAAGCGCTTGCGCTTAATGATTGGCGCAAAGCGCCCGAAAAATGCACTGCATTGTTTACTGAAGGGCTAGGCCCAAATCAAAAAGGCCTGGCAGGCCAAAATAAAATGCAATGCATTAAAAGGGCAGAGCCCAAACAAGATAGATGCTCTGCATCATTTATAAAAAAGGGCAGAGCCCAAACAAAATAGATGCTCTGCATCATTTATAAAAGGGCAGAGCCCAAACAAAATAGATGCTCTGCATCATTTATAAAAGGGCAGAGCCCAAACAAAATAAAAATGTAAAAATGCAGTGCATTATTAAGGGGCAAAGCCCTAGCACAGGCCTAATAGGCCAAAGGCAAATAAAAATGTTGAATATTTTTTCAACTGGACTTAGCCCAATCATGGCCGTAAGTCCTCAAATTAAATTGACTGAGCACGGCTGCTCTCCTAAATCAATCTACATCCGGTTCGAGGGTACATCTTTGAACTCCTCTGATTCCTATCGTTGTAATCCTTCAATGACGTCAGAGAGGTGACGGGTCCCGACAACCACACATCAACACGGACTGTGGGGTCCTTAAACTCATGGACTTATGCGTTCTTAAACCAAGATACGGACTGTGGGGTCTTTAAATCCATGGACTTATCCATCCTTAAACCAAGATACGGACTGTGGGGTCCTTAAACCCATGGACTTATGCGTCCTTAAACCAAGATACGGACTGTGGGGTCCTTAAACCCACAGACTTATGCGTACTTAAACTACCAATGGACCGCAATGTCCTTAAACTACCAATGGACCGCAATGTCCTTAAACTACCTATGGACCACTACGTCCCTAAACTGGAACAATAGAGCCCCCGAATGCTCTCTTGTCGGATCCAAATGATCCCGTTAAGTTGATCTTAGTCTCAAATCAGACTAACGTATCCTTAACGAAAGTTTAAGTTGATCTTAGCCTCAATATGGCTAACGTATCCTTAAACTAAAACACCAAACCCAAATCTAAGTAAATACGGATTTGGACTAATCCACGTCCTACGGGCGACAGCATAACTTAGTCTCCATATACAATCCACGGGCATCCACAAACAAAACAAACACACACGACATGAAGTGAAATTCTGGAGAAAGAGAAAGTGGTTACCGCGATGCGGTAGCGTAATTAACTGCAGGGGCTTGCGCCTGCACGGAAGAGCATCCCCACAATCAAAAATCCCTCAAACGAGGGGGAATCTGACGAAATCTGCTACATCGGCCGCATCCGTCTAAAGCTCTGATACACGGTGCCATAAATCAACTTGGCATCTTCGGAGAGGTGGACGGATAAAACCATATAGCATCTGCCCCGAATCTCAGGCAAGACGTTTTCACGTCACGCCGTCTTTCGGAGGGGAACAGATTCTGGCACGCCCGGTGGGACCTTTTCCTCTTTCCACTCCACACTTCGTGTGTCGTCTTCGCGAACGAATCGCGGTTTGTTAATGGTTGCCTTTGGGTTGCAAGTTACTGAGATTTGGTCTTTTGCCTGGCACAGAAATCAAGCATCAATGGCCTCTAATTGCTCGAACTGCTCAAAGTGCCAATGCAACCGACGCTCCACGTCACCTGGAGGTGTAGCATATGGGCCTCAAGCGGCCTCCGTCCTTACTATGCTTGTGGAGAAAGTGACTCAGGCCACCACCGGCCTGTTTTTCGGTACCATGATCCCTCCTGCAGGCTTCACCCTACCAATACCCGTACCGGAAGCTTCAAAGAAGTCGGTCTTCGATCGACTTGCTACTCCCACAGCCCCTCTCAACGGGTCGTCCAACTCCTCGGTCTTCACCAGACTGAGCCTGAACTCCAAAGGGCCCACCAAAAAGCCCATGATACCTGAGAAGGCCATCCCAAAGAAGACGGCTGCTCCCGAAGTCGCCAAGGCGGCTTCTCCTGTCAAAGAGTCAGTCTTTGCAAGGCTGACTATTCCCACTCCTGACCCTGCTCGAGGATCTGTCTTTGACAGATTGAATACCGCTACTCAAAGGACAATCTCAGTCTTTAAGAGGCTGACACCAGCGGCGCCTCATTCGGACAAGGGGAAAGAAGAAGCTGTCTCTGTCGCTGAACCAATACCGGCAACTCGTCACGCCCGACGAAACCACTGGCGCCGGATAAGGAAGACTGGGGGCAACTCCCCCTCTGGGATAACTCCGCCAGCTCCAACGGTGGAAGTTAATGCTGCTGTTCCAACTGGGAACAGCTTTGAGCTGCTAAACAGGGTACGCAGAAATTCGCCAACTGCGGTGCTTAAAAGATCTCCTCCACCGGTAGAGACCGCCGTGGAAGCAGAAACAGGAAAGCCGGAGCAGTCTCCTCAACGGCTGTCCTCCAGGATCTACAAGACTTGGCGACGAGTCCGAAAATCGGTGATTGATCCGAATTTCTCTCACCAGCATAAGAAGTCGAAAGGTCGATAGGAAGAAAATCCCCCTGTCAAGCAACGAAAGGCGACGGCCACTTGGGTGCACAAAGCAACGGCCCCTCAACTTCAACGGCTCATAAGAGAAGGAGGCCAGAGAAAATTCCCACGCCCGCGGCAAATGCCAAGGACAGCGGGCCCAAACGCCCTAGGTCTGGGGGCATGGTAGTTCATACCGTCTACATGGCGTCTAGTAAAGAGGACAGCCGTACATCTACAGGTCATCGACCGCTTAAACGGTCAGTGACTAAAGCTCAGGAGCAACAGCAAAAGCTCCAGGAGATGATGAACGTGATGGCCGCACTCACTGGGCCAAAAGAAAGCCCTGAAGCGTCCTCGGATGAACGCCAGGAGCAAGAAACTGACGCCGAATTCCTTCGTCGGATATTGGAGAAGAAGGATAAAGAGGCTGCTGAACAAGCAGCCAACATAAAGCGTATGGCCCTCCTGTTCCAAGACATGGTGGGGATGATGATCCAACAAGATCCTCCAGCTGAAGATCCCCCGATCGTCCTTGAAGACGATAGGGGAGAAACGTCAAATCCTCCACCAGCCCTGTCAACAGCCAAGGAGGAGACAATCTCCAAAGCTGACTTGGACGAGAATATAGCCCAACAAATACGGGTTCATCGTGCGATTGAAGCAGCCGGTCAGGTCGTAAAAACAGGATGACCATATCCGAGCTGGTACGATCAGATAAAGTACCCGCCGGGCTATACAATACCCAAATTCCATGTCTATAAGGGAACGGGCGATCCCCACCAGCATGTTGCCCAGTTCAGGGCGCTCTGCGGCAACACCAGCGGTGATGACAAACTGTTGCTTCGCCAGTTCGTTGGTAGCTTATCAGATACAACGTTCGAGTTCTGAGCTCCTAAACGACTCTATCAAGACCTTCGCGGAGATGGAGCTGTTGTTTACCCAGCGTTTTGCAAGCGCCAGTGAACGCACCCCAATGATGGCATTGATTAACGCCAGGGTGAAGCCAGGCGAGATATGGGTCCAATATGCTATACGGTAGCGGAACTTATGGTCAAAATGCGAGCAACGCATTGAAGAAGCTCCCGCAGTGGGTATGTTCGTAGGAACCCTTGATCCGCAAGCAACCATCTCGCAATTTATGATGTTCTTCAAGCCGACTACCTTCCAGGCCTTGATCGACAAGCTAGCACAAATAGATCAGATGGGCCATAGACCTCCTCTTCCAAAGCCGGACTCCCGAAATGATAAGGGGAAGGGGAAAGCGATCGTAGTCGTTAATGCTCAATAACAGCCGAGCAACTCGAAGCCGGTTGTCCGTCGAAATAATATGCGTCCGCACGTACCCCTTGAGGAGAGGCTATGACGTCCTTACTCGTTTCCTCGAGATAAAACAAGAAGATTATTCGAGCTGGCGTTGCGCAACCGACTTATAAGTCTGCCGGATCCAAAACGTCCGTCACAACCAAATGATGTCAATGAGCCCAACTACTGTCCCTATCACCGAGTACTGGGTCATCCGATCGAAGATTGCTACGTCTTCAAAAATTGGATTGAAGACCAGTACCAACATGGCAAGTTCGCGTTTTCCGACAGATGGAAGGTGAGTCCGCCGCAACCTCACGCCTCTAAAAGGATGAATACGCCGGGGGCAACGTGCTCTCTCGTCGAAGAAGCTCCATGGGAGGTTGTGCTGTCAGCTAAAACAAAGAGGATGCTGAACGATCTTCAAACATGCCCAGCGATCAAGTGGAAGAACCCGCTGGAACCTCAGATCATTGAGGGGATGTTGAAGCCGCGTCCAGCTCCAAAGACCGATGGTGGTGGCCCAAGCACTCACAACCAGCCGTCAAAATCTTCGAAGAAGAAGAAGAAATCCAAGAAGCCCGTGAAGCCTGGCAACAAGTGCACAGACTTACAAAAAAAATTGACGCGCTGGAGGAATACAACCAGAAAGCACGAACTCCCATTACACTCCAAGAGTTTCTCAACCACGTCTTTCAAGAGGAAGATGCGGGAGAAAGTTCGTCGGATGAATCTGAAGAAGCTGTCATGTGATTTCCCATTCGTTCATGGACGATGAGGAGACTCCTTGTGCTGAAAAACTGGGGGCAGATCCTGAACCAAAAATTCTGGGGCCATCAGAAGAAGTAATTGACGCATTCCTCAACGAAGCTCTGTTGAAAAGTAAAGCTGATCGGGAACGCGAGACGGATATATTTGAAAGGGCCAAGCGCCAGCGACTTGATGAAAGAGCCGAGACACTCCCGCTGGAGCAAAATACGTCCACTGCAGATAAAAGCAAATTCAAGACGAGGAAGAGGTTCGCTAAGGCTATGTCAATGGGGATGAAGTTGCCACCCTCTGAAGGAAATATTGCTGGTGAAGTGGAAATGCACCCCTCCTACTGCCTATATCATCGGAAGATTTCACACCCCACCGAAGAGTGCGGAGCTTTCAATAGATGGTGGCAAGGATATATTTCTCATCGACAACATTTTAACTGGGAGAAGCGCAAAACTCGTCGGGAGCGGAAAAATGCGAGCGAGGGGCTTAACAGAATTACCAGCAATTGTCGCATGGTTAACGCCGGGGGATCACAAGTGCTAACATTCGGGAGCGATTCCGACGAGGAGCTGGCTCTTAGCCCCCTCTTTAAAGAGTCCACCTCGGGAAAAGAAGAAGAGCCGAAGGTCTGCGAAAATATCTGGCTGCGTAATCGTACGCTGCCCGAAAAGAATCTCGGACCCTCAAACAAAAAAGATAAAGGGAAAGAAAAGGTCTCTGAAGATATCGTCTTAGATGAACAAGTCATGGAAGAGCTAGCCGCCAATGACCCGCCGAAGAAAAATAAGGTGGATTATAATGTTCTAGCGCATCTGAGGAAGCTACCCTCGCAGCTCAGCATTCTTGACGCCCTTTTACTATCAAAAGAAGCAAGAGATTCACTGATCAAAGCTCTACAGGACCCAGAGCAATTCCAAGCTTTTCTCACCGAAGAAAAGGTGAAGGATGAGTTGGAAGAAGTGCACACGGCCGATGTCACTTTCGGTGACAAGGACCTTCTCCTAGGGACGTGCGAACACAATCGCCCACTCTATGTCTCAGGATACTGCCATGATATAAAGATAGGCAAAATCCTGGTTGACAATGGATCCTCCATTAATCTCCTCAATATACGGGTGTTGAAAGAAATATGCATGAGCGTCCAGCACCTCGCTCGGGATAAGATCACCATCTCCGGGTTCGATTCTCAATCATCACGAACTCTTGGATCTGTGATACTGATGCTATGTTTTGGGCTGCTCGTCACAGATATTAAATTTCACGTCATCGACGCCAAGACATGCTACAATGCTTTGCTCGGCCGACCATGATTACACGAGTACAACATCATCCCTTCTACACAACATCAGTGTATAAAATATTTTAAGGATGGTCTCGAGTATACCGTGACAGGAGAACTGAATCCATTTTCCGTGAATGAAGTCTGCAAATATGAAGATGCCAAATACTTCTTACCGGATTTCGAAGACACGGAGAGGTGTCGCAAGCCGGAGAACAAATCTAATGCCACCATCCCTGTCTTCGGCAGTGATACCGAGGAGGAAGAGGAGATAGTTTATTCGGGCCCGCCCCAACACAACAAGCCGGGACCATCTGCTCCTACGTTGATCTTCGGCAGCGACTCAGAAGATGAAGTCCATGCTGTATTCTCTGCTCGGACCTCAATACAAACATCCACTGACGAAGAGCAAAGTTTGCAAGTCACCATGGTGTCACCTAGACACCATAAAGAACTGGATGCACTCGATACCTACAGTGTAGAAGAACTGCGGACGTTCTATGTCCCTCCTAGGCGAGAAGGTGAAAAGGCAATTCTATTCTACCGCTCTAAAGAAACCAAAGTGGAGAAAAAAATCTGGCACGGTATGGATCCTACGCTTGACAGGCTTCGGCCCATCCGTCTCCCCAGATATTATACAGAAGGCTTGAAGAGGCTGTTGAAACGCCAGGGGATATCCTTCAAACAGACCGCTCGGAAAGCCAAATTCTTCGACAGGGTCTGGAACGTCCCCGGAACTCAGCATAAGTTGCCTAGTGGAAGGATGGAAACAATCGGACTTGGATACATTCGGTCCAAGAAACGAGAGCTACTCCGCGACTGTTACGTAGTGCATGACTTCAATGAAGAAGCGGATGCTCAATGGGAGGACGCTAATCCTGAACCAGTAAAAATTCCTGATACAAAAGTGCCCAGTCCATCGTTCGAAAAACAAATGGACAAGCTTATAAGGGAAGCTGGTCAAAAAGTCCGAGACGACCACAACCGCGAAATGGCCATCTACGAGAAAGCCAAAACGCAACGTCTCCTCCAACAAGCTGTGAAAGATGAAAATGCCACTCCCTGTCAACCTGTTATAAAAAAGGCACGACACAGAGGCAGAAATAAGTCGAAACGCGAAAAAGGCGCTCAACAGCAACAAAGCGGGACTGAGAAGCCACGCAAGCGGGAATCGAATGGTTCCGATCTATCCCTCATGAGGAAAATGGGTCGGGCATATTCTTTTCCTCGGGACAAGACGAAGAAAATACTTGACCTCGCTCTAAAACATCAGATGCTTACACTGCCGGAGTATAAACACCCCGAACAAGCAAGCGAAGTCTCTCACCCGGACTATTGCCCTTATCACCGAGTGATAGGGCACCCTCTCGAGGACTGCTTCACCTTTAAGAATTGGGTCGAAGATCAGTATCAGCTTGGCAAGTTCGCTTTATCTGACAACTGGAGGGTAACGCCGCCACAAAAACACGAACCCAAAACCATGAGAGCAGAACCAGTTCCACATTGGGCTTGGAAGCGAATTCGTACCTGTCATATGATAACGATATCAAAAGAAGAGCCCGAGAACATGGATGACCTTCCCTGGTGCTTCGAAAACAGCAGCGATGAGGTGATCTCAGAATTTCCGCCAGCACCGAAAGAGCTGGAGGATGGAATACATACCACTGCGGATAACCTCAAGAAAATTGAGTTGGGGACGACGAATGACCCGCGACTGACATTCATTAGTGAGCTGTTGTCTGAAGAGAGGGTGGCTTCATTAAAGGACCTGCTTATGCAGCATAGAGATTGCTTCGCATGGAACTATTCCGAAATGCCGGGATTAGATACAGAAATTGCTGTGCACAAATTGGCAATATCTCCGGACGTCAAGCCAGTCAAACAGGCACCAAGAAGAATGCGGCTCGAGCTTGAGATGAGTATCAACGCTGAGGTCAAGAAGTTAATCGACTCTGGCTTTATCCAGGAGGTTCAATATCATGAATGGATCGCCAACATCGTCCCGATGATGAAGAAAAATGGGACGGTGCGCATATGCGTGGATTTCCGGGATCTCAATAAAGCCTGCCCGAAGGACGATTTCCCAGTGCCAGTCACCGAGCTGATGATAGATAATACGTCCACTCACGAGATTTTCTCCTTCATGGATGGCTTATCAGGGTATAATCAGATAAAGATGCATCCCGAAGACCAAAAGCACACCGCCTTCAGAACCCCTTTGGGTATATTCTGCTACAAGGTGATGCCCTTCGGTTTAAAAAATGCCGGTGCCACCTACAGAGGGCCATGGCAAAGATCTTTGATGACCTTATACACGAAATCGTCGAATGCTATATCGACGATCTCATGGTTAAAAGCAAATCATACGAAAAACATCTCGAGCATCTGAAGACCATATTTCAACGCCTTCGACAATACAACTTGAAGATGAACCCTCTCAAGTGTGCATTCGGGGTTTCCTCGGGCAAATTTCTGGGATTCATCGTCCGACACCGAGGTATTGAGATAGATCCGTCAAAGATCAAGGCGATCATGGAAATGCCTCCGCCAAAGACTCTCAAACAGCTGCGGTCTCTCCAAGGGAAGCTCGCGTATATACGGTGATTTATAGCCAACCTTTCAGGCAAGTGTCGTCCTTACAGCCACCTGATGAAGAAGGGAACCCCGTTCGTCTGGGATCATAAATGCCAAGACGCGCTGGACGAAATCAAGCAGTACCTCCAGAATCCGCCAGTATTGGCTGCTCCGGTCAAGGGAAAGCCCCTCATTCTTTATACAACCGCCCTCGAAGGTTCCTTAGGCGCATTATGGGCACAAGAGAACGATCAAGGGAAAGAAAGAGCACTCTATTATTTGAGTCGAGTTCTACCGGGGGCAGAAAGCAACTATTCCCCCATTGAAAAACATTGCCTGGCGTTGATCTTCGCGATAACAAAGCTCAGGCACTATGCGTTGGCGCATGAAGTCCGTCTCATTTCGAAGGTGGACCCCCTTAAATATTTAATGTCGAAGGCCATATTGACAGGGCGACTCGCTAATGGGCCCTGCTCTTGATGGAGTTCTCGATAACGTATCAACCTCTCAAGGCAGTGAAAGGACAGGCCATCGCCGACTTCCTTGCTGAGCATCCGATACCCGCCGATTCTCCTCTGAATTGCGATCTTCCAGACGAACATGCGTTTGATGCGATCGACGGTGGTGATACCCGATGGGAGCTTTATTTCGATGGAGCATCTTCCATGAAGAAGCGCAAACAAAGTACCCCTATAATCAAATCGGGGGTAGGGCTCATCTTTGTAACTCCACAAGGAGGCATAATGCGCTTCGCTTTCTCCTTAACAGAGCTGAGGACGAACAATGAAGCCGAATATGAAGCTTTGATAGCAGGCCTCGAGATCGCCATCAACATGGGAATTGAAAACCTCCTCATATACGAAGATTCCCAACTGGTCGTTAGTCAAGTAAACGACGACTACCAGACGTGCAAGCCAGAGTTGGTGAAGTACGGTGAAAAGGTGCAACAACTGTTGACCCAAATTCCTTCATACACTTTGGAAAATATACCGTGAGCGGAAAACAGCAAAGCGGACGCGTTGGCCAAGCTCGCTAAAGAATTGGCTGACGAGAACCTCGATGATGTCAGAATTGTGGTACAAAGTCGTCGGGTGCTTGCCCCAGCAGAAATATCTCCGGAATCACCCGAAGAGAAGGGAGCGACTGAGCAAATGGCTATGCAAATAAAAGGCCGGGAAAATACCGAGGATTGGAGAGAAGTCTTTATAGACTACTTCAAATACCGACGAACGCCCGAAGATGCGTCCTCAAGACATCAGCTTATGAAACGAGCTCTGTCTTTCGCCTTCGTTAATGATACTCTGTACAAGAGGTCGTTTGATTCTCTGTGGTTGATATGTCTGGGACCTGAAGAGGCAAAAAGAATCGTTCAGGAAGTTCACGACGGACTCTGCGGTCCTCACCAAATAGGCCCAAAGATGAAGTTGAAGATTAAACGGATGGGTTACTACTAGCCCACGATGATTCAGGACTGCCTCGAGTATGCGAAGCAATGCCACTCATGCCAGATTCATGGGGACTTCATCCACCAGCATCCAAATCCACTCCATCCAACGGTGGCTAGCTGGCCATTCGAAATGTGGGGAACTGACATAGTCGGCCCCATCTAACCGCATCGTCCAGGGGACATCGTTTCATCCTGCCGACGACTGACTACTTCTCCAAATGGACAGAAGCAGTACCGTTAAGAGAAGTGAAGACGGAGAATATCCTCTATTTCTTCAAGACGCACGTCATATATCGGTTTGGAACTCCACGACAGATCATCTCCGATAATGGGCCAGCCTACAGAAGCCACAAGATCAGTCGCTTCGCACAACAGCATAATATAGACTGGAGATATTCCTCAGTTTATAATCCGCGAGCTAATGGTCTAGCCGAGGCCTTCAACAAGACCTTGACGAAGATCATGAAGAAGACAGTGTCCCGAAATAAGAAGGACTAGCACGAAAGACTGTAAGAATCACTCTGGGCGTATCGAACTACGTTCAAGACAGCCACGAACACAACGCCGTACGCGTTGGTATTCGGTACAGAAGCAGTACTCCCCCTCGAGATAAAGTTACCCTCTCTACGAGTGGCAGTTCACTACGACCTGACGGACGAAGAAAATGCCCACCTTCGGCTTGAGGGGCTTGATGCCCTTGATGAAACCCGGCTCATAGCGCAAAAAAATCTGGAGGCTTATAAAGCAAAGATGACGTGCTCATATGAAAGATTGACCCGGTCGAGGACATTCCGCCAAGGCGAACTCAGGCTAGTAGTCAAAACACTTATGATCCCCAATCGCGCCAAGCGGGAAAAATTCGAGCCAAACTATGAAGGCCCGTACATCATAGACAAGGTATACCAGGGTGGAGCCTATCTACTCATGGATA
This sequence comes from Agapanthus africanus, assembly GCA_030015575.1. Taxonomy (NCBI): domain Eukaryota; kingdom Viridiplantae; phylum Streptophyta; class Magnoliopsida; order Asparagales; family Amaryllidaceae; genus Agapanthus; species Agapanthus africanus. Next base: position 355,325,199 of record CM057339.1, on the reverse strand, counting down.
TGCACGGTGAAAGGCCTTTCAGGCCAATAAACGGTCGCTTCCTAAAAACATACTACGCTTAATGAGCCGCAACCTAGGTCAATGATAGATGACGACGACTATGTCCACTCGCTATCTTCCTAAGCTCAAGCTCTATAGGTAGTAGTCGGCCTTCTCCTCGACAGACTGAAACGTCCTTAAACTAATGACGGACCGAAACGTCCTTAAACTAATGACGGACCACTACGTCCTAAAACTAGCTGTTGACCGAAAGGTCAATAAACTACGGTGGATTGAAACATCACAAAGCCGATAAAAAAATATAAAAAAAAAATAAACGGTATGTCCATAAGCAAAATGGGCATGGATGAAAACCCGAAAGGGCTCCGTGAGTAAAAACAGCAGGGCTACCGGCGAGTGTTCGTGAAAACCCGAAAAGGCGCGACCTCGTAAAAAAAAGGGAAAATAAAAAGAAAAAGAAAAATAAAAATAAAAAATAATAAAAAAAACAAAAAAAAACGATATGTCCATAAGCAAAATTGGCACGGATGAAAACCCGAAAGGGCTCCGTGAGTAAAAACAGCAGGACTACCGGCGAGTGTTTGTGAAAACCTGAAAGGGCGCAACCTCGTTAAAAGACACTTACAGGGTCCTCTCGACCTTGTAAGGAGAAACCACCCGTGTGAGATCCTTACGACTCACAAGGGAGCAACACACGTAGGTATCCCCACGATTCCTAAGGAGAAAATACACTTGCGAGATCCTCACGACTCGTAAGGAGAATTCTCTTATGGGACCCTCAAGGCTCATAAGATTTGAAAGTCTTAAGTTACAGAGACCTAAACCTGTGCTTAAGCAACCTCCACAACCTTCGATTTTGCCCTACAAGTGGTTCAATTCTGACCCTTGTATACAATCCATGGGCGCGAATAAACATTTCCCTAACCAAGTCCCATCCGTGACTGGGGATATGTACGCATGATGAACAACCCTTATAAGTCCTCTCGATTTACAAGGAGAAAACCCTCTTGTAAGATCCTTACGACTTACAGATGAACATACACTTAGGAATCCTCACGATTTCTAAGGAGAAAATACACTTACAAGAGCCTCACGACTTGTAGGGAGAAATACCTTTATGAGACCCTTACGGCTCATGAAGTTAAAAGCCTTAGTCGACAGGACCTTAACCCTGTTCTCTAAGCCACCTTTGTTCGATATCGACAGAGGCAAATGATGATTCGCTCCTGGCAATATCCCAGTTGTAGCGGTGCTGATGCCGAAATCAGTGTCTAATTTCAGGTTTACGGTGAAAAGCCAACAAGCCGCACATGCATACAAAATATCCGAAATGATGGGGCAACTTGCAATAAAAAGCAGCAAGTAAAAACGTATGCATATTAAACAGCCGAAATGATTGGGCAACTCGCAATAAAAAGCAGCGAGTGAAAATAAAATAACGGAGGTTAACGGAGGACCCATTGTCAACCAGGATTTTGCCTATCTTGATATCATGACAGTATCCGGAGACATAAAGGGGACGATTATGCTCGCACGTCCCCAGGAGGAGATCTTCATCGCCGAAGGTGATATCGGCTGTGTGCACTTCTTTCAGTTCGTCCTTCATCTTTTCTTCGGCGAGGAAAGCTTGGAACTGCTCGGGCTCTTGTAGCGCCTTGATCAGCGAATCTCTTGCCTCTTTGGATAGCAAAAGGGCGTCGAGAATACTGAGCTGTGAGGGTATCTTCCTTAGGTGTGCCAGAACGTTATAATCCACCTTGTTTTTCTTTGGCGGGTCTTTGGCTGTCAGCTCTTTGACGACTTGGTCATCTAAGGCGATATCCTCAGGGACTTTTTCTTTTCCCTTATCTTTTCTATTCGACCCACTGTTCGCGGGCCCAAGATTCTTTTCGGGCAGCGTACGATTGCCCAGCTGAATATTTTCACAGGTCTTCATTTCTTCCGTTTCGGATGTGGGTTCTTTGAAGAGAGGGCCAAGGGCTATTTCTTCATCAGAATCGCTCCCAAAGGTGAGAACTTGCGATCCCCCAGCGTTGACCATGTGACAGTTGCCGGTAGTTCTTTTACGCTCATCGGTCGTATTCGTTTGCTCCTGACGAGTTTTGCGTTTCATCCGCTTGAAATGTTGTCGGTGAGCAACATATCCCTGCCACCAGTTTTTGAAAGCGTTGCACTCTTCGGTGGGGTGCGCAATCTTTCGATGATATAGGCAGTAGCCAGGATGCATATCCGCTTCATCAGGAGTGCTTCCTTCGGAGGGTGGCAGCTTCATTCCCATCAATACGGCTTTGGCGAACCTTTTCCTCGTCTTGAAACTGCTTTTATTTGCAGCGGATGTACTTTGATCTGGTGGGAACATCTCGACCTTTTCGTCCAGTTGCCGGCGCTTGGCCTTTTCAAATACGACCATCTCGCGCTCCCGATCAGCTTTGCTTTTCAGAAGAGCTTCATTTAGGAATGCATCGATCATTTCGTCTGATGGCCCTAGAAGTTCCGGCTCAGGATTTGTCCCCAGTTTCTCTGCATAAGGAGCTTCTTCATCATTTATCGACGAGTGAGAGATCACATAGCAACTTGCCACATAATCTTCAGATTCGTCTGACGAGTCTTCTCTATTGTCGCCATCTCCATCCTCAAGGACGTGGTTGAGAAATTCTTGGAGTGTGACTGGAGTTCGCGCCTTCTGGTTATACTCTTCCAGCGCATCAATCTGCTTTTGCAGGTCCATGCGCTTGTCACCATACTTCATGGGCTTCTTGGTCTTCTTCTTCTTCAAAGATTTTGATGGCTGGGTGCGGGCGTTTTGACTATCACCACCAATCTTTGGAGTTGGGCGCGGTTTCAGCATTCCCTCGATGATCTTGGGTTCCAATGGATTTTTCCATTTGATTGCCGGGCAAGTCTGGAGATCTTTCAGCATTCTTTTTGTTTTGGCTGAAAGAGTGACCTCTCATGGAACTTCTTCCACAAAAGAGCATGATGCCCCTGGTGTGTCCGTCCTTTTAGGAGCGTGCGGCTGCGGCGGGCTTACTTTCCAATTCTCGGACAGGGTGAATTTGCCCTGTTGGTATTGATCTTCAATCCAGCCTTTAAAGACGAAGCAATCTTCAATTGGATGGCTTACTGCTTGATGGTAGGGGCAATAATTAGGATTATTAGCCTCGCCGGCTTGCAATGGGCGTTTCGGATTCGGCAAATTGATGAGCCTATTGCGCACCGATAGTTCGAACAATCTCCTCGTTTTGTCCCGGGGAAACGAGTAAGGGCGCTTCATTTTCTCATTATAAAATCGCCGTCTCTTGTCTAGGCGATCAGTTAACTTTGGACCACTAGGCCGTTGTTGAGCATTGGCGACGAAGGTCGCTTTCCCTTTCCCTTTTTCATTACGCGGTTCCGGCTTCGAAGAGGAAGGCCTGTGGCCCATCTGGTCCATTTGAGCCAGTTTGTCAATCAGGGCTTGGAAGGTGGTGGGCTTGGAAAACATCATAAATTGCGAGATGGTCACTTGAGGGTCGAGAGTACCCACAAACATGCCTAACGCAGGCGCTTCTTCGATGCGCTGTTCCCACTTCGACCATAAATTTCACCATCGTATTGCGTACTGGACCCAAGTTTAGCCTAGCTTCACCCTGGCGTTAATTAGTGCGGTAATCGGAGTACGCTCGCTAGCGCTTGCGAACCTTTGTGTGAACAACAGCTCCATTTCTGCAAACGTCTTGACAGAGTCATTCGGGAGTTCTGAGTACTATTCGAACGCTGTCTCTGACAAGCTGCCAACAAATTGGCGGAGCAGAAGTTTATCATCACCTCCAGTGTTGCTGCACAAGGCTATGAATTGAGCGACGTGCTGATGCGGATTCCCCGTCCCTTTATATACATGGAATTTAGGGATCGTATATCCCGGCGGGTACCTTATTTGGTCATACCAGCCTGGATAGGGTCGTCCAGTCTTAACGATCTGCCCGGCCGTTTCACTCGCCTGGTGATCTCGTATTTCCTGAGCGATATAATCATCCAGAGCGGCCTTGGAGATGGTCTCCTCCTTGGCTGCTGAAAGAGCCGGAGGAGGGTTCGATGTCTCCCCTTTGTCGTCTTCAACGATAATCGGGGGGTCTTCAGCTGGAGGTTCCGGCGGTAATATCATCCCGGCCATGTCTTGGAACAAAAGAGCCATTCGTTTTATGTTAGCCCCCTATTCCGCGGCCTCTTTTTCTTTCCTCTCGAGCATTGTTCGGAGGAATTCAGTATCAGTTTCTTGTTCCCGACGCTGCTATGAGGTCTCCGGATTGTCTTTCGGCCCAGTGAGTGCGGCCATCACAGTCAGCATCTCCTGAAGTTTTTGCTGCTGATGCTCCTGAGCTTTTGTTATCGATCGGGTAAGCGATCGATGACCCGTAGAGGCATGGCTTTTCTCTTTTCCGGAAGCCATATAAATGGTATGTATTACCATGCCCCCAGACTTGGGGCGTTTAGATTCAGCGTCCCTGCGGTTTGCCGCAGTCACAGGGGCTTTCTGCGGCCTCCTTCTCTTGTGAGCGGTTGAAGTTGAGGGAGCCGTTGCAGCGGGCACCCAGACGAATGACATCTTTTATGGTACCACGGGATGGCTCTTTTCTTGCCGAGCTTTAATCTTCTTTGGTCGGTGAGAGTAGTCCTGGTCAATCACTGATTCCTGAACTTGTCGCCGGACTTTATAAATTTTGGAGGACAGCGGCTGAGGGGGCTCCTCCGGCTTCTTTTCTGTAGCATTTTCCACAGGTGGAGGAGATCTTTTCAGCGTGGCAGTTGGAGAGTTCTTGCGGACCCTTCTTAGCGGTTCAAAACTATTCCCAGTCGGAACAACAGCATCGATTTCCACCATGGGAGCTGGCGAAGTCAATCCAGAAGGGGAGTTGCCCCCAGCCTTCCTCACTCGGCGCCAGTGGCGACGTCGAGTGTGTCGAGCTGTTGGGATTGTCTCGGCTGTAGGGGTGACTTCCTCATACCCCCTGTTTTGGCGAAGGGCTGTCGCCGGCGTCAGCCTCTTGAAGACCGATGTCCGTCGAGAAGCAATGTCCAATCTGTCAAATACAGACCTCTGGGCAGGGGAAGCAGCTTTGAGGACTTCGCCTGGAGCGGGAACCGGCACAGTCAGTCTTGTGAAGACCGACCCTTTGGCAGGAGAAGCCGCCTTGACGACTTCATGAGCAGGAATGGCTATCCGCTTAGGGATAACTCTTTCCGGTATCACGGGCTTCTTCATGGGCCCAAATGAGCTTTGGCCCAGTCTATCAAAAACTGAGGCGTTAGAGCTGGACGACCCGCTGAGAGGGGCCGCAATAGTGGTAAGTCAATCAAAGACCAACTTCTTTAGGGTTTCCTGCGGCGGCAACGGGGCATTGAAGTTCATAGGTGGGAGCATGGTCCCGAAGAATAGTCCAGTGGTGGCCTGAGTCACCTGGTCCACCGGCATTGTAAAAACAGAGACCGCCTGAGGCCTGTAAGTCACTCCTCCTGTGGGGACGGAGTGAGAGTTATTGCCATTGTTGCAGCTTGTGCAGTTGGAAGCCATTTGATCTTCTTTTTTTTGCACGAGAGCAAAACCAAATCTTAGTACCTCGAACCCAAGGGCAACCATATTAAACCGCGATTCGTTCGCGAACACGACACATGAAGTGTGGAGTGGAAAGAGGAAGAGGTCCCACCGAGCGTGCCAGAATCTGTTCCCCGCAAAAACACGGAGACGCGACCACGTAGGTTCATCTTGCCTGAATTTTGGGACAGATGCTAATTGGTGCTATCCGTCCACCTCTCCGAAGATGTCAAGTTGATTTATAGCACCATGTATTGAAGGTTTAAACGGATGCAGCCGATGTAGCAGACTTCGTCAGATTCCCCCTCATTTGAGGGGTTTTTGATTGTTGGGACGCTCTTCCCTGCAGGCGCAAGCCACTTCAGTTAATTACGCTATTGCATCGCGGTAACCACTTTCTCCTTCTCCAGATGGTCACTTCGTGTCGTGTGTGTTTGTTTTGTTTTTGGTTGCCCGTGGATTGTATACGGAGACTAATTTATGTTGTCGCCCGTAGGATGTGGATTAGTCCAAATCCGCATTTTCTTAGATTTGGGTTTGGGGGTTGGGTTTAAGGATACGTTAGTCTCATTTGAAATTAAGATCAACTTAAACGTTTGTTAAGGATACGTTAGTCTAATTTTTAGACTAAGATCAACTTAACGGGATCATTTAGATCCAACAAAAGAGCATTTGGGCCCCATTGTTTAGTTTAGGGACATTGCGGTCGATTAGTTTAAGGACATTACGGTCTATTAGTTTAAGAACATTACGGTCCAAGGTTAAGGACATCATAGTCCATGGGCTTAAGGACCCCACAGTCCGAGGTTAAGGACATCATAGTCCGTGAGTTTAAAAGAACCCCACAGTCCGAGGTTAAGGACATCATAGTCCATGGGTTTAAGGACCCCACAGTCCAGTTTAAAGACGTCATAGTCTATGAAATGTATGGTTGTCGGGACCCATCACCTCTCTGAATACGTTGAGGGATTACAATGACAAATATCAGAGGAGTAAAGAGATGTGCCCTTGAACCGATTTTGATTGGGAAATCTGTAGTCCAATTTAGGACTAAGATCAATTAATTAGATTATGAGCATATTGGCTCAGTTAAATCTGAATTGAGGACTTATGGCCAACTTTGGCTAAGTCCAATTAAGTTTGAAGTGTTAGACTTTTGTTGGACTGTTGAACATTTGTATGGGTTCAGCCTCCCATTATTTAGCAATGCTAAACAGGGGTTTGGGTTCTGACCATATCTTTATCTTTTATTGGGTGCTGAGCACTCATATGCCATATGAGATGATCAATCTTGGAAGACAATGGTATATTTGAGGCTCAGTCAAAGGGGAGTCTACCTCTGGAAAATTTAGTCAATTTGGGCTAAACTTGGCTTTAGAATAGTGTTAAACACTAGAGGATATTTGGCGATCACGTGCCCCCACATGATATGCTGAAAATAGTGTTAAACACTAAGGACGAAGCGCTTAAAGTAGTGCTAAACACTAAAGTTGAATTGGTCACGTGGGGTCACGTGAGGCGTCTGAAGATGGGGGCCAGACTTCCTTTATTTTTTTCTCAGAATATTCAAATAAGTGTTAAACACTTTTGGTCTTCAGGCCATCACGTGTGGGCACGTGATGGGTACCCATGCATTGATTATAAAAGTGTTTATTAGGGGTCACGTGGGGACACGTGATCATGTTGGATACATTGATCTTTATGTGTATGGAGAGTTTTAAGTCTCTTGTTTTTTTAGAATTAAATTCTTTTATAGGGTTAAACCCTAGTTCTGTTTAGAAGAATTAAATTCCTATGTATTTGGAAGAATTAACTTTTTATATAGGGTTAAACCCTAGTTTCATTTGGAGGAATTAAATTCCTATTAATTTGAGAAAATTAAATTCTCATATAGGGTCAAATCCTAGTTTCATTTGGAGGAATTAAATTCTTATAAATTTGGTGGAATTAAATTCCTTAAACTCAATTCTCCCTATAAGTTTTGGATCTGCATGGCAGAATCTCCTCGATGAGAATTAAATTCTCAACTTCTGGGGAGAACTGCTTCTGTAGATCTTCAACCAAAGGAAGAACTAAGTTCTTATTCAGAAGAGTTAAACTCTTAAATTGAGAATTAAATTCTCTTTTGTTTTATGGAACTTAGATATCTTTCCCCTTTTCTCACTTAGGGTTTCTTTTCTCTTCTGAAGAAATCTTCTTTTCTCTCTTGAGAATTAAATTCTCCTCTCTTTTTTCTTTCTGTTGTTGTATTTCTCTTAAAAAAATTCCAAAAGATCCCTTCTCTTCTCTTCTTGGCTCCTATTTATAGGAGAAATAAAAGAATCAATTCGTTTAGTGAATCTTTCATTGAAAGATTTTGGCTGTTTTTGTAACCAACATGATCTTTTAGACCACTCAGTGAATTTTATTCACCATTGGATTTTTAATCCAGAAGATATTCTGTCTGTTATTCTTGGTGAATTTCAGGGAAACCTTTCCTTGTATAAAATCTTTCCATAAATTGGTGATTTTTAATCACCATTGGATTTTTAATCCAACGGTGCTCCACTTTACAGAGCACCATCTTTTTTGTTTGGAAAGATCTAAGGAAATATTTTTCCAGTTAGGGTTCTTGATTCCCTCTTAATTAGAATTTAATTCTATTAGTTCAGAAGGATTAAGATCCTATCACGTGTTGGCACGTGATCCCACTGTTTGATCATTTCTGTAGAATTTAATTCTATTAATTAAGGAGCTTAGGAACCCATCACGTGTTGACACGTGACTCCCTTGATTAACATTTTAATCAGAATTTAATTCAACTGTTTTAAAGAGCTAAGGAATCATCACGTGTCATCACGTGACCCCTGGTCACGTGTAGACACGTGATGCCTCATTGGGATCTTTCCTTGCCATTTTATTATGCATTTTAATTCTTTCAGTGGTTTCTTTAAAGGTCCATCACATGTGGACACGTGACTCCACTAATTGCTTGCTTGATTAGAATTTAATTCTATTATAACAGAGTCCCAGGAAACCATCACGTGTCAGCACGTGACCCTTGGTCACGTGTGAGCACGTGATGTCCCATTGGGTTCTTTCCTGATATTTTATGAGGGAACAATTCCCTGTCTTTCGGCACCTGCCTATAGTTTGGAAGTAGACTATCCAATAAGCACAATAGATGTACCCTCTCTTAATCCTAGGAGCCCTCACAACCTAAGAGAAGGTAAAAGGAAAAGACAACTGAATAACCTATTCAATCTCTACAGAACCAGAATCCATCCTCGAATCTGGAAGAAGTTCCTACGAGTTCGTATATAACTATACGATGGATTTATCCAATGGAAGTGGATGTTCGTAGTGATACGGGGTGTTCTGGAGAAATGCAAAGGGTAAAAGAAGGAGTGGCAATATTGTATGCAACTCAGACAATCCAAAAGCCGGTGTTTTAAGAAAGTTCGGTTAACTTGGTTACTGAGTTATAGTATAGGGTCGGGCCAAGGTCGCAGTCAAAGAGAGAGAGAAAAGAAACACTCTGCGTGCACTCTTACCTAGATCAGAATGGTTAATCACTTTATCTAATCAGGATGTCTCCTACTGTATCCTCAAATTCTCCTCCAAACCTGAAAGAAGAATTAGTCGGGATCACCCGAGTAGTAAACCAACTCATCAGTGGGAATCGGGATCTAACTATCATTGCATGATAACTTGATGGAATCCACTCAAGTCACCACACTTCAGAAGGTATGCGCAAGCCTGGCAAGTTTCCTGTATGTTTGAAACTCCCGATGTGATTTTTACCCCTAGGACTCAAGTGACCTTGACACAGTCAACATATCAAAGGGTCCTATTCAAGTTCAACCTGTCATTATCTTGATTGCATTAAACCCACCCGTACGAGTCCTTGACATAGTCAACATGACCGTACGACTGTCCTAACCAATCCACATTTCCATGTGACAGAAAATCATTACAGAGCTACCGCACACTACGCCTTGACATAGTCAACATACGTAGCAAGAATACTAAGCAATACTAATCTGAAATGATGGAGGGCTACGACTAGTTTTTGGCGAAAAACCTTTAACACAATGAACTTGATCTCGTTGAAGGAATCCAAGTGGTTTTATAAATATATAGTGGCGAAAACTTTTGCTAAAGAGGCCACTCTCGGTGAAGAGTTCTCGGCTATTTCCCCGTAGAATGAGGTGCAGGATATTCCAACTGAATACCACGATGCAAAGTATAACAGCTTTTTGAAAATTGTTCCAACAACATCAAATAGGTTTGTTTTCCTTGCATTGATCAGAATCAATGCAGTCCCATCAATTAATCACACCACAAAAGAACGAAAATATAATGTACGTATATACCATCCGCATTCGCCACTCGGTCCCGTCATCACCCGTTAGGTTACTTAACTAACGATAGAGCAGGGACTGGACTAGCGCGGGTGTAAAACATATACAACTTCTACTAGTATATATGTCAATATATAATAATAACTCCAGACGTGATAAATGCAATATCACAGAAAAGTAATAAGCATCATAGAACAATACAGGTAATCTAGGAGCCCCGGGTTTCCATTGAGCCGCAATTTAAACCCGACGTTCGCATGGTCGTGTGGATAGCTTGTGCAATGAAAACCTAGACTCCTACGAGTGAGGCAAGTTACCCGCTAAAACCTGAAGCGAGGATGCCCCCTTCAGCAAAATGAATGGACCACCCAGCACTTCACGGAATCCGGTAACTTGATCACCCCACTTTGGGTCAACCTATACCCCCTACGAGTGAGGCGAATAACCCGCCAATTCTAGAGTGAAGCCCCCTCCGTCTCAAAGCCATGAGATGCGGGCCCGTTGCCTTCTAGAACCCAGCTATCCGTGCACTCCACCGTGGGGTAATCCTAGTACAGAAAATAAAATATGTACAACGGGTACATCGACCTCAACCCTGTCGTGCCCCAAAAGAATAATATACAAACAGACAGTGACGTCATTCCACATGTCGGACGCTCGCCTCGCGATATCAAATGTACAAATAAAACTAAACTGTACTAAAATTGCACCCAAGCTATCCACCACGACAAATTCACAACATCACAGCACAACACAGAACATCAACGTGAATGTCACGTTCGCAAACTTGTCTAAAAGAACATATAGCAATTGGACAAGTTGTACCGCTCGAATGACATTCACGGTCGCAGATAGCAATGTAAGTATTGTGAACTAACGTATTTAAAATCTCGATCGACAAAACTTCCCGAAGTAGGCCCCAAGTACAAATCCAGTACTCAAACAAAATCTGGGCCCAAACAAAATATTCCAGAAACCATAATTCCAAATGAAAAACACCCACAAGAAAAATGGTGCACTGAATCAACTGTTCCGTCGTGCAACTGCGGCAAATACAATGGTTTGGGCACGGTTCCGGGGTGCTACTGTAGGATCGTGCTCTCAAATTTCTTGTGGAGTCTTAGAAAAGCCTGCACGATTTTCTGACATACTGAAAATAATTTTTTGACGACTTTTAAAATTCGGTAGAAACTTGGAAAATGGAATTGCGGTTTTGGAAATTTTGATCGATCGATGTTTTAAACATGTTAGAACAAGCTAGTAAAGATTAATGGCGTGTCTCTGATACCATATTGGGTTACGGCAGCGCCCCGGACGTCTTTCCGAGGCCAAATGCGGAACAAAAAACTTTTCAAAACTTGGCGCTGCCATAACCAAATACCCGGATCATTCCATTAACTGTTAACTAGCAACTACTAAGAAGTTAGAATGGCTATACCGATCGATCCGTGTCTTTCGGTCTTTAGCCACCATCCTTAGCTCCTCGCGGTATCTCCGATCTCGTCGATCTCTGGTTTCCTCGTCGAAAAGGGCACCATATCAAGAAGTCTTTTTACGGGCTCCCGCTTCAAAACCGAAGCGACTCAGACATGAAGTTTGCTAGCCGATATGTTCAAGATGAAGTAGAGAAGGTGTGTGATAACTTTGTCTCTATACATCCATTGATTCTCAACACATGAGATTGTATGGATGGAGATTGAAGAAGAAGCCAATGATGAGGAACTTGTGAGCTCAAGAGAAGAAAGAAGAAGAAGATCTTGCTTGCTTATTGCGTGGAATGAAAAATATGAGAGAGCATTTTTTTACAAATGAAGAGTCAACCCCAAGACTTAGTGGCTGCCCTCTCTCTCCCCTCACATCAATTCAATACAACAATCAATCAAGAAAATTGATATGGCACCAAAAATAAGACCATGAGTCACCAAACATGCACATGCCTCATTAATTGCTCTTCATGATGACTTGAGCTCACCATTTCCACCTAATTAAACATTTAAACCAAAATGTTTAATCCAACAAAAAAGATATTGCATCAACTAAAGTAAACTCGTGACGGATCACAAGGATACCCCTCACCTGTATATACATACCTGCATCCGCATTCCGACTGAATGCGAATGCAATGAGACGAAAGCAATCCAACAAATCTAATACTAGGATCCGGCTTAAACCAAAGCCCACTAGTATGATCCATCCGATCATGATCCGTGCACAAGTGCACGTATATAATCGAACCCTACCATAAAACCATACGGCCTCTACAACGTTTCTCCCGAACTTGAGAAAATTTCTGTGGGGGGACTCTAATGACTCATCAATACGCTGGCTGTGGATTTAACCACAAGCACGTCAGTGACACTAGCTGTGCGTAACGGCTGCCGATGTATTGAGCGAAAGGGAAGCCGATGAGCGAACTCTTCCAGGAACCCTACAGAGCCTAACAGTGACAATATTCGTACAGTCCGGTCTGTTCGCCTAAGAGTATCGCATATCGGGTCTAAGGGGGTGGCTAAAGTCAGACCCCTAACAACGCGATAATTCGTGTCGGTATAAAACCCATCACCACCAGTGAAACTACCGATACTAGATCGGTAATTCTTGACTACCTTGGCTAAGGTTTTCTGGTGATGGCCACCCGTAGACTGTGCGACATCAACCCCCAATACCGGAAGAGACGAATCCCCGACGATCTGCTCACTGCCTCCATGTGGCTCAGGACTGTACCTAACTAAAACCTGTGTGCACGACTCCTTTGAGCCGTGGTAGGGTAGTAATCAAAGCACAGTGGGAACTCACACGAGACAAATGATGATCTCATGTCGACAGACTAACCTCTACACATGTCACCTGGGAACTGCTATCTGACAATAGGTATAATACCAACTAGCAGGTTCCCGGCGAGTCCGTCCAGTGTACTCATAACCCAATGAGCACCTGTATACTATCTTAGGTGAACAAACTAACACTAATGGCTTGTGAGACCTGGCCACTGCCCCTCGTCGGGGTCTCGATCAGTATAAATTAGTCTACACTGGAGTATCGATGCCCAGTCTCGATACTCCCACGACCAGGGACATTTAAGGAAGCGCTTATAGACCACAAGCTCCCACGTATATGACCGCCATCATAATGCTGGTAGTCAAGCAAGAATCCTATAAGCTCTATCAACATGTAATAGTGATGATAAATACAAACTAGATAGAATATTATCATCTCGAGTAAGACTGTCCTACCGGTATAGGTCCTCCCTCAATCATTGCAATCACGTGCCTGCGATCCAATAATTGACTTGAGGGCACTATAGACAACAGAAGAAACCTACCATACCTGAAGGGGTTATCCCAAAACGAATAGCTGTTCCTGCTCCTGAAGTCACCAAAGCGGCTTCTCCTGCTAAGGGGTCGGTCTTCACAAGACTGGCCGCTCCAGCTTCCGCTCCAGGTGAAGTAACCAAGGTTGCTTCCCCTGCCAAAAAGTTGGTCTTTTCAAGAATGATCATTCCCTCTCAGCGGACGTCAGTTTTTGATAGGCTGGCACCAAGAAAAACCCTTCACGAGATCAGGGGGCATGAGGGAGCCACCCCCATAGATGAATCAATACCGTCTGCAAGGCATGCTCGACGTCGTCACTGGCGCCGAGTGAGGAAAGCTGGGGGCAGTTTCCCTTCTGGACTGACTCCGCCAGCTCCAACGGGAGAAGTCGATACTGCTGTTCCAACTGGGAACAGCTTTGAACCACTTAGGAGGGTGCACAAAAACTCTCTAACTGCTGTATTGAAAAGATCTCCTCCACCTGTGGAGAGCACCTCAGCGGCTGTCCTAAAAAATTCACAGGGACTGGCGAAGGGTCCAAGACTCAGTAATCAACAAGGACTACTTCCGTCGATCCAAGGAAATAAAGATTCAGCAAGAGGGGGACCATCCCTCCGCCACGCCATGAAAGGTGTCGTCTGCACAGGTGCCTACATCAACAGCTCCCTCAACTTCAACCATCCACAAAATAAGAAGGCCGGAGAAGATCCCTGCGTCTATGACATCGCAAGGACATTGAATCCAAACGCCCCAAGTCTGGGGGCATGGTAGTGCATACTGTTTATGTCACGCCCCGCTTCCCAAAATACGGAATACGAGGGGTAGACAAGGCCAGCCATGCTCCTACGGTCAAGGAAATGTCCTGCCGTAGTCACACTTCGGCTTCTAGTTTATCATGGTGAACAGTAAAGATGCGCAGGTAATGAGAAATGCAGTAACTGAAAGGAGCAATGTAAAGACTGACCTGAAGTGGAACAAACGAATGTAACTCGGAATGGCAAGACAAGAAGTCTGTGATGCACTGGTCCAGGCTAAATCTTCTCCTCACACTGAGCATGCATACTCAGGTCGTCAGAGCGACACAATAGCAATATAATATATATAAAATCATGTGACAATTCTAACGGTGATAATAGATGTATATAACAGTAGATCAATGGCAGTATGGGTATGAACATGCAGTAATCAATGCAGCGGAACAGTAAAGGCAGTAGAACGATATGCCACGTATATCAACACAGTAAGTATGGTATATCAATGCCAGTATCCCTATCAGTCTCTAAGTCTCACAGTACAGGTCACTAAGTCTATCGTCAGTCCAAGTGTGAGAGTCAACCACTCGCGAGTGTCCTCCACCCAAGGGTAGAACCCAAGGGCAAGGGACCACGGGCCCAACATGTAACATGTATATCACGGTGTATATCACGTACCCTGTAAATCTCCATATATCTCCCTAAATATATAAGCCGGCATGGGACTCCCGAGATTCTGTTGAACTCACACTTAAACTACCCCACACCCCGTGGTCTACATCAAACGCTAATCATAACCTTAAATACCAATCGGTCTGTGACAAGTCTGCACGAGAACTGGAGACAGGATCTCCATCAAGCACGTCCCGACTAATATCCAAGATAAATGGCAGTGTCTGGTGCCTTATCTGTGACACCCATGCAAGAGCTTCCATAAGTGTCCCATACCACTTATAGTCACACGTACACGCGTCCCACAGACGTCGACAATGCAATAAAATAATAAGGTTCACTGATTGTGTACAAGTACGTGTCACTTCACTTATTCATTCACTTTCACTTATTCACTTTCACTTAATCACGGATACACGAACACTGACGTACTTGCCACAATCACCACTAAAATCTAACACTTGGTAAATGCACGATATCACTAGGTTATCACTATAATGATATAGGTATGATATGATGCATAAACAGCATATGAAACATGATTAAGGTGTCATAAAATAGTATTCTATCACTTGCACGATTTATCATGAAATGTACGTGTACAGTATAGCGAAATGATAAACAGGTAATAATTAGTATATTCAGTTATCTATCCATCAAAATTGGTTTCATGCCAATCGGTTTCCAGGTTCACTAGTTATGGTCGTTTCATTTTAAGTGTTCACTGCTGGAAATCCAATTTCTGAACTGGAAGTCCGTTTCGTAACACATTTTACTCCCAGTTGGAAGCATAATTAGGCGACGCTACAGTTAAACTAATTGTAGATTTTACTGTTATCTTTCCAATGCATCAAACGGATTATCGATATCGGTTCTGTATTAAAAGTTATGTTATGTACAAGGTGCTGGTGTAAAAGGGATCACTGCAGAAACTGCAGATTTTCACGGTAGTCTAAAATACAATTTAAATATCAAATGACGGTGAAACGACACGGGACCAACTTCAGGGGTTAGCTAACTAAATTATCTACGCGACCATATGTGGTTCCGCGCATTTTCAGTTTAAGGATGGGGTGTACAGGTGTTACCAAGTTCAGGTATTCGAACGGACTTTTCCCCAAACTGCAGTTCAGGGCCGCGAATCGCCTCAGTATTCCTTGTTATAACTTATCAAAATGGAAAGATGAACTATAGGGTGTTGTAGGTTTATCAGTTGGCTTAGATACGAGCCCTAGCACTCTGAGATCCGATAAATAGATAATTTATTATGATTTTAACCGTTCAGCTTGTCCGAGAAAATCAGATTTAACAAGGTTATCGGGTTGTCGAATTACGGGTAAAACGATACTAATAAGATAACTATAGCATGTTAAGCAAGTGAAGGGAGTTCACTTGCCTCGACGACGATATCAGAAGATGGTGGATCCGTCGGGCGCTGCAATGCACGTCACGGATGCGGAAGTGGTCGTTGTGACAAGACCGGGGCTCGCGAGCCTTGGAACCGTAGTGGCGTGGCCTCGAATTCTCACTTTTGGATTGGCTACAACTCGCATGGATCGACGTCGGCGGCGGTACTTGAAGGCTCCAAGTTCGCAGAGATGAGAACGTCGATGGTAGAGTAGCCGTCGCGCAGTGCAGGGTCATAGCCGGAGCAGGTGGAGGAAGTGCATGGAAGGAGAGAGAGTGTGTACGAGAGGGGAGAGGGAGTCTGTGATTTGGTGTTAGGGAATTAGACTATATATATACATAGGGAGAGGAAGAGAGATGGAGGCAGTAGGATTTAGAATGAGTGGGGGTGAGTTGGAAAGAGGAGAGGGAGTGGGGTTTGAGGGTGTAAAGGGAGAAAGAGAGGTGTAAAGATAAAGAGAGAATAATGTGGGGGTGTAAAGATAAAAGAGAGAGAGAGGAGAGAACGTGAATGAGTGGGAAAGAAAGAGTAGAGAGAGATGAGAATGTTAGGATTAGATTAGATATAAATGAATATAATATTCGTCCGTTCTGAGATTTTGGCAAATACAAACTTACTCCAAAACACGCCCGAGTTGGGTCTAAAAATTCAGATTTAAAATATGAAAAATATATGTGACGTACAAATTTCAAAATGAATGCCCAGGTAACGAAAATGCATACCCCCAAGATTGGATGCACGTAAAATGCACGTAGCGATTCAAAAAGTCTGTTTCAATAAACGGAACGAGAAAAGAAGTACGGATGTCATCACTGGGTCAGGTATGAGTTAGGATTTTGAAATAAAATAAATATAAATAAATAAATTTTGTAAGAAACATTTTATATAAATACGGATATTGGCGTACAAAAGGAACTGGGTATTACATCATACCACCCTTACAAAAATTTCGTCCTCGAAATTTCCGGAACTAGAAAAGACATGTAAACACCCGAATGGGAGGAAAGTGAGGAAGAATTGGGCTGTCCAGAATGACATAAAGATAAAGGATGAAATCATATTCAAAATTAGGGAGAGATATAATTTAGAAAGAGTGTGAGTTTGACAACTTCAGAAGGGGTAGCGGCAAGATACAATTTAATCGAAAAAGAGTCAAGGGGTGCGGTGGTGAACCATGATAGATTTGAAATTAGTTGAGTGCTTAGAAAAGATGAGGAAAACAAACGTATATATTATTTTTTTTGGTATATAAATCAAGGAGTTCAACAGATACATGAGTTAAATGAAAAGGAACAACTGAAAGGGATATCTTTGTTGGAAGCAGGGAAAGTGATAACTTAGCGTCGATGTCTAAATCTATGCGATCTCGTCAACCGAGTTTGGATCCTGTGCAGGGTCCGTACCATCCTCAAACTCGAGCTACGAAATAACCAAGTTACTCAAGCCGACGTGGAGAGCGTTGAAGAATCTCCTCCTTGTAGCTCTTTCCTTCTAGGGCAACTATTGACCAGATGTTCGTCGGATCCACAAATCATGCACTGCCCTTTATCCTTACAACAGTCTCTCTGAAGGTGTCCTGGTCGCTTGCAACAACCGCAACGTTGAGTTCTCCGCTGCTTCCGTTGCGGAGGAACAAATGAGCGCTTCATCTGCACGCCACCTTTTCGTTTATCAGTGATTTCCCTACGATTGGGGACTTGAGCCATTCACCTTCTTAGTCCTTCAGTTAAGAGATCGTTCGTTCGCTCCTGGGCTTCCTTCAAACTTTGCAGTACACTCAACATCTCGGCGGTTTGACTCTGGGGAGTGGAGATAGAAGAAGAGTCGTTGGAAGCCATGTTTTAGCTTCCGCTGCGCTACTCTGATAGGAACTTAAAATATGCAACGCGATACGTAACTTGAAGAAATGAAGACATGAGAATGCAACAGTCCAATAAGAAACATAAGCAGGTGTAGGATCAATAGGAAGGTACAAGGATGAAAACGTAAAATAGATTTGAAAACTCGGGAATGATATAAGATATAAACGGAGAGTGGTCGGAGGTCGGTCCTAAAACAACAAATTTTAGAACGACATAAGGTACAAGGAATAAGAATCAGAATAAAATATAGAATGGACAATGAGACAAGAATATCGGGTGAGGTGAAACTCAAACGAGTGGAAATCAAATGTAGAACTCCAAGTCACTCAACAGAGTACAGTATTGTAACCATGCTGCAGTTCATAATTACAACCATATAACTCTACCAAGTTACCCAAAGTTCTAGCGAATGGATCAAAATATGTAGAAGAACTCATTGTATGAATCAAGATCAAGGATAACAAGTTTACAATCTAGACCGAAGGATGTCTTAGATTATCAAGCACTACACGGAAACTGTAATCCCATTCTAAACCAGGCGCTCTGATACCAACAAAACCATGTCACGCCCCGCTTCCCAAAATACGGAATACGAGGGGTAGACAAGGCCAGCCATGCTCCTACGGTCAAGGAAATGTCCTGCCGTAGTCACACTTCGGCTTCTAGTTTATCATGGTGAACAGTAAAGATGCGCAGGTAATGAGAAATGCAGTAACTGAAAGGAGAAATGTAAAGACTGACCTGAAGTGGAACAAACGAATGTAACTCGGAATGGCAAGACAAGAAGTCTGTGATGCACTGGTCCAGGCTAAATCTTCTCCTCACACTGAGCATGCATACTCAGGTCGTCAGAGCGACACAATAGCAATATAATATATATAAAATCATGTGACAATTCTAACGGTGATAATAGATGTATATAACAGTAGATCAATGGCAGTATGGGTATGAACATGCAGTAATCAATGCAGCGGAACAGTAAAGGCAGTAGAACGATATGCCACGTATATCAACACAGTAAGTATGGTATATCAATGCCAGTATCCCTATCAGTCTCTAAGTCTCACAGTACAGGTCACTAAGTCTATCATCAGTCCAAGTGTGAGAGTCAACCACTCGCGAGTGTCCTCCACCCAAGGGTAGAACCCAAGGGCAAGGGACCACGGGCCCAACATGTAACATGTATATCACGGTGTATATCACGTACCCTGTAAATCTCCATATATCTCCCTAAATATATAAGCCGGCATGGGACTCCCGAGATTCTGTTGAACTCACACTTAAACTACCCCACACCCCGTGGTCTACATCAAACGCTAACCATAACCTTAAATACCAATCGGTCTGTGACAAGTCTGCACGAGAACTGGAGACAGGATCTCCATCAAGCACGTCCCGACTAATATCCAAGATAAATGGCAGTGTCTGGTGCCTTATCTGTGACACCCATGCAAGAGCTTCCATAAGTGTCCCATACCACTTATAGTCACACGTACACGCGTCCCACAGACGTCGACAATGCAATAAAATAATAAGGTTCACTGATTGTGTACAAGTACGTGTCACTTCACTTATTCATTCACTTTCACTTATTCATTCACTTTCACTTATTCACTTTCACTTAATCACGGATACACGAACACTGACGTACTTGCCACAATCACCACTAAAATCTAACACTTGGTAAATGCACGATATCACTAGGTTATCACTATAATGATATAGGTATGATATGATGCATAAACAGCATATGAAACATGATTAAGGTGTCATAAAATAGTATTCTATCACTTGCACGATTTATCATGAAATGTACGTGTACAGTATAGCGAAATGATAAACAGGTAATAATTAGTATATTCAGTTATCTATCCATCAAAATTGGTTTCATGCCAATCGGTTTCCAGGTTCACTAGTTATGGTCGTTTCATTTTAAGTGTTCACTGCTGGAAATCCAATTTCTGAACTGGAAGTCCGTTTCGTAACACATTTTACTCCCAGTTGGAAGCATAATTAGGCGACGCTACAGTTAAACTAATTGTATATTTTACTGTTATCTTTCCAATGCATCAAACGGATTATCGATATCGGTTCTGTATTAAAAGTTATCTTATGTACAAGGTGCTGGTGTAAAAGGGATCACTGCAGAAACTGCAGATTTCCACGGTAGTCTAAAATACAATTTAAATATCAAATGACGGTGAAATGACACGGGACCAACTTCAGGGGTTAGCTAACTAAATTATCTACGCGACCATATGTGGTTCCGCGTATTTTCAGTTTAAGGAAGGGGTGTACAGGTGTTACCAAGTTCAGGTATTCGAACGGACTTTTCCCCAAACTGCAGTTCAGGGCCGCGAATCGCCTCAGTATTCCTTGTTATAACTTATCAAAATGGAAAGATGAACTATAGGGTGTTGTAGGTTTATCAGTTGGCTTCGATACGAGCCCTAGCACTCTGAGATCCGATAAATAGATAATTTATTATGATTTTAACCGTTCAGCTTGTCCGAGAAAATCAGATTTAACAAGGTTATCGGGTTGTCGAATTACGGGTAAAACGATACTAATAAGATAACTATAGCATGTTAAGCAAGTGAAGGGAGTTCACTTGCCTCGACGACGATATCAGAAGATGGTGGATCCGTCGGGCGCTGCAATGCACGTCACGGATGCGGAAGTGGTCGTTGTGACAAGACCGGGGCTCGCAAGCCTTGGAACCGTAGTGGCGTGGCCTCGAATTCTCGCTTTTGGATTGGCTACAACTCGCATGGATCGACGTCGGCGGCGGTACTTGAAGGCTCCAAGTTCGCAGAGATGAGAACGTCGATGGTAGAGTAGCCGTCGCGCAGTGCAGGGTCATAGCCGGAGCAGGTGGAGGAAGTGCATGGAAGGAGAGAGAGTGTGTACGAGAGGGGAGAGGGAGTCTGTGATTTGGTGTTAGGGAATTAGACTATATATATACATAGGGAGAGGAAGAGAGATGGAGGCAGTAGGATTTAGAATGAGTGGGGGTGAATTGGAAAGAGGAGAGGGAGTGGGGTTTGAGGGTGTAAAGGGAGAAAGAGAGGTGTAAAGATAAAGAGAGAATAATGTGGGGGTGTAAAGATAAAAGAGAGAGAGAGGAGAGAACGTGAATGAGTGGGAAAGAAAGAGTAGAGAGAGATGAGAATGTTAGGATTAGATTAGATATAAATGAATATAATATTCGTCCGTTCTGAGATTTTGGCAAATACAAACTTACTCCAAAACACGCCCGGGTTGGGTCTAAAAATTCAGATTTAAAATATGAAAAATATATGTGACGTACAAATTTCAAAATGAATGCCCAGGTAACGAAAATGCATACCCCCAAGATTGGATGCACGTAAAATGCACGTAGCGATTCAAAAAGTCTGTTTCAATAAACGGAACGAGAAAAGAAGTACGGATGTCATCACTGGGTCAGGTATGAGTTAGGATTTTGAAATAAAATAAATATAAATAAATAAATTTTGTAAGAAACATTTTATATAAATACGGATATTGGCGTACAAAAGGAACTGGGTATTACAGTTTATATGGCTTCCGGAAAAGAGGAAAGCCGTGCTTCTACGCGTCATCGACCGCTCACACGATCAGTGACAAAGGCTCAGGAGCAACAACAGCAAAAGCTCCAGGAGATGCCGACAACCATGGCTGCACTCACCGGGCCAAAAGCCGGCCCGGAGACGTCGTCGGAGCAGCGTCAGGAACAAGAAACCGATGCTGAGTTCCTCCGCAGAATCCTCGAGAAGAAAGACAAAGAGGCTGCGGAACAAGCGGCCAACATAAAACGAATGACGCTTTTATTCCAAGATATGGTCGGATGATGATATAGCCGGATCCTCCAGCTGAAGACCCTCCGATTATCCTTGAAGACGACAGAGGAGAGACATCGAACCCTCTTTCGGCTCTATCAGCAGCCAACGAAGAGACCATCTCCAAAGCCGTCCTGGATGACTATATCGCTCAACAGATACGAGCTCATTGTTGGGTTTTCCTTGCACCTAGTCTAGGGTTTGGTAGCATCACTCATGCCATTTTAAAATTTAGAGAGGTGCAAAGCAAACAAATCACGAATCTTAACTAGAATATTTAGGGTAACAAATTTTGTATCACATACAAAGAACAATCTATTACTAAGAGTAGAGATTACAACCTTTGTAGTCTCTCTTTGGTGACTCCTTGGACCTTTGAGAGTTTGGAACGGATCGCTAGCAACCTTCCAAGTCCATGATGATCCACCCGAAGTCCCTTTGCCTAAAGCTCCTTGCTTTACTTGATCCATGGAAGAAGTGTAGCAAACACGCTACACAAATGGGCTAGATGTGTGTAGAATGATGAGATGGTTTGTATTCTCTAATCAAAACCCTTTCTTTTTCTCTGACTCACTCAGATGAAAACTCAAGAGATGGAGGAAGAAGAAGATGGTGGCAAAGCTCTAGCTCAAAAGCATTTGTGATGAATAATGAAACTCTATTGAGATGAGAATGAAATAATCATATTAAATCCTTCTCTCCTCAAACCATTGTTAGTTAATATCTAGATATTTTACATTGAGTTAAATAGACAAAAGAGAATTAACTCAAGGTTAAAAATTAGGTCAAGAATGGTCAAAAAGTCAAAGCAAGATAAACATTTACCATGAGTGAATTATCTTTAAACTTAACTCAAAAATAAATAAATATATATGTATATTAACTACCATGTGAGTCTTGCATTGCCACCATATAGCGTATCATCAACCATGATAACTATTCATGTATGCATGTATGTGTCCATGCACATCAACATGTGCATACATGCATGCATACATCTTCTTCAAAGAAAAGGGTTTAAATAAAGAATTAAACTAAAACTCAAATGTTAAATCAACACTTGATTTAACAATCCGGTCATATCACATACGATCTGACCAATAGAAAAACGCCCGATTAACATACGGTATCACATACTCGCATTCAATCAGGTCCCCGCGCATATCTCATATGCACACCACATCGTTTCGCCTGAGCTAGGAAACTCCCGTGTGGGACTCTAAGACTCGTCAATACGCCGACAGTAGGTGATGATCATATCAAACACCTACAAGCCGCAAGCGGCCAGCTAAACGTAACGGCCATCCGGGTATTGAGCGATCAGAAGAAAATGAGCGAAGCTGTCAAAACTCCCGTCGAGCCAATCAGTAACACTACCATACAGTCCGGTCTCTTCGTCTCATATGTCGCATATCCAGCCTAGGGGTAGTAAACGTCAGACCCCAGTAATCGATAAGTCGTGTCGATGTGAGGCTCATAACGGATCGAGAAACTACTGATAACTCTTACCAGTAAATCTCCATAACAGCCCTGGCAGGGACTTCCAGTTATAGCCAATCGAACACAGTGCAACATCAACTCCCAATACCGGGAGATATGAAACCCCTCCTATCGCTTATTGCCTCCATGTGATTTGGGACTGTACCCAAAATCCACCGTTTTGCACGTTCTCTTAAACGTGGTAAGGTGGAAATCAAAGCACGGTGGGAATCACACAAGACTCTATGACAATCTCGGGTCTACAGACTAACCTGTACCGGTGTCACCAGAGAACTGCTATCTGACGATAGGTATAATACCATCTAGGAGTTCTCGGCGAGTCCGTTCAGTGTACCCAGTCTCCATTGAGCACCCATACACCATCTTTGATGTCAAACACCGATGGATATGGGATCATCCATCGCCCATCATATGAGTCAAGATGCGTATACGCTAGTCTAGTTTGGTGTATCTGTAACGTTTTGAAAATAGTTTCGGTGAAATTTTGGAAAATCGGTAAAATAAGGGGGTTTTTCGTAAAAAGTCAAAATATAAATATCTTTTAATATAAAATTAAATATACATATTCTAGCTATATAATCGCTAGTATTTGGTATTTATTGAGCCACTGGTAAAATTTCTAATTTTCTGAATTTTTTTTCGAAATTAATTATTTTAATATTATTTTAAGCCGTCACTAATACATTTAATTAGTGATAATTACAATTTGGAAGGGGTTAATGCAAGTTGCATTGCACCATGACAACTTTAAACCAAGTTTGTAACATATTTCTTTTTCTCTTTTGTTTGCAAGGTTAAAAAGTTCTAGGGTTAAATAGAAAAAAAAGAAAATTGAATGAATATAATAATCAATGAAATGGTGCTTGTTTAACTTGGAAAAAAATTATACAAATCACACACCTCACTCCCTAAACTCTTGCTGGCCGAACCATGTGGCTACCCTACACACACACCTCTCTCTTCAATCTAAAAAAAAATAGATAACAAAGAGAAAAGAAAAGAAATTGAAGTGAATAGAATAAAGAGGAGGACATGGGGTTAATTAAAGAGTATGGATGGGCTTTGACTTCCAACACTCTCTCTCTCTTTCTCTCCTCACTAGCAACAGCCCCCACTCCCCAAAGTGCTCGGCCAATTTCCAGCAACCATTCCCCATCATCTCCTTCTCACTTCACTTCAAATTCTTCATGAAAATTCCTCAAAATCAATACAAAAAACATCACTAACTCCAAATCGAAACCTTACCCATTTTTCCTTGGCTAATCTAGCTTGGATTCATGAAGCAAGAAGTCATTTTAGAGGCCAAGATTTGCATGCTAGATCTCTAATTTTGTGAGGTATAATCTAAACCCTATGGTTAAATTGTTGTATTAATATTTTAGATCAAACATAATTAGTTAGTAATATGGGTTTAATTGAATGTTTGGAAAATCAAGTAAGCGTTTGTGAATTCAAGTTAGGGTTTTATTATGTAATTATGGTTGCAAAGTGTAATTTATCATCTTAGGAAATGAAAAAAAAAATCTAAACTAATTGCTAGTTTGCAAATTGATACTTGTAAATTGTTTAATTTGGATAATTTTGTAAACTAGAATTTTGGGGTTAATGAAAATTGATGAAATTAAATTGTGGTAATGATTTGTATGACTTATTTAAGATGTTTAATGAACATTATAGCCACTAGAATTGTTAAAATATTTAGATTGGTTAAAACACCATGTTTTGAACTAAAATGGGAATTTGTGCTAACTAGGTTTTTGGATTAATGTAATTAAGCGAGATTAAGAATCTAGTAAATGTTAGGTGGCCTAATTAAGATAACTAGTGAATATTGTGACCACCAGTTTTGCCAAAACATCAAGATTTGTTTTAAAACGGTTAATTTTGCTTGCTTGGTTTTCGGAAAAATAGCTTTTTAAAGTGAGTTCGAGGTTTTTGTGAATCTTAACCTATTTTATAGTATAATTAGTGCTTGCGATCGTGCAAATGAGTGCGTTTGGGTTTTTCTCGATGGTTTGGCGTTTGTACGCCGACGTCGAGGGTTTTTGGATCGATTTATGAAAGCAACCGTAGGTTTTGACCTATGTGGGATTCGTGTGTCGTTTTGGTCATGAGTCGGATTTTAATGTGATACGGTGCATTATGATATGTAGGTACCCCATGTGGACTTCGAGACGACAAGCTAGCGCGTGGCGACGTCGATACCGGCGAGCGAGGACCAGGTGAGTAGATTTATATCTATGGGGAGAAGTCGGGTGGATGGCGTATAGCACCCCCGCAGTTCGTGGTGATGTATACGAATACGTATACACACACATATTTTGATTATATATATTATGTTGATATGAGAGTTGATGATAAAGGTAGATTCTAGGTGTTCATGGATAGTGTTAGTTGCGAAACCCTAGAATAGTTGTTACACCCACACACGCACACATTCACATGCATACATCTATGTTATTACCTGTGCGTATATGGGGATATGCGTTATATGTTCACTAGGGTATGGGACTAGGTGTTCACGTACTGGATTTGCGGATGATACTTGGGATTGAGATGAGTCGATGAGATTTGAGTTGAGGCCGTGAGATCGGTGATATGGCAGGATTCGTACTTGAGATACGTCCTGATGTTATAGCGGATCTTTGGATGACGATGCCGTGTGAATAGTGATTTTAGTAGTGTACTAGATGTAGGTCAGTACCCCAGATGATGATCTTGATAAAGAGGATACCAGATGAATAGTGTGATGAGTATGATATTGATCCGTACCCAGATTTGGGGATGCCGTACGACGGATTTACGTACGAGCTATATATTGATGATTGATCCGCACTCTTGACTTGGGATGTCTGATTTTAGATATGGTATCGGATATGATATTATTGAGGCGGGATCACCGACTAATATATATACAGGTATGTATATGTATCGACTCAGATGTTAGGCGGTTTCCTTACCTGTAGTTCTGCTTGTTAGTTCAGCCGTATAGTTTAGTGTAGTTGTTAGACTAGATTAGACTCCTACCTATTTCAAAACTAGTGAATCATGGGTATTTTAAAAAGACCGATCAAGGGATTCTATGGATATTTCAAAAGACGTATCTTTTCTTAAAAACACCGTAGCCCTTATTTTCAAAACACCGCGATTCGTGTCATTTCAAAAGGGCACTATTATAGGACTTATATTAGGATAATGCAGCTTAGTTATCTTGTGTCTAGTATTCAGCTCCCGCATATTATTGTTGTTGCTCCGCATCGCATATTTATTGTAATTCATATTTCATTATTGATATCATGATGTTTGGACACCATCACCATTACCGATGATGCGTATGTACCACGTACACTTACTCGCCGGCTCACACACATCTTCATCGGTAATTGCCATGTCACGAACACTTTAGGAGAAATACTATATCATTGACATAGGTTGTTAGCTAATAGTTTAGACATGATATTAGTGTACTTGCCTTATATGCCAGTTTAGACATTGTAGTTATTACTTGTCACTTCATGCATACTGTTATTCATTGTTATGCCGCATTCATGGATTCTCATGCATATATTCACTATTTTACGTGCTATTGAGGTTTTGGATTCGGATTTCCTTGAGATTTTCTGGATTTGGGGGAAAACCGCAAAACTTATACAAACTTCTTCTCTCTTTTTAAATAAAAAGCACGGTTTTCCCATGATGTATGAGTCGTCCACCATGAGTTTGCTGATGGATTTCGAGACCCGATTCGAGAAGACGGATGAACCGTTTCGGGTACATGGTGGACCCGGTAAGGTACCCCGGGACAAGAAGGTCGTGTTGCTGACGTTGAGCCTGGCAGGGGAGCACTACCGACCGGTGATATTACCCGACGCGTCGGATATCCGGAGGATACCGTCGTGATCTTGAGATGGCTGGTAGGGGCCGGTCTGGATTGACGGCGCCCTAGACATTGAGATTGAGACATTGAGATTTCGAGATATTGAGGTGCTGAGATTTGATGATACAAGCCAGTCCGGATAGCCGGAGCCCGAGATTTTGAGACATTGAGATTTATGTTTTGTGTCGATGCTAGACACTGTTGATGCTGATTTCATTATGATACCTCACTTTATAAATACAAAGGAAATCTCACTAAATTATGAAAACAGTTTCTTCATTTACATGTATTCTGTTTTCATGCATTCATACCTCATTCATATGATATATTGCTACCTGAGGCACTGACACGGGCACATGAGATTACACTCGGGTTAGATATTTACCCTAGCCATTGTTATAGGCTGCATGTTATATACATATTTGAGGATATATTATGATCATTGACCTAGGATTGCGTTATTTATGCGATTTCGGTGCGTAGATGTTTTTCTACTCACGAGTTGGCAACTCACCCCCGTTGTGCCACAGTTCTTGCAGGTTTCGCCGTACAGGTTTCATTACGGCTTGCTGGCACTATTTCCATTTCCGGGTGACTTGCTAGTAGGTGGGTTTATTTGTATCGCACTCATCATTATATCTTGTATATCATTATTCTATTGTATCTAGAAGTTCCATCAACCAAACATGTATTTATTTCTGAGATAGAGACCAGTGATGTTATTCTTTCGACCTTAGAGTCGCGCATTGTATTTCTGTGGATTTCTTGTGGTTTTGAGTTTTGATCCTCGCCCTTGGCGTTGTATATTATATTGCTTGTGTGGTTGTGACCGTCGGTTGACGAAGAGCTAGCTCCCGCTTGGGGATGCCTTTTTTTGATTTCGTATACTATTCATATTGTATCCCGTTTGGGAGCCAGTATTTACAATGGAGAGACTCTGCCGAAATTTTCAAGAAATATTTGATGTTTTAAAAACGCATAATTCGGCTTATGCTATTAAAACTACTTGATTTAAATTGGTTTTTCCTTCACTCTACTTCTTTTCTTGGTTTGGATTTCTAGGTTTTCGGTTTACTTAGATTACGTACGCCTCGAGACGTTTCGTAGTTTAAGTGTCGGTCATGTTCCGTACTTTCGGGACGTGACAGTATCGATGTCCTGTCTCGATACACCCTCGACTAGGAACATTTACAGGATGTACTTTTGGACTACCCTGGCCCCACTAGTATGATCTGCATCATAGTCTTTGTAGTCGAGTACATATCCTAAGGGCTTTATCAACATGTGAGAGCATAACAGTAAACCAATACAAGTCAACATGTTAAGATAAAGTGAAATCAAATAGCATACTATCATGTCGAGCAAGAAAGTCCTCTCTATATATATCCAAGCATCCACCATAATATACATCATATGTACAACAATGGCCTCTAGGGCATATATACAACTAACAATCTCCCACTTGCACTAAGGCCATATGTTGTAGTATCTCATACCCAACATCCCGAAGAGTCTCTTAAATTGTATATGGGGTATGGCCTTCGTGAGTGGATCCACAGTGTTATCCTTCGTGTCAACTCTCCTGATCTCGATCTCGCGGTGATCAACTATCTCCCGGATCAGGTGATACCGCCTCAGAATATGTCTGGACTTCTGATGGGATCAGGGTTCCTTGGCCAAAGCCACAGCTTCATTGTTATCACAATACAAAGGTATTGGATGCTCAATGGATGGAACCACACCAAGTTCAGTGATGAACTTCTTCATCCAGACAACCTCTTTGGCAGCATCGTTGGCAGCGATGTATTCAGCCTCCATCGTCGAGTCTGCCATGGATTCTTGCTTGGAACTCTTCCAACAAACCGCCCCTCCATTTAGGGTAAAGACAAATCCCAAGTGCGACTTAGAGTCGTCCTTATCACTTTGGAAGCTCGAATCGGTAAAGAACTCCACTTGGAGTTCTCCGTTACCATACACCGAGAACATCTCCTTAGTCTTTCTCAAGTACTTGAGAATGTTCTTCACAGCTGTCCAGTGACTCTCTCCAGGATCTGCTTGATACCTACTCACTACACTTAGTGAGTATGCTAAATTGGGTCTGGTACATAGTATCGCGTACATGATAGAGCCTACTGCCGAAGCATAGGGTATCCCTTGCATGCGAGCTCTCTCCAAATCAGTCCTAGGAGACATCTCCTTGAAGAGAGTGAGTCCAGAGATCGTGGGTTGGTTCCCACGTTTGGATTCTTCCATACTAAACCTCTTTAGTATGGTATCAATGTACCTGGATTGGGACAATCCCAGTATCCTTTTAGATCTATCTCTATAGATCCTAATCCCTAAAATGTAGGAGGCATCATCGAGAATCTATGTGATAAGAAGAGCTTGACCGAGTGCAGCATAGTAACATCATTTCCTATCAAGAGTATGTCATCCACGTACAATACGAGGAAGACAACCTTGCTCTCTGCAACCTTCTTGTAAATATAAGGTTCATCTATGTTCTTGATGAAGTCAAACTCTTTGACTACAACATCAAAACAGATGTTCTAACTCTGCGATGCCTGCTTTAACCCGTAGATGGATTTAAGCAGCTTGCATACCTTTCCGCTGCTCCCACTGTCTACGAAGCCTTCTGGCCGAGTCATGTGCACGCACTCCTCTAAATCACCATTTAGAAAAGCGGTCTTAACATCCATTTGCCAGATTTCGTAGTCATAGTATGCAGCAATGGAAAGCATGATCCGGATGGACTTAAGCATAGCCACTAGAGAAAAGGTTTCATCATAATCGACAACTGGTCATTGACGAAAACCTTTTGCAACAAGTCTAGCTTTGAAAGTCTCAACTTTTCCATCTACACCAAGTTTCTTCTTAAAGATCCATTTGCTCCTAATGGGTTTTACCCCTTCAGGAGCAACTTCCAAAGTCCATACTTTGTTGGTGTACATGGATTCCATCTCAGATCGCATTGCATCCAGCCATTTCACAGAGTCCCCACTCGTGATGGCCTGCTCGAAGCTAGTCGGGTCATCATCTTCCATGATGCAATCCTCGCTTCCACCGTCCATGAGAAAACCGTAGTATCTTTTGTAAGTGCACGACGGTGCCCCGGCCGTCAATCCGACGCCAAAGTGCGGAAGCGAAAAACTTTAATTTTGCAAACTAGCAAACCGGCACCACCGCGCACTAAACACCCGGATCGGGCCATTAAACTAGTCCTAGCTAACTACAAGATGGGGAAGAGATATACCGAGTGATCCGAGTCCTCCGGTCTTCTCGTCGTCGTCCCGATCTCCCGCGGAAACTCCGGTTGTCGCCTCCTTGCCGGAAGGGCACCACATCGTCTGCATCTTTTACGGGCTCCCACCTCTATACCGAGGCAACTCGGGCGCGAAGTGGGCTAGCCGACGCGTCCAAGATTTGCTGTAGGCTAGTGTAGAGTCTATGTCTCTTTGGGGTTTTAGTTGCCATGGAGGATTGAGGAAGAGGTTAGGAAAATTGGTGCTTTCAATTTTCTAGTAAGAAGAATATGAGGTGAAGAATAATGCCACCACAACAAAATGAAACTCTCTCATTTTTCTCTCCCTCTCTCTCAAATGTGTGGCCGGCCTCATTCTTTTGAGAATGGTGGAGGGAGTCAAAACATAATGCAAGAGGGAGGTGAGTGTAGTAAAAGGTGGAGGGTGACCACATCCAAAGATCATGATAACAATGTCATCTCCAAATCTAATCAACTCTAATCACCATTTAATGCAAAAGGTTGATACAAAAGGAATCTCATCATGATGCCACACAATTACAAAGGACCCCCTCCACAAATACTAATTTGCACAATTGCAAATTAGTCCCTCCATCGGAAAGGTCCGGCCGGGAAAGAACAAAGGAAAAACCGGCCGGAACGGAATGCAAACTGGCAACTCCAGAAAACTGGTCCCGTAATAAATTATAGGAAAACCCCGATACAGCATATTCATACCTGCATTTGTATTCCGACCGGATACAAATGCAATGAGACAAAATCTACACTGTACTATACTAGGATCCGGCTTAAACCAAAGCCGGCTAGTAATATCCGTTCGATCCTGATCCGTGCAATACCGCACGTATCCGATCGAACGTTGCCATATATCCATACAGCCTTTAGTACTAACCGTCCGATCCTGATCCGTGCAATACCGCACGTATCTGATCGGACCCTGCCATATCTCCATACGGCTTCTACAGCGTTTCGCCCGAAACTTGAGTAACTGTAAGTGTGGTGGACTCTAAAGACTCGTCAATACTATGGCTGTGGATTTAACCACTAGCACGTCAGAGGTATAAGCCAATACGTGACGGGCCACCAGCTATTGACCAAAAGGGACGTCGATGAGCGAACTCATCCTGACACCCTACTGAGCCTGTCAGTGACAATATCCGTACAGTCCGGTCCGTTCGTCTATGAGCATCGCATGGCGGGCCTAGGGGGTTGGTAAAAGTCAGACCCCCAAAAGAGGTACAAGTCGTGTCGGAGTGAAGCCCAGAACACCCTGAGATACTACTGGAATACCTACCAGTAAATCTCCTGCCTTGGCCAAGGACTTCGTGTAATGGCTCTCCTAGACACAGCGTGACCTCACCCCCAATACCGGGAGAGACGAACCCCTGAAGATCCGCTCACTGCCTCCATGTGGCTCGGGACTGTACCCAACTAAAACCTGTTTGCACGTCTCCTTTGAGCGTGGTAGGGTAGTAATCAAAGTACAGTGGGAACTCACACGAGACAAATGACGATCCCCAGGTCGATGAACTAACCTGTACACATGTCACCACGGAACTGCTATCTGACGTCAAGTATAAGACCAACTAGCATGTTCCCGGCGAGTCCTGTCCGGTGTACTCATAACCCAATGAGCACCTGTATACATCTTAGGTGAACCAACTGACACCAGTGGCTTGTGAGACCGGCCACCGCCCCTCGTCGGGGTCTCGACTGTATACACTAGTCTACTCTGGAGAATCGATGCCCTGTCTCGAAACTCCCACGACTAGGGACCTTTTAAGGATGTGCTTATAGACTACCAGCTCCCACGTATATGATCGCCCTCATACTGCTGGCAGTCAAGCAAGAATCCTAGGGGCTCTATCAACGTGTAATAGCGACCTGTCAGGTCACCTAAAGCAGTACACGACGATAAAGGTAAACCAGATAGCATACTATCATCTCGAGTAAGACTGTCCTACCGGGATAGGTCCTCCCTCAATCATTGCAATCACGTACCTGTGATCCAATAATTGACTCCGAGGGCACTATCTCCAACAATCTCCCACTTGCACTCAAGGCTAATTATTGCGATGTCGCATACTCACAGCCCGTGTGATACCGAACACCCAACTCCTCTACTAGTCAATCTCACAAAACTCGTTTGCGAAACTATTGCGTTCGAGGAATAGCCTCAGTGAGTGGATCCGCCTTGAAGTTTCTTTCTATGTCTCTCTATATCTCAAGTTCGTGGAGAAAACCATCTCCCGAAATGAGCAATACCTGTCTTAGAATGTCTGGATGTCTGATGGGACCTAGTTCATAAATGAACTCCAAATCCAAACTTCTCAGACTGTATCATCAACTGAACTTAATCAGTGTCCTGCGCCATGCCTCCCTCAGTACTGCCTTGGA
Source organism: Agapanthus africanus (assembly GCA_030015575.1). Taxonomy (NCBI): domain Eukaryota; kingdom Viridiplantae; phylum Streptophyta; class Magnoliopsida; order Asparagales; family Amaryllidaceae; genus Agapanthus; species Agapanthus africanus. The sequence goes on along the minus strand of CM057339.1, from coordinate 355,292,404 downwards.
CCACCTGTCCAAAATACTGCCCCTCGTCAGAGGGAAAACTATAACTCTGACAATCACCCTGTCGTCCATGTCTCCTTGGAAGCCTGGAATGATAACTGTCTCCTTAATGAGGCTGTCGTTATCATTTCCCTAGAACATCTACTTATGTTCTAAAGCTGCTCCCAACTGTTTCTCTAGGATTGGATCAATATCAACTTATTGCATCTAGTGCAAGAACAACATCTGGTGTGGTACTTGACATCTCATGATTGACTCAATTGCCTGAGCAAGTGATCTGCCAATCATGCACATCCCTCTCCACTTTAGTCTGTAAGACACCTTTAGAGAGGGTGACTCCATTACCTGCAGGTACACTACCGTGCCAGGAGTCGTCCATTCTAAATACTCTTAGAATACTGTCAAAGTACCCTGATTGGGAAACCACCCAAATCTAGATCTAAAACCATAGATCTAGTAACCAGTATGTCTGATATAATGTCCAAGTCCCATGTAGAGAAACCACTGTGTGACGACCAAAGTATAACCGATCGTAGTATAGGAATATCCTTTCCTACTTTGTGTATGTCATCAAATACCATGACATGACACCCTACTACCTTCTTAACAGATCCATCCCCTATTCTGACGAAGTCAAACCTATGACTGTCACATCAGAAATAGATGATCTATCTCCGCAACTCTGCTTTAGTCTATAAATAGAAATAAACCACCTGTCCACCAATGCTTCCGCTGCTCCCACTGACTACGACAACCCTCTGGTAGAGTCATATAGACGTACACTTCTAAAGCTAGTTTAGAACGACGCTATACTCATCCTCCTGCCGGGTCTCACAGTCTGGAACAACAGCAATGGCAAGTCTGGGTAAACAAGAACTTCCCTGTCACCGTCCTTGAGGCTATCTGAGTACCTCTCAGGTGTCTGAAGTTACCCACCGTATCTGCGGAGTGGCCAATGGAATGTCAAACCAGATTGAATCTTTAGGTTCCTATCAAATCTTCAGTAATCGTTTGTGGTTCTGGAATCACTTCCAGTTCTACCATACTCCCACTACTGTTTTTCTGAAAAAATCCATTTTTTAATAAAACTGTGGCGAGTCAAGAACAATATCACTATTGATCTTCTAGATGGTAGAAAGTCAACCCTCGTCATAGCCTGGGTCAACCCACAAACAGCCATTACAGAAACGTGCCTCGAGTTATCCGGAGTCTGGTTTTAAGCATAAGCCGGACAACTCCCCGTATCTTAACAATGTCAAGATATGAACTGTTCTATATCCAATATAGAAACAGAGGCACTGATTTAATTGAACCAGATTCAAATCATGCAACTGTCTCCAGTGCATGTCAACTAAATGAAAAAAGGACGATCAGCGTTACTCAACTTAGGAATGCTTCCAATTATGAGTAACCTGAAAGAGAAGCAAGTTCTCTTAATCATCACTATCAACTGAATACCATACACAAGTATCTACATCTTCGATCACTTTGAAGAATCCCGATACTCGCAATACCTGGTTCTCTATTTTATTCAAATACCTATAACTTCTCAAAATTCGGACCCTGTGTTTCCACGAAACACCTGTCTAAAAACTAGAGAAGTCATAAGTAAACCGAATATAGTACGAGGACCAACCCCTCTGTCCTGATGGACCCTGGACAACATACAATACTCTGTATAAGTCCCTTGAGTCTGATAACTCATTCATTATGTGTCGTAGGTTGAAAACTGTACTTATGGTTAAGAAGAATTACACAGCTGTTTAATGCTCCTTACCTAACCATCCACTGATATAGGTAAATGTCATGGACATAATCTCAAAAAGGTATATCTCACTCTATTAAAATAGACGTACAGATATATCAATTTGAAATTGGTGCACAAGAACGGATATTCAAAACCAAATATTTGCCGTCCGGCAAACAACCCAGGTGACTTCCTCAAATATCACCGATTACAACGAATCCCGATATAATGAGGATGATCACCCAATTCCCAATAACTTACTCCCACTCATCATCTGTAAAAGCATACAGATGTGAGAATCATACCTGGTAAATACATACCCTAGAGCAAGTGTCAAATCAGGAAATCAGATTTCTTTTAACAGTACACAGTGAAACTGAAACATTGAAATGTTTCGATGGGGTATCCCGGTATTCCTAGTAATGCCTCTTCCATTATCCAGATTCACAACTGTAACCGTATAATTCTTTGCCACCTCTCCAAATCCCTTTTTATGTCTTTAGTCATTACCTTCTGCATACCCTTTTAGGCCAAATGGTTTTCTTCCTTCCCTACCGTTCGGCACCAGCCTATGGTTTGGAAGAAGACTATCCAATAAGCATAATGGGTGTACTGTCCTAATCCTAGGAACACTCGCAATGCGAGAGAAGGTGAAGATAAAAGACAACCGAATAAACCTTATTCCTATTTCTCCTGAACCAGAATCCATCCCCGAACTGGAACAAGTTCCTTTCGAGTTCGTATATAACCATACGATGGAATATCCAATAAACTGTGGATCTTCGTAGTGATACGGAGTGTCCTGGAGAAATACGAAGGTGATTTAGGATTGGCGAAGAAATACTTGGTTTGGTCGTAAATACCAGTCGCAATTTACTTTGCCTTCTTACTAATCCCTTGCTTTGTCTGAACTTAATACCTTCTGTACACCGTTTAGGCTAATTGGTTTTCTTCATTCCCTACCGGTCGGCACCAGCCTAAGGTTTGGAAGAAGACTATCCAATTTGCGTAATAGGTGTACTATCTCCTAAACCAAGGAGTACTCGCAACCTGAGAGAAGGTAAAATGAAAAGACAACTGAATAGTCCTATTCGTTTTCTCCAGAACCGGAAACCATCCTCGAATTCCTTCGAGTTCGTATATAACCATACGATGGTTTTGTCCAATGGAAGTGGACGTTTGTAGTAATACGGGTGTCCTGGAGAAAAGGGTAAAAGCAGGAGTGGCAATGAGGTCTGCAACTCTGACAATCCAAAAGCCAGTGTTAAGAAGGTTCGGTCAACTTGGTCACTGAGTCATAGTCTAGGGTCGGGTCAATGGTCGCTGCCAAAGAGAGAGAGAAAAGAAACACTCAGCATGCACTCTAACCTAGATCAGAATGGTTACCACTTTATCTAATCTTGAAACCTCCCACTGTACCGTCAAATTCTTCTCCAAACCTGAAAGAAGAATTAGTCGGGATCACCCGAGGAGTAAACCAACTCATCAGTGGGAATCGGGATCCAACTATTATCGCATGATAACGTGACGGAATCCGCTCACGGTATCCCACTCCAGAAGGTATGCGCATATCTGGCAAGTTTCAGTTCTTTTGAAACTCCCGATGTGGACTTCTGCCCCATGCTCTTATGACCTTGACGAAGGTCAACAAATCATAAGTCACATGTCAAGTTCCACCCATCATTGTCCAGGTTAATTTGAACCCACCCGTACAAGCCCTTGACGAAGGTCAACAAGGCTATACGACTGTCCCAAACCAACGCATCTATCGATGCAGCAGAAAGGTAACAAGCAGCTACCATATACTATGCCTTGACGAAGGTCAACAAACATAGCATGAATACTACGTGCTACCCGTCTGAAACGACGGAGGGCTACGAATGGTTTCTGGCGAAACCCTTTAACGTAATGAACTTGATATCGTTGAAGGAACGGATAGCTTTTTAGAAAAATATAGTAACGAAAACCTTCGCTAAAGAGGTCACTCCCGGTGAAGGGATCTCGGCTCTTTCCTCGTAGAATGAGGTGCAGGATATTCCAACTGAATACCACGATGCAAAGCAAAAGTAATCGGCTATAGTGAAGTTAATGCCCTGACGCAAACTTCTGTCCAAGGGGTCACTCCCGGTGAAGGGATCTCGGCCCTTGCCTCGTCGACTGAGGTGCTGGATATTCATAACCGAATATCACTGTGCAAAACAAAAGTGAACGTCCTTGCAATAACAGCTTTTTGAAAAGTGTTCCAACAATATCAGAATAGGTTTGTTTTAACTTGCATTGATCCGAATCAACGCAGTCCCATCAATTGATCACACCACAAAGAACGAAAATAATATGACGTACGTATATGCCATCCGCATTCGCCACTGGGTCCCGTCATTACCCGTTAGGTTAGCTAACTAACGACAGAGCGGGGACTGGACTAGCGCGGATGCAAAACATATACAACATCTACTAATATATATACCAATATATTATATTTCGCTCAAGGCGTGATAAAATGCAACATCACAGAAATGTACAGCATCACAGAACAATACAGATATCTGGGATCCCCGGGTTTCACAGAGCCACTACTGAAACCCGACGTTCCCCTGGTCGTGTGGATAGCCCGTGCAATGAAATCCTAGACCCCTACGGGCGCGGCAAGTCACCCGCTAAAACCTGAAGCGAGGCAGCCTCCTTCAGCACCGTGAATGGACCACCCAGCACTTCACGGAATCCGGTAACTTGGGCACCCCTCCTGGGTCAGCCTGTACCCCCTACGAGTGCGGTGAATAGCCTGCCAATTCTAGAGTGAAGCCCATTCCGTCTCAATGCCATGAGATGCGGGCCCGTTGCCCTCTAGAACCCGGCTACCCGTGCACCCCTCCGCGGGGTAATCCTAGTACAGAAAGTAAAATATACATACAACGGGTACATCGACCGCAACCTGGTCATGCCCCAAAATAATAATACAAACAGGCAGTGACGACAGTCCACATGTCGGACGCTCGCCCCGCAATATCAAATGTACATAATACAACCAAAAACTGTACTAGCATTGCAACCAGGCTACCCCCATGACCAATCCGCAACATCACAGCAATACAAAGAACATCAACGTGAAGGTCACGTTCGCAAATCCATCTAACCGGGCTATAGCAGTTAGACTGGATTTACCGATCAAGTGACATTCATGGTCGCAGATATAATGTAAATACTGTGAACCAATGTGTTTAAAATATCCGATCGATTAAATTTTAACAAGTGGGCCCCCAAGTACTACTGTAGCACATCAAGAAATTCTGGGCCCAAAATTAATATTCCAAAAACCCTACAATCAACCCAGAAAGCAACTGCAGAAATTTTACGCAGTGATCACACTATAGTGCGGCGGAACCGCGGCGTAAAGAGGGTTTTGGCCGCGGTTTCGCGCTCCTATAGTCGACTCACAGTGTCGAATTTCTACAGAACTCTTAGAACTTCTATTACATCACTTTTCTACAACTTGAAAAAATTTTCGAGCCAGAAAAAATTCAACAGAAAACTGATGCATGTGAAAAACGCGGGTTTTTGGAATTTTGGTCGATCGGAAATGCAAACACATTAAACAAAGCTAGACTATGTTAATGGCGAGGCTCTGATACCACTGTAAGTGCACGGCGGCGCCACGACCGCCAATCCGACGCCAAAGTGCGGAAGCGAAAAACTTTAATTTTGCAAACTAGCAAACCGGCACCACCGCGCACTAAACACCCGGATCGGGCCATTAAACTAGTCCTAGCTAACTACAAGATGGGGAAGAGATATACCGAGTGATCCGAGTCCTTCGGTCTTCTCGTCGTCGTCCCGATCTCCCGCGGAAACTCCGGTCGTCGCCTCCTTGCCGGAAGGGCACCACATCGTCTGCATCTTTTACGGGCTCCCGCCTCTATACCGAGGCAACTCGGGCGCGAAGTGGGCTAGCCGACGCGTCCAAGATTTGCTGTAGGCTAGTGTAGAGTCTATGTCTCTTTGGGGTTTTAGTTGCCATGGAGGATTGAGGAGGAGGTTAGGAAAATTGGTGCTTTCAATTTTCTAGCAAGAAGAATATGAGGTGAAGAATAATGCCACCACAACAAAATGAAACTCTCTCATTTTTCTCTCCCTCTCTCTCAAATGTGTGGCCGGCCTCATTCTTTTGAGAATGGTGGAGGGAGTCAAAACATAATGCAAGAGAGAGGTGAGTGTAGTAAAAGGTGGAGGGTGACCACATCCAAAGATCATGATAAAAATGTCATCTCCAAATCTAATCAACTCTAATCACCATTTAATGCAAAAGGTTGATACAAAAGGAATCTCATCATGATGCCACACAATTACAAAGGACCCCCTCCACAAATACTAATTTGCACAATTGCAAATTAGTCCCTCCATCGGAAAGGTCCGGCCGGGAAAGAACAAAGGAAAAACCGGCCGGAACGGAATGCAAACTGGCAACTCCAGAAAACTGGTCCCGTAATAAATTACAGGAAAACCCCGATACAGCATATTCATACCCGCATTTGTATTCCGACCGGATACAAATGCAATGAGACAAAATCTACACTGTACTATACTAGGATCTGGCTTAAACCAAAGCCGGCTAGTAATATCCGTTCGATCCTGATCCGTGCAATACCGCACGTATCCGATCGAACGTTGCCATATATCCATACAGCCTCTAGTACTAACCGTCCGATCCTGATCCGTGCAATACCGCACGTATCTGATCGGACCCTGCCATATCTCCATACGGCTTCTACAGCGTTTCGCCCGAAACTTGAGTAACTGTAAGTGTGGTGGACTCTAAAGACTCGTCAATACTATGGCTGTGGATTTAACCACTAGCACGTCAGAGGTATAAGCCAATACGTGACGGGCCACCAGCTATTGACCAAAAGGGACGTCGATGAGCGAACTCATCCTGACACCCTACTGAGCCTGTCAGTGACAATATCCGTACAGTCCGGTCCGTTCGTCTATGAGCATCGCATGGCGGGCCTAGGGGGTTGGTAAAAGTCAGACCCCCAAAAGCGGTACAAGTCGTGTCGGAGTGAAGCCCAGAACACCCTGAGATACTACTGGAATACCTACCAGTAAATCTCCTGCCTTGGCCAAGGACTTCGTGTAATGGCTCTCCTAGACACAGCGCGACCTCACCCCCAATACCGGGAGAGACGAACCCCTGAAGATCCGCTCACTGCCTCCATGTGGCTCGGGACTGTACCCAACTAAAACCTGTTTGCACGTCTCCTTTGAGCGTGGTAGGGTAGTAATCAAAGTACAGTGGGAACTCACACGAGACAAATGATGATCCCCAGGTCGATGAACTAACCTGTACACATGTCACCAGGGAACTGCTATCTGACGTCAAGTATAAGACCAACTAGCATGTTCCCGGTGAGTCCTGTCCGGTGTACTCATAACCCAATGAGCACCTGTATACATCTTAGGTGAACCAACTGACACCAGTGGCTTGTGAGACCGGCCACCGTCCCTCGTCGGGGTCTCGACTGTATACACTAGTCTACTCTGGAGAATCGATGCCCTGTCTCGAAACTCCCACGACTAGGGACCTTTTAAGGATGTGCTTATAGACTACCAGCTCCCACGTATATGATCGCCCTCTTACTGCTGGCAGTCAAGCAAGAATCCTAGGGGCTCTATCAACGTGTAATAGCGACCTGTCAGGTCACCTAAAGCAGTACACGACGATAAAGGTAAACCAGATAGCATACTATCATCTCGAGTAAGACTGTCCTACCGGGATAGGTCCTCCCTCAATCATTGCAATCACGTACCTGTGATCCAATAATTGACTCTGAGGGCACTATCTCCAACATCTTTCAGGTGGATGAGGAACCCTACTAGATCGGCGGAGAGGCTGAGGTTTGTTGGGAACTATCGAATCCTCTAGTTCTACCAAATTTTCTATCGTAGTTTGTGTCGCTGGAACCTCTTCCAGTTCTACCTTATTACCACTAATTTCTTTCTCAAGAAATTCCTTTTCCAAAAAGGTGGCATGTCGAGAAACAAACACTTTTTGTTCCTCGGTGTGGTAGAAGATATACCCTTATGAGTTTTTGGGATATCCTACAAACTTGCATAGGACAGACCTTGCCTCGAGTTTGTCCAGATTGTTCCTTTTGACATAGGCCGGACAACCCCATATCTTAACATACTTAAGAGATGGTCTCTTCCCCTTCCATATCTCATATGGAGTGGTAGGCACTGATTTGGTAGGAATCATATTCAATAGGTGTATGGCTGTCTCAAGCGCATACCCCCAGAAGGAAATAGGTAACTCAGCAATGCTCATCATAGAATGCACCATATCTAATAGGGTGTGTTGGGGTAAAAATTTGCACACCGGTTGACCGAGTCAAAGTCAAGATCAACCCCCAAGCCAGGTGGGCCCAAGCCTAGGTCAAGCGGGCCCGTACCCAAGTCGAGCCCGCGGCCAGTCTCCTCCATGCCAAAATATAGATCATGCAATAAATAATTTTTTATGCATGAATGTATGCGAAATGGGCATAAAGCCAAATTTTTGTAAGCCTATGGCTTATGTGCGAAAAGAAATGACACATGAGCCATGGGATGGCTAAAATGTCATTTTTGTAAAGCCCAAGGGGCTGTATGTTGTAAGTCGATGTGCAACACCCTACGACTTGCGGGGATGCAGAAATATGAAAAACGATCTTGTTCTTTGCTTAAACATCGACTAACCGCATGAATCGAAGCTAAACGATAACTAACATCAAACATAGAAGTTCTAAACTACTATATAAAGTGATTATACCTAAAGAACCGTGTCCTTCATCGTTACGAACTCCACCTCCTCCTCGGCCTTCTCTAAGTAGTAGACGATCCACCACGAGAGCTTTACTCCAAGCTTTGCCTCTAAACTTGAGGCAACTAGGTTTCTTTAAGTGCTAATCAAAGTACCTAGATGATATAGAGTGAGGGTTATGGATTAAGTAGTCTAACTAATCATTGTACTCAACACATGAGAGGGGAGGATTAGGGTTTGAAGAGAGAGAGCTTGAGGAGAGAGAAGATGAACATAATAATGAAATGAGAAAATGAGTCATCATAATATATATCAAGCATTATTGTTTTTCAAGAAAAGAAAAGAAAAGAAAATGATTTACAACCATGCTTGATAAATATCTTATGGTGATTCATCTCCATGAGTCTTTAAGCAATTATGAAGCATTAATGACATGGATGAATCATCCATATGACTCACTAATCTCATTCAATGTATATGCCACCTAAACCTCCTTAGTCACCATCTTCTAGAAGCTTCTCGCGCAATTACGAGAACGCCCCTCCTATCCGTGAAAACACGGAAAAACTTTAGACTGTATAAATCCAATAACCGGATACTAGTAACTGGCTTAAACCAAAGCCGACTAGTAAAAACTGTCCGAAAGTCGTACGTGCGTAAACACACGTATGCGTCCGAACCCTTGTCGTAAAACCATACGACCTCTATATCGTTTCGCCTGGAGTAAGGAAATTCTCTGCGTGGGACTCTAGAGACTCGACTACTACGCTGGCAGTGGATTTAACCACAGACCGTAAGCGGCATTAGCTGTACGTAACGATCCCCAGGTAGATGTCGATAAGAAGGCCGATGAGGAAACCGATCCGAACTCCTACTGAGTCTGATGTGACAATCTCCGTACAGTCCGGTCTGTTCGTCTAAGACTATCGCATATCGGGCCTACGGGGGCGGCAAGCGTCAGTCCCCTAATAGCGGTATAAGTCGTGTCGGAGCGAAGCCCATTACACCCTGAGAAACTACTGGAACCTACCAGCAAATCTCGCTTGCCCTGGCCAGGGACTTTGCGTAATGGCTCTCTGACACAACGCGATATCAACCCCCAATACCGGGAGAGACGAATCCTGTCTAACCGCCACTGCCTCCAAGTGCTCGGGATTGCACCCAACTGCTACCTGTTTGCACGACTCCTTTGAGCCGTGGTAGGGTAGCAATCTAAGAACAGTGGGACACACTCGAGGCGAAGTAGCAGTGTCAAGTCTGCGGACTATGCTGTACTCATGTCACCTGGGAACTGTTCACTGACGACTGGTATAAAACCAACCAACAGTTCCCTGTGAGTCCTGTCCGGTGTACCCGTAACCTAACGAGCACCTGCATACTATCTCCAGTACGACGTACTGACGGCTGTGGGACAGACCATCTCCCCAACTGGGATGAGAAGCGTACACACTAGTCTACTCCGGAGTATCGATGCCCTGTCTCGATAATCCATTGACTAGGGACCTGAATAAGGATATGCTTGTAGACTACCCAGCCCCCACTAGTGTGACTTCCATCACAACGCTGGTAGTCAAGCAAGATCCTAAGAGCTCTATCAATACGTATACTCACATATTAAGATAGAAAAACCAAGTAGCATACTACCATGTTTAGCAAGACTGTTATATACATGTGAATATCCCAAGCTTCCATTAAGTAATATACAAACTAGTATGATACAATAATGGCCCCTAGGGCATATACACTAACAATCTCCCACTTGCACTAGGACCATGTACTGGCATATCGAAGTCCGATGATCTCGAGTAGCCTCTCGAACTGAATCTGAGGTAAGGCCTTCGTGAATGGATCAGCAATGTTCTCTTCAGAAGCAACTCTCCGAACCTCGATCTCCCGACGATCAATGATCTTCCTGATCAGGTGATACCGCCTTAAGATGTGTCTGGACTTCTGATGGGACCTTGGTTCCTTCGCTTAAGCTATAGCTCCGTTGTTGTCGCAATACAGAGGTATTGGATCAACTATGGTAGGAACCACCTGAAGTTCTGTTAGGAACTTCTTCATCCAGACTGCTTCTTTTGCGGCATCGCAAGCAGCTATATACTCCGCTTCCATCGTTGAGTCAGCAACGGTGTCCTGCTTGGAGCTCTTCCAGCACACCGCCCCTCCATTGAGGGTAAAGACATAACCCGACATGGACTTGGAATCGTCCTTATCACTTTGGAAGCCGGAATCAGCAAAGGCCTCCAACCTGAGGTCTTTTCCGCCGTAAACCAAGAACATCTCCTTAGTCCTTCTTAGGTACTTGAGAATGTTCTTTACTGCTATCCAGTGCTTCTCCCCTGGGTCTGACTGATACCGGCTTACCACGCTCAGTGCGTAAGCTATATCTGGTCTGGTGCACAACATCGCATACATTATAGAGCCTACCGCAGAAGCGTAGGGTATAATAGACATGCGTTCCCTTTCCAAACCAGTCTTGGGAGACATCTCCTTGGAGAGGGTGATTCCGTGACAAGCCGGTAGATTACCGCGCTTAGAATCTTCCATACTGAATCTTTTCAGTACAGTGTCGATATACCTGGACTGCGAAAGTCCCAACATCCTCTTGGATCTATCACAATAGATCCGGATCCCCAGAATGTAAGAGGCATCACCCAGGTCTTTCATGAAGAACCTGTGTGACAAGAATCCTTTGACAGATTGTAGCATAGGAATGTCATTTCCTTTCAATAGAATGTCATCCACGTACAAGACGAGGAATACGACACTTCTGGCTACAACTTTACTATATATGCACGGTTCATCTGGATTTTTGATAAAGTCATATTCTTTGACTGTCTCATCAAAACAGATGTTCCAACTCCGCGATGCCTGCTTTAGTCCATAAATGGACTTAAGCAGCTTGCATACTTTCCCGCTGCTCCCACTCTGATTGAAACCCTCTGGCTGATCCATATAGACGCACTCTTCTAAATTTCCATTCAGAAAAGCCGTATTTACGTCCATTTGCCAGATTTCATAATCATGGAAGGCAACAATATCAAGAAGGACCCAAATGGATTTGAGCATAGCCACTGGAGAAAAAGTTTCGTCATAGTCCAAACCAGGTCTTTGACGAAAACCCTTTGCAACAAGTCTAGCCTTATAGGTTTCCACCTGTCCATCTACACTAATCTTTTTCTTGAAGATCCATTTGCATCCTATGGGTTTTACCCCATCTGGAGCAAAGTCCAAAGTCCATACTTCGTTGGTGTACATGGACTCCATTTCGGTCCGCATTGCATCTAGCCATCATACCGAGTCGCCGCTCTGGATGGCCTGCTGGAAGTCAGTAAGTTCATCATCATCTATGATGCAATCCTCTCTATCCCCATCTATGAGAAAACCGTAGTATCTCTCAGGCGGATGAGACGGCCTACTACTCCTGCGGAGGGGTGCGGGAATGTCCTGTTCTTCTTGAACTACTTGTTCTACCAAACTTTCAGTAGCAGCTTGTGGTTCTGGAATTTCTTCCAGTTCTATTTCGCTCCCACTTATTTCCTTTTCTAAAAACTGATGTTCTAGAAAATGGGCATTACGAGAAACAAAAACCTTTTGTTCCTCTGCGTAATAGAAATAATATCCCTTGGAGTTCTTTGGATATCCCACAAACATACATTTTACTGATCGTGCTTCGAGCTTGTCCACATGCTGCTTTTTAACAAAAGCTGGACATCCCCATATCTTTATATGTTGAAGATGGGGTTTCTTCCCAGTCCACATCTGATATGGAGTGGTAGGCACAGTCTTGGTAGGAGCCCTGTTCAGAAGATATGCTGCTGATTCTAGCGCATAACCCCAAAAAGATCGCGGTAACTCATCATTACTCATCATGGATCGTACCATATCCAATAGGGTTCGATTCCATCTCTCCGATACACCGTTATGCTGTGGAGTGTATGGAGGAGTAAGCTGAGAGAGAATTCCTTTCTCTTTTAGGTAACCTAGGAACTCCGCACTCAAGTATTCACCACCTCGATCAGATCTAAGTGTCTTGATACTTTTGCCGGTTTGGTTTTCTACTTCATTCTTATACTCTTGGAATTTCTCAAAAGCCTCGGATTTATGTTTCATCAGATAAATGAATCCGTATCTTAAGTAATCATCCGTGAAAGTAATGAAATAGGAAAAACCACCTCTTGCATGCGTAGACATTGGACCACATACATCGCTGTGTATGAGTCCTAAGAGCTCGCTCGCTCTTACTCCATGTCCAGTAAATGGAGTCTTTGTCATCTTTCCTTTAAGACAAGATTGACAAGTGTCATAAGTTTGATATTCGAACAAGTCCAAATATCCTTCTCTATGCAACTTAGTCAACCTTCTCTCATTGATGTGACCCAGTCTACAATGCCATAAGAAAGCTTTATTTAAATCTGGAGACTTTCTTTTTAGTGTGTTCTGGACATTGAAAATTTGGAGTTGGTTTAAAACATATATACCGTTATTTAGTGTACCGGACCCAATCAAACCATGATTAAGGTGGATGTTAACAACATCTCTTACAAACGTGAAATCATAACCTTTATTTGATAACAAGTAAACTGATATGATATTACACGTTAAGCTTGGTACAAAAAAACAGTTATGTAAAACCAAAATGTGTCCACTTGTCAATCCCAGGTGATAATCCCCGACGGACGCAGCTCCCACGCTAGCTCCGTTAGAAACCTTTAGGGTCATATCACCTTCCTTCAGCACTCTACGGTTTCTCAGTGCCTGCAATGAATTGCAAATATGAGATCCTGATCCGGTATCCAATACCCAGGAAGTAGAGTTAATTGACAGACAATTCTCAATTACAAACACACCTGAAGTCGAAGCCACAGCTTGCTTCGGTTCCTGGTTCTTGGCGTTCCACGCCTTGCAATCTTTCTTCCAGTGCCCTTTCCTGTGACAATGGAAGCACTCATCCTGGCCTACTACCGGTACCGCAAACTTTTTCTTTCCCTTCCCTCCCACCTTACTAACACCTCCTCTAGGTTTGGTGGCGGCCTTCTTCTTCCTTCCTTTGGGCCTAGCCTTGGACCCGGAAGAAGATGCACCGCTAACAAACATAGCGGGCGTTTCCTCTTGCTTTCTGCAAGGTGCCCTCTGCACTCCTTAACATGTTCAGGAGTTCCGGAAGTTCAACTTCTTTTCTTTGAATGTTGAAGTTCAGGATAAACTGGGCATAGGTGGAAGGAAGGGACTGGAGAATAAGGTCTGTATAGAGCTCATTATCCAAAGTCGTCCCAAGGTCTGCGAGCTCTTCTATATAGCTGATCATCTTTAGGACATGTTCTCCTACCGATGACCCGATAGCCAACCTCGCTCGAAACAAGTTCTTAGAGGTCTCGTATCTTGCTATACGAGATTGCTCTCCATAAAGTTCCTTTGTATGGAGAAATATGGCATCAAGTTCCATATCCTCGTGCTTCCTCTGATGTTCATTGTTCATCGAGGCAAGCACGATGCACTTGGCTTTCGCGCAATCGAAATCCCAGGTTTTGCGGATTTCCTTATCCGCATTACTGGATTTGGGACCAGGGACAGCAAGTGCCGTAGCGGTGAGGACGTACCCCAATTTGTCATAGGTCAAAGCCATTTTGACATTCCGCAGCCAATCTTTATAGTTTGGCCCTGTCAGTATATTTTTCTCTAAAAGTAACTTAAGTCCAGTCATTTTCAGGGTCGCTGCAATTAGGAGAGAGAGAAGAAAACTCTTTAGCATGATGCTCTTGCAAGTTTAGAGTGGTTTTTAGTTTATCTAAACTGGATGGCTCCCACTGTTTCTCGAATCCTTCCTCAAACCATAAAAGAAGAATTAGCCAGGACTATTCTCACTGTACAATTCTTGCTTAACCGTTCAGCCAGGCTAGTGTCGATACTTCGAGGGAGGTTTTCCAACGCTTTCGCGAAGTTCCTTAATTTAAGAACCTCTTTTCTCTGGGGGCGTAACCCCGCTGACACCTTTCTTGACACCTACTTGGTTTATAGCATTGATCGTTAAGTGACGAATATCCTGATAAGTAGCATATACTCACAGTAGGATCGGGATCCAAATATCATCGTATGATAATGTTGAAGGAATGCTACCAAATTCATCAAACTCCAAATGGTATGCATCTCTTTGCAAATTTCAGTTTCTTTAGAAATTCCCGATATCAGTTTTTGCCCCATGCTCTTATGACCTTGGCTTTGGTCAAAATGTCATAAGTCACATGTCAAGTTCTACCCGTCATTATCTTGTCAATTTGAACCCATCCGTATATACCCCTGACTTTGGTCAAATGATAATACAACTGTCCCAAACCAACTCATCTATCTTATGCAACAAATGAAAACCCAGCAGCTACCAAACACTATGCCTTGACTTTGGCCAAAATGCATAGCTTGAATACTACTGAATACCCAAATGAAATGACGGAGGGCTACGAATGGTTTTGGCGAAACCGTGAACGTAGTGAACTTGATATAACCGAAGGAACCTGATAGCTTTTAAAAGGAATGGTTAAAGCTCCGCATTTAAAAATATCTGTTTTTAAAATTAACCGAGTGGTTTCTTTTAAATTGTTCCAACGATTAAACTTTTGGTTTATTTTCTTTGCATTATAAATAATGCGTCCCATCATTAACCTATCATTGCAGAAAACAACGAAAATACAACGTCCTCTTATGTCATCCGCATTCGCCACGGGGTCCCGTCATCACCCGTTAGGTTACTTAACTAACGGCAGAGCGGGGGCTGGGCTAGCGCGGGTGTAAAACATAAGTGACGTCTAAATAGCTATCATATATAGATATTGTACATTCGTCAGACGCAATAATAGGCATTCCAGATCACAGATGAACTCTATTGGATTTGCAAGCAATCCGTGTTTGTTTTGAGCCTGCAACAAAAGACGGATTACATAGTTGTGATGAATACCATTACCCCACCCAAGACCCCAACGGGTACGGCAAACTACCCGCCCGGCAGTTTGTGCACCCCACCTTAGGTCTGTCCTAGGAGCAAAAACAGTAAAATGAAATAATACAACGGTGGCTACAACCGCAACCTGGATGTGCCCCGCAAAATAATATTACAACAAATTACATTTACATCAAAATGAATTAAATAATAACCCATCACATAACTCCGGCTAATCATCACAACAGTCCAACACAGTTCATATACACAAACAGATAAAATCCATTACAGAAATGTGCAACCCCCTGCCAACCGACATACTAGCAGTTAGGGGAGGTTTACGAACACATTATACAAACACGGATATAATCATATTAGCAAACATCGCAAAATTTCGATCGGAAAAATGCTTTTAGATTCTACTCCAATACTTCTCTGTGAACCTGAGATCTTAGCAGAAAATAAAACATCCCAGAAACATCACTGTTAACACCTATGAGTTACTGAAGAAATTGGGGCTGACTCGGGCCTAACTCGGCCGCGGATCCGCCGCGGATCCCATGGATCCGCCGCGGTTCCGCGGTGAGATAGTCGAGCCACAGGCCCAAATTTCTTCAGTATCCCTAATTTTCCCTGCTTGTTATTTTGAAGCACCCCGAAAAATTTTTGGAGCCAGTTTAAAAATCGACAGCAAGTGTGATAATCGGCGATGTTTTCGGTTGCTTTTTGCGTTCGAAATCTTTACGACTTTGCTAATTAGTTATTTATTGTTTAGCGAGGCTCTGATATCACTGTAAGTCGATGTGCAACACCCCACGACTTGCGGGGAGGCGGAAATATGAAAAACGATCTTGTTCTTTGCTTAAACATCGACTAACCGCATGAATCGAAGCTAAACGATAACTAACATCAAACATAGAAGTTCTAAACTACTATGTGAAGTGATTATACCTAAAGAACCGTGTCCTTCGTCTTTACGAACTCCACCTCCTCCTCGGCCTTCTCCAAGTAGTAGACGATCCACCACGAGAGCTTTACTCCAAGCTTTGCCTCTAAACTTGAGGCAACTAGGTTTCTTTAAGTGCTAATCAAAGTACCTAGATGATATAGAGTGAGGGTTATGGATTAAGTAGTCTAACTAATCATTGTACTCAACACATGAGAGGGGATGATTAGGGTTTGAAGAGAGAGAGCTTGAGAAGAGAGAATGAACATAATAATGAAATGAGAAAATGAGTCATCATAATATATATCAAGCATTATTGTTTTTCAAGAAAAGAAAAGAAAAGAAAATGATTTACAACCATGCTTGATAAATATCTTATGGTGATTCATCTCCATGAGTCATTAAGCAATTATGAAGCATTAATGACATGGATGAATCATCCATATGACTCACTAATCTCATTCAATGTATATGCCACCTAAACCTCCTTAGTCACCATCTTCTAGAAGCTTCTCGCGCAATTACGAGAACGCCCCTCCGATCCGTGAAAACGCGGAAAAACTTTAGACTGTATAAATCCAATAACCGGATACTAGTAACTGGCTTAAACCAAAGCCGACTAGTAAAAACTGTCCGAAAGTCGTACGTGCATAAACACACGTATGCGTCCGAACCCTTGTCGTAAAACCATACGACCTCTATATCGTTTCGCCTGGAGTAGGGAAACTCTCTGCGTGGGACTCTAGAGACTCGACTACTACGCTGGCAGTGGGTTTAACCACAGACCGCAAGCGACACTAGCTGTACGTAACGGTCCCCAGGTAGATGTCGATAAGAAGGCCGCTGAGGAAACCCATCCGAACTCCTACTGAGTCTGATGTGACAATCTCCGTACAGTCCAGTCTGTTCGTCTAAGACTATCGCATATCGGGCCTATGGGGGCGGCAAGCGTCAGTCCCCTAATAGCGGTATAAGTCGTGTTGGAGTGAAGCCCATTACACCATGAGAAACTACTGGAACCTACCAGCAAATCTCGCTTGCCCTGGCCAGGGACTTTGCGTAATGGCTCTCTGACACAGCGCGATATCAACCCCCAATACCCGGAGAGACGAATCCTGTCTAACTGCCACTGCCTCCAAGTGCTCGGGACTGCACCCAACTGCTACCTGTTTGCACGACTCCTTTGAGCCGTGGTAGGGTAGCAATCTAAGAATAGTGGGACACACTCGAGGCGAAGTAGCAGTGTCAAGTCTGCGGACTATGCTGTACTCATGTCACCTGGGAACTGTTCACTGACGACTGGTATAAAACCAACCAACAGTTCCCTGTGAGTCCTGTCCGGTGTACCCGTAACCTAACGAGCACCTGCATAATATCTCCAGTACGACGTACTGACGGCTGTGGGACAGACCATCTCCCCAACTGGGATGAGAAGCGTACACACTAGTCTACTCCGGAGTATCGATGCCCTGTCTCGATAATCCAACGACTAGGGACCTGAATAAGGATGTGCTTGTAGACTACCCAGCCCCCACTAGTATGACTGCCATCACAACGCTGGTAGTCAAGCAAGATCCTAAGAGCTCTATCAATACGTATACTCACATATTAAGATAGAAAAACCAAGTAGCATACTACCATGTTTAGCAAGACTGTTATATACATGTGAATATCCCAAGCTTCTATTAAGTAATATACAAACTAGTATGATACAATAATGGCCCCCAGGGCATATACACTAACATATGTAAAGTGTATAGCCTATAAAGGCAAGGATAATGAAAATATCCTAACAAATTTTTTCTCTCTCCAAAGAAAATCTAGATCTGCGATCTTCTCCTTTCTCAAGGTTCTAAACCTTCCTTTTTTTTTTATAATTAAATCAAGAGTTTTACTCTTTCTTTTCCACAACTAAATAGTTTTTCACCACAAAACCCACAAAGGGGAACTCGGATCTGCCATCAGATCTCAGAAAGGAGAGATTTTTAGAATCTCATATTTCTTGATCTTTAAGATCCGGCCAACAAAGGAAGAAGAAGAAGACCCATCTCCAGAAACCCCACTTTGGGGAAGAACTAGGGTTCAAAGGGAAAAGCCCTTCATCAGCTTCAAAACATCTTAGGAGTTTAACTCCTCATATATATATATATATATATATACAGAATAATAAGTGCTTCTTTCTGGGAGTACAACTCCCATTGCAGGGACCAAATCCCTTTTGCTGCTTGAGCGCCCACGTGCTTAAACGTGGCGCGCTAGCACTCATAGTGCTAGCGCCCTTGCGCTCAGAGCACTAGCGCCTAAAGCGCTAGCGCTCGAGTGCCCACGTGTTGACACGTGGCACGCTAGCGCTCTTGCGCTCAGAGCGCTAGCGCCCGAGCGCCCACGTGCTGACACATGGCCCGCTAGCGAGCGCTCTTGCGCTCAGAGCGCTAGCGCTCAGTGCGCTACCGCCCGAGCGCCCACATGCTGACACGTGGCACGCTAGCGCTCAGTGCGCTTGCGCCCGAGCGCACACGTGCTGACACGTGGTGCGCTAGCGCTCTTGCGCTCAAAGCACTGGCGCTGGCCCCACGCATCCTTTGGATGCCCTTCCCACCTTTTTTTTATATATATACATATATGTATACTTATGTATACATGTACACACACACATACGAGCTCATTGTTGGGTTTCCCTTGCACTTAGTCTAGGGTTTGGTAGCATCACTAATGCCACTTTAAAATTTAGAGAGGTGGAAAGCAAACAAACCATGAATCTTAACTATAATATTTAGGGTAACAAGTTTTGTATCACATACAAAGAACAATCTATCACTAAGAGTAGAGATTACAACCTTTGTAGTCTCTCTTTGGTGACTCCTTGGACCTTTGAGAGTTTGGAACGGATCACTAGCAAACTTCTAAGTCCATGATGATCTACCCGAAGTCCCTTTGCCCAAAGCTCCTTACTTTACTTGATCCATGGAAGAAGTGTAGCAAACACCCTACACAAATGGGCTAAACGTGTGTAGAGTGATGAGGTGGTTTATATTCTCTAATCAAAACCCTTTCTTTTTCTATAACTCACTCCAATGAAAACTCAAGAGAGGGAGGAAGAAGAAGATGATGGCAAAGCTCAAGCTCAAAAGCTTTTGTGATGAATAATGAAACTCTATTGAGATGAGAATGAAATAATCATATTAAATCCTTCTCTCCTCAAACCATGGTTAGTTAATATCTAGATATTTTACATTGAGTTAAATAGACAAAAGAGAATTAACTCATGGTTAAAAGTTAGGTCAAGAATGGTCAAAAAGTCAAAGCAAGATAAACATTAACCATGAGTGAATTATCTTTAAACTTAACTC
Organism: Agapanthus africanus; assembly: GCA_030015575.1. Lineage (NCBI taxonomy): Eukaryota > Viridiplantae > Streptophyta > Magnoliopsida > Asparagales > Amaryllidaceae > Agapanthus > Agapanthus africanus. The sequence goes on along the minus strand of CM057339.1, from coordinate 355,272,637 downwards.
AAAAATAAATAAATATATATGTATATTAACTACCATGTGAGTCTTGCATTGCCACCATATAGCGTATCATCAACCATGATAACTATCCATGTATGCACGTATGTGTCCATGCATATCAACATGTGCATACATGCATGCATACATCTTCTTCAAAGAAAATGGTTTAAATAAAGAATTAAACTAAAACTCAAATGTTAAATCAACACTTGATTTAACAATCCGGTCATATCACATACGACTCGACCAATAGAAAAACGCACGATTAACATACGGTATCACATACTCGCATTCAATCGGGTCCCCGCGCATATCTCATATGCACACCACACCATTTCGCCTGAGCTAGTAAACTCCTGTATGGGACTCTAATACTCGTTAATACGCCGGCAGTAGGTGATGATCATATCAAATACCTACAAGCCGCAAGCGGTCAGCTAAACGTAACGGCCACCCGGGTATTGAGCGATCAGAAGAAAACCAGCGAAGCTGTCAAAACTCTCGTTGAGCCAATCAGTAACACTACCGTACAGTTCGGTCTCTTCGTCTCATATGTCACTTATCCAGTTTAGGGGTGGTGAACGTCAGACCCCAGTAACCGATAAGTCGTGTCGATATGAGGCTCATAACGGGTTGAGAAACTACTGATAACTCTTACCAATAAATCTCCATAACAGCCTTGGCCAGGGACTCCCAGTTATAGCCAATCGAACACAGCGCAACATCAACTCCTAATACCGGGTGAGACGAAACCCCTCCTATCTCTCCTTGCCTCCATGTGATTCAGGACTGTACCCAAAAGCCACTGTTTTGCACGTTCTCTTGAACGTGGTAAGGTAGAAATCAAAGCACAGTGGGAATCACACAAGACTCTATGACGATCTCGGGTCTACAGACTAACCTGTACCAGTGTCACTTGAGAACTGCTATCTGACGATAGGTATAATACCATTTAGGAGTTCTCGGCGCGTCCGTTCAGTGTACCCAGTCTCCACTGAGCACCCGTACACCATCTTTGATGTCAAACACCGATGGATAAGGGATCATCCATCGCCCATCATATGGGTCAAGATGCCTATACGCTAGTCTACTCTGGTGTATCGATGCCCTGTCTCGATACACCCTCGACTAGGAACAGTTATAGGATGTACTCTTGGACTACCCTGGCCCCACTAGTATGAGCTGCATCTTAGTCCTAGTAGTCGAGTACATATCCTAAGGGCTTTATCAACATGTGAGAGTAAGACAGTAAACCAATACAAGTCAACATGTTAAGATAAAGTGAAACCAAATAGCATACTATCATGTCGAGCAAGAAAGTCCTCTCTATATATATCCAAGCATCCACCATAATATACATTATATGTATAATAATGGCCTCTAGGGCATATATACAACTAACACTCATCAGGCGAGCGAAGCGCCTGGCCAAATCATCAAGACTGGACGACCCTATCCGGGTTGGTACGACCAAATAAAGTACCCGCCGGGATATACGATCCCTAAATTCCATGTATATAAAGGGACGGGGAATCCACACCAACACGTGGCTCAATTCAGGGCTCTGTGCGGCAATACCGGAGGTGATGACAAATTGTTACCTCGCCAGTTTGTTGGCAGCTTGTCGGAGACAGCGTTTGAATGGTACTCTGAGCTCCCGAATGACTCCGTTAAGACATTTGCAAAAATGGAGCTACTGTTTACACAGAGATTCGCAAGCGCTAGCGAGCGCACCCCGATCACCGCACTAATTAATGCAGGGTGAAGCCAGGCGAAACATGGGTTCAGTACGCGATACGGTGGCGGAACCTATGGTCTAAATGCGAACAATGCATTGAAGAAGCTCCTGCGGTAGGCATGTTCGTGGGAACTCTTGATCCGCAGGCGACCATACCCCAGTTCATGATGTTTTTCAAGCCGAATACCTTCCAGGCCTTGATTGACAAGCTGGCCCAAATGGATCAGATGGGTCATAGACCGTTTTCTTCAAAGATGGAGCCTCAAAACGAAAAGGGAAAAGGGAAATCGACCTTCGTCGCCAATGCTCAGCAGCAGCCCAGTGGTCCAAAACCAACTGATCGCCAAGACGATAACATCGATTCTTTAACGAGAAGCTAAAGTGTGCTTATTCGTTTCCCCGAGATAAAACGAGGAGACTGTTCGAGCTGGCAGTGCACAACAAGCTCATCACCTTGCCGGGTCCAAAATGTCCACTGCAGCCCGGAGACGTCAACAGTCCCAACTATTTCCCCTACCATCGAATAAAGAGTCATCCAATCGAAGATTGCTTCGTCTTAAAAAACTGGATTAAGGACCAGTACCAGCAAGGCAAATTCGCGTTGTCTGAAAACTGGAGGGTAAACCCGTCGCAGCCGCACGCTCTTAAAAAGGTGGACATGCCGGGAGCGTCATGCTCTTTTATAGAAGAAGCTCCATGGAAGGTCGCTCTTTCAGCCAAAACAAGAAGAATGCTAAAGGATCTCTAAACATGCCCGGCGATCAGGTGGAAGAGCCCGCTGGAGCCTGAGATTATTGAGGGGATGCTGAAACCGCACCCAACACCGGGAGTTGGTAGCAATGGTCAAAACGCCTATGCCCAACCGTCAAAATCTTCAAAGAAGAAGAAAAAGACCAAAAAACCCGTGAAGCCTGATGACAAATGCACGGACCTGCAAAAACATATTGACGCACTGGAGGAATACAACCAAAAGGCGCGAACTCCAATCACACTCCAAGAATTTCTCAACAATATCCTTGAAAGTGGAGATAACGGCAATAACGACAGAGATGACTCGTTAGAAGAATCTGAGGATCATGTGGCAAGTTGCCACATGATCTTTCATTCGGCGTTAACTAATGAAGAAGCTCACTCGGCGTTAGAAGACAGCATAAAGGAGCTGGGGGCAGGATCAAAGCCAAAACCTTTGGAGCCGTTTGACGAGATGATCGACCTGCTACTGAACGAAGCCCGTCAGAAGAGCAAGGATGATCAAGAGCGCGAAATGGCCATATTCGAAAAAGCCAAACGTCGGCAACTGAACGAAAGGGTTGAAGCACTCCAACTAGACAAAAGCAGGCTTAAGACGAGGAAATGGTTTGCCAAAGCCTTGTCCATGGGAATGAAGTTGCCACCGCCCAAAAAAGATATTCCCAAAGATACGCACCTTGACGAAGTAGACGTACATCCTAACTATTGCTTATTCCACCAGAGGATTGCACACTCCGCTGAAGAGTGCATGGCTTTTAAAAAGTGGTGGCAAGGGTACGTCGCTCACCGACAACATTTCAAGCGGATAAAGCGTAAGGCTCGTCGGGAACGGAGAATCACGACAGATGCATATAAAAGAGCTGTCGGCAGCTGTCATATGGTTGATGCTAGGGGATTGCAAGTTCTCACCTTCGGAAGTGATTCTGACGAAGAAGTATCTCTCGGCCCTCTCTTCAAAGAATCCACCTCAGGAAAAGAAGAAGGGACGAAGAATTGTGAGAACATTCAGCTGCGAAACCGCATATTACCTGAAAAGAATCTCGGTCTCGCAAATAAGGGATTGAACAAAAAAGATAAGGGGAAGGAAAAAGTCCCCGAGGATATCGCCCTCGATGAGCGAGTCGCCGAAGAGCTCGCAGCCAAGGATCCGCCCAAGAAGAGCAAAGTGGATTATAATGTCCTGGCACACCTGAGGAGGATACCCTCGCAGTTAAGCATTTTGGATGCCCTTATCTTGTCTAAAGAGGCACGGGATTCACTGATCAAGGCATTACAAGAGCCCGAGCAGTTTCAAGCCTTCTTTGCCGAAGAAAAGATGAAGGACGAGCTGGATGAAGTGCACACAGCTGACATCACTTTCGGCGATGAAGATCTCCTCCTCGGAACGTGTGAGCACAACCGTCCCCTATATGTCTCCGGATATTGCCATGACTTCAAGATAGGGAAGATTCTAGTTGACAACGGGTCCTCCGTCAACTTTCTAAATATCAGAGTGCTAAAAGCAATCTGCATGAGCGTTTAACACTTAGCTCGGGATAAAATTACCATCTCCGGTTTTGACTCTCAGTCATCACGGACGCTCGGGTCCATAATACTGACGTTACGCTTCGAGCTGCTCGTCACTGACATCAAATTTCATGTCATTGACGCCAAGACTTGTTACAATGCTTTGCTCGGCAGCCTTGGTTACACAAGTACAACATCATCCCTTCTACACAACTTCAGTGTATGAAGTATTTCAAGGATGGTCTTGAGTACACCGTAACGGGAGATCTAAACCCATTTTATGTGAATGAAGTCCGCAAATATGATGATGCAAAGTATTTCCTGCCAAACTTTAAAGACACGGAAAGATGACATAAACCGGAGAATAAGCAAAAAATCTATCTCCACTATTCCAGTCTTCGGGAGCGATACCGAAGAGGAGGAAGAGATAGTCTATTCAGGACGGTCCCAATGCAACAAACCGGGACCGTCTACCCCTATTCTGGTCTTTGGCAGTGACTCTGAAGATGAAGTCAACACAGTGTTCTCGGTCCGTCTATCAGTGCAGGCCCTCACTGGAGATGATCAGAGTTAGTAAATCGCCATAGTTCCGCGACAGCATTACAGAGAGCTTGATGCGCTTGAGACATATAGTGTGCAAGAGCTACGGACATTCTACGTCCCTCTCAGGTGAAGAAGTGAAAAAACAATTCTATTCTACCAATCTACGGAGACTAAAGTCGAAAGAGAAGTCTGGCATGGTGCCGATCCTATGGTCGATAGGCTCTAACCCATTCGTCTGCCCAGGTATTACACCGAAGGATTAAAAAGGCTGTTGAGGCGCCAAGGCGTACCCTTCAAACAGACTACTCGACAAGCTCAGTTCTACAACAGAATCTAGAATATCCCCGGAACTCAGCGAAAATTGCCCAACGGAAGAATGGAAACGATCAGGCTTGGACATGTTCAACCCAAGAAACGGGAGAGATTCCACGGATGCTACGTTATACATGACTTTGATGAAGAAGGAGATGCTCTGTTAGAAGACGCTAACCTTGAACCAAAACGAGGTCCCGCCATGAAAGTGCCAAGTCCGTCGTTCGAAGAACAGATGGACAAGCTAATAGAGGAAGCGAGTCAAAAGGCCCGGGATGACCATAGCCGTGAAATGGCCATCTACGAGAAAGCTACAACGCAACGCCTCCTTCAGCATGCTGCGGAGAATGACGATGTTCTTCGTCACCAACCCGTCGTATAGAAGACCCGATGCGGAGGAAAAAACAAACTAAGGAATGGAAAAATTGTCCGACAGCGGCAAAGCGGGTCCAAGAAGCCACGCTATCGAGCATTGAGCAGCCGGGATTCGTCGCTTATAAAGAAGATGAGTCGAGCATATTCTTTTCCCCAAGACAAGACAAGTAAGATATTCGATCTTATCATGAAACATCGGATGATTACTCTCCCAAAGTCCAAGCACCCCGAACAAGCAAGTGAAGTTCATCACCCAGACTATTGCTCCTATCACCGAGCAATAGGACATCCTCTTGAAGACTGCTTCACATTCAAAAACTGGGTTGAAAACCAATATCAGCAAGGCAGGTTCGCTCTATCCAGCAGTTGGAGGGTAACCCCACTATAGAAGAATGTTCCAAAAGCAACGTACATAGCGATAGTAGAACCAGATCAACATCAGTCTTGGAAACGATCTTGTACCTGTCACACGATAACGCTGTCAGAAGGAGTACGCAAGGATATGGATGACCTCTCCTGGTGCTTCGAAAATAAGTATGAAGATGAGTTGATCTCAGAACTTCCACTGGCGCCAAAAGAGCTGGAAGATGGGATACATAGTACCGCGAACAACCTAAGGAAAATCGACTTGGGGACGGCAAACGACCCGAGGCCTATGTTCGTCAGTGAGCTGCTGTCCGAGGAACAGGTAACTATGCTAAGAGACGTGCTTATGCAGTTTAAAGGCTGCTTCGCATGGAACTACTCCGAGATGCCGGGGCTAGACCCAGAGATAGCTGTGCATAAAATGGTGATATCCCCGGACGTCAAGCCAGTCAAGCAAGCACCAAGAAGAATGCGGCTCGAACTTGAAATGAGTATCAACGCCGAAGTTAAGAAGCTAATCGACTCTGGCTTCATCCAAGAAGTTCAGTACCCTGACTGGATTACTGATATCGTCCCAGTGATGAAGAAGAATGGGACGGTGCGTATCTGCGTAGATTTTCGGGACCTCAACAAGGCTTGTCCGAAGGATGACTTTCCCGTACCGGTCACCGGGCTGATAATAGACAACACGTCCACTCACGAAGTATTCTCCTTCATGGACAGCTCATCGGGGTACAATCAAATAAAGATGCATCCCGAAGACCAGAAGCATACCGCTTTCCGGACTCCTCTGGGCATATTCTGCTACAAAGTAATGTCTTTCGGCCTGAAGAACGCCGGCGCTACCTGTCAGAAGGCCATGACAAAGATTTTCGATGACCTCATATATGAAATCGTCGAATGCTATATTGACGACCTCGTGGTAAGAAGCAAATCACACAAGGAGCATTGGGAGCATCCAAAGGTAGTATTCCAACGTCTTCAGAAATACAACCTGAAGATGAACCCTCTCAAATGCACGTTCGGAGTTTCCTCAGGAAAATTTCTAGGGTTCATCATACGACATCGAGGTATTGAAATAGATCCATCGAAGATCAAGGAGATTATGGAAATACCTTCGCTAAGAACTCTCAAGCAACTGCGGTCTCTCCAAGGAAAGATCGCATATATCCGACGATTCATAGCCAATCTCTCCGGCAAGTACCGCCCCTACAGCCAGTTAATAAAGAAGGGGACACCGTTCGTCTGGGATCGCAAATGCCAAAATGCACTGGACGAAATCAAGCAATACCTGCAGAATCCGCCAGTACTGACCGCTCCGGTCAAGGGAAAGCCTCTCATCCTATACACAATAGCCCTTGAAGGTTCTTTAGGCGCGCTATGGGCACAGGAGAACGGCCAAGGGAAGGAGAGAGCCCTCTTCTATTTGATTCGAGTTTCCCTGGGGGCAGAAAACAACTACTCCCCCATTGAAAAACACTGCCTGGCGTTAATCTTCGCGATAACGAAGCTCCGGCATTATACTTTGGCGCATGAGGTCCACCTAATATCAAAAGTGGATCCTCTCAAATACTTGATGTCAAGAGCCATACTAACAGGATGGCTTGCTAAATGGGCCTTACTCTTAATGGAGTTCTCGAAAGCATACTGACCCCTCAAGACAGTGAAAAGCCAGGCCATCGCCGACTTCCTCGCTGAGCATCCGATACCTGCCGATTCACCCCTAAAGTGCGAGTTGCCGAACGAGCACACGTTTAACACGATCAACAGGGAGAGAGGAGAGAGTGATACCCGATGGAAACTCTATTTCGACGGAGCATCTTCCATGAAGAAGCGACAACACAACACTCCTATAATCAAATCTGGGGTAGGCCTTATCTTCGTGACTCCATAAGGAGGGATAAATCGCTTTGCCTTTTCCTTAACAGAGCCGAGGACAAACAATGAAGCCGAATATGAAACTTTGATAGTAGGTCTTGAGATCGCTGTCAACATGGGAATAGAAAACCTCCTCATACACGGAGACTCCCAGCTGGTCGTTAGTCAAGTAAACGGCGACTATCAAATGTGCAAGCCCGAGTTGGTAAAGTACGGCGAGAGAGTACAACAATTGCTGACTCAAATTCCTTCCTACGTTCTGGAAAGAATACCACGTACGGAAAATAGCAAAGCAGACGCGTTAGCCAAACTCGCTAAAGAACTGGCTGATGAAAACCTCGATGACGTAAGGATCGTTGTGCAAAGCCATCGGGTTTTTGCACCAGCGGAAATATCTCCGAAGTCGTCTGAAGAAAAGGAAGTGACCAAGCAAACAGCCCTACAAATAAAAGACCAGGAAATGGCTAAGGATTGGAGTGAAGTCTTTATAGACTACTTCAAATACCGTCGAACACCGGAAGATGCGTCCTCAAGACATCAGCTCATGAAACAAGCTCTGTCTTTCGCCTTCGTTAATGATACTCCGTATAAGAGATCGTCCGACTCCCTGTGGCTAAGATGCCTGGGGCCGGAAGAAGCAAAGAGAGTTGTCCAAGAAACTCACGACGGACTCTGCGGTTCTCATCAAGCCTGGCCAAAGATGAAGCTAAAAATCAAAAGGATGGGCTACTATTAGCCCACGATGATCCAGGACTACCTCGAATACGCGAAGCAGTACCACTCGTGCCAAATTCATGGAGACTTCATTCACCAGCATCCAAATCCACTACACCCAACGATGGCTAGCTGGCCGTTCGAAATGTGGGGAACTGACGTAATTGGGACCATCGAACCAGCATCATCCAGAGGACATCGGTTCATATTAGCGACAACTGATTACTTCTCTATGTGGGAAGAAGCAGTACCGTTAAGAGAAGTGAAGACAGAGAATATCCTCCATTTCTTCAAGACACACGTCATCAATCGGTTCAGCACTCCGCGATGGATTATCTCCGATAACGGGCCAGCCTACAGATGCCACAAGATCAGCCGCTTCGCACAGCAGCATAACATAGACTGGAGATACTCTTCGGTCTATAGTCCCTAAGCTAATGGTCTAACTGAGGCTTTCAACAAGACCTTGACGAAGATCATAAAAAAGACAGTGTCCAGAAATAAGAAGGACTGGCACGAGAGATTGCATGAAGCTCTCTAGACGTATCGAACTATGTTCAAAATGGCCACAAATACAACGCCGTATGCATTGGTCTTCGGCGCAGAAGTGGTACTCCCCTTGGAGATAGAGCTACCCTCTCTACGAGTCGCGATTCATTACGAGCTAACAGATGAAGAGAACGCTCATCTTCGGTTGGAGGAGCTCGACGCTCTTGACAAAACCCGGCTCATGGCGCTGCAAAACCTGGAGGGTTAAAAGCAAGGATGACGCACTCGTGCGAAAGATTGACTAGGCCGAGGACATTCTGCCAAGGCGAACTCGTGGTAGTCGTAAAAAGATCTATGATCCCTAATCGTGCCAAACGGGAGAAATTCGAGATAAACTATGAGGGCCCGTATATCATAGACAAGGTCTACCAATGGGGCTTACTTGATCATGAATATGCATGGCGAAAGACCCTTTATGCTAATAAACGGTCGGTTCTTGAAAAAATACTACGCCTGACCGAAACGTCTTTAAACTACTACAAACCCACAGCATCCTTGGGCCGACTCGTAAAAAAAACGGTACGTCCATAAGCAATATGGGCAGGGATAAAAACCCGAAAGGGCTCCGTGAGTAAAAACAGCAAGGCTGTCGGCAATGTTTGTGAAAACCCGAAAGGGCACAGACTCGTAAAAAAAATGGTACGTCCATAAGCAAGATGGGCATGGATGAAAACCCGAAAGGGCTCCATGAGTAAAAACAGTAGGGCTACCGGCGAGTTTGTGAAAATCCGAAAGGGCGCAATCTCGTTAAAAGACACTTGCAAGGCCCTCTCGACCTTGTAAGGAGAAAACTGCCTGCGTGAGATCCTTACGACTCATAAAGGAGCGACACACTTAGGGATCTCCATGATTCCTAAGGAGAAATTACACTTATGATATCCTCACGACTCGTAAGGAGAACCCTCTTATGAGACCCTTGTTCCCCTCCGAAAGACGGCCAAGACATGAACGTCTTGCCTGAAATTCGGGGCAGATGCTAATTGGTGCTATCCGTCCACCTCTCCGAAGATGCCAAGTTGATTTATGGCACCGTGTATCGAAGGTTTAAACGGATGCGTCCGATGTAGCAGACTTCGTCAGATTCCCCCTCGCTCGAGGGGTTTTTGATTGTGGGGACGCTCTTCCCTGCAGGCGCAAGCCCCTGCAGTTAATTACGCTACCGTATCGCGGTAACAACTTTCTCCTTCTCCAGATGGTCACTTCGTGTCGTGGGTGTTTGTTTTGTTTTTGGTTGCCCGTGGATTGTATACGGAGACTAATTTATGTCGTCGCCCGTAGGACGTAGATTAGTCCAAATCCGTATTTTCTTAGATTTGGGTTTGAGGTTTTGGTTTAAGAATACGTTAGCCATATTTGAGGCTAAGATCAACTTAAATGTTTGTTAAGGATACGTTAGTCTAATTTGAGACTAAGATCAACTTAACGGGATCGTTTAGATCCGACAAAAGAGCATTTGTGGCTCAATTGTTCCAGTTTAGGGACATAGTGGTCCATTTAATGTATGGCCGTCGGGACCCGTCACCTCTCTGACGATGTTGAAGGATTACAACGGCAGATGTCAGAGGAGTTCAGAGATGTACCCTTTGAACCTAAGTTGGTTGGGGGACCTATAGTCCAATTTGGGACAAAAGTCTGTTTGAAGGTTTAAGGATACGTTAGCCGTATTTGAGGCTAAGATCAACTTAAACGGTTGTTAAGGATACGTTAGTCCAATTTAGGACTAAGATCGACTTAACGGGATCGTTTAGATCCGACAAAAGAGCATTTGGGGGCTCTATTGTTCCAGTTTAGAGACATAGTGGTCCATTGCCAGTTTAGGGACATGGTGGTCCAATACCAGTTTAAGGACATAGTGGTCCAATACCAGTTTAAGGACATAGTGGTCCATTTAATGTATGGCCGTCGGGACCCGTCACCTCTCTGACGACGTTGAAGGATTACAATGACAGATGTCAGAGGAGTTCAGAGATGTACCCTTTGAACCAAAGTTGGTTGGGGGACCTATAGTCCAATTTGAGACTAAAGTCTGTTTAAAGGTTTAAGAATACGTTAACCGTATTTGAGGCTAAGATCAACTTAAACGGTTGTTAAGAATACGTTAGTCCAATTTGGGACTAAGATCGACTTAACGGGATCGTTTAGATCCGACAAAAGAGCATCTAGGGGCTCTATTGTTCCAGTTTAGGGACATGGTGGTCCAATACCAGTTTAAGGACATAGTGGTCCAATACCAGTTTAAGGACATGGTGGTCCAATACCAATTTAAGGACGTAGTGGTCCATAAAATGTATGGCTGTCGGGACCCCTCACCTCTCTGAAGACGTTGAAGGATTACAACGACAAATATCAGAGGAGTTCAGAGATGTACCCTTGAACCAATGAGTTGGTCGAAAGAGCAGATGTGCTCAGTTGAAGATGATTTGAGGACTTATGGCCAGTTTGGGCTAAGTCCAATTATGTTTGAAATATTGGCCTTTTGGGCCATTAAACATTTGTCTGGGTTCAGCCCCTCATCATTCAGCAGTGCCAAACAGAGGTTTTGGGTCTCTGACAACATTTTGTCTTTAATTTCCTCAATTTTGAGATTCATTTGGAGGAGGGACTTTTACCTCTGGAGAACTAGCCAATTTGGCTAAAAGTAGTGTTAAACACTAAAGAACGACAGTGTTTAACACTGGAGGTAGAACTCTCAAATTAGTGTTAAACACTAAAAGACAATCAGTGTTAAACACTGGAAATATAATTTTCAATTTAGTGTTAAACACTAGAAACAATCAGTGTTAAACACTGGAAATATAATCCCCAAATTAGTGTTAAACACTAAAGAAAGATGGGTCACGTGTGGACACGTGAGAGCGCCCAAAAGTGGGACAGATCCCTTTTCTTCATTCTGCAATTAAGTGTTAAACACTTTTTCATCTTTTGAGCATCACGTATTGACACGTGATGGAGATCTATGCACTGCTCATTAAAATAATTTCTAAGGGGTCACGTGGGGACACGTGAGAGCGCCCAAAGAACATTTTGCTTTTATTACTTTTGTTTTGGAGGTCACGTGAGAGCACGTGAGGCATTGCCTCAAAGCCTGTCCTCCTTCTCATTTCTGGGGTCTCTTCAGGGGTCGCATGGGGACACATGACCTAGTTTTAATCCTTCTTTTCTGATCACTGCGGATTGGGGTCACGTGTCATCACGTGACCAATATTCTTTATGTGCATGGAGATCTTTCAAGTCTCTTTATTTTAAGAATTAAATTCTCTGTAGGGTTAAACCCTAATCATGATTTTGGAGGAATTAAATTCCTATTATGAAAGAATTAAATGTAGGGTTAAACCTTAATTTCTGTCCATCTTGAAGAAATTAAATTCCTATATTTTCAGGAGAATTAAATTCTCATATAGGGTTGAACCCTAGTTTTGTTTTGGGAGAATTAAATTCTCTAAACTCAATTCCCCCTCTAAGTTTTGGATTTGCATGGCAGGATCTCAACCCGATGAGAATTAAATTCTCTTTTTTGAAGTTTTGATCCCTTTCTTTTCTCACCTAGGGTTTTCTTTTTTGAGAATTAAATTCTCCCTTTCTTTTTTTTCCCTTGAGAATTAAATTCTCCTCTCTCTGTTCTTCTCTCAAAAAGGCCCCCCTTCTCTTCTCTTTTTGGCTTCTATTTATAGGAGAAAGAAAAGAATCAATTTGTTCAATGAATCTTTCATTGAAAGATTTTGTTTGTTTTCATAATTAATATGATCCTTTAGATCATACAGTGAATTTTATTCACCGTTGGATTTTAAATCCAAAGATATTATGTTTGTTATTTCTGGTGAGATTTTTAGGGAAATCTTTCATTTTCTCAAATCTTTCCATAAATTGGTGATTTTTAATCACCCTTGGATTTTTAATCCAACGATCCCCATAATCCTTTTCCATTTGGAAAGATTTAGAGAAATTTAGAATTTTAATTCTATTTGGAAAGATTTAGAGAAATTTAGAATTTTAATTCTATTAAACTGTAAGGCTTTCAAAGTCAGTCACGTGCTGACACGTGACCCTTGGTCACGTGTGAGCACGTGACCCCCAATTGAGTCCTTTTCTCAGCATTTATTTGTGTTTCAGTTTTAACTATCACGTGTCAACACGTGACCATTGGTCACGTGTCAACACGTGACCATTGGTCACGTGTGAGCACGTGACACCTCATTGAGGTATTTTCTTCAGCCATTTGTTATTTTATTTATGTTTTAACTATCACGTGTCAACACGTGACCATTGGTTACGTGTGAGCACGTGACCCCCAATTGGGTCCTTCTTCAGCCGTTTGTTTTTTTATTTATGTTTTATTTATCACATGTCAACACGTGACCATTGGTCACGTGTGAGCATGACACCTCTTTAAGGTAATTCCTGAATTTTAATCAAGGAACAGTGCATAGCATATTTGCTCATAACTTTTGATCCCGGATGAATTATGAGGCCCATAATATATCAAATCGAATGGTTTTTCGAGATGCTTCCAATATCATCAGAATTTAGCTGTTTTTCCCTCAGGAGTTTATCAAAATACAGGCCGGAAGATACTGGTTCGCATTTCCTTAAGCGTATCGCTGCCATTTGATACCTTGGGCTCTTTTGCGCAGAAATTTTTGGCGGGAACAAATGCCCCCCACTACTTTGCCCATGTAAGTATGTACGTGGGTGAAGTAGTGCAGAGTTATGCATAGCGTATGACCAGTTTTGGGTTGGTATATAATTTTCAGAATCTTGATCTGAGAAGATAACGAGCGGACACAAGCGTCGTCATTTATCATTGACTCAAATCTCGACTCTTAAGAGATATAGTTCCAAACCCTTAACTCCATGAGCCGCACCCTTATATCTCTTTATGTCTTACTCTGGCGTGAAGTAGTCTATACGCTCATGAGTAAGTTCTCCATTTCAGTAGCATGTCGTTTTGGCAAGTGTGGCTCATAGATGGTCCATCTTAACCTCTTTGTATGGCAGTGATGGCTTAGGAGACAGGGTTAGGATCTGCCACCTAAGACTTTTCAACTTTATGAGCCGTGAGGGTCTCATAAAGACTTTTCTCCCTACGAGTCGTGAGGATCTCGTAGGTGTCTTTTCTCCTTAGGAGTCGTGAGGATTCCTAAGTGTGTTTTCTCTTGAGAGTCGTAAGGATCTCACAAAAGAATTTTCCCTCTTACAAGTCGAGAGGACCCATAAGCGGTTGTTTCCCTCCTTGTCGAGATTCGACTTTGGAGAGTGTGACCCGTGGATAGTATGCAAGAGACCGTTTTGGATCGACTTGTAGGGTCCCAGTGCTTAGGAAACAGGTTTTTTAATTCCCGCTGCCTAAGGCTTTTCCTTACGAGTCGAAACGAATCGAGCATTTCTCGCAAAGACACTAATTTCCTCACGAGTCAAGACGAATCGAGCATTTCTCACAAGAATATCCTAACGTCATAGTTAACCTCTGCTCTTTATGACAGAGGTCCGTTAGGGTCTGTGGTACTTAGGGTTTTGTCCGTCGTACCGCCGCATCGGCTGATGTATTCCTCGATAGGCAGTTTTGCTGTTCGAGTAGCCTTACGATTGTCGTGTCTCCGATCCCTTCTGGGGCTGGACAAGACGTCTTCAAGCAATCCTCCTAGGCAGTTTGACCGTCGGAAGAGCACGCGTTAGGAATTTTGCCATGCCGTTTTTTACTTGAGGTTAGGCTCAATTTGGAGAGCCCCGATGAGTCATAACTACTCCGCGCTGGTGTGGGATGATCTCCGATAGTCTTTCAGGCTTTATATGACTTGCCGTTAAGACCCTGAAGCTAGGAATTTGGCCTTTGCTTCGTTTGCTGGCATCGCGTCTACTGTATCGAGACGAATGTCGCGGTTGTCTCTAGGTTGCTGGTGAACCGTCGAGGTTTGGAACCAGGGATTTTGCTGTGACTTCTTTTGGTGATTGTCGCGTTTGAACCCTGTTGGAGGACGAACGCTGGGGTGACATCTTGTCTGCTGTATAGAGACGAACGTCGAGGTGGTGACCACTCCGCGCTGATGTGAGATGATCTCCGATGGTCTTTCAGGTTTTATATGAGTTGCCGTGAAGACCCTGAAGCTAGGAGTTTGGCCTTTGCTTCGTTTGTTGGCGTGTCCGGATTCTGTTGGAGGAAGGACGCTGTGGTGACATCTCGTCTGCTGTATCGAGACGAACGTCGAAGTGGTGACCACTCCGCATTGGTGCGAGATGATCTCCGAATGTCTTTCAGGCTTTATATGACTTGCCGTCAAGACCTTGAAGCTAGGAATTTGGGCTTTTGTTTCATTTGCTTTGGCGCGTCCGAATCCTGCTGAGGGAAGAACGCTGAGGTGACATCGCATCTACTGTATCGAGATGAACGTCGAGGTGGTGACCACTCCGCATTGGTGCGAGATGATCTCCGAATGTCTTTCAGGCTTTATATGACTTGCCGTCAAGACCCTGAAACTAGGAATTTAGCCTTTTGCTTCATTTGCTTTGGCGCGTCTGAGTCCTGCTAGGGGAAGAATGCTGGGGTGACATTTCATTTGCTGTATCGAGACGATCGTTGAGGTGGTGACCACTCCGCGCTGGTGCGAGATGATCTCCGATTGTCTTTCAGGATTTATATGACTTGCTGTCATGACCCTGAAGCTAGGAATTTGGACTTTCGCTTCATTTTCTTTGGCGCGTCCGAATCCTGCTGAGGGAAGAACGCTGGGGTGACATCTCGTCTGCTGTATCGAGACGAAAGTCGAGGTGGTGACCACTCCGCGCTGATGTGGGATGATCTCCGATAGTCTTTCAGATTTTATATGAGTTACCGTCAAGACCCTGAAGCTAGGAATTTGGCCTTCGCTTCATTTGCTCGCACTGCGTCTGCTGTATCAAGACGAGTGCTGAGGTGGAGCTAGGATTTTGCCGTCACTCCGCTTTGTTTCGACCATGGGGTCTTTTGTTGACGTCGCATCTGCATCCTGTTGGACTGCGAAGGAACGCCGTTGTTGACATCGCGTCTGCTGTAACGAGACGAATGCTAAGGTGGAGTTGGGATTTTGCCGTCGCTCCGCTTGATGGTGTAACATCTGTGTCCTGCTGGAATGAGGAGGCACACCGTTGTTGGTCTCTAGGCTGTAGATGTGGCCATTACGATTTGGAACTAGGGACTTTGTCATGGTTCCGTTTCGTTGCGACTCTGAGGTCGATTGTTGACATCATGTCTGCATCTAGTTGGAGTGAGGAGAAACGCCGTTGGTGATCTCTAAGTTGTCGATGTTGACGTCGAGACCCTGAAGCTAGGGATCTTCCTTTACTTCATTTGTTGGCATTGTGTCTGCAATATTGCGACAAATGTCAAGGTTGTCTCTAGGTTGTCAATGAACCGAAAAGATTTGGTTTTGCTTTCTGTTGGAGCCTGTCGGGAAGGTATGGTTCCCTCTTTGTTTGTCCTTTGGATTGTATACAGGGATCGATGTGATCTCACCTGTAGGGCAAAAAGTTTCATTTTTTCATCATTTTTTTATTTTTTCCGCGATGCTCTATCATTTCAGCTTTTACATCGC
The DNA here is from genome assembly GCA_030015575.1 of Agapanthus africanus. NCBI lineage: Eukaryota > Viridiplantae > Streptophyta > Magnoliopsida > Asparagales > Amaryllidaceae > Agapanthus > Agapanthus africanus. The sequence goes on along the minus strand of CM057339.1, from coordinate 355,256,344 downwards.
GAAGGTTACGATTGCCCAATCATTTCGGCTATTTTTCGCGGTGCCCAATCATTTCGGCTATTTATTTTATTTTTACTCGCTGCTTTTTATTGCGAGTTGCCCAATCATTTCGGCTATTTTTGTATGCATATATTTTTACTTGCTGATTTTGTTGCAAGTTGCCCCATCATTTCGGCTATTTCATATGCATTTTTTTTGGCTCGTTGATTTTTTCTCACGAGTATAGGATTTGGGATCTGATGCTCATCTTAGCATCAGCATCGCTGCGACTGGAATATTGCCAGGAGCGAATCATCATTTGCCATAAAAAGGCCTGGAATTTGATACCGATTTAGGCATCAGCATCGCTACAACTGGGATATCGCCAGGAGCGAATCATCATTTGCCTCTATCAATGTCGAACAAAGGTGGCTTAGTAAACAGGGTTAGGATTCTGTCAACTAAGGCTTTTGACTTCATGAGCCGAAAGGGTCTCACAAAGGTATTTCTCCCTACAAGTCGTGAGGATCTCGTAGGTGTGTTTTCTCCTTAGGAATCGTGAGGATTCCTAAGTGCATATTCCCCTGTAAGTCGTAAGGATCTTACAAAAGGGTTTTCTCCTTATAAGTCGAGAGGACTTACAAGGGTTGTTCACCATGCGAACATATCCTTAGTCACGGGTAGGAATTTGTTAGGGAAATGTTTATTTGCGCCCGTGGATTGTATACAAGGGTCAGCATTGAGCCGCTTGTAGGGACATATCGAAAGTTGTGGGAGTTGCTTAAGAACAGGTTCAGGTCTCTGTAACTTAAGACTTTCAAATCTTATGAGCCGTGAGGGTCCCATAAGTGAGTTCTCCTTACGAGTCGTGAGAATCTCGCAAGTGTAATTTCTCCTTAGGAATCGTGAGGATCCCTAAGTGTGTTGCTTTCCTGTGAGTCGTAAGGATCTCACGCGGGTGGTTTCTCCTTACAAGGTCGAGAGGACCTTGTAAGTGTCTTTTAACGAGGTTGCGCCCTTTCGGGTTTTCACAAACACTCGCCGGTAGCCCTGCTATTTTTACTCACGGAGCCCTTTCGGGTTTTCATCCGTGCCCATTTCGCTTATGGACATACCGTCTCTTTTTTATTCTTTTTATTTTTTTTTCTAACGAGGTCACGCCCTTTCGGGTTTTCATGAACACTCGCCGATAGCCCTGCTATTTTTACTCACGGAGCCCTTTCGGGTTTTCATCCGTGCCCATTTTGCTTATGGACATACCGTATCAATCCCAAAAGTTCACTAACTCTTTCTCTGTTTCCAACAAACAGAGCTGTGGTCATCTTATCTTTGTGACATGACCGGCAAGTTTCACAAGATGTAAATTCAAACTAATTTAAATATGCATCTGTATGCAACTTCAGCCAGTCGGGTCGCATTGATATGACCTAGTCTACAATGCCTCAAGAAGGATTCATTCATTTCTGAACTCTTCCTCTTGTGTGTGTTCCGTATACTAAGAACTGTAGTTTGATTTAGAACGTCAATGCTTTTAGATAACGTGCCTGAACCGATCAACTCTTGATATAGGAAATGTTCAAAACATTATCCAACAATACAAAATTATATCCTTTCTTTACTAATAAAGAGACTGATATGATTTTGTATATCAGGTTCGGTATCTAATAACATTTGTTCAGAATCAATGTATTCTGGTAATACAGGGTGATAGTGACCAACAGACTTGGCTGCAACACTTGGACCGTTTTCTGTCTCATGAAACTTATCACCCGTTCTCAGTTCTTTACCTATCTGCAGCCCATGTAACAGATTACATATACGGGATCCTGATCCGGTATCACATACCCAGGACGTAAAGGATACTGAGAAACAGTTCTGTGTAATGAACACACCCGAAGATGATGCATCAACATGCACTTTCTTCGTTTGGGCGGCACGGGAAATCTGGTATTCCCCAATTTCCTGCTCTGTCTTATAACAATTATAAGTTGGAGCGGGACCAACGTTCCCCAGCTCAGTATAACAAGCGGGTTCGGTCAATATATCCATTTTATTATCTTGATTAAGGCGTGATATGGTCGCTATCTGGAGAGAGAGAGAAGAAAACACTCAGCGTATGCTCTTGCAAGATTAGATTGGTTATATAATATATCTAATCAGGATGTCTCCCACTGTTTTAGTCAAATCTTCCTTCAAACCCTAAAAGGAAAGACTAGCCGGGATTAATTACACGCTACAAGTTCGCCAATCTTTCAGCCAGGCCAGTGTCGGTACTTTGAGGGAGGTCCCCCGTGCTTTCGCACGAACCTAATTACAGTAAACCTCGTTTTCCCAGAGGCGTAACCCCGTTAACACCTTTCTAGACACCTACTTGATCGACTAATTGTAATGTGTAAAACTCTCCCAGGAGTAACAATTACTCGCAGCGGGTATCGGGATCCAACTATCTCATAGAAGGTATGCAATCTCATTGCAAATTTCAACACTTGAAATTCCCGATAATCTTTTACCCCTAGCTCGCTATGACCTTGACGCATGCCAAACAACCCATAGTCTGCTAGTCAAGTTCAACCCGTACATTTCTTGATTGAATTAAACCCACCCGCACGACCCTTGACGCATGCCAAACAACGCCGTACGAATACCCTAATCCAATCGCATCGTATGCTAGCAGATAAGCACTAGTTAGCTACCGTACACTACGCCTTGACGCATGCCAAACTACCGCAGCATGAATACTAACTAGTACTTATCTGAAATGACGGAGGGCTACGACAGGTTTTTATGAAAACCCTTTGCGTAATGAACTTGATATCGTTGTAGAATCGAGTGATTTTAAATGGAGTGTTTTTGAGGCTTTTCTAGTTTTGCTAAAGGGGTCACTCCCGGTGAAGGGATCGTCGGCCCTTTCCTCATCGAATAAGGTGCAGGATATATCATATATACCGCTGTGCAAAGCAAGAACTATAGTAGCAATCAAAAGACAAACCGAGTTTGTAGCATCTGCCAGTTATTGCTAAAGGAGTCACTCCCGGTGAAGGGATCTCGGTCCTTTCCTTATCGAATAAGGTGCTGGATGTTCTACAAGGAACACCGCTATGCAAAGCAAGAACTGTAGCTACCAGTTTTTATAAACAAGTTTCTACAACATCTTAGGTTTCTTTTATTTCATTAATCTCATTAATGAAGTCCCATTTTAATTATGCTTCATAAGCATCTCTTTTGAAACGAAATCTGCAATATAACATATATCTCATATATATAATATAAACATTCGTCACAGGCAGTAATATGATCTCATCACAGAACATTGCAGCAGAAGAACATATATGAAATATTGGATATACTAGGACGTCCGTGTTTTCAATACGAGCCTGTATAAAACACGGATTCCACGGTCGCGATGAATAGCCAAACCCACATCCCTAGACCCCTACGAGAGCGGTAAGTAACACTGCCAATTCTAGGGTTAGGAGACCCAGTCTCGACTCCTCGAGATGGTCTCCCACTGGACCCTAGAACCCGGTTACTTGTGCTCCCCGCCTTGGGTCTACCTAATGCGGAAAAGTAAATAATATACAATGGTGACATCTTCCGCTACCTGGAAGTGCCCCAATAAAAGAATATTACATACAAATGAATTTTACATGAATGAAAAAGAAAAACTCTCATCTCACATAAAACCCCCGGCTATTCAAAAGCGACGATCCAATACAACATATCACAGCAACACATAATATCTCATATCATCAACGTAAGCAAGTATGCGTATCCCGATTGTCGTTGATGTATAGCAACGAAGCCGGCGATACACCACATACTACGCTTACGGTCACAGAAAAGAAAGTGTAAAACTACAACAGTTGGAATCCGCAATCTCTTTAGACATCGCATGCCTAACCAAATGAATTCCTTAGACATCGCATGCCTAATAATTATAAACCCCGCATTTTAGTCTCATTATCGAAAACTCTTTTCAATATCAAGTCGGGCAATTCAACAAGATTCCCGACGTCCTGATCAAATGCTCGTCGCAAACTTTAGTAGACGGCCGCACCCCCGATACCGTCGACGAAGTGCACCAAGGCGGAACACCGCTGCCGCGAGCACCCGAACGGATGCTTTCGGCGACGGGGTTCTCCTACAGTCACTTGGTCGGGGCTATGGGGCGTAGCTGTCTATTAAGTTTACCCGGCGAGTATCCGCGTACGCTACGTGATTGCGACGGACTTTTGATCACATCAAAATTCCGTAGCAACCGATCATTTGAGACTAAACTGTTATGTTTATAATATTCAAATCAGTTATCTCATAACTACCTGTGGATTCCAATTATTGTATCACATTCCAGATAAATAGAAAAAGTTAAACTTTCAGATCGAATCATCAAACACCCAAGATTTCCCCAATATATCTCAACACTTGAAATCAGTTTAAAAATATCCATTACATGCCACAGTACCAATGGTCCAGCCGTAGAAGGGTCAAGCCAACGCCTCACATGTGGCACGCCGTACTGCCCTAAACCCTAAGGTTCAAAGGGCAGTTCAAGACGGTCACATAATCGAGTTAAGGTTTGTTGTCTTCTAGAGGGTCCATCGAGTTACTTGCACGACTTAGAACATTCTTAAACACGAGGAAAAATCCAACTTTTGAAAAATTTTCCGACAGGGGAAAAAGTGAGTTATTGATATCCGTTCGAACTTTTTAACAATTTCTAAAATTATCCAGACAAAACTAAACAAAGTTATAATATCCGATCAAAACTTTAAGTCCCCAATACAACCTGGATAATTCAACAGTTGAATAAATATTAAAAATTCCCAGAAAATCCAGCATAATTAAATAGAAGTTACTGTGCAAACAGTAGTTGATGACGTCAGCATTGCGCAGCGGAACCGCCGCAGAAGGCATACTTCTGCCGCGGTTCCGCCGCGTGTTTTACTGTTCATCAAAAAAATTTTGTACCGTAATTCTTAGAATTCTCTGCTGAATTTTTTGAGCATTTTTAATTTGGAAAAAACCCAGTTTTTAGAAAAAGTCCAGAGAGCGGGTTTAAACGGTGTTTCGGGTTTCGATCGGACTTTAAACTTCGTCTAGACTTCGCCTAAAACTCTAGCTTGGCTCTGATACCACTGTAGGGTTGCTAGGCACGCGCACAAGGGTCTACGAGGCATCAACCATGCCCGATTTAAAATTTAGCCGTGCCGAACAACCCGAATACGGAACTTTAAACTAGAGATTAGGCGAAAATAAGCATGCTAAACACTTTAACACTAAGTGAGAGGGATTACAACCTTTGTAGATCCGGTCCTTCACTTCAAATGCTCCGTGTTGTGGTCCCTTCGCTGCGATCATCGGGATCCGGACTCTTGAGAGGTTCCACGAAGAGAAAGACGCAACCTTTGCTTCCGATCTTCGATACTAAGATGATCTACCTCGAAGTTTCTTTAACACAAGCTAACACTCATGAAATGATGTGAACACCCTCATCTAAATGGCAAGGGAAGATGAGGATGATGAAGTAGGATTTTTGCTCTCTTTATTTATATTTTTCTCACAATTATTCATCACCTTTCAAAAATCAAGCAAGCTTTTTCTTGAAAAGAGAATGAAGAAGAAGAAGATGAATAATGAATCCTTTTGTGATGACTAGGAAAATAATAATATGATAGAATTATGCAACCATGGTTCAAACTAACCCTTGTAGAGATTTTACTAGGGTTAAAGGTTTGGTTAGGGTTTTGGAAATATCTAGCATAATATCTTAACAAAGACAAAGAAAGAAAACATCTAGAATCTTCTAGAAAGCCTTAACCCTATTCAAACCCTAACCATGTTTAATCTCTACTAAACAAGTTGCATTATTTATCATATCATGTTACAATATTATATATCACATATACAATATTTATTGCAACAAAATAAAATAATACAATTAACATATATCGCATATATATCAATGTATTACCCGAGTGAGAAAAAGAATCTTTTAGTGAGCAAATATTAGTTAATGTAATTTAATATATCAAATATATTAATATACATTAAATTATCGAATCAACACTTGATCCGACAATCCGGCTATATCGCATATAACCGGCTAATATTTATCCGTACCGATTCATCGAATCAACACTTGATCCGATGACCCGGCTGATATCAAATATCGCGAGAATAGAATACGGTATCACATATCGCATTATCCTCGGTCCCGCACATATCACATATGTGCTCCTACTCCGTTTTGCCTGAGTCAAGAAACCTCTGTGTAGGACTCTAAAGAATCGTCAATACGCCGGCAGTAGGTGATGATCATATCAAACATCCACAAGCTGCAAGCGGTCAGCTAAACGTAACAGCTACCCAGGTATTGAGCGCTCAGAAGATCAACAAGCAAGCCTGTAACTTCTCCTATGAATCCAAACAGTAACACTCCCGTACAGTCCGGTCTCGTCGTCTGATATGTCGCATATCTCGCCTAGGGGTGGTAAATGTCAGACCCCAGTAGCTCGATAAGTCGTGTCGATATGAGGTCTATAACAGTTCGAGAAACTACTGATAACACTTACCAGTAAATCTCAGCAACCCTGGCCAGGGATTTCCGGTTATAGCCAATCGAACACAGCACAACATCAACTCCCTATACCGGGAGAGACGAATCCCCTCCTATCGCTCATTGCCTCCATATGATTCGGGACTGTACCCAAAAGCCACCTTTTTGCACGCCCTCTTGGATGTGGTATGATGGAAATCAAAGCACAGTGGGAATCACACAAGACTCTATGACGATCTCGGGTCGACAGACTACTCTGTACCAGTGTCACCGGAGAACTGCCATCTGACGTATGGTATAATACCATCTGGGAGTTCTCGGCGAGTCCGTCCAGTATACCCAGTCTCTACTGAGCACCCGTACATCATCCTTGATGTCAAACACCGACGGATATGGGATCATCCATCGCCCATCATATGGGTCAAGATGCGTATACGCTAGTCTACTCTGGTGTATCGATGCCCTGTCTCGATACACCCTCGACTAGGAACAGTTATAGGATGTACTCGTCGACTACCGTGGCCCCACTAGTATGATCTCATCATAGTCCCAGTAGTCGAGTACATATCCTAAGGGCTTTATCAACATGTAATATAGAGACAATAAGAGTACATGTTAAGATAAAGTACACCCAGATAGCATACTATCATGTCGAGCAAGAAAGTCCTCCCTATATGTGTCCAAGCATCCATTACAATATACATCGTATGTACAGTAATGGCCTCTAGGGCATACATATAACTAACACACCATGCCCCCAGACTTGGGGCGTTTAGATTCAGTGTCTTTGCGATTTGCCAAAGACACAGGGATCTTCCCCAACCTCCTTCTTTTGTGAGCGATCGAAGTTGAGGGGGTCGTTGCAGCGGGCACCCAGGTAGCCGTCGTCTTCCGTGGCTTAACAGGACGGTTTTCTTCCTGTCGGACCTTCATCTTTTTCTGTCGGCGGAGATAGTCTTGATCCATTACGGAGTCCTAGACTTGACGCCAGACCTTGTAAATTTTAGAGGACAGCCGTTGAGGGGGTTGCTCCAGCTTCACCTTTTGGGCATTATCCACAGGTGTAAGAGATCTTTTTAATACAGTTGGCGAGTTTTTGCGCACCCTTCTTAGCGGTTCAAAGCTATTCCCGGTCGGAACAGCAGCATTGATTTCCACCATCGGAGCTGGCGGAGTTATCCCAGAGGGGGAGTTGCCCCCAGCCTTCCTTACCCGGCGCCAGTGACGACGGCGAGCATGTCGAGCGGACGGCGTTGATTCAGCGATGGGGATGGCTTTGTATTGCCCCCTGTCCAGATGAAGCGCTGCTGGTTCCAGTCTCTTGAAGACTGACGACTTTTGAGTAGCGGTATCCAATCTGTCAAAGACAGACCTTCGAGCAGGAACGGGAGCCGGAATAGTCAGTCTTGTGAAGACCGACCCTTTGGCAGGAGAAGCCGCCTTGATGACTTCAGAAGCAGGGATGGCTATCCTCTTCGGAACAACCTTTTCTGGTATTGCAGGCTTCTTCATGGGCCCACATGAGTTTTGGCCCAGTTTGCTGAAAGCTGAGGCATTGGGCTTGGGCGACCCGTTGAGAGGGGCCGCGATACTTGTAAGCCGATCGAAGACCGACTTCTTCGGAGCTTCTTGCGATGGTAATGGGGCATTGAAGCTCATTGGTGGGATCATGGTCCCGAAGAATAGCCCAGTGGTGGCCTGAGTCACCTGTTCCACCGGCATAGCGAAGATGGAGGCCGCTTGGGGCCCATAAGTCACTCCTCCAGCAAGGACGGAGCGAGAGTTGCAGTTGCAGGTAGTGCAGTTTGAAGCCATTGATCTTCTGTTTTCTGCACGGAGCAAAACACCAAATCTTAGTACCTCGAATCCATAGGCAACCACAGCAAACCGCGATTCGTTCGCGAACACGACACACGAAGTGTGGAGTGGAAAGAGGAAGAGGTCCCACCAGGCGTGCCAGAATCTGTTCCCCTCCGAACGGCGGCCAAGACATGAACGTCTTGCCTGAAATTCGGGGCAGATACTAATTGGTGCTATCCATCCACCTCTCCGAAGATGCCAAGTTGATTTATGGCACCGTGTATCGAAGGTTTAAACGGATGCGTCCGATGTAGCAGACTTCGTCAGATTCCCCCTCGTTCGAGGGGTTTTTGATTGTGGGGACGCTCTTCCCAGCAGACGCAAGCCCCTGCAGTTAATTACGCTACCGCATCGCGGTAACAACTTTCCCCTTCTCCAGATGATCACTTCGTGTTGTGGGTGTTTGTTTTGTTTTTGGTTGCCCGTGGATTGTATACGGAGACTAATTTATGTTGTCACCCGTAAGACGTGGATTAGTCCAAATCCATATTTTCTTAGATGTGGGTTTGAGGTTTTGATTTAAGGATACGTTAGCCATATTTGAGGCTAAGATCAACTTAAACGTTTGTTAAGGATACGTTAGTCTAATTTGAGACTAAGATCAACTTAACGGGATCGTTTAGATCCGAAAAAGAGCATTTGGGGCTCTATTGTTCCAGTTTAGGGACATAATGGTCCATTTAATGTATGGCCGTCGGGACCCGTCACCTCTCTGATGACGTTGAAGGATTACAACGAAAGATGTCAGAGGAGTTCAGAGATGTACCCTTTGAACCAAAGTTGGTTGGGGGGCCTATAGTCCAATTTGGGACTAAAGTCTGTTTGAAGGTTTAAGGATACGTTAGCCGTATTTGAGGCTAAGATCAATTTAAACGGTTGTTAAGGATACGTTAGTCCAATTTGGGACTAAGATCGACTTAACGGGATCGTTTAGATCCGACAAAAGAGCATTTGGGGGCTCTATTGTTCCAGTTTAGGGACATAGTGGTCCATTGCCAGTTTAGGGACATGGTGGTCCAATACCAGTTTAAGGACATAGTGGTCCAATACCAGTTTAAGGACATAGTAGTCCATTTAATGTATAGTCGTTGGGACCCGTCACCTCTCTGACAACGTTGAAGGATTACAACAACAGATGTCAGAGGAGTTCAGAGATGTACCCTTTGAACCAAAGTTGGTTGGGGGACCTATAGTCAAATTTGGGACAAAAGTCTGTTTGAAGGTTTAAGGATACGTTAGCCGTATTTGAAGCTATGATCAACTTAAACGGTTGTTAAGGATACGTTAGTCCAATTTAGGACTAAGATCGACTTAACGGGATCGTTTAGATCCGACAAAAGAGCATTTGGGGGCTCTATTGTTCCAGTTTAGAGACATAGTGGTCCATTGCCAGTTTAGGGACATGGTGGTCCAATACCAGTTTAAGGACATAGTGGTCCAATACCAGTTTAAGGACATAGTGGTCCATTTAATGTATGGATGTCGGGACCCGTCACCTCTCTGACGATGTTGAAGGATTACAATGACAGATGTCAGAGGAGTTCAGAGATGTACCCTTTGAACCAAAGTTGGTTGGGGGACCTATAGGCCAATTTGGGCATAAAGTTTGTTTGAAGGTTTAAGAATACGTTAGCCGTATTTGAGGCTAAGATCAACTTAAACGGTTGTTAAGGATACGTTAGTCCAATTTGGGACTAAGATTGACTTAACGGGATTGTTTAGATTCGACAAAAGAGCATTTGGGGGCTCTATTGTTCCAGTTTAGGGACATAGTGGTCCATTACCAGTTTAGGGACATGGTGGTCCAATACCAGTTTAAGGACATGGTGGTCCATTTCTAGTTTAGGTACATGGTGGTCCATTTTCAGTTTAAGGACATAGTGGTCCAATACCAATTTAAGGACGTAGTGGTCCATAAAATGTATGGCTGTCGGGACCCATCACTTCTCTGAAGACGTTGATGGATTACAACGACAAATATCAGAGGAGTTCAGAGATGTACCCTTGAACCAATGAGTTGGTCGAAAGAGCAGATGTGCTCAGTTCTAGATGATTTGAGGACTTATGGCCAGTTTGGGCTATGTCCAATTATGTTTGAAATATTGGCCTTTTGGGCCATTAGACATTTGTCTGGGTTCAGCCCCTCATCATTCAGCAGTGCCAAACAGAGGTTTGGGGTCTCTGACAACATTTTGTCTTTAATTTCCTCAATTTTGAGATTCATGTAGAAGAGGGGCTTTTACCTCTGGAGAACTAGCCAATTTGGCTAAAAGTAGTGTTAAACACTAAAGAACAACAGTGTTTAACACTGGAGGTAGAACTCCCAAATTAGTGTTAAACACTAAAAGACAATCAGTGTTAAACACTGGAAATATAATCTTCAATTTAGTGTTAAACACTAGAAACAATCAGTGTTAAACACTGGAAATATAATCCCCAAATTAGTGTTAAACACTAAAGAAAGAGGGGTCACGTGTGGACACGTGAGAGCGCCCAAAAGTGGGACAGATCCCTTTTCTTCGTTCTGCAATTAAGTGTTAAACACTTTTTCATCTTTTGAGCATCACGTATTGACACGTGATGGAGATCTATGCACTGCTCATTAAAGTACTTTCTAAGGGGTCACGTGGGAACACGTGAGAGCGCCCAAAGCACATTTTGCTTTTATTCCTTTTGTTTTGGAGGTCACGTGAGAGCACGTGAGGCATTGCCTCAAAGCCTGTCCTCCTTCTCATTTCTGGGGATCTCTTCAGGGGTCGCATGGGGACACATGACCTAGTTTTATTCCTTCTTTTCTGATCACTGCGGATTGGGGTCACGTGTCATCACGTGACCAATATTCTTTATGTGCATGGAGATCTTTCAAGTCTCTTTATTTTAAGAATTAAATTCTCTGTAGGGTTAAACCCTAATCATGGTTTTGGAGAAATTAAATTCCTATTATGAAAGAATTAAATGTAGGGTTAAACCCTAATTTCTGTCCATCTTGAAGGAATTAAATTCCTATATTTTCAGGAGAATTAAATTCTCATATAGGGTTGAACCCTAGTTTTGTTTTGGGAGAATTAAATTCTCTAAACTCAATTCCCTCTCTAAGTTTTGGATTTGCATGGCAGGATCTCAACCCGATGAGAATTAAATTCTCAACTTATGGGGAGATGTGCTCTTTGCAGATCTTCAACCAGAGAAAGAACTAAGTTCTTTTGCAAAAGAGTTAAACTCTTAGATTTTGAGAATTAAATTCTCTTTTTTGAAGTTTTGATCCCTTTCTTTTCTCACCTAGGGTTTTCTTTTTTGAGAATGAAATTCTCCCTTTCTTTTTTTTCCCTTGAGAATTAAATTCTCTTCTTTCTGTTCTTCTCTCAAAAAGGTCCCCCTTTCTCTTCTCTTCTTGGCTCCTATTTATAGGAGAAAGAAAAGAATCAATTTGTTCAATGAATCTTTCATTGAAAGATTTTGTTTGTTTTCATAATTAATATGATCCTTTAGATCATACAGTGAATTTTATTCACCGTTGGATTTTAAATCCAAAGATATTATGTTTGTTATTTCTGGTGAGATTTTTAGGGAAATCTTTCCTTGTCTCAAATCTTTCCATAAATTGGTGATTTTTAATCACCCTTGGATTTTTAATCCAACGGTCCCCATAATCCTTTTCCATTTGGAAAGATTTAGAGAAATTTAGAATTTTAATTCTATTAAACTGTAAGGCTTTCAAAGTCAGTCACGTGCTGACACGTGACCCTTGGTCACGTGTGAGCACGTTACCCCCAATTGAGTCATTTTCTCAGCATTTATTTATGTTTCAGTTTTAACCATCACGTGTCAACACGTGACCATTGGTCACGTGTGAGCACGTGACACCTCATTGAGGTATTTCCTTCAGCCATTTGTTATTTTATTTATGTTTTAACTATCACGTGTCAACACGTGACCATTGGTCACGTGTGAGCACGTGACCCCCAATTGGGTCCTTCTTCAGCCGTTTGTTTTTTTTATTTCTGTTTTAATTATCACGTGTCTACACGTGACCATTGGTCACGTGTGAGCACGTGACACCTCATTGAGGTAATTCCTGATTTTTAATCAAGGAACAATGCATAGCATATTTGCTCATAACTTTTGATCCCGGATGAATTATGAGGCCCATAATATATCAAATCGAAGGGTTTTTCGAGATGCTTCCAATATCATTAGAATTTAGCTGTTTCTCCTTCGGAAGTTTATCAAAATACAGGCCGGAAGATACTGGTTCGCATTTCCTTAAGCGTATCGCTGCCATTTGATATCTTGGGCTCTTTTGCGCAGAAATTTTTGGCGGGAACAACCCTGACGGCTCATAAGATTCAAAAGCCTTAAGCTACAAGGATCTGAACCTGTTATTAAGCTATCACCTTTCCCAGACTGCCCTACAAGCGGTTTAATACTGACCCTTGTATACAATCCGCATGTGCAAATAATCATTTCCTTTCTGAGTCCCTCCAACGACAAGGAATGCCCTAATTTGATGAACAAACACTTGTAAGTCCTCTCGACTTATAAGGAAAAAACACTCTTGTAAGATCCTTACGACTTATAAGAGAACACAGACTTAGGAATCCTCATGATTCCTAAGGAGAAAATGCATCTACGAGATCCTTACGACTCATAGGGAGAAACACCTTTATGAGACCCTTACGGCTCATGAAGTCAAAAGCCTTAGTCGACAAGATTCTAACCCTGTTTGCTAAGTCATCTTTATTTAAATCGACAAAGGAAAATGATGATTCGCTCATGGCAATGTCGCAGTCGTAGCGATGCTGATGCCTATATCGGTATCAAGTTCTAAGTCCTTTCACAGCAAATGATGATTCACTCCTGGCAATATTCCAGTCGCAGCGATGCTGATGCTAATATTGGTATCAGATCTTGAGTTCCATACTCGAAAAAAAATGCATATGAAATAGCCGAAATGATGGGGCAACTTACAACAAAATCAGCAAGCAAGATATATGCATACAAAAATAGCCGAAATGATTGGGCAACTCGCAATAAAAGGCAGCGAGTAAAAAAGAAAAAATAGTCGAAATGATTGGGCACTGCAAAGAATAGCCGAAATGATTGGGCAATCGCGACTTTCGCGATATAAAAAGTTGAAATGATAGAGTATCGTGGAAAGAAAACAAAAAAATGCATATGAAATGAAACTTTTGCCCTACAGACGAGTCCATACTGACCCTTGTATACAATCCATAGGCATAAACGAAAAGGGAACCACATATCCCAACAAACTCTGTCAAAGGAAGAGTCAGGTTTCAGCGGCAATATCTGCATCCCAGAAGACCCGCAACGGCGTTCCTCCTCATGCCAGCAGGACACGGACGCGACACCACCAATCGGAGCCACGGCAGAGTCCCTAGTTCCAAGACTCCACGGTTCAAAGACAACCTGAAGTCAACCCTCGACACCGTAGAAAACGGAGAAAGTCGATCCCCGACACCATAGAAAACGGAGAAAATCGATCCCCGACACAGTAGAAAAAAAGAGAAAGTCGATCCCGACACAGTAGAAAACGGAGAAAGTCGACCCCCGACACCGTAGAAAACGGAGAAAGTCGACCCCCGACACCGTAGAAAATGGAGAAAATCGATCCCCGACACCGTAGAAAACGGAGAAAGTCGATCCCCGACACCGTAGAAAACGGAGAAAGTCGACCCCCGACAAAACGGAGAAAGTCGATCCCGACACCGTAGAAAACGGAGAAAGTCGACCCCGACACCGTAGAAAACGGAGAAAGTCAATCTCCGACACCGTAGAAAACGAAGAAAGTCAACTCTCAACCTCCCCGTCGAAGAAACGCTTCGACTCGGGAACAAGTTAACTCATCAACCACTTACGAGTCCTCTCGACTTATAAGGGAGAAAATTCTCTTGTGAGATCCTTACGACTCTCAAGAGAAAATACACACTTAGGAATTCTCACGATTCCTAACGAGAAAATGCACTTATGAGATCCTCTCGACTCGTAGGGAGAAGTCTTTATGAGACCCTCATGGCTCATAAAGTTGAAAAGTCTTAGGCGACAGATCTGAACTTGTTTCCTAAGCCATCGTTACCCTACAAAGGGTTCAGATGAACTGTTATCTATCATCTACAGCCTACACTTGCTAAAGTAGCATGCCAACAACACAACAGAGAAAAGAAAGTGGTGATAGGGGATAAAAAAAATGTGTCTTTTATTCATGAATTCAATTAAGTACAAGATACATCATATAAAAGAATTTAAAAAATGAATAAAGGCATGTTATTCATAAATTACAAAATTTCGATCGATACAAAGATGGCTACTGAGAAGGAAGTGTTTTTAGAAAATCAGCAAGCCGCTCTCGCACTTCTCTCAATTCCTTTGCACGATCAGCCGCCGCGACCAACTCCGCTTCAATTCGAGCCCGCTGCTACAAACATGATGAAAGCTTCTCGTCGATTTCCTGCTGAGCGGCTTCCTGACTCTGCATAACCTGCTCAGTGAAGTCAAGCTTTTTCCTCAGCACCAGCCCGTCAGAAATACATCGTCGGAGGTTTTCAAAATATCCTTCAGCTCTGCAGTGTTCGCTTCGACCTGGGCACGCAGTTGGGCAGACTCAGTGGAAGTCGCCTCACGTTCCTTTTGCTTTAGGGTCGCCTTTGGTTCAAAATGGCGAAGGAAAGGAGCACTCTGCTCAACCCATGTAGCTTGTTGGGAGTTCAGAGCTGATACTTCCGGAGCGGGACGCTTGAGCTCAATGTCATGCAGGCAGACCTCGATCTTCCTGCAGTAATTGACCCAAGACTCGACGACACCTTCATCATGAAAGTTTATAAGCGTAGCCAGCATGGGATTAACCTCAGCAGCAAATTCTACAGCAGATGTGAGGGCCTCGGCATCAAGATCCTCGACGAACTCGTTCAACATTTGCAGGCTCGTCGCAGTGCCCCTGGAAGATGGACGTCTAGAGAAGGGCCCTGCCGGTATTAGGATGCGAGACTCAAAGGGAGCTGGAGCTGGTGCGATTGCTGCAAAACAAGTTATGGTCAAATGTCGGCTCAGGAGATAAAGAAGAGGCATGAGTGATGGAGTCTACTATACCGGCTGCGGCAGGCGGCAAAGTTGGGAGTACCGGAGGCGAGGCGATTCTCTCGTCCCCTCCTCCGATCCATGGCACTGCGATCAATACATGGAAGGCTTAATAACATCATGGCTATTCGTAAAAGAAAGAAAGAAACAATAGCTGAAGGATATACTAACCAACACCAGCGGGCGGAGTGACTTCCGAATGGAAGGAGAAATGCGGGTTCAGCACCTAATACAGATGATAAAAAAAGACTCCTGTAGAGTAACGATGATACATGTTCAGTACAAGGAAGACGGTGTTCATAGTTCAACTAAGTAAATCGCGAATCTATACCTTCTAGCATTTGAGAAGACACAAGAGAAGGCAAGGGAACAACAACCGTCATGGCGGCAACCGGAGGTGCTTCAGATGGTATGATCTCAGCATTCGCTGCACCTACAAACAAAACATTGTCAGAATAAGCTGAGCGAGGTTGTGAAATAAAAAAGAATAGTGATTCAGGACTTACCTGACGGGTTGCCAACCAAAACCGCAACGGAAGCATCACCGAGCGTTGCAGTTTCTTCGCTCTCTTTCAGAGGAGTAGTCTCTGCGTCCATGGCTTCGTCCCCTGATTCGACGAGGACCGTCGTGATACTCGTGATGCCCGCTGATAGCAAGGGACCACAAGGGGAAAGAGCAGCGGTCTGGCCAGTCCCAGACTCCCAAGAGAGAGTAGCCGCTTCGGGCTCTCTGGTCGTCATCATCTCGCCTGCCATCTCATCTCCAGGACTTGACCCTGCGGAATATGATGTATGAGAATTTGCAGATCGACTTCTAATAAAAAAAACATGCATTACATTACCTTGCGAAAGATTCTTATCCGCCTCCCGAACCGTGCACGCAACCTGTCTGTGGGCGATAGACAGGACAGCTGGAGCACCCTCTAAGGGGATAGCGACAGAGGGAGTGGTGCTTGAGCCTGCACCTACAGCCAGAGCGGCGTCACGCTCCTTCGCTGCGCCCTTCCTGCGTTCCTTTTTGGTCTGAGCAGTGAGAAGCGATCTCCTTAAGAGCTCCGTCAAAGGGACGTCATCGTCCGAACCAAGAGCTGCCTCTGGAGCCATTACGGCGTCCGTCATCGGTTGCTTAAGTGAAGCCTCTTGAGGTACTGTCGAGAGAGCCGGGGCCACAATAGCCAGCTCTGGCAACATCGCTATATCACCGTTCAGGATTGGCACCGCACTCGGAATAATCTGAGTCAAGCTAGTCCCTGCAATAAGATGAAAAAGAAGGGTCAGACTGCCCATGAAGAAAAAGGGAATGAAGGCACAATGAGCCGAAATATACTGAGGCCCAGGAAAGCGTGAAGCCTCTCTTCCTCTTCAAAAGTCTTGAGGGAAGCTGCGAGAGCCTCTTCGGCGGAGATACCTGTTGAAGAAGAAAGTGTCAGCCAAAGTATAATAATTAAAATAGCCGCGGAAAGATATGACCAAAGTATACCTGATTGTGCGATGGTGATTAGTGCTGCTTCATCGCGAGCTAGTTGCTCTAAACTCGCGATAGTAGCCTCTAGATCGGTATCATCCGGCGCCACAAATAAACCATCGTTGATCCTATACTCACTTAGGCCCTCGCTGTAAGGGGCATGAGGTTCCTGACTGAATGCAATGTCCGCAGAAAGTATCGACTTCTTCTTCTTCTGTGAGCGTCCGCCGACAGCCGGCAACAAGAGCTTGCGCTTGGCGGGCAACTTCGGGCGGCGAGTCCCGATCTCCGCACCCACGCCAGACTCGGGAGACGCCACAGCTACCGCTTCTACAGGTACGCGGGGTAGGGGCATATCAGGTATAACACGCGGGACCACCGCCGCAGCAGCTTCTCTCAAGGGAGGATGGCCGATGGTCCGTCGCTTCAAGGGAACGGCTGGATTACCAGTGGAGGCGGTGCCTTTGCGATCAAGCAATAATCTCTTTTCTTCCCTAATAACGGCACCCATCGAATGCTGATACCATGCCACATATGCGTTCAAGATTCGCGGAACGCAACTCAGCTCATTGATAAAGAAATTGGAGCCGGTGTTCAACCGCATAAAATGGTGCAATGCGTTGCGAATACATTCTTCCGTGGCAACTAGCTCAGCTAGGAAGGCCTCGAGCGGGACGCCCTGATTATAGCTTGATTGCTGGGCGAAACAATATGGGTTGTACCTCATAAACAATGCCGAATCATTCTGCCTAAACACCAAAAAGCCAGGCCTGATTTAGTACAGGTGTAAAATCTCCCGGGCCTTCAATGTAGAAGCCCCGTCTTTGAAGGTGTCCCACAGCGGCTGCACCGTCTTAGTGGACTCTTTGCCGATAGTTAAAACCTTATCGACAAAGGTCATGCCATCTCCAACCATACGCGGACGAAGGAGCAAACCCCTAGCCTCCCGCTGTGACGGATTTAAAACAGACGCGTCAACTAGGCGCATAATCCGAGGAAAGTTGTAACCGTCGTAGAAACGAGGTCGTTTATAGGCACCAAAAGCGCCAAGTACGTGCAGCTCGATCCATGACGTAAAATAATGCAGCGAGAAAGTGATGGGCTGTACCCCCGGCTGAGTGGTGTCTGCCGCTAAGCTGAGACCATGGTACAGGTGTGCCAACCCAGCAATCCCGATAGCCACTTGCATTCCCGCAACCATACGATGGGCTGGGTAAAAGACCGATGGTCTCATATAACGAGGGTGCATTGGAAGCACGAACCAGTTTAGCCATAAGCCAATGAACCCCAGCACGAACGTCTCTTCATCGATTTCCGGAGCAGCAAGCTCCGCGAAGGAAACGACAGGAGCAGCCGGAATAAAGAAACTTTTTAAATCCACATCCGCCATCTGTTGGTTATCCAAACCAAAACCAAACGGATCGTCAAGCTTGGCGAACAACGCAGCTTGCTTCGATAAGGCTTCCGGACGAAGAAAGCGAGCGATGAAGTCTGCGTAGCTGACTCCATGCCCTCCGGACTCCAGAAATAGACTTTCGTATAATGAGAAGGGAATAAAATGAGGAAATCTCTCTTAAGAGCAGCGCTCTATAACAGATATGACATCTGTCATAATTAATGATGAAGGGAATAAAATTCCCCCCAAAAATTCTAAAGAGCAATGCTCTGCGAAGAAGATGGAATAATCCATCAAAAAAACCCTAAAAGCAAAACTTTACTGAGTTAAAAACTCTAAGATCTTTAAGATCTGCAAGATGAACTCTAAGAGTTCTTCTTTAATGGGTTAAGAGACCCTAAGGAAGATCTCTTTAGATCTATGATTTCAAGAGAGCAAAGCTCTGTTAAGAAAACCCTAAAAAATTTCTTTAGATTTATGATCTGAAAAGAGTAAGGCTCTGTTATTGGGTGAAACCCTAGGTTATGAACTAATCCCTTCAAAGATTTAATCTTTACTTAAAATTTTCGACAGGGTTCTGTCTCTAAGAAAGTTCTTAAGACAAATAGCTATACTCTGAAAGAGAATTAATTCGCAGAAAAACAGGAAAGAAGATGAACAGAGGTCATCTCAAGGGCCAAAGGCCCTATTTATAGGACTGAGAGCCGTTTCAACTTCTAAGTTGATCAAATAGCGAAGATGCTGCCACCGCTGCACTCACGTGTAAGCCACGTGAGCGCAACGGTGGGGGGCATTTGTTTCCCCTAATCAGAGCAAATCTCTGTTCAAATTTTGAAATTTGAAATGAAGCAGCGCTTCATAAATGCGCCAGCGCTAAGAGTTAAAGACTCTGATGTAGTGCTCACGTGCAAAGCACGAGAGCGTCAGCGCTAAGAGTCAAAGACTCTGATGCAGCGCTCGCAGCGCCAGCGCTAAGAGTCAAAGACTCTGATGCAGCGCTCCCGTGCAAAGCACGAGAGCGCTAGCGCTGGAACTAAATGTTCCCCACCTTTGGATCAAAGGTCCAACAAAGATGACTAAAATTCATTAGATTACCTCTGAAAATTAGAGAACTGATGGATCAAAGATCCAATGGTGATTAAAAATCACCAAGATACAAAATAAATTCTGTATGGGAAAATATTTTCCCAATCTTGTTAAAAACAAAAAGATTGCCTTCTATAAAATAGAAGCTCTTGGATCAAAGATCCAACGGTGGGAAATATCCCCAAATCAATCAGAGGAAAAATTTCCTTAACTGATTCAACAAATTAACCTCCCCTATATAAAGGACCGAAGACTTCAAGTCTTGCACAAATGAACCCCCCATAAACTTTGAGAAATTTCAAAGAGAAGAGCAAGCTCTCGGAAGAAGAATTTCTTCAAGGTAAATAAAATAGAGAGATCAAAGTACCTCATCAAAAGAAGAAGAACCTAGTTCTTTTTCTAAATCATAGATCTATAAGACAGAGGTCTTTCACAAAAGAGATCATATCATCTCATCATAAAAAAGTGGGAGAAAAATTAAATTCTCTTCAGATCACAGATCCATAAAGACAAAGTCTTTCACAAAAAACATAAGAGATTGTAACATATCCTATAAAATAAGAACTTTGTTCTTAGAGCTACGAGACAAAGTCTCTTATAAATGAGAATTTAATTCTCAGAGCGCAGAACTGATCAAAATTGCCTAAAAAGAGCATTAATGCTCCAATTAAAAAAGAAGCGCCTTAGCGCTCCAAGATTGGCGCACAGCACCGCAGCGATCCTACCGCTCCAATTTAAAGAAGCGCCTTAGCGCTCCAAGACTAGCGCACAGCGCCGCAGTGCTCCTAGCGCTCCAATTTAAAGAAGCGTCTCAGCGTTCCAAGTCTGGCGCTCAGCGCCCACCGTTCCAAGCGCTATTTTAAAAGAAGCACTCAGCGCTTCAAGATTGGCGCTCAGCGCCAAGCGCACCACATGCTCCTTACATGGGCGCTATTTTATAAAGAGCGCTCTATACTCATTAACTGACGCTCAGTGCCAAGCGCGCCACGTGCTCTTCACGTGTGCGCTATCTCACAGGAAGTACTTTAGTGCTCTAAGTCTGGCGCTCGGCGCCAAGCGTACCACGTGCTCCTCACGTGGGCGCTGAGAGAACATAAACTGTTCTTTAAATAAATCCCAGAGCCATAATGAGGGCTCAACACTCAATAAAAGACAAAAAGGTTGTCAGAACCCAAACCAATGCTCGGTATTGTTAAATGAAAAAGGCTGAGCCTAATTAAATGTCCAACATTTTAACTGAGTGGGCCGAGCCCAAGTTGGCCACAGATCCCTAATGTAGATTAATTGAGCCCATATGCTCATAAATCTTTTTAACAGATCTTAGTCCCAAACTTGACTACAGATTTCCCAACCAACATTGGTTCAAGGGTACATCTCTTCATATCTCTGATATATGTCGTTGTAACTTCTCAACGTCTTCAGAGAGATGGAGGGTCCCAATAACCAATAACTTTTGGTGCATCCCCAAACGGTTGAACCAAAACAACACAGACTACGACGTCTTTAAACTGGACTATGACGTCCTTAAACTTTACGGACTGTGAGGTCTTTAAACTCATAGACTATGATGTCTTTAAACCGGACTGTGGGGTCCTTAAACTCACGGACTATGACGTCCTTAAACTTTATGGACTGTGAGGTCCTTAAACTCATAGACTATGATGTCTTTAAATTTTACAGACTATGACATCTTTAAACTGTCACGGACTATGATGTTCTTAAACCCAATGGACCGCAACGTCCCTAAACTAAAACGATAGAGCCCAAATGCCCTATCATCAGATCTAAATGATTCTGAACCCCCGTTGAGTAGATCTTAGTCTAAAATTAGATTAACGTATCATTAACAAATTTTTAAGTAGATCATAATCTCAATGAGATTAATGATCTTTAAACCCAACCCAAACCCAAATCTAAGATAATACGGATTTGGACTAATCCACGCCCTACGGGCGACAACATAAATTAGTCTCCGTATACAATCCACAGGCAACCAAAAATAAAACAGACACACACGACACGAAGTGACCATCTGGAGAAAGAGAAAGTTGTTACCGCGATGCGGTAGCGTAATTAACTGCAGGGGCTTGCGCCTGCAGGGAAGAGCTTCCCCACAATAAAAAAAACCCTTCATACGAGGGGGAATCTGACGAAGTCTGCTACAACGGTCGTATCCGTCTAAACCTCCGATACACGGTGCCATAAATCAACTTGGTATCTTCTGAGAGGTGGACGGATAAAGCCAAATAGCATCTACCCTCAAATTCAGGCAAGACGTTTGTCGTCCCGGTTTTCGGCGGAGAACAGTAGGTTGAAGTCGAAGTTCGTCATGAGTTCTATCCATCTTCTCTGCCGCATGTTGAGTTCTTTCTGAGTAAATACGTACTTAAGACTTTTGTGGTCGGTGTATATATCCACTCGTTCTTCCAAAAGATAGTGGCGCCAATCTTGAGTGTGAAGATGACGGCTGCCAATTCCAGATCATGTGTTGGATAGTTGCGCTCATGAATCTTTAGTTGTCTTGATGCAAAAGCTAAAACCTTTCCATGCTAGTGTAGAACACATCCTAATCCTTTACCGGACGCATCAAAATGCACGACGTATCCTAATCCTTTACCGGACGCATCAAAATGCACGACGAATACGCCAGATTGATTCGGTATTACGAGGATAGGAGTAGAGGTTAATCTCGTCTTGAGTTCTACAAAAGCCTTTTCACATGCTTCTGACCACATGAATGCTTTGTCTTTACATATGATCTTGGTCAGGGATGCTGCAATCTTTGAGAATCCTTCAATGAATCGTCGGTAGTATCCTGCTAAGCCGAAGAAACTTCTTATATCTTTCACTGTTTTTGGTGTTAGCCACTCGCTGACAGCTGACATCTTAGCTGGATCCACAGAGATTCCTTCGCCTGAAACAATATGTCCGAGAAATCCAATTTGATCGAGCCAAAATTCACACTTGCTGTAGTTGGCATAGAGCTGATGTTGTCGTAATATCTTCAGGACAATCCGTAAGTGCTCGGCGTGTTCCTTCCGATTCTTTGAATACACCAGGATGTCGTCGATGAAGATAACAACAAACCTGTCTAAGTACTCTCGGAAATCTTGATTCATCAGGTTCATAAAAATGGCAGGTGCATTGGTCACTCCAAATGGCATTACGAGATATTCATAATGGCCATAATGGGTCCAAAACTCCGTCTTCGGAATGTCGGATTCTTTGACCTTCACCTGATGATAACTAGAATGAAGATCTAGCTTTGAAAAGACACAAGACCCACTTAACCGATCGAAAAGGCCATCGATACGCGGTAGTGGATACTTGTTCTTAGTCGTCACTTCGTTCAGAACTCGATAATCCACACACATCCTTTAAGAACCTTCCTTCTTGTTCACGAGTAACACCGGAGATCCCCAACTTGAAGTACCGGGTCGGATCCAACCTTTCTGCAGTAGTTCGTCCAATTGAATGCAGATCTCATTGAATCCCTCCAGACTTAATCGGTATGAAATTTTGATTACAGGTTGTGCACCAGGTTGTAAATCAATACTAAATGAAAGTGTTTCTTAGCACCACTACTAGATTTATACAAGCATCAAGTATGTAATTTTAAAAAATCTAGAGTGCTAAGCTACACTAACCAAGAATCTAACTAGGGTATTAGGGTTTTCTAAGCATGAAAGCAAGTTTTATACTAAGTGAAGAGGGTTACAACCTTTGTAGACCGGTCCTTCACTTCTAAAGCTCCAAGTAGTAGTCCTTAGAACTCCTCTTGGCTCCACTTGAAGAAAGGATTGATCTTGCTTCGCGATCTTCGAGGCTAAAGACGATCCACCTTGAAGTCTCTCTAGGTCAAGCTACCTCTTCACTAATCAAGTATTAATGAAGGAAACAACCTAATCTAAAGGGCTAGTTTAGAGCAGTTTGATGAAGTAGGAGTTTTGGCTCACGTAGAAATCTGATCTTCTTTTTATTTCCAACTCAAGAAAAACCCTAGTGAGCTCTTGAGAGGAAGAAGATGAACATGGGTGAGAGAAATGAATCTTCTGATCAAGCGAGAGAGTGAACCATGAGTTAAAGATAAGGTTGGGAGAGAAAAATATCTAGAGTAAAAACAAAAAAATGAAAGATGAGTCATGGCTTCTATATGCTTCCACATGCATCCAAGCCTTGCTCGCTAATCCACTCATTTTTATTTTCCTTTTAATAAATAATCATCTCAATTACCTTTAGGTCATGGTGTAGGTTTCATACACCCATGTTCAATATATCATCAAGCACGATACAATATAGAAATACATATATTAATATATATATTTATATATCATTATATATCAAGAGAAGAAAATCATTAGTGAGCATCAATATTAGTTAATATATAAATATATCAAATATAAATATATATTAAATTATTAAATCAACATTTGATTCAATAATCTAGTTATATCATATATAACCGACTAATATCATTTATATGTATATCACATTATTAAATCAACACTTGATTCAATAATCCGGTTATATCACATATAACCGTCTAATATTCAATACTAGTTTATATAATATATATATATATAACATATATATATATATATATATATATATCAATTTACTAAATCAACACTTGATTCAATAATCTGGCTATATCAAATATAATCTGGCTAATATCAAATATATATACGTATAACAAATCATTGAGATTCAATAATCCGGTTATATCACATATAATCTAACCAATATCAAATATTGCAAGATTAGAATACGATATCACATACTCGTATTTAATCAAGCCCCGCACATATCACCATATATGTCTTACTTCGTTTCGCTTGAGCTAGGAAACATCTGTGTGGGACTCTAAAGACTCGTCAATACGCCAGCAGTAGGTAATGATCACATCAGACACCCACAAGCCATCAGCGGTACTAGCTGGACGTAACGGCTACTCATGTATTGAACGACTAGAAGATCAACAAGCAAGCTTGTCCAAACTCCAGTAAAGCCTATAAGCAACACTTACCGTACAGTCCAGTCTCTTCGTCTGATATGTTGCATATCAAGTCTAGGGGTGGAATCTTCAGACCCCAGTAACTTGATAAGTCATGCCGATGTGTGGCCTATAACGGCTCGAGAAACTACTGATAACACTTACCAGTAAATCTTATCAGCCCTGGCCAGGGACTTGCTGTTATAACCAATCAAGCATAGCGCAACATCAACTCCCTATACTGGGAGAGACGAAACCCCTCCTATCGCTCACTGCCTCCATGTGACTCGGAACTGTACCTAAAATCCATCTGTTTGCATGACTCCTTTAAGCCGTGGTAAGGAGGAAATCAAAGCACAATAGGAACCACACAAGACACTATGACGATCTCGGGTCTATAGACTAACCTGTATAAGTGTCACCAGAGAACTGCTATCCGACGATAGGTATGGTACCATATAGGAGTTCTTGTTGAGTCCTGCTCGGTGTACCCATTCTCTAATGAGCACCTGTGAACAATCTTTGATGTTAAACACCAATGATTATAGGATCAATCATTGCCCCATACAGGGTCGAGAAATGTACACACTAGTCTACTCTGGAATATCGATGCCCTGTCTCGATAGTATATGGAGGAGTAAGCTGAGAGAGAATCCCATTCTCTTTTAGATAGTCTCGGAATTCCGTGTTTAAGTATTCTCCTCTCCGATCAGATCGAAGGATTTTAATACTTCTACCTGTCTAGTTCTCAACTTCATGCTTATATTCTTTGAATTTCTCAAAAGCTTCAGACTTGTATTTCAACAGGAACACATGACCGAATCTTGAGAGATCGTCAGTGAATGTAATGAAGTACGAAGAACCATTCCTGGCATGCATAGACATGGGACCGCATACATCACTATGTATCAGTCCCAAGAATTCCATAACTCTTTCTCCATGTCCTGTAAACGGAGTTTTGGTCATCTTGCCTTTGAGACATGACTAACAAGTTTCATAAGATGAAAGTTCGAATGGATTCAAATATCCATCTTTATGTAACTTAGCTAGTCGTGTCGCATTGATATGATCTAGTCTACAATGCCACAAGAAGGATTCGTTTATTTCTAAACTTTTCCTCTTGTGCGTGTTCTGTATGTTAAAAACTGTGTTTTGATTCAGAACGTATAATTCGTTACATAACACACCAAACCCAATCAACACTTGATTTAGGTAAATGTTCATAACATTATTCTCTACTACAAAGTTATATCCTTCTTTATCTAGTAAAGAAATTGATATTAAATTGCATATCATAGAGGGTACGTAATAACAGTCATTCAGGATCAATGTATTCATAGTTGGCAATACAAGGTGATATTCACCAACTGCTTTGGCTGCAACACTTGCACCATTTCCTACTTTTAGAAAATGATCACCTTTTCCCAGTTCTCTACCTTTCTTTAGTCCATGAAACAAATTGCATATGTGGGATCCCGATCCGGTATCTAATACCCAGGACGTAGAGTGTACTGAGAAACAGTTCTCTGTAACTAACACACCTGAAAAAGATGCATCAACATGCTTATTCTTCGTTTAGGTGGCGTGGGAATCCGGATATGTTCCTATTTCCTGCTCGGATTTATAACACTTATAAGTTGGAGCGGAACCAACTTTCCCCTGCTCAGTATAACAAGCGGGTTTGGTCAATACATCCATATTATTATCTTGATTAAGGCGTGACATTGGTTGCTGCCTGGAGAGAGAGAGAGAGAAGGAAACGCGTTAGCGTGCGCTCTTTGCAAGATTAGAATGGTTATTATCTTATCTAATCAGGATGGCTCCCACTGTTTTTATCAAATCTTCCTTCAAACCCTAAATGGTAAGACTGGCCGGGATTAATTACAGCTTATAAGTTCGCCAATCTTTCAGCCAGGCCAGTGCTGGCACTTTGAGGGAGGTTCCCCGTGCTTTCGCATGGACCTAATTAAAATAAACCTCGTTTTCCCAGGGGCGTGACCCCGTTAACACCTTTCTTGACACCTACTTGATTGGCTAATTGTGATGTGTAAAACTCTCCCAGGAGTAACTCTTACTCGCAGTGGGTATCGGGATCCAACTATCTCATAGAAGGTATGCAATCTCATTGCAAATTTCAACACTTGAAATTCCCGATAATATTTTTACCCCTAGCAACTTATGACCTTAACATGGTCAACAAATCATAAGCGCTAGCCAAGTTCAACCTGTCATTTCCAGATTGAATTAAACCCAACCGTACGACCCTTAACGTAGTCAACAAAGCCGCACGACTACCCTAATCCAATCGCATCTCATGCTTTAGCAGATAAGCACTAATTAGCTACCGCACACTACGCCTTAACATAGTCAACAAACGTAGCACGAATACTAAGTAGTACTTATCTAAAATGACGGAGGGCTACGACAGGTTTTTAAGAAAACCTTTTGTGTAATGAACTTGATATCGTTGCAGAATCGAGTGATTTTGAAAAGGAGTGTTTTTGAGGCTTTTACTAGTTCCGCTAAAGAGGTCACTCCCGGTGAAGGGATCTCGGCTCTTTTCTTATCGAATAAGGTGCAGGATAATTCATAAATACCACGATGCAAAGCAAGAACTATAGAAGCAATCAAAAACTAAACCGAGTGAGTTGTAGCATCTGCTAGTTTCGCTAAAGAGGTCACTCCCGGTGAAGGGATCTCGGCTCTTTTCTTATCGAATAAGGTGCTGGATATTCTATAAGGAATACCGCTATGCAAAACAAAAACTAGAGCTACCATTTTTTTTGAAAATTTGATTCTACAACATCTTTAGGTTTCTTTTTCTTTCATTAATCGCATTAATGAAGTCCCATCAATTATGCTTCCTAAGCATCACAGAAGAAACGAAAATACAACGTACGCTTATGCCATCTGCATTCGCCACAGTGTCCCGTTATGCACCATTAGGTTATTTAACTAACGGCATAGCGGGGCGGGACTAGCATGGGTGCAAAACATAAGCAACGTTTATTATATATCATATATATAATAATAAAGCATTCGTCTCACGCATATAAAGTGATCATATTACAGAATATCAGCAGCAGAAGATAACATATGAAATATTGGATATATAAGGAATTCTGTGTTTTAAGTTAAGCCAGTATAAAACACGGATTCTATAGTCGCGATGAATAGCCAAACCCCCATCTCTAGACCCCTACGAGAGCGGCAAGCAACCCTACCAATTCTAGAGTTAGGAGACCCGGATCGACTCCTCGAGATGGTCTCCTACTGGACTCTAGAACACGGTTACTTGTGCTCCCCGCCTTGGGTCTATCCTAATGCGGAAAAGTAAATAATATACAACAATGGTGACATCATCCTCAACCCGAAAGTGCCCCAATAAAAGAATATTACATATAATGAATTTTACATGAATGAAAATAAAAACTCTCATCTCACATAAAACCCCCGGCTATCAAAACACGACGATCCAATATAACATATCCAAGCAACACATAACATCACATATCATCAAATATCTAGACGATGTTAAACATTCCGATCGAATCAACAAACACCCAAATTTTCCCAGAAAGCTCAACACTTGAGCGTAGTTTTAAAATACTCAGTACATGCCACAGCTCCTATGAACCAGTCGTAGAAGGGTCAACCAATGCCTCACATGTGGCACCGCTGAACTACCACAAACGCTAGGGTTTAGTGGCGGTTCTGACGGTCACATAATAGAGTTAAGGTTTCGTTCTTCTAGAGGGTCCACAGTTTTGCTTGCATGATTTTCTGAAAGTTTTAAACTAAGGAAAAATCCAATACTTGGAAATTTTTCCGGTAAGGGTTAAAGTGGGTATTTGATATCCGATCGAAATTTTTAACACCGTCTAAAATAACCCGAAAAACTGTTAGAATTACGACTACGAAACACTCCAAGTTGCCTTTGCAGAAAGTTAACATCACATGCAAATTTAGCTAAAACAAACAACACCTCAATCACCAAAACCCAGAGACTGGAACACAGTGCAAATTTCAACCAAGAACACCATATAAAAACCGACCAGGACGGATTTCTAGGCTCTGTGGCCGGCTAAAATCCGAGCTCTGGGGTTGAATTTTGCACTGAGTTCATGTTGCACCTCATACAACATTCTGCAGTTGTTTAAAAAAATTTTAGAGCACGTTTTAAAATCGACAGAAACTGGGTAATCTTGTTTCAAGTTTCGGAGTTGTTTCGGTTTCGTAATCTAACAAACATTGTCTAAATCTTTAGCTTGGCTCTGATACCACTGTAAGATTCCCTAGCACGACAGCAAGGTTTCGGGAGGCATCATCCATGCCACTTTCAAAAAATTGTCATGCTAAGCAACTCTAAACTTAGAATCTTTAACTAGAGATTTAGACAAAACCAAATGTAAACTTCTTTACATCTAGAGAACAAGAATACAACCTTTGTAGTTCGAGCATTCTCTTGTAAAGCTCCGGGTTGAAGTCCGCGCGACTCTACAAGGCTCCTCTTCAAGTTGAACGACCCTCCTTCGTGATCTTCGCACCAAAGACGATCCACCCGAAGTCCCTCTAGATCAAGCTAACTCTACACTAAACTCCTTTAGTGTATGAAACACACCACACTAAATTGCTAGTTTGGTGTGGGATGATGAAGTAGGGGATATGATAAGCTCACTAGGTTTCTCACAAGCTCAATGATTCACATCTCATGTGAGGGTTTGAGCTTGGAGGTAAGATGAAGAAAGTGTAGAGATCAAGAGGAAGAAGAAGCTCAAGGAAAAATGGCTAAGGCATTTAGCATGAAGCAAGTGTAGAAACAATAATATGAATCATCTCTCTCCTCACCCATTCAAGTATGTAATAAATTGCAATTCTAAATTGCAATCATGCTTGAATAGTGAGTCAAGAATAATAAAAAACTATATATGCCCATGCCTCATCCATACCCAAAATATCTCCACAATTTACACCTCATTTTTCTATTTTCTAAAAATAGAATAATATGCCATGCTTCATATATATATATATATATATATATATATATATATATATATATATATATATATATATCAAATATACATTAATATATATACACACACACATAAATAAAGCAATCAGTGAGCTAATGACATTAGTTAAGATATAATTATATCACATATAATATATATCACATTATTAAATCAATACTTGATCTAATAATCCGGTTATATTACATATAACCGACTAATATCATTTATCTGAATATCACATTATCAAATCAACACTTGATTCGATAATCTGGTCATATCACATATGACCTAACCAATACCAGATAACTGCCAGATTACAATACGGTAACACATACACGTATTTAATCAGGCCCACGCACATATCACATATGTGCCCTACTTCATTTCACTCGAACCAGGAAACTTCTGTGTGGGACTCTAAAGACTCGTCAATACGCCGACAGTAGGTGATGATCACATCAGTCACCTACAAGCCGTCAGCGGTACTAGCTGGACGTAACGGCTACCCGGGTATTGAGCGATACTCATCCATACTCTCCATGAAGCCTATCAGTAACACTACCGTGCATTCCGTCTCTTCGTCTAATATGTCACATATCATGTCTAGGGGTGGAAATCGTCAGATCCCGGTAACGTGATAAGTCATACTGATGTGAAGCTCATAATGGGTCGAGAAACTACTCATAACACTTATCAGTAGATCTCCATATCATCCCTGGTCAGGGACTTCCTATTATGGCCAATCGAGCATAGCGCAACATCAACCCCAATACCGGGAGAGACGAAACCCCTCCTATCGCTCATTGCCTCCATACGACTCGGGACTGTACCCAAAATCTACCTGTTTGCACGTTTCCTTTGAGCGTGGTAGGGAGAAAATCAAAGCACAGTGGAAGCCGCTCAAGACTCTATGACGATCTCGGGTCTATAGACTAACCTGTACCGGTGTCACCGGAGGACTGCTATCTGATGATAGGTATACTACCACATAGGAGTCCTCGGCGAGTCCTGTTCAGTGTACCCAGTTTCCACTGAGCACCCGTATACCATCTTTGATGTCAAACACCAATGGATGTGGGATCATCTATCGCCCATCATATGGGTCAAGAAGCGTATACGCTAGTCTACTCTGGAATATCGATGCCCTGTCTCGATATTCCCTCGACTAGGAACAATTAAAGGATATACTTGTGAACTACTCTGGCCCCACTAGTATGATCTCCATCATAGTCCTGGTAGTCAAGTACATATCCTAATGGCTTTATCAACATGTGAGAGCAAGACAGTATCATAATATAAGTCTACATGTTAAGACAAAAATAACCAGATAGCATACTATCATGTCGAGCAAGAAAGTCTTCTCTATATATGTCCAAGCATCCACTATAATATACATCATATGTACAATAATGGCCTCTAGGGCATACATATAACTAACACAACAAGTCGTTAAACCTCTAGGTGTCCCTAGTAGGAGGAGTGGTTTTCAGCGGATTACACCCATAAAATCCAGTCAAGTTAGCGTCGAAGGGAAACTGTTGATTCTAATCTTAAAGTTAAGAATCAAATCTAGAAGTTCTATTATCTAAGTTAGAAATGTCAAACCCTATTTTTCACTCCTCACAATTTATTTAACATAAGCTTATACATGTCTTTACGTGGTTGTGAGAGTAGCGTCGATAAGTTTTTAAGAACTTGATTAGGGTCAGCATGTCATAATTACATATCAGGATAGACTTCTAAAGGATCACACAAGTTTGAAAGGAGTTAAGATTTTCTCAAGTTTCATTCTCCGGTTAGGTTTCAAGTCAGAATTTATATCATTTTTAACAAAGAATCAAGTCTTATTCTTCACTTCTACCTTTAACCTATTTTTGTTCATACACACCCTTCGTTATCATGCAAAACGTAGTTATAAATATAAACCTTCATATCTCTGCGAAAAACTGTTTTAATAGAAAACTTGTCTCCGCCAAGATTATTCTCCCACAAAGAACTGAGAGAACTTTTAATTTGGAGAGAACACTTGCTTAGCTTATTTTATTTGGCGATTGGAAACTTGGCGAGCTTTGGGTCAATGACTCCCAAACCAGATGGTTTTAGGGCATTAGGTGTGGAGACACCCCAAGGATTTAATTACCCAAGTTACCAAGGCTACAAAACAAAAGACTCATTTTATTACGTTTAAAATATTCCGAACTCAGTGAAAACAGAGATATAGTCAGCTTTTCTTTTTAATCCGAAGACGTTATTATATGGATAAGGTGTGTAATTACTCCAACAAGTTTCCAGATGGGTTATTTTTCAGACTTGTAGCTTCTATTAAAACCTCAATAATATATTTCATATTCATTTCACTTTATAAACTATTCTTGATATTACGTAATTCAGAACAAACCAGTTTGATCTTAAAGATATTTATCAATTTTCAAAAGTTAGAGACATGTCAAACATTCATCAAATTCTCAAAAACATATGACACGTGTACAATGATATAAAAGACGTATATTAACTATGGTTAAACTCAAAGGATGTTTATCTTTCGGGTTTTCAATATTTCGAAAAAGATTTAGTTTCTTCTATCTTATCACCCGAATCGTCAGATTTCGAATCTAAGTTCCCCCGCTAGCTAACATGACGAACAAGTTTTTATGTTTTTGGAAAAAAATTCAATTTTTATGGGTTTTTCATACAAATATAAATATAGAATGCAATACAAAAGCAGATATGAAATGCGACTACATGCAAAAAGAAAAATACACTATATAAAGTGCTGAAATGCAGGAAATATGCACATGCAAAACTATATGCTGATACAAGATGCACCCAAACTCAGGATTCACCCCCAAACTGAATTTGACGATGTCCTCATTGTTGCTTGGACTTGCCCTTTCCCTTCCTCTTGCTCGACCCGCTTGCCTCGTCTTGGTGCGCTAAGATCTGGCTCAGTTGTTCTTTTATCTCTTTATTTTGTCGGATCAAAGTCTTGATGCCACGTGTAAGGTTTCCATAACACCTTATATAGGGTTTGGAAGCATCACACATGCCACAATAAAATTTTAATGAGGGGTTAAGCAAACTTAACTAGGAATCGAACTAGAAATTTAGGGTAACAACTAATAGAATCACATACTATAAAGAATCTATCACTAAGTGGAGAGATTACAACCTTTGCAGACCTTCTTGAGTGACTTCTTGGATCTCCTAGAGTTTGGAACGGCTCGCTTGAATCCTTCCTAGTCCACGACGATCCACCCGAAGTCCCTTTGCTCAAGCTTCTTTCTTCACTTGATCAATGGAGAAGTGAAGCTAACACCCTATACTAATTGGCTAAACTAGTATAGTATGAAGATGTGGTTTACATTCTCACTTAAAAACCCTTTCTTTTTCTTTTCCTTATTCTAAGTGAAACTCAAGAGAGCTTGAAGAAGGAGGAAGATAAAGATGGCAAAGCTTTACTCAAGATAATCATAATTCTTATATTTTAAAATAAAAACAAAAGGATATATATGTGAGACACTCTCACATCCAACCATGGTTAAAACAAATATCTAGATATTTTGTGATAAGTTAAAAGAACAAAGGAAATTAAACCTAGGGTTAAGTCAATGATCAACCCTAGAAGAGTGTAGAAAGAATAAGTCATGAATAATTTCCTTTTTCTTTTTATCTCAAAACAAAAACACATATATAAATTTGAACATGTGAGTCTTGCATTGCCATCTTCTATGTATCAACAACCATGATACACATGCATGCATGTATGTATGCATTCACATCATGTGTATGTATATACATATATGCATACATCCAAAAAGAAAAGGTTTAATAAAAGCGAGGTAAAAGTCATTATTAAATCAACACTTGATTAAATAAACCGGTCATATCACATACGACCCGACCAATAGTAAACGCCCGATTAATATACGGTATCTCATATACGCATTTAATCGAGCTCCCGCGCATTTCTTATATGCACACCACATCATTTTGCCTAAGCTAGGAAACTTCTGTGTGGGACTCTAAGACTCGTCAATACGTCGGCAGTAGGTGATGATCACATCAAAACACCTACAAGCCGCAAGCGGTCAGCTAAACGTAACGACCACCCAGGTATTGAGCGATTAGAAGAAAAACAAGCGAACCTGTCAAAACTCCATCGAGCCAACTGGCAACACTTACCGTACAGTCCGATCTCTTTGTCAGATATGTTGCATATCGAGTCTGGGAATGTTATCGTCGACCCCAATAACTCAATAAGTCATGCCGGTATATGGCTCATAACAGATCGAGAAACTACTGATAACACTTATCAGTAAATCTCAGCAACCCTGGCCAAGAACTTCCTGTTATAGCCAATCGAGCATAGCGCAACATCAACCCCCAATACCGGGAGAGATGAAACCCCTTCTATCGCTCATTGCCTCCATGTGCCTCAGGACTATACCCAAAATCCACCTGTTTGCACGACTCAGTAGAGCCGTGGTAGGGTGGAGATCAAAGTACAGTGGGAGGACACACAAGACTCCATGACGATCTCGGATCTACAGATAAACATGTACCAGTGTCACCTGAGAACTGCTATCCGACATGAGATATAATACCACATAGGAGTTCTCGGCGAGTCCGTTCAGTGTACCCAGTCTCTACTGAGCACCCGTATACAATCTTTGGTGTCAGCACGCCAGATGGATATGGGATCATCCATTGCCCATCACATGGGACAAGAATCGTATACGCTAGTCTACTCTGGAATATCGATGCCCCGTCTCGATACACCCACGACTAGGAACATTTCAAGGATATGCTTATAAACTACGGATGTCCCACTAGTATGATCTACATCATAATCCCAGTAGTCAAGCAAATATCCTAAGGGCTTTATCAACATGTACCAAATGAATAAAAGCATGATCAAGTGAGCATGTCAAGATAAAGAGTAACCAGATAGCATACTATCATGTCAAGCAAGTCTGTCCTCTGAATACACACACACACACACACACACACACACATACCGGTACATACACTATTATATAATGGCCTCTAGGGCATATATATATCCAACAATCTCCCACTTGCACTAAGGCCAGTTATTGGCGTATCTCATACCCAACATCTCAAAAAGTCGCTCATGCTGCGGCTGAGGGAGGGCCTTGGTGAATGGATCCGCAGTGTTATCCTTTGTATCTACTCTCTTAATCTCGATCTCGTGGCGATCTATTATCTTCAGGATCAAATGATATCGCCTCAAGATGTGTCTGGACTTCTGATGGGACCTGGGCTCTTTGGCCAACGCCACAGCCCTATTATTGTCACAATACAATGGTATTGGATCAATAATGGTTGGAACTACTCCTAGCTCCGAGATGAACTTTCTCATCCAGACGGCTTACTTGGTAGCATCATTTGCAGCAATGTACTCAGCTTCCATCGTAGAGTCTGCAACGGTATCCTGTTTGGAACTCCTCCAACTTACCGTCCCTCCGTTGAGGGTAAATGCAAACCCTGAGATAGACTTGTTGTCATCCTTATCACTTTGGAAGCGCGAATCGATAAAGGCCTCCATTTGGAGATCCCCGTTACCATACACCAAGAACAATTCTTTAGTCCTTCGCAAATACTTAAGAATGTTCTTCACAGCAGTCCAGTGATTCTCCCCTGGGTTTGACTGATACCTGCTT
This sequence comes from Agapanthus africanus, assembly GCA_030015575.1. Taxonomy (NCBI): domain Eukaryota; kingdom Viridiplantae; phylum Streptophyta; class Magnoliopsida; order Asparagales; family Amaryllidaceae; genus Agapanthus; species Agapanthus africanus. Next base: position 355,221,221 of record CM057339.1, on the reverse strand, counting down.
ACTACACTCAGTGCATAAGCTACATCAGGGCATGTACACAACATTGCATACATTATTGATCCTACGGCTGAAGCGTAGGGAATAATGCTCATGCGAGCTCTCTCTTCATCAGACTTTGGACAATCGTCCTTGGAGAGAGAGACTCCATGGCAAGCGGGTAAGGCACCCCGCTTGGAGTCTTCCATACTAAACCTCTTTAAGATGGTGTTGATGTACTTGGTTTGGAACAATCCCAATAACCGTTTAGATCTATCCATATAGATCCGAATGCCCAAAATGTACGTGGCATCTCTCAGGTCCTTCATAGAGAACCTTAGTGATAAGAATGATTTGACCGACTGTAGCATAGGAATGTCATTTCCTATCAGAAGAATGCCATCCACGTACAATACGAGGAATGCGACAGTTTTCCCTACAGTCTTCTTATAAACACAAGGTTCATCTGGATTTTTGATGAAATCAAACTCTTTGATAACATCATCAAAACAGATGTTCCAACTCTGTGATGCCCGCTTTAATCCATAAATGGATTTAAGCAACTTACACGCTTTCCCGCTGCTCCCACTGTCAATGAAGCCCTCTGGCTGATCCATATAAACGCATTCTTCTAAATCACCATTTAGAAATGCTGTTTTAACGTCCATCTGCCAGATTTCATAGTCGTAGTGAGCAGCAATAGCAAGTAGGATCTGAATGGATTTAAGCATGGCTACCGGAGAGAAAGTCTCGTCATAGTCCAGTCCTGGTCTTTGACGAAAACCTTTCGCTACCAACCTTGCCTTATAGGTCTCCACCTGTCCATCTACACCGATTTTTCTTTTAAAGACCCATTTGCACCCTACAGGTTTAACCCAGATGGTACATTCTCCAAAGTCCATACTTTGTTAGTGTACATAGACTCCATTTCGGATCTCATGGCATCCAGCCACTTCACAGAGTCACCACTCGTGATAGCATGCTGAAAACTGGCAGGGTCATCATCATCCATGATACAATTTTCTCTATCACCATCAATGAGAAAACCGTAGTATCTCTCCAGTGGGCGAGAAGTCCTACCAGATCTACGGAGTGGCTGAGGTTCATAAAATTCTGTTGCAACATCAGGTTCAACCAAGTCGTCATTTGTAACTTGTGCTTCTAGAACCTCTTCTAGATCTACCATATTGCCATCAGTATCATTTGGAAAAATCTCATTTTCTAAAAATGTGGCATACTGAGAAACAAACACCTTTTGTTCCTCCTTGTGGTAGAAAAGATACCCAAACGAATGTTTCGGATATTCCACAAATATACACTTGACCGATCGTGTCTCGAGTTTGTCTGGATTCTGCTTGTTGACAAAAGCCGGACAACCCCAAATCTTAACACGTTTAAGAGATGGTCTCTTCCCATACCATATCTCATATGCAGTGGTAGATACGGTCTTGGTTAGAACTTTGTTCAACAGAAAAGCTGCAGTCTCCAATGCATGCCCCCAAAAGGAGAGAGGCAACTCAGAATCACTCATCATAGATCGTACCATGTCTAATAGGGTACGATTTCGCCGCTCTGACACACCGTTGTGCTGTGGTGTGTAAGGGGGAGTGAGCTGAGAGAGAATCCCATTCTCTTTTAGGAAGTTTAGGAACTCTGTACTAAGGTACTGTCCACCTCGATCTGATCGAAGTATCTTGATGCTCATTCCTGTTTGTTTTTCTACTTCAAGTTTATACTCTTTGAATTTTTCGAAAGCTTCAGACTTATGCTTTATTAAGAACACATAACCGAATCTTAAGAAATCATCAGTAAAAGTTATGAAGTAGGAAAAACCGCCTCTGGCATTTGTAGACATTGGTCCACATACATTACTATGTATGAGGCCTAAGAGTTCAGTAGTTCTTTCTCCGTGTCCACTAAACGGAGTTTTGGTCATTTTACCTTTGATATAGGACTGATAAGTCGCATAAGATTTATACTCAAAAAGATTTAAATAACCATCTTTATGAAGCTTGTTTAGTCTTGTTTCATTAGTATGACCAAGTCTACAATGCCAAAGAAAAGCTTCATTTATATCTGAAAATTTTCTTTTACTTGTGTGTTTAACGTTGAAAACTGTGTGTTGATTAAAGACGTATATCCCGTTATTAAGTGTACCACAACCAATCAACTCTTGATTTAGTTTAATGTTCATAACATTGTGTTGCAAAGCAAAATGATATCCTTCATTGTCTAACAAGGAAACAGATATAATATTACAAAGCATACTTGGTACAAAATAACATGGGTTCAAAACCAATATACAACCCGAAGGCAACCCTAGGTGATACTCTCCTACTGAAACTGCATGTACATTAGAACCATTTCCAACTTGGAGAGTATGATCACCTGTCTTCAAAACTCTGCTATTTCTCAATGCTTGCACAGAATTGCAAATATGAGAACCCAAACCAGTATCTAATACCCAGGAACCAGAGTTAATAGAAAAACAGTTTTCAATCACGAACACACCTGAAGCTGAAGTATCACTATGCTTCTTTTTCTTGAGTTCAAGATACTCAGTACAGTTCCGCTTCCAGTGCCCCGTCTTCTTGCAGTGAAAACATTCTCCTTTCCCCGACTCCGCAGCTTTGGATTTGTCTTTCCCCTTCGCCTTCTTTATTCCTCCTCTTGGTTTGGTGAATTTCTTCTTATTCTTTCCCTTGGCCTTGGCTTTTGGGACGGAAGAGGAAGATTGTCCAACAAGCATAGAGAGGGACTTCGCTTTTTGCGTGCTCTCTGCACTTCTCAACATATTGAGAAGTTCGGGTAGTGATTTCTCCATGTCATGCATGTTGAAGTTCACTATGAATGGAACAAAAGCGGAGGGAAGAGACTGTAGAACAATTTCAGTATATTGTTCGTTATCCATTGTCCATCCGAGGTCCTCAAGCTCTTCTATAAGAGCTATCATCTTCAAAACGTGATTGCCTACTGGTGTGCCTTGAGCCATCCGCATCTGAAACAACTTTCAAGATGTTTCGTATCTCTGGGTCCGAGATTGCTCCCCATACATATCCTTTTTATGGAGAAAGATGGATTGAACATCGATCTGCTCGTGTTGCTTTTGATGTGTATTGTCCATCTATGCAAGCGCGAGGCATTTGGCAGTAGCACAGTCAATATCCCACATTTTGCGGATTTCCCTATCCGCAGTAGAAGATTCAGGTCCTGGGATGGGCGGGCCTTGGCAGTGAGGACATATGATACTTTATCATATGTGAGAGCAATTTTAATGATCCTCAGCCAGTCTTTGTATTTCGGTTCGGTCAGCTTGTTTTTATCTAGTAGAAGCTTAAGGCATGTAATTCTTATCTGCCATTAAGAGAGAGAGAAGAATACACTCAGCAAAAGCTCTTGCAAAGATCAGATTGGTTATTATTTTATCTAATCGATGTCTCCCACTGCTTTTATCAAATTTTCTTTAAAACCTTTTAAAAAGAAAACTAGCCAGGATTAATTACATTCTACAACTTCGCTAACCGTTCAGCCAGGCCAGTGCCGGTACTTTGAGGGAGGTTCCCCGTGCTGTCGCACGGACCTAATTAGAATAAACCTCGTTTTCCCAGAGGCGTAGCCTCGTTGACACTTTTCTAGACACCTAATGGGTTAGCTAATTGTAAAGTGCAAAACTTTCCCTGGAGCAACTCTTGCTCACAGTGGGATCGGGATCCTGCTATCACATATAAGGTATGCAATCTCATTACAAATTTCAATTCTTGAAACTCCTGATATGGTTTTTACCCCTAGCACTCATGACCTTAACTATAGTCAACATATCATAAGTACTAGTCAAGTTCTACCCGTCATTTCGTGATTAACTAGACCCACCCATATGACCCTTAACTATAGTCAACATAATCATATGAATGTTCTAACTAATTCGCATCATATGCGGTGTAGGAAGACATCACTCAGCTACCGTACACTGCGCCTTAACTATAGTCAAAATACGCAGCATGAATACTAAGTGCTCTACTTTCTAAAATGACGGAGGGCTGCAGATAGTTTTTAAGAAAACCTTTAACGCTATGAACTTGATATCGTTGTAGAATCCAATGGGTTTAAAAGGAGTGGCTTAAACTCCGCATTTTGAAAACTTGCTTTTTCACAAAAAGCTGAGTGGGTTTCAAATCCGATTCTACAACATCTTTTAGGTTCATTTATCTTTACATTAATCTCATTAATGTAGTCCCATCATTTAAGTCCTTAAGCCATCCCAGAAAAGAAATGAAAATATAACGTACGCTTATGCCACCCGCATTTGCCATAATGTTCCGTTATGCACTGTTAAGTTACTTAACTAACAGCATACCGGGACGGGGCTAGCGCGGGTGCAAAACATAAGCAACGTCTATTATATATCATATATATAATATTCCATTCGTCTCAGATATATCAAGTGATCACATCACAGAATATAAGCAGCAGAAGCACATATAATATAGGATATCTAGGAGGTCCGTATTTTGTATTTAGCCATCAATAGAAAATACGGATTCTACGGTCGCGATGAATAGCCAAGCCCACACCCCTAGACCCCTATGAGAGCGGCAAGTGACCCTACCAATTCTAGAGTTTAGGAGACCCGGTCTCGACTCCTCGAGATGGCCTCCCACTGAACCCTAGAACCCGGTCACTAGTGCTCCCCTCCTTAGGTGTATCCTAATGCGGAAAAGTAAATAATATACAACAATGGTGACATCATCCTCAACCCGGAAGTGCCCCAAATAAAAGAATATTACATACAATAGAATTTTACATGAATGAAAAGAAAAACTCTCATCTCACTAAAACCCCCGGCTATTCAATCACGACAATCCTGCACATCATATCACAGCAACACATCATATATCATCAATGTAAGTAAGTATGCGTACCCCGATTGTCGTTGATGTATAGCAACGAAACCGGCGATACACCACATACTACATTTACGGTCACAGAGAAATAAAGTGAAAAACTACAACAATTGGAATCGTAACTGCCCTTAGACAACACAAACCCGGGATATCACATATCCAAGATTTCATGCCTAACAATGTAAAGCTCGCATTTAGGTCTCACCCATGAAAACACCTTTTCAAAATAAGTCGAATAATTCAACATGATTTTCGATTACTCCCGAGACCGAAATGTTAGATTTACACGCAACAAATAAATTTGTAGATTCCAATTATTGTATCGCATTCTCATAAACTAAGCGTAGTTAAAACGTTTGATCGAACGATTAATCACCCAATGAATTCTCAGAAAGCTCAACACTTGAGCAGTTTTAAAATATACCAGAGACTGCTACAAGCACATACGGGCCAGCACAAAAAGGCACGGTCCAAGCTTCACCAATGGCGTCGCGGAACCGCCGCAAAATGACCATTTTGGCCGCAGTTCCGCCGTCGTTTAGTCGAGTTAGGGGTTCGTTCTTCTTGTGGTCCCATAAAATACCCTGCACGATCTTCTAATTATTTTTAATGTGAAAAAATCCAACTTTTTGAAAAATTTCCAGTGAGGACCCTTCGGGCGTCATATTCCGTCCGTTCGAGATTTTTAACGTCATCTAGGTTACTCTAAAGCTCTAGCTTAGCTCTGATACCGCTGTAGGCTTTCCATAGCACCTTATCTAGGGTTTCGAAGCATCACACATGCCACAGTAAAATTTTAATGAGGTGCTAAGCAAACTTAACTAGGAAATGAACTAGAAATTTAAGGTAACAACCAATAGTATCACATACTATAAAGAATATATCACTAAGTGGAGTGATTACAACCTTTGTAGACCTCCTTGGATCTCCTAGAGTTTGGAATGGCTCGCTTGAATCCTTCCTAGTCCACGACGATCCACCCGAAGTCCCTTTGCTCAGGCTTCTTTCTTCACTTGATCAATGGAGAAGTGAAGCTAACACCCTATACTAATTGGCTAAACTAGTATAGTATGAAGATGTGGTTTGCATTCTTACTTAAAAACCCTTTCTTTTTCTTTTCCTCACTCTAAATGAAACTCAAGAGAGCTTGAAAAAGGAGGAAGATGAAGATGGCAAAGTTTTACTCAAGATAATGATAATTCTTATATTTTAAAATAAAAACAAAAGGATATATACGTGAGACACTCTCACATCCAAACATGGTTAAAACAAATATCTAGATATTTTGTGATGAGTTAAAAGGACAAAGGAAATTAAACCTAGGGTTAAGTCAATGGTCAACCCTAGAAGAGTGTAGAAAGAATGAGTCATGAATAATTTCCTTTTTCTTTTTATCTCAAAACAAAAACACATTTATAAATTTGAACCATGTGAGTCTTGCATTGCCATCTTCTATGTATCAACAACCATGATACACATGCATGCATGTATGTATGCATTCACATCATCATGTGTATGCATATACATATATGCATACATCCAAAAAGAAAAGGTTTAATAAAAGTGAGGTAAAATTCATTATTAAATCAACACTTGATTTAATAAACCGGTCATATCACATACGACCCGACCAATAGTAAACGCCCGATTAATATACGGTATCTCATACACGCATTTAATCAAGCTCCCGCGCATTTCTCATATGCACACCACATCATTTTTCCTGAGCTAGGAAACTTCTATGTGGGACTCTAAGACTCGTCAATACGCCGGCAGTAGGTGATGATCACATCAAAACACCCACAAGCCGCAAGCGGTCAGCTAAACGTAACGGCCACCCGGGTATTGAGCGATCAGAAGAAAAACAAGCGAACCTGTCAAAACTCCATCGAGCCAACTGGCAACACTTACCGTACAGTCCGATCTCTTCGTCAGATATGCTGCATATCGAGTCTGGGAATGGTATCGTCGACCCCAATAACTCAATAAGTCATGCCGATATATGGCTCATAACAGATCGAGAAACTACTGATAACACTTATCAGTAAATCTCAGCAGCCCTGGCCAGAGACTTCCTGTTATAGCCAATCGAGCATAGCACAATATCAACCCCCAATACCGGGAGAGACGAAACTCCTTCTATCGCTCATTGCCTCCATATGCCTCGGGACAGTATCCAAAATTCACCTGTTTACACGACTCAGTAGAGCCGTGGTAGGGTGGAGATCAAAGTACAGTGGAAGGACACACAAGACTCCATGACGATCTCCGGTCTACAGACTAACCTGTACCAGTGTCACCTGAGAACTGCTATCCGACGTGAGATATAATACCAAATAGGAGTTCTCGGCGAGTCCGTTCATTATACCCAGTCTCTACTAAGCATCCGTATACAATCTTTGGTGTCAGCACACCAGATGGATATGGGATCATCCATCGCCCATCACACGGGACAAGAATCGTATACGCTAGTCTACTCTGGAATATCGATGCCCCGTCTCGATACACCCATGACTAGAAACATTTCAAGGATATGCTTATAAACTATGGATGTCCCACTAGTATAATCCACATCATAATTCCAGTAGTCAAGCAAATATCCTAAGGGCTTTATCAACATGTACCGAATGAATAAAAGCATGATCAGGCGAACATGTCAAGATAAAGAGTAATCAGATAGCATACTATCATGTCGAGCAAGACTGTCCTCTGAATACACACACACACACACACACATACCGGTACATACACTATCATATAATGGCCTCTAGGGCATACATATATCCAACACCACGGACCTCCATCCTGTGTAGCTCGTATGGATCAGTCGGAACATCCTATCCTAAGTAAATCTCGGAGGGAGTCTGTGGTGCCGCATGCTCGCTGGGGTCAGTGGGTGACCAGATCTGCTGTTCACTCCTGCAGTCAGTATAACCCGGTGAGATCCTCTCAATCTCGACCGAGACGGTGTCATACATAATGATGCAGGCCGTGAAATCCTCCTCCTCCATGTAGTAGTAACAAATCTGGGTGATGAGGACGGGAAGTAACGATTTGTGCACCGCGACACCCTCCTTGATTATGGTAAATAGCATGTTTGCCATGCAAAACTGATAATCGTTGGTCATCAAACAATGAACAATATGTCCCACAATCGCCGAAAATGAGAAAACTCGAATAATCCCACTAACATTACGGTAAGTCCAGCGGCAAACCGTATAGACGTTTCGGTAAATCTGCTGGGCATTAGCCCAGCATCTCGTAACTCGCATCGTGACCCCATGATCGTCCTATACTGAGCAAGTTCTAACGGTCTCTGAAAACCAGGTCGGATGGGGATGTTTGTGACATTTGAAATCGTCTCAGCAGAAAACACCCTCCTTCTATTCCGAGAATGAAAACGAATACACTCCTGGAGTATTTCACCCTCTCGTAAAGCGTCGTAGAACTCATCTACCAATTGCTCACAAGCACACAACCCCTCTTCCCCATACAGCAAAAATTCCCAACCCAACTGTCGGATAGCATCATAAAAATAGCTCCCAAACACCTCGTGGGTGAACACATCGATAAAATTTCTGTCTAATTCAAAAAGGGCCATAATCTGTGGGCTGTTAGAATTTTCAGGAAAATTAAACAACGCTGAAGAGGGGGGAGGAAAATTCTTACAGAGCAAATGAAGACAAACGAGGATTGGAGGCGACAAGACCGGCGGCGCCGGATTTTCTGAGGGTTTCGTCGGTCGGATCAGGGGCGATGGACCTAGGGTTTGGGAGAAGAGTTTGGGAAGAGCTAAGGAAACTGAGAGATCTGTTTGAGTGGTGAGATAAAGGGGTCGGGCCAGGGATCTGGTGCTTATAAAGGAGTTTTTGCAAAAATAACCCCTGAGCAAAAAAGAATCCCTACTTTACACACTCAAACCTGAATTTTATCAATGTACTATCCCCAAAACTCAGCGCTCATCCCTAAACGAGTGAGATCTTATAAAAAAGAAGAAAAAATCTAAGACTAATTACAACATATATAAGTTAAAAGATTGAGTTAGTCCAGAAATTAATACCAACCATTTAAAAATTTTGTCAATATAGTGTAAGGGCTGGTAAAAGAATATGTATATAAAAAAGAAAAAGAGAATGAATATGTTAGATGTTAGTGAAGGGCATGGGTGTGTGAAAGTAGGGATCAGAAGACGTTGAAGGTGAAGATGAAGTTTTGAAGAGGTCAAAAAATTGTTGCCCGAATGAATTGAATTTTTAAGAAGCACGTGTTGAGTTTCGAAGTCAAGTTCGTTTAAAAACTGGAGTTCATCCACAAAAAGTTCAGCAAAAGAAAGGTTATGATCCTGTGTTGATGAGTCATCAGAGTCCCCCACCGACAGTTTCCCAAGTTCGGGCGAAACATTGTAGAGGCCGTATGGTTTTATGGCAGGGTTCGGAAAATGCACGTGCGTTTACGCACGTGTCATATTTCGGGCATATAAAACTGGTAGGCTTTGGTTTAAGCCGGATCCAAGTATTATACTGTGTAGATATAATATCTTTGTCTCGATTGCATTTGTATTCGGTCGTAATACAAATGCGGGTATGTTTATACTGATACGGGGTTATCCTGAAATTCGTTTCAGGATCACTTTTGGAAGTTGCCAGTTTCCAGTTTTCTATCACCGGTCTTTAACATTTGGTTAAAGACGGATTTATCTTTTCTTGAAGGAGATGAGTCATATGTGTGTAGAAGCTTCTAGAAGTGGTGATGAGGCTAGTGAGTCATTAGAGCTTTAATTGTGCAATTAATGTTTTAAGGTGACTAGGATTGTGATTCTTTGTTTTGCATTTAATGTTTAAGTGAGTCATTGTTATGATAAGCTTCATTCTTATTGTCACCACTTTGCTCCTACCCTCACCTCCCTCTTCCTATAAGTTTGGTCGGCCCCCTCATTGCAAAAGGATGGTTGTTGATTTGAAAAAAAAAGTATATGATTTGGTTTCATGGAAATTAGATAGTTAGATTTCTCATTTCACCCGATTCCAAAAGGCAACTTCATTAACCGTTCGTCCATGGCTTTGGACGTAACGAGACAAAGTATTCTACTCATTCTCTACATCATCTTGGTCGTCTCTTTTAGCAAACTTGACGACCGAGTTGCCTCGGTTCAGAGGCAGGAGCCCGTTTAAAGATCCGTCGACGTGGTGCCACCTGGACGAGAAGACTGGAGATCGAAGAGATCGGAGCAGCCGCAACAAAGTGTGGGATGATGGTTGAAGACCGAAGGACTCGGATCGTTCGGTATAACATTTCTACCCACTTTGTAGTTTGTTAGTTTAGCTTTAATGGCAGATCCGGGTTATAGTACGCGATAGCGCCAGTTGTAAAAGTTTTTGTTCCGCATTTGGTATCTGTTAGACGGCCGGGGGGCTACCGTGGACTTACAGTTGGTACTCGTACTATATTCTGTTTACTTGTGACTTCTCTAGTTCTTAGACATGTGTTTCGTAGAAATGCAAGGTCTAAGTTTTGAGAAGTTATAGGTATAAGAATAAAGTAGAGAACCGGGTATTGCAAGTATCAGGATTCTTCAAGGTGATCGAAGATGTAGATACTTGTGTTTGGTATTTAGTTGATAGTAATGAATATGAGAACTTGCTTCTCCTTCAGGTTACTCATAATTGGATGCATTCCTAAGTTGAGTAACGCTGATCGGCCTCCTTCCATTAAGTTGACATGCATTGGAGACAGCTGCATGATTTGAATCTGGTTCCAATTAAATCAGTGCCTCTGTTTCTATATTGGATATAGAATAGTTCATATCTTAACAATGTTAAGGTACGGGGAGTTTTCCGGCTTATGCTTAAAACCAGACTCTGGATAACTCAAGGCACGTTTTGTAGGGTTCCTAGGCACCCTAGTGATGTCTCACAAGTGATCAAACACGCAAATTTCTAAAAAATACGGTGCCTACAAACCCTAGAACGGATCGTTTGCTAGTTATACATAGGCGAAAAAGAAACTAGTTAACAATTTAACTAAGGGAATGGACATACAACCTTTGTAGATCCGGTCCACCACCTCCACGGCTCCGCAACGAAGTCCCCTCCGCTGTCCAAAAAGAATCCGGACTCCAACGTCGGCTTCGTCGAAGAATGGGCGGGCTTGATCGTCGGTTCGATGCCGAAGATGATCTACGTCGAGGCGTCGCTAGAACAAGCTCCAACTTCACCAAGTCGGAAAAACTTGTGAAGGAAACACCCTATACTACTTTGCAAGAGGTAGAGGATGAAGAAATAGGAAGTGGGTAAACTTTAGTTTTGGATTTCTCACTAGATTTCATGACTTGCCATTGGAGTAGCAAGCTTTCTCCATTGAAGAAGAAGAAGATGAAGAAGAAGAAGAAGAAGATATGATATGTTAATTAAAAATGAGATAATTAAATCAATACTTATCATGACTTCAACTATAGTTAAGTGTAGAGAATTAACTTAGGTTAGTTAAATGGTTAGGGTTAAGCAAAAGGTCAAAAGAATGACTTAGTCAAAGTTTCAAGAAACTTCAACTAAAAACAAAAGATTCAACCATTCATTTATCTTTATCCTTTTCTTTTGAAATAAATAAAATAAAAAGATAAATGAATAAGATGAAACCCTAATCACTAACTAACCATGGTTTAATACTTTACACAAAACCAAACAAGAATGTATCATCAAACATGATACAATCATGTGCACAAAGAAATATATCACATATACAACTTGCACAATTCAAGTGAGAAAATCCTTTTAAAGTCAACCAATACTAGTTAATGCAAAGTGATATATCAAATATAAAATTATACATTAAATCAACATTTGATTTAAAGATCCGGTCATATCGCATATAAACCGACTAGTATCCTATGTATCGGCTTATCGAATCAATCCTTGATTCGATAACTAGGTTACATCGCATATAACCAATCGATACATTCATCGCGAGAATGTAATACGGTATCACATACACGCATTATTCTCGGTCCCGCACATATCTCATATGCGCTCCTATTTCGTTTCGCTTGAGCTAGGAAACCTCTGTGTAGGACTCTAAAGACTCGTCAATACGCCGGCAGCAGATGATGATCATATCAAACACCCACAAGCCGCAAGCGGTCTGCTAAACGTAACGGCCACCCGGGTATTGAGCGATCAGAAGATCGACGAGCAAGCCCGCTCACACTCCTGTGAATCCAACCAGTAACACTAACCATATAGTCCGGTCTGTTCGTCTGATATGTCGCATATCTCGCCTAGGGGTGGTAAACGTCAGACCCCAATAGCTCGATAAGTCATGCCGACGTAAGGTCCATAACATTCGTGAAACTACTGATAACTCTTACCAGTATATCACTGCAACCCTGGCCAGGGATTTCCTGTTATGGTCAGTCGAGCACAGCGCAACATCAACCCCCAATACCGGGAGAGACGAATCCCCTCCTATCGCTCATTGCCTCCATGTGAATCGGGACTGTACCCAAAAACCACCTGTTTGCACAACTCAGTAGAGCCGTGGTAGGGTGGAAATCAAAGCACAGTGGGAGACACACAAGACTCTATGACGATCTTGGGTCTACAGACTAAGCTGTACCAGTGTCACCAGAGAACTGCCATCTGACGTGAGGTATAATACCATCTGGGAGTTCTCGGCGAGTCCGTTCAGTGTACCCAGTCTTCACTGAGCACCCGCATACCATCTTCGATGTCAAACACCAATGGATATGGGATCATCCATCGCCCATCGCATGGGTCAAGAAGATATACGCTAGTCTACTCTGGAATATCGATGCCCCGTCTCGATATTCCCACGACTAGGAACAATGAAGGATGTACTCACTGACTACCCAGGCCCCACTAGTATGATCTGCATCACAGTCCTGGAAGTCGAGTACACTTCCTAAGGGCTTTATCAACATGTAATCAGAGAGACAGAAAGTATACATGTTAAGATAAAGAGTAACCAGATAGCGTACTATCATGTCGAGCAAGAAAGTCCTACCTATATATGTCCCAGCATCCACTACAATATACATCCAATGTACAGTAATGGCCTCTAGGGCATACATATAACTAACAATCTCCCACTTGCACTAGGGCCATCTGTAGCAGTGGTTGCAGTATCACATACTCAACCATCCCCTAAAAGTCTCTCTTTGGGAAAAAGGCCTTCGTGAGTGGATCCGCCGTGTTGTCCTCTGAGTCTACTCTCCTAACCTCGATCACCCTGGAGATCAATTATCTCCATGATCAGGTGATGCTTCCTCAGAATATGTCTGGGTCACTGATGGGACCAAGGCTCTAGGGCCGAAGCCACACTTCCATTGTCATACAATGGCAGGAACCAAGTTCATCTTATGAACCAATATACACCCAAACTTCCTCTTTGGTAGTATTTTCAATAGCGATGTTACCAGCCTTTATCGTCTAGTTTGCCACGGTATCTAGCTTGGAACTCTTCCAACATACCGTCCCTTTACTGAGGGTAAAGACAGTGCCTGTGACTGACATTCAGTCGTCTTTATCACCCTGGAACTCTTCCAGTGATTCACCCCAGGATCGATTGATACCATCTCACTACATTTAGTGAGAATCCTAGCATCCAATTACATCTATCTCATAGGTGAAAACTCAGGATTTAGGAGGTATTACTTTGATCCTATTTGGAGAATCCTAGTGATAATAGGAGATTGACCGATCGTAGTATAGGAAACTCCTTTCCTATCAGGAGTATGTTGTCTACGTACAATACGAAGATGACCACCTTACTCTCCGCTACCCTTTTGTATATACAAGGTTCGTCTACCATTTTGATGAAGTCAAACATTTTGATTATCACATCAAAACAGACGTTCCAACTCCGCGATGCCTGCTTTATTTTGTAAAGCAACTTGCACACGTTTCCGCTGCTCCCACTGTTTACGAAGACCTCTGGCTGTGTTCTTACAGACGTTCTCTTCTAAATCAGTATTTAGAAAAGCAGTCATGGCACCCAACCGCCAGATATCGTAGTCATGGTATGTAGCCGTGGTAAGTAGGATCTGGATAGACTTAAGCATAGCTACTGGAAAAAGGTTTCATCATTATCCACGCCTGGTCGATGATGAAAACCTTTAACAAGTCTAGCTTTGAAAGTCTCAACTTTTCCATCTACACCAAGTAATCTTCTCAAGATATACTTGCTCCTGATGGGGATTTAACCCTTCAGATATAGCAGCTAAAGTCCATACTTTGCTGGTGTACATGGATTCCATCTCAGATTGCTAAGCATCCAGCCATTCTTACAGAGTCCCTACTCTCGATGGCCTGCTCGAAACTGGTTGGGTCATCATCTCATGATGCAATCCTTGCTCCCACTGTCATCGAGAAACCGAGGTATCTCTCAGCCAGATGAGGAACCCTACCAGATCGGCGGAGAGGCTGAGGTTCGTCGGGAACTATAGAATCCTTTGGTTCTGTCAAATCATCAACTGCAGTTTTGTATAGCTGGAACCTTTCCAGTTCTACAGAACTGATCCTGCCTCGATCTTGTCCGGATTTTGCTTTAAACATAGGCCGGACAACCCCAAATCCTAACTCGCTTAAGAGATGGGATCTTCCCACACCACATCTCATATGGAGTGGTAGGCACTGATCTGATTCAAACCTAATTCAAGAGGTATGCAGCTTCTCAAGTGCATAACCCCAAAAGGAAATAGGTAACTCAGTAATACTCATCATAGAGCACACCATATCTAATATTGTGCAATTGCTCCACCCCGATATACCATTGTGCTATGGTGTATACGGAGGAGTAATGCTGAGAGAGAATCTCATTCTCCTTTAGAATAGTCCAGGAATTCTATGCACAAGTATTCTCCTCCCTGATCTCATCATAGGACATAATACTTATACCCGTTTATTGGTTCTCTACTTCTAACTTATATTCTGTGAATACCTCAAAAAGTTCGGACTTATGTTTCAACAGGAACATATGACTGAATCTTGAGAGATTATCAGAGAATATAACGAAGTATGAAGAACCAGTCCTGGCATGTGTAGACAGGAGACTTTACATACATCATCATGTATCAGTCCCAAGAGTTTACTAACTCTTTCTTTGTTTCTAATAAACAGAGCTATGGTCATCTAATCTTTGTGACATGATTGGCAAGTTTCACAAGATGTAAATTCAAACTGATTTAAATATGCATCTAAAATGTAACTTCAGCCAGTCGGGTCGCATTGATGTGACCTAGTCTACAATGCCTCAAGAATTATTCGTTCATTTCTGAACTCTTCCTCTTGTGTGTGTTCTGTATACTAGGAACTGTAGTTTGATTTAGAACTTCAATGCTTTTAGATAACGTGCCTGAACCGACCAACTTTTGATATAGGAAATGTTCAAAACATTATCCAACAATACAAAATTATATCCTTCTTTACTAATAAAGAGACTGACATGATTTTGTATATCAGGTTCGGTATCTAATAGCATTTGTTCAGAATCAATGTATTGGTAATACAGGGTGACAGTGACCAACAGACTTGGCTGCAACACTTGCCCTGGTTTCTTTTTTATGAAACTTATCACCCGTTCTCAGTTTTTCTACCTTTTTGTAGCCCTATGTAACAGCTTACATATCTGGGATCCTGATCCGGTATCATATACCCAGGATTTAGAGGATACTGAGAAACAGTTCTGTTTAACAAACACACCCGAAGATGATGCATCAACATGCACTCTCTTCGTTTGGGCGGCACGGGAAATCTGGTATTCCCCAATTTCCTGCTCTGTCTTATAACAATTATAAGTTGGAGCGGGACCAACGTTCCCCAGCTCAGTATAACAAGCGGGTTCGGTCAAAAATCCGTTTTATTATCTTGATTAAGGCGTGATATGGTCGCTACTTGGAGAGAGAGAGAAGAAAACACTCAGCGTGCGCTCTTGCAAGATCAGATTGGTTATATATTTTATCTAATCAGGATGGCTCCCACTGTTTTTATCAAATCTTCCTTCAAACCCTAAAAGGAAAAACTAGCCGGGATTAATTACACTCTACAAGTTCGCCAATCTTTCAGCCAGGCCAGTGTCGGTACTTTGAGGGAGGTTCCCCGTGCTTTCGCACGGACCTAATTACAGTAAACCTCGTTTTCCCAGAGGCGTAACCCCGTTGACACCTTTCTAGACACCTACTTGATCGGCTAATTGCAAAGTGCAAAACTCTCCCAGGAGTAACAATTACTCGCAGTGGGTTTCGGGATCCAACTATCATATAGAAGGTATGCAATCTCATTGCAAATTTCAACACTTGAAACTCCCGATAAAGGTTTTTACCCCTAGCACCTATGACCTTAACTATGGTCAACAAATCATAAGTACTAGTCAAGTTCTACCCGTCATTTCGTGATTAATTAGACCCACCCACATGACCCTTAACTAAGGTCAACAAAGTCACGCGACTGTCCTAACTAATCGCATCATATGCGGTGTAGGAAGACATCACGTAGCTACCGTACACTGTGCCTTGACTATGGTCAACAAACACAGCACGAATACTAAGTACTCTACTTCCTAAAATGACGGAGGGTTGCGGCTGGTTTTTGTGTAAACCTTTGACGCTTTGAACTTGATCTCGTTGCGGAATCAAATGGTTTTAAATGGAATGTTTTTGAAGCTTTTCTAGTTTTGCTAAAGGGGTCACTCCCGGAGAAGGGATCGTCGGCCCTTTCCTCGTCGAATGAGGTGCGGGATATATCATATATATCACTGTGCAAAGCAGAAACTATAGAAGCGATCAAATGACAAACCGAAGGTTGTAGCATCTTCCAGTTATTGCTAAAGGAGTCACTCCCGGTGAAGAGATCTCGGTCCTTTCCCTATCGAATAAGGTGCAGGATGTTCTACAAGGAACACCACGATGCAAAGCAAGAACTGTAGCTACCTGTTTTATTTTGAAATTAGATTCCACAACATCAATTAGGTTTATTTTCTTTCATTAATCTCATTAATGAATATCCCATCATTTAATTTACCTAAACATCACAGATAGATATGACGTACACTTATGCCATCCGCATTCGCCTCGATGTCCCCTCGTGCACCGTTAGGTTAGGTAACTAACGGCAGAGCGGGGCAGGGCTAGCGCGGGTGTAAAACATAAGTAACGTCTATATAATATATCATATATACTATATATAATATCTGCCACAGAACATCGCATGATCTCAGATAAAACACAGCAGAAGAAACATATGAAATATTGGATATACTAGGACGTCCGTGTTTTCAATACGAGCCAGTATAAAACACGGATTCCACGGTCGTGATGAATAGCCAATCCCACACCCCTAGACCCCTACGAGAGCGGCAAGCAACCCTACCAATTCTGGAGTTAGGAGACCCGGGCTCGACTCCTCGAGTTGGTCTCCCACTGGACTCCAGAACCCGGTTACGGTGCTCTCCTCCTTGGGTCTATCCTAGTGCGGAAAAGTAAATAATATACAAACGGTGACTACTTCCGCAACCTGGAAGCGCCCCAATAAAAGAATATTACATACAAGTTTTTACATGAATGAAAATGAAAAACACTCATCTCACATAAAAACCCCCGGCTATTCAAACACGACGATCCAATATAACATATCCAGCAACACATAACATCACATGTCATCAACGTAAGTAAACATGCGTATCCCAATTGTCGTTGACATATAGCAACGAAACCGGCGATATCACATATTACACTTACGGTCACAGAAAAGAAAGTGTAAAACTACAACAGTTGGAATCCGCAACCACCTCAGACATCGCATGCCTGACCAAATGAATTACTTAGACATCGCATGCCTAACAATTATAAACCCCACATTTTAGTCTCATTATCGAAAACTCTTTTCAATATCAAGTCGGGCAATTCAACAGGATTCCCGACATTCTGATCGAATGCTCGTCGCAAACTTGAGTAGACGGCCGCACCCCCGATACCGTCGACGAAGTGCACCAAGGCGGAACACCGCTGCCGCGAGCACCCGAACGGATGCTTTCGGCGACGGGGTTCTCCTACAGTCACTTGGTCGGGGTTATAGAGCGAGGCTGTCTATTAAGTTTACCCGGCGAGTATCCGCGTACGCTACGTGATTGCGACGGACTTTTGATCACATCAAAATTCCGTGGCAACCAATCAAGTGAGACTAAATTGCTATGTTTATAATATTCATTCCGTTATCTTATAACAATTTATGAATTCCAATTATTGTATCCCATTCCAGATAAACAGAAAATGTTAAACTTTTCGATCGAACAATCAAACACCCAAGTTTTCCCGATACAGATCAACACATGAAATAAGTCTAACAACATTCAGTTCGTGCCTCAGTACCGACGGTCCAGCCGTAGAAGGGTCAAGCCAACGCCTCACATGTGGCACGCCGTACTGCCCCAAACCCGAAGGTTCAAAAGGCAGTTCAAGACGGTCACATAATCGAGTTAAGGTTTGTTGTCTTCTAGAGGGTCCATCGCGTTACTTGCACTACTTAGAACGTCGTTAAACTACGAAAAAATCCAACAATTGGAAGTTTCCCGGCAGGGGAAAAAGTGGGTATTTATATCCGGTCGAACTTTTTAACATATTCTAAAAATACCCGGAAAAGCACACCGACAAAATTTAGACAGTCCGATCGAATACACCGAGTTCCCAATACAACTCAGAACATTCAACTCTGGAATAAATTTTAAATATTCCCATAAAATCCAGAATAATTAAATAGGAATTACTGTGCAGAAAATATGTGATGACATCACTACCTAGCCGCGGAACCGCCGCAGAAGCTGGGCTTCTGCCGCGGTTCCGCGCTCTGTTGGATGAATCTTTCGCCTGAGTTTGCACAGTAATTCTTATAATTATTTATTGAATTTTTTAGGCATTTTTAATACACAAAAATCCGCATTTTCGGAAAAAGTCCAGAGAGCATATTCCGGTCGGGGTTTTGTGTTCGTTCGGACTTCTAACTCCGTCAGGACTTCGCCTAAGGCTCTAACCTGGCTCTGATACCACTGTAGGGTTCCTAGGCACCCTAGTGATGTCTCACAAGTGATCAAACACGCAAATTTCTAAAAAATACGGTGCCTACAAACCCTAGAACGGATCGTTTGCTAGATATACATAGGCGAAAAAGAAACTAGTTAACAATTTAACTAAGGGAACGGACATACAACCTTTGTAGATCCGGTCCACCACCTCCACGGCTCCGCAACGAAGTCCCCTCCGCTGTCCAAAAAGAATCCGGACTCCAACGTCGGCTTCGTCGAAGAATGGGCGGGCTTGATCGTCGGTTCGATGCCGAAGATGATCTACGTCGAGGCGTCGCTAGAACAAGCTCCAACTTCACCAAGTCGGAAAAACTTGTGAAGGAAACACCCTATACTACTTGGCAAGAGGTAGAGGATGAAGAAATAGGAAGTGGGTAAACTTTAGTTTTGGATTTCTCACTAGATTTCATGACTTGCCATTGGAGTAGCAAGTTTTCTCCATTGAAGAAGAAGATGAAGAAGAAGAAGAAGATATGATATGTTAATTAAAAATGAGATAATTAAATCAATACTTATCATGACTTCAACTATAGTTAAGTGTAGAGAATTAACTTAGGTTAGTTAAATGGTTAGGGTTAAGCAAAAGGTCAAAAGAATGACTTAGTCAAAGTTTCAAGAAACTTCAACTAAAAACAAAAGATTCAACCATTCATTTATCTTTATCTTTTTCTTTTGAAATAAATAAAATAAAAAGATAAATGAATAAGATGAAACCCTAATCACTAACTAACCATGGTTTAATACTTTACACAAAACCAAACAAGAATGTATCATCAAACATGATACAATCATGTGCACAAAGAAATATATCACATATACAACTTGCACAATTCAAGTGAAAAAATCCTTTTAAAGTCAACCAATACTAGTTAATGCAAAGTGATATATCAAATATAAAATTATACATTAAATCAACATTTGATTTAACGATCCGGTCATATCGCATATAAACCGACTAGTATCCTATGTATCGGCTTATCGAATCAATCCTTGATTCGATAACTAGGTTACATCGCATATAACCAATCGATACATTCATCGCGAGAATGTAATACGGTATCACATACACGCATTATTCTCGGTCCCGCACATATCTCATATGCGCTCCTATTTCGTTTCGCTTGAGCTAGGAAACCTCTGTGTAGGACTCTAAAGACTCGTCAATACGCCGGCAGCAGATGATGATCATATCAAACACCCACAAGCCGCAAGCGGTCTGCTAAACGTAACGGCCACCCGGGTATTGAGCGATCAGAAGATCGACGAGCAAGCCCGCTCACACTCCTGTGAATCCAACCAGTAACACTAACCATATAGTCCGGTCTGTTCGTCTGATATGTCGCATATCTCGCCTAGGGGTGGTAAACGTCAGACCCCAATAGCTCGATAAGTCATGCCGACGTAAGGTCCATAACATTCGTGAAACTACTGATAACTCTTACCAGTATATCACTGCAACCCTGGCCAGGGATTTCCTGTTATGGTCAGTCGAGCACAGCGCAACATCAACCCCCAATACCGGGAGAGACGAATCCCCTCCTATCACTCATTGCCTCCATGTGAATCGGGACTGTACCCAAAAACCACCTGTTTGCACAACTCAGTAGAGCCGTGGTAGGGTGGAAATCAAAGCACAGTGGGAGACACACAAGACTCTATGACGATCTCGGGTCTACAGACTAAGCTGTACCAGTGTCACCAGAGAACTGCCATCTGACGTGAGGTATAATACCATCTGGGAGTTCTCGGCGAGTCCGTTCAGTGTACCCAGTCTTCACTGAGCACCCGCATACCATCTTCGATGTCAAACACCAATGGATATGGGATCATCCATCGCCCATCGCATGGGTCAAGAAGATACACGCTAGTCTACTCTGGAATATCGATGCCCCGTCTCGATATTCCCACGACTAGGAACAATGAAGGATGTACTCACTGACTACCCAGGCCCCACTAGTATGATCTGCATCACAGTCCTGGAAGTCGAGTACACTTCCTAAGGGCTTTATCAACATGTAATCAGAGAGACAGAAAGTATACATGTTAAGATAAAGAGCAACCAGATAGCGTACTATCATGTCGAGCAAGAAAGTCCTACCTATATATGTCCCAGCATCCACTACAATATACATCCAATGTACAGTAATGGCCTTAGATAGGCAAGCACCCATATCTCCGGCTCCCTGAGGCTCAAGAGACTGGTTCCGCTTAAACCTATATTTACTAGGGTCCTTATTGTAATTTATATAACTTGAGGGTTTTTTATGTAAAAATAATTTTTTATAGTTTTCAAAATACAACTCAAGTATTTAATTATCGTTTTTATGTACATATAACAATTTAATGATCAATATAAATATGTGTACATGTTCGAATAGCATGAAATGAGTCAAGTATATTATACGAGTAATTACCAAAAACAATGCTGTAAAGAAATATTATGTACGACTAATTAATCAAGTCGAACGAATGCGAAATATAAACATAAATATAGCTCTAAGTATTTTTCATGCGTGAGTCCCAGTTTCACCTAAATATGACTACCGGTTTGATAGGTATATCTGTTTTCGTATCGTTGCGCAAAACAGATCAGAATCTGTTCAGCACCGTCATATATTTTTAAAACGCGGTTTGAGTTAAATTTATCGGGTTTAAGGTTACGAAGATTATTAGAAAATTGTAGGTATTTCGATATAATTATCCAAAACACCAAGATTCACATGATTTAGATTTCTGAAGCTCTAGTTATAATCGTTTTAATATCAGCGTTTAAAACAGAAATTCAGATTTCTGGACAGCAACTATATGTTATATTTAAAATCCTATATCGGGTTATTTCATGCGTTTCTAAGTAATTTATTATACAAAAAATTATAGTTTTATCAATTATGCATCTACACATCTAAATTTTGTCACAAACGGACATCGGGTGTTCGAGTTATGTCCTGTTTAAAAATAGTGTGCGAATCAGGACAGATTCTGTCCAGATCCGTCGCTTAATATTGTAACGCAGTTTTCTTTATTTTACGTCGGTTTTCAGTAAAAACTTAAAACTAATAAAATATATATTATTCGATTTAGATATCTAAAAAACCTGATTTTGCTCAATTTGGATATCGGTATACCAAGTTATGTGTCCTATAAGTTGATCAATAACTGCAGTTTTTTTATTTTACGAACGGTGAATAAAAACGATATAATTTCTAAACTGTTAAGTGATTCGATCTAAAATTTTTACAGCATATACAAAATAATATACTCTATCATATGTAAATTTCCTGAAATTTTCAGAAGTAAAAATTAATTTCTAAAAATTATTTTAAAGCTAAAGGTATTAGTGTGTATACTAAAATCGGCAAAAAGATTAACTAGTATTTTATGCAGGCTTCTATTTTTCTTTTAATAAACAAACCGATTTCATGAGGCATTATAGATATATTGTGGCATGAAATTTGTGTTCTCAAAACTTGTAATAAACATTCATAGTCATGAACAAAGAATTAAAAACACTTTAATTTGAATAAGAGGTAATAAGATATTATTAAACCATATAGAACCATATATATCTAAACTTATATATATGTATATGTTTATGTTTATCTTATCTAATGGATTATGATATGAAAAGTATAGCGGATTCACGAGATATGACAAGAGGAGAATAAAGAGATGGAGGAGGAGAGAGAGAAGAGACTTACATACACAAGCCGGTATAGTCACCAGGCTTGTCTATCCGCCGATAGCCTCGTGTTACTAGCGAGACCTTCTTGAAGACTTCTTCATGTTCTTCCTCTTAGACTCTAGGTGAAGAAGGAGAAGTGAGAAATAGAAAATTGTGAGGAAGGAAAAAATAGAGGAGGACAAATAAAGATGGTGTAAATGGTGAATTATGTATAATAATATATGCATTCAACATAGGAATTAAAAGAGAAATGAAAGGTCACCATTCATTTTGGAAATGAAAGGTCACATTTGTAAGTTATGAGAAGAATAAAAAATTGATAAAAAAAATAATTGCAAGATTGGGGATTGTTAGTGTATATGCCCTAGAGGCCATTACTGTATCATACTAGTTTGTATATTACTTAATGGAAGCTTGGGATATTCACAATTGTATCTACAATCTTGCTCAAAATGGTAGTATGCTACTTGGTTTGTTTCTACTTTAATGTGTACATGTGTTTCTTTTAGCATATTATCTATACACATTAGTAGAGCCCTTAGGATCTTTGCTTGATTACCAGCGTTGTAATGGCAGTCACACTCGTGGGGGCTGGGTAATCTACAAGCACATCCTTATACACGTCCCTAGTCGTAGGATTATCGAGATAGGGCATCGATACTCCGGAGTAGACTAGCGTATGCGCTTCCCATCCCAGTGCGGGAGGCGGTCTGTCCCACAGCCGTCAGTACGTCGTACTTGAGATAGTATGCGGGTGCTCGTTAGGCTACGAGTACACTGGACAGGACTCGTTGGGAACTGATGGTTGGTATTATACCTATAGTCAGTTATCAGTTCCCAGGTGACATGAGTACAGCTTAGTCCGCTGACTTGACACTGTCACTTCGCCTCAAGTGTGTTCCCACTGTACTTTGACTACTACCCTACCACGGCTCAAAGGAGTCGTGCAAACAGGTAGTAGTTGGGTGCAGTCCCGAAGCACTTGGAGGCAGTGACGGTTAGACAGGATTCGTCTCTCCCGGTATTGGGGGTTGACATCGCGCTGTGTCTAAGAGAGCCATTACACGAGTAGTCCCTGGCCAGGGCAAGCGAGATATACTGGTAGGTTTCCAGTGTTATCTCAGGGTGTTCTGGGCTTCACTCTGACACGACTTGTACCGCTATTAGGGGACTGACATTTACCGCCCCCCTAGGCCCGCCATGCGATGTATCAGATGAATAGACCGGACTGTACGGAGACTGTCACATTCAGGCTCAGTAGGAGTTCAGATAGGGTTCACCTCGTTAGTCTTCTTATCGACATCTACATGGGGACCGTTACGTACAGCTAGTGCCGCTTGCGGTATGTGGTTAAACTCACTGCCGGCGTAGTGTCGAGTCTTTAGAGTCCCACACAGAGGGCTATTCGCCTTTGGGCAAAATGAGTAGAGGTCGCATGGTTTTGCGACAAGGTTCATTCACATCCGCGCACTTGTGCACGTTTGTTGTCCGGACAGCTTATACTAGCGGGCTTTGGTTTAAGCCGGATCCTAGTATATGATTTGGGATTGGTTTTATCTCTTTGTGTTCGTGTTCCTCGGAACATGAACGCGGGTGTGTATGCACAGTTGATTGAGGCGGAGGAAGAGATTTTTCATTGGGGTTTTGGAACGGGTGTGTATGCACAGTTGACAGTCGTCTTTTTCCAAACCCTAATGATCTTGTGATTTATCAATTAATAATATTAATTAAATGAAATTGTGTCATGGTTGGGCTTG
Source organism: Agapanthus africanus (assembly GCA_030015575.1). Lineage (NCBI taxonomy): Eukaryota > Viridiplantae > Streptophyta > Magnoliopsida > Asparagales > Amaryllidaceae > Agapanthus > Agapanthus africanus. The sequence continues at coordinate 355,196,817 of CM057339.1, read as the reverse complement.
TTGACTTGTTGACCAAGGTTGACTAGTTGACTAGGTTTGAAACTTTGACCATCATCATTAGCTTTTTAGATGCTCTTTGATCTTTGCAAAATCATTTATGGTGATATGATAATGGTCTATTCAAACTAACCATCACCTTTTCATTTTTGATTAATATTATTTTGATAAATCACTTATATTTTGTTATGGTTGTAAAAACCATTTCATTCTATCATATTCACTCTCTCTCCTCTCTTCTTCTTCCTCCTCCTCTAGTTCAAGGAGATTCATTCTCATGTGTTGAGAAACCTCTCCTTGAGATAAAAATACCCTAAACCACTCTCTACTCACTCTAGGGTTGAAGGTCTAGCAAGCCAAAGACCTTAGTTCTTTCAAAGTTCGAGAAAGGAGCCCAAGGTTGAACCCTCAGGTGGATCCATCTTTGACAAAAGAAGACGACGAGGAAAGCACCATCCAACCTCTACAAAGGTTTCAAGAAGAAGGAGTTCAAGTGAGGTATAACATCTTTTCCGAGTAGTTAACTCTCTTTAGCTTGGTAGCTAGTTTTGTTTAGAAAAGATCCCGACTTTTGTTAGTCCATGTTGCCTAGTGCGCTAAAAATTTGATTTTTATACCGTTTCCGCATCCCCGCAAGAACCGGGGTAGGCAACGTGGACTTACAGTGGTATCAAAGCCTAACTAAACATAAACTAGCTAGGCAGTAAAGTGTATAGAAGTTCGATCGGAAAAATCGCAAAACTACGACATGCAAAACCCTAAGTTTCTGTTAAAATTTTTTCTGCTCTAAAAATAAAAAGTCATACTCCAAAAATCATCTCAGGGTTTTGTGAAGAAGCCCACCAAAAACGGTCGAGTGATCCTTTCAAAGCGCCGCGGTTCAGCGGCAATGGGTATACATTTGCCGCGGAATCGCCGCCGTTTTGACTCGGCTCATGACCGAGTTTGGTGCAGTGTTTTTAGGTTGTGGTTTTGGGATTTTTAAGATGGTTTATTTCAGCCTAGATTTTCCAGAAAAGAAATTTGTATTTGGGGGCCTATAAATCCGTATTTTTTATCGAACTTCACTATACTTTGACTAATTGGTTATATCTGTGATGTTTTTATGTATTGAACGTCGGCTAATCGCTATATGTCGATTAGTGGGGGTTATACATATCTGTGATCTGTGTTTGATGATGGTATGTGTATATGAATGCGTTGGATTGTCGCGGGTGAATAGCCGGGGTGGATATGAGATGGGTGTTTCTTTTTCTTTCATTCATGTAATATGTAAATTGATGTAATAATATTTGTATGGTCGCACAACCGGGTCGGGGTTGTAGCCGTCATTGTATAATTCTTTTTACTGTTTTTGCTCCTAGGATAGACCCATGGAGGGGTGCAAAAACTACAGGGGATCTCGAAGTGCCGAGTGGCCTACTCACGGAGTTGAGGGAGGTTGCTTCGCTTCGGGTACTTGGCGGGTAGTTTGCCGCACCCGTAGGGGTCTTGGGTGGGGTATTGGCTATTCACCGCGACCGTGTAATTCGCTTTTCGTTGCAGGCTCGAACGGATTGCGGATTCCTAGTATATCCGATGTATTCATCTGTGATCTGTAATGTCTATCATTGCTATATATTTATATATAATAACTATTTAGGCGTTGCTTATGTTTTACAGCCGCGCTAGCCCAGCCCCCGCTCTGTCGTTAGTTAAGTAACCTAACGGGTGATGATGGGGCCCCGTGGCGAATGCGAATGGCATAAGCGTACGTCATATTTTGGTTGTTTTCTGCAATGGTAGGATTAATTGATGGGACGCATTAAAAGAACTAATGCAAGAAAATAAACCAAGCAAAAGTCGATTGGAACACTTTGAAAACCACTCGGTTCTTTTCAAAACTAAACTTTTAAATGCGGAGATTGAGCCACTCCTTTTAAAAGCTATCTCGTTCCATCGATTATATCAAGTTCACTACGTTCACGGTTTAGCCAAAACCATTCGTAGCCCTCCGTCGTTTCACATGAATAGTCAATGGTATTCAAGCTGTGTATGTTGGCCAAAGTCAAGTCATAGTGATTGGTAGCTATTGGGTATTCATGTGCAGCATAGATAGATGCGTTGATTTGGAACAGTCGTACTACCATTTTGGCCAAAGTCAAGGGTAGGTACGGGTGGGTTCAAATTAACCTGGAGAACGACGGGTAGAACTTGACATGTGACTTATGATATTTTGGCCAAAGTCAAGGTCATAAGAGCATGGGGCAAAAATCACATCGGGAGTTTCATAAGTACTGAAACTTGCTAGCGCTGCATACCATTTGGAGTGTGGTGATTCTGGTAGGATTCCTTCAGTTTTGTCACGCAATGATATTTGGATCCCGATCCTACTGTGAGTATATGCTACTCCTCGGGAAATTTCTCACTAAACGATCAATGCTATAAACCTAGTAGGTGTCTAGAAAGGTGTTAGCGGGGCTACGCCCCCAGGGAAAAGAGGTTCTTAAATTAAGGAACTTCGCGAAAGCGTTGGAAAACCTCCCTCGAAGTACCGACACTAGCCTGGCTAAACGGTTAAGCAAGTATTGTGCGGTGGGATTGATCCCGACTAATTCTTCCTTTATGGTTTGAGGAGGGATTTGAGAGACAGTGGGAGCCATCCTGTTTAGACAAACTAAAAACCACTCTAAACTTGCAAGAGCATCATGCTGAGTGTTTCTTTTCTCTCTCCTAATTGCAGCGACCACTCAAGATGACCGGACTTAAGTTATTACTAGATAAAAACATACTGACAGGGCCAAACTACAAAGATTGGCTCAGGAATGTCAAGATGGCAATCACTTATGACAAGTTGGGGATCTTCTTACCACCAAAGCTCCCCCTGTCCCAGGTCCCAAAACCAGTGTCGTAGATAAGGAAATCTATAAGACCTGGGAACTAGACTGCGCGAAGGCCAAGTGCCTCGTGCTTGCCTCGATGGACAACGAACATCAGAGGAGGCATGAGAATATGAACCTTGAATCCATATTTCTCCATACAAAAGAACTGTATGGAGAGCAATCTCGTATCGCAAGATACGAAGTGTCGAAGAAGCTATTTTCGGCAAGATTGGCCATCGGATCATCGGTAGCGAAACACGTGCTTAAGATGATTGGCTACATTGAGGAGCTCGCGGACCTTGGGACCACGTTGGAGAATGAACTCTATACGGACTTGATTCTCCAGTCCCTTCCTTCCACTTACGCCCAGTTCATCCTAAACTTCAACATGCAAGGAAAGGAGGTTGAACTTCCCGAGCTTCTGAACATGTTGAGGACTGCTGAGGGCACCCTACAAAAGGGTAGGGAGACATCCACTTTGTTTGTAGGAGGATCTTCCTCTTCTAAGTCCAAGGCGAAAGCCAAGGGAAAGAAGAAGAAAGCCCCCGCCAAACCAAAGGGCGGTGTCAGTAAAGTGGATACGAAGGGAAAGACAAAAGCAACAAAGATAGCAGGGAAGCTTGTGGGGAAAGAAGAGTGCTTTTACTGTCACAAGAGTGGACACTGGAAAAAGGATTGCAAGGCTTGGAAAGCCAGGACACAGGATCTGAAGCAGGTTGCGGCTTTAGCTTCAGGCGTTGAGAAAGCGTAGGTTTTTGAAAGCAGGTGACATGACCCTCAGAGTTGCAAACGGAGCTAGCATGGATGCTGAGGCCGTGGGGGACTATCACCTGGGTTTGTCAGATGGACATTTTTTGGTTTTACGTGGTTGTTATTTTGTACCAAATGCAACTTGTAATATCATTTCTGTATCTTTATTATCTAAAGAAGGTTATGAATTTGCATTTGTAAGTAATGTTGTGAACATTCACCTTAATCAAGTTCTGATTGGGTCAAGTACATTAAGCAACGGTATATACGTATTAAACCAACCACCGATTTTCAACATCCAGAATACACACAAAAGAAAGTCACCTGATATCAATCAGGCTTTCTTATGGCATTGTAGACTAGGTCACATCAATGAGAGAAGGTTGACTAAGTTACATACAGAAGGATATTTGGATCCGTTCGAATATCAATCTTATGCAACTTGTCAATCCTGTCTCAAAGGAAAGATGACAAAGACTCCGTTCACTGGACACGGAGAAAGAGCGAGCGAGCTCTTGGGACTTGTACACAGCGACGTGTGCGGTCCAATGTCTACGCATGCACGAAGCGGTTTTTCTTACTTCATTACTTTTACGGATGACTTTTCAAGGTACGGATATGTCTTCTTGATGAAACATAAATCCGAAGCCTTTGAAAAATTCCAGGAATATAAGAATGAAGTGGAAAAACAAACAGGCAAAAGTATCAAGACACTGAGATCTGATCGAGGTGGTGAATACTTGAGTGCCGAGTTCCTGAATTACTTAAAAGAGAATGGAATTCTCTCTCAGCTTACTCCTCCATACACTCCACAACATAACGGTGTATCGGAGAGACGGGACCGAACCCTATTGGATATGGTACGGTCCATGATGAGTAACGCTGAGTTACCGCGATCATTCTAGGGATATGCGCTAGAATCAGCTGCATACCTTTTGAACCGAGTTCCTACTAAAACTGTGCCTACTACACCATATCAGATGTGGTGTGGGAAGAGACCCTATCTTAATCACATTAAGACATGGGGATGTCCATCTTTTGTCAAAAAGCAGCATGAGGACAAGCTCGAGGCACACTCAGTACAGTGCAAGTTTGTGGGATATCCGAAGAACTCCAAGGGATATTTCTTCTATTGTGAAGAGGAACAAAAAGTTTTTATTTCTCGTCATGCCCACTTCCTAGAACACCAGTTCTTGGAAAAGGAGATTAGTGGGAGCGCAGTAAAACTGGAAGAAATTCCAGAACTACAAGCTATTACTGAAAGCTTAGTAGAACCAGAGGGTTCGAAAGATCAGGACATTCCTACGCCGCTCCGCAGGAGTAGTAGGTAGTCTCATCCGTCCGAGAGATACTACGGTTTTCTTATAGACGGGGATAGAGAGGACTGCATCATTGATAGTGATGAGCCTACTAGCTTCCAGCAAGCCATTCAGAGCGTTGACTCGGTAAAATGGCTAGATGCAATGCGGACCGAAATGGAGTCCATGTACACCAACAAGGTATGGACGTTGGACATTGCTCCAGATGGGGTAAAACCCGTAGGATGCAAGTGGATCTTCAAAAGGAAGATTGGTATAGATGGACAGGTTGAGACCTATAAGGCTAGACTTGTTGCAAAGGGTTTTCGTCAAAGACCTGGTTTGGACTATGATGAAACCTTTTCTCCAGTGGCTATGCTGAAATCCATTCGGATCTTTCTTGCCATTGCTGCTTTCCACGATTATGTGATTTGGCAGATGGATGTAAAGACCGCTTTTCTAAATGGAAATTTAGAAGAGTGCGTTTATATGGACCAGCCAGAGGGTTTCATTCAGAGTGGGAGCAGCGGAAAGGTGTGCAAGTTGCTTAAGTCCATCTATGGACTAAAGCAGGCATCGCGGAGTTGGAACATCTGTTTTGATGAGACGGTCAAAGAATTTGGCTTTATCAAAAATCCAGATGAACCATGCATCTTGTTCAGACCAGAATATTGCATTATTATATTCCCCATTCTTATTCTTTTTATAAATAAACAGGTACTTTTGACGCATGTCTGCTACATGTTACAGGTTACAGGTTCTTGGACAGGAAACAGTGAAAACGATGAAAAGATGATGCAAAAGTGGACTTTAACCAACAAACAGAGAATCTTGATCAAGCCTACATAAGGAACAATTCATAAAGCAAGATTCAAGACATCGACTCAAAGCGAACGGTTAAAAATCCATTGCAAATTGTTCACTGGAAATCTGGAACTAACCTAGTAGCCCAAATGGAAAAGAACATATATAAACAGGAAGACAAAGTCACCAGAAGCCAGCACCAGAAAGTCCAGAGCCCAACTCCAACATTTGGCCGCGGAACCGCGGCCAAACCATGCCTAAGGCCGCGGTTCCGCGGCAGGATAGTTTAATCAGGAACAAATATTTTTTCCATATTTTTGTGGCGGCGTTGACTAGTCAACCTAGGGCTATTTTTGTAATTATAGACATGCGAATCAAAATGTAACCCTAGGGTTTCCTATTCTTTATAAATAGGAACTCTACTCATTGTAATTTCTTATGCCTCCCTATGCCTCCTTTTATGAATAAAATTTAGTAATCTTTTGGAGAGCATCGGTGTTTCTTTTCCATTCAGAAATTCAGATCTGACAACCCTGCATGGATGATTGGAGGGATACATCTGTAAGTAGTTTTATTTAATTGCTCTAGTTTAGATTTTAATTCCTTGCCTTAGATGTTAGCTTTGGGAAAGGCTTTTGAGAGATGAGATCTCTCATCCCTTTCTTACCCATCACATAGAATCTATAGGACTCCATGCATACATGCACATACCGCTCCCTACGGCACCCTATCCCTCGAGGTAGCGGTGATACCGTAGTATAAAGGCCCGGTTGTGATGTTTTCCATGGAGGTTAGAGTAAGGATTTCTAAAAGAAGGACAAGAACCTAGAGGAAGGAACACCTTCCCGAATGGATCTAATCCCCTTTATTGATAATTACCATAACTCCTCTTAGATCCTAATTTGGGTATAGAAAGCGTTGAGATTTATTTACATTTCCAAACCATTCCTAAACCTAACGCTAGCAAGATTTAGATCTAGATAATTTTAGTATAGATAATTTAGGTTTTTAGATTTAATAATTAATCCGAACACCCTTCGGAATTAACTCGTAAGAACGAATCGGAAATTCACAACATCCCTGTGGACCGACCCGTACTCACCGGCTAGCTGCAAAGCGACGCCGTTCTTGATTGCGGTTACAAATATTTTTGATCTATCTTTTAGAAAGCGCAAGCACGCTAAATCATTCAATCAAATGGCGCCGTTGCCGGGGATGGCGTAGAAATTTTCTTTTTGCAATTTCGGGTTAATCTTAAAATTAAAAAATCATAAAAATTTAAAAAATCCAAAAATTATAAAAATATATCAATTGTTATTTTTTGGAAAGGGTACTTTGTTGTGTGAATCTTACAGGAACAATCGAGACGGATCTGGAAATTTCCAGAAAGCGAAACAGAAAACGGGATATCAGAACAAAAAAGATTTTAAACAACAGAACAGTAAATTTTTTTGGAGCAGTGAACCCCCCAAACCGCCGCCTTTCCGCGGCCATAACCTGCTTTAGGCCGCGGAACCGCGGTCTCCTTGACGATTCGTCGTGTGAAAAAAATTTTGGGGATCCGCGCCGACTTTACCGCCGCGGAACCGCGGTGGGAACCCCCATTTGGCCGCGGAATAGCTGCGTTCTGGTGACGACATCTTCTGAAAAATTTTCTGTAAGCCTCTCTTTTCTTCCTCTGTAAAATTCTCCATATATTTTCTGAAAAATGCCTGCAGGATTTGGTGCGCTTTAAAAATATATTCCCTTCCATATAACAAGTCTTGTGCAGGATTTTTAGGCCCCGCTCAAAATAGAAATTGATTGCAAGTAATCTTTTTTGTTGCATATCTTTTCTCGAATATCTTTTTGCAACAATTTTTTCCAAATAAAGATTCTTGTGATATGCTTAAAATAATAACTGATTGCAAGTACTATTTTTTTGGTTGCATATCTTTAATTAAAAATCTTTTTGCAACAATTTTCAAATAAAGAAAAAGAAAAAGGAAAATTAGTATTAGAAAACTTGCAAACTTTTGCCGCAAATAAATCCTTGCACCAACAAACTTTCTTTCTTTCTCCCTTTCTTCTAACATGGGTACCCCACATAATAAATCACTTGCCGAACTTTGGTATCCCGAACCTAATTTTGCGTCGTTCGGCAATTTGTTTGATCAATTTAAAGACGATCCTTCCATGCCTAAAATATCTTTGAAAGATCAAATAGAGGCGTCTAGGAGAAACAATTCGACTTTTCAACCCACTTTGTGTCAACCAAGTCAACCTTTACCACCTCCATATGTTGATACCACTTTTTCAAGTCCTTCTGTCACTCCTAAGCCGATATCCATTGCTGAGCATATTGCTCAATCTCGCAGCCGATCTTTCACCCCTCTCCACTCATCTAGTTCTAGGGATCCGCACGACTATTCACCTTTTTATCCATATGTTGACCCTACCCCTGTCCAATCACCCACTTCCTACCAGTCCTACCCGATCTTCCCACCTTCACTAGACACTGCTTTTGCACAGCCTTTTGGGAGTTTCACATATCCAAACAATTTCGAATCTTTTGCCGAAACCCCCTTACCACCTAAGTCTAGTTTGGAAGAGGCGTTGGAGGCGTATATCGCAGCAACAAACAAAATGGTTAGGAATGTGGAAGTGTCCGTGGCCGCCCTTATGCAACCTGCTGAACCGGTAGCTAGTTTTCCGCTAGCTCCAAATTTTTCAATATATGAGGAGGCGGTTGGACTGAGTGAGAATGAGAGAGGATTTCCAAATCAAACCTACCCTTACCCAATTGAAGCCCATAACTCCAGTTTTCCATCGAATGTCCTAAATGATTCACAAGTTCAAAATAAAAACGAGTTGTGCGACTTTGTAGTGTTTGATTTGCCAAATTGTGAGGAACCCCCTTCGAGTGAAACAGCACCTAATCCGTTTGACCTTTACACTTCCACTCTAGAACCTACATTGATAAACATCCATGCTTTTGAGGAGGTGTCTAAAGAAATTGACTTTCACTTGATTGAGGATATAGACGCCGGGAATATTTCGGATGATGAACCTGTCGATTTAATTGAAATTTTATGTTCAAATCATCATCCCGAGTTATTAAATATTTCTCCCGAATCTCATATGCGTCTTGATTTTGATGATAATGGCATGGACGAGTTGAATATTGAGGAGAATTATGAGGATAATATTGAGGAGAGTGGTAAGGATCATATTGAGGTTGAACCATTTTTCTTTGATGTGTCGGATTTTCCAATTCATCCTCTTGAACCTTTACCTAAATCACCCTCCCTATTGTCCATCGTTCCGACCACGCCTCATTTCACACTTGACGACTGTGAGCTTGAAAACTTTTCCTTCAAATCTGACACAGTTCTCACAGCCGATGACACTTACAAGTGTTTCACTTTTTCGGACGATGTTGAAGTCTCACCGCCCGAGTTTGAGTCCTTTGCATTTTCAGATGAGTTAGTTAATCCATCAGACTCGGTTGCTTACAGTCGTTTCGAACAATTGATGGAATATTTCCAGTTCGACACAGTTTACTACGGTGAGAATGAGACCATCCCTAATTCACTCCATTTCGTCTTTCCCATTGTTCCGACCGAACAAATGACCGTTACGCTTTCATCTCCTATACCAAGTTCGGCGTACCCATGTTTTCTTGCGAATCTTGAGGGATTTGACCCCATTTCCCGACGAGTTGGTAGGTTAGCGCAATCGCTTTTAACACATCGGTCATCACAAATTGCGCTAATTTATTCACTCAATTTACACCCTCAAGATCGCACTCCACTTCCTTCTTCTTTCCATCTTTCTTCTCCCCCACCGAGACCATATTCTACCATTCTTCTTTCCACACGGTCTCGCGTGCTTTTCATATCTTTTCTTTCCATCCCATTCTTGCACCAACTCTACCATTACCATGATAAGATTTTTGAATGGTTGGTGCTAACTTTTGGCTTGTGCAAGGCCAAGCTTAAGTTTGGGGGAATCTTTGTATATATGTATATATATTTTTGTTTTCTTTTTCTATAAAAAAATAAAAAAAATTTCAAAACATTAAAAATATAAAAAAATTATAAATAAATAAACAGGGGAGTGCCGGTATTTTGACCCTCTTGGTTTAGCATGACAGTGAGGACACTGTCAAGTTCAAGTTTGGGGGTATGCTCGGTACGTCTTCTTCCTTCGCATTCATTTGTACATATTTTTGCATTTGCATGCTTATTTAAAAACCCATAAAAATTTGAAAAATTTCAAAAATTATAAAAATTATTGTATTCAATTTTGGCTAATTGACTAGAGTTTGACAAATAGGTCAACTGGCTAGGAACAACTAGATCTTAGACTTAGTAAATTAAAAACCCTAAAAATAACATTCCTTAAAGTTTAACGGTAGAAAGTATATGCCTTGTAGTTTACTTAGAAATAGGCAAATTTTGGGTTCACTTCTTGGGCTAAGTCAAAATGAGGGAAGAGTATTGATGTTCTTATCAGAGTATAAGTTTGAAAAATAGTTCCTAGCTTAAGTCTAGATTCTGAAAACGTATACCCTACAATTTGCACAATCACGCACCTTGAAACTTGGAATAGTAGAAGAGACCTTGAAATGCTCTTGCCTAAAGTCCTTAGTATGAAAAAGTGTGAATAAAAAAAAATGGACACTGGTTTTTGTGATTCCTTAAGGCTGCAAAAATAGAAAAATACTTAGCGAGGGTGCTTCATCACCTAGTGCCTTAGACCAACTGGTTTTGGAGTCACTGCTAAAAGCCTTGGGTGTTACAAGACTAGGAATTACGCTTTAAAGTGCAAACATATCTTGTAATCGGTTGTTGGTACCTCAAGAAGTATTAACGGTTGCATGAAGGATGTGTAAGCAAAAATTTAATTAAAAATTCACCTACTAATAAGTACTTTGGACAACGGACAAGGGTATGATTGCTTGATTTGAATTTTCAAGTGTAGGGGTGATCTATACACACACGTAGGGATATGTAATTGGAGTTTAGATGAGAGAAAGGAGTGAAGAATAGAACTTGTATCTTTAATAGAGTTGATAGAAATTCCTAAGTCGAGATGGAATCCTAGAAGGAAAACTTAAGAGATGCCGAAAGCTAAGTAAGTCTATAGGATATATATAATCTTAAGTTAAATGATGAGGAAGTGTGAAGAATGTGGGTGGATAATTTGCGAGTCAAAAGATAATAGAATTCCTTGTTAGAAAACCTAATTGGAGAACAAAAGTCAATGGGCCGAATTGATAGGATTTTGTGGGTAGTATCCGCTGAAAACCCTCAGGAGACAACACTCCTCCTATTAGGGACACCTAGAGGTTTAACGGCTTGTTGCACGTGCTCAGTGCAATCGCGTTTCCCTGCGAAAGTGCGGTTAGGTTTTTTGTAGAGAATAAAGAATAAGTTTGCTCGAGGACGAGCAAAAGATAAGTTTGGGGGTATTTGTTCAGACCAGAATATTGCATTATTATATTCCCCATTCTTATTCTTTTTATAAATAAACAGGTACTTTTGACGCATGTCTGCTACATGTTACAGGTTACAGGTTCTTGGACAGGAAACAGTGAAAACGATGAAAAGATGATGCAAAAGTGGACTTTAACCAACAAACAGAGAATCTTGATCAAGCCTACATAAGGAACAATTCATAAAGCAAGATTCAAGACATCGACTCAAAGCGAACGGTTAAAAATCCATTGCAAATTGTTCACTGGAAATCTGGAACTAACCTAGTAGCCCAAATGGAAAAGAACATATATAAACAGGAAGACAAAGTCACCAGAAGCCAGCACCAAAAAGTCCAGAGCCCAACTCCAACATTTGGCCGCGGAACCGCGGCCAAACCATGCCTAAGGCCGCGGTTCCGCGGCAGGATAGTGCAATCAGGAACAAATATTTTTTCCATATTTTTATGGCGGCGTTGACTAGTCAACCTAGGGCTATTTTTGTAATTATAGACATGCGAATCAAAATGTAACCCTAGGGTTTCCTATTCTTTATAAATAGGAACTCTACTCATTGTAATTTCTTATGCCTCCCTATGCCTCCTTTTATGAATAAAATTTAGTAATCTTTTGGAGAGCATCGGTGTTTCTTTTCCATTCAGAAATTCAGATCTGACAACCCTGCATGGATGATTGGAGGGATACATCTGTAAGTAGTTTTATTTAATTGCTCTAGTTTAAATTTTAATTCCTTGCCTTAGATGTTAGCTTTGGGAAAGGCTTTTGAGAGATGAGATCTCTCATCCCTTTCTTACCCATCACATAGAATCTATAGGACTCCATGCATACATGCACATACCGCTCCCTACGGCACCCTATCCCTCGAGGTAGCGGTGATACCGTAGTATAAAGGCCCGGTTGTGATGTTTTCCATGGAGGTTAGAGTAAGGATTTCTAAAGAAGGACAAGAACCTAGAGGAAGGAACACCTTCCCGAATGGATCTAATCCCCTTTATTGATAATTACCATAACTCCTCTTAGATCCTAATTTGGGTATAGAAAGCGTTGAGATTTATTTACATTTCCAAACCATTCCTAAACGTAACGCTAGCAAGATTTAGATCTAGATAATTTTAGTATAGATAATTTAGGTTTTTAGATTTAATAATTAATCCGAACACCCTTCGGAATTAACTCGTAAGAACGAATCGGAAATTCACAACATCCCTGTGGACCGACCCGTACTCACCGGCTAGCTGCAAAGCGACGCCGTTCTTGATTGTGGTTACAAATATTTTTGATCTATCTTTTAGAAAGCGCAAGCACGCTAAATCATTCAATCACATCTATAGTAGATTTGTAGCAAGAACTGTCGTATTCCTCGTTTTGTACGTGGATGACATTCTGTTGATAGGAAATGACATTCCTATGCTACAATCTATCAAGGGGTTCTTGTCACACAGGTTCTCCATGAAAGACCTGGGTGATACCTCCTACATTCTGGGGATCCGGATCTATCGTGATAGATCCAAGAGGATATTAGGACTTTCGCAGTCCAGGTACATCGACACCATACTGAAAAGATTCAGTATGGAAGATTCCAAGCGCAGTAATCTACCGGCTTGTCACGGGATCACCCTCTCCAAAGAGATGTCTCCCAAGACTGATTTGGAAAGGGATCGCATGTCTATTATACCCTACGCTTCTGCGGTAGGCTCTATAATGTATGCGATGTTGTGTACCAGACCAGATGTGGCTTATGCACTGAGTGTAGTAAGCAGGTATCAGTCAAACCCTGGGGAGAAACACTGGATAGCGGTAAAGAACATTCTCAAGTACCTGAGAAGGACTAAGGAGATGTTCTTGGTGTATGGCGGAAAAGACCTCCAGATCGAGGCCTTTGCTGACTCCAGCTTCCAGAGTGACAAGGATGATTCCAAGTCCATGTCGGGCTTTGTCTTTACCCTCAATGGAGGGGCGGTGTGTTGGAAGAGTTCCAAACAAGAAACCGTTGCAGACTCGACTATGGAAGCGGAATACATCGCTGCATCTGATGCCGCAAAAGAAGCCGTCTAGATGAGGAAGTTCTTGAAAGAACTTCAGGTGGTTCCGTCCATTGTTGATCCAATACCTCTGTATTGCGACAACAACGGGGCTATAGCTTTAGCGAAGGAACCCAGGTCCCATCAGAAATCCAGACACATCTTGAGGCGGTATCACCTGATCAGGGAGATCGTGGATCGCCAGGAGATCGAGGTTCGGAGGGTTGCTTCAGAAAATAACACTGCAGATCCATTCACCAAGGCCTTGCCCCAGACTCAGTTCGAGCGGCTGATCGAGATGATAGGTCTTCGATACGCCAGCACATGGCCTTAGTGCAAGTGGGAGATTGTTAGTGTATATGCCCTAGAGGCCATTACTGTATCATACTAGTTTGTATATTACTTAATGGAAGTTTGGGATATTCACAGTTGTATATACAATCTTGCTCAAAATGGTAGTATGCTACTTGGTTTGTTTCTACTTTAATGTGTACATGTGTTTCTTTTAGCATATTATCTATACACATTAGTAGAGCCCTTAGGATTTTTGCTTGATTACCAGCGTTGTGATGGCAGTCACACTCGTGGGGGCTGGGTAATCTACAAGCACATCCTTATACACGTCCCTGGTCGTGGGATTATCGAGACAGGGCATCGATACTCCGGAGTAGACTAGCGTATGCGCTTCTCATCCTAGTGCGGGAGGCGGTCTGTCCCACAGCCGTCAGTACGTCGTACTTGAGATAGTATGCGGGTGCTCGTTAGGCTACGAGTACACTGGACAGGACTCGTTGGGAACTGATGGTTGGTATTATACCTATAGTCAGTTATCAGTTCCCAGGTGACATGAGTACAGCTTGGTCCGCTGACTTGACACTGCCACTTCGCCTCAAGTGTGTTCTCACTGTACTTTGACTACTACCCTACCACGGCTCAAAGGAGTCGTGCAAACAGGTAGTAGTTGGGTGCAGTCCCGAAGCACTTGGAGGCAGTGACGGTTAGACAGGATTCGTCTCTCCCGGTATTGGGGGTTGACATCGCGCTGTGTCTAAGAGAGCCATTACACGAGTAGTCCCTGGCCAGGGCAAGCGAGATATACTGGTAGGTTTCCAGTGTTATCTCAGGGTGTTCTGGGCTTCACTCTGACACGACTTGTACCGCTATTAGGGGACTGACGTTTACCGCCCCCCTAGGCCCGCCATGCGATGTATCAGACGAACAGACCGGACTGTACGGAGACTGTCACATTCAGGCTCAGTAGGAGTTCAGATGGGGTTCACCTCGTCAGTCTTCTTATCGGCATCTACATGGGGACCGTTACGTACAGCTAGTGCCGCTTGCGGTATGTGGTTAAACCCACTGCCAGCGTAGTGTCGAGTCTTTAGAGTCCCACACAGAGGGCTATTCGCCTTTGGGCAAAATGAGTAGAGGTCGCATGGTTTTGCGACAGGGTTCGTTCACATCCGCGCACTTGTGCACGTTTGTTGTCCGGACAGCTTATACTAGCGGGCTTTGGTTTAAGCCGGATCCTAGTATATGATTTGGAATTGGTTTTATCTCTTTGTGTTCGTGTTCCTCGGAACATGAACGCGAGTGTGTATGCACAGTTGATTGAGGCAGAGGAAGAGATTTTTCATTGGGGTTTTGGAACGGGTGTGTATATACAGTTGACAGTCGTCTTTTTCCAAACCCTAATGATCTTGTGATTTATCAATTAATAATATTAATTAAATGAAATTGTGTCATGGTTGGGCTTGTTGACTTGTTGACCAAGGTTGACTAGTTGACTAGGTTTGAAACTTTGACCATCATCATTAGCTTTTTAGATACTCTTTGATATTTGCAAAATCATTTATGGTGATATGATAATGGTCTATTCAAACTAACCATCACCTTTTCATTTTTGATTAATATTATTTTGATAAATCACTTATATTTTGTTATGGTTGTAAAAACCATTTCATTCTATCATATTCACTCTCTCTCCTCTCTTCTTCTTCCTCCTCCTCTAGTTCAAGGAGATTCATTCTCATGTGTTGAGAAACCTCTCCTTGAGATAAAAATACCATAAACCACTCTCTACTCACTCTAGGGTTGAAGGTTTAGCAAGCCAAAGACCGTAGTTCTCTCAAAGTTCGAGAAAGGAGCCCAAGGTTGAACCCTCAGGTGGATCCATCTTTGACGAAAGAAGGCGACGAGGAAAGCACCATCCAACCTCTACAAAGGTTTCAAGAAGAAGGAGTTCAAGTGAGGTATAACATCTTTTCCGAGTAGTTAACTCTCTTTAGCTTGGTAGCTAGTTTTGTTTAGAAAAGATCCCGACTTTTGTTAGTCCATGTTGCCTAGTGCGCTAAAAATTTGATTTTTATACCGTTTCCGCATCCCCGCAAGAACCGGGGTAGGCAACGTGGACTTACAGGGATTTGAACTCTGGTGGCTTGGTTCAGCAATGCAAGGTATTATCAATGAGCTACAAGTTTCTTCTTGCTATTAAAAAGCAAATCAAACTTATATCATGTGCTCAGGCAAAAATACCCCTTTCTGTATTTTGAAAAAAATTATACAGAAAGTTGTACAGAAAGTTTGGGGTTGTTACACTTTAGTCTCATCGTATTCGCATTCAGTCGGAATGCGGATGCAGGTATGTATATACAGGTGAGGAGTATCCTTGTGATCCGTCACGAGTTTATTTTAGATATTGCCGTACCTTTTTATTGTTGTAAACATTTGGATTTATGTTTACAAATGGAAATTGTGAGCTTAAATCATCATTTTGAGCATTTAATGTGACATGGACTTCATTAGTGACTCATGGTCTCTTTTCTTGTGCTAATGTCACATTATATGATTGATTTGTGGTTTGAAATGAGAGGAAGAGAGAGAAGGGCAGCCATGATAAAGTTTGCTCTTGTATTATTTTGTTTACACTCTCTCTCTCATTTAATCATAGATAACAAAAGAAAGAAAATGCTTCTTCTTCTTCTTCCTCTAGCTCACAAGCTCCATTGATGGCTTCATCTTCAACCTCCATTCATACAATGGATACAAGAGACAAAGTTGTCACACACATTCTCTAATTCGCCTTAGACATGTCGGCTAGCAAACTTCGTGCCCGAGTTGCTTCGGATGAAGCGGGAGCCCGTAAAAAGACTCGAAGATGTGGTGCCCTTCCGACGAGAAGACCGGAGATCGGAGATGCCGCGAGTAGCTTGGGTTGGTGGCCAAACACCGAAGGACACGGATCGATCGGTATTGCTTTCTAACCTTTCTCTAGTTGCTAGTTATAGGTTAATGGTTCGATCCGGGATTAAAGTCTGCGATAGCGCCGGTTTCTAGTTTAGAAAAAGTTTTCGTTTCCGCATTTTGGCCTCGGACAGACGGCCGGGGCGCTACCGTACACTTACAGCATTTGCATGTGGAATACTTCGAGCAGGTGAATGCCATTGATCCTTTGCTTTCTGCACCAAGCAAAATGCCAAATCTTAGTACCTCGAAACCAAGGGCAACCATCAGCAAACCGCGATTGGTTCGCCAACACGACACACGAAGTGTGGAGTGGAAAGAGGAAAAGATCCCACCGGGCGTGCTAGAATATGTTCCCCTCCGAAAGACGCGGCGGAGACGCGATAAACGACTTGCCTGAATTTTGGGACAGATGCTAATTGGTGCTATCTGTCTACCTCTCCGAAGATGCCAAGTTGATTTATGGTACCATGTATCGAAGGTTTAAACGGATACGGCCGATGTAGCAGACTTCGTCAGATTCCCCCTCGTTTAAGGGGTTTTTGATTGTGGGGACGCTCTTCCCTTCAGGCGCAAGCCCCTGCAGTTAATTACGCTACCGCATCGCGGTAACAACTTTCTCCTTCTCCAGATGGTCACTTCGTGTCGTGGGTGTTTGTTTTGTGTTTGGTTGCCCATGGATTGTATACGGAGACCAAGTTATGTTGTCGCCCGTAGGGCGCGGACTAGTCCAAATCCGTATCTTTCTTAGATTTGGGTTTGGGGGTTTGGGTTTCTAGATACGTTAGCCTCATTTGAGACTAAGATCAACTTAAACATTTGTTAAGGATATGTTAGTCTAATTTTAGACTAAGATCAACTTAACAGGATCGTTTAGATCCGACAAGAGAGCAATTAGGCTCTGTTGTTTAGTTTAGTGACATTGCGGTCGATTAGTTTAAGGACATTGCGGTCTATTGTTAGTTTAAGGACATCTCGGTCCAATGTTAGTTTAAATACATCACGGTCGAGGTTAAGGACATCATAGTCCGTGGATTTAAGGACTCCACAGTCCGATGTTAGTTTTAAGACGTCACGGTCGAGGTTAAGGACATCATAGTCCGTGGATTTAAGGACTTCACAGTCCAATGTTAGTTTAAAGACACCACGGTCGACGTTAAGGACATCATAGTCCATGAGTTTAATGACCTCACAGTCCGTTGTTAGTTTAAAGACATCACGTCAAGGTTAAGGACATCATAGTCCATGGATTTAAGGACTTCACAGTCCAATATTAGTTTTAAGATATCACGGTCGAGCTTAAGGACATCATAGTTGTGGATTTAAGGACTCCACAGTCCGTTGTAATATGTGGTTGTCGGGACCCGTCACCTCTCTGACGACGTTGAAGGATTACAACGACAGATATCAGAGGAGTAAAGAGGTGTACCCTCGAACCGATGTAAATTGGTTGAAAGAGCAGATGGGCTCAGTTAAATTTAAGTTGAGAACTTATGGCCAGAATTGGGCTAAGTCCAGCTAAAAATGTTTAACATTTTATTTTTGTTCTGGCCATTAGGCCTTTATTTAGGCTCTGCCCCGTTAATAATGCTAAGTATTGGGCTCTGACAATTTTTTTGTCTTATGTTGAATGCATAGCATTCGTCAGAACAGAGTGTGTTCTGACAGCGCGCCACGTGGCGCATCAGGCGCTTTGCGCCAGTCAAAAAGCGCATTGCGCTTTTGTTGGGTAGCGCACACGAAGAGGACACGTGTCGCGCTTAGCGCTAAGCGCTAGTTTGTTGGCGCATTGCGCTTTTAATTTATGAGTGCGCTGCGCTAGTTTGTGGGTGCACCAGTAAGCGACGCGTGTCGTGCTTGGTGCTGAGCGCCAGCCCATGAGCGCAGTGCGCTGTTTCAGAAGCGCAAAGCGCAGATTGTGTCTCTGATTGACACGTGGCAAGTTTGGGCGGTGAGCGCCGATCCAATGAGCGCAAGGGCGCAGTTCATGAGTGCAAGGAACTTTTCAATAGCGCAAAGCACATTTGATCAATTTTAAGATCAAAGAACAAATTTATGTTCTTCAAAGGAGGCTTTTTCCTCAAGATCCAAGAACAAAAGTTCTTATTTTTTTCTTTATAAAAGGCTCTGCCTTTATAGATCAAAAGATCTGTGAATGAAGTAAAATACTTCTTTTTATTATTTGATGATTAGATCTTTGGTCTTTTCTTTTAAATCAAAAGACCTTGGTCTTTTTATAGATCTAAGATCTTTTTAGAAGATGGTTCTTCTTTTTTATGAGATAGATTCATCTCTGTTATTCAAGAACATAGTTCTTTACCTTTAAGATGAAGAAAAATCTTCTTTTCCTTAAGAGTTTGCTCTTTTTTGCAGAGGGTTTTTTCTCTCCTTTTTTGTGTTCTGTATTCTCTTCTGTATATCTTTAGACTTGAAGTCTAGGGTCCTTTATATAGGGCCAAATGATTTGTTAAATCAGTTTTAAGAGATCTTTCTCTGATTGATTTGGGAATATTTCCCACCGTTGGATCTTTGATCCTAAGGCTTCTGTTTTACAGAAGATAATATTCTTGTTTTAATAAGACTGAAAAATCTTTCTATAATAGAACTTTAGTTCTAATTAATTAATAATTTATTATTAGTAGATCTTTTAATCTGACGGTAGGGGAATTTTAATTCCAGCGCTGGCGCACTTTGCGCTAGCGCACCTACGTTCGACACGTGGTGCGCAGCGCAGAGCGCAGTGCAACTGCGCTAGCGCACACGTGTTTGACACGTGGCGCGCAGAGCACAGCGCAACTGTGCTAGCGCACCTTATTTGACACACGGCGCGCAGCACAACTGCGCTAGCGCACCTGTGTTTGACACACAGCGCGCAGCGCGCAGCATCTGAAGCGTTGCTTCAATTTAATTTTGAATTTTAAAGCAGAGCTTTGCTCTGATTGGGGGTGCACTGCCTAGGGCACAGCGCACCTGGCGCTAGCGCGTCTGATTTTGACACGTGGCACACAGCGCGCAGCGCACAGGATCTGAAGCGTTGCTTCAATTTTTGAATTTTGAAATTCAAAACAGAGCTTTGCTCTGATTGAGGGAAACATGCGAATCGGGGTGTCCTTCGCTGTCTGAACGTGTCCCTCAGGTTCGCCGATAGGAAGCTGGAAGATTTGGCCGGACGCTTCGCGGCCTTGGAAAAAGAGAGGAACGCCAGCAGGGGAGATGCTGAGGCGGTGTTGCTGAAGGCCTAAGTTGCCGAGGCTCGGGCTAAGAAAGCTGTGGCCGAGTATAAGGCATCAGAGCAGTTTTACGCCGAGCTCGGGGAGTATTCTGCCATCGCGTGGAACAAGGCTCTGGACGCTGTGAAGGAACAGCTTCCTGAGTTCGACGATGATGAACTTCGCGCTCAGGTTCCGCTTCAGGTGGCGAGGCCTCCGGTGGGAGATGGCGAGGGGAGTAGGGCACGCCCCTGGTGGCAAAGTCTCCGGTGGTAGAGCCCCGGGTCGTGACGCCAGCGATGAGGGGGCCGAAGTAAGCCTCCGGGCAATTTGTAGGGTTTGAGGGCCCCAGAATACCCTTTATAAAAACCTTGATCTTGGCAATAAAAGAAAATCCTTGATTCGTCGGTTTGCATTTTGTCTTCTGTGTGTGGAGGATGTTCGTAGGATATCTTTGCTTGTACAGTCGTGTTCTCGTGTCAGGCTGGCCATCTGTCTGGCGATCTTCCTTCGAGTTGACTTCAATTGCTAGCTGACGAGCATGACAATCGCTGCCGAGGAGGTATCCCCCTGCGCTTCCGAGGAGGTGTCCCCATGGGCCCCGGAGTCGGGGGGAGATCGTACAGATTTGGATAACCTGACTACCCTCCTGGTGTATCGGATCTTCCGCTGGCCACCGGGCATCTTTGGCCTCGATCGTCGACCACCAGCCGGTGGTGATTGGGCAGTGTAGTTGCGTAGTTGCTTTTTGGCGAGGGCTTTGATTCATGTCGGTTGTGTTACGAAGTTATCAGCCGAGGATAGCCGAGCAAGGACTCGACTTCCTCTTGGAGGACTTTGGTCTTTAGAACTGGAGTGGCTGTAAGAAGATTGCTGTGGATGACCGGGTAGTGAAGCTGCACGGTTGCCTCTTGGCGAGGGCTTTTACTCTAGCGTCGGGGGTAGGCAACCACCAGCCTGGGATGGACGAGCGGGTTAGCCGCTGTGGTGCCCCTTCTAAGGCATTCTGATCCCTGGCGTCGTAGGTAAGGAGCTACCAGCCGGAGTAGACCGAGCAGGGTAGCTGCTCGGTTGCCTCTTGCGAGGGCTTTTGATCCTTCAGGACGGGAACGGAGCAGGGTTATTGTCCAGTGCCTCTTGGCGAGGACTTTGATCCTTGTCAGTTATGGTAGGAAGCTACCAGCCGGGGATAGCCGAGCAAGGACTCGACCGCCTCTGGGCGGACTTTGGTCCTTGGCGTGGGAGGGGCTATAGAAGCCTACCAAGGGCCCTTGGCCGGGCAGGGTTACTGCCCGGTGCCTCTTGGCGAGGGCTTTTGTCCTAAAGGATAGCCGAGCGAGGGATCCTCGGGCTCGACTGCCTCTGGGAGGGATTTTTGATCCCCGGCGTTGTGGCAGGGAAGCTGCCCGTTGGGGATAGCTGAGCGAGGGATCCTCGGGCTCGACCGCCTCTGTGAGGGCTTTCGATCCCCGACGTTGTGGCTGGGAAGCTACCCGCTGGGAATAGCCGAGCGAGGGATCCTCGGACTCGACTGCCTCTGGGAGGGCTTTCTGTAAAGGGGGAACTCTACAGAGGTAAAAAGATTCGACGTTCTTATTCGTATGGACATGAATTTCAGAGAACGCTTTACACCATCTTTGTGAAAGGGAAATTTTGAGAGGGAGGGGGGGTTTTGGGCAACACTCGCTGGCTCTGACCTCATTGGTATAGTTTGAGCTTCTCGGCGTTGTAAGGCCGCGGCAGCCTTCGTCCGTCCGCGTCTTGTAGGCGGTAGGCTCCACCGGGGAGCACTTCAGAGACGAGGAAAGGACCCTCCCATTTTGGGGAGAACTTGTGAAGCCTGCTTTGGTCGATGAACTCGTTCCTCCGTAGGACCAGGTCTCCGGTCTTGAAGGGGCGGCGTTTAACCCGAGCATTGTAGTATCGGGTCGTCTGTTGCTGATAGGCGGTGGCTCTGATCTGGGCCCGGTCCCTTCTTTCTAACAATATGTCGAGGTTGGTCCGCAGCGCCATGATGTTTGCGCCATCGTCGAAGTGCTCGACCCGGTGACCGGGCAGCCCAATCTCTGCTGGGACCATCGCTTCGGTCCCGTAGCAGAGGCTGAAGGGAGTTTCCCTGGTGGGAGTCTTCTTTGACATCCGCAGGGCCCATAAGACCCGGGGGAGCTCTTCGACCCAACTGCCTTACCTCCCTTCTAGGCGGGTCCGGAGACCCCGGAGGACGTCTCGGTTAGCGACCTCGGCCTGCCCGTTACATTGGGGGTGCACGACCGTGGTGAACTTCATGAGGATATGTACTCTTTGCAGAAGTCCTTTACTTTCTCGTTCTCGAAGTTCATCCCATGGTCGGTGATGATGCACCTCGGGATGCCAAACCGGAGTATCAGGTTGTTTTGCAGGAACTTGATGGTCGTGGCGGCGTCCGGTTTTCTGATGGGGACGGCCTCGATCCACTTGGTGAAGTAGTCCACCGCAACGAGGACATATTTGTGCCCGCCTGTTCCAGTAGGGAACTGGCCGATCATATCCAGCCCCCATTGGGTGAACAGCCATGAGGAAGTCAGGGCGGTTAGCTCGGTAGCCGGGAGGCGTGGAATGCTGCCGTGGAGCTGGCAGCTTTGGCACCTCCTGACCAGCTTCAGGGCATCCTCGTGCATGGTGGGACAGTAGTACCCTTGGAGCAACGCCTTTTGGATCAAGGTTCGAGCCCCGTGGTGCGCGTTGCCCACCCCTTCATGGATTTCCCGAAGGACGTAGTCGGCCTCTTGGGGGTCAACGCATCGGAGCAGGGGCTGAGTGAAGGCCTTCTTGTAGAGGTTCCTGTTGCTCCAGACGAAGTGGCGGGCTTTGGCCCGGAGACGGCGAGCGGGCGGCCGTCCGGTCCTCCGGGAGCGCGGCGTCCTTCAGGAACTCCACAAGGGGCTTCCTCCAATCCTGGTCGCTCTCCTGCGCCGCGTACACGTGGAGTGCCGTCGCTTCGTCTCCCACGCTGGGTCGAGGCAAGGTTTCGAAGAGGATTGACCGCCTATTACTGGCCGAGTACGACGAAGCTAGCTTGCTCAGGGCGTCTGCTTGGGCATTCAGCTGTCTGGGTATTTGTTCTACCTGGACCTCGTCGAAGTTTTTCCGGAGCTTCCTTACCTCGTCCAGGTACTTCATCATTAGAGACTCTCGAGCTTCGAAGCGGCCGGTCACCTGGCCGACAACGAGGGCCGAGTCGCTGCGGATTCGAACTATCTTCAGCCTCAGACCGACGGCCATGCGCAGTCCGGCCAGGAGGGCCTCGTATTCTGCCGCGTTGTTCGAAGCTTTGAAGCTGAGCCTCAAGGAGTACCCCATCTCGGCTTCGTTCGGGCCCCGGATGATGAGGCCGGCCTCGCAGCCTTCCTTGGTAGAAGACCCGTCGACGTAGATGACCCACTCCGGAACTGAGCTAGGTCCTTCCGGGATGGGGCATCGGGCTGCGAGGGGCGGCGCGGACTCTGGCTTCCTGCTAGGGATGGTGCATTCGACGATGAAATCGGCTAGGGCTTGCGCCTTGATGGCTTGCCTCGGGCAATACCTTATGTCGAATTGAGATAGCTCCCACCTCCATTTTTCCAGGCGGCCTGAGGATTCTGGTGATGCCAGGATAGCCCCCAACGGGCGCTCGGTGAGAACGATGATGGTGTATGCTTGGAAGTAGTGCCGCAGCTTCTGCGAGGTTACCACGAGGGCCAAGACAATCATCTCTATGGCGGGGTACCTCGTCTCCGCGTCTTTAAACACGTGGCTCACATAGTACACCGGCTTCTGCGCCCCTTCGGCCTCTCAGACGAGCACCGAGCCTTCTGCTTGGTCGGATACTGTCAGATACAGCGACAGCTCGTCCCCCTCCACTGGCCGGGTGAGCAGCGGCGGTGTAGCGAGGTGCTTCTTCAATTGGTCGAAGGCGGCTTGGCATTCCTCCGACCACTCGAATCTCGGAATTTTCCTTAGCGCCTTAAAGAACGGAAGTCACTTCTCCCCCGACCTGGACATAAAATGGCTCAGAGCGGCGACCTGCCCCGTGAGCCGCATGATCTCGACGTTGGTCTTGGGTGCGGCCATGCTCAGGATTGCATCGATCTTCTCTGGGTTAGCCTCGATTCTACGGTGAGTGACCATGAACCCGAGGAACTTTCGACCGGTGACTCCGAATGCGCACTTGGCGGGGTTTAATTTCATGTTGAATTTGCGGAGCACTCCGAATGCCTCGCCCAGGTCCTTAGCGTGGTCGGCCGACGAGGTGGACTTGACGAGCATGTCGTCGACGTAGACTTCCATGTTCCTGCCAATCTGCGGCTTGAACATGCGATTGACCAGCCTTTGGTTTGTGGCTTCGGCGTTCTTAAGGCCGAAGGGCATCACCCTGTAGCAGTATACCCTCCGGTCCGTCGTGAGTGCGGTCAGGTCCTCGTCCCCTTTCTCTAGGGTGGAGGATAGATATAGAATCTTGTAGCCGGAGAAGGCGTCCATGAAGCTCAATAGCTCGTGACTAGCCGAGCTGTCAACGAGCTAGTCTATACGGGGGAGCGGGAAGTTGTCCTTGGGGCAGGCCTCATTAAGGTCGGTGAAATCGACGCACATACACCATTTCCCGCTTGACTTCTTGACTAGCTACGTTTGCCAGCCACTCTGAGTAGGGCACATTCCTGATGAAGATGGCGGCGAGGAGCCGATCGATCTCCTCTTCGATCGCCTTCTGCTTGACCGGGGCGAAGCTTCTTTTCTTCTGTCTGCCGGGCCGGGCCGTAGGATCAACTCCGAGCTTGTGGGTGATGATTTTGGGGTCGATCCCAGGCATGTCAGTGGGCGCCCAGGCGAAAACGTCGGAGTTGCTTCTGAGGAACTTGATCAGGTCATCCCGCTGGGTCCCTGCTAGGAGCGACCCGACCTGGACGGTCTTTCCTTGGTCCCCTTCTGCTAGGGGAACCTCGGTAAGAGGTTCAATTGGCGCCCCCACGGACCTCCTTCTGCTCGTCCCGGGTGTCTAGGGATCCTTCGATGTCGCTGCACGCATCGGCGTCGTCAACGTGCTGCTCGGGCGAAGACGTCTCTGTGAGGCCTATCCTTGCGACCCACTGGCTCCCTTATGCCCGACCTATCCTGCCCCGGTCGAGGGGGAATTTTATCGCCAGGTGGTATGTCGAGATCTGGGTCTGGAGTGAGTTCAGCGTCGGGCGGCCGAGGAGGACGTTGTAGGCCGACGGAACCTTCGCCACGATGAAGTCCACAGGCAGCGTGCGCGTGCGTCCGGGTTCGCCGATCGTGAACTGCAGGGTGACCACTCTTTGTGCTGGGATAGAGTGGTTGGTGAACCCCGAGAGGACGTGGGAGGTCGGTTTCAGGTCTGCGGGGGCGAGCCCCATACGTAGGAAACAGTCGTGGAAGAGGATGTCCGCCGAGCTTCCCGAATCGATGAGTATTCCGTGGACCTCATACCTGTGAATTTGGGCTATGATCACCAGCGGGTCACTATGGGGCCCAGATATGCCGTGGAGATCCTCGTCTTCAAAGGTGATGGGCTCTCGGCCCCTAGCTTTTTTGCTTGGGCGGTCGCCGGGGCCTATGAGGCGGCAGCCAGCGGGGAGGCCGACGACGTGGGGTGAGGGCCCGTCTGCGTCTCCATTGTGAGGGAGGCGACAGCGGGCGTTTGGATCTTCAGGGGGATCTGTTCCCTGATTAAAAATCAGGAAAAAGCTTTAAAAGAGGCATCACGTGCTCACACGTGACCAGCGGTCACGTGTTGGCACGTAACGTTTAAAGCAGCGGCCAGAAACAGAGCGCAGAAAAAGAGAAGCCCATTCCAGGGGTCACGTGCTCACACGTGACCAGGGGTCACGTGGCCACACGCGACCAACGGTCACGTGGCCACACGCGACCGGCTTTAAAAGCATTATTCTTTAACAGAATTAAATTCTGAGGAAAGATCTTTCAAATCTTTCCAAAATGGAGAAGATTTATCTGAAACCGTTGGATCAAGAATCCGAAGGTGATTAAATATCACCAATTTATGGAAAAATCTTAGACTTGGAAAGATTTCCCCTTAAATCTAACCGAAATAATAAAGAGATATCTTTGAATTTAAAATCCAATGGTGAATAAAATTCACCTAATAATCTAAAGGCCCGGATTAATGATGAATATAAATCAAATCTCTCAATAAACAAATCAAATCTTTCAATGAAAGATTCACTAAAACAGATTGGTTCTTTTCCTTCTCCTATAAATAGGAGCCAAAAGAAAAAGAAGAGGAGAACAACATATACAGGGAGAGAGATAAAGAGCCTTGGGATTTTGAAAATTCAGAAGGAAGAATTTGATTCTCTACAAAAGAAAAACCCTAGATAAGAAAAGAGAGGCTTCAAAAGAGAATTTAATTCTCAAAAGAGTTTGACTCATATAAAAATAAAAAGAACTTAGTTCTTTCTCTGGTTGAGGATCTGCAAAGTGCACATCTCCCCATGAATTGAGAATTTAATTTTCATTGGGTTGAGATCCTGCCATGCAGATCCAAAACATAGAGGAAGAACTGAGTTTTGAGAATTTAATTCTCACAGAATGATAGGAATTTAATTCCTTTGAGATAAAATTAGGATTTAACCCTATATTATAGGAATTTAATTCCTTAAAAATGGACAGAATCAGGGTTTAACCCTAATTGAGAACTTAATTCTCTCAAACTCACAGGAATTTAATTCTCTTAAAAAAAGAAATTAAGGTTTCACCCTATGCCAGAATTTAATTCTTTACATATATGGGGAATTTAATTCCTACAGAAAAGAAATTAGGGTTTAACCCTATCTAAGAATATAATTCTTCAGAAGAAAATAGGAATTTAATTCCTCTAAAGTTTATTGCTAGGGTTTAACCCTACGAAGAATTTAATTCTTAAAAGATTAACAGATCTTTAAAATATGCAAAGAATCAGAGTCACGTGTTACCACGTGACCCCTGTAAAGATCCGCAGAAAAGAATTCAGAGGCAACGCCTCACGTGCCCCATGTGACCCCCGAAGCACATAAGAAAAAAGCAAAAGAAAAGAAGCTCTAGGGCGCCCTCACGTGTCACCACGTGACCCCTAATGAGCATTCTAATAGACCAGAGCATGAGCCCCCATCATGTGCCCACATGTGATGGCTGTCAGATTAAAAAGTGTTAAACACTTATCTGTATAACAAAATGAAGGGGATCTGGCCCCACCTTTTGGATGCCATCACGTGCTCCCACATGATCTCCTCTCTGTTAATGTTTAACACCAAACTGATAACTTGGTTGCCAGTGTTTAACACTGTTATTTATTAGTGTTTAACACTGATTCGAGAATCACAATTTCTAGTGTTTAACACTAATCTGATAATCTTATCTACCAGTGTTCAACACTGTTGGTCTTTAGTGTTTAACACTAGCTTTAGCCCAATTGGCTAAGTTTCAGAGGCAAAGTCTCTCCTTCAATGGACCAACAGAGGGTCAATATTTCAAACATGATTGGACTTAGCTCAAGAAGACCATAAGTCCTCAATTCAAACTTAACTGGGCCAATGAGCTCATAATATAATTAATTGGTCTGGGTTCCAAATTGGACTACAGATCACTTAATCTATCTTGGTTCAAGGGTACATCTCTTCATTCCTTTGATACTTGTCGTTGTAATTCCTCAACGTCTTCAAAGAGGTGACGGGTCCCGATAACCACACACATTTCACGGACTGTGGGGTCCTTAAACTCATGGACCATGATGTCCTTAACCTTGACCGTGACGTCTTAAAACTAATGCCGGACTGTGGAGTCCTTAAAATCAACGGACTATGATGTCCTTAGCCTTGACCGGGATGTCTTAAAACTAACAACGGACTGTGGGGTCCTTAAACTCATGGACTATGATGTCCTTAACCTTGACTGTGATGTCTTAAAACTAACGTCGGACTGTGGAGTCCTTAAATCCACGGACTATGAAGTCCTTAACCTTGACCGCAACGTCTTAAAACTAACATTGGACCGCAATGTCCTTAAACTACCTATTGACCGCAATGTCACTAAACTAAACAACAGGGCTGCCTTAATTGCTCTCTTGTCGGATCTAAACGATCTCGTTAAGTTGATCTTAGTCTAGAACTAGATTAACGTATCCTTAACAAACGTTTAAGTCGATCTTAGTCTCAAACGAGGCTAACGTATCCTTAAACACAACCCCCAAACCCAAATCTAGGATAATACGGATTTGGACTAGTCTACGCCCTACGGGCGACAACATAACTCAGTCTCCGTATACAATCCACGGGCACCCAAACACAAAATAAACACACACGATACAAAGTGATCATCTGGAGAAGGAGAAAGTTGTTACCGCAATGCGGTAGCGTGATTAACTGTAGGGGCTTGCGCCTGCAGGGAAGAGCGTCCCCACAATCAAAAACCCCTCAAGCGAGGGGGGATCTGATGAAGTCTGCTACATCAGACGCATCCGTTTAAACCTTCGATACATGGTGCCATAAATCAACTTGGCATCTTCGGAGAGGCGAACGGATAGCACCAATTAGCATCTGCCCCAAATTTCAGGCAAGACGTCCGTCGCGCCGCCTATTCGGAGGGGAACAGGATCGATTGCCATGTGGGCAGAGATCGGAAGGCCAACTTTTGTTTTTGTGGAGTTTTCAACTTCCCACAGACGGCGCCAACTAATGGGGGTCCTTTTCGGGTCTCCGTCAGATGTTGTCTTCCGCCGATCTCCTAGTGGACTTAGGTAGTTATCTTCCGTTGCGTGTGGGTCTCAATGGATATTGGTGGAAGAGGTGGTATGAGGAGCTCGGTGCCGAGTACCTGCAAAGAAGTCCCGGGGTGGTTTGGTACCACCAAGGACCCTCCGACGATCAAGTTAGTGATGAGATCCGAGCAGAGTAATGGCTTAAAAGAGTAAAAGATGGCTTACTTGACCCCTGTCATGCCCCGCTTCCCAGAGTACGCTAGATTGGGCACGTGACATAGCCAACCATGCTACCTGTGGGTAGGAAGTATCCATCCACAGTCACATTACGGCTGTAGAGATATCAAGAACAAGATAAAATTATCTAAAACATGTCCATAATCCAGAATAACAGGAGTCAATAATAAATAAATGCGGAAGCAAATGATCCAATACAAATAACTGAAAAGTATGTCCCATAATGCGGGCTCACATCAGGAAATAAATGCAGGAAATAAAAACTAACTAATACTAACACCTCACAGCTCAGCCTGCTGGCTGAAGTACTCCTGCTCGGACTGCGACAGCGGTACAGAATCTGGGCCATGCAAAACCCAGACGTCAGCGCGTCATGTCATCAAGTAATATAATATGAACAGTGTAACAAGAAATGCAAAATAAACATGAATAAAACGAGAGTAGCAAATAATGTGAATCAAGCAGTGCAGGGTAGTGTGCAGTGGGTAACTAAACTGTTCTATCAGGTTTTCTATTCTAAAGTCTTTGAAATCAGTTGATGAATCGTCGATGTAACTCAATAGTATCCCGTGCATGCCCGGGACCACGGTCAAGATCCACGGGGCTGAATCCAAGACGTGCCGCTAGGCAGTAACAGGTAGCAGGGTGGGCGAGTGATGTCAGCATCATCACTCCGGGGCTGGCCTAGCCCGTAAGACTGATCAGAACAGGTATCGAACTGTTGAGTTACAAGTCGGTTTCACCTTTGATTTCCCCATACCCCCAAGTTATGTATGTCGAGTCAGGTATTCAGTAATCAAGAACTAATGCCAACACAGGATCAGGTAAAAGCAGGTTTGTCTAGATAGACAACAGGAACGGTCCATGAGGACTACATGTCAGGTTTGTTGACATTAGACACAAGATCAGGTAACGGGTCAATCTATGGTACAACCGGTCAAGTCAAGTCAGGGTTGTTTGCATTGGTAAATATTACGGCAAATAGATACTGGCATGATAACGATAACAGTAATAATAGAACAACATGGTACAATTCATGAATTAGTGTACAACCATGTGAGGGATGACGTAATCAATCAGGTAAGATATCTCTCTCATGACTATGTTACTTAATTGTAACATGCTTGTAATTAATTTCATGCATCTAGGTTGTAGAGTATCTCAACATAATTAGAAAGGTAACAACAAGAGATTGAAATGCACGTCTTAGGAATGAACCAACTTATAATGCAATGGGTGATATTGGATATTAGCATGCATGTTTGGAAGTTAACTCAACCTTTTGATTTAAGTGGTTGAATTACTGGTTAATAAATAATAATATATTTAATCAAAACAACCATCCATGGGTGCCTGCAATCAAATGCAATTAATTTCCCCCCTTCTGAACCAACTTTAAACCATACGAAAATTAGCTGCAATAATTTAGTCATTGCGTACACTAATGACACTAATTAACTAATAATTTGGTTTTTTTTATATCCATAACTTATCAATTGTGCTGATAGCTAAAAAGGTCCATCTCTCAAAATCAAAATAATATTAGTTTAAAGAATCCAGACCTTCCATTTGAGCTCTACTATGTATGTGTGATAAAGAGACAGAGAGGGGATCTAGAGTTATCCTGAAACTTTTACACTGCCTCATGAGAGAAGGTAAGATTATTTAATTTTGATTCTAGGGACTTAGTCATATCTGCATAACTAATGAATAGCATGTTAAAGAAAGTATTGGGATACTTGCCTCGAGGTTAAGATAACGGAAACGATGATGACACGAAGAGGTAGAATACACCGCAAAGCAAAGGTCGAAGCTTTGATGCTCGGCTATGGGTCTCGGCCAAACTAGGTTCGACTCAGGCAAGGGAAGAAGATTGAGGACGACGATGATCGTAATCGATCCAGTTTCAAGGAAGAAGAAGGTGGCGTCGTGGTGGACCTTGGTCGTCGACGAGGATGAGTCGAGGGTTGCAGGGAGATGGGTTGACCGGCTACGAGGATGGAGGAGGCTAGGGCTCGCTGCAATGGGCTCGCGATGGGTTCTCTGCAAAAGAAAATGAGAGAGGGAAAGATTTCTGAAGTATATATAAAGAGAGAGAGAGAGAGATACTGGGGAAGAGATAGAGAGAGAGAGATAGAGAAAGAGATAGAGAGAGGGATAGAGATATGAGAGATAGAGAAAGAGCGAGATATGAGTGTTAGTTATGTATATGCCCTAGAGGCCATTGTTGTACATTTGATGTATATTATAATGGATGCTTGGTTATATATAGAGAAGACTTTCTTGCTCGTCATGATAGTATGCTATTTGGTTTCACTTTATCTTAACATGTTGACTTGTATTGGTTTACTGTTTTACTCTCACATGTTGATAAAGCCCTTAGGATCTGTACTCGACTACTGGGACTATGATGAGATCATACTAGTGGGGCCGCGGTAGTCGATGAGTACATCCTATAACTGTTCCTAGTCGAGGGTATATTCGAGACAGGGCATCGATACACCAGAGTAGACTAGCGTATACGCATCTTGACCCATATGATGGGCGATGGATGATCCCATATCCATCGGTGTTTGACATCAGAGATGGTGTACGGGTGCTCAGTGGAGACTGGGTACACTGGACGGACTCGCCGAGAACTCCCAGATGGTGATATACCACACGTCAGATGGCAGTTCTCCGGTAACACAGGTACAGGGTAGTCTGAAGACCCGAGATCGTCATAGAGTCTTGTGTGATTCCCACTGTGCTTTGATTTCCACCTTACCACGTCCAAGAGGGCGTGCAAAACGGTGGCTTTTGGGTACAGTCCCGAATCACATGGAGGCAATGAGCGATAGGAGGGGATTCGTCTCTCCCGGTATAGGGAGTTGATGTTGTGCTGTGTTCGATTGGCTATAACTGGAAGTCCCTGGCCAGGGCTGATATAGAGATTTACTGGTAAGTGTTACTAGTAGTTTCTCGACCCGTTATGAGCCATACATCGACACGACTTATCGGTTACTGGGGTCTGACGTATACCACCCCTAGACTTGATATGCGACATATCAGACGAACAGACCGGACTGTACGGGAGTGTTACTGATCGGATTCACAGGAGAACGCACAGGCTAGCTTGTTGATCTACTGATCGCTCAATACCTGGGTGGCTGTTACGTTTAGCTGACCGCTTGCAGCTTGTGGGTGTTTGATATGATCATCATCTGCTACCGGCGTATTGACGATTCTTTAGAGTCCTACACAGAGGTTTCTTGGCTCAGGCGAAACGGAGTAGAGGCACATATGTGATATGTGCAGGACCGAGAATAATGCGATATGGGATACCGTATTATATTCTCGCGATATTTAGATATGAACCGGAACATCGGATCAAGTGTTGATTCGATAAATCGGTACATGATATATTAGTCGGTTATATTCGATATAGCCGGATCGTCGAATCAAGTGTTGATTCGATAATTTAATATATAATAATATATATATGATATATTATTATATTAACTAATATTGGCTTGCTTTATTATTTCATTTTCTCGCGGGATGATACATTGATATAT
The DNA here is from genome assembly GCA_030015575.1 of Agapanthus africanus. Taxonomy (NCBI): domain Eukaryota; kingdom Viridiplantae; phylum Streptophyta; class Magnoliopsida; order Asparagales; family Amaryllidaceae; genus Agapanthus; species Agapanthus africanus. The sequence continues at coordinate 355,164,636 of CM057339.1, read as the reverse complement.
ATGCGATATATGTTAATTGTATTATTTTGTTTTGTTGCAAATATATAATATATATGTGATATATATTATTGTGACATGATATGATTAATTGTTAAACATGTTTAAGGATGATTAATTGAGGTTAGGGTTTGATTAGGGTTAGTAGCTTCAAGTTCCTTCTAGAAGCTATTTCTTTTGTCAAGGTTAGAATATTTTGTGATGACACATTATTAACTCAACCAAACCCTAACCCTAGTTGTTTCTCTACTTGTTCTCATCCAATCATCCTTGACCATGGTTAATAATTCAATCATATGTTTATATTTCTATTCATGACAAAAGGATTAATTCATATTATGATTTCCATGATCTTCTTCTCTCTTGAAGAAGCTCTCTTGAAAATCCTTAAGTGATGATAAAATATGAGAAAATGATATAAAAAGAAAGCAAAATCACTACTCTCTCATCCTCATCTCATCTAGCCCTTGGGATTAGGGTGTTCTTCTCTTTTGAGTGAGAAAGCTTGAGTCGAAGCAACTTCAAGGTAGATCATCGGAGATTTGGATTACGACAAGCTAGAATGGATCGTTCGAGTCGTGGAGCCTCTCATGAGTCCGGGAGATCGTGGATCGCGGCAAAGGGACTTCTACTCGGAGCTTGTGAAGTGAAGGAGCGGACTACAAAGGTTGTAATCCCTCACACTTAGATAAAAGTTATCTTATTGCATGTTAAACCCTAATAATCTAGCAAAGATCCCGGCTTTGGGTTGTTCGGCACGTCTAAAATTTAATCCGGGCATGTTTGATGCCTTTTGAACCTTCACAAGAGTGCCTAGGAACCCTACAGTGGTATCAGAGCCTAGCTAGAGCATTAGGCGATGTGTTTACGAAGTTAAAACTCCGATCGAACCCGAAACGACGAAAAAAAACCCCTCTCTGGAAATTTTTTAAAAATTGGGATTTTTCTGAATTAAAAATATGTAAAAAAATCAGCAGGCAATTATAAGAATTACCATAAAATCCGAGCCTCTAATTCCACCAAACAGCGGCGGAAGCGCGGCGCAAGCATGGCTTGCGCGGCGCTTCCGCGGCGGAACAGTAAGATCAGGACACGTGGCTTCATGGTAATTCCCGTAGGTACTTGCTGACCATTCTGGATATTTTTATTCTGTTCCAGGTGTTTAAAATTCTGGGGTTTGTTTTGTAATAGTAGACTCGATCGGAATATTTAAGTTCGTATTTCTTTCCGGATATTTAGAAATTGTTAAACTAGTTAAACGGATATCATTAACCGACTTTTTCCCGGCACGGCAAACTTTCAAGCGTTGAATTTTTATTGGGTTTAAATCTTTCGGAAAATTGTACAAGTTAAGCGGTGGACCCTCTAGAAGACAACAAACCTTAACTCGATTATGTGACCGTCTTGAACTGCCTTTTGAACCTTCGGGTTTGAGGCAGTACGGCGTGCCACATGTGAGGCGTTGGCTTGACCCTTCTACGGCTGGATCACCGGTACTGTGACATATTCTGGGATTATTTGAACTCCGCTCAAGAGTTGAGCACTTTGGGAAATTTTGGGTGTTTGATTATCTGTTCGGAAAGTTTAATACTGTATATTTATCTGGAATGTGATACAATAAGTGGAATTCATAGAGTTAGGCATGAAATGCGGAGTATGTGATATTTCGGATTTATGATGTCTAAAGTGATTCTGGATTCCAAATATTGTAGTTTTACACTTTCTTTTCTGTGACCGTAAGTGTAATATGTGATATCGTCGGTTTCGTTACTATATGTCAACGACAATTGGGATGCGCATATTTACTTACGTTGATGATATGAGATATTATGTGTTGCTGTGATATGTTATATTGGATCGTCGTGATCAGAATAGCCGGGGGTTTTATGTGAGATGAGGGTTTTTATTTTCATTCATGTAAAATTCATTTGTAATGTAATATTCTTTTATTTGGGGCACTTCCAGGTTGCGGTTGATGTCACCTGTGTATATTACTTACTTTTCCGCATTAGGTAGACCCAAGGAGGGGAGCACAAGTAACCGGGTTCTAGGGTCCAGTTGGAGGCCATCTCGAGGAGTCGAGACCGGGTCTCCTAACCCTAGAATTGGCAGTGTTACTTGCCGCTCTCGTAGGGGTCTTGGGATGTGGGTTTGGCTATTCGTCGCGACCGTGGAATCCGTGTTTTATACAGGCTCGTATTAAAAACACGGACGTCCTAGTATATCCAATATTTCATATATGTTCTTCTGCTGCAATGTTCTGTGATGAGATCATATTACTGCCTGAGACGAATGCTTATACTATATATATATGCTGATATATAAATATTACTGCTTTCGTTTCTTCTGTGATGCTTAGGAAGCATAAGCTGATGGGATTTTTATTAATGAGATTAATAAAAGAAAAGAAACCTAAAGATGTTGTAGAATCAAAACTTAATAAAAAGGATAGCTACAGTTTTGCTTTGCACAGTGATATATACGATATATCCTGCACCTTATTCGATGAGGAAAGGACCGAGATCCCTTCACCGGGAGTGACTCCTTTAGCGAAACTGGCAGATGCTACAAAACGCGGTTTGTCTTTTGATTGCTTTTAGTGTTTTGCTTTGCACAGCGGTATATATGATATATCCTGCACCTTATTCGATGAGGAAAGGGCCGACGATCCCTTCACCGGGAGTGACCCCTTTAGCGAAACTAAGAAAAGCCTCAAAACACTCCTTTTCAAAAACTACTAGATTCTACGACGATATCAAGTTCATTACGCAATAGGTTTTCTGAAAAACCTGTCGTAGCTCTCCGTCATTTCAGATAAATCCTACTTAGTATTCGTGCTGTGTTTGTTGACCTTGTCAAGGCACAGTGTACGGTAGCTAATTAGTGTTTATCTGCTAAAACATGAGATGTGATTGGATTAGGGTATTCGTACGGCCTTGTTGACCTTATCAAGGGTCATGCGGGTGGGTTTGATTCAATCAAGAAATGACGGGTTGAACTTGACTTGCGGTCTATGGTTTGTTGACCTTGTCAAGGTCATAGATCGTTTGGGGCAAAAATATTATCGGGAATTTCAAGTGTTGAAATTTGCAATGAGATTGCATACCTCCTATGAGATAGTTGGATCCCGATACCCACTGCGAGTAAGAGTTACTCCTGGGAGAGTTTTACACAGGACAATTAGTCATTCAAGTAGGTGTCTAGAAAAGTGTTAACGAGGTTACGCCTCTGGGAAAACGAGGTTTACTAATTAGGTCCGTGCGAAAGCACGGGGAACCTCCCTCAAAGTACCGACACTGATCTGGCTGAAAGATTGACGAAATTTTAGGGTGTAATTAATCCCGGCTAATCTTACATTTTAGGGTTTTAAGGTAGATTTGATAAAAACAGTGGGAGACATCCTGATTAGATAAGATAATAACCAATCTAATCTTACAAGAGCATACGCTAAAGTATTTTCTTCTCTCTCTCTCTAGGTAGCGACCATTTCAGGCCATAATCAAGATAATAATATGGATGTATTGACTGAACCCGATTATTGTACTAAGCAAGGGAACGTTGAACCCGTTCTTTCTTATAAGAGTTATAAGATTGAACAGGAAACAGGAGAATATCTAGATTCTCACGCCGCCCAAAAGAACATGCATGTTGATGCATCTTCTTCAGGTGTGTTAGTTATTGAGAACTGTTTCTCAGTTCACCCTACGTCCTGGGTATTAGATACCGGATCAGGATCCCACATATGTAAACAGTTACATGGGCTACGTAAAGGTAGAGAACTGGGAAAAGGTGATCATTCCGTTCAAGTAGGGAACGGTGCAAGTATTGTAGCCAAAGCAGTTGGCGAATATCACCTTGTATTACCAAGTCGTAATACACTGATTCTGAATGAGTGTTATTATATACCGAACATGATGTGCAACATTATATCAGTTTCTTTATTGAGTAAAGAGGGATATAATTTTGTAGTACAGGATAATGTTATGAACATATTCCTAGATCAAAAGTTGATTGCATCAGGCTCGTTACATAATGGCATATTCATTCTAAATCAGAATACAGTCCTAAATGTACAAAACACACACAAGAGGAAAAGTTCAGATATGAACGAATCCTACTTGTGGCATTGTAGACTTGGTCATATCAATGCGACACGACTGGCTAAGTTACATAGGGATGGTTATTTGAATCCGTTCGAATTATCATCTTATGATACTTGCCATTCATGTCTCAAAGGAAAAATGACCAAAGCTCCGTTTAGTGGACACGGAGAAAGAGTTACCGAACTCTTAGGACTGATACATAGTGATGTATGCGGTCCCATGTCTACGCATACCAGGAACGGTTCTTCCTACTTCATTACATTCACTGACGATCTCTCTAGATACGGACATGTGTTTCTGATGAAACACAAGTCTGAAGCTTTTGAGAAATTCAGAGAATATAAGCATGAAGTAGAGAATCAAACGGGCAAAAGTATTAAGATTCTTCGATCTGATCGAGGAGGTGAATACTTAAGCGGTGAGTTCCTAGATTATCTAAAAGAGAATGGGATTCTCTCTCAGCGTACTCCTCCTTATACACCACAGCACAACGGTGTATCGGAGCGGAGGAATCGCACCCTATTAGATATGGTGCGTTCTATGATGAGTACAGCTGAGTTACCTATTTCCTTCTGGGGGTATGCGCTTGAGACAGCAGCATACCTATTGAATCAAGTTCTAACTAAATCTATACCTACCACACCATATGAGATATGGAGTGGGAAGAGACCGTATCTTAAACGAGTTAAGATATGGGGTTGTCCGGCCTATGTCAAAAGGCAAAATCCGGACAAACTCGAGGCACGATCAGTTCTTTACAAGTTTGTAGGATATCCGAAGAATTCTTATGGTTATTCTTTCTATCACAGTGAGGAGCAAAAGTGTTTGTTGCTCAACATGCCACCTTTTTAGAAAAGGAATTTCTTGCAAAAGAGATTAGTGGCTCTGAGGTAGAACTGGAAGAAGTTCCAGCAGAACAAACTACAACAGATGATTTAGTGGAACCAGAGGATTCAGTAGTACCCGACGAACCCCAGCCTCTCCGCAGATCTAGTAGGGTTTCTCATCCACCTGAGAGATACTACGGTTTTCTCATTGATGGTGGAAGCGAGGATTGCATCATGGATGATGATGAACCGACTAGTTTCGAGCAGGCCATCACGAGTGGTGACTCTGTGAAATGGCTGGATGCTATGCGATCTGAGATGGAATCCATGTACACCAACAAAGTATGGACTTTGGAAAATGCTCCTGAAGGGGTAAAACCCATTGGGAGCAAGTGGATCTTTAAAAAGAAATTTGGTGTAGATGGAAAAGTTGAGACTTTCAAAGCTAGACTTGTAGCAAAGGGATTTCGTCAAAGACCAGGTGTGGACTATGACGAAACCTTTTCTCCAGTAGCTATGCTTAAGTCCATCCGGATCTTACTTGCCATTGCTGCATACCATGACTATGAAATCTGGCAAATGGATGTTAAGACCGCCTTTCTAAACGGTGATTTAGAAGAGTGCGTGTACATGACTCAGCCAGAGGGCTTCGTAGATAGTGGGAGCAGCGGAAAGGTGTGCAAGCTGCTTAAATCCATTTATGGGTTAAAGCAAGCATCACGGAGTTGGAACATCTGTTTTGATGTTGTAGTCAAAGAGTTTGACTTCATCAAAAATATAGATGAACCTTGTATCTATAAGAAGGTAGCAGAGGGTAAGGTAGTCTTCCTCGTATTGTACGTGGATGACATACTCTTGATAGGAAATGATATTCCTATGCTGCAATCAGTCAAGCTCTTCTTATCACAGAGATTCTCAATGAAAGATCTAGGTGATGCCTCCTGCATATTGGGAATCATGATCTATAGAGATAGATCTAAACGGATACTGGGATTGTCCCAATCCAGGTACATTGACACCATACTAAAGAGGTTTAGTATGGAAGAATCCAAGCGTGGGAATCAGCCCACGATCTCTGGACTCACTCTCTCCAAAGAGATGTCTCCCAAGACTGATTTGGAGAGAGCTCGCATGCAAGGGATACCCTATGCTTCGGCAGTAGGCTCTATCATGTATGCGATGCTATGTACCAGACCCGATGTAGCATACTCACTAAGTGTAGTGAGTCGGTATCAAGCAGATCCAGGAGAGAGTCATTGGACAGCAGTGAAGAACATTCTCAAGTACTTGCGAAGGACTAAGGAGATGTTCTTGGTGTATGGTAACGGAGAACTCCAGGTGGAGTCCTTTACCGATTCCAGCTTCCAAAGTGATAAGGACGACTCTAAGTCGCATTCGGGTTTTGTCTTTACCCTCAATGGAGGGGCGGTATGTTGGAAGAGTTCCAAACAGGATACCGTTGCAGACTCAACGATGGAGGCTGAATACATCGCTGCCAACGATGCTGCCAAAGAGGCTGTCTGGATCAAGAAGTTCATTAGTGAACTTGGTGTGGTTCCATCCATTGAGCATCCAATACCTCTGTATTGCGATAACAATGGAGCTGTGGCTTTGGCCAAGGAACCCAGGTCCCATCAGAAGTCCAGACATATTCTGAGGCGGTATCACCTGATCAGGGAGATAGTTGATCGCCGGGAGATCGAGGTCGGGAGAGTAGATACGAAGGACAACACTGCGGATCCATTCACGAAGGCTATTCCCCAGATACAGTTTGAGAGATTATTCGGGATGCTAGGTATGAGATACTACAGCAGCTGGCCTTAGTGCAAGTGGGAGATTGTTAGTTATGTATATGCCCTAGAGGCCATTGTTGTACATTTGATGTATATTATAATGGATGCTTGGTTATATATAGAGAAGACTTTCTTGCTCGTCATGATAGTATGCTATTTGGTTTCACTTTATCTTAACATGTTGACTTGTATTGGTTTACTGTTTTACTCTCACATGTTGATAAAGCCCTTAGGATCTGTACTCGACTACTGGGACTATGATGAGATCATACTAGTGGGGCCGCGGTAGTCGATGAGTACATCCTATAACTGTTCCTAGTCGAGGGTATATCGAGACAGGGCATCGATACACCAGAGTAGACTAGCGTATACGCATCTTGACCCATATGATGGGCGATGGATGATCCCATATCCATCGGTGTTTGACATCAGAGATGGTGTACGGGTGCTCAGTGGAGACTGGGTACACTGGACGGACTCGCCGAGAACTCCCAGATGGTGATATACCACACGTCAGATGGCAGTTCTCCGGTGACACAGGTACAGGGTAGTCTAAAGACCCGAGATCGTCATAGAGTCTTGTGTGATTCCCACTGTGCTTTGATTTCCACCTTACCACGTCCAAGAGGGCGTGCAAAACGGTGGCTTTTGGGTACAGTCCCGAATCACATGGAGGCAATGAGCGATAGGAGGGGATTCGTCTCTCCCGGTATAGGGAGTTGATGTTGTGCTGTGTTCGATTGGCTATAACTGGAAGTCCCTGGCCAGGGCTGATATAGAGATTTACTGGTAAGTGTTACTAGTAGTTTCTCGACCCGTTATGAGCCATACATCGACACGACTTATCGGTTACTGGGGTCTGACGTATACCACCCCTAGACTTGATATGCGACATATCAGACGAACAGACCGGACTGTACGGGAGTGTTACTGATCGGATTCACAGGAGAACGCACAGGCTAGCTTGTTGATCTTCTGATCGCTCAATACCTGGGTGGCTGTTACGTTTAGCTGACCGCTTGCAGCTTGTGGGTGTTTGATATGATCATCATCTGCTACCGGCGTATTGACGATTCTTTAGAGTCCTACACAGAGGTTTCTTGGCTCAGGCGAAACGGAGTAGAGGCACATATGTGATATGTGCAGGACCGAGAATAATGCGATATGGGATACCGTATTATATTCTCGCGATATTTAGATATGAACCGGAACATCGGATCAAGTGTTGATTCGATAAATCGGTACATGATATATTAGTCGGTTATATTCGATATAGCCGGATCGTCGGATCAAGTGTTGATTCGATGATTTAATATATAATAATATATATATGATATATTATTATATTAACTAATATTGGCTTGCTTTATTATTTCATTTTCTCGCGGGATGATACATTGATATATATGCGATATATGTTAATTGTATTATTTTCTTTTGTTGCAAATATATAATATATATGTGATATATATTATTGTGACATGATATGATTAATTGTTAAACATGTTTAAGGATGATTAATTGAGGTTAGGGTTTGATTAGGGTTAGTAGCTTCAAGTTCCTTCTAGAAGCTATTTCTTTTGTCAAGGTTAGGATATTTTGTGATGACACATTATTAACTCAACCAAACCCTAACCCTAGTTGTTTCTCTACTTGTTCTCATCCAATCATCCTTGACCATGGTTAATAATTCAATCATATGTTTATATTTCTATTCATGACAAAAGGATTAATTCATATTATGATTTCCATGATCTTCTTCTTCTCTCTTGAAGAAGCTCTCTTGAAAATTCTTAAGTGATGATAAAATATGAGAAAATGATATAAAAAGAAAGCAAAATCACTACTCTCTCATCCTCATCTCATCTAGCCCTTGGGATTAGGGTGTTCTTCTCTTTTGAGTGAGAAAGCTTGAGTCGAAGCAACTTCAAGGTAGATCATCGGAGATTTGGATTACGACAAGCTAGAATGGATCGTTCGAGTCGTGGAGCCTCTCATGAGTCCGGGAGATCGTGGATCGCGGCAAAGGGACTTCTATTCGGAGCTTGTGAAGTGAAGGAGCAGACTACAAAGGTTGTAATCCCTCACACTTAGATAAAAGTTATCTTATTGCATGTTAAACCCTAATAATCTAGCAAAGATCCCGGCTTTGGGTTGTTCGGCACGTCTAAAATTTAATCCGGGCATGTTTGATGCCTTTTGAACCTTCACAAGAGTGCCTAGGAACCCTACAATGAGAGATAGAGAGAGAGAGATAGACGTAGGAATTAAGTGGGGCCCAGGGGAGATTATAAGCCTCGCGATTGGCTGGAGAAGGAAATTGGCAGAAGATTTAACCAGTTTAAAGAATATTATTCTGTTTTAAAATATTTTTGATTGGTTAATGTTAATTTATGCGATGGTTTTAAAATAATAAAATTTTGGGATTTTGGCGCTAAATAAAACATTTCCAAATCGCGCCCGGGCCAGGTCCAAAAATTCGAAATTGAAATAATAGGATTTTAAGCGGGTTCCAAATTTTAAAATTAAGTGTTTTATGATTAAAAAGCATACCCCCAAAACGGACACACGCCCGCGCACGTAGCCATCCAAACTCGCCCGTTTCACTGAACGGGACGAGAACACGATACACGGACGCTACCACAAGGCTAAGGGTATCGAGTAGGCCAAAATGGATATTTTTAATTTTATTTTAGATGCTAAAATTTGTTATATGCAGAAATGACTTTGTCAGGTAAAATTTTACAGTAAGCCACAAACATGCAAGATAAATGAAATGAGTACCGCACTAATGCTCAAACAGTCACAGAAAAACAGTAGCATTGGGCTCGGGTGTTACATTATACCCAACTACAAAAAGAATTTCGTCCTCGAAATTCCCAGAATACAAAGATAGATAACTACAAGAAAAGGTGAGGAAACTTCTGCCGAATTTCATCTTCTCGTTCCCAAGTGGATTCCCCATGCGATCGATTACCCCAAGAAACAAGCACAAGGGGAATAACCTTGTTCTTAAGAATCTTTTCCCTTCGATCCACAATTTCAACCGGTCGCTCCTCAAAAGTCAAGTCTTCTCGTACTGTTAGCTCTGAATGATCCAATACGTGCGTTTCATCACGAACATACCTTCGTAGTTGAGATACGTGAAACACATCGTGCACATTTGCCAAGGACTGCGGTAACGCTAAACGGTATGCTACCTCACCAACACGCTCCAAGATCTCAAAGGGTCCAACGAATCGAGGACTAAGCTTTCCTCGACTCCCAAAACGAATCACCCCTCTAGTCGGTGATATCTTCAAGAACACCAAATCACCCACGGCAAACTCTAGAGGTCTTCTTAACGTGTCTGCCCAACTCTTCTGTCGGTCTTGAGCTGCCTTCATATGATTTCTGATAGTGTTAACCTTTTCAACTGTCTGCACCACCAAATCTGGTCCCAACAATCTTCGTTCACCGACATCATCCCAACAAACAGGTGAACGACATTTACGACCATACAAAGCTTCAAACGGAGCCATCTGGATAGTTGCTTGAAAACTGTTGTTGTAAGAGAACTCCACCAAGTGTAGATGATCCTCCCACGAACCCTTGAAGTCCAACATGCATGCTCTCAACATATCTTCAAGAGTTTGGATCGTTCTCTCCGACTGACCATCAGTTTGAGGATGATAAGCTGTGCTAAACTTCAATCGAGTCCCCAAACTTTCCTGCAAACTCCTCCAGAAGTGTGATAAGAACCGAGTGTCCCGATCGGACACGATGCTTACCGGTACTCCATGCAATCTTACAATCTCCTGCATGTACCGCTCTGCCAAAGTCTCTGTTGATTGACCAACCCGGAAAGGAATAAAGTGAGCTGCCTTGGTCAACCGATCAACAATCACCCATACTGCATTGTTGCCTTTTGGACTCCGCGGTAAAGCCGTCACGAAATCCATGGTTATATGTTCCCACTTCCACTGAGGAATCGGAAGTGGTTGCAATAAACCAGCAACCCTTTGATGTTCAGCCTTAACTTGCTGACACACCAAGCACTTAGCCACAAAGCGAGCAATCTCCCGTTTCATGCCTTCCCACAAGAAATGCTGTCGAATATCTCGGTACATCTTTGTGCCTCCTGGATGTACAGAATAAGCTGAACTGTGTGCCTCATTCATAAGCTCTTCATGAACATCTCCCTTTGGCACACATAAACGGCTACCATACCTCAACGAACCATCTTCGTGGACCAGTAAATCTGGTCGTAGTCCGGCTTCAACTTGGTCTCGAAACTTTTGCAGTCTAGGATCCTGCGATTGTGCTGCTTTGATTTTCTCAATCAAAGACGACTGCACTTGCAGCTGCATCAACTGTCCCGTAGAACGCGGTAGCACAACCTCCAAGTCAAATCTTCGAAAATCTGCAACGATCTCCTTCTGCGTAGTTAACACCTGAATTGCTGGTAACTGACTCAGCGCATCCGGCACAACATTAACCTTCCCCGGATGGTACTTAAGATCAAGGTCGTAGTCAGCTATCAGCTCCAACCATCTACGCTGCCTCATGTTAAGTTCCTTCTGAGTGAACACATACTTCAAGCTCTTATGATCTGTAAAGACTTCGACTGTTTCACCCAACAGGTGGTGTCTCCAAATCTTCAAAGCGAAAATCACAGCCGCAAGCTCCAAGTCATGAGTTGGATAATTCTTCTCATGGGTCTTTAATTGTCTCGATGCGTACGCTACAACTTTCCCATGCTGCATCAAAACACATCCCAATCCTTTCCCAGATGCGTCGCTGTGAATCACCAATCCTCCGGAATTGTCTGGCACGGTCAGAATAGGAGCGGTTATCAACTTCTGCTTCAACGTCTCGAAAGCTAACGCACACTTATCCGTCCATACAAAGGTACCTCCTTGCGCGTAAGCTTGGTTAACGGCTCTGCCAGACGAGCAAAGTTCTCCACAAATCTTCTGTAGTATCCGGCGAGTCCAAGAAAGCTTCTTATCTCCGCAACATTCTTTGGAATTGGCCAATCACGAACTGCTGCAATCTTTTCGGGATCGACGGCGATTCCATCGCCCGACACAACATGCCCCAAAAACTTCACTTCCTCCAGCCAAAACTCGCACTTACTCATCTTCGCATAAAGCTTCTCCTGTCTCAATGTCTGCAGTGCGATCTTCAAATGCTCAGCATGCTCCTCAAAACTCTTCGAGTAAACCAGAATATCGTCAATAAATACCACAATAAACTGGTCCAAGAACGGTGAAAAGATTCGGTTCATCAAATCCATGAATATTGCCGGCGCATTCGTTACTCCGAAGGGCATCACTAAGTACTCGTAATGTCCATACCGAGTTCGGAACACCGTCTTGCAAATATCTTCAGCTTTCACTCGAACCTGATGATATCCGGATCGCAAATCCAGCTTCGAGAATACCCTCGCGCCACTAAGCTGCTCAAAAAGTTCTCCAATGCGAGGGATCAGGTACTTGTTCTTAATAGTCACCCGGTTTAATTCTCGATAGTCGATGCACATCCTTCTTGTGCCATCCTTCTTCTGTACGAGAAGAACTGGAGCTCCCCAAGACGAGTTACTGCTTCGAATCCAGCCCTTTTCAAACAATTCAGCAACATGTTTCTTGACTTCTTCCAACTCTACTGGTGCCATTGGATAATATGCTTTGGATACTGGCGCTGCACCAGGATTAAGATCAATTGCGAACTCCACGTCTCGCTTCGGCGGTAAACCTGATATATCTTCAAACACATCCATAAAATCGCGAACAACCGCCGGCTCTTCACTACTATCAACTTCCATTGCTGCAAGAATATCATTTGTCGGCCTAGCCCTAAACTCGACTGGCCCGACAGAACTGCTTCCTCCAGTGAAGGTAAACTCAGGATGTCCGGGAATCTGGAAAATTACTTTCCTTGCCCTACAGTCAATGTGAGCGTGGAAAGTGCCAAGAAAATCCATTCCCAAGACGACCTCGTAGCTGCCCGTATCAATCACCAAGAAATCTGCAAAAAGCTCCCGTCCGCACACAACAACTGTACAGTCTTTACATTCCCTACTAGATATAATTTTCCCATTCCCAGTGTGTATGTCCCAGAAACTAGACAGGGTCGTGCAGGCAATCGAGTGTGTAGTTATAAACTTGGATGACATAAAACAATGGGATGCACCAGAATCAAATAATGCCACTGCGGGAAAACCATGAACGAGTAGAATACCTGAAACCACTTCTCCTGATGCCTTAGCTTCCTCAGCTGTCAAGGTAAAAGCTCGAGCCTGATTAGGTCCTTGAGTCAGCTGTTTCTGCCCTTGGAACGGTTTCTGCGGAGGCTTCTGAATATCATCCCTCGTACGAAGCTTCGACGGACAGGCACCAACTGCGTGATCAGCCGCTCCACAAACCAAACAAAGTCCCAGCCTCCTTCGACAATCCTTCTGCACGTGCCCAGGTAAACGGCAGTAGTCACAAACCACGCTCTTTCTTCGATCAACGATCACAGGCTTCTTCATGGGTGCTACACCTCGACGGTCCACTGGAATACCTCTGCGACCATGAGCTCTGTTAGGTACAAATGCGGGCTTCCTTGCCGCAATTGCTGTCTGCTGCAAGCTCCCTCTCATCCCAGATAAACTCTGCTGTTCCCGAGCTGCCGTAAGAACCTGTGAGAAAGTGGTCAAACCCAGGGAGACAATCTGCCTCTGGATGTCCATATCCAAGCTGCGCGTGAACCTCCGTGCCCTATCTGCATCGTTGGCAACTAAAGGTCCAGCGAATCTGCTGAGTCTCGTCCATTCTGCTGTATGCACATCCACAGGTGCTCCATTCTGCTTTAGCCCAATAAACTTCTCTTCCATTTCCTCCCGTGCAGTTCGCGTGAAGAACTTCTCCAGGAAACTCTTAGAAAAATCCGCCCACTTGATCGGCTTGGGCAAGCGGGTCTCCTCCACAAGCCACCATTCTCGGGCGTAGTCCACTAACTGAATGCGTACCACATCAACTCTTTTTTCATCTGGAATTTGTGCCGCAATCAACAAATTCTCCGTGTCAACTAGCCACTGCTCGGCTGGCAACGGCTCCTCCAAACCAGTAAATGTAGACGGACCCAAACGTCTGAAATCTGCCACGGTCCCTACTCGGTCAACTGGTTTAGCTCCAACGTTGTTTACAGACTGCTGAACGATCTACAAACCTTCCTGAAACGAGTCTGCTTGCTGCTGGATCAGCTCGGTCTGCCTCTTTTGATTCTCTAGCATTCCCCTTATCACTCCAAGCATGGCGGCTTCGTCCACACGCCTCTGGTACGTCTTCAAATTCTTATCTGCCATATTCCTGAAATAAAAAACACCCAACATTAGCATGATGATAGATTTGATATAAAGATCAAGGCTAGAACTCCAAGATACTTAAATAGAGTACCGCATTGTAACTATGCCGCGGTATCATAGCCACAATTACTTAACTCCACCCAAGTCGCCTAAGTCCTAGAGATAACAAGAAATCATGTTTTTCGAGTCGACGTGCAAAGGAAGTTTGCACATCGTAAAAGATATAATCAGGAAGAATGTGATTCAAGAATGATAAACGGCAAAGTGGCAGGACATGTTTCCTAAACACGGGCATTCTGATTCGTGTATTGGGTACAATACCCAACTACAAAAGAATCAACCCAACTAACCTATGGCTCTGATACCAAAAGAACCATGTCACACCCCGCTTCCCAGAGTACGCTAGATTGGGCACGTGACATAGCCAACCATGCTACCTGTGGGTAGGAAGTATCCATCCACAGTCACATTACGGCTGTAGAGATATCAAGAACAAGATAAAATTATCTAAAACATGTCCATAATCCAGAATAACAGGAGTCAATAATAAATAAATGCGGAAGCAAATGATCCAATACAAATAACTGAAAAGTATGTCCCATAATGCGGGCTCACATCAAGAAATAAATGCAGGAAATAAAAACTAACTAATACTAACACCCCACAGCTCAGCCTGCTGGCTGAAGTACTCCTGCTCGGACTGCGGCAGCGGTACAGAATCTGGGCCATGCAAAACCCAGACGTCAGCGCGTCATGTCATCAAGTAATATAATATGAACAATGTAACAGGCAATGCAAAATAAACATGAATAAAACGAGAGTAGCAAATAATGTGAATCAAGCAGTGCAGGGTAGTGTGCAGTGGGTAACTAAACTGTTCTATCAGGTTTTCTATTCTAAAGTCTTTGAAATCAGTTGATGAATTGTCGATGTAACTCAATAGTATCCCGTGCATGCCCGGGACCACGGTCAAGATCCTCGGGGCAGAATCCGAGACGTGCCGCTAGGCAGTAACAGGTAGCAGGGTGGGCGAGTGATGTCAGCATCATCACTCCGGGGCTGGCCTAGCCCGTAAGACTGATCAGAACAGGTATCGAACTGTTGAGTTACAAGTCGGTTTCACCTTTGATTTTCCCATACCCCCAAGTTATGTATGTCGAGTCAGGTATTCAGTAATTAAGAACTAATGCCAACACAGGATCAGGTAAAAGCAGGTTTGTCTAGATAGACAACAGGAACGGTCCATGAGGACTACATGTCAGGTTTGTTGGCATTAGACACAAGATCAGGTAACGGGTCAATCTATGGTACAACCGGTCAAGTCAAGTCAGGGTTGTTTGCATTGGTAAATATTACGGCAAATAGATACTGGCATGATAACGATAACAGTAATAATAGAACAACATGGTACAATTCATGAATTAGTGTACAACCATGTGAGGGATGACGTAATCAATCAGGTAAGATATCTCTCTAATGACTATGTTACTTAATTGTAACATGCTTGTAATTAATTTCATGCATCTAGGTTGTAGAGTATCTCAACATAATTAGAAAGGTAACAACAAGAGATTGAATTGCACGTCTTAGGAATGAACCAACTTATAATGCAATGGGTGATATTGGATATTAGCATGCATGTTTGGAAGTTAACTCAACCTTTTGATTTAAGTGGTTGAATTACTGGTTAATAAATAATAATATATTTAATCAAAACAACCATCCATGGGTGCCTGCAATCAAATGCAATTAATTTCCCCCCCTTCTGAACCAACTTTAAACCATACGAAAATTAGCTGCAATAATTTAGTCATTGCGTATACTAATGACACTAATTAACTAATAATTTGGTTTTTTTTATATCCATAACTTATCAATTGTGCTAATAGCTCAAAAGGTCCATCTCTTAAAATCAAAAGAATATTAGTCTAAAGAATCCAGACCTTTCATATGAGCTCTACTATGTATGTGTGATAAAGAGACAGAGAGGGGATCTAGAGTTATCCTGAAACTTTTACACTGCCTCATGAGAGAAGGTAAGATTATTTAATTTTGATTCTAGGGACTTAGTCATATCTGCATAACTAATGAATAGCATGTTAAAGAAAGTACTGGGATACTTGCCTCGAGGTTAAGATAACGGAAACGATGATGACACGAAGAGGTAGAATACACCGCAAAGCAAAGGTCGAAGCTTTGATGCTCGGCTATAGGTCTCGTCCAAACTAGGTTCGACTCAGGCAAGGGAAGAAGATTGAGGACGACGATGATCGTAATCGATCTAGTTTTCAAGGAAGAAGAAGGTGGCGTCGTGGTGGGCCTTGGTCGTCGACGAGGATGAGTCGAGGGTTGCAAGGAGATGGGTTGACCGGTGACGAGGATGGAGGCGGCTAGGGCTCGCTGCAATGGGCTCGCGATGGGTTCTCTGCAAAAGAAAATAAGAGAGGGAAAGATTTCTGAAGTATATATAAAGAGAGAGAGAGAGATACTGGGGAGGAGAGAGAGATAGAGATAGAGAAAAAGATAGAGGGAGGGATAGAGATATGAGAGATAGAGAGAGAGCGAGATATGAGAGATAGGGAGAGAGAGATAGACGTAGGAATTAAGTGGGGCCCAGGAGAGATTATAAGCCTCGCGATTGGCTGGAGAAGGAAATTGGCAGAAGATTTAACCAGTTTAAAGAATATTATTCTGTTTTAAAATATTTTTGATTGGTTAATGTTAATTTATGCGATGGTTTTAAAATAATAAAATTTTGGGATTTTAGCGCTAAATAAAACATTTCCAGATCGCGCCCGGGTCGGGTCCAAAAATTCAAAATTGAAATAATAGGATTTTAAGCGGGTTCCAAATTTTAAAATTAAGTGTTTTATGATTAAAAAGCATACCCCCAAAACGGACACACGCCCACGCACGTAGCCATCCAAACTCGCCCGTTTCACTGAACGGGACGAGAACACGATACACAGACGCTACCACAAGGCTAGGGGTATCGAGTATGCCAAAATGGATATTTTTAATTTTATTTTAGATGCTAAAATTTGTTATATGCTGAAATGACTTTGTCAGGTAAAACTTTACAGTAAGCCACAAACAAGCAAGATAAATGAAATGAGTACCACACTAATGCTCAAACAGTCACAGAAAAACAGTAGCATTGGGCTCGGGTGTTACAACCCCTCTGTGATGGGGGTTTATATAGCGGTGGAGCACGCAACAACAGGCGCGAGAATCTCGCCGGCGGTTACGCCCCCCGACGTCACGCCCGTGTAGAAAGCGGATCGCCCGTTAATGGGGATTGATAGCGTGGAACGTGGGATGTTGCCGGCGTAGAATCAGCGCATGGCGAGATTCGCGGAGCGGCGGTTACGCCTATGAGCGACGACCTTGGTCGGAGGGTCGAGGAAGACGACCTCGGACCAGAGCTCGGGACGAGCGAGGAGGCCGAGAAGTCCTGGCCTTGTGGCAGTTCGGCGAGAGCCATGGGACCGAGGAGGCCATTCTGCAGGGGGCCCCGAGGTGGGCCGGCTTGTGTTTGCAGGTCGGGTACAGGATGACTTGGTCGGCCCCTGTGGACCCCTTCTTCTGAGTTCTAGGAAACGTGACCGGCCATGTGTCAGGATCTTGGGAATCGCCAATATTGAGCATCATCACCTACAGTCGCCCCCAATCCTCCAATCTCCTCTCACGGTTGCGCAATCTCCACTTCCATGACGGTTGAAGCTAAGGGAATTAGTAATAAACATGGGACAATAAACAAGTCAAAACCCATGACAAGTAATAATGAAGAGGGCAACCAACAACAACAAAGAAGACGAGCTTTAAAAAATTTGGACAAACAACGATAAAGGAAGAATAATAGGAAATAAATATGGAAAACTATTGTTACATAATAAAAAATCTCATGTTCCAATATCTTGGGAAATCAAAAATCCTTGTGTCATAATATTTTAAAAAATATTAAAAGAGTATTATAGGCAATGCATACATAAATACATGTACAAATAAAGGTTTCGATCTAGAATAATATCAAAGCATATTTGTGGGTTATTTTAACAATTTCGGAACTTCATGGGTTTAAAAATAAGTCATATTTTCAAACCCGGAAACAATTTTCCCTAACATATCATATTTTCAAACCCGGAAACAATTTTCCCTAACATATCATATTGGAATTTAATATAGGAACCTTATAAGGCGCGAAACTTCGGCTTCAGATTCTTTAATTAACCGTTGCATAAATCAAACAATTGATTTTCTCACCGACGCGTGGGAACGACAGCGCACCGTCACGTGACCTCGCAGCGCCCAACTCATAAATCACACGTGTCATCTGTTCGTTGGCCATCAGTTAGTTCCGTACAAGGACCCCACAGCGGATCGTCCTCTAGAACAGTAAAGGTCAAAGCGAACGTGGATCCACCAAGGGATCCAGCGAGGCCGACGTTGATTCGATCTCAGCCGTCAGATCCCATCAAGATCCAACGGATGCTATCGTTTTATGGGGCCTATAAATAACGAGGGCGAGGGCAGGGGAAGATCGTGATTTATTTTTCGGGGGTCGTTTTCGCAAAATTCTCCTCTCTGGCGTTATCTCTCTCTTTCGAGGCCCGAAGAAAAGAGGAGAAGGGGGAGAAAAAGAGGAGAGATTCCTAGGGTTTTGGAGCTGCTTCGATCACGAGATCCAGGTTTTATATTGGATTTTGGTTCAATTTCCCTAGTTTGTTTTGAAGTCTTTGTGATGTGGAAATCAAGGGTTAGGGTTTGATTGATAGAAGTTTGGAGCTAGGGTTTCGATTCGTGTAGGATTGGTACTGTTTCAGTGCTTGCCTTGGAAAATTCGGTTCGTGGCTGGATGAATATTTAGATTAAGGCTTCAATTTTGGTTTCAGCTGGTGGTTATATATCTAAGACAAGGAATAATTTGTGGAAATTAGGGTTTGGCAGCTGTTTTTTGGGGGATTTATGGAATTTCTTCGCAATCTTTGAGAATTTTGAGCGAATTGTACCAAAACGGGAAAGTAGGCAAGAAACCCTATCTCACTCATCTGGAAACGTGGAAAATTGGCATTTTAATCAGTTATTTCACTAATTTCGCTGCTGAAAAGTAACACATACACCAGAAAGTAATAAAAATTCCTTATTTTGATTTGTAATTGGACATAGTTATTGAAGTACACACATAACGGAGAATTTTAATGATATTTGGTGGATTGTACGTTAATGGAGTGGTTAACATCTACAGATTTATCAGATTGACGATATGGCACCCACTGTTCTGTTAGAGTGCACCGAGAAAAAGGCGGTGAAGAGATCTTTTGCGATGATGGGGAAGTCTCAGAAGTTCTCAAGGGACTTTCCTTCTTCGTTTGTTCCGGACTACAGGCATGCTGCTGAGACTATGGGGGAATCCGAGGGATTTGGTAGCTCGGGTCGTGTTGATTCTGAGGATTCCAGTGCTCCGAAAAGGAAATGCATCAGCCTCAACAAGGACAGCGGCAATTGCTTCAATGTTCCTCTGCACGTCATTTCTTTGGCTAAAATGCCTAGTTCTGAAAGGAAAGATTTAGAATTGAGATTGAGAGCTGAGCTTCAGCAGGTTCAAATGCTTCAGAAGAAATTTTTAGCTAAAAGTTTTGCAGCCATTTCTTCATCCAGCAATGGGCATGGAAAGAAAATTGGAAATGGGTCACATTCGAAGCGTGGGAGCTCGGGAAGGTTTGAATCTTCTAAACAACGGCCTCCACCACAGCGTAGTGCTAGTAGCTCTCATACAGCAATAATGAAGCAATGTGATTCGATCCTTAATAAGTTGAGAACACACCAGTTTGGTTGGGTCTTTAATAGTCCAGTTGATGCAGTTGCATTGAAGATTCCAGATTACTTTACAGTCATTAAGCATCCGATGGATCTTGGTACGATCAAGAACAAGATATCTTCTGGTGCTTACTCCAGCCCGTTGGGTTTTGTTGCGGATGTGAGGCTCACTTTCACCAATGCGATGACCTACAACCCGCCAGGAAATGAATTTCATATCATGGCAGATAAATTGAGCAAGTTCTTTGAGTCAAAGTGGAAACCTATTGAAAAAAAGCTTTCTGCAGATGATATGTATCCGACAAGAGAGATAGAAGCTGCCATGCCGACATCACAGTCGAAGAAGAGGAAGACCTCTCCTGTAATTAGTAATATTGTAGCGGAGAAGGTGATGCCGAGGGTGTCGGTTGAGGAGAGGCAGCAACTAAGTAATCGGTTATCTTCTATTGCTGAGGATATGCCAGAAAGTATAGTCGACCTCTTGAGGCGGAACATCAGTAGCACGAATGAGGAGGAGATAGAGGTTGATATCGAAGTTCTTAGTGATGGTGTTCTGTTAGAGCTAACGAAGCTTTTGGATGAGCATATACCGGAGAAGCATCCTGCGGAGCATGCTAAAGCAGAACCAACTGAAATGGAGGCACACGTTCATTTTCTAGAGCCTTTTGATTTGGTATGCATTGTTCATTATGTTATGCTTAGCTACTTTGTTTTCCTTATGCAGATTCGAAATGAACCCGGCCCTAGCAATTCATTAGTTCATCCCACTAAAGGTTCCCCTACCTTTTCTCAGCAAAGTTGCTCTCTGTAGATATTTATGTAATTTCAATAGAATTTAGTAAATAAGCTTGCAATTTCCTTGTTGGTACATATTTTTGTTTAGGCAATGAACATATGGATGAGGATGTGGATATTGGTGGCAATGATCCTCCTTTCTCAAGCTACCCCCCGGTGGAGATAGATAAGGATATAACACATAGAGGTAGCAAGTGCAGCAGTTCAAGCTCTTCAAGTAGCGATTCCGGTTCTTCTTCCAGTGGTTTGTCTTTGTTTCATTACCTTCTGACTAGTTCATCTTTTATTGCTAATGCATTTCGTTGCCAAAATCAATATAGAGCGTTACATTTATTGATTTATTTTTTAAAATAAAGTTTTTAAAAGTATGATGTTTGCTTATTGTAGCTTGATATCTTTTTATATATTCTTTGATAGATATTATAGCAGCTTTGCTCTGAGGATATGGTGCTGTCCATTTCACTGATATGAAAGGCTTTGCATATTAGGATCTTTTGCATACTGAGTAATTGTTGATCTGAATGGCATTCTAACAGCCATATTTATTATTGAAATGCTACTACCACCTGAATGTGGAGTTCTCCCTAATAATAATACATTGTCTGGGAAAATCATTCCACAAAATTAGTTCAACCTTGTCAGCCTTAATTGCTAAGTAGCTTGTGAAATATTGAAATGGTGGTTAAATATAGTAAGCAGTTTTGACTTTTCACTTCATACATCTGTTTATTTCATAAGAAAAACCACCTAAAATGAATCAGTGCCTTTGATTACTTAGAGATGCAGTAATTGCTTCTTGATACTTACAGTGAGGGGAGGCCTTTGCAAATTCATAAATGTGAGGTATATGCAATTAAGGCTTGGTCAACATGAGCTGAATGTGACCAAAATCAAAATGAAATAAGGATAAGTTTGTGGGTGATGCACTATGTTTTAAGTCAGAGACAAGCAGAGAAAAGGCAAAAGGTCAAAAAATGGATTTTGTGTTAATTGCATCATATAACATTACAGTTTTGGAACCCCTTGCCTAAAATCAGATACTTTTTAATTTTTATTTATATGTTGACTTACAAAAATTGAGCCTTAGGTTGGCATGTCAGGCCATGTTACTGAGTTAGGTTTAACCGCTCAACTCCATGGCAAAGATAAATTGAAGATCAAACTGAACCGCTCGCAATGGCGCGGGGTTAGCAATGGCACGTATTGATGAAGATAGACTAAATGCGGTGCGGGGTTTCAGTCCCACCCCCACCCCACGCCCATCCCCGTGTGCTGCGCGGCAGCGGCTGCTGCTGCTGCTGCTGTTATATTATGTGTTTTTTACTTTTGGTTAATATTATTGCCTTTATTCTACAAAAGAAGAGGAACCCTCTTTTTTGCTTTGCCTTTTCTCTCGTTTTTTCGCTTTCCGTTTCCCCTTTTCATGCTGCACATGCTTATGTATGCCCATTTACTAAGCTTATAGATCTTCTTTAGAGCTTCTACATAGAAGTCTGTATCCCAAACTTTTATGTTGGTTTCTTCCTGAACCCCACGTGCGGCAGCTGTTAAATTATGTGCTTTTACTTACGGTTAACATGAATGCCTTTACACTGTGAAAGATAAGGAACCCTCTTTTTTGCTTGGCCTTTTCTGTTGTTTTCCGCCCTTTCCCTTGTGCCCATGTATTACTAAGCTGATTAATCTTCTTTAGAGCTTCTACAAAGAAGCCTTTATCCCAAACTTTTTGGTTGGTTTCTTCTTGATGATGCTTATTTATTTAGCACATCCCCAATATTTCCGACCATCACATGCTATCTGAATAAAGAAAAACTTAAACATAATTCCTTTGCTAGTTTTCCTGGTAGTGTACTGGAATGTCTTTTTTTAGAACAGAATGCACTCATTCCCATAATCCTTGGGAGGAATCTGGAAACCGAGAGTTTCTATCGTCACGAGATAATTATTTCTTATTTTTTACCTTTAAACCTAACAATCTTCATCTAGCTGTAATTTTGACTCCAATCGAACAATCTGGGGAATGCCAAAATTATTCGACAATTTAAGATTTCTACAATGTTGACTTCTTTTTATGTGGATATTTCTGAGTTATCTCCCAATTATTTCCTGCCAAAAATTGCTTACTACTTTTTGAAATTCAAATGGGATACAGTTGAGAACTGAGATACAGTTGAGAACTGAAATTCAAATGGGATACAGTTGAGAACGTAGAACCTTTAGAACATCATATTCTCCCTGTCGAGCTACAGTGAATCTACTATCCTGGAGCATGTGTGATATATGCCTGCATTCTTCCACAGATTACTGCCCTTCACCCGGCTGTTCTCTCGAATCTTTTGTGAAGTTAGAAATTCTACCACTAGGTAGCTAAAACGATCTGTACTCTTATTTTACCCCTTTGTTTTTGTTTTTGTTTTTTCAGTGCAAGTCTCTCTCTCTCTCTCTCTCTATATATATATATATATATATATATATGAGGATAATGGAGGAAAGGTGCCATAGGAAGGAATTTCCTTCTATGGTGTGAAAAAATACACCCTCGACGATTTTTTTCTACGATCGGCACCTATCATCATCATCTTTATCATGTAAGATGTGGATACACCAAATTTTGATTCCATCACTTTTTCACCGTTGATTTAGTGGGTGCAAAATTAACGGTTTACCGACAATAGAACTTTTTACATTGCTAATTCAATGGTGAAAAAGTTGTCGAATCTCATGAAATTTGGTATATCAACGATTCCACATCTTACATAATAAATATGGGGATGATGGGAACTTGATGTATTGGTTCAAAGAGAGAGGCATCTATACTGTCACCTATTAAACCATTACAAGTTCCGTCTCCTTAGTTCTCCGTTGTTTGGTGTTGATTCTTAACATCTTAAGCAAATTTATTGATGTGCTTGTGTAACATTCAGCTGATCAGATTCTTGAGAAGATAGTCTTATCCAACTGTTTCTCTCACTTTGTTGATTTTCAGAAGTGATTTTTGCATTAGATTTTCTACCCGGTAAATAAAAAATGTTTTATTCTGAATTTATCGAACATTGTCAGTTCCTCTTGGCTGGCTACTCCCAATACTCTTGTACTGTGCTTACAGTCCGAGTCTTATCATTTTTTGAACTTCCTTTACACGCTTCTTGTTAATTATGTATTTTAGCTCTCTTAATTATTTCTTTAGAACTTGCAGAGTTTTTCAAATTGCATGTATAAGTCGTTTTGTGTCCTGCTCCCAAGATGCTTGTCAGCCGTTTTTGCCCCCTCATTGCCCCCTTTTGTTTTGATTGAATATGTTTTAAATACAAACACGGGGCATTTATAGAAATTCTGATCCATGTAGTGGGAAGGTGATAGGATACTCTTGGAATGGCCTTTTGCTGCTTACATTTCTCATAGTCTGCTTATTCATGCAATCTCTGTTTGCGTTCTGCTTTATGAATTTATGTTGTTATTTGAAACTGCATGTGGTACATGAAGTTGAAGTTTTCTGTGTTGTTTGAAGTCTGAAATCTTTTGTTGGAATAGTATTTAATTTTGTTTCTCTGAACAATAAACAATGTTTTAAAAGTGGTAAAAAAGTGGAGCTGCCGGACTGCCATGGCGCTTAAGCGCGGATCAACAAATCTTATTTTGGTATAAGATTGTTATTTCTTATAAGTTTGCTAAACAATAATTCTAATGGGTTTTCTAGCATTTTTAAAATACTTGAGCCCCTCCAATGTCGAGTTTGAAGTCAAAAATTGATACTGTTCTACGTCAAATCGCAAACTCGAAATATAAGCTACTCGAAACTCAAAACTCAAAACTCAAAACCAAAGCTGCTCAAAAACCTTAGCTTTCCAGCTTGGAAATCAAAATCAAAACTCGTCAACCCTAGTTGCTTGATCCCTTACTTCGAAGCCAAAATCGATCCTCTTCCTAGCTCGAAGTCTAAGTTTCCAAGTTAAAAATCCTAGCTGTTCAAAGCGGAAGTCTCGAAGCCTCCAAGTCAAAGTTGAAGTCGAAGTCGAAGCCTTCAGTTTGAAGTCCCCAAAACCATAGTTTGAACTTTGAAATGTTAGCCAGAGAAGTGACAATAGTATGGAAAGAATTGGGAATTTGGATCAATTTAGATGTTATTATCAGTCCAAATGAAATACATACTCATTAGATAAAGGTATAAACATCAATTAAGAGGCGTGATACTAAAGAAATACTAAAACTACATCCATAAACCCTTAAATACACTCCAATCAATAAGGAATAAAGCATGGTTACCCGAGGGGTAGGATTATCACCTCGCTTCAGAAGTAAAAAGCAGAGCGGTGAGTTAAGCGACTGGTTTCTAAGACACTGACAATAAGCATACTCACACAACTTCAAAGCCACAAAGCCAAATAACATGCTCAAACACAAATACAATCCAAAATAGACAAAACATAAAAAGTCTAGAAGATGGTAGATGTACAATTTCAATCTTTCACAAAATTGAATAACGGATGCTTGTGATTGTTTATGAAATGCACTAGATTACCAAAACATGTTAGTCTGTGGCGTGATTGTTTCTTTAATTCACTAGATAACCCGAATACGTTAGCTTATGGTGTTGCTGTCGATTTTCATCTATGGGCATGCACATCTGTTGTTATTACTCTTGTAATTTATCTCTTCCTTGCATTGTTTTACATGCTGTCCTAGTGTTCTGCCTTTTTTCTCTTGATCTCTGATTCTCTGGTATATTTTGATTGAGTGTTGTAATCTAGTTTTGCTCAAATTTTTTTTTCGCTCTTGTCAGATTCTGATTCGGGTAGTTCCTCTGGAAGTGAATCAGAAGGCAGAGGTGCCACTCCTTCCAAGGCTGCCAAGGTATGCTAGCTTAGTTTCACATGTCATTATTCTTTAAAATGTATGCTATCACAAACTCTGCTTGTATCAATATGCTATTAACATAAAGCAAACACGTCTGCTAATGGTGCTGATCCTGTTCTTTTATGTTTCCTGCATAATACTACTTTGAATTGGTTTCTGTATAATTTTGAGTTTGGAGCCCTGCAGGGAAAACACATGAAATTGATCATACCACATGTTCTTCACTTTCTATATTATGTATCTGCAGCATAGAAGTGGACATCTACTTGAGTGTCAAATCATCATCATCATCGCCATCATCATCATCGCCTTTTCCCAGCCAAATGAGGTTGGCAACGAAGCAAAGCTCCAATAAAAATCTGACAGATTTACGACCGGCTGACGCCAACCCTCTCCGAATATGTGCTAAATTCATGGTTTAGAAAATTATGACAAGAGAGAGAGGAGCTTTTCATAGTCCTGGATGACTAGTTGACATCCTCCAAATTCTCGTAGGCGAAGTCTGTAAGGACATATAAAAGCAAGCGCGTGCGGAATTATGTCCAGCTCTAAGACACAAATATAGCCAAGAGCGAAATGAAATATATTCCATACTTGAAGCACAAACTACTACTCCGACTTTCACCAACCGTGCCAAAAACAATTATAAATCTCACCATTATTTGGAATAACTAGAGATACATGTATCATTCATTGGTGGGTTGTATCCTTATGATAACTATAAAAACCTGGATCTGGGTACAGAAGGAAAAGATTTATCTGATTGTTTCCAAAACATGATGAGGATTCTATCGGTTTCATGGATGCTTTCTGTCAAGAAACACTTGTATTGGTCAGTATCCAAGGTTTAAAATCTCGGTATCCATATCTCTGTCGCTATCGGAAGGCCATTTTGGGGATCCCAATCGGCTATGTTGGATTGAAAATATTGGATCTTCTATCGTTTAATGATTTATTTGAAAAAAAAATTAGTAATTTTTTAAAAAGAATAGTAAAAGAGACTAAACAAGTGTCAAATTGTTTAGCAACTAATGACATCTAAAATGACTGTTTTAATACTTTGAAAATTTTAACTAACTATACTCTTTTTAATATAGATTCACTTTTAATAAAGTCAGATAAACCGTGACTCAATATTATATTATTAAACCCATTAACCTATCGGTAAAACTTAATACTAAAACCCTACTGATCAAATGCCATGACTCTATATTATATTATTAAACCCATTAACCTATCGATAAACGTAATACTAAAACCCTCCTAATCAAATGGTACATCCAATATAACTCGGTATTGAACAATCAGTATGAGAACCTGGACGATCATTATTTGGATTGGAATCACCCATATTGGATCGGGGTCGACCGAGTTTTCAAACCATGTTAGTAAACTAGCTTTAAATTTTGATGGAAAAAAGGAGAATTTTATAAAATATCATTTCATATATATCATTGCCTATTAGTTTATGTAGTGTTTGAAATACTTGAATTTCAATGTATTAGAAATTGCATAGGAATACATTTGTAGAATGTGTGCTTTAAGAACCCCCCTCTGTTTCCTTCATATTTTCCCTGTCTTTTTTACTTTTGGTATAGTTTTCTTACCTTCGTTATAACCAAATTGGTTTGCCTTGTTCTATAGGGTGATAGAAGACCTGATGCGGCACACAACCAAGAAAAGGGTGATATCATGAATCCTCTCGACATAAATAGTAAGTTCTAAATATCATCATAGTTACCATATTGGAATACTTTTCTTACTATTTTCATTTTCTTACTAAATTTGCGTTGAAAATATAGGAACTGTTAATGGGCTGGGTCAACCAGAACTAGATGTTTATTCCAACCCTGTATCTTCCGAGGGTGATGGACTTCAAGATGGTAAGCATGAGTTTATGAGAAGAAATCTCTGAGAAACTTTCATGGATCAGCTTAAATTATTTCCCTATGAAATTTTAGGGGAGAATGCTCCATCTGAGAGGCAGGTCTCCCCAGAAAAGCTTTATCGAGCAGCTCTGTTGAAGAATCGATTTGCTGACACGATTCTCAAAGCACGTGAGAAGACCCTTGATCAGGTTGGTTACTGTTGCCAACCTTTCAATGTACTCAAATTCTTCAATGATATTTTGACGCAGTGCAAAAATATTATCTGAGGTTAGGGTGAAAAAGGGGATCAGGAGAAACTACGTCGGGAGAGGGAGGAACTTGAGAGGCAGCAAAGAGAAGGTAGCAAATCAATCTGATCTAGTGCCCCCCCCCTCTTTTAAGAATTTATTCAATGGGAGTATGTTTAATTTTACTGTTGGCTTTATCCGTGTCTTAGAGTTGAACAAAATGTTGTAAAATACATTCTTAAATTTTTAGTCGATTGGATATTGCATAATCCATCAGCAGATTACATTGGATTATTCAGAATTACACACTTTGATAGGATGTTTAAATGTTAACTCTATCCATTTCTTGTAGATGAAAACAATGATGTGAAACAGATGTGCTCCATTTCTGTTCTGTTGGCTAGTGCATAATTCATAAACAGATTACACAATTGGATTATTAGAAATTATGCAGAATACTTGATAAAATATTTAAAGATTGGGAAGTCACAAAAAGGTTGGTAGAGATAGAATAGAATATGTCAATTTAGGGAAAGAAGTTTGAAAGAACCACGCCTTTATTAAATGGATATTGAAATTGTGTATGGGGTTTTAGATAGTGGATAAGTTGTGTCCACCAAAGACGTTCCCAATTAAATGCCCATTCTTCCACATATTTCACATAGAGCGAATTATGCGGTCAAAGCGGTTTCTAGCTGAGCACTTTTATCGGTCATTAGTTGGCCTTTTAAACCTTGTTTTAGAACACTGGTTAAACATAAGGTTTATCGCTAATATGCCATCTCTCTTCATTGGATAGACTTCTTTGATAGTCTTGAGAAAATTTGATGGTCATTTAAGAATATGGCGAGTCCCTTTTGTCATAGTTTCCTTAATCTGGAACTTGCACTAATATAGAGAGGTTGAGCTGAGGCCGGCCGCTGGCAGGAGCTTTGCTTTATCATGTGGAAAGGTGTAGATGACAATGATGATTGGAGAATTTCTTCCTGATAAATGATCTGTTTTAAGTTTTAACTCTCTTCTTACCTAAAGTGTGGATAAGGGCTTCTTGTTATTGTAGTTGTAGTTGATGATATGTTTACATTCTTTTGTTCTTTTGGTGAGCAGAGAAAGTACGGTTGCAAGCAGAAGCTAAAGCTGCAGAAGCCGCTCGTAGGCGAGCTGAGGCAGAAGCTGCAGCCGAAGCCAAGCGTAAACGCGAACTCGAGCGAGAAGCAGCGCGGCAGGCATTGCTCAAGGCAAGTGTTATTTGTTGGCTAATTTGCACGAAACCTCCACCATTTTATTGTCCAAGAGTATATTATTGTCCAAGAGTATACTGGTCAGTCTCTTCAAAAGCTGAATTTCCCCCCCTCTATTCCGACAATGATCATTTTTTTAAGTTTATACAGGTTTTTGAATTCGTAAAGTGCCCTTTGGTCAAAATATTGTATATGCAATGTTAGTGAAAATAATATTTGTATCTTAAGGTACATGTCGTTTATTGGCTAACATTTGCATGAAACCTCCAACCTTTTTTCCATATTTATCGCCCTTTGTTTTCAGAGTATGCACCTTGCTGTTTATTAACATATTGTTTATTAACTTGTATTTTTCCTTTTTCATTTCTACTTATTCCTAAAATACTATCAGATGAAAACAGTAATAAGCTAAATTACGCCAAACTACCATTAACAATCGCTGTTTTTTAGTCTTTGACCAGACTGCATGAAAGTTGTTTTATTGCAATAAACTCCCTAAAACTTTGGTTTTAGCCTTCTACAGGAGTTTTTTGTTTTTTACTTTTTTTTTATAACGCCAAGGTGCTCTTTATACAGCACTTTAAGGAGTTTACTTTAGATTAATGGAAAACAATGTTATGTAATGCTAGTTTATGCAGTGTTCATTAAAAACCGGTAAAAAATCAGGGATATTTGGATAAAAAAACAAAATTACAGAAACAAAAAAAAGATGATATTGAAGTATGATGGCAAAGCACAGCTTTTGAAATGAGATGGTCTTATCATGTTGTACGGGCAAAAAAGAGGGGGAGGCTTCTGCAACCTATTTATTTCTCCACCGATATTTGACCATTTCCATCTTTTTGTGACATGCAGATTGAAAAGACAGTGGAGATCAACGAGAATTCTCTGATCCTGAAAGACCTGGAAATGCTCGGATCTGCTCCAGGCGAGCACATACCAAGCTCCGTCGACGAGACAAGCCCCGACCACTCCAATGATGACATGGGTCCCTTCAAGCTCAGCGGAAGCAACCCATTAGAGCAACTAGGGCTCTACATGAAAGAAGAAGACGACGACGAAGAAGAATATGAAGAAGAGGTTGAACCAAGAGCAATCCCCCCTCCAGATGTCGATGTTGAAGAAGGAGAGATTGATTAATTTCTCCATCCCTTGTGTACAGACTCTTTTGTTTCTTTGTTATGTGGCTGTGGTACGAATACAGCCTTCAATTTTGGAAGTTTTAAAAAAAAAGCATAAGGTAGAAGAAATGTTTGTTTAGACTGTAAAGCAACATCTATTTATGCGGTGGTGTTTGTAATGTTAGAATTTTATCTGATCATGGAAATTTGCAGCTTTGATATGAGCTCCCCCTTTGTTGTACAAGACAGCTAACGCTGGTTTGAGACAAATTTCTTGTAGTGTTCATTTTACACAAGGAAATATTTAGTAATGCTGGAGATTTTAGACAGAATGTGCTGTTGCTATCTCATTCAGTTGGATGCTTTTTGAGAGAAGGATTTTCTCCTGTACAAAAATCTATTTATGCCTTGAGGTTTTTGTATGAGCGATTATATTTATGTGGCATGCTCAATATGGTTGATATTTTTATTGATCTGGTCCGACTTAGGCTTCGTTAAATTGTAGCATACGACAGAAACTAATTAAAATCAAATGATTTCTGTATGGAGGTCTAAGCGGTTGCTCAACAAAACAACTCTTTACTTGAATGATCGAGAATAAAAGAAAATAAGCTAGAAGCAGTGACCGGAAGATTCAAAATTTTCTGTATTTTTTTTTCTGTATTGCGCATGGCAAATAGCCCAGTGGTGGGCAATAGGAGTTTGTGGAGGGAGATCCGGGATAGAACCGGGATCTCCTATTTAGTTCTTCGAAGATGGGTATACGGGACCGGTGGGTTTTGTTATGGTCAGGGAAAAAAAAAGTAATTCCAGTATTTGTTAGCTATTCGATTCTATATGAAGCGTTTATCAACATTCATAATTTGAAACAAAGTTAACATGATAATTTAAAGCTATCAAAAGCATCAAATATTTAGAATATATGATACATGCATTTATAATGTATATATAAAGTTTTTAGTTTTGATCATTCATATCAGCCGATGATATAGACTGATTGTAAATCTTTTGTATGACGGACATACATGTTTAGAGGCTGTCCAAACATCTCTATCTCTATATCACGCTTTTAAGATGCATTTTACATGCTAATAATTTCTCCACGGAATCGAGGGAATCACCTTGTTTATTTATTTATCTATCACGAGATTTAGTAAGCATCGTTACCCTTCTAGAAACCACCGGGGGTCAGTGGAGCCCACGTCGGATTAATAGTTGAACAAT
Source organism: Agapanthus africanus (assembly GCA_030015575.1). Taxonomy (NCBI): domain Eukaryota; kingdom Viridiplantae; phylum Streptophyta; class Magnoliopsida; order Asparagales; family Amaryllidaceae; genus Agapanthus; species Agapanthus africanus. Next base: position 355,133,418 of record CM057339.1, on the reverse strand, counting down.
TGGGCGGAGCATTTTCTCACCCACCGTTGCTTTCTCCTCCCTTCTCGCTTTCATTTCTTCGGACCCTTCAAAGATCTCAACTTTTTCTCTTTCTCTCTCTTTTTCCCCTATAAATAGCAACTCTTTCGACTATTTTTCTCCTCTTATAATCACATTAATCCCTCTTTCTTTTCTTTTTTCTTTTCTCAATTTCTGCAGATCGATCTCTCCAATGGCCGCTTCGATCGCCTTCAGCTCTTCTTCAGCCCTAACCGCTCCCAAATCTTCGGCCGCGAGGAGCAGCGCGCCCCTCCTCAGCTCGTCGCCGGCAGTCTCCTTCGCTGGACGATCGCCGCAGCTCCGATCTGCTCTGCGATCCGATGCTCCTCTCGCTTCCAATGGTAATTGATTTGACATTGTTCTGATGCAAAATTTTAGGAAATTAGGGCAATGTGTTTGGAACAATTGGGATTGAAGAGACTGGGTTTGATTATATGAAAAAAAAATCAGGGAAAAGTTTAAACTTTATTCTTGTTGTGCTTGATTCGGGCATGGATGAAGCTCACATTGCCCAATTCCAAATAATAGGTTTGTCTTGCTTCATCAAGGTGCCAGTAGTTTGTAGAGGAGCATACATTTTGCCACCTAAAGGATATGTTTAGTGATTCAATGTCGATTACATGAATTAGGATTGCTCTATGGTTGTTGACTCATGCAGTTCATCCTGTAATATTCTAATATTTACCTACTTGTGTTAGATTCAAAGCTTTTAATGTTAAAATTTTAAAATGTTGGAGTGTTCGTAGTGCCAGAGAATTGTGACAAGGAAATCACAAGTTCAAACCATGCAGACATACACCCGATATAATTGGAGAGAAGACCCACACAGTATAATAATAATAATAATAATAATAATAAGGGCAAATTGTCAAACCCCCAAGCACTTTTCCCCCGGCCTCGAAAAAGTAGTCAAACCTCTCCTAAAAAAGTTTTTGGTTGTCAAGAAACCCCTTACCCGTGATCTAGTAGTTGCCTGCTATATCTAGTTTTCTGCGATATCTAAACCGATTCCCGCGATATCTAAATAGTTTGTATGGGTTGGTTAAATATAGTGGGCTACTATTTAGATACTACAGGAAAAATTTACAGGGGTTTTGATTACTGCTTCGAGTCCAGGGGGTTTTTGACGGCGGAAAAAAGTGCTTGTTTTTTTTTTGTGACAATTTACCCTAACAACAACAACAACAACAACAACAACAACAATTATTATTATTATTATCATTATTATTTGTGGTGAGGGGGGGGGGGTGTTAGCCCAAATTTTTGGTATTAATTTTTAATGTTTATACAAAAGAAACAATGCATGTATGTGCATCGTCTTAAGATTTATTGCATTATTGTGATTAAAACTGAGATTTAAATTTAAACCTTGATTTTGGGTTTAAAAATTGTATTCTTGGGGTTGTAGATTTATTAATATGTTATTGGTTTATTTGACATTATTAGATATTAGAAATGTCCAAAAGTTTATATTTATTTTTACGGCATATTAAAAAAAGCTCACTATTGATTACTAAACATCGTGTTAAATTGCTTATAATTATTTTTACTATTTACATGCAATGTTCACTTATATTGAAAGCTTATTTGGTGAAACAATAAAAATCCAATAATACTATCCGAGATGACCGATACAACTGAGATGTCCGATTTCGATTCATAAACTGACCATTCGATACCAATAGTGATACCATGACTTCAAACTTTGTATGTGTACTGGGGCAGCGCTTACATATTTTTGCATGCAAAATAGGAAGGAAAACAGTTCTTAATGATTCTAGGGAAAAGATAAGGATTACCTCCTTATTTTATTTTATAAGAATGCCATCGATTTTTTTTGATTTCCCTTGAAGCATGTCTGAAAATATCATTAAAATACCATTTTCCTTGAATATATTAAAATCCTTTTGAATTCATTCGTCCTCATGCAATTTTAAAGGATTTTCTGAATCCAAACTCCTGAAGAATTCCTTTTAAAACCCTGATAAGATCCTCACAGTGAAAATTCTTAACACATCAACCTCCTAGGAAGACATAGACTTCAGTATTTTACCTTTCATTCAATGATTTTTTTTGAATAATCAATTTAGATTTGTAAATCAGCTTAATGCTAAAAGTGTGTCCTGAAACTTAGAATCAGAGGATCCTTTCATTCTTTAGCTATAGCATAGTTGCTGGAGCTGACTGTAAGGTTCCCTAGCACGACAGCAAGGTTTCGGAAGGCATCGTCCATGCTATTTTAAAAAATTTGTCGTGCTAAACAACTCTAAACTAAGAATCTTTAACTAGAGATTTAGACAATGTAAACTACTTTACATCTAGAGAACAAGAATACAACCTTTGTAGTTCGAGTCATTCTCTTCTAAACCTCCGGGTTGAAGGCCACACGACTCTACAAGGCTCCTCTTCGAGTTGAACGACCCTCCTTCGTGATCTTCGCTCCAAAAACGATCCACCCGAAGTTCCTCTAGATCAAGCTAACTCACTAAACTTCTTTAGTGTATGAAACACACCACACTAAATTGCTAGTTTGGTGTGGGATGATGAACTAGGGGATATGATAAGCTCGCAAAGTTACTCACAAGCTCAACGATTCACATCTTATGTGAGGGTTTGAGATTGGAGGTGAGATGAAGAAATTGTAGAGATCAAGAGGAAGAAGAAGCTCAAGGAAAATGGCTAAGGTATTAAGCATGAAGTAAGTGTAGAAACAATAATAATGAATCATCTCTCTCCTCACTCATTCAAGCATGGAATAAATTGCAATTCTAAATTGCAACCATACTTGAATAGTGAGTCAAGACTAATAAAAAACTATATAAACCCATGCCTCATTCATACCCAAAATATCTCCACAATTTACACCTCATTTTTCCATATTTCTAAAAATAGAAAAATATACCATGCTTCATATAATATATATATATATATATATTTATATATCAAATATACATTAATATATATATATATATATATAAAGCAATTAGTGAGCTAATGATATTAGTTAAGATATAATTATATCACATATAATATATATCACATTATTAAATCAACATTTGATCTAATAATCCGGTTATATCATATATAACCGACTAATATCATTTATCTGAATATCACATTATCAAATCAACACTTGATTCGATAATCTGGTAATATCACATATGACCTAACCGATACCAGATGACTGCCAGATTACAATACGGTATCACATACACGTATTTAATCAGGCCCACACATATATCACATATGTGCCATACTTCATTTCGCTCGAACCAGGAAAGTTCTGTGTGAGACTCTAAAGACTCGTCAATATACCGGCAGTGGGTGATGATCACATCAGTCACCTACAAGCCGTCAGCGGTACTAGCTGGATGTAACGGCTATCCGGGTATTGAGCGATATGAAGATCAACAAGCAAGCTCGTCCATACTCTTCCATGAAGCCTATCAGTAACACTACCGTACAGTCCGGTCTCTTCGTCTGATATGTCGCAAATCATGTCTAGGGGTGGAAATCGTCAGACCCCAGTAACGTGATAAGTCATGCCGATGTCTGACCTATAACGGTTCGAGAAACTACTGATAACACTTGTCAGTAAATCTCGGCAGCAGCCTTGGCCAGGGACTTCCAGTTATAGCCAATCGAGCATAGCGCAATATCAACTCCCAATACCGGGAGAGACGAAATCCCTCATATCGCTCATTGCCTCCATGTGACTCGGGACTACCTAAAATCCACCTGTTTGCACAACTCCTCTTGAGCGTGGTAGGGAGGAAATCAAAGCACAGTGGGAGCCACACAAGACTCTATGACGATCTCGGGTCTACAGACTAACATGTACCAGTGTCACCAGAGAACTGCTATCTGATGATAGGTATACTACCACATATGAGTACTCGGCGAGTCCTGTTCAGTATACCCAGTCTTCACTGAGCACCCGTATACCATTTCTGATGTCAAACACCAATGGATGTGGGATCATCCATCGCCCATCATATGAGTCAAGAAGCGTATACGCTAGTCTACTCTGAAATATACCCTGTCTCGATATTCCCTCGACTAGGAACAATTAAAGGATGTACTTGTGAACTATCCTGGCCCCACTAGTATGGTCTCCATGATAGTCCTGGTAGTCAAGTATATATCCTAAGGGCTTTATCAACATGTGAGAGCAAGACAGTATAAATACCAGTCTACATGTTAAAGGTAACCGGATAGCATACTATCATGTCGAGTAAGAAAGTCCTCTCTATATATGTCCAAGCATCCACTATAATATACATCATATGTACAATAATGGCCTCTAGGGCATACACATAACTAACAATCTCCCACTTGCACTAAGACCAGTTGTTGTAGTCTATCATACCCAACGTCCCAAAAGTCTCTCGAAGAGCATCTGGGGAATTGCCTCGGTGAGTGGATTCGCTGTGTTATCCTCTGTGTTAACTCTCCTGACCTCGATCTCCCGGAGATCAACTATCTCCCTGATCAGGTGATACTGTCTAATAATGTGTTTGGATCGCTGACGGGACCAGGGTTCCTAGGCTAAAGCCACAGCTCCATTGTCATCCCAATACACAGGTATTGGATGCCCAATGGTAGGAACCAATTGTAGGGTGTTTTTCGTCACCCCATTGAGATGGGAATACGCGCGCGCTTGTCAGGCGTACTACAGATTCCCCCTGCCTAGGGTAGGCCGGGGTTTAATGATTGTGGGGATCCGAATCTCCGGCAGCCGCGGACTAAGCTGCCGTTAATTACCCCTCGCCTTTGGGGCGAGGGAACCTCCGATTCACGGGTTAAACCGGTCATGCGAACTCAATGTGCAGTGTACGTGTGTTGTGTTTTGAAAGGGGGGTTTTGGATATATCGGGAGCCACGCAGAATTTTTACGGGGGTCCCGCTACCCGGATAAGCGGGCTGGGGGTCAAGGGGGCTAGCAGCCCTCTTGCGAGGTGCGGGGCAGCGCCCCGTTAGAAATTTTTTTCTAACAGGGATAGTGTCGTGGGGTACATGTGTGTGTAAATTTGTATACATATGTATATATATAAAAAAAGGGAAAAAGACATCCAAAGGATGCGTGGGGCCAGCGCCTGGGCGCTTGAGCGCAAGCGCGCCACGTGTCGGCACGTGGGCGCTCAGGCGCAGAGCGCTGGAGCGCAACGCGCCACGTGTCGGCACGAGGGCGCTTTGCGCTCGGACGCTGAGAGCTTGGGCGCAAGCGCGCCACGTGTCGGCATGTGGGCGAGTTGCGCTCGAGCGCTTGCGCTTGAGCGCAAGAGCGCCACGTGTCGGCACGGGGGCGACTTGCGCTCGAGCGCAAGCGCGCCACGTGTCGGCATCGGGGTGACTTGCGCTCGAGCGCTTGCGCTGGAGCGCAAGAGCGCCATGTGTCGGCACGAGGGCAACTTGCACTCGAGCGCAAGCGCGCCACGTGTCGGCACCGGGGTGACTTGCGCTCGGGCGCTTGCGCTTGAGCGTAAGAGCGCCACGTGTCGGCATGAGGGTGACTTGCGCTCGGGCGCTTGCGCTCGAGCGCAAGCGCGCCACGTGTCGGCACGTGGGCGCTCTGCGCTTGAGCGCCGGCGAGAAAAAGAGGCTTTTAGCCTAAAAAGATTTCTCTGAAGAGAAATCAGAGAGGAGTTGGACTCCTGAGTGTATTTTTGGGGTTAATGGAAGGGGTTCTTCCTCCTCCTCCTCTGTTAGCTGGATCTTGAAGATCAAGAGATGTGAGATCTCAAAATCTTTCCTTTTTGAGATCTGATGACAGATCCAAGTTCCCCTTTGTGGGTTTGGTGGTGAAAAACTATTTTGTTTTTGAAAAGGAAGAGTAAAACTCTTGATTTAATTCAAAAGAAAGAAGAAGGTTTGAGACCTTCAGAAAAGGGAAAGAGATACAAATCCTAGGTTTTTTTGTGAGAATGAAAAGTGTTCCTTTATTCATCATCATGTTGCCTTTTATAGGCTTACATATTTGTGCATAGCCCCTTGGGCTTTGCAAAATGGCATTTTGCCTATCCCATGGCTCATGTGCCATTTCATTTTTGCACATAAGCCATGGGCTTACAAAATATTGGCTTTATGCCCATTTTACATACATTCATGTATAAAAAATTACATAATAATTATTTATTACATGATTTTGTCGTTGCCATGGGGAGGCTGGCCGTGGCATGCCTTGGGCATGGGTCCGCTTGACCTGGGCTTGGGCCCACCTAGCTTGGGGGTTGACCTTGACTTTGACTCGGTCAACCGGGGTGTAAATTTTTACCCCAACACCAAGTTCATCATAAGAACCTTATTCATCCAGACAAATTCTTTGGTAGCATTGTTGGTAGCGATATAATTGGCCTTTATCGTTTAGTATGTCACAGTATCTAGCTTGGAACTCTTCCAACATACCGTCCCTCCACCGAGGGTAAAGACAATGCCTGTGACTGTCAGTCGACCTTATCACCCTGGAAGTTCGAACCAAGAACATTCTTTTAGTGCTTCTAAAGTATTTAAGAACGTCCTCCACAGCTGTCCAGTGATTCTGCCAAGATCCGATTGATTTCTCATCACTACTCCTAGTGAGTCAGCTATATCTAGTCTGGTACATAACATCGCATACATGATAGAGCCTACCGTAGAAGTATAGGGTATCCCTTGCGCGTGAGCTCTCTTCAAATCAGTATCAGGAGACTTCTTTTCGGAGATAGTGATTCCTGAGTAAGTGGGCGAACCACTACGCTTAGAATCCTCCATACTAAACCCCTTTAGTATGGTGTTAATGTACCTGGATTTTGGGACACTCCCAACATCCACTTAGATCTATCATCATAAATCATAATCCACAAGATGATGTAGATATCGTCCAGATCTTCTATGGAGAATCCTCGTGATAAGAGGAGCTTGACCGAGTGTAGCATAGGAAACCATTTCCTATCAAGAGTATGTCATCTACGTACAATACGTGGAAGACAACCTTACTCTCTACAACCTTCTTGTATATACAAGGTTCATCAACCATTTTGATGAAGTCAAACTCTTTGACTGGCACATCAAAATAGATGTTCCATCTCCACGATGCTTTCATTGATCCTGATGGACTTAAGTATAGCTTTGAAAGTCTCAACTTTTCCATTTACACCAAGAATCTTCTCAAGATCCATTTGCTCCCAATGGGTTTTACCCCTTCAGGTGCAACATGCAAAGTCATATTTTGTTGGTGTATATGGATTCCATCTTTGATCATATAACATCCAGTCTTTTCACAGAGTCCCCACTCGTGATGGCCTGCCTGAACCTAGTTGGGCCATTATCTACCATGATGCAATCCTTACTCCCACTATCACCGAGAAGACCGTAGTATCTCTTAAGAGGATGAGGAACCCGATCAGATTTGCGGAGAGGCTGAGGTTCGTTGGAGACTATTGAATCCTTTGGTTTCACCAAATCATCAGCTGTTAGTTTGTCAAGCTGGAACAACTTCCAGTTCTACCTCATGTCCACAAATTTCTTCACAAGTAATTCCTTTTCTAAAAAGGTGGCATGCTGAGAAACAAAACATCTTTTACTCCTCAGTTAGGTAGAAGATATACCCTCGCAAACGTTTGGGATATCCTAACAAACTTACAGAACTGATCTTGCCTCGAGCTTGTCCGGATTTTGCTTTTCAATATAGGCCGGACAACCCCATATCTTAACTCGTTTAAGACATGGTCTCTTTTCATTCCATATCTCATATGTAGTGGTATGCACTGATTTGGTTGGAACCCCATTCAATAGGTATGTAGCTTCTCAAGCGCATAACACTAAAAGAAAACAGGTAACTCAGCAATACTCATCATAGAGCGCGCCATATCTCATAGGGTGCGATACCCCGTCCCGATACACCGTTGTGCTGTGGTGTATTCGAAGGAGTAGGCTGAGAGAGAATCCCATTCTCCTTTTAGAAATTCCAGGAACTCCATGCGCAGGTATTCTCCTTCTTGATCACATCAAAGGACTTAATACTTCTGCCCGTCTGGGTCTTAATCTTCAAGCTTATATTCCTTGAATTTCTCAAAAGTTTAAGACTTGTTTCATCAGGAACATATGCCCGAATCCTGAGAGAAGATCAGTGAATATAATGAAGTACGAAGAACCAACCTTGGCATTTGTAGACATAGGACCGTATACATCATCATGTATGCGTCCCAAGAGTTCAATAACTCTTTCTCTATTTCTAGTAAACGGAGTATTGGTCATTTTACTTTTGAGACAATACTGACAAGTATCATAAGATGAAAATTTGAACAGATTCTCATATTCATCCTTATGTAACTTAGCTAGTCGTGTCGCATTGATATGACTTAATCTACAATGCCACAAGAAGGATTCGTTCATTTCTGTGTGTTCTATATATTTTGAACTGTGGTTTGATTTAGAACTTATATACTATTACATAACGTGCCTGATCCAATCAACTCTTGATTAAGGAAAAATGTTCACAACATTATCCGCCAATACAGAATTATATTCTTCTTTAACTTAATAAAGAAACTGATGTAATGTTGTATATTAGGTTCGGTATATAATAACATTAGTTCAGAATCAATATATTTGGTAATACAAGGTGATATCTGCCAATTGATTTGGCTGCAACACTTGCACCATTCTCTAACACTTAGAGATATATCACCCTTTCCCAGTTTTCTACCTTTCTGTAGCCCATGTAACATATTATATATGTGGGATCCTGATCCGGTATCACATATCCAGGACGTATAGTGTACTGAGAAACAGTTTTCTGTAACTAACACACCCGAAGAAGATGCATCAACATGCTTATTCTTCGTCTGGGTGGCGTGGTAATCCGGATATTCTTCTATTTCTTGTTCGGACTTATAACACTTATAAGTTGGAGCAGAACCAACGTTTCCCTGCTCAGTATAACAAGCGGGTTCGGTCAATACATCCATATTATTATCTTGATTATGGCGTGACATTGGTCGCTACTAGGAAAGAGAAGGATAATCACTTTGCGTGCGCTCTTTGCAAGATTAGATTGTTTATTATCTTATCTAATCAGGACGTCTCCCACCGTTTTTATCAAATCTTCCTTCAAACCCTAAAAGGTAAGACTGGTCGGGATTAATTACACCTTACAAGTTCGCCAATTTTTCAGCCAGGCTAGTGCCGATACTTTAAGGGAGGTTCCCCGTGCTTTCGCACGGACCTAATTAAAATAAACCTCGTTTTTCCAGGGCATGACCCCGTTGACACCTTTCTAGACACCTACTTGATTGGCTAATTGTGATGTGTAAAACTCTCCCAAGAGTAACTCTTACTCGCAGTGGGTATCGGGATCCAACTATTTCATAGAAGGTATGCAATCTCATTGCAAATTTCAACACTTGAAATTCCCGATAATATTTTGCTCCTAGCAACTTATGACCTTGGCCACGGTCAACAAATCATAAGCGCTAGCCAAGTTCAACCCGTCATTTCCTGATTGAATTAAACCCATCCGTACAACCCTTGGCTAAGGTCAACAAAGTCGTTCGACTACCCTAACTCAATCGCATCATATGCAGCAGATAATCACTAATTAGCTACCAAGCACCACGCTTTGGTTAAGGTCAACAAACGTAGCACGAATACTAAGCAGTACTTATCTGAAACGACGGAGGGCTACGACAGGTTTTTATGAAAACCTTTTGCGTAATGAACTTGATATCGTTGCAGAATCGAGTGATTTTGAAAATGAGTGTTTTTGAGGCTTTTACTAATTCCGCTAAAGAGGTCACTCTCGGTGAAGGGATCTCAGCTTTTTCCTTATCGAATAAGGTGCTGGATATTCTACAAGGAATACCGCTATGCAAAGCAAGAACTAAAAAAGTAATCAAAAACAAAACCGAGTGGGTTGTAGCATCTGCTAGTTTCGCTAAAGAGGTCACTCCCGGTGAAGGGATCTCGGCTCTTTCCTTATCGAATTAGGTGCTGGATTTTCTACAAGGAATACCGCTATGCAAAGCAAAAACTAGAGCCACCCTTTTTGAAAATTTGATTCTACAACATCATTTTGGTTTCTTTTCTTTCATTAATCTCATTAATGAAGTCTCATCAATTATACTTCCTAAGCATCACAGAAGAAACGAAAATACAACGTACGCTTATGCCATCCGCATTCGCCACAGTGTCTCGTTATGCACCGTTAGGTTACTTAACTAACGGCATAGCGTGGCGGGACTAGCACGGGTGCAAAACACAAGCAACGTTTATTATATATCATATATACAATAATAAACCATTCGTCTCTCGCATATAAAGTGGTCACATCACAGAATATCAACAACAGAAGATAACATATGAAATATTGGATATACTAGGAATTCGGTATTTTAATTTAAGCCTGTATAAAACACGGATTCCACGGTCACGATGAATAACCAAACCCACATCCCTAGACTCCTACGAGAGCGACAAGCGACCCTACCAATTCTAGAGTTAGGAGATCCGGACTCGACTTCTCAAGATGGTCTTCCACTGGACTCTTGAATCCAGTTACTTGTGCTCCCCGTCTTGGGTCTATCCTAATACGGAAAAGTAAATAATATACAACAATGGTGACATCATCTTCAAGTCGGAAGTGTTCTAATAAAAGAATATTACATACAATGAATTTTACATGAATGAAAATAAAAACTCTCATCTCACATAAAACTCCCGGCTATTCAAAACACGACGATCCAATACAACACATCCAAGCAACACATAATATCACATGTCATTAAATAACTAGACGATTTTAAACATTCCGATCGAATCAACAAACACCCAAAATTTCCCAAAAAGCTCAACACTTGAGCGCGGTCTAAAAATACTCAGAACATGCCGCAGTACCAATGGACCAACCGTAGAAGGGCCAACCCTTGCCTCATCTATGGCACCGCGGAACTACCGCAAACCCGAGGGTTTGGCGGCGGTTCTTACGGTCATAGAATCGAGTTAGGGTTTCGTTCTTCTAGAGGGTCCATCGAATCACTTGCATGATATTTGAGTGTTCTTTAACTATGAAAAAATCCAACTCTTGGAAAATTTTCCAGCAAGAGTTAAAATGGGTATTTGATATCTGTTCGAACTTTTTAACACCGTCTAAATATCCCGAAATATAGTTAGAATTACGATTACGAAACACTCCGAAGTTGCCTTTATAGAAAATTAACATCTCATGAAATTTTAGCAAAAACAAACAATACCTGAAACACCAAAACCCAGAGCCTGGAACACAAAAAAAATTTGAACCCAAAAGAGGCCGGCCTGCTCGGATTTTAGGGCTGTGTGCTCGGCCAAAAACCGGCCAAATATGTTCAAATTTCTTCTGTGTTCATGTCATATCTCATACAACATTCTGCAGTTTAAAATTTTTTTAGAGCCCATCAAAAAATCGATAGAAACCAGTTTTTCGTATTTCAAGTTTCGGAACAGTTTCGGTTTCGTAATCTAACAAACATTGTCTAAATCTTTAGCTTGGCTCTGATACCACTGTAAGGTTCCCTAGCACGACAACAAGGTTTCGGGAGGCATCGTCCATACCATTTTAAAAAATTTGTCATGCTAAACAATCCTAAACTAAGAATTTTTAACTAGAGATTTAGACAATACCAAATGTAAACTACTTTACATCTAGAGAACAAGAATACAACCTTTGTAGTTCGAGTCCTTCTCTTTGTAAAACTCCGGGTTGAAGTCCACACGACAATACAAGGCTTCTCTTCGAGTTGAACGACCCTCCTTCATGATCTTCGCGCCAAAGACGATCCACCCGAAGTTCCTCTAGATCAAGCTAACTCTACACTAAACTTCTTTAGTGTATGAAACACACCACACTAAATTGCTAGTTTGGTGTGGGATGATGAAGTAGCGGATATAATAAGCTCACTAGGTTACTCCCAAGCTCAATGATTCACATCTCATGTGAGGGTTTGAGCTTTTAGATGTGAGATGAAGAAATTGTAGAGATCAAGAGGAAGAAGAAGCTCAAGGAAAATGGCTAAGGTATTAAGCATGAAGTAAGTGTAGAAACAATAATAATGAATCATCTCTCTCCTCACTCATTCAAGCATGGAATAAATTGCAATTCTAAATTGCAATCATGCTTGAATAATGAATCAAGACTAATAAAAAACTATATAAGCCCATGCCTCATCCATACCCAAAATATCTCCACAATTTACACCTCATTTTTCCATTTTTCTAAAAATAGAAAAACATGCCATGCTTCATATAATAGTATATATATATTTATATATATCAAATATACATTAATATATATATATATATATATATATATATATATATCAATTAGTGAGCTAATGATATTAGTTAAGATATAATTATATCACATATAATATATATCACATTATTAAATCAACACTTGATCTAATAATCCGGTTATATCACATATAACCGACTAATATTATTTATCTGAATATCACATTATCAAATCAAAACTTGATTCGATAATCTGGTCATATCACATATGACCTAACCGATACCAGATGACTGCCAGATTACAATACGGTATCACATACACGTATATAATCAGGCCCATGCACATATCACATATGTGCCCTACTTCATTTCGCTCGAATCAGGAAACTTCTGTGTGGGACTCTAAAGACTCGTCAATACGTCGGCAGTAGGTGATGATCACATCAGTCACCTACAAGCCGTCAGCGGTACTAGCTGGACGTAACGGCCACCCGGGTATTGAGCGATATGAAGATCAACAAACAAGCTCGTCCGTACTCTCCATGAAGCCTATCAGTAACACTACCGTACAGTTCGGTCTCTTCGTCTGATATGTCACATATCATGTCTATGAGTGGAAATCGTCAGACCCCAGTAACGTGATAAGTCATGCCGATGTCTGGCCTATAACAGTTCAAGAAACTACTGATAACACTTGTCAGTAAATCTCGGCAGCAGCCATGGCCAACGACTTCCGGTTATAGCCAGTTGAGTATAGCGCAATATCAACCCTCAATACCGGGAGAGACGAAATCCCTCCTATCGCTCATTGCCTCCATGTGACTCGGAACTGTATCCAAAATCCATCTGTTTGCACAACTCCTCTTGAGCGTGGTAGGAAGGAAATCAAAGCACAGTAGGAGCCACACAAGATTCTATGACGATCTCTGGTCTACAGACTAACCTGTACCAGTGTCACCAGAGAACTGCTATCTGACGATAGGTATACTACCACATAGGAGTTCTCGGCGAGTCTTGTTCAGTATACCACGTCTCCACTGAGCACCCGTATACCATCTCTGATGTCAAACACCAATGGATGTGAGATCATCCATCGCCCATCATATGGGTTAAGAAGCGTATACGCTAGTCTACTCTGGAATATCGATGCCCTGTCTCGATATTCTCTCGACTAGGAACAATTAAATGATGTACTTGTAAACTACCCTGGCCCCACTAGTATGATCTCCATTATAGTCTTGGTAGTCAAGTATATATCCTAAGGGCTTTATCAACATGTGAGAGCAAGACAATATAAATACCGGTCTACATGTTAAGATAAAGATAACCAAATAGCATATTATCATGTCGAGTAAGAAAGTCCTCTATATATATATATCCAATCATCCACTATAATATACATCATATGTACAATAATGGCCTCTAGGGCATACATATAACTAACACTGACAATGTCTAAAACCTCTTGGATCTTGGTTATAGCCCAGAAAACTTATCAAACATTGGCTAAAATATTCACTGTTGTAGAGTTGCTCACACACACTATTAATTTTGTGTTAATCTTTTTGCTTAAAAATAAACAATAAACTTATCAGCTATACATATTTTGCTTTCTTTCTTTCTTTTGTTTTTGCTGACGTTTATTAAGTAGTTTCTTTATGCTTACTATTACATGATGATCATTATGCTTATGCTTTTGTAAATGCAAAATGCAGGTGTAAGAACTCAGGTTGCAGTTGTTGAACAAGCAACAATAGAAGAGACTAAACAAGTTGAAGCACCTGTTGTCATAATAACTGGAGCTTCTAGAGGTATTGGGAAAGCTATGGCATTGGTCTTGGGTAAAACTGGTTGCAAGGTCAGTAGCTTCAAGTATAGTTTTTACTCTTCCTACTGTAGTCATCTTTAAGTTGCATTCTTTAAGGAGCGTTAAGAACTAGACAGGTAAACTTTAATTGACTTTTGTTTATCTGCCTTTGCTCGTATTTGGCTTCCGGTCAGTAACATGGAGGTTTTGGCTTTGATTTGTACACTGAATGTTGTCAGTCGAGAGATCGTATACATTTTCTTTAGGAATTTAGTCTTCACCCTTACTATGTGATCTTGTGTTGTCTTCTTAACATGTAATAACTACATGGACCTTGATAGAACTTGCCATACATTTGTACTTGCATCTATCATTCTTCTGTGCAAAACCAAAGTTGATCACTTCCTAATTCTATTTCAGGTGCTTGTTAATTATGCAAGGTCATCAAAAGAGGCTGAAGAAGTTGCCAAAGAAGTGAGCTTCATAGTTCTTTCCCATCATATATGTTTTATATAATAAATAACACATTTTCATGCCTTTGTTCACATTAGAAATTAAACACAAATTTAACTAAGATGACATAGTGATTTATAACATATTTTGAAGCATTTTTTGTGCTAATACTACAAGCGACATTCTCTTATCCTAAGTCTTTTTATGTGTTGCTGAAAATTCATAGTGTCATCCCAAAATTTGATCTATTCCCATTATACCTTGTGCTACACATTTGGTTATGGGACTTCAGGTTCATGCTACACCATGTTGTGTTTACATTTTTCTCAAGTCATCATCAGATATCATAAGTGAAGATGTGAAATAGTAATCACCATCTCTTGATTTCAGATTGAATCATATGGTGGTCAAGCCATTACCTTTGGTGGAGACGTTTCAAAAGAAGAAGTTGTGGAATCTATGATTAAAACTGTAAGGATAAGCGCATTGCACTGGTTTAATATTCTCTGATTGCATTTTGCATGACATTTAATCTTATATTTGTGACCTAACAGGCTGTTGATGCATGGGGTACTGTTGATATTTTGATAAACAATGCAGGTTATCGGGGTTCCAACTTACCTTTTAATTGCATAGTACATATTTTTCCCTTTCTAATCAAAAGCGTTAATGATTCCAGGAATTACTCGAGATACCTTACTGATGAGAATGAAGAAATCTCACTGGCAGGATGTAATTGATCTAAACCTCACTGGTGTCTTCCTGTGTACGCAGGTGCATATATATATATATTTGTTTGTTTTCTAATATATAATTTAAGTATTTCTTGGTTACGATGTATAAACCATCCCATCTTTTCTTCACCGGCGACTTTATTAATTCTTTTGCAGGCTGCAGCCAAAGTCATGATGAAAAAGAAGAAGGTATATCATATTTCTTTAAATTTACTTTGTAATATTTCATTGTACTTGTTTGCCACTTCTCCATATAAAATGCTTATTGAGTTCTTGAACATAGAAAGGAAACAGACGTAATCCGTGCCTTGTTGATTCCTTATTCTCATCTAAAATACCAATTTATTTGCATGTGGATGAAGGTTTAATTTCCATCTATGCAATTTAGCAAGTTGTCAACCATTGGTAATAAACTTGCATTTAATGGATGCTAAAGCTAGAATTTTTAAATGGAAGAGTAAAACTTGTGCAAAAGATCACATTAAGGTGATAGAGAGCTGATTGGTTAGCCATATTAGATTTAGGGTTTGTATAATTAGTGAGGCCACTCTAGGTCGGACTTCTATACAGCAGTACAAAGTGATTTACCGATTGCAATAGATCTGCATTGATGTTCTCGTTTGGTGTCATAAGTAAAAAGGCTGATTGGTTGCAGAACATGTATCTGTGTATGGCATGTTATGAGATTATTAGCAATACATCTCTAAGGAAATTGTTGAGAGAATCGAAGAACTGTCTCATTCTTCAATAGCACACTTAAATCCTTAAACTCCTGTTGAAATATCAGAGTAACTGGATTCTCTCTAATACTGCTCGGCTCCTCCTTTTGGAGCTCTGAAAGCTGAGCACACCAAGTACCACCTTTTTGTGCTTAACAAGGAAATATTAGGACATTAGTGTTGTTTTTTGATTTAAATTGGCCAAGTTTTTTGAGCCTGAGACCAAAGGCCCAAGTGAACAAGCCTAAGAAAAGCCCAAAACTAGAGCCTAGGAAGCATGCATGTGCGCTGCACAGGAGATTCTCTTGAGATCACACAGCGGAGGCGCTTGAGGAAGGGGATACGTGGCGAGATGCAGTTTTGTCACGACCTGAAAAGGCACGTGACCGGCACAAGGATCACGTGAAGTTCAGTGGACCCTACCGTAACCCAAGTAAGCCTAAGTCAGGAATCTAAACCATTTATAAGAGAAAAATAGAGGTGAAGTTTTAAAAAAAGATTTATAAAATGAAGCTAGCTTGTTTTGTAAAGAGTTAACGTTTGAAAACGGACACCTCTTTTGTAAATTTTGAATAAAATTCATGTACATCAGCAGCAAAATAAACGCATCCCCACACGGTAGCTAACTTGACGCCCACACGGCGGAGACACAATTAACGCAAAATACACGATGCCTAAAGGCGAAGAACAACAAGTGGAAAGTAATAAACACGATATATAAATAAAGTCAAGCCGACTCCACATGAGTTTGACACCTAAATATATACAATATCTAAGTCTCGTCACATGTCTCTAAGTCAAGGAATATACAAGTGGTAGATGGAGTATTACTAGCTACAAAAAGAGTACACAAGAGGCGGTTACAAAACGACTTCATAACCCATCTATAGCAAAAGCGATCTCGCCGCAAAGACTGAGATGCGTCAACAAGCCGCTACTACTCCAAGCGGTCGGTCCTGCAAGAAGTTATGGCACAACAGGGGTGAGTTGTCAACTCGTGAGTAGAAAGACATCGCAATGTAGAAATCGTCTGCATAGCTGAACTATCGACTAACCATAAACTACGAGGCTAACATAATATATGCGAACTTGTATGTATCATAAGTATATGTAGGTGCATCATAAATGGATCACGCACAATAGAAAAACATCAACAATAAAATCATCGTCAAATCCTGTGTCAATCATCGACACTCGAAATCTCAAAATATTTAGGCACCATCTCTAGGATGGGCCCTCATTTCAATTTGATCAAATAATATCGGTCAGTATCCTCCGGATATCTGCCGTGTTCCAAACTATCACCGGTATCGAATAACCTCGCTAGGCTTCCCGTCTTTCTATGCGGACTTCCTGCCCCTCAGTATCGTACTGGGTTCATTATGTATCCGTAACCGGTTCTCCCCGCCTCGATATCGGATATCAATAAACCAGTCCACCATGTATCCGTAATCGGTTCTTCCCCGCCTCGATATCGAATATCACCAAACCATAAATACATAGAAAACTCATGGTGGACGTATCATCATCACTTCAAGAGTAACTGTAATTTGCAAACATAACCAAGTTTATAAAATAATACTACATGGTTTCTCAAATCTCATGGAGAACATAAAATTCATGGGAACAACAACGCATAGTTAACTTTGCAACAGCGGAAACTAAAATATAAGAATGTATGGAGCAATGGTATCCACAAAACATGATAAGTAATATATGATACTAGAATGGATGTAAATACAACGCGAATAAATATGGAAATATTTATACGTGTCATGGCAGTTACTAATGATGTGTACGTGTAGTATACAAGTCTGTGATGGTGCCTCATGGTAATTATTAATAATTGTGCAAGTGTTTTAGCAAGTGTGTTCGTAAAATATACGCGAAGAAACATGGCAAGTTCTATACGTGTCATGGCAGTTACTAATAATGTGTATGTGTAGCATGTGAGTCTGTGATGGTGCCTCATAGTAATCATTAGTAATTGTGTTCTAGTCTATACGTGCTCGCAAAAGTATACACGAAGAAAGGAAACATGGCATTGTAAACTGAGCATATGATACATGAATTATAATAAATAATGAAGTATATATATAAGAAATTTAGCTGTCGGGGGAGCTATACGCCATCCACCCAATTCTCACTTGTAGATGCTAAATCTACTCACCGAAGCCTACAACCGCCTTGCCTTTCCTCGTTGACTCGGGAGTCTCCGCAATTGACCCTTTTGAAGTCCAATGAAAGAGAAGAACTAAGCTTGAATGAGACTAAGATGTTGATGATGACTTCTAGTTGATAAAGCTTAAGAGAGGAGATTGACTTGGATGGAGAAGAGCTAAGGTTTTGGGGTTATGATTTGAGAAAGACAGAGCTATGGTTGTGTGAGAGAGAGATAATTTGGAGAAGGAAAAAGAAAAGAACATGGAGATGGTGCATACAGGCATGGTGTGCCCATGCTTCTCCCATGCCTCCCTCCTCCGAGTCATCAACCATAAGGTAATTCCCATTACCATTTTTTTTGGAAAAAGAAAATGTTGATTTTAAAATATGCTTACCATGCCATGATAATTATTAATTAGAAAAGGAAAAATATTGGTTTTATTATCAAAAATTTATAGATTGTAGAGTGTTTTTCGTCATCATATTGAGATAGGAATGCGCGCTTGTCAGACGTGTACAGATTCTTCCGGCCTAGGATTGACTAGAGGTTATTGATTATGGAGATCCAAATCTTCGGCTGCCGCGGACAAAACTGCCGTTAATTACCCTTCGCTTGTGGAGTGAGAGAACCTCTGATTAACGGATCAAACAGATCTTGCGAACTCAATGTGCAGTACGTGATGTGTGTTGTGTTTTGAAAACAATGCAAAAAGGCGTGTTCATTTCATTTTTTGTTTATTTTGTAAATATTTACAAGAAAACTTTAAAATAAAATTTTAGTAAACATTTTTTTCCTTTTCTTTCTTTTTCTTTATTAGTTTTTAAAAAGTGTTGATCTGAAGCGCAAGTGCGCAGCTACAGTAGCAATGGCCGCTGCAGTAACATGTGCAGCTACCGTGTGTGCTATAGTAAGATGCTTGGCTACAGTAGCGCACGGTGCGTGAGGAGGGAGCCAAAAGGTCCGTTTTTTGGAGCGTGAGCTCAAAGGGGGTGTTCTTCTCTTTTGGCCTAAAAAGGTTCTTTTGGATCCTTGAAACTTAAGATTTTGCCTTTGGATGATTGAAAATAGGGCCTTTTCTTCTCCTTCGTATTGGAATTTATTAAAAATGAGGTCTTGGTGATGGGTTCCTCTTCTCTTTTCTCTTTCAAATTGGATCTTGAGAAGGAAGAAGAAGATGAATAAAAATCTTCCTTTTTTAGGATTTGATGGAGGATCCTCTCTTTTCTATGGGTTTATGGCTAAAACCTATTTAGTTTTGGGAAAAGAGAGCTTTCTCTATTGATTTAATTCAAAAAGAGAAGAAGATGGACTTGAAGAGAGAAAAGGGAGGTTTAAACCCTTAGATTTTATTTGGGGGAATTGATTATTATTGATCTCTTCATAATATTTGTCTTATATAGGCTATGCATTTTACACAGCCCCTTGGGCTTTACACAATTGCATTTTGCCTATGCCATGCCCATATGCTCATCACTTTTTGTACATGAGCCACGAGTTTTTACATATTTTGGCTTTTTGCCTATTTAATGTACAATTTAACATTTATTTGCGTATAAAAGCTATTTATTACAGATTTCTTGTGTCTTCTTCACCGGCCGAATTTGCTTGAGTTTGAGGCTGTTTGGGTGAGCCCAATTGTTTGGGGTCGGACCTGGGTTAGTCCGACCCGAGTCCACTTGGGCGTTGACTTTGACCCGTTGAATTTGGCTTTGGCTTTTTGGTTTTTAATTTGATTTTTTATTTTGGCAATGGGGTGTAATTTTTGACCCCAACACATACATGTACCAAATTATGAAAATCCAATTCAATAAATTTTATCATTTAAAAAAACTCATTATATTATTATTTAAATTCTAAAATAAACTTTAAAAGTTTTGAAATGTTACAGGTTTGGTGTCTCGTGGGGGTTCTCT
Source organism: Agapanthus africanus (assembly GCA_030015575.1). Taxonomy (NCBI): domain Eukaryota; kingdom Viridiplantae; phylum Streptophyta; class Magnoliopsida; order Asparagales; family Amaryllidaceae; genus Agapanthus; species Agapanthus africanus. The sequence continues at coordinate 355,113,346 of CM057339.1, read as the reverse complement.
GTGGTTGTGATAGGTTTTAAATTAGTTATTCTAATTAATCCTAGTTTAAATCTAAGCTTTTCTCTTTGTAATCCTATCTCATGTATGGTTTTAAAGCCCTATGATTAATTACTCTCCACAAATTAATCTATAGAACCTTATTTTTTGATGCAATAGAGAGTGGAATTAGAGAGTGTTCTGTATTGGGCGGTGATCGGAGAAGGCAGTTCTCGTTGTCGGATTGCAGGATTAGGTGCAGTTGCGCCGAACCTGGATAATATCTTGTGTTTGTGTTGTTTGGTGTGATTTTGATAACTTGCGGGGCTTTGGTAGTTTGGTAATTCTTTTTCAAGTAGATTCGAATCACGCGATCCTAATAGATTTTCCGCCGCGACTCTTGGTGTTGTTTGTGTGATTCTTTCGAGGATCACATGTATATAAATTACAACAAGCAATATTTGAGCATTAGATTCGGTATTTTCGGATTATTTGGGAAGATAGAATCTACACATTACAAGGTGGACAAATTTGATGGGTGGAACAAATTCGGTCTTTGGAGGTTAAAGATGACCATTATTCTCAAGCAGCAGGAGTTCACAAGATTGTCTTTATAACTGACATTATTTCGAAGACGACCACGGAGGATAAGAAAGAAGACATGGAGAACAAGGCCTTCAGTGCTATACTTCACTTGGTTGACGAAGTTCTTTGCGAGTTCGAGCAAGACGACAACAGGGTTATGGAGCATATTGGAGTTTCTATACATGAAGAAATCGCTCACAAATTATCTCTATCTCAAGCAACAGTTGTACACGTTAAAGATGAAGGAGGGAACATTCGTCAAAGACCACATGGACGAACTCAACGAGATCGTGATGGACTTGCGGAACGTAACTTAAGCTGCTATACCATCAATTGCCCCCTTCTTGTGCTGAATAGGAAGACCCAGATCTTCGCCGCACCAAGGGTCATTTTAGAAAACCCAAAGCCCAGAGGAAATGTAAAGGTTTGAAGATTTTTATGGACCGGTGCGACAGACAGGTGAAGATAGAGGTGATGATTCCATTTTGTTCGTTGACCTCAGAGTACGGGCAATTCGTCAAGTCGATGGTGTATGGTCGGGATAAGCTTTCCTTAAAGGATGTCAAAGTAGGTCAACACAATGAGGCGTTGAGGGAGGTGGTATGTGACAAGAGTAGTCACGGTGATACGTTGTCCATTGGATACCGCTCAGATGGAGGCTCCAAGGAAAAATCGAGAAATTACTAGAATGACGAGTGCTTTATTTACAAGGAGAGCGGGGATTGGAAAATGGATTGTCCAAAGTGCAAAGAGAAAGGCAAGCAGGTGTCTTCTGGTATTGCAGTTATGGTGGAGGATTCGAATGAGGGCAGTGATGGTTCGATTATATCGGTATGTGCGATTTCAGATTCATATAGATCGTGGATGTTGGAATCGGGGAGTTTATTCCATGTGACTCCGAATCGGAGTTGGTTTGCTACGTACCGTTCAGTTGATAGAGGCTCGATCTTTATGGGGAGCAGTGCGTTGAGCAAAGTTGTTGGGATTGGTACAGTTCGAATCCGCATCCATGATGGGAGAGTTCGGACATTGACAGATGTGAAGACACGTGCCAGATATGAGGAGCTTGATTTCGTTAGGTACTTTAGGCGGGGTCGGTTGCAAATGCGTGATCGATAAAGATTCCATAAGGATTTTCAGAGGTGCTGGTATTGTCATAGAGGCGACGAGGGTGGGAAACCTGTATTTTCTTCAGGAACGGACAGTTGTAGAAGATGTGCTAGACCTTTTACTAGTTCAGATGGTTCGGACTCAGTCAGGGTGTTGCGTCAACTATTGAGCCATATGGATGAAAATCAAAGGGTAGTTTCACCAGGGTAGCAAGGAAAGTAAGCAGGGCTCAGTCAAAGCAGTATGGAGAGGCAAGTTTGAAAGTGCCTCGAAAGAGCGGTCAATTAGAGGTGTAGAGATTGGCATGAGAAATATTCGGGAGGGCTGTGTTCAAGGGAAGAAGACAGAGGTGTTCCGGCATCGGTTTGTTCTCGTGATGAAGTCAAACATCAGGATTCCTTTATTGACGATTTCTCGAGGAAAATGTGGGTGTACATTCTTAAGCCGAAAATCGAGAATGTTGAGATTTTTAGGAAAGTTGTTATGGAGAAATAGTTCAGGAAGCGGGTGAAGGTTCTTCGTTTCGATTATGGTGGAGGGTTCTGCAAGTCAGGGAGAATCATGCATCACTACATCACTTTTGATCCTAAGTATATTAGCGGAGCGGAGCAAATGGTTCGGGCGGTGTTTGGGAAGAATAGGTATTCAGGGCTCACGGCTAGAGTTCTGAAAGAGTTTCGGATTCTGCCGAGTACCTCATCGATCGGTCACCATCGACGGCGGTTGACATGACAATTCCTAAGCGGTATGGACCGGAGGGATGGGGAATTTCTCAGGGCTTTATGGTTCTAGATATGGAGCAAAAGGGTACAGGTCATGGTGTCATGTATTTAGGATGGAGTAATCAGCCATTGATTGTCGTTGAGTCTGCGATGTCTCAGAGAAAACAGATTCAGGCAGATGGTAAGCAGAAAACATGGCCACCGAGCCAGGTGGTGTTCGAGGCTTCAGTTCAGGTTCTAGGTATAGATGAGATGGTTAGTACTTCGATTCAGGAGAAGAGTCCTATACAGCTAGTTGTGCTAAGGCCTATAGGAGTTAGGGGCATGGGAGAGGCTAGGGACAACTCTCCGAGGATATGGGACCGGGATTTCGACGGAAAATCTGCATGAGAGATTCGTGCCATGGATATTTTTATGGATGGGGAGTTGCATCGGTTGCAGCAGTTTATCGAGTAGGTTCTCACTCAGTATAGAAGGGAGAAGACCCGGCCCGTGTTTTTTCAGTTAGTGACGCACTTCAGATTGGTGCCATCATCATGGATAGTCGGCGATAGGGACATATGGAGGTCGAGGACGGGTTACATGGACATTGATGCAGTGCCTGGTAGATCGACGCTTTAGTTTGTTATCGTGACATCAACAGGGAAGGCAGGGATGTTAATCATCTTGGAGGCGGTTAGCGAGACCATGTATTTGCGGAGGTTGGTTTTGGGTGTTCCACAGGAGGTGAGTGTTTTTCTTGGAGAACGGGAAGACAGTTGTGGCTCTTACGAAAGCTAGTACCTATAGGAGTCCGACAGCTGCATTTATGGAGTGGGTTTCGGATATCGAATTCAAGTAGTGCTTGGACTTGATCTGTTTAGTTGATTGATGAAGGTACAACGAAGACGAGAGTAGGATCCAAGGTTTTCAAGAAAGTGTCAAGATTGTAACGAATTTAAATCAAAGTGGAGATTGTTTTTTATATTTAAACTGGCCATGTTTTTTGAGCTCGAGATCAAAGGCTCAAGTGAACAACCCCATGAAAAGCCCAAAACTAGAGCCTAGGAAGTATGCACGTGCGCTGCACGGGAGATTCTCTCAAGATCACACATCGGAGGAGTGTGAGGAGGGGACACGTGGCGAGATGCGGTTTGGTGTCTCGTGGGGGGGGGTTCTATGGGTTTGTGATAGGTTTTTAATTAGTTATTCTAATTAATCGCAGTTTAAATCTAAGCTTATCTCTTTTTAATCCCATATATATTATGGTTTTAAAGCCCTATGATTAATTACTCTCCACAAATTAATCTGTAGAGCCTTATTTTTATGGCAACAGTGGCAGAGAGAGATTTCTATATTGGGCAGTGATCGGAGAGGGCAATTCTAGTGTAATCCTTTCTTGATAGTAGAAGTTCTCTTCGTCGGATTGCAGGATTAACTGCAGTTGCGCCAAATCTTGGTAAAATCTTTTGTTTGTGTTATTTGGTGTGTGCTTTTGATACCTTGTAGTGTTTTGGTAGTTGTTCGGCAAGTCTTTTTCAAGTAAATTTGAATTACGCCATCCTGATAGATTTTCCGCTACGACTCATAGAGTGGTATGTGATTTCTTCGAGGATCACAGGTATATAAATTACAACAATTAGGACTATGATGGAAACTTGTCTCTTATATCTAGGTTTTGGATCGGTGAGATATGAAAATGTTTTCTTTATTTCTCTACATATATGTGCCATGTTAATAATTTTATTTGTTCTTGATTCCCACAAGTGAATCTCAATCCTCCTTGCATGAAGAGAGGATGTCATGGCTCCTTATTTGTAAAATAAAAATTTATGATGAGCATAATAAATAAGGGAAATGTTTTGATTCTTGGGAATGGATGTTCAGCAACCACCATATGCGATAATTTCTCAAAAAATCTTTTAGAGGGTTAAATATCTTTAGATGCGTAGACATGTGAAGCAATTTTACATCGGAAGTGGGTGAGCCTAGGGCCAAAAGAAGCATATATATGCTCATATGATCCACCGCTACATAATTTGATAAATTTGATTTGGATCTTTCTTCATCGCGGAAGAGACCTGACATCATACAAATTAGAGCACCATTTCAGGTGGAATGATAATGTTATGTTGCCAAGTCATCTTGATATAACTTTGAAATGTCCTCAAACTGACTTGGTATTTTTATATCTGACATGCTTAAAAAAATATATATGAAGTTTTTAAGTACTATTGACCAAGTGTTGCAACTTGAAGAAATTGAGTTAAGATAATCAAACCATTTACTGCATCAGCTTTCTTATGAACTTCTTTCAAGAGTCCAGAGATGTTTAAATTTGGATGACAAAGTCTTTCTTTTTGTCAATTTTCTCATCAGTTGACTTCTATATGTACAGGGAAGAATCATCAATATAGCATCTGTAGTGGGTCTTGTTGGTAACGTCGGTCAAGCCAACTATAGTGCTGCAAAGGCAGGAGTCATTGGTTTAACCAAAACCGTAGCAAAGGAATATGCAAGCAGAAATATTACAGTGAGTCTTGAGTACTGCTGCTGCTGCTACTACTACCACCACCACTAGTCAAAACTATATCTTTAATTACTCATGGAATGTTAGTTTCATCTGATTAAATCCCTACCCAGGTCAATGCAATTGCCCCGGGATTCATAGCATCTGATATGACTTCCACGCTTGGACACGAACTTGAAAAGAAAATTTTGCAGACTATCCCTCTAGGTATGCTTGCATGATTTTCTTGAACAGTTTCTTATAAATTAATGTAAAACCAGATTCGAGTTTTGAGTTCAATACTCAGAGACCACTATTCATCAGGGAAACAAGGGTTTCTTAGTATTAGACTCTTTAAAGCTTTTTAAATTTATTCAAATTGTATTAGTTGCTTGCAGTCGTTTTAATCCTTTAAATCCTTTTAAGTTGTTTTAAATAGGTCCGGTCCCTCTGGTAAGCATAACCTCGACCTCAATATTCGAAGATTTGCTTATCATATTTAACTGTTGAAAAACATTTTCTGTGTTTTACACTTAACCATTCCTTCCAACAGTCACTCGTGAGTCATTGAAAGTTAGGACACAAGTGTTGTATTTACTTTTGTAGCCATTGATATATTATGCATCATTAAGCTTTTTCAAAACCTGTCAAATAAGGAAAATACAGAAAGCAAGAAGGATGTAAATTGATATTCGAATCCTCTCCTTTATTGGAATCCTGTGAATGAAATCGAGTCGTTCAGTTCATCTAAAGTGAGAAGGATCATGTGTATTTAAGTGATTCAGAAGAATGGGATGGCTCAATTTCATTCATTCAGACTCTTAAAAAAAATAAAAATAAAAATAGTACTACCGAAGAGGATCGAACTCCATAAATAGAAATTGTCTTATTAGGCAATGTCATCTTTTGCAGGGAGGTACGGCCGACCTGAAGAGGTTGCTGGCTTGGTGGAGTTCCTGGCCCTTTCTCCTGCTGCAAGTTACATTACTGGACAGGTAATATTTCACCTGGTTGCATCATTTCATTTTTGAAAACAGCTAAATTACAGGAGACCCCTTACCTTTGTCCCTATAGCAGTAATCAGTATACCATCTTAACTTTTATTTGAGTTATATGCTGGACCATCTTGGACCCACCCTTTTCCTTACATATAGGGTCAATCTCCTCTCCTCGTGCTGGCATCGTGTCTTAAGATTTGTGATGTTTTGGTCACAGTTCTTATGTCTGACCAATTCTCACATTCCTTGGAGACCATTGGAAGAGTTACCATCCTAACTTTTTAAGCTGCTTTTATCCTTTACTTGACGTTAATTTCTCTATTTTCTGCATTTTTCTTCTTTCCAATCATATTCATATATGCAACGCTAGTCAGAAATGACAGGAAAACAGTGGTATATTTTGCAATAATAGATGTCGCAGAAACACAAATATTAACACTTGCTAAAGTTTTTTTTTGTTTTTTTTTGGGGGGGTGGGCGGGCGGGTGGGTTCTCCAAGGGCAAATGCAGGCTTTCTTGTTTTTTGTTTGCGCCACAAAATATAATAATCTTAAGTACAGGAATTACTAGTTCGCGTGGAACTCATGCTTCTGGGTTTTTTGCAGGTGCTTACTATTGATGGCGGGATGGTAATGTAAAGATCACACAGGCGTTTCAATATCAATTCTTTGAAGTAGATATATCAGGAGCGAGAATAGATAATCCATGAAAATTAAGTGTAATCGCTTTTCTTTTATCAGATTTTGCATCTCTCTTGAATTGTTATTGGAAACCAAGCCTATGCAATTCATGATTTTTTTTCAGCGCATTTTACCGTTGTAGACAACATAGTCAAATCTTCGTCTTTTGTTGCAATAATTGCTGGAGGTCTCAGGTTCCCCAACATTTTAGTCAACTGGGTAATCGCTATATATCTTAGTATTATATATCATTTACTCATTAGCGTGCTTAATGCTAATACAAATTCTACAAGCAAAAGCTTTCGTGCTTAGCGAATGCTTTAACTTGTTTGCTTGATCAATTGATTGCCCAAAATTTGGGGTTTCTCCATTAATTAGTAAGTTCAATGCTGATATTACAATGCAGAGATTTTCATTTTTGGGTTATTATTGTTGGCCAATAAGAGATGATCATGACTGGAAAGACATTTGACAGTGATCTTATTATTATTGTTGGAAAAAGAGATGGTTCATGTATTATGTATTATACTTTGTGAAAGGCTTACACAGGTCATGGTATTACTTTTTGTGTAATTTTCTAATTTATACCTTTTTTAATATCATTATCCTAAAGTTCAATATTATCCTATATCTTCAATCCTTAAAGAAAAAGCAAATGAGTTATTGATATTTGCTTTGCGTAGTGCACCTTATATCTAATGACTATTGTATTTCCATGCAGCCCAAAAAAAGGACTTTGTATTTACAAATAAGAAAACAATTTCATTTGCAATGAGTATTTATTTTCTTTTGTAATACATGGTCAGATATTTCGTTTTGACAGTATATTTCATACTGTATTTATTTCGCAGCAAACATGTAGGTAGATGTTTCACTCAAAGCCATAAATATTGCTTCCGTATAAAATCCACCATCTCTCTCCCAAAAGAATATAACACCAGAGAACAAGAATATTCCCTCTGCATTTCATTTCAAATAATATGACAACATCAAATATTATTCCTTCAATTTATCAAAAAACGTTGTCTCTTTTAATAGAGCAGCTTAAGCTAAACCCATATATTAAGGAACATCTTATCTCCTCGCTTTAAATCAGCACCTCCCTCTCTTTATTATTTCACCCCTCTCAATTAATTCCACAGTGGTAGTACTTTTTTACATATAACCCCTCGCCCTTTCTCGAATATCTCCACGGCTTCGAGAATTGTGGAGATCTTCATTCTTCACTCTTGAGGCTCTCGAAACCCTAACCCAGCTCTCGAAATCAAAGGAACTTCTTCTCTCTGCTTCTCTTGATGAGATTCGATCTCTGCTGAAAGTTTGAATTTTGTGGGTTCTGGGTGTTGCTTATCTGTTGATTTTGGGTCCTGGGCATCAGTTAATGGTGGGAAAATCCCAACTTTGATGCCTGTTAGAAATCGAAATCTGGGATTCTCCCCAATTTGAAATTAAACCCCAAATCCTAGAGAAAAACATTACCTTTATCACTGTTCCGTAGTAATGGAAACCCTAATTTGTAAGGACTCATGGTTCCCAAACTTCTTCCCAATGTTTTGCGTCATATACCTAATTGGCTACTTCGTTGTCTTTCGAAATTGGAGCCCGAAGCATCGAACAATTGCGTCGAGCTGCATCATCTCGCTATGTCATGGCACCCCTTCGGTTTTCTTATCGATAATCGCACTCGTGCAAAACCCGGTTTGGAATTTCGACGCCCCCAACTCCCCATTGCAAAATGCTGTCCTTGATTTCAGCATCTCCTACTTCACGATCGATCTCCTTCACTACCTAATCCTAATCCCGAGCGAATATCTCTTCATCGCTCACCACATTGCGACCCTATTCGTCTTCGTCACGTGTCGGTACTTGGTTCATCATGGTGCGTTCTCGCTTCTCATTCTTTTGTTTCTCGCCGAGATCACGAGTGCTTGCCAGAATGTGTGGACTTTATCGGGGATTAAGAAATCGGAGCTTGCATTAGCGGCGAATGTGCATAAGTATTTGTCTCCCATCTTTTATGCGTTGTATACGATAATGAGAGGAGTTCTTGGGCCTTTGTTTTTCGTCAAGATGAGTGCTTTTTACTTGAGTGGGGAGAGTAGTGGTTTAATTCCAACTTGGGTTGCGATTTCTTGGATTGTTGTTGTTGGTGGCGCGATTTCGGTTAGTATATTGTGGGTTTCGAACCATTGGATGGAGCTTTATAACGAGCATAAAAAGAAGAAGTCGAGCTAATTGAAGTGGTGTGTAACTTGGGGGACTGTAGCAAGTAGCAATACAATCCAGAATTTAGTTTGTGATAGAGGTAGATGAATTTTAGGCTGGTTGTTGAACTTAGGGGACACATGTTTTCTTGATATGTGTTTAATGAATAAAATTCTTTGTTTATATATATATATATATATATATATATATATATATAAACAAAGAATGGTGTGGCCTTGTGTAATTCTTTGTTGTTAAGGAATGAATTCATTTGAGCCATAGAAGCACGGAAACGGGTACGAGCGTCCGATACCATACGGATATACGGAAACATGATTTTTCAAAAACCTAAGATACATGATACATTTTTATATTGAATTTTTCTATATATATATATATATATATATATATATATGAGAATAATGGAGGAAAGATGACATAGGAAGGAATTTCCTCTTATGGCGTCGAAAAAACACACCCTCCATTGGGTTTTCCGACAATCGGAATGCATCATCTTCATCGTTATCATTTAAGATATGGGCACACCAAATTTCATGTGATTCTACAACTTTTTCACCGTTAATTTAGCAATGGAAGAAAGGTGCCATAAGAGGGGATTTCCTCCTATGGCGTTGGAAAAATGCACCCTCCGTGATTTTTTTCGACAATCGGCATACATCATATCCATCTTTATCATCTAAGATGCGGATACACCAAATTTCATGTGATTATACCATCTTTTCACCGTTAATTTAGTTGATGCAAAATTAATGGTTTACCGACAATAGAATTTTTTACATTGCTAATTCAACGGTGAAAATGTAGTGGAATCACATGAAATTTGGTGTATGCACATCTTAGATGATGATGATGATGATGATGATGGATGCCGATCGTTGGAAAAAATGGTGGGATTGTATTTTTTCGACGCCATAGGAGGAAATCCCCTCCTATGACCTCTTTTCTCCATTATTCTCATATATAAATATGTGTTTATTTTTAATATATACATAAATATATAAATAAATAGAAGGGCAATATTACATCACATATATTCCATAAATACTTTAGCATGCTATTATAAGAAAACAATTGAAACATTATCATTTATCATGTTCTATGTGAAAGGGCTTTGGTTTCAAGTACCAATTCGGTCCCAGCATATACTTATTCTTTTAAATATCATTCAATTACTTTCAATGGAACAATTGGAAATAGGACATCATAACATTAAATCGTAAATCTAGCCATAAACCTGAGAGAGAGAGAGAGAGAGATGGTTCAAACCGATCAGGGGCTGTGGCGAAATTTCAAGTCGCGTGTGATCTCCGGTGGGTTCTTATATCCAAGAGGGGCGCAGGTCCTGAAATTTGTCGATGTTTAAAAATTTCTAGAGGTATCAGAGTTAAAGTTAAAAGTAATTGGGGTACTCGAATTGAAAAAATAACCATCATGAATCGAGCGAGATATCCAATTCGCAAATCGAGAAGTATCTCAAAGTTTTCAAATATTTTTTGATTTATTTAAATAAAAAATAGAAGATCCACGTTTTCGAGAGTTTTCTGAGAGTGTCGGTATCCGATAAGCATTTGGGGACGATTCATGAGGCTGTTTGGAGTATCCGTGCTTCATAGCATTTGAGAATGAGAACTAGGGAGTATCTGGTTTACTTTGTTGTTGAATTTAGGCCATACAATGTATTATTTTACTGAATAAATCACCCTTATTTTCTTGGGGTGCATTATAGAATTTTAAACTTATGGTTTGGTCTAGTGCAATTTTTTCTGGTTGAGGGCTGAATTTGTCTGAGTCAAATGACTGCTGTTAGCAATTGTTGCAATTGTCTTATGTTGTGCTTTATAGATTTCTTTCACTAATGAATTGTACAAAGCTAGTCCTTGTGTTTGTATCTATTGCATCTCTTGGTTGAGATTAAATATCTTTGTGTCTACATATGAATGTACTTCTCTCATTTCTTTGTACTTCATGGTTTGGTTGAAGAATGAAATGATTTAATAACTTGGGAGTGGTTGGCCAACATTAATCTGCATGAAGCACTTATTTGTTGGTAGCTGTATTATTGTTATTGCTTTATGTTGTGCCAGATACATTCTTCTGTTTTACCAAGTACATTTAGGCCCTGTTTAGGTATAAAGAGAGTTGATTTTTAATTAGAGGCAGAGGAATGCACAATTTAGTTTCCAAGGTACAGCCTCCATTTTAAATTTTAATTTTAATAAGGTGTTTGCTAACGGAGTTATCTAAACTCCAGAGGTTTGTTTTAGAGCTTTCTAAACTTCAAATGAGTGTTTTCTTCTCATTATTTTTGGAGTTTAGAAAACTCTGTAGGATTGGAGTTTAGTATACTCCAGTGAGTTTAGATAACCAGAGTTTTCTAAACTCTAAAATGAGAGCTAAACATGGCATAATTAGGATTTTGGAGTTAAGTTTAGATAACTTTATAAAACTCCAGTTATCTAAACTCAACTCCATTCCAAAAAGGACCTTAGTCATGTTAGATATAGTGCCCTCAGGGCAATTATTGTGATCGCAAGTAGGCGATTATGATGATTGAGAGAGAACCTATATAAATATAATAGTCTTACTTGAGATGATAGTTTACTATCTGGTTTATCTTCATCATTGATGAAGCCCATAGGATTGTTACTTGACAACCAGTATTATGATGGCGATCATATATGTGGGAGCTGAGTTGTCCATAAGCACATTCTTAAATGTTCCTAGTCGTGAGAGTATCGAGACCGAGCATCGATATTCCGGAATAGACTAGTGTATATACTTCTAGACCCCGACAAGGGGCAGTGGCCGGTTTCACAAGCCATTGGTGTTGTGTCACCTAAGATAGTATGCAGGTGCTCATTGGAGGTGAGTACACTGGACGAACTCGCCGAGAATTTCTAGATGTTATTATACCTATCGTCAGATGGAAGTTCTCAGGTGGCATGAGTACAGATTAGTCCTTTGACCTGAAGTCGTCATTTGTTGCGTGTGAGTTCCCACTGTACTTTGATTACTATCCTACCACGACTCAAAAGAGTAGTGCAAACATATTTTAGTTGGGTACAGTCCCGAGCCACATGGAGGCAGTGGTCAACTGTCAGGGATTCGTCTCTCCTGATATTAGGAGTCAATGTCGCGCCGTGTTCAGTTGGCTATCACAAGAAATTCGTGGTCACGGTGGATGGGATTTACTGATAGTTGATTAGTAGTATCTCAGTTGATGATGGGCTTGACCCAGACACGACTTATCGGGTTAGTAGGGGTCTGACGTTATCCACCCCTTAGACCCGATATGCGATACTTTTTGACAAAGAGACCGAACTGTACGGAGATTGTCACATTCAGGTTTAGTAGGGTAAGGACGTACTTGATTGTCGACCCCTTTCGACAAGTAACTGAGTAGCCGTTACGTACAGCTAGTACCGCTGACGTGCTTGTGGTTAAACCCACTGCCAGCGTATTGTCGAGTCTTTAAAGTCCCACACAAAGTGTTTTCCCGATCAGGCGACGGATGTAGGAGCCGTACGATGGTACGAGCAGGGGTCCGATTAAATACGTGTATGCGATACACATATTTTAATCGGACGGTTGATAATACTAGACGGGTTAGGATTAAGCCGGATTATTAAATCAGTTTTTTGATTTAATAATTTATATATATATTTTGATACATATATTCTGGTATTATTGCTCACTGTTTATTTTCTTTTTTTTGGTGCTATTCGTATTTTTATACGGATACGCGTATATGCAGTGATATATATACCGGATGAAATATTCCGTATTTATACGGGAATATTTCTAGAAGAAGGACACCTCATATTTGTTTTTCTTTTTAGAAAAACAAATTGGAAATGAGGTGTAAAGTGAGGCATGGTTCATTGCATGTAGAGAGGGATGACTTTGGATTTTATATTAATAAAATCCATTTGTGTTCACTATTGATGCATGATTGATATTCATGTAGCCATTTTCTTTTTTCCATCGGTGGATGATATTCTTTTCATTTTGTTGCTTCATGCTTCATGGTTGCTCTCATAAGCAACCATTTTTTCTCACTTGCTTCTCCTCCTTCTTCTTGCTCTCCATTTTTGTGCATGGTTCAAGAGAGAGAAATTTAGTGAAGTATTCCTACATTACCGACCATCCAAATCTAGCAAGTTTGGATCGTCGGTTAGAGCCTCTTTCGGTTTTCCTCGGATGGATCGTCTTCGGTGAGGGTGGTCGATTTTCAAGCGCGATCCCGGCGGCTACGAGTTTGGAAGGGTTTTCCACAATTGGATGGACACACGATAAATGTTGTATTTCTTTAACCCTTGTATTTGTAGATTAGCTAGTTTAGGTCTATGGTTCGAATCCTGGGTTTTACGGACGTCCGATGCTACTTAGTCACAGATGAGAGATTAAAACAAATTATGTGTTTGATGTATCAGATGTTTTTTAATTGCACACTTGTGTAATTCTATTGATTCTTTGTGAACTCCTTTCTATTGATTGCTGATGGAAGCTTGATATTTATCTACTGAGTGGGGAAACCTTTGGAATATCTCTTCTTTTCCTCTCATACTCGACTTTGAGTATACTCGACTTCGAGTATGAGAGAAACAGTAAAGCGTTTAATAAGAGTTTTTCAACTTGAGGCATTTTGGAAATTACTAGATCACAGTCCAGAAGTTTGAAAAAAAAGAGTAATGATGATGCTCTATATTGGCGATCTCCCAGATCGGGACACGTGGCAGATGACTGTCCCAAAGCTCAGAAGAAAGGATCCACAGGGGCCAACCAGGCTACCCCTGTACCCGACCTGCAAGCACAAGCTGGCTCTCCTCAGAGCCCCTGCAAATTGGCCTCCTCGGCCTCTCAGCTCGCCTCGAGCTACCACAGGACCAAGATGCCTCGGCCCTCCCACTCGTTCCCGAGCTTTCCCGCCGAGGCCATCTTCCTCGGTCCCTCCGACCGACCAACTCCACCACTCATAGGCGTAACCGTCGCTCCGCAAATCTCGCCATGCGCGGATTCTTCGCCGGCAACATCCCACGTTCCACACCATCACGATCCCCATTAACGGACGATCCGCTTATTACGCGGGCGTGACGTCGGGAGCGTAACTGCCGGCGAGATTCTCGCGCCTGCTACTGTGTGCTGCCGCCACTATATAAACCCCCATCACAGAGGGGTTAAGTAAGCTTTTTTCACTTCACTTAGCCGTTACTCTGCTCGGATCTTATGCTAACTTGACCGTCGGAGGGTCCTCGGTGGTACCATACCACCCCGGGACTTCCTTGCAGGTACTCGGCGCAAACTCCTCAAAATCACCAATCTCTTCAAAACCTATTGAGACTCACACGCAACAGGAGATCACCTCCCAGATCCTACGGAAGATCGACGGAAGACAACATCTGACGGAGACCCGAAAAGGACCTCCATCAGCTGGCGCCGTCTGTGGGAAATAAAACTCCACAAAAACAAAAGTTGGCCTTTCGATCTTCATCCACATGGCATGCGATCACCCTGAAGATCCAGGTACCAGCCGTCGCCTCCCCCTCACCGGAGGCGCGGATGAACCTCCTTCGGCGACCGTCATCAACGCCCTCGCCGGCCGAATAGACCGACTACAGTCCATCGTGGAGGCGCTCATCCGCGTCCAAACGGCCGGGCCAGGGCCCTAGATCGCCGCTCCTCCGCCTCCAGAAGACTCTGCCCTCGTCGGCACGGCTGACCACCGGCATGTTACGTCCCATGGCCACAGATCTCACGGGCCGATACTCTCTGAGGCCCGCTGGGCGCCCCACAGCTCCACACCAAGATCCGCCGCCAGAGCGCCTCGCCTCGAGCCTCCTCACGACCCTCACCCCCCTGAGGAGATGTCGGTCACCTCGCCTGTCCCCAGGCATGACCTGCACCCCCTCCCTCGACAGGGTCGCACAGAAGGGGCTCGCCACGGCGGCTCGAGGGCCACCTCGCCCGGGAATCTGAGGAACCTCATCAAGAGGAACCGGGGCCGCGCCCAGACACAGATCTCCTACAGCGGAGGCCAGGGATCACAAGACGCCGAATCCTCGGGGTATCACGGCCGACTCGACGCCCTCGAGAAGAAGATCGAGGGCATACGCCGAGAAGGTCACCTCTCGGGTGATGAGGCTAAGTACGCCGCCGACTCGCTCACCAAGCCATTTACAGAGGGACTGCTCGCTGTTCCCGTCTTCTCGCACAACAAGCCCCCGAAAGTCTCTCTGTTCGACGGGAAAATCGACCCGAAAGACCATTTGGTTGCTTTCACCGCGGGGATGAGCTTCTAGGACCATTCCGACGCCGCCCAGTGCAGAGCCTTCCCAGCCACCCTCATCCGCTCTGGTCGGGACTGGTTCCGAGGACTCGATCCTCGCTCAATCTCGACCTTTGACGAGCTGGCTACTCAGTTCCTCGGCCATTTCGTCGGGAACCATCGGCAGAAGTGCACGGTCGACTACCTCTTCACAATTAAGAGCGGGGACAAGGAGACGTTCAAAGCTTACGTCACCCGCTTCTACAACGCCCTCCTCGAGGTCCCCGAGCACCGGGACGAGACCGTCATCACGGCGCTCAGATTTGGTCTTAGGCACAAGGAGTGCTTGCGCTCCTTTGCATTGGCGCAGCCTAAGACTATGGCCGAGGTCAAGGCGTGGACCGAGCGCGAGGTCCAGCTCGAGTCCGAGGTGAATGCGAACCTCCCTCGAGCAGAACAGTCCGACCAAAAGAAGAGGGCTCGGGAAGAGAGGCCGGAGCGTTAGCAGCCCTATCACCTGAAGTTCCAGGAGTACACCCCGCTCAACGTCTCCCTCGCAGTGTTACTAGAGGAGGCCCAGGGCGAGGGGTTCTTCAAGTTCCCTCCAATCCCGCGTCAGGCCTCGAAGCGAACCCGTGGCCCCTACTGCGCCTTCCACCAGACGCTGGGCCACGCCACGGAGGATTGTAAGCAACTCCGGGACTACATCGAGGAGCTCATCCGATCAGGGCACCTCGCCGCCCACTTGAGGGATAAGCGGCAGGCCGACCGCGAGCAAGAGCAGTGTCCCCATCCCGCCGAGCTGACCATCGGCCAGATCATGCTCGTTTCGTCAGATGACCAGTCCGGTGCCCAGGGAGCCCCGTACCCGGTGCCGAGCACGGAGACCAACAAGTCTCTGGGGAGCTCAGGCCACGCTAATAAGGTCATTTACTAGCATGTACTTTTTTTAAGGGCAATGTAAACTCTCCTTAGGGTCTATTGTTAATTTAATAAAAGATCAATGGAACATTGCGAAAAAGAAAGAAAGGTCTTATTTATTCAAAAAAGGGATTATAGGCTCCTCAGCCATACATACAAAAAGAAAAAGAAAATTACAGCAGCGGGGAAGGGGGTGCAGAGAGCACTGCTCATGGTACTCAGTAAAGATCTCCGCCAAGCCGAGGCCTCACGAGATCCAGCCTTCGTCCCCGATTCCCCCCGCGGGCGTTGACCTCGAGCCTCAATTCGTAACACTCACGGACGAGTGCCACCGAGCGAGCCAGCCGACCTGAGGAGATCAGGCCGAAGCGCCTCAGAGACCGCAGCTTGCCTACAGCCTCGTTGTAGAGCTGCTCGGACAGAGGGTTGTAAAGCCCCGGCGACGCCCTCCAGATGGAGTACATCAGCAGCTGCAGCAGAGGGGAGCGTCGGGGGAGCATCCGGCCGAAGTGGTCTTCGATGCTCCCATAGACCAACTGCACCGTGTCCTCGGCGCAGTTCTAGTCGTAGAGGTATACGTCTTCGAAGTGGATGATTTCGGGGATGGTAAAGGGGAAGTCTTCCATTCTCAACGATCTGTTTATGAAGAAAGGAAGGATCAGCGCTCCCTCAGCTTTATATAGCCTACTGCATCCTAACGATAGCCCGTTTTCGCCCACAAAGTCGCTGCCACGCGGCGATCATTGAGCCTTCTCTGGCGGAATCGAAACGACGTGACTCTGGCGCTTCGCCTCCCCACACATTCAATACGCATGCTACGTGCACGTTCGCCGCGACCGTTCCTGTTCCCCATACCTGCAAAGGGATGGTCGGGGGAAAGCTCATGAAGAATCGGCCAAGCATCTACCATGCTCGGCTATCCCTGGCCGGTAGCTTCCCTACACGCAACGTCGGGGATCAAAGCCCTCGCCAAGAGGCAACCGCGTAGCTTAACTGCCCGGCTATCCTTAGCAGGCCTCCTACGGCCCCTTCAACGCTAAGGATCAAAGTTCTCCTTAGAGGCAGCCGAGCGGCTTCCCTGCTCGGCTATCCCTGGCCGGTAGCTTCCCTACTCACAACGCCAGGGATCAAAGCCCTCACCAAGAGGCAACCGCGCAGCTTCACTGCCCGTCTATCCTTAGCAGGCCTCCTACGGTCCCGCCAACGCTAAGGATCAAAGTCCTCCTTAAAGGCAGCCGAGCGGCTTCCCTGCTCGGCTATCCCTGGCCGGTAGCTTCCTTACTCGCAACGCCAGGGATCAAAGCCCTCGCCAAGAGGCAACCGCGCAGCTTCACTGCCCGGTTATCCTTAGCAGGCCTCCTACGACCCCTCCAACGCTAAGGATCAAAGTCCTCCTTAGAGGCAGCTCAGCAGCTACCCTGCTCGGCTATCCCTGGCCGTTAGCTTCCCTACTCGCAACTCCAAGGATCAAAAAGTCCTCCCAGATGCAGTCGAGCCCGACCCTCGCTCGGCTATCCCCGGCTGGTAGCTTCTTACCACAACCGACAGGGATCAAAAGCCCTCCGAGAGGCAGTTGAGCCCGACCCTCGCTCGGCTATCCTTCAGGACAAAAGCCCTCGCCAAGAGGCACCGGGCAGTAACCCTGCCCGGCCAGGGGTCCTTGGTAGGCTTCTTACAGCCCCTCCCGCGCTAAGGACCAAAGTCCTCCTTTGAGGCGGTCGGGCCCGACCCTTGCTCGGCTATCCCCGGCTGGTAGCTTCCTACAACAACCGACAGTGATCAAAGTCCCCGCCAAGAGTCACTGGACAGTAACCCTGCTCGGTCCACGTCCTGAAGGATCAAAGCCCTCGCAAGAGGCAACCGAGCCCGACCCTTGCTCGGTCATCTCCGGCTGGTAGCTCCCTACCCATGACGCCAGGGATCAAATCCCTCGCAAGAGGCATCTGAGCGGCTACCCTGCTCGGTCATCCCAGGCTGGTAGTTTCCTACCCATGACGCTAGAGATCAAAGACATCGCCAAGAGGCAACCGCGCAGCTTCACTGCCCGGTTATCCTTAATAGGCTTCTTACAGCCCCTCCCGCGCTAAGGATCGAAGCCCTCCTCAGAGGCAGCCGAGAGGCTACCCTGCTCGGTCATCTCCGGCTGGTAGCTCCCTACCCATGACGCCAGGGATTAAAGCCCTTATAAGAGGCATCTGAGCAGCTACCCCGCTCGGTCATCCCCGGCTGTGGTTGCCTACCCACGTCGCCAGAGATTAAAGCCCTCGCCAAGAGGCAACCGCGCAGCTTCATTGCCCGGTTATCCTTAGTAGGATTCTTACATCCCCTTCAACGCTAAGGATCAAAGTCCTCCCAGAGGCAGCCGAGCGGCTTCCCTGCTCGGCTATCCCTGGCTGGTGGCTTCCCTACTCGCAACTCCAGGGATCAAGGCCCTCGCCAAGAGGCAACCGCGCAGCTTCACTGCCCGGTTATCCTTAGCAAGCCTCCTACGGCCCCTCCAACGCTAAGGATCAAAGTCCTCCCAGAGGCAGTCGAGCCCGACCCTTGCTCGGCTATCCCTGGTTGGTAGCTTCCTACTACAACCGACATGGATCAAAGCCCTCTCCAAGATCAACCGAGCAACTTCCCTGCTCGGTCATCCCTAGCAGGCATCCTCCTGCCCAACAGACGCTGCGGGTTTGTAGCCCTCATAACGAGGCCACTGAGCCCCTTTATGCTCGGCACAACTACGACAGACATCCCTCTGCCCATCACATGCAGCGAATCCGAAGCCCCAACAAGAGACATCAGGTCTATCCAAGTCTAAGTGATCCCCCTCGACTTCGGAGCCATAGAGATGCCTCCTTCTCAGCAGTGCTTGGCACACTTGGCAAGTGATCGAAATCAACTTGATGAACGATCGCTAGACAGATAGCCGGCCTGACATGGAAGCCCAACAGTGCAAGCAAGGATATTTTACGAGCATTCTTCACAAACAGAAGATAAAGTGCAAGATGATGAAACAAAAAGTTTTACTACCAAAAGCGAAGTCTTTACAAAGGGTATTTTGGGCTCCCCAGCCTTACAGATTGCCCGGAGGCTTACAAAAATTCCAGAAGCGGCAAAATAAAAGGAGGAAGACGGGGTCTTTAGGCCTCGGGGCCAGGCACGACCTCGGGGTCCTCGATATCCACCACGAGTCGAGCAGGGTCCACGACCACCTCCTCGTCAGGAATCTCTTCCCCCTTCTCATTGGCGTCCGCGAGGGGGTATTCGGCCCGGAGCTCTTCATCAGCGAACTCCGGCATCCGGACCTTAACGGCATCGAGGGCCTTGTGCTAGATGCGGGTGGTGGCCATGGCTAAGTCATTGTAGAAGTCCTTCGACTTCTTGTAGCCCTCCACCGCCTTCGCCGCCGAGAGGTCGGCCCGCTTCACCGCCTCGACCGCCGCCCCCAGCTCCTTCCGGAGGGTCCTCACCGTCTTCTTCATGTTGCCGACGAGCGCCTGAGCGTCCTCAAGCTTGACCTCGGCAGCCACGGCGGCCTTGCGGTGCCGGGCAACCTCTCATTTCCCGGCCTCCACCTTGCCCTCCAGGGCGACAACTCTCTCCATCGCCGCCTCCAGATCCTGCTTGGAGATCTCTTCCAGCGAGGTAATCTGGCCCGCGGCCTTCATCGTCGGGGCTATCGCCTCGGCCTCCATGCGTACGGCAAGGGAGACGTGCTGGAGGACCTGAAAAAATAAGAAAGAGGTCAGGAAGACGAAGGAAGCACCAAATCTCACAAACAACCGAGCACTTACCTGCACGGCCTCTTGGGCGATGGACGCCATCTGGGCCCTGAAGGTCCCCCCAGAGACCCTACCCCCTGCCGACTTCTCTATTTCATGCAGCAGGCTATCCGCGACAGATAGCCCCGAGGGCACCGTGAACTGGAAGCCCCCTCCTCCACCATGATCGGCAAGGGCGGGCCCTGAGGAGACCTTCGGGGACCCCTCTTGAGTGGCTCCGATGGAGAGCCGGTCTCCTCCTCTGAGACCGGGTCCTCCAGAATTCGAGCCCGCTTCCGGCCCGGCGCTCTGCTAGGCCCCAAGGAGGGATCCGCCCTCGAACGTTCAAGGGACGCGGCCATCGGAGGCACTGGGACGGAGGCCGAAGGAGCCCGGGCAAGCTTCGAACGACAAGAGCTGGTGCCTCCAGCCTTTGTGACCTTCTTCGGCTGGCGCATGGAGGCCCAGAGCTCGTTCATGTCCATGGGTCCTGCACAAAACTAATTGCAAAGAAGTCAAAGACACATGTAATATAAAAGCCAAAAAGCAAGCATAACTTACCGACGAACTCGACGGGGCTGAGCCCGGCCAAACTCAGGACTCTCTCAGACAGCAGCATGTCAAATCGGGAGATGGGCTCCCACGACGCCACTCTCACCGCGGCGGGGTCATTGGACTGGTTCCCCGACAAGCATTTTTCCCTCGACCACTTGGTGGGCACAGGCCAGTCCTCGCCCTCGGGCGGCGCGATGAAGAAAAACTTCTTCTTCCAGACGTGAATGGAAGAAGGCATGACTACAACTCCTGTCCTGGCGGCGCCTCCCTGGCGCTTTCTAAAAGAGAGGTAGACCCACCTCGGGTCGCCCGCTCGACCCCCAAGATGATTTTTGAAAACAAGAGAAGAATCAAGGATGGAGAGGCTGAAGGGAACCGCCTGTAGCTTCAGGCGGATCAGGAACCCGAGGAGAATCCTCCATGAGTTCGGCACTAACTGGCCAGGGGATAACCCGAAGAAGTTCAGTGCTTCGACGACCTCGAGAGAGAAGGGCAGGCGCATTCCACCCCAAAAGGCTTCCAAGTATAGGGCGATCTCCCTACCCCGTACTTGGTCTGCCCTCTCTCCCTCCTTGGCCAGACGAAGCGTATAACGTGAGGGGATGTGGAAGCGAGCCTGAGCATTGGAAAGCTCATCCTCATGCCTCACCCAACACGACGCAACGGGGGTAGCGTCTACCGCCTCCTCCCTTGGGGCTTCCCCCGCTGCACGATCCCGGGAAGAGGATCTGATCCCTGCTCCCCGGGAAGACTCAGGCTCAACTAGAGGGTCCCTAGAACCTACTCCTACGACATCTACAGCTTCTACGAAAGAAGACATCTAACCTGAAGAAGAGGGATCCTCGGGAAACAAAAGCAGAAGAAAGAAGACGAGCACCGAGCAACCAGGACTTAGAGCGAGGAAATATGAAGAAGTAGGGGCCCTGAAGTAGGCCCCACCCCTATTTATCACTGCAATCGTTCTCATCCAACGGTGCCCTTCATCCCCCGCCAAAACGCTTCCTCGCGTCCAACGGCCCCGATCGCTCCACTTGTCGCTCCCACATTATGCTGCATCCCATTAGACGCCACAGGTCTGTACACGTCGCGTTGTCCAACCGACGCTTGATACGTGGACCTTCGCTTCAGTGATAGAACGCATGAACCGGCGCACCTTTCTTAAATGCAGAGATCTCGTCTTGGTTCGCTGGCAGAAAAGACAGCCGACAGCCCGGAGACGCATCCCGACGAAATCTTAAAAGGGAGCTCACCCCGGGCGGCCTGGCAGTCCACTCTTGACCCGATCCGTCAGCTGGGCGGGACAAGAGTGGGGGGCTAATGATGATGCTCTATATCGTCGATCTCCCAGATCGGGACAC
The DNA here is from genome assembly GCA_030015575.1 of Agapanthus africanus. Lineage (NCBI taxonomy): Eukaryota > Viridiplantae > Streptophyta > Magnoliopsida > Asparagales > Amaryllidaceae > Agapanthus > Agapanthus africanus. The sequence goes on along the minus strand of CM057339.1, from coordinate 355,091,713 downwards.
GTGGCAGATGACGTGTCCCAAAGCTCAGAAGAAAGGGCCCACAGGGGCCGACCATGCCACCCCTGTACCCGACCTGCAAGCATAAGCTAGCTCTCCTCAGAGCCCCCTGAAAATTGGCCTCCTCGGCCTCTCAACTCGCCCCGAGCTACCACAGGACTAAGATGCCTCGGCCCTCCCACTCGTTCCCGAGCTCTCCCGCCGAGGCCATCTTCCTCGGTCCCTCCGACCGACCAACTCCACCACTCACAGGCGTAACTACCGCTCCGCAAATCTCGCCATGCACGGATTCTCCGCCGGCAACATCCCACGTTCCACACCATCACGATCACCATTAACGGGCGATCCGCTTATTACGCGGGCGTGACGTCGGGAGCGTAACTGCCGGCGATATTCTCGCGCCTGATACTGTGTGCTGCCGCTACTATATAAACCCCCATCAAGAGGGGTCAAGTAAGCTTTTTTCACCCCACTTAGCCGTTACTCTGCTCGGATCTTGTGCTAACTTAACCGTCGGAGGGTCCTCGGTGGTACCAAACCACCCCGAGACTTCCTTGCAGGTACTCGGTGCAAAATCCTCAAAACCACCAATCTCCTCAAAACCCATTGAGACCCACACGCAATAGGAGATCACCTCCAAGATCCACCGGAAGATCGACGGAAGACAACATCTGACGGAGACCCGAAAAGGACCTCCATCAAGTAAGCATACCATAAATCAAGGGATTAATTCCTTTTGGTATTGTTCAAACAATAAGTATACACTACATGAGATACCTCTTTTTTTGTCGGGCATCACTCGACGAAATAAAGGGACAGTCGACGAAATAAACTTATTCGGTCGGCTAAAATCCGATGGAATAAATTGCGACGGAATAGCAGTTATTTCGTTTGGTATCTAGTTTATTTCGTTGGGTATTTTATTCCGTCGGAATAAAGCCGACGAAATAAGGTCGAAAAAACTGGGAAAGTTTTCCTATTTGCAGCTTATTCCGTTAGGTAGTTTCCGACGGAATAAGCTACTTCATTGGAAACAACCCGACGAAATAAGCTACAAACATAAAAATAAAGAAAGCAGGTTTTGCGTGCTTTTCGAGCATTCGATACAAATTCAATTCAATTACTGGTATACAAACAACTACAACTCAATTCAATTCAATTACCGATATACAAACAACCACAACTCAATTCAATTCAATTACAAATTTATTCATATAATCGTATTTTACAGCTTCTTAAAACGAAAAATATACGAAATGGAGTGATTAGTCGATGCGTACGCGTTTTGTGCTTTTCTACTCCATCTCGAGCTCACTGGGCGTCGTCGTCGTCTGGAAATACATTGAAATCGAGCAGGTACTATAGTGCTATCAATAGACAAATATTAGTACACAATATTATCGATAATTATATGAAAATTGTATTTAAATCAATAATTATCAAACTTACATCCGGTATTTGCTTCCCTTGAGACTTCAAGCTATCGATGATCTGTATTCTCGTCTCAAGTGACCTAACGACTTCTTCTCTAGTCATCCGTCTTCATGAACCCGAAGCTGATGAGGGTGTAGATGTAGAATGAGATGAGAAGATGGGTGCTTGAGAACCTGCGGGAATATGAAGAGGCAAGCCTTCTCCATGGAATACCGGAGTTGATCGAGATGCGGATGGGGTCGCAGGGGGCGCGACCTCCTAAACGAATATCCCTATGCGTATTTGAGGAGGATGCAATGCAGGACCTTGATAGACGTGATATACCATAGGCAAAATGCCTTGGCCGTCCAGATGAACTCTCATGTGTCGACCCAGGTTGTGTCGCTGAATGATATTCTCGTTAATTCCATGAAGTTCAACAGGAGTAGGATCTCAGCCATGGTCCTCGACAAACGCCGCCACCTGCTCAGCAATCTCTCTACCCATCTCTTACTGCACGAAAGTACAATATGAACCAAATTAAGTCAATTATTGAAAACGAAATTAAGTAATTTAATTAACTAAAATAAACCTGTTAGGATCATACTTATATAATTCTCAGTCGCTTCCTGTAAGCTGGGAAAACTGGAGTGACATGCAAACCTCATACCATAAATTTCCACACAACTAGGCGCTTCTCCTGTTTGTCCATTTAGACAAAAATTCGATTTAGACCAAGTTTACGAAATAGACAAATTAAGAATATTTGATTTGATCTTACATGAACAACTCCATACTGGGAGGAGTTCATCCCTCCGCCCAACCAATGATCGGTGTTATGGCTCTACGCCACTGATTCTCGCTCGCTCATCGCCTGCCATTTAGATATGATATAATATCTCATACTAATTGACAGATTAATGTCTAATTCTTTTACAGTTTAAACAATATTCATACCCTAATTTCATCCGAACGGAAGTGTTCTATCATGGTGGTTCAATACTCGTCTGTCCAAGTCATGGGCTTCGTCGCCCATTTCGCCGCATCGATAGGAGCATCCTTCCATTTCTTGTGGACTGCGTGTTTATGATCACGCCAACTCCCCGACATGTATATAAACAGTCGGTCTCAGACGACAAATAGAGGTACACGAGCACTGTTAATCCACCAAACTATGGAAAAGCGCGCCTATAAAGAAAAATCGAAGAGGTATTATCTATTAGGAAGAGTGTTAGGGTCTCTAAGATAGAGGACCGTGGCGGAATGATCAACAAAAATAATCAAGAATATAGCACCATTCCCAAGCCCAAAATCATTCAAATTCTAATAGTAATAAAAAATAAAGAGAGCAAGTTAGGGACTACAACTTTTGGAGCGCGTTAGCCACCTCTCCTTGGACACCGGCTAGCCTCCATGAAGTCTGGAACAAACTCGCTTGGTGATCTCCTTGCCGAAAATGATCAACCTTGAGATTCCTCCATCACAAGCTATAACCTCACATGATCATATCAAATTGAAATAACTCATTAATCAAACTTGCTAAGAATGATTAGTAAGTGATGTAGAAAATATCGCTCACTAATTTTCTTCTCTTTTCTTTTTCTTTCCTCACTTATGAAAACTCAAGAGAGAGGATGAAGGTATAGAATGGCTTAGAATTCAACCATGAGAACTCTAGATATATGTTGAAAACTCACGGTGTCGTGCCGTTGCAGGCTTTTTATCAAATTAGGATATGCCGGTTTTGTTAATGAAAATAGTGCACGACGTGAGTCTCGAGTTCTAAAAATACCGAAAGTGCACGGTGCGTTGATGCAAGCCGGCAAGTACGGGTCGAACCACAGGGAGTGGATATCACGACATCATTTTGAGTTATGAAAGAATGGGTTGGAAATGTATTTTGTCACGTTTTTACAACAATTAAATGAAGAAAGATTTAAAGTTGTTTAGAGAAAACCTAGACTAAAGTTTGGTATGGTTGAAATACGGCTTTTACCCCTAACTCTCCGTCTTGATTCAATGTCCATTTTTAGTTTCTATTTGATTTACGAAAGCATACCACATCTATCCGAAACAAGCGTCTGTTTAGAATACGATATCAAGGTTAAGTTAAAAAGAAACTAAAAATTTGAGTTTTTAGAATGAAATGAATATGGAATTAGTTAAATGAATTTAGCAAGCATAAAATATATGTTTGTATGCTATATATCCTATCTAGCTAGTTTGCAACACTTAACTTAATTTCGTATTCCTTTCAACTTCAAATCATAATATAGCAATAATAAAATGTAAAGGAGGAATAAGATATATGTTAAAGGTTGATTTGAAACCATTTAAAACAATATATCCTATCAAGCAAAATATAGTAAAATTGCATAATTAAGAAAGGAAGTGTAAAATGCAAGAATAAAAAAGGGAGGGGTTGGAAGAAAAGCCATTCCACAACCTACCTCGCCATAGCCCAAGAACAAACTACTAACACATCATAAATTGAAATAACAATAAAGAAGAAAATGCAAAAACAAAAGAGATACAAGAATCAACTTGATATAAATGAAGCTTTTATTACAATGGTTCCAAATACAAACAAGTGAATTCAAATACCAAAATCTAATCTTGCAAGCTCAAGAAAGAGGTTGCAAGACTAGAGGAAGGCAAGGAATTCACACTAAGGGTCACAAGATCACTAGTTACAATTTTTACAAACTTCTTTCTCATAAAAAGTAATGCCCTTTAACTTGCCCAAAGGCCTGGTATTTATAGGCTCAAAACAAAATTAAACAAATAATAAAAACGAGATGATGTGACTGCAAGGAAGGGACAGAAGAAAGATGGGGACAATTGGACACAATGGGGCCGGCGAGATCGGATTTATTGGGCATGTCGCCGGCCCAAATCCGAGCAACTTAGCTCGTATTGGTGCTGTGGTCTTGTGTTCTCTCGACAAGTCTATTGATGCTGCTTGATTTGCCTATATGAACCTGGTCTGCACTCAAGGATTTGGAGGGAAAACTTGGTGCTTTATATCACATCACACCTTTTAACATTTATTGCACATCACCCTCATTTGTGCTCATTGTGTGACAAGGCAGCCCCCCATCATGGTCTAGTGCACATGTATTGTGTAGGACAAAAAATTGTGTATGCAATATTGTTTGCACAAGATCTTATTGGATATCGATCGGTTTTCTGTTCCGTTTGCAGTGTCAGCTCCCAAACATTATATCCGTGATTTTGAGTGTGTTTCCAGTCTTTTATCACGAACATCTGTAATCTGTAATTACTGAGCAGGCACTGGTTAATAGTACCGATATATACAAAATAGACAACGAATGAGTGGTATTAAAATGCAGTTTTCTGTTATGAATAAATACCCCCAAACTTATCTTTTGCTTGTCCCGAGAAAAACAAAAAATCCCAGCCTCACTTTCGCAGGGAACGCGATTGCACTGAGCATGTGTAACAAGCCGTTAAATCTCTAGGTGTCCCTAGTAGGAGGAGTGTTGTCTCCTGAAGGTTTTCAGCGGATACTGCCCACAAAATCCCGTCAAGCTAGTTTCGTAAGTTAACATTGATTTTTACTCCTACGGTTTAGTATATAAATTAGAAATTCTGTTATCCTAAGTTAGAATTTTTCAACCCTTATGTTTCACGCCTCCTTATTATTCAATCTCAGATCCTATACGTTTTGACAGTTTAAGAAAGATCTCGGTTTCTCTTAAGTTGTCCTTCTAAAACGTAGTCTCCAATCCGGAATTTTTATCACCTTTACGGAAAACATAAGTCTTATTCTTTATTCCTATCTTTCTTCCAAATATCGATCGTATACCCCTACGTGTGTGTAAATTTTCATCCCTACACTCAAGAATTCAATTCAAGCTATAGTACCCTTTTCTTAATACCTAATACTACTTCTTTTCATTTATGATAGACGGATTTGCTCACACACCTTTCATGCGACTATTAATGCTTCTTGATGCACTAACAACCGATTACTGAATGTGTGAGCTTAAAGTGTAAATAGCAGTTTCCAGGTCTTGACTTTATTTTTATTTTTTTTCAAGACCGGATATATTTTTCAATGATGCTCTTTTGGTGGTTAACTTAAAATACTGTTTTTTCTTTCATACTAGGTTTTCAGGCAAGAATATTTCTAGATATGCTCTACTATCCCAAGTTTCAAGGTGCGTGTATGTGCAGTTTGTAGGGTATATACTTCCTGAATTTGGACTCAAGAATATGAACTATTTTTCAGACTTATCCTTTAATAAAGTTTTCAATACTTTTCCTTCATCTCGACTTAACTCAAGAACTAAACTAAAGATTACCTACTTCTTACAAAAACTTCAAGGATGTATATTTACCAAGGTTAAACAGAAGGAGAGTTATTTTTAGGGTTTTCAACTTCTAAGCCTAGAATTTAGTTATTTCTAAAGTATCAACTAAATTTTCGGAAAAAATCTAAGTTACTCTACTAGCTAATTTGACGACAAAGTTTTTATATTTTTGATTTTTTTTTTATTTTTGTGTGTTTTTAATAAGTATGCAAATGCAAAAATATACACATAAATGAAGGTAGAAAGCTTACCGAGCAAAAATGCGAAGGAAGAAGGTATAAATCTTACCGAGCAAAAATATACCCCCAAACTTAAACTTGACAGTTTCCTCATTGTCATGCTATATAACAAGAGTCAAAATAATTAAGGGGTAAAATTAATAAACAATAATTAAAAAAAGAAAAAGCCAAAACGTATATACAAGATTTTGGGGAAGTGATTCAATCAAGATAATGTGGCTCATGTAAAAACATGAGCTCCCTTATTTCCGTAGGCAATTCTAAGAATAGCTTCAGACGTTGGCCGTTGACCTTGAAAGTATTACCCGAGTGTTGATCTTCAATGTTGACTGCACCGTGCGGAAAGACGGTGCGCACAATAAACGGACCTATCCAACGTGACTTCAATTTCCCAGGGAACAGATAAAGTCTAGAGTCGTAAAGCAGAACCTTTTGTCCCACAGTGAATGTTTTTCGGAGAACCGCCTTTTCCCCCCCTCAATAATAGAAGAGCAAGGCTCTGTTCAAAATTTGAAAAGAGGCAGCTCCTCACTTGCCTTGCACGAGGGCGCCAGCGCCGAGAGTTAAAAACTCTGAGGCAGCACCTCACGTGCCTTGCACGAGGGCGCCAGCGCCGAGAGTTAAAAACTCTGAGGCAGCGCCTCACGTGCCCCGTACGAGGGTGCCGGCTCCAGAACTAAAAGTTCTCTGCCGTTGGATCAAATATCCAACGGAGATGATAAATTATCTAAATACAAAATTAAATTCTGTTGAGAAAATATTCCTCAAATCTTTTTAAACAAGAAAGATTACGCTCTGTAAAACAGAGCACCGTTGGATTAAAGATTCAATGGTGATTAAAAAATCACCAAGCTACAGAATAAGCTCTGTATGGGAAAATATTTCCCCAATCTTTCTAAATAATAAAGATTACGCTCTGTAAAACAGAGCACTGTTGGATTAAAGATCCAGTGGTGATTAAAAATTACGAAGCTACAGAATAAGCTCTGTATGGAAAATATTTTTCCCAATCTTGTTAAAAGCAAGAAAAATATCTTCTGTAAAACAGAAGTCATTAGATCAAAGATCCAACGGTGGATAAAATCCCCAAATAAATTAAGGATCTCTCAATGAGAGATTTCTTTAACTAAATCAACAAACTTGCCTCTACTATATAAAGGCCCTAAGACTTCAAGTCTTGTACAGAAGAACCCCCCATAAACTTCAAGTTCAAAAAAAAGAAAGAAGAGCAAGCAAAAAAAAGCTTTAAGAGAGAAGAAGGAAGAAGAACTTTCCTCAAGGTAAATAAAGATAATAGAGATTATAGTATATCATCTACATATCCAAGGGTTTAACCCTCATAAAGAACATAGTTCTTTCCCTTGGATCCGAGATCCATGAGACAAGTCTCCCATAAATGAGAATTTAATTCTCGTAGGGACGAATTTGTTCTTGGGGATCGAAGATCCAGGGGAGAACAGAGAATTAAACATCTTCAGAAAAATGCACAAAGAAAGAAACAACACCAAATGCCTCACGTTCCCCTCACGTGGGCGCTACTTAAATAAAGAGTGTTTAGCACTCAATAGTTGGCGCTCAGCGCCAAGCGCCTCACGTGCCCCTCACGTGGGCGCTGCTCAAATAAAGAGTGTTTAGCACTCAATAGTTGGCGCTCAGCGCCAAGCGCCTCACGTGCCTATCATGTAGGCGTTGCCTAAGTAAAGAGTGCTTAGCACTCAATGGTTGGCGCTCAGCGCCAAGCGCCTCACGTGCCCATCACGTGGGCGTTGCTTAACATGAAGTGCTCTGCACTCATTAAACAGTGCTTAGTGCCTAGCGCCTAGCGCCAAGCGCCTCACGTGTTCCGCACGTGGGCGCCATAAATAGTGTTTAACACTCCATAAAAAACAAAAAAAGAGAGGATAAAGTAAAGAGTGAATGTCAGAGCCCATATCAATACTTAGCACTGTTTGCACAGAAAAGGGACTGAGCCCAAACAAGTGTTTAACACTTTATTCAAAGACCGAGTGGGCTGAGTCCAAGTTGACCAAAAGTCCTTAATTCAGATCAACTGAGCCCATGTGATCACCATTTTCCAAATTGGTCTTAGTCCCAAACACGACTATTGATCTCCCAACGGACATTGGTTCAAGGGTATATCTCCTCACACCTCTGATAAATGTTGTTGTAATTCTTCAGCGTCTTCAGAGAGGTGGTGGGTCCCGATAACTAACAATTCTTTAGTGTACTCCCAAATTGACGAACACATCCCAACACGGACCGCAACATTCTTAAACCAGCTATGGACCGTAACGTCCTTAAACTACAATGGACCGTAACTTCCTTAAACTAAAATGGACCGCAGCGTCTTTAAACTAACTATGGACCGCAACGTTCTTAAACTAAAACAATATAGAGTCCAAATGCTCTTCTGTTGGGTCTGAATAATCCCAAAAATCCCGTTGAGTAGATCTTAGTTTAAAATTAGACTAACGTATCCTCAGCAAAAATTTAAGTTGATCTTAATCCCAAACAAGATTAACGATCCTTAAATCAAACCAAACCCAAATCTAAGAAAATACGGACTTGGACTAATCCACGCCCTATGGGCGACAACACAAATTGGTCTCCGTATACAATCCACGTGCAACCAAAAATAAAACAAACACATATGACACGAAGTGACCTTCTGGAGCAGGAGAAAGTGGTTACTGCGATTCGGTAACGTAATTAACTGCAGGGGCTTGCGTCTGCAAGGAAAAGCGTCCCCACAATCAAAAAACCCTTACAACGAAGGGAAATCTGACGAAGTCTGCTTCAACGGCCGCATCTGTCTGAACCTTTGATATACGGTGTCATAAATCAACTTGGCATCTTCGGAGAGGTGGACAGATAAAACCAAATAGCATCTGCCCCCAAATGCAGGCAAGACGTTTGTCTTTCCCGGCTTTAGGCAGTAAACAGATTCTGGCACGCCCGGTGGGACCTTTTCCTCTTTCCAGTCCACACTTCGTGTGTCGTGTTCGCGAACGAATCGCGGTTTAATATGGTTTCCCCTGGATTCGAGGTACTAAGATTTGGTTTCTTTCTCCATGCAGAAGAGAAGGTGACATCGATGGCTTCCAACTGCACCAATTGCAATAGCAACTCCCACTTCGTCCCTGCTAGAGGAGTAACTTATGGGCCCCAAGCGGCCTCCATCTTTGCGACGGTGGTGGAACAGGTGACTCGGGCTACCACTGGACTGTTTTTTGGGACCATGCTCCCGCCAATAAGCTTCAATGCCTTAATGCCATGACAAGAGGCTCCAAAGAAGTCGGTCTTCAATCGGCTTGCAACTACCACGACCCCTCTCAACGGGCCGCCCAATTCCAACGCCTCAGTCTTTAACAGACTGGGCCAAAGCTCCAGTGGGCCCGCGAAGAGGCCCGCGATACCTGAAGGGGTTATCCCAAAGCAGCTAGCCATTCCTATCCCGACAGACAAAGTCGTCAAAGGGGATTCTCCTGCTAAGGGATCAGTCTTCGCAAGACTGGCCGTTCCATCTCCTGTTGCAGGCAAGGTCGTTAAAAATGCTTCCCCTGCCAGAAAGTCTGCCTTCAACGGATTGACCGTTCCCTCTTAACGGACGTCAGTCTTCGACAGGCTGACACCAGCAGCAGCCTTTCATCAAAGATAGGGGCATGACGAAGCCACTCCCGTAATTGAACCATTCCCATCTGCACGGCATGCTTGACGTTGCCACTGGTACCAAGTATGGAAGGCTGGGGGTAGTTCCCCCTCTGGAATTACCCCACCAGCTCTAATGGTGGAAATTGATGTTGTTGTTCCAACTGGGAACAGTTTTGAGCTGCTCAGGTGGGTGCGAAAGAACTCTCCAACAGACATACTGAAGAAGTCTCCTCCGCCGGTTGAAAACACAACACAGGTGAAGACGGAGCAGCCTCCTCAGCGGTTGTCCTCCAAGATCCACAGAGTCCGGAGGAAAGTCCAAGACTCTGTAATTGACAAAGATTATTCTCGCCGGCTGAAGAAGACGAAGGTTCGGCAAGAAGAGGACCATACCTCCGTCGTACCATGGAAGTGGTCAACGGCCCCCTCAGCTTCGACCTTCCATAATAGGAGAAGGCCAGAAAAGATCCCCATACCTGCGGTAAATTTCAAAAGCAGTGGACCCAAATGCCCCAAGTCAAGGGGCATGGTTGTGCACACCGTCTACATAGCATCCGGAAAAGAGGATAGTCGTGCTTCCACGGGTCATTGTCCACTCACACAGTCTGTGACGAAAGCTCAGGAGCAACAACAAAAGCTCCAGGAGATGTTGACAAGGATGGCCGCACTCACTAGGCAGAAAGAAAGCCCGGAAGTATCGTCGGACCAACGCCAGGAGCAGGAGACCGATACCGAATTCCTACGAAGGGTGCTTGAAAAGAAAGATAAAGAGGCCGCGGAACAAGCGGCTAATATAAAACAGATGGCATTTCTGTTCCAAGACATGGTTGGGATGATGATCCATCCGGATCCTCCAGCTGAAGACCCTCCAATAATCATTGAAGACGACAGAGGGAAGACATCAAACCCTCCTCCGTCTTTATCAGCAGCCAGGGAGGATACGCTCTCCAAAGCTGCCCTTGATGACTATATAGCTCAACAAATACGAGCTCATCAAGCGAACGAAGCGGCGGGCCAGGTCGTTAGAACTGGGTGACCTTATCCAGGCTGGTATGACCAAATTAAGTACCCGCCAGTATATACAATCCCAAAATTCCATGTGTATAAAGGGACGGGCAATCCGCATCAACACGTTGCTCAATTCAGAGCTTTGTGCGGTAATACAGGGGGCGATGACAAACTGTTGCTTCGCCAGTTTGTTGGCATCTTGTCGGAGACGGCATTTGAATGGTACTCCAAGCTCGCAAATGACTCTGTCAAGACATTTACGGAGATAGAACTACTATTCACACACCGGTTCGCAAGCGCAAGCGAGCGCACCCCAATCACGACATTAATCAATGCCAGAGTGAAGCCGGGAGAGACCTGGGTTCAATACGCAATTCGGTGGCGCAACCTATGGTCAAAGTGTGAACAACGCATAGAAGAAGCTCCAGTTGTGGGCATGTTCGTGGGAACCCTTGATCCTCAGGCAACTATATCCCAGTTTATGATGTTCTTCAAGCCGACCACCTTCCAGGCCCTGATTGACAAACTGGCCCAAATGGACCAGATGGGCCACATGCTCTTCAAAGATAGATTTTCAGAATGAAAAGGACAAAGGGAAAGCGACCTTCGTCGCCAACTCTCAACAACAATCGAGAGACCCGAAGCCGGTGGATCGCCAAAACAACAGACCGCAAGCCTTCGAAGAGAAGTTGAGACATCCTTACTCGTTTCCCTGGGATAAAACGAGGAGATTGTTCGAGCTGGCAGTGCGCAACAGGCTCATCACTCTGCCGGATCCGAGACACCCACTACAATCGGGCGACGTCAACAATCCATTACTGCCCCTACCACCGAATAGTGGGCCACCCAATCGAAGATTGCTATGTCTTTAAAAACTGGGTCGAAGACCAGTACCAACAGGGCAAGTTCGCACTGTCCGAAAACTAGAAGGTAAACCCGCCGCAGCAGCACGGTCTTAAAAAGGTGGATACACCGGGGGAATCATGCTCATTTATAGAAGAAGCTCCGTGGGAAGTGGTCCTTTCAGCTAAAACTAAAAGAATGTTGAAGGATCTTCAAGCATGTCCGGCGATTAGGTGGAAAAGCCCGCTAGAGCCTGAGATTGTTGACGGGATGTTGAAACCACGCCCAACGCCGAAAGTTGGTAACGATGGGCAAAACCTCCAGGCCAAGCCTTCGAAATCTTTAAAGAAAAAGAAGAAGACTAAGAAGCCTGTGCGGCCTGACGACGAGCGTACAGATCTGTAGAAGTACATTGACACGCTGGAAAAGTACAACCAAAAAGTACGGACCTCAGTCACACTGGAAGAATTCTTCAAGTATGTTCTTGAGAATGGAAACAGTGGCATTGATGAAGGAGATGATTCTTCAGAAGAACCCGAGAATTATGTGGCGAGGTGCTACATGATCTCTCACTCGTCAATAAATGGCAAAGAAGCTCCTGATGTAGAGAAACTGGGGACAGATCCAGAACTAAAATCCATGGAACCGTCAGATGACCTGATCGACAAGCTGCTGAACAAAGCCCTCCAAAAGATCAAAGCTGACCAAGGACGTGAAACGGCCATATACGAGAAGGCCAAGCATCGGCGTAAAGCTGAAGAAGCTCCGTCAATGAGAAGTCATAAAGTACCCTGATTGAAAGAATTAAAGTTAACCGCAATCAAGACGGTGTCGCTATGCAGCTAGCCGGTTGAGCACGGGTCGATCTACAGGGAGATGGTTGTATGTCCTTTCTTGTCTTAGACGAGTCAATAAAGAATTGTAAGTGTATGTTCGATTCTATCCTAAGTGTATTATTTGCAAGTATGAAGTTGTTAAGAAAAAGATACGAGATTATAAGCTAAAGAAATCCGTACTCAAAACCTTTGAGCCGAATCTTGACCAATTGAAGCTAGAGCAATCGGCAACAACGTGGATTAGGGGATTTAAGCGCGGTATTCGTGGAATACGGCTTATTTACCCTTGTCCTTTCGTTCTTGTCTCTTGCTTTCGCCTTCGGCCAAACCGAACGCAACCGGTCGCGGTTAGGAATCACCGTTACCTTGTCAGGGTACGGTGCCTAACGGAGTGCTTGCGTATGGTTTGGGCGGAGTTCAATGGAAAATACGGGAAAAGGAAATGGGCAAAGAAACGTTAACTTATAATACCGTATTTCTTCTTAACAATAATAATTACATTCATTCACAAGAAAGAACCAAAAAGAGAGAACAAAAAGAAAAGAACAAAGAAAAGAAAAGATTACAAGTAATTAAGTGCATGAATAAAATTGCAAGAAAGAAAAGCAAGATAATAAGCAAGTAATAAAAAGCGATAAAAAGAACAAGAAACTAGGACTCAAGACAAGCATGTGATCAATAGCCAACCCTTAAACTTGCAAGCTCAATCAAGAGGTTGCAAGATCAAGGGAAGGGTAGAGAACGCATGTGAAATGAAGTGCTAATTCCATGAAAGAATACGACCCTTGAGATCAATAACTATCCCTTAACCATTCAAGCTCAATGAAGAGGTTGAATGATCAAGAGAAACCAAGAATCTCAAGGGGAAGAAGAAACAAAAGAGAATGATACAAAACCCTCATCTTCATTGATCTCCCACTCAAAAAGCTCACACTACAATTTTCATGGAAAAAGAATGAAGAAGAAGAAGAAAAACTATACAAAAGACTACAAAAGAGGAACAAAAGAATGACCAAGGTTGGGCTCAGAACTGCTGAATTTATAGGCAGGGAAATGAAACCCTAGGGGCAAATTCTGACATAAAATGAAGTACCCAAAGTGCCCATGAAAAACGACAGAATGAAGACCCCACATGGCCGCGGATCCGCGGCCAATACCCCCTATTGGCCGCGGATCCGCGGCCCTTTAGTGGTGTTGGGCTGTGGGCTTTGGTCGGGGTCCCTGGTTTGTTGTCCTCTTCAGTGTGGTACATATATTTTCTGAAAATACTTTCACATTTCTTCCAGAATTTCTGTTGAGGAAAGGTGGACTTTTGTGGATGCTCTTGTCATGATTGCCTCGAGCTCCGCGTAGATTTCTTGGAACTTGTTGTTGCCATTGAGCCTTGTGCATGAAGGTGACATTGATTTGACATTTTGTCTTCCTAAACTGGTATCTGGCAACATACGGATGACGAGCGGAGACCGTGTTTTCTCAGTGGTTGGCAGGAACCCGGATTTTGTCGTGTTTTTCATGAATTTCACCGTTTTAGAACCGAGAACCTGTATCCTGCAAATATGTAACAAACACGGATTAAAAGCACCTACCTATAAACAACCGAGCGTAAGAATGGGTGGTATAAAATGCAGTATTCTGTGATGAACAAATACCCCCAAACTTAACTTTTTCTCGTCCCGAGCAAAACCAATTATTCACAAAAAATAAAATCCTAACCGCACTTTCGCAGGGAACGCGATTGCACTGAGCGCGTGCAACAAGCCGTTAAACCTCTAGGTGTCCCTAGTAGGAGGAATGTTGTCTCCTGAGGGTTTTCAGCGGATACTACCCACAAAATCCGGTCAAGTTGGTTTTGTAAAATAACTAAGATTCAAACCCAAAAGTTTTTGTTTCAGAAAATAACAATTCTATAATCCTAAGTCTAGACTATCGAACCTTTATTTTTCACACCTTGCTTCTTATTTAACTACAGATTTTATATGTCTTTACGTGCAGTGCAATTAGTGTCGTTAAGTTCCAGAAGGATCGATTAAAGTCATCATGTCGCACAATAAAGCCCAGATAACAATTTTAAAAGGATCACATAAGTTTTATAAAGAGTTAAGCATTTTTCAAGTTTCGTTTTCCAGTAAGGTTTCAACTTCAGAATTTCTATCTTCCTTAACAGGAAACTAAGTCGTATTTTTCACTCCACCTTTTTCTTGTTTTCATTTCATACACACCTCTGTGAACGTGCAATAGTCTTTATCATAGAATAAAACCTTCATATCTCCGTAAATTTTTTTTTTATAAAAGCCTGTCTTTTATCAAGATTATTCTCACACAAAGAACCGTTAGGAATTTTAACTCGGAGAGAACACTTGCTTGACTTTGTTTTAAACTGGACTTTCTAGGCTTCTTAGCGAGCTTTGGGCCAATGCACCCAAACCAGTTGGTTTTAGGGCATTAGGTGTAGAAACACCCCAGCGGACTTAATTACTCAAGTTACCTAGGTCCAAAAACAAAAGACAGTTTGACGTGAAAATCAGATGATTTAATACGAACGGAGATATAACCGGCAGTTCAATTATTTTTTTGGATAAAAGACGTGTTTAGTGGGTTTGGTGTGTAATCATTCCAATCAAGTTTCCGATGGGTTATTTTTCAGACTTAGCTCCAATTACGGCATCAATAACATTCCTTCATATTCGCTTTACTTCATAAACTATTCTTGACATTACTTATTTCAGAACAAACCTATTTGATCCTCAGAAAATCATTTATCTGTTTAAAAGTTTAAACATGAAAGACTTGTCATCTAATTCCAAAAATTCACGACACGTGTTGTGTGATGTAAAGACGTATATCAGCTATAGTTAACTTCAAAGGAGAGTTATCTTTCAGGTTTTCAAAATCTAAACATAAGATTTAGTTATTCCTATTTTTTCAAACAAAAACCGTCGAATGTTGAATCAGAGTTCTTCCACAAGCTAACTTGACAAAAAAGTTTTTATACTTTTAGAAAATTTTCAGATTTTTATGGATTTTATGGATTTAATATGCAGATGCAAAATATACATATGAATGCGAAGGAAGAAAGCTTACCGAGCACACCCCCAAACTTAAACTTGACAGTGCCCTCACTGTCAGGCTATACCAAGAGGGTCAAAATTGCCGGCGCTCCCTAGAAAGAAATTATATACAAAACAAAAACCAAAAAAATATATACAAAAAGGTGTCCCCCCCAAACTTAAGTAAAACAGTGTTCCCACTGTTAAGTGTTGAGGTTCAGGTTTAGGGGGGAAAGAACAGTATCAAGCTATACAAGGCCTTACACAGGCCAAAAGTGAGCACCAACCATTCAAAGATTTTTTCTCTATAATGTGCTGGTTGGTGAAAGAAGGCGTAGAGAAAAGAGATGGAGAATAAGCGAGACCGTATGCGGAGAGAAGCGGGATACGGTCTCGGTATATCAAAAGAAGAAGAATGGCGGAAGGGAAAAAGAAGTGGAATACGAACTTGAGGGTGCAAATGGAGTAAATAGATTAACACAATTTGTGATGACCGATGTGTGAAAAGCGATTGTGCTAATATATTTACTCGTCGAGAAATGGGGTCAAATCCCTCAAGGTTCGTGAGAAACCATGGGTACGCCGAACCTGGTAAACCAGACACAGGAAGTGAAAATGATACGGGTTCTTGCAAGGTCGGAACGATGGAAAGAATGGAGGGAAGTGATCGAGGAGGGGTATCGGTTAAGGGTTCTGGAGGGTGTACACAGTCAGTGAAAGGAACAGGATGAATTGGAAAATCCGACTCATCATCTAGAACTGTTTCATCCTCAAAAATATCCTCAAAATTCTCCTCAAAGTTAAGCTCATCCATGCATATTTCATCAAAGTCCAGATGCATATGGGGTTCGGGAAAAACATTTATTGACTCGGGATGATGAATTGGAGAGAAAAACTCAGTCAAATCTACGGGTTCATCATCCAAAATAGCCCCAGCGTCAATATCCTTAATCAAGTGAAAGTCAATTTTCTCAGACACCTCATCAAAAGCATGGATTTCAATCAATTTGGGTTCTAAGATGGAGGTGTAGAGGTCAAAAGGTTTGGGATTGGTTTCACTTGGCAAGGTCCCTTCACAATCAGGTAAATCAAACACTACAAAGTCGCACAACTCATTAATCATTCTATCTTCAATTGATAAAGCATGTGGGACACTCGATAGACTTTCAAAACAAGAGTTGTGGGATTCAACTTGGGACGGGTAGGTTTGATTTGGAAGTGGGTACATCTCACTCTCTCCACTCAAATTCACAGCCTGTCCTACCGCCTCTTCATACCTTGGAAAATTTGGAGCTAGCTGGAAACTAGCTACCGAGTCAGTAGGTTGTATGAGAGCGGCCATGGACGCATTCAAATCCATCATCTGTTGGCTTGATGCTACCCTAAAGTCTTCCAATGACTGTTCCAGACTAGACATGGGTTGTGAAGGGGTTTCAGTAAAAGATTCAAAGTTGTTTGGATACTGAAAATTCCCAAAAGGCTGTTCAGAAACAATGTCTAGGGAAGGTGAAAAAGTAGGGTAGGACTGGTAGGAATTGAATGGTTGGACAGGGGTAGGATCAACAGTTGGATAAGAAGGTGAATGAAATTGTTGATCCCAAGAATTTGAAGTGGTGAAAGGAGTGAAAGATCGGCTACGGGATTGTTCAATACGTTCAGCAATAGACATTGGTCTTGTAGCTACAACTGGACGTTCAAAAGGGGTATCAACGCAAGAAGGGGTGAATGTTTGAAACGGTTGATACGAAGTGGATTGCGGGGTCCAGTTATTCGTCCTAGACGCGTCTATCCGATCTTTCAAAGAAATTTTTGGCATGGATGGATCGTTCGAAGTTCGACCAAAACAAGAACCGTAGGAAGTAATGTCTGGTTGTGGGTACCAAAGTTCGGCAAGAGTTTTGCGAGGTGGGGTGCCCATGATATGAAGAGAGAGAGAGAAAGGTAGAGAAAAGGAGGGGAAAAAGAATGTGATATTTTTTTTTAATTTTTTTTATATTAACAAAAGAATGAAGTATACACAAAAAAGAATATGGACAAAAACAATCACGACACAAAAATACCACACACCTAATCGTTCTAGGGTTCACCTAGGTCAACTAGACCTGCTCCAGAACTTGATTGTCGAAGTAAAACTGTGTCGAGAAACGGGCTCAAGATATACTGATCACGAGGCCAGGTAAGTGCAGAGATAAGGGGAGGTTTTCCAACGCTTTCGCGAAGTTCCTTAATTAAATAACCCTTTCTCTTTTGGCGGTTTCGCCGTTAACACTTTCCTAGACACCCCGTAAACAATATACCGTTAAGCGAGGTTCTAAACACAGTTAACTTCTCCTAGTGAGCGCGAAGTCCTTAAGGCTTAAAGTCTAGTTTCTTTTAAATTTGTGCGGGTAAACGTTATGCGCAAGTTCGTGATTTGTGGGCCACGGAAAAGGTGATGAAATCCTTTACCGTATATTGTGGGGTTCGCTTGCCCTTAAGTCCGTATTAATGTATGCAATGCACAATTCAATAAAAATTCTATAAAGAATCAAAAAATTGTTTTTTTTTAGTTTAAGCGCGGCACTGCAACAAATACGGGTTAGTCAATTTTTAGCGTTTGCTAGCGAACTTGCAAAGAATCCTGCAAAGAATAGTATATTGGAAGCGTCGGATTTGAGAAGAAGGTGTTAGTAAAGTACGTACCGTTTAAGTTTTGGGTTAGGAAACCCCCGTTGAATCAAATCCGGTAAGCTTGAAAGGTTCGCTTGCGCGGGTCAAACTACCCGGATCTTTGGCACTGTACTTCGTAATCACCTTTGCCTTGAATGCACACTTTGCTCCCCACAATCGCTGTTTGCAAATACGCAAAAATCTGCACACTTGCCCACAAGAATTATCAAAAAAAAAACAAAAAGATTTTTATTTTTATTTTTTATATATATATTTTTAAATATATACAAAAAGAATATTAACCCGAATAACAAGAAAAGAAATACGTTACCGTCTCCCCGGCAACGGCGCCATTTGATTGAAAGAATTAAAGTTAACCGCAATCAAGACGGTGTCGCTATGCAGCTAGCCGGTTGAGCACGGGTCGATCCACAGGGAGATGGTTGTATGTCCTTTCTTGTCTTAGACGAGTCAATAAAGAATTGTAAGTGTATGTTTGTTCGATTCTATCCTATGTGTATTATTTGCAAGTATGAAGTTGTTAAGAAAAAGATACGAGATTATAAGCTAAAGAAATCCGTACTCAAAACCTTTGAGCCGAATCTTGACCAATTGAAGCTAGAGCAATCGGCAACAACGTGGATTAGGGGATTTAAGCGCGGTATTCGTGGAATACGACTTATTTACCCTTGTCCTTCCGTTCTTGTCTCTTGCTTTCGCCTCCGGCCAAATCGAACGCAACCGGTCGCGGTTAGGAATCACCGTTACCTTGTCAGGGTACGGTGCCTAACGGAGTGCTTGCGTATGGTTTGGGCGGAGTTCAATGGAAAATACGGGAAAAGGAAATGGGCAAAGAAACGTTAACTTATAATACCGTATTTCTTCTTAACAATAATAATTACATTCATTCACAAGAAAGAACCAAAAAAAGAGAACAAAAAGAAAAGAACAAAGAAAAGAAAAGATTACAAGTAATTAAGTGCATGAATAAAATTGCAAGAAAGAAAAGCAAGATAATAAGCAAGTAATAAAAAGCGATAAAAAGAACAAGAAACTAGGACTCAAGACAAGCATGTGATCAATAGCCAACCCTTAAACTTGCAAGCTCAATCAAGAGGTTGCAAGATCAAGGGAAGGGTAGAGAACGCATGTGAAATGAAGTGCTAATTCCATGAAAGAATACGACCCTTGAGATCAATAACTATCCCTTAACCATTCAAGCTCAATGAAGAGGTTGAATGATCAAGAGAAAGCAAGAATCTCAAGGGGAAGAAGAAACAAAAGAGAATGATACAAAACCCTCATCTTCATTGATCTCCCACTCAAAAAGCTCACACTACAATTTTCATGGAAAAAGAATGAAGAAGAAGAAGAAAAACTATACAAAAGACTACAAAAGAGGAACAAAAGAATGACCAAGGTTGGGCTCAGAACTGCTGTATTTATAGGCAGGGAAATGAAACCCTAGGGGCAAATTCTGACATAAAATGAAGTACCCAAAGTGCCCATGAAAAACGACAGAATGAAGACCCCACATGGCCGTGGATCCGCGGCCAATACCCCCTATTGGCCGCGGATCCACAGCCCTTTAGTGGTGTTGGGCTGTGGGCTTTGGTCGGGGTCCCTGGTTTGTTGTCCTCTTCAGTGTGGTACATATATTTTCTGAAAATACTTTCACATTTCTTCCAGAATTTCTGTTGAGGAAAGGTGGACTTTTGTGGATGCTTTTGTCATGATTGCCTCGAGCTCCGCGTAGATTTCTTGGAACTTGTTGTTGCCATTGAGCCTTGTGCATGAAGGTGACATTGATTTGACATTTTTTCTTCCTAAACTGGTATCTGGCAACATACGGATGACGAGCGGAGACCGTGTTTTCTCAGTGGTTGGCAGGAACCCGGATTTTGTCGTGTTTTCCATGAATTTCACCGTTTTAGAACCGAGAACCTGTATCCTGCAAATATGTAACAAACACGGATTAAAAGCACCTACCTATAAACAACCGAGCGTAAGAATGGGCGGTATAAAATGCAGTATTCTGTGATGAACATACCCCAACTGGATCGAAGCGCACCTGTCACCTGCAAGAGCAGAATCAGGGTAGGGAAGCAGTTCGCCAAAGCTCTGTCAATGGGAATGAAGCTGCCACCTTTCGAAGGAAATACTCCCGGGGGTACATGCCCCGACGAAGAGAATGTACATCCGCACTACTGCTTATACCATCGGAAGGTCACACACCCTACCGAAGAGTGAAATGCCTTCAAGAAGTGGTGGCAGGGATACGTTGCCCATCGACAACGCTTCAAGCGAATGAAGCGCAAAGCCCGTCGGGAACAGAGAAGCGCGACAGACGAGCGTGAAGGAGAGGCTGGCAACTGCCATATAGTTGATACCAGTTCGACAAGAGCAAAATCTCAAGTTCTTACCTTCGGGAGCGATTCTGATGAAGAAATAGCCCTCAACCCTCTCTTCAAGGAGTCTACCTCTAAAAAAGAAGAAGAGATGAAGAACTGTGAGAACATTCAGCTGTGTAACCGTACGTTGCTTGAAAATAATCTTGGACCTTTAAACAAAGGTTCGGGCAAAAGAGACGAAGGGAAGGAAAAAGTCTCTGAGGAGATTGCCCTCGATGATAGAGTCGTCGAAGAGCTCACAACCAAGGACCCGCCCAAAAAGAACAAGGTGGATTACAATGTCCTGGCACATCTGAGAAAGATACCCTCACAATTGAGTATTTTGGATGCCCTTCTCCTATCTAAAGAGGCACGAGATTCTCTGATCATGGCATTACAAGAGCCCGATCAGTTTCAAGCCTTCCTAGCGGAAGAAAAGATGAAAGACGAGCTGGAAGAAGTTCACACAACGGACATCACCTTCAACGATGAAGACCTTCTCCTCGGAACATGCGAGCACAATCGTCCATTATATGTAATCAGATATTGTCACGATATCAAGATAGGGAATATCCTGGTCGACAACGGGTCCCCCGTCAACCTTATTAATGTGAGAGCGTTGAAGGAGATTTGCATGAATGTGCAACACTTGGCTCGGGATAAAATTACCATCTTTGGTTTTGACTCCCAATCATCACAAACGCTCGGGTCCGTAATACTGACATTACGCTTCGGGCTGATCGTCACTGACATCAAATTCCATGTTATTAACTCCAAGACTTGCTACAACACACTATTTGGCAGGCCTTGGTTACATGAGTACAACATCATCCCTTATACATAACATCAGTGTATGAAGTATTTCAAGGACGGCCTCGAGTACACAGTTACAGGGGAGCTGAAATCATTCTCCGTAAATGAAGTCCGCAAATATGAAGACGCCAAGTACTTCCTACCAGACTTCGAAGATATGGAAAGATGTCGCAAACCGGAGAATAAACAAAAAGCCATCGCCACTATCCCGATCTTTGGGAGCGATACCGAGGAGAATGAAGAGATGGTCTACTCGGGACAACCCCAAGGCAACAGGCCAGGACCATCTACTCCTATTCTGGTCTTTGGCAGCGACTTTGAGGATGAGGACAACGCATTGTTCTCCGTACGCCCATCAATGCAGACCTTCGCTGAAGCTGATCATAGTTTGCAAATTACCATGGTTCCGCAGCGGCATTACAAAGAACTTGATGCACTCGATACGTACAATGTGCAAGAGCTGCAGACCTTCTACGTCCCTCCTAGGCAAAGAAGTGAAAAGGCGATCCTTTTCTACCAATCCACCGAGACTAAAGTGGAGAAAGAGGTCTGGTACGGTGCCGAACCTGCGCTCGACAGGCTTCAACCAATCCGTCTATCCAGATACTATGCAGAGGGACTGAAAAGGCTATTGAGATGCCAAGGCATACCCTTCAAGCAGACCGCTCGACAACCCCAGTTTTATAACAAGATTTGGGACGTTCCCGGGACTCAGCGAAAGATGTCCAACGGGAGAATGGAGACGACCGACCTTGGATACGTTCGGTCCAAAAAACGAGAGTGATTTCGTGGTTGCTATGTTATAAATGATTCTGGTGGAAAAGAGAATGCCCTTCCGGATAGCGCTGATATCAAAACAGAGCGAAATCCCGCAGTACGAATATCAAGTCCGTCATTCGAAGAGCAGATTGAAAAGCTAATAAGAGAAGAAGGTCAAAGGGTTCGGGATGACCACAGCCATGAAATTGCCATTTACGAAAAAGCCAGGACGCAATATATCATTCAGCAGGCTACGGAGGATAACGATCCCCTTCACCCTCAACCCGCTGTGCGCTCTTGTGGCAAAAAGAAAGCCCGACGTAGAAGCAACAATAAGGTAAAGAACGGGAATGGCATTCAAAAATAGCGAAGCGGATTCAAGAAGCCACGCAATCGAGAAAAAGTCAGCTGAAATCCGTCTTTTATGAAAAAGATGGGTCGAGAATACTCTTTCCCTCAAGACAAGAAAAGGAAAATCTTCGAACTTGTCATGAAACATCAAATGATGGTTCTCCCAGAGTCTCGGCGTCCCAAGCAAATAGACGAGGTCCATCACCCGGCTTATTTCTCCTATCACCGAGCAATAGGACATCCTCTTGAAGACTGCTTCACCTTCAAAAACTGGGTTGAAGACCAGTATCAGCAAGGCAAGTTTGCTCTATCCGTCAATTGGAGGGTAACCCCACCATAAAAGCATGAGCCAAAAGCAATCTATAGGGCGATAATAGAGCCAGATCAACATCGGTCTTGGAAACGAACTCGTACCTGCCACGTGATAACGTTCTCAAAGGAGGGAGAGCATGAGAATATGGATGACCACTCCCATTGCTTCACAAATGAAGATGAAGATGAGGTGATCTTAGAATACCCACCAGCACCAAAAGAGCTGGAAGATGGGATACATACCACAGCAGACAATCTGAGGAAAATCGACTTGGGGACAACAAACGATCTAAGGCCAACTTCGTCAGTGAACTGCTGTCTAAAGAGCAGTTGGATACATTAAAGGACGTGCTTATGCAGTATAAAGACTGTTTCACATGGAACTATTCCGAGATGCCGGGATTAGATCCAGAGATAGCTGTGCATAAACTGGCGATATTGCCGGACGTCAAGCCAGTCAAACAGGTACCAAGAAGAATGCGGCTCGAGCTTGAGATGAGTATCAATGCCGAAGTCAAGAAGCTAATCGACTCCGGCTTCATACAAGAAGTTCAATACCCTGACTGGATCGCCAATATCGTTCCGGTAATGAAGAAAAATGGGACAGTACGCATCTGCGTAGATTTTCGGGATCTCAACAAAGCTTATCCGAAAGTGGCTGTTACCGAGCTGATGATCGATAACACATCCACCCATGAAGTCTTCTCCTTCATGGACGGATCCTCAGGGTACAACCAAATCAAGATGCATTCTGAAGACCAAAAGCACACTGCTTTCCGGACTCTGCTGGGCATATTCTGCTACAAAGTGATGCCCCTTGGTCTGAAGAACGCTGGCGCCACCTACCAGAGGGCCATGACAAAGATCTTCGGTGACCTTGTACATGAGATTGTCGAGTTTTATATCGACGACCTCGTGGTTAAAAGCAAATCGTATGAAGAATACTGGGAGCATTTGAAAACAGTGTTCCAGCGTCTTCGAAAATATAATCTGAAGATGAACCCTTTGAAATGCACGTTTGGAGTTTCCTCAGGCAAATTCCTAGGATTCATCATACGACACCGGGGCATCGAAATAGACCCGTCAAAGATCAAGGCGATTATGGAAATTCCTTCGCTAAGAACTCTCAAGCAATTGCGGTCTCTCCAAGGAAAGCTCGCATATATCCGATGGTTCATAGCTAACCTCTCCGGCAAATGCCGCCCCTACAGTCATCTAATGAAGAAGGGGACCTTGTTCGCTTGGGATCGTAAATGCCAAAACGCACTGGACGAAATCAAGGAATATCTGCAGAACCCGCCGGTACTGACCGCTCCGGTCAAGGGAAAGCCCCTCATCCTGTACACCACAGCTCTTGAAGGTTCTTTAGGCGCGCTATGGGCACAAGAGAACGACCAGAGGAAGGAGAGAGCTCTCTACTATTTGATTCGAGTTCTCCTGGGGGCAGAAAACAACTACACCCCCATCAAAAAACATTGCCTGACACTGATCTTCGCAATAACGAAGCTTCGACATTATGTCTTGGCACATGAAGTCCATCTTATATCAAAGGTGGATCCTCTCATATATTTTATGTCAAAAGCCATGTTAACAGGAAGGCTTTCCAAATGGGCCCTCCTCTTTATGGAGTTCTCAATAGTATATCGACCCCTTAAGGCAATAAAAGGCCAGGCCATCGCCGACTTTCTCGCTGAGCATCCGATACCAGTTGATTCTCCCTTAAATTGCGAACTGCCAGATGAATATACGTTCGTCACAATCGACGGGGAGAAGGAAGGGAATGACACCCGATGGGAACTCTACTTCGATGGAGCGTTCTTCTTGAAGAAGCGAAAGCAAAACACCCCATGATTAAAGCCGGGGTGGGTCTTATCTTTGTGACTCCGCAAGGAGGGATAATGCGTTTTGCCCTTTCTTTAACAGAGCCGAGAACAAACAATGAGGCTGAGTAGAAGCTTTGATAGCAGGTCTTAAGATTGCTGTCGACATGGGAGACTCCCAGTTGGTCGTTAGCCAAGTAAATGGCGACTACCGGACGTGCAGGCCAGAACTGATCAGGTATGGTGAAAGATTGCAGCAACTGCCGACGCAAATCCCCTCTTACATCCTGGAAAGTATACCGCGTGCGGAAAATAGCAAGGCGGATGTGTTAGCCAAGCTCGCTAAAGAACTGGCCGACGAAAACCTCGATGACGTAAGGATCATTGTGCAAAGCCGCCGGAGTCTCGCCCCAGCAGAGATATCTCCGAAGATGTCTAAAGGAGAGGAAGCGACCAAACAAGCGGCTTTCCAAGTAGAGGACGAAGAAAAGGATGAGGATTGGAGAGAAGTCTTCATAGACTACTTCAAATCCCATCGAACGCCCGAAAATGCATCATCAAGACATCAGCTCATGAAGCGAGCTCTGTCTTTCGCCTTCGTCAATGATACTCTATATAAGAGATCATTCGACTCTTTATGGCTGAGATCCCTGGGACTATAAGAAGTGAGGAGGGTCGTCCAAGAAACTCACGACGGACTCTGTGGTTCCCATCAGGCTGGGCCCAAGATGAAGCTGAAGATCAAGAGAATGGGCTACTACTGGCCCACAATGATTCAGGACTGTCTTGAATATGCGAAGCAGTGTCAATCGTGCCAAATTCATGGGGACTTCATCTACCAGCATCCAAATCCCCTACACCCAACGCTGGCTAGCTGGCCGTTCGAAACGTGGGGGACTGATATAATCAGGCCCATCGAACCAACATCATCCAAGGGACATCGGTTTGTACTAGCAACAACCGATTACTTCTCTAAGTGGGCAGAAGCAATACCATTAAGAGAGGTGAAGACGGAGAACATCCTCCATTTCTTCAAAACACATGTCATCTACCGGTTCGGGACTCCGCGATGGATCATCTCAGATTATGGGCCAGCCTATAGAAGTCATAAAATCAGTCGCTTCGCACAACAACATAATATAGATTGGAGATATTCTTTGGTCTATAATCCCTGAGCTAACGGTCTAGCTGAGGCTTTCAACAAGACCTTGACAAAGATTATAAAGAAAATGATGTCTAGAAATAAAAAGGACTGGCACGAGAGATTGCAAGAAGCTCTTTGGGCCTATCGGACTACGTTTAAGACGGCCACAAACACAACGCCATTTGCGTTAGTATTCAGCACGGAAGCGGTACTTCCTTTTGAGATAGAGCTACATTCTCTATGAGTGGCGGTTCGGTACGAACTTACGGATGAAGAAAATGCCCATCTTCGGCTTGAGGAGCTCGATGCCCTTGATGAAACCCGTCTTATGGCGCAGCAAAACCTGGAAGCTTACAACGCAAGGATGACGTGCTCATACGAAAAATTGATTAGGCCGAGAACATTCCGCCAAGGAGAACTCATGCTAGTCGTAAAAAGACCTAAAATCCCCAACCGTGCCAAACGAGGAAAATTCGAGCCAAACTATGGGGGCTCGTACATCATAGACAAGGTCTACCAAGGAGGGGCCTACTTGCTCACGGATATGCATGGCGAAAGACCTTTCCGGCCAATAAACAGCCGGTTCCTTAAGAAATACTACGCTTGACAAGTCATGGCTCAGGTTAATGATGGATGACGACGCTCGTGTCCGCTCGCTATCTTTCTGAGTCCAAACTCTATAAGTAGTATCCGGCGAAATCTCGCCTCAAAATCCCTGCGGACCTAAATGTCCCTAAACTAACAACGGATCGAACGTCCTTAAACTAGCTACGGACCGCAACGTCCTTAAACTAGCTGTGGACCGAGATGTCCTTAAACTAACAATGGACCGAGATGTCCTTAAACTAACAATGGACCGCGATTTCCCTAAACTAACAATGTCGCCTCAAACACGGTGATAGTGGAACACAAGTCCACAAGTCCCAGCGGTGAGGACTATAACTCAAATCCCACCGGAAAACAGATGGGTCACATGCGACGAAACTATTCTCAAGAGTTTCATCGTGCAAAAAAATAGGTACGTCCAAAAGCAAAATGGGCACGGATGAAAACCCAAAAGGGCTCCGTGAGTAAAAATAGCAGGGCTACCGGCGAGTTTGTGAAAACCCGAAAGGGCGCGATCTCGTTAAAATAAAGACACCTGCAAGGTCCTCTCAACCTTGCAAGGAGAAAATACCTGCGTGAGATCCTTACAACTCACAAGGGAGCAACACACTTAGGGACCCCCACGATCCCTAAGAAGAAATTACACTTACGAGATCCTCATGATTCGTAAGGAGAATCCCCTTTATGAGACCCTCACAGCTCATAGGATTCAAAAGCCTTAAGATACAGGGACCTGAACCTGTTCTTAAGCCATCACATTCCCCAAGTTGCCCTACAGGCGGTCCGATATCGGCCCTTTTATACAATCTACAGGCACAAATAAACGTTTCCCCTACCAAGTCCCACCAATGACGAGGAATGTCCTCATGTGGTGAAAGACACTTGTAAGTCCTCTCGACTTATAAGGAGAAAACACTCTTGTAAGATCCTTATGACTTATAAGAGAACGCACACTTAAGAATCCTCACGATTCCTAAGGAGAAAACACACCTACGAGATCCTCATGACTCATAGGGAGAAACACCTTTATGAGACCCTTACGGCTCATAAAGTAAAAAGCCTTAGTCGACAGGATCCTAACCCTGTTTGCTAAGCCACCTTTGTTCGAATCGACAAAGGCAAATTATAATTCGCTCCCGGCAACATTCCAGTGGTAGCGGTGCTGATGCCCAAGATTGGTATCAAATTCTGAACCCTTTTATGGAAAATGATGATTCTCTCTTGGCAATATTCCAGTCGCAGTGATGCTGATGCCAAAATTGGTCTCAGATCTCAAGTTCCATACTAGCAATAAAAATCAGCGAGTAAAAATGCATATGAAATAGCCGAAATGATAGGGCAACTCGCAAAAAAAAAAATCAGCGAGTAAAAAAATATGCATATAAAAATAGCCGAAATGATTGGGCAACTCCTAATAAAAAGCAGCGAGTAAAGAAAAAGAAAAACATCCGAAATGATTGGGCACCGCGAAAAATAGCCGAAATGATTGGGCAATTGCGACTTTCACGATATAAAAAGCTAAAATGATAGAGCATCGCGGAAAGAAATAAAAAATGAAATGAAACTTTTGCCCTGCAGGTGAGATCACATTGACTTCTGTATACAATCCATGGGCACAAACGAAAAGGGAACCACATTGTCCCACTAGGCTTCGTCAAAGAGAAGCTAAGTCTCGACGGCAATATCTACAGCCTAGAGATCAACAACAGCGTTCTTCCTCACTTCAGCAGGATGCAGACGCGACATCAAAACAAATAGAGCCATGGCAAAGTCCCTAGTCCTAAGACTAGATGGTTCACAAATAGCCTAGAGACTACCTCGGATCCATGGCAAAGTCCCTAGTTCCAAGTCTCGATGGCAACATCTACAACCTAGAGATCAACAACAGCGTTCTTCCTCACTTCAGCAAGATGCAGACGCGACATCAACAAACGGAACAATGGCAAAGTCCCCTCGTTCCAAATCTCGACGGTTCATAGACAACCTAGAGACAACCTCGACATTCATCAGACACAATGTCAACAAACGAAGCAAAGGAAGATTCCTGGCTTCAAGGTCTTGACGGCAACTCAAATGAGACCTGAAAAGACTATCGGAGATCATCCCACGCTAGCGCGGAGTGGTTATGACTCATCGGGGCTTCCAAACTGAGCCTAACCTCAAGTAAAAAGCGGCATGAAATATCCCTAGCGCTTGCTCTTCCGACGGTAATATCACCTGGGAGATTACTTGAAGACGTCTTTTCCAGCCCCCGAAGGGATCAGAGACACGACAGTCACAGGGCTACTCGAATAGCAAGATTTCATATCGGGGAATACATCGGCCAACGCGACGGTATGACGGGTAAAAAACCCTAGTACCACAGACCCTAACGGACTTCTATTAGCAGGAGTTAACTGTGACGTTAGGACATCCTTATGAGAACTTCTCGATTCGTCTCGAGTCGTAGGGAAATTAGTGTTCCTGCGAGAACTTCTTGACTCGTCTCGACTCGTAGGGAAAAGCCTTAGGAAACGGGGATAAGGACCTGTTTCCTAAGCACTGGGCCCTGCAAGTCGGTCCAAGGTGGACTATTGCATACTATTCATGGGCCACACTCTCCAAATTCGAATATCGACAAGGAGGGAAACAACCAATTACTAGTCCTCTCGACTTGTAAGGGGGAAAACTCTATTGTGAGATCCTTACGACTTTCAAGAGAAAACGCACTTAGGAATCCTTACGATTCCTAAGGTGAAAATACACCTACGGGATCCTCACGACTCGTAAGGAGAAAAGTCTTTATGAGACCCTCACGACTCGTAAAGTTGAAAAGTCGTAGGCAGCGGATCTGAACCTGTTTTCTAAGCCATCGCTGCCCTGCAAGGAGATCAAGATAGACTATCTATGGGCCACATTTGCCAAAAGGAACACGCCCATATAAAATAAAATATGTCTTTTATTCATGAATTCAAGTGAATACAAGATACATTTCACAAGGGAATCAAAATGAATACATGTTATTCATAAAATGCAAGTTTATAGTTAATAAAAAAAGGGGGTACAAAGACGGTTATTGAGGAGAAGATTTCTTCAGCAAATCAGCAAGCTGCCCCCGCGCTCCTTTCAATCCTTTCTCGCGATCAACCATCGCGGCCAACTCCACTTTAACTTGAGTCCGCTGCTGCAAACAGGACGAAAGCCGTTCATCAGTTTCTAACATAGCAGCTTTGCAGTCCTGCACGACTCGCTCGGTGAAGTCAAGCGTCCACCTTAGCGCCAACCCATCCGAAATACATGTCTGGAGGTTGTCAAAAATATCTTTTAGCTGTGCAGCATTCTCTTCGATCCGGGCGTGCAATCGGACAGACTCGGTAGAGTCCACCTCATGTTCCTTTCGTCTCAGGGTCGCCTCTCGTTCAAAATGGCGAATGAAAGGAACACTATGCTCAACCCACACAACCTGCTGAGAGTTCAAAGCCAAAACCTCAGGAGCGAGACGTTTGAGCTCAATCTCGTGCAGGCAAGCCTCGATCTTTCTGCAGTAATCAACCCAAGAGCCGATAAGATCTTCATCATGGAAGTTCAGGAGTGTCACTAGCATTGGGTTAACTTCAACAGCAAAATCGGTAGCTGATGTGAGGGCCTTGGCGTCAAGATCTTCGACGAATTTGCTCAACATTCGACGGCTGTTTGCGGTGCCCCCGGAAGATATGCGCTTGGCAAAGGGCCCTGCGGGCATCGAAATGCGGGACTCGAAGGGAGCGGGAGCCAGTGCAATTGCTGCAAAATGAATTACGGTCAAATGCAGACTCAGGAAATGAAGGAAACATATGATCGATGAAGTTTATTATACCAACTGTGACAGGCGGCAGGACGGGGAACGTCGGAGGCACGATTGTTCTTTCACCTCTCCTTCGACCCGTGACGCTATATTCAATATAAAGAAGAATTAGCAACAACATTTTTATTCGTAAGAAAGAGACGTTAGTTGAAGAATGTACTAACCAATACCAGAAGGTAGAACGATTTCCGACTGGAAGGAGAAATGCTGGTTCAACACCTGGTATAGATGGTCGAAAAAGACTCCTGCAGAGTTGTGACAACATACTATCAGTACAAGGAGGATGGTACCTACAGTGAAAACGATAAGTCAAAACCCATACCTTCCAACATTTGAGAGGGCACGGGAGAAGGCAAAGGGACGGCGACCGTCAGAGCAGCGATTGGTGATGCTTCTTCAGATGGCACAGCCTCGGGATTCACCGCGCCTGTACTCAAGACAAATAAAATATCGTCAGGAGGGCTGAACAGGGATAAAAAAAACTAAAAAAAAACAGTCTCCCAAAGACTACCTGATAGATCATGGACCAAATCCATGACGGAGGCATCACCGGGTATAACGGCTTCTTCATTCCTTCTCGGAGGAATAGATTCTGCACCCATAGCTTCATCCCCTGACTCGACGAGGGCCGTCGTGATGCTTGTGATGCCCACCGATACCAAGGAGCCACAGGAAGAGAGAGCAGCAGTCTTTACGGTCCCAGATTCCCGGGAAAGAGTAGCCACTTTGGGCTCTGTAGCCGCCAGCGTTTCGCCTGCCATCCTATCGTTAGGACTTGGCCCTGCAGGAAATGAGTATATCAGAATTTGAGGATCGAGTTCTAATGAAAAGACTGGGCGTTATATGACCTCGAAATAACTTTCCAGTTTCTTCATGAGAACAGCCTCGTTTTCCTCTGGTGCTCTGGTTTGTAGGTTTTGGGGTTTCAGGTGTTGTTTGTTTAGTCCAAAATTTCATGTGATGTTAATTTTGGTTAGAAGCTAATTCGGAGTGTTTCGTAGTCGTATTTTTAACATTGTATTGGTAACTTGGACGGTATTTAACAGTTTGAACGAATATCACACACCACCTCATTACTCTCGTTGGAAATTTTCAATTGTTAGAATTTCCCAAGTTGAATATATTCGGAAGATTGTGCAAGTATCCCTATAGATCCTCTAGAAGAACGTAACCCTAACTCGACATTATGACCATGGAACCGCGGCCGAATCTTAGGGTTTACCGTAGTCCTGTGGCGCCATAAGTGAGGCAAGGGTTGACCCTTCTACGGCTGGTCCATAGACACTGTGGCACATTTTTGGGTATTTTAATTTTGCTCAAGTGTTGAGCTCTCGGGGTAATTTATGGGTGTTTGTTGATTCGATCGATGGGTTTAACATCTTCTAGATATATTTGATACTTATTTCTGCGACCGTAAGTGTAGTATGTGGTGTATCGCTGGTTTCGTTGCTATATGTCAACGATAATTGGGGTACGCATACTTGCTTACGTTGATGACATATGATGTTATGTGTTGCTGTGATATGATGTATAGGATCGTCGTGATTGAATGGCCGGGGGTTTTATGTGAGATGAGAGTTTTCCTTTTCATTCATGTAAAATTCATTGTATATAATATTCTTTTATTGGGGCACATCCGGGTTGAGGATGATGTTACCTTTGATTTATATTATTTACTTTTCCGCATTAGGATAGACCCAAGGTGCGGAGCACAAGTGACCGGGTTCTAGAGTCTAGTGGGAGGCCATCTCGAGGAGTCGAGACCGGGTCTCCTAACTCTAGAATTGGTGGGGTCACTTGCCGCTCTCGTAGGGGTCTAGGGTGTGGGATTGTCTATTCATCACGACCGTGGAATCCGTATTTTCTATCGTTGGCTAAATACAAAATAGGGAACTCCTAGTATATCCTATATTTTCATATATGTGCTTCTGCCGTTGATATTCTGTGATGTGATCACTTTATATGATGAGACGAATGGTATTATTATATATACGATATATAATAAGCGTTGCTTATGTTTTACATCCGCACTAGTCCTGCCCCGCTATGCCGTTAGTTAAGTAACCTAACGGTGCAAAACGGGACACTGTGGCGATTATGAATGGCATAAGCATACGTTCTATTTTCGTTTCTTTTCTGTGATGGCTTAAGGACTTAAATAATGGGACTACATTAATGTGATTAATGTAAAGGAAAGTAAACCTAAAAGATGTTGTAGAATCGAAATTGAAACCCACTCGTCTTTTTACGAAAAAGCTACATTTCAAAATTGCGGAGCTTAAGACACTCTTTTTGAAAACCATTTGATTCTACAACGATATCAAGTTCAAAGCGTTAAAGGTTTTCTTAAAATCCATGCGCAACCCTCCGTCATTTTAGAAAGTAGAGTACTTAGTATTCGTGCTACGTATGTTGATTATAGTCAAGGCGTAGTGTACGGTAGCTAAGTGATGTCTTCCTACAAAGAATATGATGCGGTTAATTAGGACATTCATATGATTATGTTGATTATAGTCAAGGGTCATATGAGTGGGTCTAATTAATCGAGAAATGACGGGTAGAACTTGACTAGTGCTTATGATATGTTGATTATAGTCAAGGTCATAAGTGTTAGGGGTAAAAACAATATCGGGAGTTTCAATAGTTGAAATTTGCAATGAGATTGCATACCTTCCATATGATGGTTGGATACCGATCCGACTGTGAGCAAGAGTTGCTCCCAGGAGAGTTTTGCACTTTACAATTAGCTAACCTATTAGGTGTCTAGAAAGGTGTCTATGGGGCTACGCTTCTGGAAAAACGAGGTTTATTTTAATTAGGTCCGTGCGAAAGCACGGGGAACTTCCTTCAAAGTACCGACACTGGCCTGGCTGAACGGTTAGCGAAGTTATAGAATGTAATTAATCTTGGCTAGTTTTCTTTTTAAGGTTTGAAGGAAAATTTGATAAAAGCAGTGGGAGATATCGATTAGATAAGATAATAAACCAATCTAATCTTTGCAAGAGCTTTCGCTGAGTGTATTCTTTTCTCTCTCTTAATGGAAGATACCCATGACTGGACTTAAGCTTCTACTAGAGAAAAATAAACTGAATAGGACCAGTTATAAAGACTGGCTGAGGAACATCAACATTGCCCTGACATATGATAAGGTATCATATGTCCTCAAAGCCCCAGCCCCACCCGTCCCAGGCCTTACATCTTCAGTTACGGATAGGGAAATCCGCAAGACATGGGATGTTGACTGTGCCATGGCCAAATGCCTCGCGCTTGCATCGATGGACAACACACATCAAAAGCAGCACGAGCAGATGGATGTTCAATCTATCTTTCTCTATACAAAAGAGTTGTATGGGGAGCAATCTCGTGTCTTACGATACGAAGCGTCTCGAAAGCTATTTCAGATGCATATGACTCTTGGCACACCAGTAGGTGACCACATTTTGAAGATGATAGCTCTTATTGAAGAGCTTGAGGACCTCGGATGGACAATGGAGAATGAACAATATGTTGATATTGTTCTGCAGTCTCTCCACCCTGCCTTTGCTCAATTTGTAGTAAACTTCAACATGCACAACATGGAGAAGTCACTACCTGAACTTCTCAATATGTTGAGGAGTGCAGAGAGCACACTCAAAGCAGTGAAGACTCCTGCTTTGATTGCTGGGCCATCTTCCTCTTCTCGCCCAAAAGCCGAGGCCAAGGGAAAGGTGAAGAAGAAACCCACCAAACCCAGAGGTGGAGTTAAAAAGGCTAAAGGGAAGGACAAGTTCACGGCTGGGGAATCGGGGAAAGGGGAGTGTTATTACTGCTACAAATCGGGACATTGGAAGCGCAATTGTGCTGAGTACCTGGATCTCAAGAAGAAGAAGCATAGTGATGCTTCCTTTTCAAGTGTGTTTGTGACAGAAAACTGTTTTTCTATAAACACTACTTCATGGGTATTAGATACCGGTTCAGGTTCTCACATCTGCAATTCTATGCAGGGACCGAGAAATAGCAGAGTTTTGAAGACATGTGACCATACTCTCCGGGTTGGAAATGGTTCCAATGTACATGCAGTTTCAGTGGGAGAGTATTACCTGGGGTTGCCATCGGGATGTATATTGGTTTTGAACTCATGTTATTATGTACCTAGTATGCTTTGTAATATAATATCCGTTTTTTTGTTGGAAAATGAAGGATATAATTTTGTATTGCAGAATAATGTTATGAACATTAACCTGAATCAAATGTTGGTTGGGTATGGTACACTTAATAACGGGATATACGTCCTAAATCAACACACAGTTTTCAGCATACAACACACTACTAAAAGAAAATATTTAGATATAAATGAAACTTTTCTTTGGCACTGTAGACTTGGTCATATTAACAAAACAAGACTAAACAAGCTACATAAAGATGGATATTTAAATCCCTTTGAATATAAATCTTATGCGACTTGTCAGTCTTGTATCAAGGGTAAAATGACCAAAACTCCGTTCACAGGACATGGAGAAAAAGCTACTCAGCTCTTAGGCCTCATACATAGTGATGTATGTGGGCCAATGTCTACACAGGCTAGAGGTGGTTTTTCTTATTTCATAACTTTTACTGATGATTTCTCAAGATTCGGTCATGTGTTTTTATTAAAGAATAAGTCTGAAGCTTTCGAGAAATTCACTGAGTACAAACTTGAAGTAGAAAAACAAACTGGATTGAGCATCAAGATACTTCGATCAGATCGAGATGGGGAGTATCTCAGTACAGAGTTTTCAGACTTTCTAAAAGAGAATGGGATTCTCTCTCAGCTCACTCCTTTTTACACACCACAGCACAACGGAGTGTCAGAACGATGGAATCGCACCCTATTAGATATGGTACGTTCCATGATGAGTGATGCTGAGTTACCTGTTTCATTTTGGGGGCATGTATTAGAGACAACAACGTTTCTATTGAACAGGGTTCCAACCAAGACCGTGTTACCACACCATATGAGATATGGTATGGGAAGAGACCATCTCTTAAACGTGTTAGGACTTGGGGTTGTCCGGTTTATGTCAAAAAGCAGAATCCGGACAAACTCGAGACACGTGTAAGTTTGTGGGATATCCAAAACACTCGTATGGATATCTTTTCTACCACAAGGAGGAATAAAAGGTGTTTGTTTCTCGACATGCCTCATTTTTAGAAAATGAACTTTTTTATAAATACTGATGGCAATGTGGTAGATCTAGAAGAGGTTCTAGAGACACAAGTTATAAATGACGACTTGGTTGAGCCTGATGTTGCAACAGAAACCAATGAATCTCAGCCACTCCGTAGATCTAGTAGGAATTCTCGCCCACCGGAGAGGTACTACGGTTTCCTCATTGATGGTGATAGATAAGATTGCATCATAGAGGATGATGATCCTACTAGTTTTCAGCAAGCTATCATGAGTGGTGACTCTGTGAAGTGGCTGGATGCTATGAGATTTGAAATGGAGTCTATGTACACCAACAAAGTATGGACTTTGGATGTTGTACCCTCTGGAGTAAAACCCGTAGGGTGCAAATGGATCTTTAAAAGAATGATTGGTGTAGATGGGCAGGTGGAGACCTATAAGGCAAGACTTATGGCGAAAGGATTTCGTCAAAGACCAGGTCTGGACTATGACGAAACTTTTTCTCCCGTAGCCATGCTTAAATCCATCCAGATCCTACTTGCTATTACTGCTCACTATGACTATGAAATCTGGCAGATGGACGTTAAAACTGCATTTCTAAATGGCGATTTAGAAGAATGCGTTATATGGATCAGCCAGAGGGCTTTGTTGACAGTGGGAGCAGCGGGAAAGCATGTAGGTTGTTTAAATCCATTTATGGATTAAAGCAGGCATCACGGAGTTGGAACATCTGTTTTGATGATGTCATCAAAGAGTTTGATTTCATCAAAAATCTAGATGAACCTTGTGTTTATAAGAAGATTGTAGGGAGTACTGTCATATTCCTCATATTGTACGTGGATGACATTCTTATGATCGGAAACGGTGTTCCTATGCTACAATCGGTCAAATTGTTCTTATCACAAAGGTTCTCCATGAAGGACCTGGGTGATGTCTCGTACATATTAGGCATTAAGATCTATAGAGATAGATCTAAAGGGATGTTGGGATTGTCCCAATCCAGGTACATTAACACCATCTTAAAGAGGTTTAGTATGGAAGACTCTAAGCGGGGTGCCTTACCCACTTGTCATGGAGCCACTCTCTCCAAGGACTTTTGCCCAAAGACTGATGAAAAGAGAGCTCGCATGAGCATTATACCCTACGCTTCAACCGTAGGATCTAATGTATGCGATGTTATGTACACGCCCTGATGTAGCTTATGCACTGGGTGTAGTAAGCAGGTATCAATCCAACCCAGGGGAGAATCACTGGACAGCTGTGAAGAACATTCTTAAGTACTTGCGAAGGACTAAAGAAATGTTCTTGGTGTATGGTAATGGAGATCTCCAAATGGAGGTCTTTACCGATTCGAGCTTCCAGACTGATAAGGACGACAACAAATCTATCTTTGGGTTTGTATTTACCCTCAATGGAGGGGCAGTGTGTTGGAAGAGTTCCAAATAGGATACAGTTGCAGATTCTACGATGGAAGCTGAGTATATTGCTGCAAATGATGCCGCCAAGGAAGCCGTCTGGATGAGGAAGTTCATCTCAGAGATAGGAGTAGCTCCAACCATATTGATCCAATACCATTGTATTGTGATAATAATGGGGCTATGTCCTTAGCCAAGGAGCCCAGGTCCCATCAGCGATCCAGACACATCCTAAGACGATATCATCTGATCCGGAAGATAGTTGATCGCTTTGAGATCGAGATTCGGAGAGTAGATAAAAAGAATAACACCACGGATCCACTCACCAAGACCCTCCCTCAGCCGCAGCATGAGCGACTTTTTGAGATGTTGGGTATGAGATACGCCAATAATTGGCCTTAGTGCAAGTGGGAGATTGTTGGATATATGTATGCCCTAGAGACCATTATTTGATAGTGGATGTATTTTTACATGTATATATATTCAGAGGACATTCTTGCTCGACATGATAGTATGCTATCTTGTTACTCTTTATCTTGACATGTTCACTTGATCATACTTTTATTCATTTGGTACATTTTGATAAAGCCCTGAGGATATTTGCTTGACTACTGTGATTATGATGCAGATCATACTAGTGAGACATGTGTAGTTTATAAGCATATCCTGAAATGTCCATAGTCGTAGGTGTATCGAGACGGGGCATCGATATTCCCGAGTAGACTAGCGTATACGATTCTTGACCCATGTGATGGGCGATGGATGATCCCATATCCATTGGTGTTTGACACAAAGATTGTATACGGGTGCTCAGTGGAGACTGGGTACACAGGACGGACTCGCCGAGAACTCGTATATGGTATTATATCTATCGTCAGATAGCAGTTCTCAGGTGACACTGGTACAGGTTAGTCTGTAGACCCGAGATCGTCATAGAGTCTTGTGTTTTCTTCCATTGTACTTTGATTTCCATCCTACCATGGCTCTACCGAGTCGTGCAAACAGGTGGCTTTTGGGTATAGTCCCGAGACACATGGAGTCAATAAGCGATAGGAGGGGTTTCGTCTCTCCCAGTATTGGGGGTTGATGTTGCGCTGTGCTCGATTGGCTATATCAGAAAGTCCCCGTCCAAGGCTGATGAGATATACTGATAAGTGTTATCAGTAGTTTATCGATCTGTTATAGGCCATATACCGACATGATTTATCGAGTTAATGGGGTAGACGATACCATCCCTAGACTCGACATGCAGCATATCTGAAGAAGAGACCGGATTGTACGGTAAGTGTTACCGGTTGGCTCGACGGGAGTTTTTACAGGTTCGCTTGTTTTTCTTCTGATCGCTCAATATCTGGGAGCCATTACGTACAGCTTGTGCCACTAACGGTTTATGGGTTTGTGATATGATCACTGCCTACTGCTAGCGTATTGACGAGTCTTAGAGTCCCACAAAGAGGTTACCTAGCTCAGGCAAAACGATGTGGGGTGCATATGGTGATATGCGTGGGTGCTTGATTAAATGCGTGTATATGATACCACATTATAATCTTGCGTTTTCTATTGGTCGGGTCGTATGTGATATGACCGGTTTATTAAATCAATTGTTGATTTAATATTAATGACCATTAGCCTTTTTACTTATAACCTTTTCTTTATATGTTGTATGCATGAATGTATGTATGTACATATGATGATATGAATG
Organism: Agapanthus africanus; assembly: GCA_030015575.1. Classification (NCBI taxonomy): domain Eukaryota; kingdom Viridiplantae; phylum Streptophyta; class Magnoliopsida; order Asparagales; family Amaryllidaceae; genus Agapanthus; species Agapanthus africanus. Next base: position 355,053,412 of record CM057339.1, on the reverse strand, counting down.
CACACATGCATGCATACATGTGTCATGGTTGATGATACATTGAAGTTGGCTATGCAAGACTCACATGGTTAGATATTTATATATTATGATTATTGATTAAAGATAATTAGGATTAAATCATGGTTAGATTTCTTCTACACTCTTCTTGAGTCAACCATGACTCAAACCATGGTTTAATCTCTAATTCATTCTTTAACTCTCTAACAAAATATCTAGATATTTTAGAACCATGGTTATGAGTGTGTGTGACTCTCTCATATATTCATTATTCATTTTATTTTGCGGCATAACAATTATCTTGAGCTTTTGCTTAGCCATCTCCTCCTTCTTCTTTCTCCATGCTCTCTACCTCTTCAAATAGTGAGTGAAGAAAATTAAAGGAAAGGTTTTTAAGTGAGATCTAAACCCACATCATCAATCTATACTAGTTTAGCCCACTAGTGTAGGTTGTTTGCTTCACTTCTACATAGTTCTTGTGAAGCTAGGAGCTTGAGCCAAAGGACTCCGTGGTGGATCGTCGTGGACAACGAAGAACTCAAGCGGACCCGTACAAACACCATGTTGATCCAAGGAGTCACAAAGGGGATATCTACAAAGGTTGTATTTCTTACCTCTTAGTGTTAGACTCTCATTTAATATGTGATACTTAGTTTTGTTACCCTAAATTTCTAGTTTGATCCTAAGTTAGTTTGCTTAGCACCCCAAATTTTTTATTGTAGCATGTTTGATGCAAGACAAACCCTTGGTATGGTGCCAGGGAAACCCAACATGTGATATGTACGGGACCGAGATTAATACAAGTATATGATATCGTATTCTATTCTCGCGATATAAGGTATCGATCGGTTATATGAGATATAGCCGGGTTATCGAATCAAATTTTGAATCGATAAGTCGATACGGTATCGGTCGGTTATATAAGATATAGCCGAGTTATCGAATCAAGTGCTGATTCGATAAGTTGATACAAATAATATTAGTCGGTCATATGAAATATAACAGGATTATTAAGTCAAGAGTTGATTTAATGATTTAATGTATAATTATATATTTGATATATTAATTTACATTAACTAATAGTAGCCCACTTAAGCATTTCTTTTTTCACATGTGCACACTTAATATATATGTGATATATATTAATTGTGTTTTCTTTATGTGTCATGGTTGATGATACATGTAACATGGGTGTATGAGACTTACACCATGATAATGATAATATAGGGTTTATTTATTTAGAGTAAATCAATTATTAGTTGGAAATTAGTCACATGGCATGAAGCTTGTAGAAGCTTGGAGATCCATTGACTTAGTCCACTAGTTTTGTCTTACACTAGATATTTGTTAACCCAACCATTATCTAAACTCATGGTTAAGTCTCTACATGAGTGATATGAGATATTTTCTCACCCATGCTTGCCAATTCACTCTCTCATCCATTATTTGCTTCATCTTCCTCAATCTCAAGAGAGAGCTCTCTAGGTTTTTGAAAGGAGCATAAAATTAGTGAGAAAAGTAATTCTAAAGTGAGCAAAAATCTTACTTCATCATCCTCTACTAGATTAGCAATTTAGTTTAGGGTGTTAGCTTCACTAATCCAACATTAGTGAAGAGGTGGCTTGGGTTACTCTCTCCTCGACGTAGATCATCTTCGGCCTCGAAGACTTCATGCAAGCTCATTGCTTTCTTCTTGTGGAGCCACTCTAGAGTCGGCAAGATCACTACTTGGAGCGAAGGGACTATTACAAGGAGTTATTGAAGTGAAGGACCGGTCTAAAAAGGTTGTATTCCTAGTTCACTTACTTGTAAAGTAGTTTACACGTTGTTTCGTCTAAATCACTAGTTAAAATTCTAGGGTTAGGATTGTTTTGTACGGCAAATTTTTGAAAATGGCATGGACGATGCCTCCCGAAACCTTACTGTCGTGCCAAGCAATCCTACAGATTAGTCAGGGTTGCACATATCTGTGATGATATTATATTGGTTTATGTATATGAACTTGTTGGATCGTCGTGGATGAATAGCCGGGGATGTGAGATGAGGGTTTTCATTCTTTTATTTGATGTAAAATTTGTAAAGTGATATAATATTATTTTTGCGGGGCACATCCGAGTTAAGATTGTAGCCACCGTTGTATTATTTATTTTACTGTTTTTGCTCCTAGGATAGACCCAAGATGGGGTGCACAAACTACCGGTACTTTGAAGTGCCGAGTGGCCTACTCACTTTGTTGAGGGAGGTTGCTTCACTTCGGGTATTTGGCGGATAGAGAGGATTGTATCATTGACAATGATGAGTCAACTAGCTTCTAGTAAGCCATTCAGAGCGGCGACTCGGTAAAATGGCTGGATGAAATACGGACTGAAATGGTGTCGATGTACACCAACAAAGTATGCACTTTGAACATTGCTCCAGAAGGGGTACAACGCATAGGCTGCAAATGGATCTTCATAAAGAAGATTGGTGTAGATGGATAGGTTAAAACCTATAAGGCTAGACTTGTTGCAAAAGGTTTTCATCAAAGACCTGGTTTGGACCATGATGAAACCTTTTCTCCAGTGTCTATGCTCAAATCCATTCGGATCCTTCTTGCCATTGCTACCTTCCAAGATTTTGAGATCCGACAGATGGACGTAGAGACAGCTTTTCTAAATGGTTATTTGGAAGAGTGCATCTATATGAATCAGCCAGAGGGTTTCAATCAGAGTGGGAGCAGCGGGACAATGTGCAAGTTGCTTGAGTCCATTTATGGACTAAAGCAGGCATCGCGGAGTTGGAACATCTGTTTTTATTGAGATAGTCAAAGAATTCGACTTTATCAAAAATCCAGATGAACCATGAATTTATAGTAAGATTGTAGCAAGAACTGTGGAATTCCTCATTGAGTACGTGGATGACATTCTCTTGATAGGAAATGACATTCCTATGCTACAATCAGTCAAAGGATTTTTGTCACAGTGGTTCTCCATGAAAGACCTGGGTGATACCAACTACATTCTGGGGATCCATATCTATCGTGATAGATCAAAGTGGATGGTGGGACTTTCACAGTCAAGATACAAAAACACCATACTGAGAATATTTAGTATGGACGATTCTAAGCGCGGTAGTCTACCAGCTTGTCACGAAATTACCTTCTCCAAAGAGATATCTTCCAAGACTGATTTGGAAAGGGCTCACACGTCGATTATACCCTACGCTTCTGTGATAGGCTCTATAATGTATACGATGTTGTATACCAGACTAGGTGTAGCTTACGCACTGAGCGTGGTAAGCCAGTATCATTCAAACCCAGGGGAGAAGCACTGGGAAGAAGTAAAGAACATTCCCAAGTACCTGAGAAGGACTAAGGAGATGTTCTTGGTGTATGGCGGAAAAGGACCTCCAGATCGAGGCCTTTGCTAACTCCAGCTTCCAGAATGATAAGAATGACTCCAAGTCTATATTGGGTTATGGCTTTACCCTCAGTGGAGGGGCGGTCTGTTGGAAGAGCTCCAAGCAGGATACCGTTGTAGACTCGACAATGGAAATGGAGTAGTTCGTTGCATGAGACGCCGCAAAAGAGGCAGTCTGGATGAGAAAGTTCTTAATTGAACTTCCGGTGGTTCCTTCCATATGTTGGTCTAATACTTTAGTATTGTGACAACATACGACGCTATAGCTTTAGGGAATCCCATCAGAGATCCATACATATCTTGAGGCGGTACCACCTGATCAGGGAGATCGTTGATCCCCAGGGGATCGAGGTGAGGAGAGTAGATTCGGAGAATAACACTGCAGATCCACTTACAGAGGCCATCCCTCAGACAGTATTCGAGAGGCTATTTGATATCTTCGGTCTGCGATATACCAGTATATGGCCTTAGTGCAAGTGGGAGATTGTTAGTGATATATGCCCTAGAGGCCATTGTTGTATCATACTGGATTGTATATAACTTAATGGGAGCTTGGGATATACACGGATATAGTAACAGTCTTGCTCAAAATGGTAGTATGCTACCTGGTTTGTTTCTACCTCAATATGTGCATGCGTTTTCTTAGCATATCGCTTATATATATTGGTAGAGCCGTTAGGATCTTGCTTGATTACCAGCATTGTGATGGTAGTCACACTAGTGGGGGCTGGGTAGTCTATAAGCACATCCTATACAGGTCCCTAGTCATAGGATTATCGAGACGGGGCATCGATACTCCACAGTAGATTGGTGTATACGCTTCTCATCCCAGCAGGGGAGATGGTCTGTCCCACAGCCATTAGTACGTCGTACTGGAGATAGTATGAAGGTGCTCATTAGGTTATGAGTACACCGGACAGGACTCGTCGAGAACTATTGGTGGGTATTATACCTGTCGTCGGGTAGCAGTTCCCAGGTGACATAAGTACAACCTAGTCTGTCGAATTGACACTGCTGCTTCGCCTCAAGTGTGTTCCCACTGTACTTTGATTACTTCCCTACCACGGCTCAAAGGAGTCGTGCAAACAGGTAGTAGTTGGGTGCAGTCCCGAAGCACTTGGAGGCAGTGGCGGTTAGATATGATTCGTCTCTCCCGGTATTGGGGGTTGATATCGCGCTGTGTTCGGAAGGCCATTACACAAAGTCCTTGGCCAAGGTAAGCGAGATTTACTGATAGGTATTCCAGTAGTTTCTCAGAGTGTATTGGGCTACTCTCCAACACGACTTATTGCTCTATTAAGGGTCTGACGATTATCGTCCCCTAGGCCCGATATGCGATACTCTTAGACGAACAGACCGGATTGTACGGAGATTGTCACATTTAGGCTCAGTAGGAGTTCGGATGAGTTAGCTCATCGGCCTTCTTATCGACATCTACCTTGGGACTGTTACGTGCAGCTAGTACTGCTTGCGGCCTATGGTTAAACCCACTGCCAGTATAGTGTCGAGTCTTTAGAGTCCCACATAGAGAGTTTCCCTGCACCGGGCAAAAGGTGTAGAAGCCGTATGGTTTTACAGCAGGACTTCGATCACGTACGTGCACTTGTGCGCGTATGATGTTCGGGCAGATAATACTAGTGGGCTTTGGTTTAAGCCGGATCCTAGTATTATATTGATGGATCAGTTTCGTCTCTTTGTATTCGTGTTTCTCGGAACATGGATGCGGGTATGTATATACGGATGAGAGGGGTATAGAAGGAGACACTTCATTAGGGTTTTGACCATTGACTTGATTAAAACAATTATGAGGTGGAGGAAAGTATTTGTTATTTTTGTGAATGATAATTGAGGCATGGCTACTTGTTTTGACCATTTGACTTGGTTTGACCATTTGACTAGATATTTCTTGTGAGATATTTTGTGGCACTAGATATTTTGGATGAGATATTTTCATGCCATGCTTGTAGTCAAGTCAAGGGAGCCATCTCATTTTATCATTATCATTATCAAAAATCATATCTCTTTCCTCAAGCTAGCTCTCTTCTTCTTTCTCACATCAAAAACCCTAAAAGCTCTCATGTGTTGAGAATCCTAGAGTTTCAAGAGACAAATAAATCCATCTTCATACTCTACATCACCTAGGCCATCAAGTTTAGTAAGCTTGTTGCCCTAGTTATCTCGGTTTTGAGGTGGAGCTCGGACTATAAACTCTCGGGTGGATCGTCTTTGACTCGAGGAGGCCGTCGAGGTTGCTACGACCCGGATCGATCCTTGGAGCCTACGAAGACGAGGAGGACAGCGATGAAGACCCGAAGGACATGTATCGTGAGGTATAACTTCATATCCGAGTAGTTAAATCTCAAGTAGTTTGCTAGCTAGGGTTTATGGACAATCCTTGGTTCTAGTCGGTGTTGCAAAGCCTGTAAAAATTATTTTTTGCAAATTCCGCCTCCCCGCGAACACGTGGGGTGCACGACATTGACTTACAGAAATGAGGCAACCCATCATCATCACCATGAGGGGGCCACCCGGCACTTTCTCGAATCTGGTGACTTGAGCACTTCTCCACGGGTCTATCCTATACCCCCTACAAGCATGAAAAGTAACCCGCCAACCGTAGAATCGAGTGAGCCGGTCTCAACGTCTTGAGATGGTCACCCGCTGCAATTTAGGATTCGGTTGCCCGTGTGCTTCTCCGTGGGGTAATCTTAAACCTGTATTATTTATAACGGCAGCCACGATAGCAACCTGGTTGCACCCCGACAAAAAATAATACAATAAGCGGTGACTACGACCACATGTGAACCGCTAAGTCTGATACAAAGAATATACAAATAAAGTGGAAACGACGGCCACAAGTTGGAGCTTATCCCGAACAAATAAATATACAAGTTGGCTACAAGCATGAATGAAAATAACACTTATCGCAATATCACACTTCCGCACAAGGGCTATTCGTTTCACGACAATCCAACATATTCTAACAAACCAATATCTCAGACTCACTTCATTGCAAATAACTAGTCTGCAACCCCGTCGAATTGATCATATCCATTCGGCGAAGTTAAACATGGCATATCACATATGCAATCAAACTAACTTAATTGAACACATTATTGAGCTAATTTGAAGCCCCGACAAACTATTTCACAACCCACGGAATCGTAAACTTGAAATTCCAAGATTCGAATTTCAAATTCATTCCGGTGCCAAAAACCTTCTCATTTCTTGCAAATTTCGAAACACGAATAATCCGAAAAGTGCCCGAGACTCGGGGGGGGGGGGGGGGGGAAAGGGGGAGGGGGAACTTAGGCATGACCCGTGGGGCCTCCAACCCATGGCCACAAAGTTGTGGCCATGGGTTGCCTGCTGGATCAGCAGGCGCATAGCGGCACGCTTGCTGATCCAGCCCCGCATCCGAGACCATTTTGTGGTAGTCTCGGGTGCGGGGTCCACCCAAGCCCCCAGAGATAGCCCCGGGGTCGTCCTCATTCGTCCATGAGGTTCTCGGTCCGAACTATGAGCCCCAGAGTGAGAGTACAAGTGAGAAATGAGGAGATTTTCACAGCTGATTTTCTGGACAGCCAAAACAGTGAGCAAGTCTTTGAAAATCTTGGGTTTTGAGATCATTTTTCCACCAAAACAACTACTTGAATTTGAATCGGCTCTGATACCAGTGTTAGAAAGGATTCTAGGGTCACTACGATAGTGCACTGCGGCGGAATGATCAACAAAAATAATCAAGAACATAGCACCATTCCCAAGCCAAAAATCATTCAAATTCTAGTAGTAATAAAAAACAAAGAGTGTAAGTTAGGGACTAAAATCTTTGTAGCGCGTTATCCACCTCTCCTTAGATTCCAGCTAGCCTTCATGAAGTTTGGAACAAGCCGCATGGTGATCTCCTTGCCGAAGATGATCCACCTTGAGATCCCTCCATCACAAGCTATAGCCTCACATGATCATATCAAATTGAAGCAACCCACTAATCAAACTTGCTTAGAATAATTAGTAAGTGATGTAGAAAATATTGCTCACTGATTTTCTTCTCTTTTATTTTTCTTTCCTCACTTATGAAAACTCAAGAGAGAGGATGAAGGCATAGAATGGCTTAGAATTCAACCATGAGAACTCTAAATATGCTTACTTATTTTTCACAATAAAACAAGAATGAGTCGTAGCACTCTACACAAAATCAATGAATTACTTATTTATCTTTTATCCCAAAAATAAATAAATATCTTTGTTCTCATCATCAATCCTATATGATTCTTATACATACAACTTGTATGTGTAAACACATATGACAAAGAGTATAAATAATACTTATATCAAATATAAATATTATAAAAGAAAAGAAAAATAAAGTGAACATGATATTAGTTAATGTGTGTATATATCAATATATAAATATACATTTAATTATTAAATCAACACTTGATTTAATAATCCGGTTATATCATATATATACCGACTAGTATCATTAAACACCCGATTAAAATACGTGTATCAAATACACATGTTTAATCGAATTCCTGCACGTATCCCTATACGTGCCCTATATCGTTTCGTCTGTGCTGGAAAATCTCTGTGTGGGACTCTAAAGACTCGACAATATGCTAGCAGTAGGTTAGGATCATATCTATAACCTTCAAGCACGTCAGCGGTACTAGCTGCATGTAACGGTTTCCTAGGTATTGATCGAAAGAAGGTCAATGAGCAAGCTCATATGAACCCTGTAAAGTCTATCAGTGACAATTTCCATACAGTCTGGTCTTTTCATCCAAGAGTATTGCATATCAAGTCTAGAGTTTAGAATCCGTCAGACCCCAATAACTCGATAAGTCGTGCGACAGATGACTCATAACCAATTGGAGATACAACTTGTTCCCGCCAAATTTTTTGGCTCAAAACTTGCTGTTCCTTTTATATAATAGAGGGCATCCTCTACGTGTTAAACACGTGATCACTTATATGTAAAGCATGTGAGTAGCGACTTCTGATAGAAATCCTATGACAGCCCCCACGTGCAAAGCACACGAGTACCTGCTGCAGTTAAAATTAAATCCTATAACAGCGCCTACGTGTTAAACACGTGAGCACTCATATGCAAAGCATGTGAGTACCGTTTTCAGATAGGATTAAATCCTATTATAGCCCCCACGTGTTAAACACGTGCATCCACGTGTTAAACACGTGAGCATCCACGTGTTAAACACGTGAGTTCCCTTTCCGCATTCTTTTAGCATCGCTCACATGCAAAGTATGTGAGCGCTGCTGCCATATGGTATATGGCAGCGCTCACGTGATAGCACGTGAGTTCCCTAATTTAAAACACTCTCATCTGATAGAATTAAATTCTATGTGATAGATTTAAATTCTATTTAGGAAATATTTTCCCTGATCTTTCTAATATGGAAAGATCTTTTTTTAACAGAGAATCTTTGGATTTAATATCCAATGGTGATAAAATATCACCAATTAAACCATCTGATAGAATTAAATTTTATGTAGGAAATATTTCCTTGATTTTTCTAAAATTTAGAAAGATCTTCTCTGTTAAACAGAATTAAATTCTATGGTTAGGAAAATATCTTACTAACAATATATCCATATGATCGAATAAAATTCTATATTAAGAAAATATTTTCCTAATCTTCTCTGTTAAACAGAGAGCCTTTGGATTAAAAATCCAACGGTGACTAAAATTCACTGGTTAATCTTTAAGATCAATTTGATTGATTATAAAATCAATCATGATCTCTCAAAGAGAGATTTTCTCCAACAGATTGATTTTTCTCTTCTCCTATAAATAAGAGCAAATAGATTAAATCTCGGGAGAGGAGACCCCCCATAAGCTTCTGTAAAAAAATATACAGAAGGTTCTCCAAGAGCATCCACAAAATAACAGAGAATTTAATTCTCAATAAAGAAGAAAGATCGTCTTCCTTCTTAAAACCCCAGGTAAAGAAAGTAGAGAGATCAAAACATCTCTTTTACCTATCATATCATATTTAAGGGTTTAACCCTTTAAAAGAACTTAGTTTTTTTCTCTGAATCTGAGATCCACATGACAAGTCTCTCATAAGTTGAGAATTTAATTCTCACCGGGAAGATCTTGTTCTTGAGAATCAAAGATTTAGGGAAGAACAAGATTGAAAAGAACATGAAGAAGATGGAGTCCATAATACTCCAGGAACATAGTTCCTTCATAATCAAACAACTTAGTTATTAAAGAATCTGATCCCAGATCCTTAAAACAGTGGTCTTTGGTGATCGTTAATGGTAGAAATACTATTAACAAAGGTTTAATTTCTCTAAAAATATCAACAGAGATTAAATCTGTAAGAACTTAGTGCCTGATTGCACGCTTTTGGCGTGTCGTGTATTTGAAGTTCTAAAGTTAACCGCAATCAGGACGGTATCGCTTTGCAGCTAGCCATGATGAGTATGGGTCGATCGCAAGGAGACAGAGCGTTTTATGTTCTTGTTTTTACGAGTTAACGCGCGAGGCAGAATTGTTCGTGTCTACCCTATGTGTTATATGCAAAGTTTAACGGTTGTTAGGATTAGATAGTATAGTGTAAGTTAAGGATTTCCGTACTAAAATCCTTTGAGCCGAGCTCGACCACTAAAGATAGAGCAATCATCAACAACGTGGATTAGGGTTCTTAAGCATGGTATTAATGAAATTCGGCTTATTTACCCTTGTCCATCCGTTCTTGTCGCTTGCTTTCACCTCAGGCCAATCCGAACGCAACTGGTCGCGGTTAGGATACACCGATACCTTGGTAGGGTAGGGTGCCTAACGGAACATTTGCATAAGGTTTGGGTGGAGTTTAATGGAAAAGATCGGGAAAAGGAAGTGAGAAACGAAAGCTTAACTTACAAAACCAATCTTTTTCCTAACAACAATATTCACACCATTCAAACAACAAACAAAAAGAGCAAAAGAAAAGATACAAAGAATAGAATAAAAACAACATTGCAAGAAAGTAAATGGCATGGAATTAAAGAGCAAGTAAGTAAAGCAAGAATATAAATGCAAGTAAGTAAAGCATGGAATAAAAGTGCAAGAAAGTAAAGCAAGAAATAAATATATTAGGAACCATAGAACACCCAATACAAGCCATGGGTTCAATAACCTAATCTTAAACTTGCAAGCTCAATGAAGATGTTGCAAGATCAAGAGGAGGAAAAGAACCCAAGGGCAATGAAGGAAAAGAAGAAAGCTTTATTAATCTTCATACAATGATACAACCCTTGAGATCAATAACCAACACTTAAATTTGCAAGCTCAATGAAGAGATTACAAGATCAAGTGAAGGCAAAGAGCTCAAGGGGACTAAGCTATGTACAAGAGAACAAAAAGAAAACAAAAGAAGCTTGATGTAAAGAATGAGAAAAATGCAAGACAATCCAAGACCCCCTTTCCTTGCTCACTGGTTCTGCTTTTATAGGCTCAAAAGAAAACAAAACTAGCAATAAAAATACGATGAGGTGGCAGCAGGGGAGGGCCCACAGAAGATTGGAGCTCATTGGGGCATATTGGGCCGGCTAGCTCGGCCAAGATGATGTTGTGGCCGGCCACTTTCCGAGCTCTATGGCTTGTGTTGGAAGTGTGGTCTTGTGTGCTCCCATATATCATATTGGTGCTGCTAGATTTCTCTAATTTAACCTGGTCTGCACTCTTGGATTTGAAACTTGATGCTATATATCACATCATATCTTTATGCATTAACTACCTATCACTTCTCATGCCCACTTGTGCCATGATTCATGGCAGCCCCATCATGGTCCATGTGCCAAAGAGCATGTGTGCACCTGTATTGTGTTGGACCAATATATTGTGCACACATTTTATTTGCAAAAACTCTTTGGATATCGGTCGGTTTCCAGTCCCGGTTGCAGTGTCGGCTCACAAATGATATATCCATGATTTTTAAGTGTATTTCCAGTATTTTTTCACGGATACCTGTAATCTGTAATTACTGAGCAGACACTGGTTAATAGTACTTATATATAACAAAACAGATAAAGAATGAGTGGCTTTAAAATTCAATATTCAGTGATGATGTAGCGTTTTGAAAATCGTTTCGGTGAAATTTCGGAAAATCGGTAAAATAAGGGGGTTTTCTGTAAAAAGTCAAAATACAAATATCTTATTATAAAAATTAAATATACATGTTCGAGCTATGTAATTGCTAGTATTTGGTGTTTATTGAGCCACTGGTGAAATTTCAAATTTTCTGAAAAAAAAATTATTTTATTATTATTTTAAGCCGTCACTAATACATTTAATTAGGGAAAATTACAAACTGGAATGGGTTGAAACAAATTTTGTGTATCATCACACATTAAACAAAATTTTATCATGTGGTTTTTGAAACGAAATCGTTTGCCAAAACGGTTTAGAAATTATTGAAGAAAAAAGGCTTTTTTTTAGTGTAAATGGATGTTTGGGGTATTGTATTTATCATTTTCCATCACCCCACACCCATACCCACACTCACACACCCCCATTTATTTCTTCCCTTGGCTGAATTCAGTAGCCCCCACCCATTTTCCCCACATGAATTTCAAAGAAAAGAAAAGAAAGAAAAAAAAAGAAAAGAAAAGAGAATGATAGAATTAAAGGTGGACTTTTTGACCACATTCTCTCTCCAATCACCTCACACTCTCTTCTCCTCCCCATTTGGCCGAGCCCACTTGTTTTTCCTGCACCACAACACCCCTCTTTCTTCCTCTCTCATTTTGCATCAAAAAAATTCAACAAAATGCCCAAAAACCAACACAAAAATCCCACAAAATCAAAATCCACCTCCTACCCATTTTTCCTTGGCTACTTTAGCATGGATCTAGGGATTTAGATTTCAATTTGGGAGGCTAAGTGTGCTTGTGGGAGCTTCAAATTATTTGGGTATAAATTCTAACATTTTGCTTAATGTGTTGTAATTGTTTCATGTTAGCTTAATTAGGTGTTTAATTAGGTTTAAATAGGTTTTCAATTGGTTTTAAGTGCATGATTTAAAATTTATGAGTTAGGGTTTGAATTCAAATATGGTCATTGTCACTTGTTTAAGTTTACAAAGTGTATTTTGGCATGTGAGGGCATGGAAAAACCTAATCTAGTTGATATTATGTAAATTGTTGCATTTAATTTGTCCAAATCAAGTTTTTAAGCAAACTAGGTTTTTGGAATTTGATTAAATAACGGAGATAAAAATCTAATTAGGGTATTCATGGCATTATTAACATTTTAAAGTGTAGTTTAATACTTTAGTTCATGAAAATCCAAGCTAGATTGTAGTTTGTGCATTTTTGCTATAAAATTGTTAAAATTTAGGTATTTTGTAAACTAGAATTTTGAGGTTTATGGAATTTAATGAGATTAAATTATGGGAATTGTTTTTATGACTTATTTAAGATATTTAGTGAATATTGTGGCTGCTAGATTCGTTTATACATCGAGTTTTGTACTAAAACGGTGATTTGTGCTTGCTAGATTTTTCGGAAAAATGACTTTTTAAGTGAAATTGGGGTTTTTGTGAATTTGAAGCTATTTTATAGTATAATTAGTGCTTGTAATTGTACAAATGAGTGTGTTGGGAGCTTTCTCAATGGTTTGGCGTTTGTACGCCGACGTCGAGGGTTTTTGGGTCGATTTGTGAAAGCAACCATAGGTTTTGACCTATGTGGGAATCGTGCGTCGTTTTGGTCATGAGTCGGATTTTAATGCGATACGGTGCGTTATGATATGTAGGTACCCCATGTGGACTTCGAGACGACAAGCAAGCGCGTGGCGATGTCGGCACCGGCGAGCGAGGACCAGGTGAGTAGATTTATATCTACGGGGAGAAGTCGGGTGGATGGCGTATAGCACCCCCGCAGTTCGTGGTGATGTATACGAATACGTATACACACATATATATATTGTTTATATATTGTTTGAGTTATTGATGATAAATATGGATATTTGGTGTTCTTGGATGATTGAGTGTCATGAAACCCTAGAGTAGCGGTCGCGCACACACTTGCACACACCCACCCATACTTGCATACTTTCTTCTTTCTTTTGTGCTCATACGGGAATATATAGTTATGTGTTCACATAGGTATGGGACTATGTGTTCACATACGGATTTGGGGATGATACTTGGGATTGGGATGAGTCGATGAGATTTGTGTTGAGATTGTGATATCGGTGATATGGCAGGATTCGTACTTGAGGTACGTCCTGGTGTTATAGCGGATCTTGGGGCGACGATACGGGTGAATAGTGTTATAAATAAAGTGGTCGACATATGATCGTGATATGAGATATGATATGCTAGGATATTGATCCTAGGCTGTATTGGGCGATGTATACCCCTTGATGATGATATGTGCTGATGATATCGGTTTGTACGAGACTGTCGATCAGTAGTCAGATCATGACTATATTGATGATATTAGTATTGTATTAGACATAGGTCAGTACCTTAGACTATGATCTTTGATAAAGAGGATACCGGATGAATAGTGTGATGAATATGATTTTGACCCGTACCCAGATTTGGGGATGCCGTACGACGGATTTACGTACGAGCTATATTTTGATGATTGATCCGCACACTTGACTTGGGATGTCTGATTATAGATATGGTATCGGATATGATATTATTGAGGCGGGATCACCAACTAATATATATACAGGTATGTATATGTATCGACTCAGATGTTAGGCGGTTTCCTTACCTGTAGTCCAGCTTGTTAGCTTAGCCCTTTAGTTTAGTTTAGTTGTTAGATTAGATTCGATTCTTACCTATTTCAAAAACTAATGAATCGTGGGTATTTTAAAAGACAGCCCAAGGGATCCTACGGATATTTCAAAAGACGTATCTTTTCATAAAAACACCGTAGCCCCTATTTTCAAAACCCCACGATTCGTGTTATTTTCAAAAGGCACCATTGTAGGACTTATATTAGGTTAATGCAGATTAGTTATCGTTGCATCTAGTGTTTAGCTCCCGCTCATTATTGTGGTTCGCTCCGCATCGCATGCTTATATTAAGCTTCATATTCTACTGTTGATATCTTGTGGTTAGGACACCAGCACCATTACCGATGATGCGTATGTACCATGTACACTTACTTGCCGGCTCACACACATCTTCATCGGTAATTGCCATGTCACGTACACCTTAGAAAATATTATTGCTTGACATAGCCTGTTAGCTAATAGTTTAGACATGATATTAGTGTACTTGCCTTATATGTTAGTTTAGACATTGTAGTTATTACCTGCTACTTCATGCATACTGTTATTCATTGTTATGCCGCATTCATGGATTCTCATGCATATATTCACTTTTTACGTGCTATTGAGGTTTTGGATTCGGATTTCCCTGAGATTTTCTGGATTTGGGGAAAACCGCAAAACATATACAAACTTCTTCTTTCTCTTTTTAAATGAAAAGCGCGGTTTTCCCATGATGTATGAGTCGTCCACCATGAGTTTGCTGATGGATTTCGAGACCCGATTCGAGGAGTTGGATGAACCGTTTCGGGTACATGGTGGGCCCGGTACGGTACCCCGGGGCGAGAAGGCCGTGTTGTTGACGTTGAGCCTGGCAGGGGAGCACTACCGACCGGTGATATTACCCGACGCGTCGGATATCCGGAGGATACCGTCGTGGTCTTGAGATGGATGGTAAGGGCCGGTCTGGACTGACGGCGCCCTAGATATTGAGATTTCGAGATATTGAGGTACTGAGATTTGATGATACAGGCCAGTCCGGATAGCCGGAGCCTGAGGTTTTGAGACATTGAGATTTATGTTTTGTGTCGATGCTAGACACTGTTGATGCTGATTTCATTTATGATACCTCATTTTAAAAATACAAAGGAAATCTCACTAATTTATGAAAACAGTTTCTTCATTTACATGTATTCTGTTTTCATGCATTCATACCTCATTCATATGATATATTGCTACCTGATGCACTGACACGGGCACATGGGATTACACTCGGGTTAGATATTACCCTAGCCATTGTTATAGGCTGCATGTTATACATATATTTGAGGATATATTATGATCATTGACCTAGGTTGCGTTATTTATGCGATTTCTGTGCGTAGATGTTTTTCTATTCACGAGTTGGCAACTCACCCTCGTTGTGCCCCAGTTTCTTGCAGGTTTGCCGTACAGGTTTCATTACAGCTTTGCGGGCATAGTTTCGTTCGGGTGATTTGCTAGTAGGTGGGTTTACTTGTATCGTACCCCCATTATATATCTTGTATATCATTATTCTGTTGTATCTAGAAGTTCCATCAACCAAACATGTATTTATTTTTGAGATAGAGACCAGTGATGTTATTCTTTCGACCTTAGAGTCGCGCGTTTTTTTTCTTGTGGTTTTGAGTTTCCTTTTGAGTTTTTGATCCTCGCCGTTGGCGTTGTATATTATATTGCTTGTGTGGTTGTGACCGTCGATTGACGAAGAGCTAGCTCCCGCTTGGGGATGCCTTTTTTTTGATTTCGTATACTATTCATGTTGTATCCCGTTTGGGGGCCAGTATTTACAAAGGAGACTCTGCCGAAATTTTCAGTAAATTTTTGATGTTCTTAAAAACCGCATAATTCGGCTTATGCTATTGAAACTACTTGCTTTAAGTTGGTTTTTCCTGCACTCTACTACTTTTCTTGGTTTGGATTTCTGGGTTTTCGGCTTACTTAGATTACGTACGCCTTGAGACGTTCGTAGTTTAAGTGCCGGTCATATTCCGTACTTTCGGGACGTGACAGATGAACAGTGCCATACGTGATATCTACGTGAGCGCTAAGGGAAAAATCAAACAAAAGCGCTTCACGTGATCGCACATGAGTGCCCAAGAACTTAGCGCCTCACGTGAAACACACGTGAGCGCTTAAAAGAAGTGGAAGATAGCGCCTCACGTGAAACACAAGTTGTTAGTAGGTGTTGCACACCATCACAACACTTGTGAGGATGCGGAAGTAGAAAACAATAATTTTTGAGCATGCAACATCGACTTTTACTCTCAGATCTTATACTAAACCATAACTAGTACCCTATCTAGGAGTTTATAGATACTATGATAGGGGTTATACCTTTAAGAACCGGTCCTTCGGGTCTTCTTTCCGCTGCGACTCTTAGCTCCTTGGATGCTTGGAACGATCTCGATCTCCACACTATTACAAATAGGGGTTGTCCCTAAGGATAAATCCGTAGGGGCAACCCACTGCCCCTACGGCTATATTCGTAGGGGCACAAAAATACGCCGTAGGTGCACACGCCGCAGGTGCAAGTCTTAGCCTCAAACATGCCCCTACGGATTAACCCGTAGAGACAAAATATTTATTTAATTTATCGGTTAAAAAAATAAAATAGTTGCCCCTCCGGATAACTCCGTAGGGAAAAATACATGCCCGTACGGCTTAATGCGTAGGTCCAGATGTGTAGGGGAAAAATATCAGGTATCCTGATATTTTGTCCCTACGGGTAAATGTGTAGGGGTAAAGCTAAGGCCCCTAAGGATTACTCCGTAGGGACAAGCCTAACCCCTGTTACTAAGTCCATAGGGTCAAAATATCAGGTATCTTTATATTTTGTCCTTACGGATAAATGTGTAGGGGCAAAGTGTGTCCCTACGGATTAAACGGTAGGGGCAATATGTGTCCCTACGGATTAATCCGTAGGGACATATTATCAGTTTTTTTTAAAAAAAAGGGCACCCTGTTTTTTCCTCGCCCTGTGCACAATAATATATACATCATATATGAAAGTAATCAACAAGCAGAATATATACCACAGTATTCATAATCAATATCTCACGCATAATATATAAAAGAAATCAACAAGCAGAATACGATGTCAATCTAAATCAATATGAACACGCAAACACCACCAATATCGTCCAATAAATATAATATGTATCATATAAGTAAATACATGTTTAAGATATAAAAATCAAAAAGCTACCCTAGCTCGGTCCAGCTCCACCTCTGATAATCTCCGTAATCTGGTGCACCTGCTCCTCGGATAAACCCCGAGTCAACAACTCGAGCAATGTGGACGGTGCGGGAGTCTGAGCGGGCTGTGGAGCTGTAAGAGTGGTCTGCGCAACCGCAGCCGAGGTAGTGGCTTGCGGAGCCGCAGCTGCGGGAGTCTGAGCGGGCTGTGGAGCCGTAGGAGTGGTCTGCGCAACCGTAGCCGAGGTAGTGGCTTGCAGAGCCACAGCCGAAGGAGATGCATGCGGAGCCTCAGCCGAAGTACCCTGTCGCGTCTGTTCAGTTTTACGTGTAATAAACGAGTAAGAACTGTGTATTAGTCGAATTCGTATCATTATCAGTTTATTGCCAAACCCCAATCTATGAATACTTAAGGACTTAGGCCTCGTTTGGATATCTAGTTTGGAAAACTGTAGTTTATTTTAATTAGACAGTTCTATTTATGTATGATTAATCAAAACTAAGTCTACAACCAAATAAGCTCAGGCTACGTACTAATATTGGATATGTTGCTATCTATAATATGACATAATATTTTACTATTAAGTAGTATACATACCATCATCTCCTTCAACTCCTGGACGGTGGCCTTCAAGGTGTCAAGTTCTTGCTCTAGACGTCGCCCACGGGAGACAGAGGAAGTAACCGCCAGAGTGGAGTCCAACCTCATATGGGCCCTGCTAGGATCCAGTCCCCGGCCTCTCTCCCAACCTCCGTGGTGCCCTCCATGTGCGGCGTCTAGGACTGGGCTCAGCAGCATCGGATCGTTCTGTCCAGTAAAATCAATCCCCGATGCCTCCGCCTGCTCAACCACCCGCTCCTACACCCATATTAACCAGTAAAATATAAGTATATCATTTAAATTTGAACTTTTCAAAACAAAAATTTCAAACACGGGTTGAAAAAATATTAACACTTACGCAATACTCCTGGGTAGCGGTGTCGGGGTATCAAAGCTCGCCCGTGGCGGGATCTGTTGAGGTGCCATGGACGACAAGATACACGGACAGCACGCTCGGTTTACCACCCTGCGCCATGGTATCAGCTCACTGCAATTCGTAAAAAATTTACATATATTAGAAAATAACTCTTAATATTACATTATATCACAGTAGGTCTATTGTAATTTACCGATAACTCCATGGCACGAGTAATATTCCTTAAGCCACCTGTGTAAGTGGGGCGACCCCTCTTCGCCGACTTCCTATTCTTTTTATTTTGATCGTCCTGTTTCTGCACAACGCATTCAGATTTAGTTTTCTAATTAAGCAACACAAAAAAATAAATTATATACTAAACAATGAATTACATTTAAAATACATATCTGTTTGCGCTGAGAGTCGAAATATTGGCACAATAGAGGCCATGTATCTATGTCGACCCTCGCAAAGGCCGGAGTATGTAGAAGGGCCGCTCTCTCTGCCTCTGGGGTCGCCATCCACAGGGAATAGCAGTCGATCTTCAGCTCGTTCCTATTGTATCGGACCTTCGATTGCATGTTCTTGATCAGGCCATGGTACAGAGCGTGAAGATCAAGAACCTCCCAGGATGATCAGGGTCGGGTACAGGCTGAAAATCATAATCCAACTGCAAATACAAAAAAAACAATGTTATTAAATTGCAAGTGTTAATAATAAATATATTGGATAAATCAAATGAAAATATATATTAATACCCAAGCCTGATCCCAGAAGAGGGCGAATGAGCACCGGTGCTGGTCGCCCCACTCAACGTGAAGTGGATACTTCTTCATGAGGCAGCTCTCATCCCCATATACCGGCCAAACCTCTCGGCATAATCACCGGTATAGAGATAATCAGGGGTAAAGAAGAGGGGGAATGCTGCCTCCCCCTAGCTCTGTCGGGCCTCATCCTGTGGGACTGATTCGGGCCTCGAGTCCCCCTCTCGGGATGGGGATGCCCTACGTCTACAAGAAATATCAAGACAATCAATATTAAGACAAAGTGGTATTAAGAAATCAAGATTTAACGAAGATTGAAGTGTGATATATACCTCCGGCGATAGAAGCACGAGCCTGGGCTCGGGCAGCAGCATGAGCGGGACGATGGTTCATCCGGTGAGGAACAGCCGGTGACCCGGACGTGGACGCATCCCCTCCAACTAGAAAATAAATATCGATAAAATTACATGAAGTTCATGTTTATTCTTAAAGGATATGTAAAATGAATAAATATTTTATATTTATTCATACAAACCTGCAGACTGAGCGGAGGGTATGGAAGTGTCGGGAGTGCCCTCTGCACCAGACGTGGACGCACCACCTATAATTAGACAATCAAACATTGACTATATAAGTAATTGCAAAAAGAATGCGTATATCAATAATATAACATTCTAAATCAACATGTATACACTATAGGATTTATAAACATACCCGCAGATGCGGTGGTGGGCTCTACCCCTGATGTAAGTACGTAAGAGCAAAAAGAATGTATGTATATTTATGATATAGCATTCTAAATCAATATACATGCACTATATGATATATAAACATACCTGGAGGTACGGGAGTGGCCTCTGTCCCTGATGTGGACGCATCACCACCAAGTAGACAATCAAACATTGACTATGTAAGTAATTTTGACATGAATATGCATGTATATCTATAATATTACATTCAAGATGAATATGCGTTCAATATACCTGGAGGTGTGATAAAGTTCACACGGAAGGAGGCATCCGAAGGGGTCTCCGATCGGGGTGCAAGAACGGCCCTCTGAAGCTCCCTACGCAGCTCTCCGGGCGGCAGAACCGCTCTGCCTCTGCCTCTGCCGGTGCCGCGGCTGGAGCTCCTGCCGCCCCTCGCTGCTCCCGTCGTCTTCATCAAATCTAGATAAAATGGTTCGTGGACGCATTAGACAATCATTACATATGCATTCTATATATGTATAGATCGTAAAATGTGAAGTAATAATATAACATTACTGATAACCTTTTTCGTTTCGTGGACGCATTAGACATATCTACTTGGATTTCATCATCCATATCATTTCTAACCCACGTAACTTCATGATCAGCCGATGACAACCCGTCTTTCGAAACAGACGATCGGAGCACTCTAAGTCTTCTCTCTTCTTCATCCTCATCGCTGTCATCGAATTCTGGGACATCATAAACATCCCTGGGTTTCCACGGCATATGACACTCCATTCCGGATGCTTCAAACACTGTGAGTAGTATACTTGGAATGCTTGGATCGGAAAGATAAACGGATCTTCCTGACCGTAAAATCGAAGTGTGTTCACACTGTAAAATCGAAGTTGTCGGGCACGTTATTTCTCGGGGGACATAGAATCTTTCAAGAACGAAAGAAGTATCGTGAATGACTTATTGCTCCATCCATTTAGACACTTAATCTGAAAAAGTTGGACGAACCATGAGAGAGTGGAATACTTTACATTCTCATAAATTGGTTTCCTAGCATCATTCATGAAATTTTCATACTTATCCGCATGTGGTCCTTGACCGGAAGGAATGTCATCTTCGGTACGAATAAATTCACCTAGGGCAGCCTCTACCATATCCTCCATTTCTTATGATGGAAAGAAATTACCGTCTTCTTCTTCTACCGCATTACCGTCTTCTCCTTCTTCTCCTGCCACATTATCGTCTTCTCCTTCTTCTTTTTCTTCCGCATTACTGTGTTCTTATCCTTCCCCGTGATATAGCCAAGTTGTATAAAGTCTAGTAAAACCATGTTTAACGATATGAAGCTCTGCAAATTCTACCTTCTGCCAGTACTTATTCCCACATCTATCGCACGGGCAGAGAATCTTCTCTATCACGATCTTATTATGTGCGCGTGCAAATTCAATAAAAGCAGCAACTCCTGCGAAAAACTTAGGTTGCATACGTTGTTACCAATCCACATACATCCAGTCCTTAACTCTGACGTACTCATGGGCCATGTTAGATTGTATAAAATATAAATTGTAGGTTATGATGACTATATTAAGAAATCTAAGAACGAGATGGTTACTGACAAAGGAGAAAATCCGTGTATATGCTTTGTGTGTGCGTTTGTCGTTGAAAAGAATAAATTATCGATAATCAAAGTTAGATTTGAGGATACCCATGTATGAGTTGTATTCTATATATGTATGTTTCAATTTATGATTTCGCTTAAGTGTAGGGTTGTTAGTGTGTATGTGCTGTGTGTGCGTTTGTTGTGTATTCGTGTTGTATGTGTGTGTTTCGGCTGTCGGGGGTAAGGCTTCTATCCCATTAAGAATGTATAGAGCAGACACCCATTCGCTTGTGCTTTCAACCGTTTTGAGAAAATTTCGGCAGCACCTCCCCGCTGTTCTCCGAGTACACTGTAATAGAATAGATAATTATTTCAAAGCTGTGAAACAACGTTGAAATGAACATCTAATCTATCTTTGTACACGGAGAAACAGCGAAAAAGTACCGACTAAATATCTCGAAACGGATGAAAACACAAGTGAAGGCAGGTGTTTGCTTTATACATTCCTAACTTGTCCACACGGGACAAATCTACCGGTTATCATACGATTGAATCTTTTCGTCACATAGACTACACAATGGTTGTTAGTACCGAGCTATACCGTCCGATATTTAACAACCTTCATAAAGTTCTATGTTACGACGAACATCGAACGTATGTTAACCTATAGACGAGGACTAAGTGGCGCTTTGAGTTTCATATATGAGTATCGATGAGAATATGAAAGTTTCATATTATCATCGAGTATCATATATTGGTTTTAACTTGAACATCTTGAATCACTCTCTAATGATGCGTTTGTAGTGTATTCGTGTTGTATGTATGTGTTTCGGCTGTCGGGGGTAAGGCTTCTATCCCATTAAGAATGTATAGAGCAGACACCCATTCTCTTGTGCTTTCAACCGTTTCGAGTAAATTTCGGCAGTATCTCCTTGCTGTTCTCCGAGTACACTGTAATAGAATAGATAATCATTTCAAAGCTGTAAAACAACATTGAAATGAACATCTAATCTATCTTTGTAGATGGAGAACCAGCAGAAAATTACCGACGAAATATCTCGAAACGGATGAAAACACAAGTGAATGCAGGCGTTTGCTTTATACATTCCTAACTTGTCCATGATTGATCGTGCTTTTGTGCGTTTTGAAATCAAAGAATAGAATACCGCAATCAATAACGGTGTCGCTTGGTAGCTAGCTGATTGAGTACGGGTCGGTCCACAGGGAAAACGTGTTCTTTTCTAATTGTTCAAACGAGTCAATTCCTATTTGTGGTAGGTTTTGATTTTTATAAAAACTGAAATTGAATTTGATTTGGATTAAAACCTTGCTAGGGTTAGGATTAGGTTAGTTTGGAAAATTAATTTTCTCACTGCTTCTTTTGCCCTAATTAAGAACATAGGTGTTAGGGTAATAATTAACAAAGGGGATTAGCACGACTAGGAAGAAACATAGTTTCTTCCCTTTGGTCCTTGTCCGTCCTTTCTTAATTCTTAGCCCTAACCTCTATGTAAATCAACCACGACCGGTCTAACTAGGGAATCACCGCTATCTCGTAGGATAGGGTGCCATAGTGAGCGGTGTGTGTTTGATTAACATAGAGTCCTAATTTATAGTATTATACGGGCAAGAAAGAAGTGAGAGATTTTCATCTCTCAAACCTTCTCCAAACCCAACCCTAACAAGTGAGGAACTACTCACTCATTAAGGATATTATGATGAAGTTCATTTTTATAATTTTCATTTAATTACCTAATTAACGTGCGGATAATAAAAGACAGATAAAAATGCAGAGAAATAAAATTGCAATTAAGAACACAAGATAAAAAAATTAACTTACTTTATTGATGCACTCTTGACGATTACAAGGAATTGAAATTAATCTAGAATTAAAAAGAGGCATCTCAAAAGAGCTGTAGGCTTTCCTATTTATAGATAGGAGAAACCCTAGGGTTTACATCTGATCCACATCTGAAATTACAATACTACCCTAAGAAGGCCAGATCAATGCACTGACTCCCACCAACACGCACCGACACGTGCTCTGCACGGCCGCGGATCCGCGGCCATAAGCCTTGTTTGGCCGCGGTTCTGCGGCCGTTTGATGGGCTCTTGGGCTCATTTCTTCTGTGATGCTTCAAGTTGCTTTTTCTATCTGTTTTCTTCACTTGGTTCCTCAGAATCTTTTCTACTTTCTTCCAGATTTCCAACAGTGCAGAATTTGTGGACTTTTACCGTTAGCTTCGCGTTGAAATCTTGAATCTTGTGCTGCCCTTGTACTTTGTATATTGAACTATTTGCTGATCTTCGTTTGTTCCTTAAACTGTAGGCGGCATTTGCAGATTCATCTTTTTGTTGGTCGTAGTCTCACATTTGTAGTGTTTTTTTCACCATTTTCACTGTATTGTTCTGAGAACCTGTAACTATTTAGCAGACATGGATCAAAAGCACCTATTTATTTGCAATATGATTAAGAATTGGGAATATAATAATGAAAAATTCTGATATGAACAAATACCCCCAAACTTATCTTTTGCTCGTCCCGAGCAAAACTAATTTATTCTCGAAAAAACCTAACCTCACTTTCGCAGGGAATTGCGATTGCACTGAGCTCGTTCAACAAGCCGTTAAACCTCTAGGTGTCCCTAGTAGGAGGAGTGTTGTCTCCTGAGGGTTTTCAGCGGATACTACCCACAAAATCCAATCAATTTGGCCTATTGACTTTCATTCTTCAATTTGGTGTTCTAGCAAGAAATTCTATTATCTTCAACTTAGAAATCATCAAATCGTATTTTTCACACTCACTTATCATTTAACTTAAAATTATATATGTTATGTAAATTTATTTAGCTTTTAGCATCTTTTGAATTTTTTCTTCTAAGGTTCCATCTCAACTTAGGAATTTTTATCATCTCTACTGAAGATATAAGTCATATTTTTCATTCCTATCTCTCATCCAAACCCTAATCATATACCCGTACGTGTGTGTATGTATCACCCCTACACTTGGAAATTCAATTCAAGCTATCATACTCTTGTCCATCGTCCAAATTACTTTTAGTTGGTGAATTTTAGATGAAATTGCTCACACATCCTTCATGCGACCATTAATACTTTTTGAGGTACTAACGACCGATTACAAAATGTGTTTGCGCATTAAGACGTAATTCCTCGTCTTGTAATACCTAAGGCTTTAGCAGTGACTCCCAAACCAGTTGGTCTAAGGCACTAGGTGATAAAGCACCCTCGCTATATATTTTTTTATTTTACGCAGCCTTAAGTGATTACAAAACCAGTGTTCATTTTTTTTATCTCTTTATTCACACTTATACTTTTATTTAATTTTTTTCTCATACTAAGGATTTTAGACAAGAACAATTCAAGGTATCCTCTACTATCCCAAGTTTTAAGGTGCGTGTATGTGCGAGTTGTAGGGTATATATTTTCAAAATTTTAGACTAAAGGTTCAAAATTATTTTTCAGACTTACATTTCAATAAAAATTTCAATACTCTTCTTTTATTTTGACTTAGCCCAAGAACTGAACTCAAAATTTGCCTATTTCTAAATAAAGCACAAGGACATATATTTTCTACCATTAAATTTTAAGGTTATTTTTAGGGTTTTTAATTTACTAAGTTTTGGATCTAGTTTTTCTAGCTAGTTAACCGTCTTGTCAAACTTAAGTCAAATAATGCCAAGTTGATTTTTTTTTTCTTTTTAGTTTTTCAATTTTTATTTGATTTATATATATATATATATATATATTTTATTTTCATTTTTTTAATTTTTTGATAAATATCCAATGCAGAATTAAACATGCAAAGAAAGAAAAGCAAAAAAAAAAAGTACAAAAATTAAAAATATGCAATGCAATGATAATTATTTACAAACCACCTCCTCCCCCAAACTTACCAAAAGCAGTGCTCTCACTTCTCAGGTCCTCGCCGTCCCCTTGAATGTGAACCGGAACGCTCCTCTCTAGCTAGCAGGGTTCTGATCCCTTGCTCTACTTGTGTTAGACGCTGATCATGCTGCGTCATTGTTCCCTGATTAAAAATCAGGAGAAGCTTCAGAAGAGGCATCACGTGCTCACACGTGACCAGTTGTCACGTGTTGGCACATGACGCTTAAAGCAGCGGCAAAAAGCACATTCATCCCCTGATTAAAAATCAAGAAAAAGCTCCAGAAGAGGCATCGCGTGCTCACACGTGACAAGTGGTCACGTGTTGGCACGTGTTGGTTAAGCAGCGGCCAGAGAACAGAGCGCAGAAGAAGAGAAGCCCATTCCAGGGGTCACGTGCCTACACGTGAAAAGCTCCAGAAGAGGCATCACGTGCTCACACGTGACCAGTGGTCACGTGTTGGCACGTGATGGTTAAGCAGCGGCCAGAGAACAGAGCGCAGAAGAAGAGAAGCCCATTCCAGGGGTCACGTGCCTACACGTGACCAGGGGTCACGTGGACACACGTGACCGGCTTTAAAAGCCTTATTCTTTGACAGAATTAAATTCTGAGGGAAGATCCTTCAAATATTTCCGAAATGAAGAAGGATTATCTAAAACCGTTGGATTAAAAATTTGAAGGCGATTAAATATCACCAATTTATGGAAAAATCTTGGACTTGGAAAGATTTCCCCCTAAATCTAACCGAAATAACAAGGGGATATCTTTGAATTTAAAATCCAATGGTGAATAAAATTCGCCTAAAAATCTAAGGGCCCAGATTAATGATGAAGATAAATCAAATCTCTCAATGAACAAATCAAATCTTTCAAAGAGAGATTTACCGAACAGATTGCTTCTTTTCCTTCTCCTATAAATAGGAGCCAAGAAAAGAAGAAAAAAGAGACCTTTGGACCTTTTCTTTTGATACACACAGAGAGAGATATAGAGCCTTTGATTCTCTGCAAAAGGAAAACCTTAGGTAAGAAAAGAAAAGGGAGGCTTCAAAAGAGAATTTAATTCTCAAAAGACTTTAACTCTCATATAAAGAAAAGAACTTAGTTCTTTCTCTGGTGGAGGATCTGCAAAGTGCACATCTCCCCATGAATTGAGAATTTAATTCTCATTGGGTTGAGATCCTGCCATGCAGATCTAAAACACAGAGGAGGAACTGAGTTTTGAGAATTTAATTCTCACAAAATGATAGGAATTCAATTACTTTGAGATAAAATTAGGGTTTAACCCTATGTTATGGGAATTTAATTCCTTCAGAATGAACAGAACTAGGGTTTAACCCTAATTGAGAACATAATTCTCTCAAACTCACAGGAATTTAATTCCCTTAAGAAAAGAAATTAGGGTTTAACCCTATTTAAGAATATAATTCATCAGAAGAAAACAGGAATTTAATTCCTCTAAAGTTTGTTGTTAGGGTTTTAACCCAATGAAGAATTTAATTCTTAAAAGATGAACAGATCTTTAAAACATGCAAAGAACCAGAGTCACGTGCTATCACGTGACCCCTGCAAAGATACACAGAAAAGAACTTTGAAGCAAACACCTCACGTGTTACCACGTGACTCCTGCAAAGATCCATAAAAAAGAACTTTGAGGCAATGCCTCACGTACCCCACGTGATCTTTAAAGCACACAGAGAAAAAGGCAAAAGGAAACAGAAAAGAGCTCTACGGCGCCCTCACGTGACCCCTAATGAACATTCTAACAGATCAAAGCGTAGGCCCCCATCACGTGCCCACACGTGATGGCTTTCAGAATTAAAAGTGTTAAACACTTATCTGTAGAACAAAATAAAGCGAAGCAGGACGCTCTCACGTGCTACCACGTGACCCCTTGGCTGAAGCTCTAACGGATAAACGCCTAAATTCCCATCACGTGATAGCACGTGATACTTCAAAGTATTCAAGACTTTTGACTGAATAAAATAAGGGGAATCAGGGCGCTCTCACGTGTCCGCACGTGACCCCTCTCCCCTTAGTGTTTAACACTAGTCTGGAGATTTTGTCCCCAGTGTTTAACATTGATTTGCTTAGTGTTTAACACTAATTTGAAAACTCTGTTCCCATTTTTCAACACTGGTTATCTTTTAGTGTTTAACACTAACTTGTTAATCTTATTCCCAGTGTTCAACACTGTGGGTCTCTAGTGTTTAACACTAGTTTTAGCCCAATTGGCTAAGTTTCTAGAGGCAAAGCCTCTCCTTCAATGAACCAACAGAGAGCCAATATCCTAAACATGATTGGACTTAGCCCAAGCTGGCCATAAGTCCTCAATTCAAACTTAACTGGGCTAATGGGCTCATAATATAATAATTGATCTTAGTATCCAAATTGGACTACAAATCACTTAATCTATCTTGGTTTAAGGGTATATCTCTTCACTCCTTTGATACTTGGCGTTGTAATTCCTCAACGTCTTCAAAGAGGTGGCGGGTCCCGATGACCACACATTGATACGGACTGTGGGGTCCTTAAACTCATGGACTATGAGGTCCTTAACCTTGACCGTAATGTCTTAAAACTAAACGCCGGATGTGGGGTCCTTAAACCCACGGACTATGAGGTCCTTAACCTTGACCGGAATGTCTTAAAACTAACAACGGACTATGACGTCCTTAACCTTGACCGTGATGTCTTAAAACTAACATCGGTGTCACGCCCCGCTTCCCGGTGTACGGCGAAGGAGACGCGACGAGGTCCGCTACGTATGTACTCAGAAGTACATACGCTAAGCGTATCTAAGCAATATAAAGTAAATCACAAGAGACAAGAGATATAGAAATAACAACAACTTTATTAATAACATTCTTTTGTACAATGCATGAAAATTAAATACAAATAAAATGAAAAGCGATGCCTAAACAGTGGCATAACAGGAAATGAAAATACTGAATAGAACAAGGTACAATATCTAGAGCTCGGGGTCTTCGTGAAACTGCTCCAAGTCTTCACCGGTGGGCTCGATCTCTGCTGGGTGCAAAGCACCTGACGACATTCAAAGAAAAAAGAAATAGTATGTCGTCAGCGAACAGGTCGCTCGGTAAGTCCCAAAGATAAAGAAGAATTAGAAAAGACAGAATAAGAGTATTTCCTAAAGAGGTTGTAAAATACTATAAAATATTGTGTTAACGCGGTTGTTTGTACCTTGGTACAGAAGGATGCCAGTGTATACGAGAGGGGTCTCTATATGCTAGAGACCAGGGCAAACGGAATGTACAAGGAACCGTTAAGCCACGGTACAACAGCAACGGAATATAGATTAGGTGTCTTAATCTGACCACCTCGTGCCACCTTTAACACCTTCCGTACCAATCTACCCCTTAAACCCTGTAGTGTTTTGATAGTATTGTTGTATTGTATTGTGTAAGTTGGATGACCGACCAAAACCATGATATCAGTAAACATGTTCTAACTGCATAATCAGGTAAATGGAATAACGGAATAATGGATGTATATCCATGGTTTGATTCAGTCAAGTTGTATAGATTGTTAACTGGATTCTGGGATTCATGTGTTCATATTGAGTTGGAATATTAAAGAATATAGTTTGACTTGAATCATATTCAAGTCAGAAATAATCAGACTCAAACTCGAGTCAGACTAAAAGAAATGTAATTTGAAGTTCTATAATTGTTAGGGTCCTTATTGTAAATTATAAAACTTGAGGGGGTTTTATGTAAAAAGTACTTTTGTATAGTTTTCAAGATACACCTCAAGTATTTATTATTCGTCTTTATAGTTATAATGAGTGTAAATTTTATTTGTGTTATTTCTAGTGAGAATATCCTAATTACATAAATAAAAGTATTAATTTTCTAATATTGATTTAATTGAAATTCATGGTATTTTAATGTAACTTTTAATCTTGTAATTTTTTAAGGAAAAGGTGAAAACTTTATCTTATAATAAAATAGGTGTTCAAATGATAAATATACATATGTTTATACAAGAATAATTTTTAATAAATATTTTATTTTCCAAAAATCTCATTTTTCATAAATGTCGTATTCTAAACCTTTCGAGACCGAATGCTCCTTGCGGAGGTCTGAATCTCGCACTACTAAGCCCGATGGTACACGATAAACCATACAATCCCTAACGGGTTTCCCAAATGTGGGTTGTAGTGGCACTTTGCAAAGATTTTATAAATACTAATCATTTAGAAAACGGTTTTATAAAGATAAGGTATTTATTTGTAAAATGGTGTAAATTTCCGTATTTTAGATTCTAGGGTTTCCTAAGCCAACTAGCCTATTTCTAAATGGTCTAAACGACACGTCATTAGAAACCTCAAATCGCCTCTTCACCGCCAATTGCGGCCAGGTAAGTGCCAGGTGAGTGGGAGGCTCTCCACTACAAGTAGTGGTCCTAATTAAGTAACCACTCGTCTTAGACACACTTGCCTAGACACCACAAAGTCGGGTTTAGATAAACGATCGATGTCCATAACATATCGTATTTTCCTATTAAAAGATTTTGTTATAAAATTGTATACAACTTAGAACTTTCAGAAAAAGGTTTATAAAGAAAATGGTATTTTAATGAAAAATCTTGTATTATGGTATTCTATGTTTTGATGATATCAATTAGGGTTGTATTTGCGTGTGTGTGGAGGTAGGTCATTACCTCGTGATCTATTTTAAGGTATAGCAATGTTAAAGGGTTAAATGTCATAAACTAAACATGGTGGTATTTAAGTGAAAAAATACGATATATCGCAAAAGTTATCATTTCATGTGTGAAAACTTGTTCAAATTGATTTTTAAGTGATTAGTAGTCAACATGAATATGTTTAAGAATTATAGAATTAGTGACAAGTGAGTTTTGATAGAAAACCGAATCGGAAATCGGTTTGTTCCGATTTCCGTCGGGTTTGAAAAATCGTATTTTAATGGAAGAAAAGAAAGGTAGAAAAGGGGGACTTACGGATTTGGACAACGCTTGAGAGTGCTAGGAAGTTAGTGGGTTTGTCGGTGCGTCGAAACGTCGTGAAGAGTCCTAGTACGATCGCCGGGATTTCGCCGTCGATTTCGGCAGCGCTTCGCCTTTCGCTCGTTTTCTAACGTACCGAGTTCTCTTGAAATTTTTAGAGAGTGGACTTAAGAATGTAGGGTGAGAGGGTAGAGGGTATGGGGGTTTATATAGGGTTAGGCTAAGGTTAGGGTTTTTAATAAAAAAAATTATAAAAAATATACAAAATCATTAAAAATTCATTAAACATAGGAGTAAAAGGGATTTATTGGCCAAATGATAACCGATCCAAGCATTTAGAGTATGCAGGAGGGTGGACCAGGTCAAGAACCGACATTTCTCTGTGGGTGACTCGGCCGTCCGGCCAAGTCCTGCCGGCGGCGCCGGACCGAGTCGGCCGAGACGCCGGCCGGCGGCGCCGAGTCGGGCCGAGTCAGGGGTCCAATGGCCGGGGATTCTTTGTGGGTACAATTTGGTATATTTACTTTTTGTTGTCCAATACATATTTTGGGAGTTATGGCCTTTTTACCGTTGACTTCCAAAAAAAATTAAAACAAAATAAATACAAAAATAATGTGGGGCATGGGATTTGAACTCCGATGGCTTGGTTCAGCAGTGCAAGGTATTACCAATGAGCTACAAGCTCCTTCTTATAATTATGGAGTGAAATAAGTACTTAAAGAGTTATCAGCTGCAATAAATTCTCCAAGTATACATTGAATTTAAATCAATTCTTTATACATTAAAAATGAAGTTGTTACAGTCTACCCTCCTTACAAAAATTTCGTTCTTGAAATTTACAACTTTTATTTGAGGACTAGTTTACAAAGAGGTGTGGATATCTAGTACGCATTTCATCCTCCCTTTCCCAAGTGGACTCTCCTGGAGTGTCTTTCCTCCACATCACTCGAACCAAGTTAACTTCCTTATTCTGAAGTGTCTTCACTTTCCTGTCTAGGATCTCCACGGGCTGTTGCTCACAAGACAAGTCGGGCTGTATAGTGAGCTCGGAATGATCGAGAACATGGCTGGGGTCACTCACATACTTTCTGAATTGGGATATATGGAATACATTATGCACTCCTTCCAAGGAAGGTGGAAGCGCTAAACGGTATGCCACTTCACCGACTCGTTCGAGTATGTCGAACGGTCCAATGTATCTCGGACTTAGCTTACCCCGTCTTCCAAATCGGATCACTCCGCGGTTCGGAGATATCTTCAGGAATACGTGATCTCCTGGCTGGAACTCCAAGTGTCGTCTCTTTTCATCAGCCCAGTGCTTCTGTCGATCTTGGGCTATGCGCATTCTTTCCCTGATAGTACGAACCACATCAACAGTCGCTACTATCATCTCTGGTCCAAGAAGTTCCCTATCTCCGATGTCGTCCCAACTTAATGGAGAACGACACTTCCTTCCATACAGTGCTGCAAAAGGTGCCATTCCTATGCTTGCTTGGTAGCTGTTGTTGTACGAAAACTCCACAAGATGTAGGTGATCTTCCCACGATCACTTGAAGTCTAGCATACACGCTCTGAGCATATCCTCCAAGATCTGAATAGTTCGTTCCGACTGACCATCTGTTTGTGGATGATAAGCCATGCTGAAGTTCAGACTTGTTCCCAAGCTTGCTTGCATACTCTGCCAAAATTGCGATCGGAACCTGGTGTCACGATCGGAGACAATGCAGACCGGTACTCCATGGAGTCTCACAATTTCCTCCATGTACTTCTTTGCTAGTGTTTCAGTTGATTGGCCAACTCGAAATGGGATGAAGTGAGCCGACTTTGTGAGTCGATCCACAATGACCCATATGGCATCGTTACCCTTTGTGCTGCAAGGAAGAGCAATCACAAAGTCCATCGTGATATGTTGCCACTTCCATTCTGGGATTGGTAACGGTTGAAGTAATCCAGCAGTCTTGTGATGTTCAGCCTTTACTTGCTAACACACCAAGCATTTTGTGACGCTTCTGGCTACTTCACGCTTCATTCCATGCCACCAATAATTCTGACGTAGATCTTTGTACATTTTGGTACCTCCAGGATGTACTGAGTAGGGAGAGTTATGGGCTTCTTTCATTAACTCTTCCCGAACAGGCCCTTTTGGTACACACAATCTGCTGCCGTATCTCAAAGATCCGTCTTCATGGATGATGAAGTCTGTTCTGAGTCCATTCTCCACTTGTTCTCTGATCTTTTGCAACTTAGCATCGCTGGCTTGAGCTGCTTTGATCTGATTGACAATGGTTGATTGAACTTGTAAATTCATCGAACTTGAAGCATTACCTGGCATGACTACTTCAATCTCCATCTGATGCAAGTATTGTTGAAGCTTCCACTGAGCGGTGAGATTCATTGCTAATGGTTGGCGACTAAGAGCATCAGGTACTACATTCACCTTCCCTGGGTGATATTGCAAGTTGATGTCAAAGTCCGCCATGAGTTCTAACCATCTTCTCTGCCGCATATTCAACTCCTTCTGAGTAAACACATACTTCAGGCTCTTATGATCTGTGTAGATGTTCACTCGTTCACCAAGTAGGTAATGACGCCAAATCTTGAGAGCAAAGATGACGGCTGCCAACTCCAAATCATGCGTCGGATAATTGCGCTCGTGAATTTTCAGCTGTCTTGAAGCATAAGCCACAACCTTACCGTGCTGATGTAGAACACAGCCTAATCCCTTACCGGATGCATCGTAATGCACTTCGAATCCTCCAGATTGATCGGTATGACGAGAATAGGTGCTGATGTCAACCTTGATTTGAGTTCTACGAAAGCTTGTTCGCATGCTTCTGACCACACAAATTCTTCATCTTTACGTGTGAGCTTGGTCAGGGGCATTGCTATCTTCGAAAAGCCTTCAATAAACCTTCTGTAATATCCAGCTAAACCTAAGAAACTTCGAATATCCTTCACTGACTTTGGGGTAGGCCATTCGCTAACTGCCGAAACTTTCGCTGGATCTACAGAGATTCCTTCTCCTGATACGATATGTCCAAGAAAACCAACTTGATTTAGCCAAAACTCGCACTTACTGTACTTGGCATAAAGTTGATGTTGTCGAAGAGTTTCCAGGACAATTCGTAGATGTTCTGCATGTTCTTTCCGACTCTTAGAATACACCAGGATGTCATCGATGAAGATGACAACAAACCTGTCTAAGTACTCCCGGAAAACTTGATTCATAAGATTCATGAATATTGCGGGTGCGTTGGTCACTCCGAATGGCATCACCAGAAATTCGTAATGTCCATAGCGAGTTCTGAAAGCTGTTTTGTGAATATCAGCTTCCTTGACCTTCACTTGATGATAACCTGAACGAAGATCTAGTTTAGAGAAAACACAAGATCCACTTAACTGATCGAATAAATTATCGATGCGCAGGAGTGGATACTTGTTCTTTATAGTGACTTCGTTCAAGGCTCTGTAATCGATGCACATTCTGTATGAACCTTCCTTCTTCTTCACAAGTAATACAGGTGATCCCCAACTTGAAGTGTTGGGACGAATCCATCCTTTCGCCAGTAATTCGTCCAACTGTGTTCGGACTTCCTTCAAACCTTCCGGACTTAAACGATAGGGTGCTTTGATCACCGGTTGTGCTCCTGGTACTAAATCAATACTGAATTCAAGAGCTCGATCGGGAGGCAAACCTGATATATCGTCAGGAAATACATCGTCGAACTCTCGAACCACATCTGGTCTTGATTCTTCCTCCGCTTGAGCTGCTGCAACTACTGCTTCTCTTGGCTTCGCTTTGTAGGTACTTGGCTCCAGTGTACGGTCTCCGCTTTTGAAATAGAAGACCGGATGGTCTGGGATCTCGAATACTACCCTCCTTTGACGACAGTCTATGGTAGCATAAAAAGTTCCAAGCCAATCCATTCCTAGAACCACATCGAAGTTCGGTATGTCCAGCACTTTGAAGTCAGCATAAAACTCTTGACTGCAGATGACGACTGGACACATGCTGTATCCCATAGTTGCCTTTAGAACGCCATTTCCGGAACTGACATTCCAGCTGGATACAAGCGGTGAAACTGAAATCGCATGGGTTCGGACAAACCGTTGCGACATAAAGCAATGTGATGCTCCAGTATCAAACAGTGCAAGTGCAGGGATTGAGGATACTAAGATTGTACCTAAGGTATGTGGGATTTGTTTTAGGTATAGGAAATATGTAACTAAGTAGTAGAATAGAAAAGCAAAGTTTGAAAAGAAAAGTTTACCATTGATGACTTGGCCAGTGGCCTCAGCTTCTTCCACGGACATCGTGAAAGTCTGGCGCCTTGGTACATTCCTCCTGGCCTGAGGAGCATTTCTCGGAACGTTCCTTTGAGCTTGATGGAACTGACGAGGAGGTGGTGCAGCTTGTGGTCCTCTGGGTGGTGCAGGTAGTGCAGGTCTGGGAGCAGGTGCCTGAAGAGCTGGTCGCTGCGGATAAGTAATTGCTGGCCTGGGTGCAGCAACTGGATTCTGTCTTTGGGGACAAGACCCAATATCGTGAGTAGCTGAGCCGCAGACTAAGCAAAGGCGGTTGGCTCGACGGAAGCCCTTCATCATATGTCCAGTTCTCTTGTAGTAGGTGCAAAAGGCTGGGCTGGGACGATGGGTTGGTACTCCGGGTCGCCTTGGCACGAAAGGTGGCCTGGACGAGGCTCCACCTGCCATCTGGTTGGCAGGGCGCTTGACTCCTGCAGACTGAGGTCTGCCCCTTGCTTTTATCATTGCCTCATAGCTGCGGGCAGCTTCTAGAGCATCCTCATGAGTCAAAAATTTTCCCGTGGCTAGAGCATCCTGAATCTCCGTGTCCAGTCCTTGTTGAAAGCGACGGGCTCTGATCTCGTCCGTCGGTATCAAGTGTGCCGCGAATCTGTTTAAAAATTGTGTTAGCTGTGTAGTATGTGATTTTTAAAAAATTGAACTATTGTGACATATCTTACCGGATTAACATGGTGAATTCAGCGTCGTATTCATCTACTGATTTGTCCCACATTGAACCCTGTTGTAGATGAATGAACTGCTGCTCCATTGCAAACCTGGCAGTCACAGGGAAATATTTCGCGTCAAACTTCTCGCGAAAAGTCTTCCATTCAATCGGCTGTACCAGACGGCTTTCTTCCGCCTTCCACCAGTTGCGAGCATTATCCGTGAGCTGTAGTTTTGCTACACGGACCCAAGCGATGTCTGGCACTTGAGCTGCTGCCAGATCGTCTTCGATGCTTTGTGCCCATTCTTCAGCTTCAAGAGGGCTTCCTTTACCAGAGAACTGCTTGGGATGTAAATCCCTGAATTGCTTTACTCCCGGTGCGTCGGTTTCAGGACAGTTCAGAAGTTGTTGTTGTACATCGAGAAGGCTGCGAATCGCCTCAAGTAGCACTGTTTGCTCGGTGGGTGGTGCAGGAACAGTTGGTGCGAGAGGTAGTGCTGAATGTGTGTTGTTGACATTGCTGCTGGTGTTGTTCGGGGAATCCATAACCTTGAAGAAAAATTTGGGTTAGGACATATTCAAGTAAATGAAATGATAAGATTCAAGGAATAGAAATTTGTAAGATTCAAGAAACATGAATTGTAAAGAATGTTTTAGTTGCTGGTTCTTGTGTTATATTACTTAGGTTGTTCACGCAGACCAGAACTGCATGATAGGGAGTCATACAGCTCTGACCTGCATGGGCCACCAACAAAACCTGTCACGCCCCGCTTCCCGGTGTACGGCGAGGGACACGCGACGAGGTCCGCTACGTATGTACTCAGAAGTACATACGCTAAGCGTATCTAAGCAATATAAAGTAAATCACAAGAGACAAGAGATATAGAAATAACAGCAACTTTATTAATAACATTCTTTTGTACAATACATGAAAAGTAAATACAACTGAAATGAAAAGCGATGCCTAAACAGTGGCATAACAGGAAATGAAAATACTGAATAGAACAAGGTACAATATCTAGAGCTCGGGGTCTTCGTGAGACTGCTCCAAGTCTTCACCGGTGGGCTCGATCTCTGCTGGGTCCAAAGCACCTGACGACATTCAAAGAAGAAAGAAATAGAATGTCGTCAGCGAACAGGTCGCTCGGTAAGTCCCAAAGATAAAGAAGAATTAGAAAAGACAGAATAAGAGTATTTCCTAAAGAGGTTGTAAAATATTATAGAATATTGTGTTAACGCTGTTGTTTGTAGCTTGGTACAGAAGGATGCCAGTGTATACGAGAGGGGGCTCTATATGCTAGAGACCATGGCAAACGGAATGTACAAGGAACCGTTAATCCATGGTACAACAGCAATGGAATATAGGTTATGTTTCTTAATCTGACCACCTCGTGCCACCTTTAACACCTTCCGTACCAATCTACCCCTTAAACCCTGTAGTGTTTTGATAGTATTGTTGTATTGTATTGTGTAAGTTGGATGACCGACCAAAACCATGATATCAGTAAACATGTTGTAACTGCATAATCAGGTAAATGGAATAACGGAATAATGGATGTATATCCATAGTTTGATTCAGTCAAGTTGTATAGATTGTTAACTGGATTCTGGGATTCATGTGTTCATATTGAGTTGGAATATTAAAGAATATAGTTTGACTTGAATCATATTCAAGTCAGAAATAATCAGACTCAAACCCGAGTCAGACTAAAAGAAATGTAATTTGAAGTTCTATAATTGTTAGGGTCCTTATTGTAAATTATAAAACTTGAGGGGGTTTTATGTAAAAAATACTTTTGTATAGTTTTCAAGATACACCTCAAGTATTAATTATTCGTCTTTATAGTTATAATGAGTGTAAATTTTATTTGTGTTATTTCTAGTGAGAATATCCTAATTACATAAATAAAAGTATTAATTTTGTTATATTGATTTAATTGAAATTCATGGTATTTTAATGTAACTTTTAATCTTGTAATTTTTTTAGGAAAAGGTGAAAACTTTATCTTATAATAAAATAGGTGTTCAAATGATAAATATACATATGTTTATACAAGAATAATTTTTAATAAATATTTTATTTTCCAAAAATCTCATTTTTCATAAATGTCGTATTCTAAATCTTTCGAGACCGAATGCTCCTTGCGGAGGTCTGAATCTCGCACTACTAAGCCCGAGGGTGCACGATAAACCGTACAATCCCTAACGGGTTCCCCAAATGTGGGTTGTAGTGGCGCTTTGCAAAGATTTTATAAATACTAATCATTTAGAAAACGGTTTTATAAAGATAAGGTATTTATTTGTAAAAGGGTGTAAATTTCAGTATTTTAGATTCTAGGGTTTCCTAAGCCAACTAGCCTATTTCTAAATGGTCTAAACGACACGTCATTAGAAGCCTCAAATCGTCTCTTCACCGCCAATTGCGGCCAGGTAAGTGCCAGGTGAGTGGGAGGCTCTCCACTACAAGTAGTGGTCCTAATTAAGTAACCACTCGCCTTAGACACACTTGCCTAGACACCACAAAGTCAGGTTTAGATAAACGATCGATGTCCATGACATATCGTATTTTCCTATTAAAAGATTTTGTTATAAAATTGTATACAACTTAGAACTTTCAGAAAAAGGTTTATAAAGAAAATGGTATTTTAATGAAAAATCTTGTATTATCGTATTCTAAGTTTTGATGATATCAATTAGGGTTGTATTTGCGTGTGTGTGGAGGTAGGTCATTACCTCGTGATCTATTTTAAGGTATAGCAATGTTAAAGGGTTAAATGTCATAAACTAAACATGGTGGTATTTAAGTGAAAAAATACGATATATCGCAAAAGTTATCATTTAAGTGTGAAAACTTGTTCAAATTGATTTTTATGTGATTAGTAGTCAACATGAATATGTTTAAGAATTATGGAATTAGTGAAAAGTGAGTTTTGATAGAAAACCGAATCGGAAATCGGTTTGTACCGATTTCCGTCGGGTTTGAAAAATCGTATTTTAATGGAAGAAAAGAAAGGTAGAAAAGGGGGACTTATGGGTTTGGACAACGCTTGAGAGTTCTAGGAAGGTAGTGGGTTTGTCGGTGCGTCGAAACGTCGTGAAGAGTCCTAGTACGATCGCCGGGATTTCGCCGTCGATTTCGGCAGCGCTTCGCCTTTCGCTCGTTTTCTAACGTACCGAGTTCTCTTGAAATTTTTAGAGAGTGGACTTAAGAATGTAGGGTGAGAGGGTAGAGGGTATGGGGGTTTATATAGGGTTAGGCTAGGGTTAGGGTTTTTAATAAAAAAAACTATAAAAAATATACAAAATCATTAAAATTTCATTAAATATAGGAGTAAAAGGGATTTATTGGCCAAATGATAACCGATCCAAGCATTTAGAGTATGCTGGAGGGTGGACCAGGTCAAGAACCAACTTTTCTCTGTTGGTGACTTGGCCGTCCGGCCAAGTCTTGCCGGCGGCGCCGGACCGAGTCGGCCGAGTCGCCGGCCGGCGGCGTCGAGTCGGGCCGAGTCAGGGGTCCAATGGCCGGGGATTCTTTGTAGGTATAATTTGGTATATTTACTTTTTGTTGTCCAATACATATTTTGGGAGTTATGGCCTTTTTACCGTTGACTTCCAAAAAAAATTAAAACAAAATAAATACAAAAATAATGTGGGGCATGGGATTTGAACTCCGATGGCTTGGTTCAGCAGTGCAAGGTATTACCAATGAGCTACAAGCTCCTTCTTGTAATTATGGAGTGAAATAAGTACTTAAAGAGATATCAGCTGCAATAAATTCTCCAAGTATACATTGAATTTAAATCAATTCTTTGTACATTAAAAATGGAGTTGTTACAGTCTACCCTCCTTACAAAAATTTTGTCCTCGAAATTTACAACTATTATTTGAGGACTAGTTTACAAAGAGGTGTGGATATCTAGTACGCATTTCAACATTAAAAATGGAGTTGTTACAGTCTACCCTCCTTACAAAATTCTTTGCTGATTCTTTTTCTCACTTGGGTAATAAATTGATATATATGAGATATATGTTAATTGTATTATTTTATTTTGTTACGATAAATATTATATATGTGATATATAATATTGTAGCATGATATGATTATTAATGCAACATGATTAGTAGAGTTTAAACATGGTTAGGGTTTGGATTAGGGTTATGACTTCTAGTAGATTCTAGAAGGTTTTCTTTTTTGTTTTGGAAAAGATATTTTCAAGTGACTTATTCTTAACCTAACCCAAACCCTAGCCTTGGTTGATTCTCTACAAAGGTTTAGTCAACCATGGTTGCATTATTCATCATTATCTCCTTTGCATTATTCATCACAAAAGGATTTTTCATGATATTGTTCATCTTCTTCCTTCTTTCTTTTCATGAAAAAGCTTTCTAGCTTTTTCTAAGTGATGAAAAATGAGTGAGAATTAGAAAACAAATGAGAGCAAAAATCCTACTTCATCATCCTCATCTATCCTTGCCATTTAGATGAGGGTGTTCACTTCATTTATGAGTGTTAGCTTGTGTTAACGAAACTTCAAGGTAGATCATCATTGTATCGAAGATCGGAAGCAAGACTGCATCTTTCTCTTCGTGGAACCCCTCGAGAGTCCGGAACACGATGATCGCAGCGAAGGGACTTCAACACGGAGCTTTAGAAGTGAAGGACCAGATCTACAAAGGTTGTAATCTCTCTCACTTAGTGTTAAAGTGTTTAACATGCTTGTTTTCGCCTAAACTCTAGTTTAAAGATCCGGCTTCGGGTTTTTCGGCACGGCTAATTTTTAAATCGGGCATGGTTGATGCCTCGTAGACCCTTGTGCGCGTGCCTAGCAACCCTACATTGGGTGCCCGCTGCAACGGCTCCCTCCACGTCGACTACTCAAAAGAGAAGAAGGCCGGATAGAGTCCCCACTCCTGCAGCAAATGTCAAGGACAATAAGCCTAAATGCCCTAAGTCTGGGGGCATGATGGTGCATACGGTATACATGGCGTTTGAAAAGGAGGACAGCCGCACATCCACGGGTCATAGACCGCTTACCAAAGAGGCAGTCTGGATATATAAGTTCATGAGATGAACTTCGTTCCTACCATTGTGTGTCAATGGAGTTGTGGCTTATGCCAAGGAATACCCGTCCCATCAGTGATCCAGACATATTCTAAGGCAGTGTCACCTGATCATGGAGATAGTTGATCTCCAGGGGATCGAGGTTAGGAGAGTAGACACAGAGGACAACAGCGCGGATCCACTCACAAAGGCCTTTTTCCCAGTAGAGACTTTTATGGGATGGTTGAGTATGAGATACTTCAACCACAGCTAATTGTTGGGTATGTGATACCACAACAGATGGCCCTAGTGCAAGTGGGAGATTGTTAGTTATATGTATGCCCTAGAGGCCATTACTGTACATACGATGTATATTGTAGTGGATGCTTGGACATATATAGGGAGGACTTTCTTACTCGACATGATAGTATGCTATCTGGTTGTACTTTATCTTAACATGTACTCTTATTGTCTCTATGTTACATGTTGATAAATCCCTTAGGATATGTACTCGACTACTGGGACTATGATGAGATCATACTAGTGGGGCTACGGTAGTCGACGAGTACATCCTATAACTGTTCCTAGTCGAGGGTGTATCGAGATAGGGCATCGATGCACCAGAGTAGACTAGCGTATACGCATCTTGACCCATATGATGGGCGATGGATGATCCCATATACATCGGTGTTTGACATCAAGGATGGTGTACGGGTGCTCAGTGGAGACTGGGTACACTGGACGGACTCGCCGAGAACTCCCAGATGGTATTATACCACACGTCAGATGGCAGTTCTCCGGTGACACTGGTACAGAGTAGTCTGTTGACCCGAGATCGTCATAGAGTCTTGTGTGATTCCCACTTTGCTTTGGTTTCCATCATACCACGTCCAAGAGGGCGTGCAAAAAGGTGGCTTTTGGGTACAGTCCCGAATCACATGGAGGCAATGAGCGATAGGAGGGGATTCGTCTCTCCCGGTATAGGGAGTTGATGTTGTGCTGTGTTCGATTGGCTATAACCGGAAATCCCTGGCCAGGGTTGTTGAGATGTACTGGTAAGTGTTACCAGTAGTTTCTCGAACTGTTATAGACCTCATATCGACACGACTTATCGAGCTACTGGGGTCTGACGTTTACCACCCCTAGGCGAGATATGCGACATATCAGACGACGAGACCAGACTGTACGGTAGTGTTACTGATTGGATTCGTAGGAGAACTAGCGGGCTTGCTTGTTGATCTTCTGATCACTCAATACCCGGGTGGCCGTTACATTTAGCATACTGCTTGCGGCTTGTGGGTGTTTGATATGATCATCACCTACTGCCGGCGTATTGACGAGTCTTTAGAGTCCTACACAGGGGTTTCCTGGCTCAAGCGAAACGAAGTAGGAGCACATATGTGATATGTGCGGGACCGAGATTAATACGATATGAGATACCGTATTCTATTCTCGCGATTCGTGACATTGATCGGTTGTATGAGATATAGCCGGGTTATCGGATCAAGTGTTGATTCGATAAGTTGTTACTTTTGATATTAGTCGGTTATAGCCGGATTATTAAATCAAGAGTTGATTTAATAATTTAATGCATAATTATATATTTTATATATTACATTGCATTAACTAGTATTAGCTCACTTATGATTTATTTTCTCACTAGTTTGTGCACATTGTTTATATGTGATATATGCAAGTGTACATGTTTGTATCATACTTGATGATACACACAAAGTTGGGTGTATGAGACTCATACCAAGATTAGGGTAAAGATTAGGGTTATTGTTTTATCTTAAGATTTAACAAAAGGGTTTAACTCAGTCAAAGTAATCAAGCTTGAAGAATCTTGGAGAAGCTTTGACAAAGTCCACTCTTTTGTCATTTCTTTTGATATTCTTTAACCTAACCTTTAACCTAAAGCCTTGGTTAATTCTCTACATGAGTTAAGCATGATGGCTTAACTCAACCATGGTGCCATTATTTATTGGATAAGTTTTCATTTGGATGGATTAATTCTTTCTTCTTCTTCTTCATCATCAAGCTCCATCCAAAAGCTTACTAGCTCCAATGGTGCTATGAGAAAAAGAGTGTGAAAATCAATTCTAAAGTGAGCTCACTTCCTACTTCTTCATCCTCTACCACTTGCCATGTAGTAGAGTGTGTTCTCTTCACAAATTTCATGACCTAGTGAAGGAATAGCTTGAGTTAGTGTCTCCCCGACGTAGATCATCTTCGGCCTCGAAGTCATCGTAGCAAGTACGTTCGTTCTTCTCGTAGAGCTTCTCTAGAGTCCGGAATTCACGATCGCAGCGATGGGGATGTCTACACAGAGCTAATGAAGTGAATGACTGGATCTACAAAGGTTGTAATCTCTTTCACTTAGTGTTAAAGTTGTTAACATGCAAGTTTTTGCCTAAACCTTAGTTTAAAGATCCGTATTAGAGTTGTTCGACATGGCTAAAATTTTAATCGGGCATGGTTGATGCCTCGTAGTCCCTTGTGCGCGTGCCTAGCAACCCTACAGTTTCAAGTGGCCCTACACATCCCCCTAAAAGACAAATCTATCTTGGGTTCTGTGATAAATCAAACAGAATCAAGGGAATTAAATTCCCAGAGAGCAACATTGTGAACTTAGATGTGCAGGAGACAACTCAGGGCAAAGAAAACCCATGAAGTTCCCATGAGAACGACTTAGTTCTTCATAGGAATTAAATTCCTTTTTGAAAAAGGGAATTAAATTCCCATAAAAGTTCTGTTCCAGAGCCGAAGCTTCTTGGGGATGGAATTAAATTCCATAAAAAAGCAACCAACATCATCATCTCCCTAAAGGATCAGATGAACCCTAAGGAGATTTACTGGTGAAGATTAAATGATTTCATATTTCGGTTGAAAAACTTGAAGGAAAAATGGGTTCATGTTAAAAGGGGTGAAACCCTTGCTATGGATTTAAAATCCAGAAGGACATGAAAGTTCATCGTTCGTTCAAGAGCATTACCTGAAGAAAAGAGTTCTTTTTGAACAGAGTTAAACTCTGAAAAATTTTCAAGGCAGAGAACTAAGCTCTGGAAAGGAGAATTAAATTCTCAGAAAGAAAAGTATGCAAGGAGGAAGATGAGCAAAATGGAGGCTCTTCTGAAAAGACATGGGCATTTATAGGATGGGATGGAAAACGTTTCGTCTACCCTACTCCCAAAGCAGACCCGACGGTCACAAAAGTGACAGCGTTGCACTCACGTGCAGACACGTGAGAACAACGCCGTGGGGGAATTTGTTCCCTGATTAAAAATCAGGAGAAGCTTCAGAAGAGGAATCACGTGCTCACACGTGACCAGTTGTCACGTGTTGGCACGTGACGCTTAAAGCAGCGGCAAAAAACACATTCATCCCCTGATTAAAAATCAAGAAAAAGCTCCAGAAGAGGCATCACGTGCTCACACGTGACCAGTGGTCACGTGTTGGCACGTGATGGTTAAGCAGCGGCCAGAGAACAGAGCGCAGAAGAAGAGAAGCCCATTCCAGGGGTCACGTGCCGACACGTGACCAGGGGTCACGTGGCCACACGTGACCGGCTTTAAGAGCCTTATTCTTTGACAGAATTAAATTCTGAGGGAAGATCCTTCAAATCTTTCCAAAATGAAGAAGGATTATCTAAAACCGTTGGATTAAAAATTTGAAGGCGAATAAATATCACCAAT
Source organism: Agapanthus africanus (assembly GCA_030015575.1). Lineage (NCBI taxonomy): Eukaryota > Viridiplantae > Streptophyta > Magnoliopsida > Asparagales > Amaryllidaceae > Agapanthus > Agapanthus africanus. Next base: position 355,009,412 of record CM057339.1, on the reverse strand, counting down.
TTATGGAAAAAATTTGGACTTGGAAAGATTTCCCCATAAATCTAGCCGAAATAACAAGGGGATATCTTGGATTTAAAATCCAATGGTGAATAAAATTCACCTAAAAATCTAAAGGCCCAGATTAATGATGAAGATAAATAAAATCTCTCAATGAACAAATCAAATCTTTCAAAGAGAGATTTACCGAACAGATTGCTTCTTTTCCTTCTCCTATAAATAGGAGCCAAGAAAAGAAGAAAAAAGAGACCTTTGGACCTTTTCTTTTGATACACAGAGAGAGAGAGAGAGATATAGAGCATTTGATTCTCTGCAAAAGGAAAACCTTAGGTAAGAAAAGAAAAGGGAGGCTTCAAAAGAGAATTTAATTCTCAAAAGAGTTTAACTCTCATATAAAGAAAAGAACTTAGTTCTTTCTGGTGGAGGATCTGCAAAGTGCACATCTCCCCATGAATTGAGAATTTAATTCTCATTGGGTTGAGATCCTGCCATGCAGATCTAAAACACAGAGGATGAACTGAGTTTTGAGAATTTAATTCTCACAAAATGATAGGAATTCAATTCCTTTGAGATAAAACTAGGGTTTAACCCTATGTTATAGGAATTTAATTCCTTCAGAATGAACAGAACTAGGGTTTAACCCTAATTGAGAACATAATTCTCTCAAACTCACAGGAATTTAATTCCCTTAAGAAAAGAAATTAGGGTTTAACCCTATTTAAGAATATAATTCTTCAGAAGAAAACATGAATTTAATTCCTCTAAAGTTTGTTGTTAGGGTTTTAACCCCATGAAGAATTTAATTCTTAAAAGATGAACAGATCTTTAAAACATGCAAAGAACCAGAGTCACGTACTATCACGTGACCCCTGCAAAGATACACAGAAAAGAACTTTGAAGCAAACACCTCACGTGTTACCACGTGACTCCTGCAAAGATCCATAAAAAAGAACTTTGAGGCAATGCCTCACGTGCCCCACGTGATCTCTAAAGCACACAGAGAAAAAGGCAAAAGGAAACAGAAAAGAGCTCTAGGACGCCCTCACGTGTCGACACGTGACCCCTAATGAACATTCTAACAGATCAAAGCGTAGGCCCCCATCACGTGCCCACACGTGATGGCTTTCAGAATTAAAAGTGTTAAACACTTATCTGTAGAACAAAATAAAGGGAAGCAGGGCGCTCTCACGTGCTACTACGTGACCCCTTGGCTGAAGCTCTAACGGATAAACGCCTAAATTCCCATCACGTGATAGCACGTGATACTTCAAAGTATTCAAGACTTTTGACTGAATAAAATAAGGGGAATCAGAGCGCTCTCACGTGACCCCTCTCTCCTTAGTGTTTAACACTAGTCTAGAGATTTTGTCCCCAGTGTTTAACACTGATTTGCTTAGTGTTTAACACTAATTTGAAAACTCTGTTCCCAGTGTTCAACACTGGTTATCTTTTAGTGTTTAACACTAACTTGTTAATCTTATTCCCAGTGTTCAACACTGTGGGTCTCTAGTGTTTAACACTAGCTTTAGCCCAATTGGCTAAGTTTCCAGAGGCAAAGCCTCTCCTTCAATGAACCAACAGAGGGCCAATATCCCAAACATGATTGGACTTAGCCCAAGCTGGCCATAAGTCCTCAATTCAAACTTAACTGAGCCAATGGGCTCATAATATAATAATTGATCTTAGTATCCAAATTGGACTACAGATCACTTAATCTACCTTGGTTTAAAGGTACATCTCTTCACTCCTTTGATACTTGGCGTTGTAATTCCTCAACGTCTTCAAAGAGGTGGCGGGTTCCGATGACCACACATTGATACAGACTGTGGGGTCCTTAAACTCATGGACTATGGGGTCCTTAACCTTGACCGTAATGTCTTAAAACTAAACGCCGGATGTGGGGTCCTTAAACCCACGGACTATGAGGTCCTTAACCTTGACCGAAATGTCTTAAAACTAACAACGGACTTTGACGTCCTTAACCTTGACCGTGATGTCTTAAAACTAATATCGGACTGTAGAGTCCTTAAATCCACGGACTACGACGTCCTTAACCTTGACCGCAACGTCTTAAAACTAACATTGGACCGCAATGTCCTTAAACTACCTATTGACCGCAATGTCACTAAACTATACTACAGGGCTCCCCTAATCGCTCTCTTGTCGGATCTAAACGATCTCGTTAAGTTGATCTTAGTCTAAAACTAGACTAACGTATCCTTAACAAACGTTTAAGTCGATCTTAGTCTCAAACGAGGATAACGTATCCTTAAACACAACCCCCAAACCCAAATCTAAGATAATACGGATTTGGACTAGTCCACGCCCTACGGGCGATGACATAACTCAGTCTCCGTATACAATCCACGGGCAACCGAACACGAATCAAACACACACGACACGAAGTGATCATCTGGAGAAGGAGAAAGTTGTTACCGCAATGCGGTAGCGTAATTAACTGCAGGGGCTTGCGCCTGCAGGGAAGAGCGTCCCCACAATCAAAAACCCCTCAAGCGAGGGGGAATCTGACGAAGTCTGCTACATCGGACGCATCCGTTTAAACCTTCGATACACGGTGCCATAAATCAACTTGGCATCTTCGGAGAGGTAGACGGATAGCACTAATTAGCATCTTCCCCTAATCTCAGGCAAGACCGTCCATGTCTTGGCCGCCATTCGGAGGGGAACAGTCATCATTCCAAGCAATCTTTCTATCCCCCTATTGTTTCTTCGAAGTAAACGCGCTTGCGCAGCAGGGGTTAGCTTTTCATCGCTCGCGGTCGAGCTGGAGCTGGGTGTCCTGGCTGGTACATGTTCGGCCGGTTCTGTTTGTGACCATACATCCGTCAAGCGGGTATAGGACGTGGATACGCCCTCAATGAGAGGCCTAATGGGTATACCTCCATGCTTGTAGAATTCAAATTCCTCCACACGGAGGAAATAGCGACACAGTTGTGTCACTAATATGGGGCATGGGTAATTTGCGGCCCTTTTGCCAGCACCAATTGAATAAAGCAAAACCGTGCACATATCAAATCTAGGGTTCCTAGTCATTAGGGTGTGCACGATATGAAGAGACGGGGTGAAAAATGTGGTATTATGTGAACTCCCAAAAATATTGTTTTGTGCCCACCGACACACGGTTAAAACATTGGCGAAGAGGGTTCTAGCCTGTATTCCCTTCCTAGGTTCCCTCGAACAGTCGTTACCCATTAAGGGCATGTAGTCTTCAAATTGAAGGGGTTGGTCGTGAATAGGTAATCTAGGAATTAAAGAGACTTCATGGATGAAGTCCCTGTGAATGATTATCTTCCTATCGCCCCAAAGTAGTTTGATAAAACCGTATTGTGTAAGGCAGCCTTCCTCCATGCACTCGTAAAAACGAGTGACTAGATCTGGAAGAGCGTAAGCATTGGGATGATTATAAACGAAAAAGTTCCACCCCCTCCGTATGATTTCATCACGAAAATAACTCCCGTAAATTGTGTGTGAAAAGATTTGTGAAAAATCACGTTCTAACTGCATTGTTGGGGCCATTACAGAGAGTTCACAGATCTAAAAAAAATTTAACAGAGAGGATCTAAGAAAGCGAACCTCCTCTGAAAAATCAGAGGGAGAAGAAACCAATGCGCGGTGGTTGCACGGCGGAATCGTGGCTTGGGCGGCGGAAGCGCGGCGGCTAGGAGGGATCGCACTGCAGAAACTTGAGCGGCGGCTAGGGTTTGCAGAGAGGTGAAAAATTAGGGTTAAGAAAACAGAGAGGGGTCGGGTCTTATTTATAGGGGGGTTGTTTTGGTTATTTGCAAAAAGCTCCTCTTAAAAAGAGGAAATTATTTGTAAATAAAATTTTTATTTTTATTTTATTAAAACTGGAAATTTACAAAAATACCTCAATTTTTTTTATTTTCAAATTTTCATTTTTTATTTTGTTTTTATATAATTACAAATGATACATACCCCCAAACTTGTTTGAAACAGTGTTTTGGCTAGATAATCGAAATTTAGGGGTAAATGGAGGAAGATCAGTCAATGTAGATCGGCTCATGCAAAAACAGGAGCTCCTCCGAAGGGTCAGCAGTGAGGAACGGTTTAAGTCGATGTCCGTTCACTTTAAACAGTGAACCATCCTCCGGGTTTTCTAGATCAACCGCACCGTGCGGATATACGGTGCGTATCAAAAATGGCCCTTTCCATCGAGACTTGAGCTTGCCGGGATGGAAATGTAACCGAGTATCATAAAGTAAAACCTGTTGACCAGGTTTGAAAGTCTTGCGCATAAGGTGTTTATCGGGGAACACCTTCGTTCGGTTTTTAACAACTATTGCGTTCTCATAGGCTTCATCCCGCAGCTCGTCTAATTCGTTCAACTGCAGCTTTCTATTGCTACCCGCATCTCCCAAAGATAGGTTCAACTCTTTTATTTCCCAAAATGCCTTATGCTATATTTCAACTGGAAGGTGGCAAGTGTTTCCATAAACAAACCTATACCCCCTACGAGTGCGGCGAATAGCCTACCAATTCTAGAGTGAGGTCCTCTTCGTCTCAACGCCATGAGATGCGGACCCGTTACCCTCCAAAACCCGGCTATTCGTGCACCCCACCGTGGGGTAATCCTAGTACAGAAAAGAAAATAATATGTACAAGGGTGACATCGACCTCAACCCGGTCGTACCCCAAACAAATAATATACAAACTGGCAGTGATGACAATCCACATGCCGGACGCTCGCCCCACAATATCAAATGTACAAATGAAACTAAACTGTACTACTATTGCACCACTGACTATCCACCACGACAATCCAACCACAACCACAATACAACACCGAACATCAACGTGAATGTCATGTTCGCAAACCCGTCTAAAAGACATATAGCAATTAGACGAGTTGTACCGCTCTAATGACATTCATGGCCGCAGATAGTAATGCATGCACTGAAAACCACACATTTAAAATTTCAATCGACTAAACTTTTCCAAATTGGCCCCGAATGCAAATCCAGAACTCAAACAATTCTGGGCCAAAACCATATATCATAAAAATTATATTTCCATGAACTAGAGCCCCATAAAAAATTTGGGGCACTGTAGCCCAAAAAGCGCGGAGGTTCCGCCGCAAAATGTGACATTTTTCTCCGTTCCACGATGGAATTTTGGAGTTAGGGGTCCAAATTTTTTTCGTAGCTTTAGTTTTGCCTGCACATATTTTTAAGGTACCAAATTTTTTTTTTGAACAACTTTGAAATTCGACACCAAGCACATGAACATGGAACCGTGATCCGGAAAAATTAGTCGATCGAGATTTTAACCTTGTGCAAACTAGCTAGTAGGGTTTATGGGTTGTCTTTGATACCATGTTGGGTTATGCCAGCGTCTCGGCCATCAATCCGTGGCTAAATGCGGAACAAAAATTTATAAACTGGCGCTAACACAACCCATTCCTACGGATCGACCATTAACCCTAGACTAGCAAACTGGAATAAAGTTTAGATAGTTATACCGAATGATCCGTATCCTTCGGTCTTCAACCACCTTCCCAAGCTTCTCGAGGCTTCCTTGATCAAGTTTGATCTCCGGTCTCCTCCCATCAAAGATGATCCACCCGAGAGCCTATGAATCGAGCTCCAACCTCATATCCGAGGTAACTAGGGTACCTAGATTGCTACACTGGATACCGTAGAAAAAGTAGAGAGTGATGAAGGATTAATTTGTCTCAAGACACCCTAGGTTTCTCAAAAAAATAAGACTTGAAGGGTGGAGGAAGAAGAAGAAGCCATGAGGATGAGAGTGTTATAGGAGAGAGAATGAATAATGGCTAACACTCTTGTTGTGTTGTGAGAGATATATAAAAATAATGGAGCCATCCTAAATAAATATCTCAAGCCTCTAAAATATTTTAAGTCAACCAAAAATATCTTAAGTCAATATAAATCTCACAACAAACAAAAGATTAAGCATTCTAGAATAGTAACCATGGGTCACTACTAAGCCATGCCACAAAATATGCAATAAACACCTCATCCACCACCTCAATAATCTTTTAATCCAAAAAGGTTTAAGCCATAACGAGGTGTAATCTTCTAAAAGTAATCTTGTAAGAAATTACAAGAATACCCCTCATCCGTATATACATACCCACATCTGTATTCCGAAGAATATGAATATAACGAGAGAAAAATAATCCAACAATATAATACTAGGATCTGACTTAAACCAAAGCCCACTAGTATTATCCGTCCGAACATCATCCGTGCGCAAGTACACGTATATGATCGAACCCTGTTGTAAAACCATACGGCCTCTACATCGTTTCGCCTGAAGTAGGGAAATCTCTGTGTGGGACTTTAAAGACTCGTCAATATGCTGGCAGTGGGTTTAACCACAAGCATGTCAGCGGCACTACCTGTATGTAACGGCTACCTAGGTATTGAGTGAAAGGGAAGCCGACGAGTAAACTTATCCTGAAACCCTACTGAGCCTGACAGTGACGATATCCGTACAGTCCGGTCCGTTCGTCTATGAGTATCGCATATCGTGTCTAGGGGGTGGATAAAGTCAGACCCCTAATAACGCAACATTTAGTGTCGGTATGAAGCCCATCACCCACTGAGAAACTACTGATCCGAATCGGTAATTCTCGACTACTTTGGCCAAGAATTTCTGGTGATGGCCACCCGTTCACACCGCGACATCAACCCCTAACACCGAGAGAGACGAATTCCCTGACGATCCGCTCACTACCTCCATGTGATTTGGGACTGTACCCAACTAAAACCTGTTTGCACAACTTCTTTTAGCCGTGGTAGGGTAGTAATCAAAGCACAGTGGGAACTCACAAGAGACAAATGACAATCTCAGGTCGATAGACTAACCTGTACACATGTTACCTGGGAACTTCTATCTGACAATAAGTATACCAACTAGCATGTTCCCGGCGATTCCTTCCGGTGTACTCATAACCAAATGAGCACCTGTATACTATCTTAGGTGAACAAACAAACACCAATAGCTTGTGAGACCGGCCACCGCCCCTCATCGTGGTCTCGATCAGTATACACTAGTCTACTCTGGAGTATCGATGCCCAGTCTCGAAATTCCCTCGACTAGAGACATTTAAGGATGTGCCTATAGACCACCCAGTTCTCACGTATATGATTGCCATCATAATGCTGGTAATCAAGAAAGAATCCTATGGGCTCTATCAACATGTAATAGTGATCTGTAATGCCACCTAATGCTGTACATGATGATAAAGACACACCAGATAGCATACTATCATCTTGAGTAAGACTGTTTTACCGGTATAGGTCCCCCCTCAATCATTATAATCACCTGCCTGCGACTATGATAATTGCCTTGAGGGCACTATAGCCAACAAGGAGGGGCTGGAGCAGTAAGGACGTATGCGACCATATCATAGGTTAGGGTAATATTTACGTTCATCAGCCATTCTTTGTAATTCGGCCCCGTGAGTTTATTTTTGTCTAATAGAAGCTTAAGTCCCGTCATAGGTATCTACCATTAGGAGAGAGAAAAGAAGACACTCAGTGATTTCTCTTGTATGATTAGATTGGTTATTAATCTTATCTAATCGATATCTCCCACTGTTTTTTTATCAAATTTTCCTTCAAATCTTAAAAAGAAAATTAATCAGGATTAATTACATTCTACAAGTTTTCTAACCGGTTAGCCAGGCCAGTGTCGGTACTCCGAGGGAGGTTCCCCGTGCTTTCGCACAAACCTAATTAAAATAAACCTTGTTTCCTTAGAGGCTTAACCCCGTAGACACTTTTCTAAACACTTACTGGATTAGCTAATTGTAATGTGCAAAATTCTCCTGGGAGTAACTATTACTCACAGTGGGATCAGGATCCAATTATCAAATATAAGGTATGCAATCTCATTACAAATTTCAACACTTGAATTCCCGATATGGTTTTTACCTCTAGTGTCTTATGACCTTAACTATGATCAACAAATCATAAGCACTAGTCAAGTTCTACCCGCCATTTCGTGATTGATTTAGACCCATCCGTATAACCCTTAAGTATGGTCAACAAAGTCATACGAATGTCCTAATCGATCGCATCATATGCTTTGTACGAAGACATCACTTAGCTACCGTACACCACACCTTAACTATAGTCAACAAACGTGTCACGAATACTAAGTACTCTACTTTCTAAAATGGCGGAGGGCTACAGATGGTTTTGATGAAAACCTTTTAACGTTTTGAACTTGATATCGTTGTAGAATCGAGTGAAAAGAGTGGTTTAAGCTCCGGTTTAAAAATCGAATAGTTTTGTAGTATATTTCTAGTTTTGCTAAAGAGGTCACTCCTGGTGAGGGGATCTCGGCTCTTTCCTCATCGAATGAGGTGCTGGATATTCATCAAGGAATACCACTATGGAAAGCAAGAATTAGAGCAACTATCAAAACCATTCGAGTGCGTTGTAGCATTTGCTAGTTTCGCTAAAGTGGTCACTCCTAGTGAAGGGATCTTGGCTCTTTCCTCATCGAATGAGGTGCTGGATATTCATCAAGAAATACCACCATGCAAAGCAAAAACTAGAGCTAACCATTTTGAAAAAGTTTGATTCTACAGCATCTTTAGGTTTCTTTACTTAACATTAATCACATTAATGTTTTCCCATCATTTACGTTTTCTAAACATCACAGAAAAGAAACGAAAATAGAACGTATGCTTATGTCATCTGCATTCGCCACGGTGTCCCGTCATACACCGTTAGGTTACTTAACTAACGGCAGAGCGGGGGTGATTGAATAGAATTCTTGATTTGTGTTTATCAAATCAAATAGTCCCCGGCAACGGCGCCATTTGATTGAATACGATTTCGGATTGTGTAGTGTGAAAATTGTAAAGAAATCACAACCAAAAATTATTTGACCGCAATCAACTACGGTGTCGGATGTAGATTGTTAGTGAGTGCGGATCGTCCACAGGGAAAGTGTAATCGTTCGTCTTTTCAATTAGATGAGTCGAAACTTTAAAGAAAACAAAACAAAACAATTCATGATTTATATTTGAAGTTCAAGAATTAGAAAATATAGATCTAATAACAAGAAAAAGATAGAATCAAGAATTGATAGTTTGTTGATTTTTTCCAAACCAAATATCAAGAATCGAAATGAGGCTCGTAGGAATCGATCGGATCTATAGATGTGATGTAATCTTACAATTACGTATTCTTATCCTTCGATGAATTGATACTAGATCGATGATGATCGACAAGAATTAGGGATTTCTAGTGAAACTAGGGTTTCATCTTATCCCTTATTCCTTCGTCGATATCATTCATATTCTAGCCTCTAGTAAATTCAAGAAACGATCGTAGATCCCTAATTTCGAGCGATCGCAATCAAGAAAGCATCGCAACGAAACTAGGTCATCGATTCTTGAACTTGCTAGGGTTTAGAAAACTAGTAGGACTTAAAAATCGTTTTAAAGATTTGTTACATCATCATTCTATTGATCGTCTCGGCTCCTTAACGAGCGGAGTTTTACTCAAACATCACCACAAGAACAACAATTACAAATTGAGATCTAATCATGATGCAAGAATTAAAAGAAAGCAAGATTAAAGAATTTCACCTTTTATTTATATCGACAATTTCATTACATTCGCTCAAGAACTACAAGAGGAAGAACTCGATCGTCGATTTGGCTTCACTCGTCTCCGTGAGTCGCGGATCGGCTTGGATCACTTCCCGATTGAAGATCGGCTCGGTTCCTAAAAGGTTGAAGGCTTCTCGCTTGATTTGTACTCAAGATCTTGAATTTGGAGTGGAATTAGGGTTAGGGTTTCGCACAAGCCTTGTCACTAGACTTGTGGAAGAAGATGATGTAAGAGGGAATGAACTAGCTAACTAAAAGATTAACAAAGATTGAACCCCTTTAACCCTAGGTCTAAGTTCCTATTTATAGACATCTAAACCCTAGATCTAGGATTTCAAATTCTAAGTTTCCCTCCTAAAGTTTGTTGAGGAAATTTGAATTTCCCTCCAAAAGTTAGTTAGAGGAGAAGTTTCTAGATGTGATTAGTTAGGAGGGAGCTTCATTAGGATTAGCCATGCTTAATGATCTTTGCTGATCTGGCAGTAGCTTCGAGATCCTTCTGGAATTTGAGGTATCAGAAATGAATGTGGGCCAAGAGATAGGAGTTTTGCACAAAATTTTGGGAGCTGAAGCCTTGAAACCGCCGCGGATCCGCGGCGCAAGCAGGCTCCTGCCGTGGATCCGCGGCTCTTTGTGGGCCTTGGGCTTTGATCTTTTTTGGTAATTCCCTCTATAATATTTGGGCCTTGTTTTGATGTGTTGAATTTAATTTGGCCTTCTGTATTGCTACCAGATCTGCAATCATTGAGTTGGCGTAATTTTGATCAGCTTCTTTTAACTTTGCTCCTGCAATTTCTTGCACAAAATCTCGAAACAAGTGTTGCGCAAATACAGAAATGATGCGATGCCATGAAATGCGGTTAATTTCCCTTAAAGTGTCGGTTTAAAAGTCTAACACATGAAATCTGATATTTAACGACTGATTTGCTAATATGTGAAATATGAATACCGAACACTTCTAAATGAGTGCAAAAGATAGGGAAATTGCCGTGTTAAAAATACATTATTTTCGACTGATCAAATATCCCCAAACTTAATTTCGATCGTCTCGAGCGAATGTTTTATTAAAAAGAGAAGGAGAAAATAAAGAAAGAGAAAAACTAACTAGCATACTTTCGTAGGCAACACGATTGCACTGAGCACGTGCAACAAGCCTTTAAACCTCTAGGTGTCCCTAGTAGGAGGAGTGTTGTCTCCTGAGGGTTTTCAGCGGATTGCACCCACAAAATCCAATAATAAAAGAAAGATCATGAATATTACATTTAAAGACAAGAATTGTAAAAGAAAAACTTTGAAAATTAGGGTTTCCAACTAAGCTAGCTTTTCGGTTGTCATGAGCCCTATCTTAATGGTCATGAAAAGATGTTAGAAATCACGTCCTCCCTCAATAAAACATCGTCTTATTCTTCATTTCTATCTTTCTTCCAAACATCGATCATATAACCCTGCGTGTGTGTAAAGACATCCCTACACCCGGAGAATTCAATTCAAGCTATCATACTCTTGCCCATCAGCCTCATTACTTTTTAATTAATGAATATTTAGATGAAATTGCTCACACACTTTCATGCGACCGTTAATACTTCTTGAGGTACTAACCGACCGATTACTCATGTGCTTGCTTACTTGGTGTATTTTCCTCGTCTTGTACCACCTCAGGCATAGCAGTGACTCCCAGACCAGTTGGCCATAGGGCACTAGGTGAAGAGGCACCCTCGCTATATATTTTTATTGCCTTCGGTGATAACAAAACCAGTGTCCATTTTTCTCACCACTTTATATTTTATTCATTTTTTTTAATTTCCTTCATACTTTTGGCTTTAAGACAAGAGCATTTCAAGGTATCCTCTACTATCCCAGGCTTTAAGACGTGTGTAAGTGCGAATAGCAGGGTATCAACGTTCAAAATGTTTGGCTTCCAGAATAGAAACTATTTTTCAGACTTATTTTTATCCTCAGATTAGTGACGTCTTTCATCTTACTAACCCTTGGGACAACGGCTCATAACTACTTATTACTAGTTCGTATAAGAAAACTTCTAATTTTCTTAGTTTTCTTAAATTTTTCTAATCTCATGGATGTAATTGTTCACTATCTAAACTTTCATTATCTTATTTCTGTACAAAAAATATTTTTATATTTTTGAATTTTTTTTAAATTTTTATGGTTTTCAAAAAAATGTTTTGTGCTTATGCAAATGATATGCAAATGATGCGAAAATAAGCACAAACCTCCCCCAAACTTGTTTTCAACAGTGTCCTCACTGTTGCCTTCTGCTAAATCTCGAAAAACCTGTAAGCTTGGGAGGAATTTATTAGTGGGGGCAAAATATATAAGTGAAGATCCTCCCCCAAACTTATTTTTGGCTCATCATTTTGTAAAAATTATCTTTTCAGGAGCCAGAAAATATACCCCCCCAAACTTGAGTCATGCAATGCTAAGCTTTGAAAATCACATGAGGGGGTCAAGAATCAGTGGTCGATGCCAAGCTTTGCAAAGACCGAATGTCAACACCAACCATTCAAAAATTTTATCAATGCAGTGCTCTGGTTGGTGGAAGAAGAAGTGGGGAAAGGTTAAGTGGTGGAAGAGAGTGTGTGTGCGTCTCATTTTGGAGAGACGATGCAGTGTATGTGATGGATTACTCGCATTCTTTTTACAAGTCAAAAGAAGGGGTGGAGGTTCAATTTCATTGATTGGGAGATGATTCATCTCAACACCCGTGTTATTCAGAAATGCGAGTTCATCAGCGAAGATCTCCTTAAAAGTTCTATCAATACCCCGATGAATAATGTCATCACAAAGTGCGGGGTGATCTTCAGACTCTAAGAACAGTTCATAATCAGTGTTAGTTGTTGACCCGGACATCTCGGTGGAAGAGTCCGTATGTGTATGATACATAGTTGGGTCAAACAATAACATATGAAAAGAGTCTAGATCAATATCAGGAGGATCATCAAATTCGCTGCTGTCGACATCCATTAAGTCGACAGAACATACCTGAGCAGTAGGTTCGGAGGGTACACTTCCCAACTTGTAAATGTTCAGCTCTATTGACCTATTCCCGAAGGATAGGGTCATAGAACCGTTACGACAGTTGATAATAGCATTGGAAGTGGCCAAAAAGGGGCGACCTAAAATCACCGGAATTTGATTCCGTGGGTTCGCTACAGGCTGTGTATCAATTACAATAAAATCTACCGGGAATATAAATTCTCCGATTTTTATTAACACATCCTCCAGTTCACCCCTAGGTTTGGTGATAGATCGGTCAGCCATCTGGAGAGTGCAATGGGTTGGCTTCAACTCTCCGATCCCTAATTTCTCATAAACTGAGTAAGGAAGCAAGTTAACACTAGCGCCAAGGTCTAGTAGAGCACGGTTGATGTGTTTTTCCCCAATAGAAATGGAAATAGTAGGATATCCAGGGTCCTTACGTTTCCTCGGTAATTGTTGGGGGAAAGCCGTGTCTATTGTTTTTTCCATGAAAATCTTCTTGGGTACTTGAGTCTTCCTCTTCCTATTGCACAAGTTCTTAAGAGTTTTCGCATAGGACGGAACTTGTTGGATGGCATCTAGGAGAGGGATGTTGGTGTTTACTTGCTTAAAAATGTTCATAATCTTCTCCATATGTGGACTCGGTGTGTTAGCCCTTACCCGATTAGGATAAGGTGCTTTAGCAATAAGCGCTGGGTCCATCATAGGAGAAGGAAGTGGGTGTGGAACCGATCCCAAAATAGAAGTGGGGATCGTCCGTGGAGGAGTAAAAGAGGTGGGATGAAGTGGCGAGCCTTTTGGGAAATGGAGAATAGGCTCGGAAGTAGGTGGTAGGGTAGAAGAACTGGGATCAGAATTAGATGTGTGAGGAAAGGTCTCAGCCGGGGCGTTATTGATTGATTTATCAGTATCATCAAACTCTTCCCCAATGTGATTGTCAAGCACTCTTCCAGATCTCAACGTGATCTCATCCACATGATGTGAATAGCCAGGATTGGGTAAAGGTTGAGCTGGAAGTTTCCCTTTCTCTCGTGCACTCATTTCGGCTTTTAGTTGTGCAATTTGTTCTTCCATCGATTTGATATTCTCATTTTGAGAGACAATGATCTTTATTACATTCTCGACGGAAGATTGGAAACTTGCCGTCCCTTGGATGGATTGTTTCATGAAAGTATCCAAGGTTTGTGCTAGTGCAGAGGTATTATCTGTACCGGTCAATTGCAAAGGACTAGACGGTGCAAAAGTGTTGGCCGGATTTTGAAAGTTTTTTGCTTGGAAGGGGTGCTGACTCAATTTAAGTGGTGGGTGCTGTTGTGGTGGAGGGGCCCCTTGGAAATTGTTTTGGGTTGGAACCGTGTTTTGAAATTGTGATTGGTTCCAAGCAAAATTTGGGTGATTCCTCCAACCCTGATCATATGTGGAGGAAGATGGATCGTTTCTAGGTCTTTGAAATGCGGCATTGGTATGCTCATGACCTTGAAACGGACATTCTTCCGTCAAGTGAGACGGATCAGAACAGCAACCACATACAGTTTTGGAGAGTGACATTTGATTTAGGGTGGCGGCTAAAAATTTATTTTCCATAGTCTCAAGTTTCTTTTGCATAGCTGAAATGTCAGCTCTAACTCATATGGAAATATCATTGCCATCCCTAGATGATTGACTCACACCCTCCCACTGTAAAGATTTTTCAGCGAAATCTTCTAGGAATTCCCAGGCTTCTCCATCATTCTTAGTCATAAAGTTGCCTTGACACATGGATTCAAGGGTCTGTCTTGTGTAAGGAGTAATGCCCTCATATATGATTCGGCACAGATCCCATCTTGGGATGCCGTGATGTGGACATTGGACCAACAGATCCTTGAAACGTTCAAGACATTTTGAAAATGTTTCATTTGGAAACTGGGTGAATTGATAGATTTCGCTACGGACTCGAGCTGTCTTTTGGTGTGGGTAGAATTTCTTAAGGAATGCTTTGACGAATTCTTCCCAATTTGAAATGGAATGTGCGGTAGTGTTATATAGCCACTTCTCGGCTAAATCGCACAAAGTGAATGGGAGAAGACGAAGACGTAAAGCATCCACAGAAAGCTGTGAAGTACCCATCATTGCGCATACATTTTCAAATTTCGTGATAAACACGTATGCGTCTTCAGACTCGAGACCGTGAAATTTTGGTAGAAGGTTGATGTATTGGGGTTTTATTTGAAAATTTTCCCCGTTGGCTGGTGGAATGGAAAGACAGGTGGAAAGTGGGCTTCGTGTTGGATAGCACCTCTCTTGGAGAGAGATGCGAGGTGGATTCTGCGCACCAACGGACGGCGGCAGAGTAGTGGAAAAGAAGTTCGATGGAGGTGGATCCATCGATGTGGGTATGATGGTGGGAAAAAGAAAAGGTAAGTGTAGAAATACCGACTTTAGGGTCGATCAAGGAACGCGGACTTAACAGGCACTAGAAACCCGTTGTCCAGCCTATCTTACACTAAAAAGGGTTAGTACAAGTGGCAGCGTGAATTTATAATTAGGGGAAATGATATGAATGCGGTGTTTGTTTTGAAAAGTGGACGGATTTTTGAAAATATGATGCAACACAACAAATGCAGCACACAAACCCTAGAATCTAGTGGTCACCTAGGTCCGGCTCTAGACCGCTCCTAACTGCCAAAAGACAAGTCGCAGGATAAATCCTCCACTGCCTCTTTGATCCCCTGTGGCTGGATAAGTGCCAGGTAAGTGGGAAGGTACTCCACTACGTAAGTAGTGGGCCTAATTAAAAACAACTAGCCTTAGACACACTCGCCTTAGACACCACAAGAAAACGCGGATAAGCAATGGATTACCCACGGCCTTCTTCTGTCCTAATTGAGCGCGACAGTCCTTAGAGTCATCTCTAGATTTTTTTTAGTTAATTAGGGTAAATGCGGATGCAAGTTTTGCGATTTTCGGGGCCTAGGAAGGGTATAAACTCCCCACCTAATTTGGATTTGGTCGTGCCCCTTAAATTCCGTATTAATATGCAAACAACCAAGAATCAAAAACACGCACAAATTTTTATTTTGCTTTTGCGGCGCTGCGATTATTTGCAAAGAAACCTGCAGCAATTTGTTAATTGGAGTAGATGAGGTAAGAGATAAGAAAGTACAGAGAGTTACTGAGCAAAATTGGTGCAGAGAAGCTTCCACAGAGGCGCGGAACCGCCGCAGATGAGCCCTAATGCCGCGGAAGGGCGGTGGTATGTTGGGATTAGTGTACAGAAATTTGTGCACAAACTCCTGTTCACCTACACAGCTTTCTGGATGTTTCAGAAATTTTTTTCCACAGCTCCAATGATTCCAGAATTTCTCGCAATCAAATCACAACACACGTATTAGTGTTTGCACGAATTTTGATCACAAAATTTAGATGGAATAAAATTTTCAACTCAAATTTCAAAATACGAACAATTAGCGCACTATCCCCGGCAACGGCGCCATTTGATTGAATAGAATTCTTGATTTGTGTTTATCAAATCAAATAGTCCCCGGCAACGGCGCCATTTGATTGAATACGATTTCGGATTGTGTAGTGTGAAAATTGTAAAGAAATCACAACCAAAAATTATTTGACCGCAATCAACTACGGTGTCGGATGTAGATTGTTAGTGAGTGCGGATCGTCCACAGGGAAAGTGTAATCGTTCGTCTTTTGAATTAGATGAGTCGAAACTTTAAAGAAAACAAAACAAAACAATTCATGATTTACATTTGAAGTTCAAGAATTAGAAAATATAGATCTAATAACAAGAAAAAGATAGAATCAAGAATTGATAGTTTGTTGATTTTTTCCAAACTAAATATCAAGAATCGAAATGAGGCTCGTAGGAATCGATCGGATCTATAGATGTGATGTAATCTTACAATTACGTATTCTTATCCTTCGATGAATTGATACTAGATCGATGATGATCGACAAGAATTAGGGATTTCTAGTGAAACTAGGGTTTCATCTTATCCCTTATTCCTTCGTCGATATCATTCATATTCTAGCCTCTAGTAAATTCAAGAAACGATCGTAGATCCCTAATTTCGAGCGATCGCAATCAAGAAAGCATCGCAACGAAACTAGGTCATCGATTCTTGAACTTGCTAGGGTTTACAAAACTAGTAGGACTTAAAAATCGTTTTAAAGATTTGTTACATCATCATTCTATTGATCGTCTCGGCTCCTTAACGAGCGGAGTTTTACTCAAACATCACCACAAGAACAACAATTACAAATTGAGATCTAATCATGATGCAAGAATTAAAAGAAAGCAAGATTAAAGAATTTCACCTTTTATTTATATCGACAATTTCATTACATTCGCTCAAGAACTACAAGAGGAAGAACTCGATCGTCGATTTGGCTTCGCTCGTCTCCGTGAGTCGCGGATCGGCTTGAATCACTTGCCCGATTGAAGATCGGCTCGGCTCCTAAAAGGTTGAAGGCTTCTCGCTTGATTTGTACTCAAGATCTTGAATTTGGAGTGGAATTAGGGTTAGGGTTTCGCACAAGCCTTGTCACTAGACTTGTGGAAGAAGATGATGTAAGAGGGAATGAACTAGCTAACTAAAAGATTAACAAAGATTGAACCCCTTTGTAACACCCGAGCCCAATAATACTATGTATATTACTAGTTGAGGGTTGTGGTTTGCTCATTTCCAATTTTCCTGATTTTCTGGTGTTTATTGCTAAATTTTACCCGGTTAAGTCATTTTGGCACATAACAAATTTTAACTCCGAAAGTGAAATTTAAGATGTCCATGTTGGCCTACTCGTCGCCACTAGTCGCGTGGTAGCGTCCGCGTGTCGAGATTCCGTTCCGTTTGGCTAAACGGGCAAGATTGGGCGACTACGCGCGCGTGCAAGTGTCCGACTTGGGGGCATGCATTTTAACCATTAAACACCTCTTTTCAAAATTTGGAACCCGCTAAAAATCCTATAATTTGAATTTGGAGCATTTGGGCACAAGCCGGACGCAATTTGGAAATGTTTCATTTCGCGCCAAAAAGGGCCCATTTCATTTTAATATCTAAATATATATTTTATTCGAATCTAATTTCCTTAACTAATGACCCTCACAGATCCTACGCAATTCATTCTCAAATCCCTTTTAAATTCGTGATCAGCCAATCACGAGCTCTTATTTGAGCTCGTGGGCCCCGCTCTTGCTTCCTCATCTCTCTCTCTCTCTTCTCTCAAATCTCTCTCTTCCCTCAAATCTCTCTCTCTCTCTCTATCAAAAACTCTCTCTCTCTTCCTCTATATATATTCTCATGCATCAGCCGCCTCCTCCCTTTAACCCACGCGACCACGAGAACCCCACGCAAACCCTAACCCTAGCCTCGCGATCCCACCGCCGGCCTCCTCGAGACATCGCCGTCGCCGCCCTCACCACCACGACCTCCACCGCACCCACCTACCCTCTTCCTCCCGTTCGCCCGCTCCTTCCCGCGCCTGTAACCCATCTCCCCGACGCCTCCATCCCCTCGCGACCTCGCCGTCGACGTCGCCTCCGACCGTCGAAGCCCCCACGACCCCCTTTCACCCTACTCGTCGAGACCTCGTCGTCGTCTCCGTCCTCCCCTCGCCGGAACAGTAAACCCGAGCCTGAACCCATCGCCTACCCCGCTGTTCGCCGGGGAAACGTGCCGGCGACCTCGTCGACGCCACCTCCGACCACCTCTCTCTCTCCCACGACCACCATAGCCGACCACACCCTCCTCCACTCGTCGCACCCCTCTCCAGCAAGCCCAGCGGCTGTTCCACCCTTGCTACGGCCGCCGCCGTCGCCTCGCCGGCGTTCCAGTGCCGTCGAACCCGCCGTGGTCACCCCCTGGTGTCTCCCTGTAAGTTTCCTTCTCTTTCCTTTTGGTACAACCCCCGCTGGTCGTTAGTTTTGCGTGTACCGTATTTTGTCGCTAACTCCGTTACTTTTGACATTTTGCCGGAATCCGACCGCGCCGTCTGACGAACCCGACGCTCCAGCGAAGTCCCCTGGTCCGTGTGATCCCGTTGATCTCTATTGGGACCCGATCCGTGGCCCGTGCTTCCATATCGCAGTTTCTGCCGACATCGCATCCGTGTTTCGGTTTGCGGAACCGCCGAGGCAAGTATCTGAATACTTGCTTAACATGCTACAACTTAATCATCATATTATAACCACACAACTAATATAACATCGATACCTGTTATAACTTAGAATTGCTAGCCACGATTATCCGTAACTTTAAATCAATGAAATCATTGCTCGCTTTAACCGGTCTGCTATTAAGTCATACTTAACTAATCAAACCAAGTAGATCATCCCCAATTCAATTGTTAAAATCACTCATGAGACAATTATTGTGCTTAGTTCATATTCATGTAACTCCATTACGTATGTTATCGATATTGTTCGTCTTGTGGCTTTTGCACCTCAAAGGTGCGTGAACCGGATTAATAAGAGAATACGAAACATCACTGTGTTTACCTAGATTTATATTGTTATTTACTGTTTCCTGCTACTGTTCATTATTGATTGTGTACCTGTTGTGAGCACTTACCGATTGCACGACATATTGGCCTGACCCTGCTACACCTGACATATACATGCTTACCGACTCATCCCGTTGTACCATGACATTACTTGTTCCTGATCTCGTGCCTAATGCCGACAGACCTAACCATTCCTGCTGTCGATCCAGACAGACCTACCTTTACTTGACTTGTGTTGGCATTAGTCCTTGACTACTGAATACCTGACTGACATACATAGTTTGGGGGTATGGGGAAATCAAAGGTGAAACCGACTTGTAACTCAACAGTTCGATACATTGTTCTGATCAGTCTTACGGGCTTGGCCAGCTCCGGAGTGTTGATGCTGACATCACTCATCTATCCTACTACCTTTTACTGCTTAGCGGCACGTCTCGGATTCAGCCCCGAGAATTATGACCGTGGTCCCGGGCACGCACGGGATACTATTGAGTTACATCGACGATTCATCAATTGGTTTCAAAGACTATAGAGTAGGAACCTGATAGGACAGTTTAGCCACTACTGCACGTTACCCTGTTTATTACTTCTTATTACTGCTTATTCATGTTCATGCTTGCACTGTTTATTACCATGTTTATGCTTCATACTTGATATCTTGACGCGTTGACGTCTGGGTTTTGCATGGCCCAGATTCCGTACCTTTGCCGCCGACCGAGCAGGAGTACTTCAGCCAGCAGGCTGAACTGTGAGTTCTTTAGAGTTTAGTTTATTTATGTCATTTCATTCCAGATGTGAGCCCGCATTATGGGACATACTGTTTATTCATTGTATTGGATCGTTAGCTTCCGCACTTATTGTTTATTGATTCTTGTTATTATGGATTTGGACATGTATTAGTTTAGTTTTACTGTTCTTGATATCTTTACAACCGTAATGTGACTGTGGATGGATACTTCCTACCCACAGGTAGCATGGTTGGCTATGTCACGTGCCCAAATCTTGCGTACTCTGGGAAGCGGGTCGTGACATGGTTTTATGGTATCAGAGCCATAGGTTAATTGGGTTGATTCTCGTAGTTGGGTATCGCGCCCGATACACGAATCAGAATACCCGTGATTAGGAGACATGTCCTGCCACTTTGACCGTTTTACTATCCTTGAATCATTCTTCCGGATCATGTCGACGTGCAAACTTACTTTGCATTTGTCAACTCAAAAACCTAATTTCTTGTTATCTCTAGGACTTAGGCGACTTGGGTGGAGTTAAGTAATTGCGGCTATGATACCGCGGCATAGCTACAATGCAGCACTCTATTTAAGTATCTTGGAGTTCTAGCCTTGATCTATACTCGAAAACTATCATCATGCTAATGTGGGTACTTTGATTTCAGGGATATGGCCGATCAGAATTTGGAGATGGACCCAGGGCATGCGGTCTTAGCCGCCAGGCAAAGAGTGATAAGGGGATTGATGGAGAAACTAAAGGAACAACTCGAGCTGGAACCAGCATTTACAATGGACCCCACGTCCGTACGTAGACGTATTCCAGTGAACAGGCGCAGCGTGGCACCAATGAAGAAAACCAGTACGGGTGATCGGAAGGGGAGCGTGATATGTAGATACTGCCATAAACTCGGACACGTGCGAAGGGAGTGTCGTTTGAGGCTGGGACTTTGTTTTAGATGTGGAGCGGCAGATCACACCGTTGATGCTTGTCCGTCGAAGCCTCGCACAAAGGATGATACACAGAAGCCTCCGCAAGGACCGTTCCAAGGACAGGAACCGCTTACTCAAGGACCACAGCAGGCTCGAGCGTTCACGTTGACAGCTGAAGAAGCTAAGGCATCGGGAGAAGTGGTTTCAGGTAATTTACTCGTTCATGGTTTTCCCGCTTTGGCATTACTTAATTTCGGAGCACCCCATTGTTTATGTCATCCAAATTTATAACTACACACTCGATCAACTGCACGACCCTGTCTAGTTTATGGGACATACACACTGGGAATGGGAAAATTATAGCTAGTAAGGATAGTAGAGATCGTACAGTTGTTGTTTGCGGACGGAAGCTTTTTTGCAGACTTCTTGGTGATAGATACGAGCAGTTATGAGGTTGTCTTGGGGATGGATTTTCCTGGCACTTTCCACGCCCACATTGGCTGTAAGGCAAGGAAGGTATTTCCAGATTCCCGGACATCCTAAGTTTACTTTCATTGGAGAAAGAAATTCTGTCGGGCCAGTCGAGTTTAGGGCTAGGCCGACGAACAGTGTTCTTGCGGCTATGGTAGTGGAGAGTGATGAAGAGCCGGCAGTCGTCCGCGACATTATGGATGTGTTTGAAGACATTTCGGGCTTACCACCGAAGCGAGATGTGGAGTTTGCGTTCGACCTTACTCCTGGTGCAACGCCAGTATCAAAAACTGACTATCCAATGGCACCAGTAATGTTGGAGGGAGTTAAGAAACAAGTGAGTGAATTACTCGAGAAGGGATGGATTCGAAGCAGCAACTCACCGTGGGGAACTCCAGTTCTCTTAGTGAAGAAGAAGGATCGCACTGCCGACGCTGAGACAAGAGAAGTTATTTGCGAAAGTGAGTAAGTGCGAATTCTGGTTGGAAGAAGTGAGGTTTCTGGGGCATGTCGTGTCAGGCGATGGAATCGCCGTTGATCCCGAGAAGATAGCAGCAGTTCGTGATTGGCCTGTTCCGAAGAATGTTGCAGAGATAAGAAGTTTTCTTGGACTCGCCGGTTACTACAGAAGATTTGTGGAGACCAAGCTTACGCGTAAGGAGGTGCCGTTTGTTTGGACAGATGGATGTGCATTGGCCTTCGAGACGTTGAAGCAGAAGTTGATAACCGCCCCTATCCTAACCGTACCGGATGATTCAGGAGGACTGGTGATTCACAGCGACGCATCTGGAAAAGGATTGGGATGTGTTTTGATGCAGAATGGGAAAGTCGTCGCTTACGCATCGAGACAGCTGAAGACTCATGAGCAGAACTATCCGACTCACGACTTGGAGCTTGCAGCCGTGATCTTCGCCCTGAAGATTTGGAGACACTACCTTCGGGGCGAGAGAGTTGAAGTCTTTACGGATCACAAGAGTTGAAATATGTGTTCACTCAGAAGGAGTTGAACATGAGGCAACACAGATGGTTGGAGCTGATGGCCGACTATGACCTTGATCTTAAGTACCATCCGGGAAAAGTCAACGTCGTGCCGGATGCGCTGAATCGGTTACCAGCAATTCTGATATTGACTGCACAGAGAGAGATCATTGCGGATTTTCGGAGAGTTGACTTGGAGGTTGTGCTACCGCGTGCTACAGGACAGTTGATGCAGTTACAAGTACAATCGTCCTTAGTGGAGAAGATTAAAGCGGCGCAATCGCAGGATCCTAGACTGCAAAAGATTCGAGAGCAGGTTGGAGCCGGACTACGAACCGATCTACTGATCCATGAAGATGGTTCGTTGAGATATGGTAGCCGTGTGTGTGTGCCAAAAGGAGATGTGCGTGAGGAGCTTATGAAGGAGGCACACAGTTCAGCTTACTCTGTACATCCAGGAGGGACAAAGATGTACCGAGATATTCGACAGCATTTCTGGTGGGAAGGTATGAAACGGGAAATCGCTCGCTTCGTGGCTAAATGCTTGGTGTGTCAGCAAGTCAAGGCTGAACACCAAAGGGTTGCTGGTTTGTTGCAACCACTTCCGATTCCTCAATGGAAGTGGGAACATATAACCATGGATTTCGTGACGGCTTTACCGCGGAGTCCAAAGGGCAACAATGCAGTATGGGTGATTGTCGATCGGTTGACCAAGGCAGCTCACTTTATTCCTTTCCGGGTTGGTCAATCGACAGAGACCTTGGCAGAGCGGTACATGCAGGAGATTGTCAGATTGCATGGAGTACCGGTAAGCATCGTGTCCGATCGGGACACTCGGTTCTTGTCACACTTTTGGAGGAGTTTACAAGAAAGTTTGGGGACTCGATTGAAGTTCAGCACAGCTTATCATCCCCAGACTGATGGACAATCAGAGAGAACGATCCAGACCCTTGAAGATATGTTGAGGGCTTGCATGTTAGACTTCAAAGGTTCTTGGGAGGATCATCTACACCTGGTGGAGTTTTCGTACAACAATAGCTTCCAAGCGACAATTCAGATGGCCCCGTTCGAAGCATTGTATGGTCGTAAGTGCCGTTCACCTGTATGTTGGGATGATGTGGGTGAACGAAGGTTGCTAGGGCCAGATTTGGTGGTACAGATAGTTGAGAAGGTGAATACAATCAGAAAGCATATGAAGGCAGCTCAAGACAGACAGAAGAGTTGGGCCGACACGTCAAGAAGACCTCTAGAGTTCGCCGTGGGCGATTTGGTATTCCTGAAGATATCACCGACTAGAGGGGTGATTCGCTTTGGAAGTCGGGGAAAGCTTAGTCCCCGATTCGTTGGACCCTTCGAGATATTGGAGCGTGTCGGAGAGGTATCGTACCGGTTGGCATTACCACCATCATTAGCAGGAGTTCACGATGTGTTTCATGTGTCTCAACTACGGAGGTATGTTCGTGATGAGACTCATGTCTTGGATCATTCGGAGTTGACCGTTCGGGAGGACCTGACTTTTGAGGAGCGACCAGTCGAGATCAAGGATCGAAGAGAAAGGGTTCTTAAGAACAAGGTTATCCCTCTTGTGCTAGTTTCTTGGGGTAACCGATCGCATGGAGAATCTACTTGGGAGCGAGAAGACGAGATCCGGCAGAAATTCCCTCATCTTTTCTAGTAGTTAGTTATCTTGTATTCTTGGAATTTCGAGGACGAAATTCTTTTGTAGTTGGGTATGATGTAACACCCGAGCCCAATAATACTATGTATATTACTAGTTGAGGGTTGTGGTTTGCTCATTTCCAATTTTCCTGATTTTCTGGTGTTTATTGCTAAATTTTACCCGGTTAAGTCATTTTGGCACATAACAAATTTTAACTCCGAAAGTGAAATTTAAGATGTCCATGTTGGCCTACTCGTCGCCACTAGTCGCGTGGTAGCGTCCGCGTGTCGAGATTCCGTTCCGTTTGGCTAAACGGGCAAGATTGGGCGACTACGCGCGCGTGCAAGTGTCCGACTTGGGGGCATGCATTTTAACCATTAAACACCTCTTTTCAAAATTTGGAACCCGCTTAAAATCCTATAATTTGAATTTGGAGCATTTGGGCGCAACCCGGACGCGATTTGGAAATGTTTCATTTCGCGCCAAAAAGGGCCCATTTCATTTTAATATCTAAATATATATTTTATTCGAATCTAATTTCCTTAACTAATGAACCTCACAGATCCTACGCAATTCATTCTCAAATCCCTTTTAAATTCGTGATCAGCCAATCACGAGCTCTTATTTGAGCTCGTGGGCCCCGCTCCTGCTTCCTCATCTCTCTCTCTCTCTTCCCTCAAATCTCTCTCTCTCTCTCTATCAACAACTCTCTCTCTCTTCCTCTATATATATTCTCATGCATCAGCCACCTCCTCCCTTTAACCCACGCGACCACGAGAACCCCACGCAAACCCTAACCCTAGCCTCGCGATCCCACCGCCGGCCTCCTCGAGACCTCGCCGTCGCCGCCCTCACCACCACGACCTCCATCGCACCCACCTACCCTCTTCCTCCCGTTCGCCCGCTCCTTCCCGCGCCTGCAACCCATCTCCCCGACGCCTCCATCCCCTCGCGACCTCGCCGTCGACGTCGCCTCCGACCGTCGAAGCCCCCACGACCCCCTTTCACCCTACTCGTCGAGACCTCGTCGTCGTCTCCGTCCTCCCCTCGCCGGAACAGTAAACCCGAGCCTGAACCCATCGCCTACCCCGCTGTTCGCCGGGGAAACGTGCCGGCGACCTCGTCGACGCCACCTCCGACCACCTCTCTCTCTCCCACGACCACCATAGCCGACCACACCCTCCTCCACTCGTCGCACCCCTCTCCAGCAAGCCCAGCGGCTGTTCCACCCTTGCTACGGCCGCCGCCGTCGCCTCGCCGGCGTTCCAGTGCCGTCGAACCCGCCGTGGTCACCCCCTGGTGTCTCCCTGTAAGTTTCCTTCTCTTTCCTTTTGGTACAACCCCCGCTGGTCGTTAGTTTTGCGTGTACCGTATTTTGTCGCTAACTCCGTTACTTTTGACATTTTGCCGGAATCCGACCGCGCCGTCTGACGAACCCGACGCTCCAGCGAAGTCCCCTGGTCCGTGTGATCCCGTTGATCTCTATTGGGACCCGATCCGTGGCCCGTGCTTCCATATCGCAGTTTCTGCCGACATCGCATCCGTGTTTCGGTTTGCGGAACCGCCGAGGCAAGTATCTGAATACTTGCTTAACATGCTACAACTTAATCATCATATTATAACCACACAACTAATATAACATCGATACCTGTTATAACTTAGAATTGCTAGCCACGATTATCCGTAACTTTAAATCAATGAAATCATTGCTCGCTTTAACCGGTCTGCTATTAAGTCATACTTAACTAATCAAACCAAGTAGATCATCCCCAATTCAATTGTTAAAATCACTCATGAGACAATTATTGTGCTTAGTTCATATTCATGTAACTCCATTACGTATGTTATCGATATTGTTCGTCTTGTGGCTTTTGCACCTCAAAGGTGCGTGAACCGGATTAATAAGAGAATACGAAACATCACTGTGTTTACCTAGATTTATATTGTTATTTACTGTTTCCTGCTACTGTTCATTATTGATTGTATACCTGTTGTGAGCACTTACCGATTGCACGACATATTGGCCTGACCCTGCTACACCTGACATATACATGCTTACCGACTCATCCCGTTGTACCATGACATTACTTGTTCCTGATCTCGTGCCTAATGCCGACAGACCTAACCATTCCTGCTGTCGATCCAGACAGACCTACCTTTACTTGACTTGTGTTGGCATTAGTCCTTGACTACTGAATACCTGACTGACATACATAGTTTGGGGGTATGGGGAAATCAAAGGTGAAACCGACTTGTAACTCAACAGTTCGATACATTGTTCTGATCAGTCTTACGGGCTTGGCCAGCTCCGGAGTGTTGATGCTGACATCACTCATCTATCCTACTACCTTTTACTGCTTAGCGGCACGTCTCGGATTCAGCCCCGAGAATTATGACCGTGGTCCCGGGCACGCACGGGATACTATTGAGTTACATCGACGATTCATCAATTGGTTTCAAAGACTATAGAGTAGGAACCTGATAGGACAGTTTAGCCACTACTGCACGTTACCCTGTTTATTACTTCTTATTACTGCTTATTCATGTTCATGCTTGCACTGTTTATTACCATGTTTATGCTTCATACTTGATATCTTGACGCGCTGACGTCTGGGTTTTGCATGGCCCAGATTCCGTACCTTTGCCGCCGACCGAGCAGGAGTACTTCAGCCAGCAGGCTGAACTGTGAGTTCTTTAGAGTTTAGTTTATTTATGTCATTTCATTCCAGATGTGAGCCCGCATTATGGGACATACTGTTTATTCATTGTATTGGATCGTTAGCTTCCGCACTTATTGTTTATTGATTCTTGTTATTATGGATTTGGACATGTATTAGTTTAGTTTTACTGTTCTTGATATCTTTACAACCGTAATGTGACTGTGGATGGATACTTCCTACCCACAGGTAGCATGGTTGGCTATGTCACGTGCCCAAATCTTGCGTACTCTGGGAAGCGGGTCGTGACACCCTTTAACCCTAGGTCTAGGTTCCTATTTATAGACATCTAAACCCTAGATCTAGGATTTCAAATTCTAAGTTTCCCTCCTAAAGTTTGTTGAGGAAATTTGAATTTCCCTCCAAAAGTTAGTTAGAGGAGAAGCTTCTAGATGTGATTAGTTAGGAGGGAGCTTCATTAGGATTAGCCTTGCTTAATGATCTTTGCTGATCTGGCAGTAGCTTCGAGATCCTTCTGGAATTTGAGGTATCAGAAATGAATGTGGGCCAAGAGATAGGAGTTTTGCACAAAATTTTGGGAGCTGAAGCCTTGAAACCGCCGCGGATCCGCGGCGCAAGCAGGCTCTTGCCGCGGATCCGCGGCTCTTTGTGGGCCTTGGGATTTGATCTTTTCTGGTAATTCCCTCTATAATATTTGGGCCTTGTTTTGATGTGTTGAATTTAATTTGGCCTTCTGTATTGCTACCAGATCTGCAATCATTGAGTTGGCGTAATTTTGATCAGCTTCTTTTAACTTTGCTCCTGCAATTTCCTGCACAAAATCTCGACACAAGTGTTGCGCAAATACAGAAATGATGCGATGCCATGAAATGCGGTTAATTTCCCTTAAAGTGTCGGTTTAAAAGTCTAACACATGAAATCTGATATTTAACGACTGATTTGCTAATATGTGAAATATGAATACCGAACACTTCTAAATGAGTGCAAAAGATAGGGAAATTGCCGTGTTAAAAATACATTATTTTCGACTGATCAGGGGGCTGGAGTAGTGCGGGTGCAAAACATAAGCAACGTTTATTATATATCTATTATATAAATATAGCCATTCGTCATACGCAATTATAAACATTCCAGATCACAGTTGAATACATTGGATATACTAGGAATTACATATTTCGTTTAAGACCTTAATGAAAGACGGATTCCACGGTCGTGATGAATAGCCAAACCCCACCCTAGACCCTTACAGGTGCGAAAAACTACCCGCCAAATTCCCGAAGTGAAGCAACCTCCCTCAATGAAATGAGTAGGCCACTCAGCACTTCGGAAACCTGGTAGTTTGTGCACCCCACCTTGGGTCTATCCTAGGAGAAAAAGAAGTTAAAAGAACTAATACAACGGTGGCTACAACCTCAACCCGGATGTGCCCTGACAAAAATAATATTATATCACTTTTACAAATTACAAGAATGAAAGAAAAGAAAAACACTCTTCTCACATCCCCTCGGCTATCCATCCATGATGATCCAACATATTCATATACATATACCATCACATGATATACATATGTGCAAACCCTACTAATCGTCGTATAGCAATTAGTGGACGTTTCAAACACATATCAAACAAACAGAGAAAACCCGATTAGCCAAATACTTAGAATTTCGATCGATGATCTAAAACCGTGTAAACTCTTAACACAATCCAGTACACAAACAACTTTATGTAGAAAACACATTATCCAGAAACCATATTTCCACATTTAAGACAGACTGGTGAAAAACGAGTCAACTCGGGCCCGACTTGGCCGCGGAACGGCGGTCACACACTGAGTTTGGTCGCGGTTCCACGGCGTTCTTGGCGAGTTGGGTCCTCGTTTTCCTACAGTCTTCTTAAAATTCCCTTCTTGTATTTTTAAGGCCTATGAAAAGATTTTTTGAACACTTTAAAAAATCGACAGCAAGCATGGGCAGAAAATTGATTTCGGGCAAAAATCTATGGATCGAAGTTCTAACTTTTGGCTAACTAGCTAGTTATGGTTTAGTTAGGCTCTGATACCATATTAGTGGATATTTCAAACCATCACAACATTTGTGAGGAGGCAGAATTAGCAAATAATAATTTTTGAGCATGCAACATCGACTTTTACTCCCGGATCTTATACTAAACCATAACTAGTACCCTATCTAGGAGTTTATAGCTACTATGATAGGGGTTATACCTTTAGGAACCGGTACTTCGGGTCTTCTTTCCGCTGCGACTCTTAGCTCCTTAGATGTTTGGAATGATCTCGATCTCTGGTCACCTTTAGGACATAGACGATCCACCCGGGGGCTTTGGATCAAGCTTCAACCTCTTCTCAAGTGGTATTAAGAAGTCAAGTGTACTAAAAGTGACTACTTAGATGATGTAGAGAATATATAGTGGATTATTTGATCTCACAACCTATGTTTCACAACTCATGTGAAGGATTATGTTAGAGCTTGAAGTAGGAGATAATTTGGAGAGAGAATGTAGAAGATGGAATGAGCTAGCATGAAGGTGAGAAAAGATATGGTTAAGGATTGAATTATTGAAGCATGGATTATTTTTCTCAAAAAATAATCAACCATGTCTCAATAGTAAACCCAAATGAATATAATAATCCCAAGCTATACTTTCAACCATACTTTGAAAAAGTCTCCAAATTCCATCTCATATATTTATTTTCCATAAAAGAAAATTTATATATTTGAGGTGTCTCCTTCTAGAAGCCATTCTTGTAAAATTACAAGAATGCCCCTCACCATATACCGTATAAATATACCCGTATTCGTATTCCGAAAAATACGAATACAATGAGATACCAATAATCCAATAATATAATACCGGTATTCGGCTTAAACTAAAGCATGCCAATATTATCCTTTCGAACATTATTCGTGTAGCCAGTACACGAACATGATCGAAACCCTGCCGTAACAACTTACGGTCTCTGTATCTTTTGCCTGAACCAGGGAACCCTATGTGTGGGACATTAAAGACTCAATATTACGCTGGAAGTGGGTTTAACCACAAGCCCGTTAGCAGCACTAGCTGTGCGTAACGGATACCCAGGTACATGTCGAAAAGGTGGCCGACGAGCGAACTTATCCCAACCCCAACGAGCCTGTAAGTAACACTTACCATACAGTCCGGTCTCTTCTCCTGATATGTCGTATATGAAGTCTAGGGGCGGTAAACGTCAGACCCCAGTAACTTGATAAGTCATGCCGATGTATGTCTCATTACAGTTTGAGAAACCACTGATAACTCTTATCAGTAAATCTCAGCAACCCTGGCCATGGATTTGCAGTTATAGCCAATCGAGCATAGCGCAACATCAACTCCATATACCGGGAGAGACGAAACCCCTCCTATCGCTCACCTCCTCCATGTGATTCGGGACTGTATCCAAAATCCATCTGTTTGCACAAATCAGTTGAGCCGTGGTAGGGAGGAAATCAAAGCACAGTGGGAACCACACAAGACATTATGACGGTCTCGGGTTTACAGACTAACCTGTACAAGTGTCACCGGAGAACTGCTATCTGACGATAGGTATATATACCATCTAGGAGTTCTCGGCAAGTCCTGTTCGGTGTACCCATTCTCCAATGAGCACCTGTGTACAATATTTGATGTTAAACACCAATAGTTGTGGGATCAACCATTGCCCCCCAGGGTCAAGAAACGTAAACACTAGTCTACTCTGGAATATCGATGCCCTGTCTTGATACTCCCTCGATTAGGAACTGTTAAAGGATGTGCTTGTAGACCACACAAGCCCCACTAGTATGATCTACATCATAATCCTCATAGTCAAAGCTACATCCTAAGGGCTTCACCAACATGTATACAAAATATGAAATACAACACATCACATGTTAAGATGAAGATAAACCAGATAGCATACTATCATTTTGAGCAAAGATTGTTTCTGTACATATATATCCCTAGCATCCTATACAATACAGGCGTCTAGGGCATACATACCCAACACACGTGAGCGCTTAAAAACTCAGCGCTTCACATGAAACACATGTGAGCGCTCAAAAACTCAGCGCCTCACGTGTCCACACATGAGGCGTTGTACAAAAGTGCTTAGCTCTATATAGTCAACATATTTCTAAGTTGATCTTAGTCTCATGTAAGACTAACAATCTTTAGATCCAGCATGATCTTTTCCCTTAAATACGGGATTTGGTTAAAGGGTACATCTTTCCACACATCTGATATATGTCGTTGTAATTTCTCAACGTATTCAGATAGGTGGCGGGTCCTAACAACCAACAACAACTCTTTCTTCGTCCCAAACATGGGAATGTTGGATCGAAATGTCCCTAAACTAATATTCATCCCAAACATGGGAATGGTGGACCGAAATGTCCCTAAACTAATATTCGCCCCAAACACGGTGATGATGGCCCGAAACGTCCTTAAACTAATAATGGACTGAAATGTTCTTAAACTAATATGTTTTGCCCTACGGACTGTCTCAATATTGACTACCGTATACTATCCATGAGTTATTCATATATGATCTAATGATTAGTGGAGCCCATATGCTAATTGTTCCTAAGTCGATCTTAGTCTCATACATGACTAACGATCCTTAAATCAAACCCAAGTTTCCCTTGAATGGATAAAACTCACAAATGTGAGAAATGCATTCTAAGTTCATTCCCATTGGCAAACCAGGCTACCAACGTCGACCCTGTCAAGCTATGCTTGACCCAAATCATGAAAATATATATATACGGATTTGGACTAATCCGCGCCCTATGAACTGCGATATAAATTAGTCTCCGTATACAATCCACGGGCAACCAAAATAAACCAAATACAACATGACACGAAGTGACCTACCGGAGCAGGAGAAATTGTTATCGCAACGCGATAACATAATTAATTGTAGGGGCTTACGCCTGCAGGGAAGAGCATCCCAACAATAAAAAAAACCCCTCACAAATGAGGGGGAATCTGATGAAGTCTGCTACTGTGGTCGCATCTATCGAAACCTCCGATATACGGTGACATAAATCAACTTGTTACCTTCGGAGAGGTGGATGGATATTTCTAAATAGTATTTGTCCCAAAATTCAGGTTAGACGTCCTCAACGTCTCAGTTCATTCTTCGGCGGTAAACACTACTGATAACACTTATTAGTTTATCTCCATTGCGGTGGCCACCGACTTGTGGTTATAGTTATGTCCTGCACAGCACGACATCAACTCCTAATACCGGGAGAGGTGAATCCTCTCGACCGCTCACTACCTCCACGTGCTTCGGGACTATGCCCAACAGAAACCTGTTTGCATGACTCCTTTGAGCCGTGGTATGATAGAAGTCTAGGTATAGTGGGAACACACATGAGACACTATACCGATCTCAGGTCCTAGGGACTATCCTGTATACATGTCTCCAGAGAAGTGCTATCTGACATTGGTATATTACCAATTAGGAGTTCTCGGTGAGTCCGTCTAGTGTAACTCATCCAATGAGCACATGTATACAATTCTCGATATCAAACACCAATAGCTATAGGACCATGTATCGCTTTCTAACCGGGTCAAGAAACGTACACACTGGTCTAAACTGGAGTACCGATGCCTAGTCTCGATATACCTATGACTAAAGACATTTAAGGATGTGCTTATTGACTACCCATGCCCTATTAGTATGATCTCCATCATCGTCCTAGTAGTCAAGCAAAATCTTAAAGGCTTTATCTTATGTATTAGCGATGCATGATAACTAGTAAAACATATTCTTATGACAGATAAAGACAAACCAGATAGCACACTATCATCTCGAGTAAGATTGTTCTCCGTATAAGTCTTCCTTCAATTACAATAATTACCTTGAGAGTACCTATATCCAACATTAGCATCATCATATACATATATGCAAAAGGTATTAAACGGATGCTTAATTAATTAACCTTACCAAAATGTCATTTAAGACCGTTTGCTTCTTGGCATCCAAAACTTTCGTCGTTTAGTTCACCGGGACATAACTGGAACCGACGTTCACGCAATGCGGCATGCGTTTTTCGTAGTTGCAGATCGAGGCACATAATTTTTTAAAGCTTTTTTTCCCCAGACTTAACGAAATCCCTAGCTGCCGACATATCATCTCGATCTTTGGGTCCTCTCGTCCGTGACCCCATATTTCATTTGCGAGTGTGGGCCCCCTTTTCCTAGGACCCCGACTCGAGTAACTGGATGCCCCAGCTTCTTTATTATGGAAAGGATATTCTCGCCCCTTCTTCTTTATCAGGGATGGACTACAGCCGACCTTATTCTTGTAGATAAGCATCTCAGGACTAATCCGTTGTCTTTGAGTATTGATAGAGACCACCGCCTTGTTTCTGGCTTTATTAGCTTGAAATCTTCTTCTCGCGAAGGAAGCTTGAGGCAGCCGAGATTGAGGAGACTCATATCTTATTTCTTCCACAACTTGTTCGCGTAGGCGTTGTCGCCTGGCCATTTCATAAATGGCTAACTCACGATTTTGACTATCTTTGCTGGCTTGACAGGCTTTCCTTATCATCCTATCGATATGTTCTTCCAGTGACGGGCTTGGACTTCTTTCTGCGGGCCTTGCCCCCTGCTCGGCCGTGCTGCATATCGGCAAAGCCTCTTCCTCTTCATTTAGAACATGACAGGTAAACTTTGTTGCCGCTTCTTGGGTTGTATATATCCTAAGCCAGTAGTATCCATCTTTCCGTTCGGATTGATTTGGCGAGTCCCGGGCACTTTCCAGATTCTTTTATAGAACCGGTCTTGTCGAACGGTTTGCTCGAACGATACTCCTTGATGCTTCAAGAATTCGCTTAATCCCTCTGTGAAGTATCTCTACATGCGGATGGATTGCAATCCATCGAGGTTTGGTTCGATCCCATGCCAGATCTCATTCTCCACTATGATCTCTTTCGATTTGTAGAAGAGAATCACATTTTCATCTTTCTATCTTAGAGGTACATGAAACGTGATCAAATCCTGCACGTTGTGGGTGCTGGGTGCATCGAGGTTTTTTTAGTGGCAAGACGGAACCGTCGTAATATGCAGAGCTCGGTCTGTTTCATCTGGAATCTTCACCTGTGGGTGGGTAGAGAACGCTGCATTAGCTTCTTTTCCGAGTCAATGCCGAAAACTGAAATAGGGGTTGATGAGCTATGTTTAGTGGTTTACCTCGGAGTTTAGCATGTGAACACTATCTCTTATTCTTCCTCTGAATCGCTTCCAAAGACTGGGATGGTGGCCGCTTGTACTTGTTTATCCTTTGGCTTACCAAACTTCTCAGTATCTTCGAAATCTGATAGGAAGAACTTAGCATCTTCATACTTCCGTACTTCATTTATGGAAAACGGGTTGAGCTCACCTATGATGGTGTGCTCTTGGTCATTCTTGAAATACTTCATACACTGATATTTTGTGGAAAAAATGATGCCATACTTGTGCAGCCAAGATCTACCGAGTAAAGCTCTATAGCTGTCACGACCCGAAAAGTACGGAATATAACCGGCACTTAAATTACGAAACGTCTCGAGGCGTACGTAATCTAAGTAAGACAAACCCCAGAAATCAAAACCAAAGAAGCAGTAGAGTGAAGGAAAAACCAATTTTAAGCAAGTAGTTTTAATCAACATAGGCCGAAGTATGTATTTTTAAAATCTCAAGTATTTTCTGAAAATTTCGGCAGAGTCTCCTTTGTAAATACTGGCCCCAAACGGGATACAACATGAATAGTATACGAAATGAACAAAAAGGCATCCCCAAGCGGGAGCTAGCTCTTCGTCAATCGACGGTCACAACCACGCAAGCAATATAATATACAACGCCGAAGGGCGAGGAACAAAACTCAAAGCTAAAACTCAAATCCAACTCCTACCTATTTTCCCTTAGCCTATCAAGCATGGATTTTGGTGAAAAGTTTTCATTTTGGAGGCCAAGATTTTGGTGCTAGATTCATGTTGGATCTCTTGAAATTGTGAGGTATAAATCTTTTCCCTATAGTTAAATTGTTGCTTTAATACTTCAATTCGACTAAATTAGATGCTTAATTAGGTTTTAGATTTAAAACTTGTGAATTCAAGAGAAGGGTTTCAAAAGTCAAGTTAGGTTTTTAGTAATGAGATTGTGGTTGTGTGATATAGTTAACATGTAGTGGGCATGCTAAATCAAATTTAGTTGCTAGTTTGCATTTTTGTTAATTTAAATTTGTAATAATTATATAAATTGAAAACTAGGTTTTTAAAATATATATATTTTGGTGAGATAAAATTCTAATTAGGATTTCATGACATTATTTACATTATAAATTATGGTTTAATACTTTAGTATATGCAAAACCAAGCTTAATTGTTAAATTGTGAATTTTGCTTTAAAAAGTGTTAAAATCGGATATTTTTGCAAACTAGGAATTTGGAATTAATACAAATTGATGAGATTAAAATATGAAAGTGTTTTGTATGACCTAATTATGATATTTAATGAGAATTTTGTCCATTTGAATCGTTAAAATATGTAGATTGGTTAAAATATCAAGTTTTGAACCGAAATGGGAATTTGTGCTAACTAGGTTTTTGGGAAATAAAACGATTTGTTTAATTTTATGGTTTTGATGAATTAAACCCTATTTCTTATAAAGTTAGTGAGTTTTGAAACCATAATTGGTATGTTTGGTGTTTTTCTCGATCAATCGGCGTTTGTACGCCGATGTCGAGGGTTTTTGGGTTGATTTGTGAAAGCAAACCTTAGGTTTTGACCTATGTGAGATTCGTGTGTCGTTTTGGTCATAAGTCGGATTTTAATGCGATACGGTGCGTTATGATATGTAGGTACCCTCACGAGGACTTCGAGACGACAAGCAAGTGCATGGCGACTTTGGCATCGGTAAGCGAAGATCAGGTGCGTAGATTTATATCTACGGGGAGAAGTCGGGTGGATGGCGTATAGCACCCCCGCAAAGTTATGAGGAATGAGGTGATGTGGTAACGATATACTTTTATATGTTAATAGGAGATATGAACACTGAGTAAGAGAAGCCTTAGGAGCTTATGGGTTTAGGGTTTGCGTGAATTGAAGAAAGGACTATAGCGGATTTCTTAGTCACGAAACCCTAGAGTAAGGATTTGCATACACGCACACATGCACACTTGCATACTTTTACTTCTTGTGCGTATATGGGAATGTGTATATATGTAGATACGTATGGGTATGGGACTATGCATATATACATTAATATACACATGCGTGAATGTTGAGGATATTATGTGATATTTGGAGATGAGTCGATGAGATTGCGCTTGAGGCCGTGGGATCAGTGAGGTGATATGGTACGTATTTGAGATACGACATGATATTTTAGCGGGTTCTTTAGGCGTGGTGTTTTCATACACACGCATGCATTTCATAGATGGTATCAGTTTTGTACTAGACGTAGATCAGTACCCCGGATCATGTTTTTTTAATAAAGAGGATACCGGATGAATAATGTGATGGATGTGATATTTGACCCGTACCCTAATTTGGGGCCGTACGATGGATTTACCGTACGAGCTATTGATGATATATCCGCACTCTTGACTCGAGGATGTCCTATTAGATGATCGAGGATGTCCTATTAGATGATGTATCGTATGAGATATTATTGAGGCGGGATCACCGACTATATATATGTATATATGTATCGACTCAGATGTAGGTGGTTTCCATATCTTTTTGGATTGGTTGTTAGTTAGACCTGTAGTTTACCTAGTAGATGTCAGACTGGACCTGAGTCATACCTATTTCCAAAACTGACGAATCGTGAGAATTTTAAAGACATTCCAAGGGATACTACGGATATTTTAAAAGACGTATCTTTTCTTAAAAACACCGTAGTCCTTATTTTCAAACACCACGATTCGTACTATTTCAAATGGCAAAATAGTATAACACATGTATAGTAAGGTAGATTCCTTGTTGTCACGTTATTATTCATGTTCCGCACATTATTGTTGTATTTATTATTCATTTTCTTTATTATGTTGTTATCGCCTCATTGCATGATATTGTGTACGTAGTAATTATGAAACCATGCTGTTAGGACACCAGCACCATTACCGATGACGCGTATGCTCCACGTACACTCACTTGCCGGCTCACACACATCTTCATCGGCAATTTCCATGTCACGTACACTTTAGAAAATACTATTTCAGTGACATAGCTTGCTAGCTGATAGTTGTAATATGTTATAGTTTCCATATGCTAGTTTAATTATTGCAATCATTGCATGATATCAGATGCATCCATATATTCATTGGTTATGCAGTATTAGGAAGATTTATGCCGGTATTCACTGTTCATTGGTATCATGATTTTGATGATTTCGGATTTATATGAGATTTCTGGATTTGGGGTAAAACCGCAAGAATTTAATTAAAGCTTGGTATCATCATTTTAAAATGCAAATTGCGGTTTTCTCGTGATGTATGAGTCGTCCACCATGAGTTTTCATGATTGCTGTTGGATTTGGAAACCCTATTCGAGGAGTTTGATGAACCGTCTCGGGTACATGGTGGGCCCGGTATGGTACCCCGGGGCAAGAAGCTCGAGTTGTATTCGATGAGCCTGGCAGGGGAGCTCTACCTACCGGTGATATTATTTGGACTCGTCGGTTATCCGGAGGATACCGGCCGGAGTCATGAGATGGTTATAGGCTGATCCGTTCTGCCGGAGCCCGCGGGCCGATCCCGCAGATGATACGGATGCCTGAGATATTGATATTTGAGATTTAAGATATTGAGATTGATATTGAGATACTGAGACTTATGTTTTGTTTCGATGCTTGACACTGATTTCTCTGTTGCATTCATTGATGATACTTGATTGGTATACATATAGAAACCTCATTAAATAAGAAAACAGTTTTTCCATCATGATGTATTCTGCTTTCATTTGTATAGAAATTGCATACCATATTCATGCATTCATACATCATATATCTGATATGTAGCTATCTGAGGCACTGACACGAGCACGTAGTATTGCACTTACATGTTGATGGATATGGATATTATTTGAGGATATGACCTAGGATAGCGTTATGCATGCGATTTCTACTCGTAGATGTTTTCTACTCACGAGTTGGCAACTCACCCCCATTGTACCACAGTTCCTTGCAGGTTTTTCCATACAGGTTTCGTTGCGTCTTTGCTGGCACACTGCTCCTTCCGGGTGATTGCTTTGGTAGGTGGGTTCTTTGCATCAGGACCACCATTGTTTATTTATTATTTCTGTTGTATCTAGAAACTCCATCAACCAGATTGTATATTTGAGAGAGAGATAGAAAACCAGACCTATTATTCTTTCGACCTTAGAGTCGCGCGTTGTATTATTATGGTTTTCATGC
Organism: Agapanthus africanus; assembly: GCA_030015575.1. NCBI lineage: Eukaryota > Viridiplantae > Streptophyta > Magnoliopsida > Asparagales > Amaryllidaceae > Agapanthus > Agapanthus africanus. Next base: position 354,971,420 of record CM057339.1, on the reverse strand, counting down.
TGATTTTGGGTTTTTTTTGAGTTTTGATGCTCGCTCTTCGGCGTTGTATATTATATTGCTTGCGTGGTTGTGACCGTCGATTGACGAAGAGCTAGCTCCCGCTTGGGGATGCCTTTTTGTTCATTTCGTATACTATTCATGTTGTATCCCGTTTGGAGCCAGTATTTACAAAGGAAACTCTGCCGAAATTTTCAGAAAATACTTGAGATTTTAAAAATACATACTTCGGCCTATTTTGATTAAAACTACTTGCCTAAAATTGGTTTTTCCTTCACTCTACCGCTTCTTTGGTTTTGATTTCTGGGTTTTGGCTTACTTAGATTATGTACGCCTCGAGACGTTTCGTAATTTAAGTGCCGGTCATGTTCCGTACTTTTCGGGTCATGACAAAGTTGGTATCAGAGCGTTAGGTTTTACCTTCGGAGTGTAGGACGACCCTTGGTTGATGGAGTAGGTAGCTTGAGTAGAGTGACGTACCTTACGTATGTTCCGCAGTATATTTACGATACGCTACTCCACTTAAGAAGCCTTAGGATGTACATTTCCTTGCACAGTATTATATTCATTCTTATGATCTACCCTCATCAGTACCAGTTTATGGTTTTGTTATCACGGTGGTACGGGCAGAGAGAGCTACGGCTAGAGTTGCGGTCAGCATGAGCTCGTCATGGACGAGGGCTGACCAGGGCGTGATTTCAGGGACATACGATTGCATAGGGAGGCGTCATTTCATTGTGTTTTCGCGCCACGAGCGTTTGATGGATCACTTTTACGAGATTTCTCGGACGTGCAGATCAGCACCAGAGGATAGGGCCACTGCAAGAGGCCAGCCAGGATGTGATGACTGTTAATGCACCATATTTTGATGTTTGAGTCACTGTTTAGCGTGCGGACGGAAGATTCAGATGTTGCTGTGACTGGCGAGATATCGCCCCAGAAGTTTGGAGCTATGCCGCACGAGTTATACTTCGAGATATGGTAGAAGATCGCTAGTCACCAAAGATGAAGGACTATGAAATATGATTTATTGCCTACCCCGATGCGAGGTCATCAGATGGATTGATTCCAGCTAGAGGCGACTTCACGCTGATAAGTTGAGAGTCGCTAGAGACGATCGAATGTCAGAAACCCATTTTCCAAGTTTAAAGTATTCGGAAAACAATGCAAGCAATTCTACGGACCCTCTAGAAGAATGAAACCCTAACTCGATTTAATGACCATGGAACGCCGGTGAACCTTAGGGTTTGCGGCAGTTTAGCGGTGCCATTAGTGAGGCTTGGGTCTGCCCTTCTACGGTTGGTCCATAGGTGCTGTGGCATATATTCGATACTATTAAACTGTACCTGAGATGTTGAGCTCTTAGGGGATTATGGGGTTTTGACAATCGATCGAATGATTCGACTTCATTCGGATATCAGGTGATGAGATGCATTGCTTGGGAGACTCTAGATACGAGTATAGCCGTTGGAGCGCAGTCCATGCAGCCACGAAGAGACGAGTCCGAAGTAGTCGACATTAGAAGGAAGTGGAGTAAGAGGTTCGTACGAGATCTTGATGAGATGACGTTCCACTCCGCCGACATCAGAGATGTGATACGCATGCAGAGGTGTTGTATATGAATATATCTTCCAGAAGGAGTTATGATGAGTATGCAGTCGTTCCGGAACCAGATATAGAATTAGTAAGAGATGGTAACTTCCGGGAAGTTCGGCAGGAACGAGATTTGGGAGAGACCCCGACAAGATCTTTCTGGAAATATTAAACGAGAAGACCTGAACCCAGGAACGGTCATATGACGCACACCCAGTAGGCCAGAGTTCGACATCGTCGACGAGACATGTTATGAGTAACCATGATAGTTGACCAGAGATCTTTAGAGGATGTGTCCGAGCGGACTGCTTCCGTTATCGTTTCCATATTGAACCGTTGAGCCGAGGAGCTATGTACTTAGCAATTCGCAGTGAGAGACGAGAGCCTAAGGGCACCAGGCGACAGGCCATGATCCGGAGGCAAGTAGATATTTTGCTCTGCTAGTATTGGGTGCACCGACACCTTCTCGACTTTGAAGGACGGACATATCGACGACAACATTTATGATTTGTGATTTTGTGATTGACTATCACGTATCCGTCACATTGGATTTCAGTATTTTTGGGTGATTTATTTCATGATTGAGTTTTGATGACCGAGTTTCATGATATTTGATTTCATGCCTAGGGCATGCATATGATTTGACTTATGCTTTCAGCATAGTTTTCATGCACTTTTAGTATTTCGATTTGATTTTGTGCACGCTGATGCACATGGTTGTGAGATTATATACCACGGTATACCTGATTTGGATTTGGATTGAGATATGTTGTATACAGTCGATTTCGATTTTGATATTCGATATTTATTTTCGTGTACCTTGTGCACTTGACTTGGATTTTGCGCATACTTAAGGCGCTTGATGCGATTTAGGTGCGCGCTTGATGCGATTTAGGTGCACACTAGATGCACTAAATCGAGATTCTTCGTGCATATCAGATGCACCTAGTTTTGCTGTCAGGCACACACGTTGCCTTTGACAGGTGTTTTCGTGCACACCCGTTGCACTTAGATGTTGTTTCTGTGCACATGTATGGCACATTCATGGATTTCGATTTCCGTACGCACCAGACGCACGCGGCATTCATATATATTTGGGATTGATTTCTTTTGGAGCAGTATATTTTATGATACTTGCTATTTGGTTTAGTACCGAGCAGGACTAGTCAGAGGACAGTACCTGAGTATATTTTGCATGCATTGGTAGTTATCGAATGGATTTCCAAGGAGAAGCTATAGTCTCAGTATTTACCTACGTGTCAATGATGACACGAAACTGTTTAAAAGGGAAACCCTTCTAAATTATTTTCAAAACGGCGGGACGTGTATGTTAAACAAAGGATATATATATCTATATAGTTATTTTCTCACAATGGACGTCCGCCACTGTGCAGTGATACACACATCGCACAACGATTTGGAAAAAGTTTGGCATGCATTGCTTCAAGATATTTTAATGATGTTTACCTTATAGTTCTGACATTTACAGGTATAGTTTTGATGTATATCATATTGATTTTTGTTTTGGATCTTGACATTGGTGTCTTCATCATAACTCCAATGATTGCGGGATGCTTGACGGAGTTTTGATTTTTGATTTATATATCTGTTTTTCATGCGCATGCATTGCGCTACGATGTGTTTGATGTATTTATGATTTCGGAGCCCCGACGACTTGATGGTTTTGCTTAGATGTTTTAGTATTTGGGGGGAGTTTTAATTTAAATTCGGGGACTGAATTTCTTTAAGGGGGTAAGATTGTAACGTTTTGAAAATCGTTTAGGTGGAATTTCGGAAAATCGGTAAAATAACGGGTGTTTTCCGTAACAATCAGGATATAAATATCTTTTAATATAAAATTAAATATACATATTCTAGCTATATAATTGCTAGTATTTGGTGTTTATTGAGTCACTGGTACCGTATCATCTGCGGGATCGGCCTGCGGGCTCCGGCAGAACGGATCAGCCTATAACCATCTCACAACTCCGGCCGGTATCCTCCGGATAACCGACGAGTCCAAATAATATCACCGGTAGGTAGTACTCCCCTGCAAGGCTCATCGAATACAACTCGAGCTACTTGCCCCAGGGTACCATACCGGGCCCACCATGTACCCGAGACGGTTCATCCAATTCCTCGAATCGGGTTTCCAAATCCAAAAGCAATCATGAAAACTCATGGTGGACGACTCATACATCACGAGTGTTTCCTGATTTAAAATCAGGAAAGCTTCTGGAAAAGCTTCGGAAGAGGGTCACGTGCTTACACGTGACCAGCGGCCACGTGTTAACACGAGACACCTGAAAAGCATCATCAGATCGAGTTCAGTCTCCTTGCTACGCTAAAGAAAATGGGCTTCAGAAAGAGTCACGTGCTCCCACGTGACCAGGGTCACGTGGTGACACGTGACATTTAAATGCAAGCGTCCAACACGCAAGTTCTCTGATCGAGTCAAGAAAAAGGGTTCAGAAAGAGTCACGTGCTCCCACGTGACCAGGGTCACGTGTCGGCACGTGACGTTCAAGGCAGCGAGCGCGTTTCCAGAACAACCAAGGAAAGAGAGCTCAAACCAGGGGTCACGTGGTAGCACGTGATGTTTAAGCAGCAATCAGAAGACACAGTGCAGAAGGCTCGTTCCAAAGGGGGTCACGTGCTCACACGTGACCATGGATCACGTGGTCACACGTGACCGGCCTCCAAAGCCCATGTTGACGACAGAATTAAATTCTGAAGGAAATTCGAATCTTTCCAAAGGAAAGTAATTATTTGGGACTAATCAAATTAAAGATTCAGAGATGATTAAATATCATCTATCTATGGAAAATCTCGGCTTTGGGAAAGATTTCCCCCTTAAATCTAACCAGAATATCAAAGGAGAATCTCTGGATTTAAGATCCAATGGTGAATAAAATTCACCTAATAATCCAAAGGCCCAAAATGAATGATGGATGCAAATCAAATCTCCCAATGAAGATTCGTCAAAAACTGATTGATGCGGCTGCCTCTCCTATAAATAGGAGCCAAGGGACACAAAAAAATATATACATGCGCAGAGAAGAAAAAGGAGAAAAAGAGAAGAGTTTTGATACTTCGAAAAGACTCAGATCTTCTGCAAAAAACCCTAGGTAAGAAAGGGAAGCCCTTTTGAAAGAAGCAGAATTTAATTCTCAACAGAGTTTAACTCTGATAATATAAAAGCAGAAGAGCATATTTCTTCTCTCTTTGATAGAGGATCTGCAAAGTGCACATCTCCCCTTAAGGTTGAGAATTTAATTCTCAATGGGTTGAGATCCTGCCATGCAGATCCAAAACATAGAGAAGGAGTGCAAACTCGAGAATTTAATTCTCACAGAACTATAGGAATTTAATTCCTCCAAAATAAAGTGGGGCTAGACCCTATATCATGGGAATTTAATTCCTTCAGAACAAAAAAAAGAAAACAGGGTTTAACCCTAATTAAAGAACTTAGTTCTGTTGAAACAACGGGAATTTAATTCCCTTAATCATCATTTCCTCAAAAACCTTTATTAGGGTTTAACCCTATTCAGCCCTTCACATAAACGAGGAATTTAAATCCCACAGAAAATTCAGAGTTAAACTCTATTCCAGAATACAAGTCTTCAAAAGAAAGAAGGATTTAATTCCTCTGAAATTAAAAGTCTCTGGAATTTAATTCCTAAAAAAAGAGGAGCAACAAATCCTCTGAAAAAACCACATTAAGGCAGGGTCACGTGTCACCACGTGACCCCCCACAAAAGCCCTACAGAAAACCCCTTTGAGGCAGCACCCCACGTGACCCACGTGACTCTCAGCAGAAGCCTTAACACATAGGCATTTGAATGCCCATCACGTGCTGACACGTGATTTCAGCAGAACAAATGAAGGAAGGGCGCTCTCACGTGCTGCCACGTGACCCCTCTTGTCTTAGTGTTTAACACTAAATTGAAACTCTCGAAATCAGTGTTAAAATATTGTTGGGCCTTAGTGTTCAACACTAATTAAAAAGCCTTATCTGCAGTACCTTAGTGTTTAAATACTAATCTGAGATCTTCATTTGCAGTGTTCAACACTGATCCGTTTTAGTGTTTAACACTAATTTGAGAAGCCTTATTGCTGGTGTTTAACACCAATTATTTCTTAGTGTTAAACACTAACTTGTTAACCGCCTGCCCAGTGTTCAACACTGATTGCTCTGTAGTGTTTAACACTAGGCTTTGGCCCAATTGGCTAAATGGATAGAGGCAAAGCCTCTCCTTCAATGGACCAGCAAGAGTCAATATTCCAGACCTGACTGGACTTAGCCCAAGCTGGCCATAAGTCCTCAATTTGTGATTAACTGGGCTAATGAGCTCATAACATAATTGATCAGTCTTGACCCAAATTGGGCCAGGGACTATTTAATCCACCCCGGTTCTAGGGTACATCTCTTCACTCCTTTGATACTTGGCATTGTAATCCCTCAATGTCTTCAAAGAGGTGACGGGTCCCGATGACCACTCATGATATGGACTGTGGGGTCCTTAAACCCATGCCTAATGCTAAACTTCCTGGTTACGTGGAAAGCGGATAACGTCACTCTTTGACCCCGTGGAAAACGTCCAGAGCGGATCCTGGTCCTCGCAGAGCATGGCAGTGAACCCATGCGAAGCATCCAGAGCGGAGCCTGGTCCTCGCCTAGCACGGCAGTGAACCCGTGTGAAGCATCCAGAGCACATACCGGACTGTGGAGTCCTTAAACCCATGGACTATGACGTCCTTAACCTTGACCGAGATGTCTTAAAACTACCCATGGACCGCAATGTCCTTAAACTACCCATTGACCGAGATGTCTTAAAACTACCCATGGACCGCAATGTCCTTAAACTACCCATGGACCGCAATGTCCTTAAACTACCCATGGACCGCAATGTCCCTAAACTACCCATGGACCGCAACGTCCTTAAAACTACCCACGGACCGCAACGTCCCTAAAACTAGAACAATTGAGCCCTCCATATGCTCTTTTGTCGGATCTAAACGGTCCCGTTTAAGTTGATCTTAGCCCCCAAAAATGGCTAACGCGTCCTTAAACCTTCAAACAGATTGGACTACGAATCCCCTAAATTAACTCCGGCTTGAGGGTACATCTCTGAACTCCTCTGACATCCGTCGTTGTAATCTTTCAACGTCGTCAGAGAGGTGATGGGTCCCGACGGCCATACATACGGTGGACCACTACGTCCCTAAACTGGAACAATAGAGCCCATATGCTCTTTTGTCGGATCTAAACGGTCCCGTTTAAGTTGATCTTAGCCTCAAATATGGCTAACGTGTCCTTAAACCAAACCCCCAAACCCAAATTTAAGATAATGCGGATTTGGACTAGTCCACGCCCTACGGGTGACGACATAACTCCGTCTCCGTAAACAATCCACGGGCAATAAAACAAACACCCACGACACGAAGTGACCATCTGGAGAAGGAGAAAGTTGTTACCGCAACGCGGTAGCGTAATTAACTGCAGGGGCTTGCGCCTGCAGGGAAGAGCGTCCCCACAATCAAAAACCCCTCAAATGAGGGGGAATCTGACGAAGTCTGCTACATCGGACGCATCCGTTTAAACCTTCGATACAAGGTGCCATAAATCAACTTGGCATCTTCGGAGGGGTGGACGGATAGCACCAATTAGCATCTGCCCCGAACCCCAGGCATTCGGACGTCCCGACGTCCCGGCCGCCGTTCGGAGGGGAACAGATTCTGGCACGCCCGGTGGGACCTTTTCCTCTTTCCACTCCACACTTCGTGTGTCGTGATTCGCGAACCAATCGCGGTTCGCTAGTAGTTGCCCTTGGGTCTCAAGGTACTGAGAATTGGCATCTTGCTTATTGCAGAAAGCAAAGGATCGATGGCTTTTATCCCTGCGAAATCCTCCAACTGCTTAGACGGCAACTGCAGCCGACGCTCTGCCTCGCCAGGAGGTGTAGCCTATGGACCCCAAGCTGCTTCGCTATTCACAATGCCGGTGGAACAGGTCACCCGCGCCACCACAGGATTGTTCTTTGGGACTATGATCCCGCCGACAAACTTTACCGCTCCAGCGCCGGCGAAGGAAACTCTCAAGAAGTCGGTCTTTGATCGTCTTACCCCTATCGCGGCTCCTCTCAACGAGTCGCCCAACGTCAACGCCTCGGTCTTCTCTAGACTGGGCCAGGAATCATGCGAGCTCATTACGGGGCCTACAATCTCAAAGAAGGCTGCTTCTAAGAAAGTGACCGCTCCCATCCCCGAAATCGCCAAGGCAACCTCTCCAGCCAAAAAGTCAGTCTTTACAAGATTGACGGCTCCGGCCTTTGCTCCCGCTTCCCAGAGGACATCGGTCTTCGATAGGTTAACGCTAACAACAACCCCCCATCCACACAGGGAGCAAGACGAAACCATTCTTACCGCTGACCCTACACCGTCCGCTCGACACTCTCGACGTCGCCATTGGCGCCGAGTGAGGAAGACTGGGGGCAACTCCCCCTCCGGACTGACCCCACCATCCCCAGTGGTCGAAGTTAATGCCGCTGTTCCGACCGGGAACAGCTTTGAAATGCTAAATAAGGTGCGAAGGAATTCCCCTACGGCAGTACTGAAGAAGTCTCCTCCCTTACTAAAAAAGGTTGTCCAAACAAAGCCCGAACAGCCTCGATCTCCTCAACGGCTGTCTTCCAAAATTTATAAGGTTTGGCGACAAGCCCGAGATTCGATCATCGATCCAAACTTCTCTCGCCAGCACAAAAAGCCGAAAATCCAACCTGAAGCTGGTCACCAGGCTAGACCCCAAAAGGCTGTTGATCAACTGACTCATAAAAGGAGGAGGCCAGAGAGGACCCCACCGCATGCAACGACGGCTAAAAACACTAGGCCTAGACGCCCTGAGTCTGGGGGCGTGATGGTCCATACCGTATACATGGCCTCTGGAAAGGAGGAGAGCCGCACTTCTACAGGCCATCGACCACTAACCCGATCTGTAACGAAATCCCAGGAGCAGCAACAAAAGCTCCAAGAAATGATGAATGCTATGGCCGCGCTCACCGGGCCAAAGGAAAACCCAGAAGCATCCTCAGACGCACGCCGGGAGGAAGAAACCGACGCTGAATTCCTTCGCCGGACACTGGAGAAAAGGGACAAAGAGGCGGCCGAACAAGCGGCCAACATACAACGGATGGGCCTTCTCTTTCAAGACGTGATAGGAATGATGATCCAGCAGGACCTACCCGCCGAAGATCCTCCGATTGTTCTTGAAGACGACCGAGGAGAGACGTCAAATCCACCACCAGCCCTCTCAACGGCCAAGGAAGAGACGATCTCTAAGGCTGACTTGGCTGACTACATAGCCCAGCAAATCCGAGTTCATCACGCAACTGAGGCAGCTGGTCAAACCGTGAAAACCGGGCGGCCGTATCCGAGCTGGTACGACCAAATCAAATACCCACAAGGTTATACGATACCGAAATTCCACGTGTATAAGGGGACCGGCAATCCCCATCAACATGTCGCCCAGTTTCGGGCCCTATGCGGTAACACCGGCGGTGACGATAAATTGTTGCTTCGCCAATTCGTAGGCAGCTTGTCAGAAACGGCGTTCGAATGGTATTCGGAACTCCCGAATGATTCCATCAAAACGTTCGCTGAAATGGAGTTGCTATTCACTCAGCGATTCGCAAGTGCCAGCGAACGCACTCCAATAACTGCACTTATTAACGCCAGGGTAAAACCGAGTGAAACCTGGGTCCAGTACGCTATACGCTGGCGGAACTTGTGGTCGAGATGTGAGCAGCGCATCGAGGAAGCACCTGCGGTGGGCATGTTCGTGGGGACTCTAGACCCTCATGCAACTATCTCCCAGTTTATGATGTTCTTTAAGCCAACCACATTCCAGGCTCTGATTGACAAGTTAGCTCAGATGGACCAGATGGGTCATAGACCACCTACACCGAAGTCGGAGCCTCGGAATGACAAGGGTAAAGGGAGGGCAACCTTTGTTGCGAATGCCCAACAGCAACCTAACGCCCCGAAATCGACGGATCAACTGGAGGAAAGACGCCGATACTATAATGAGAAGATGAAGCGTCCCTACTCGTTCCCACAAGACAAGACGAAGCGGTTATTCGAGTTGACAATACGCAACAGACTTATAAACCTACCAAATCCAAGGCGACCGCCACAACCCACCGAGATGAATAACTCCAACTACTGCCCTTATCATCAGACGGTAAGTCATCCGATTGAAGATTGCTTCGTCTTCAAAGGATGGATCGAAGATCAATATCTTCAGGGGAAATTTGTACTGTCCGAAAAGTGGAAGGTGAACCCACCACAACCACATACTCCTAAGAAGGCCGATACACCGGGGGCAACCTGCTCCTTTATCGAAGAAGCTCCATGGGAGGTCGTGTTATCAACGAAGACCAAAAGAATGCTGAGAGACCTCCATGCATGCCCTGCGATCGAATGGAAGGACCCTCTTGAACCTCAAATTATCGAGGGGATGTTGAAGCCCCGCACCATTGCAAAGACTCGTGATAAGGGCCCAAATACTCACGCCCAACCGTCAAAATCTTCAAAGAAAAAGAAGAAGAAATCCAAGAAGCCCGCGAAGCTTGGAGACGAGCGAACAAACTTGCAGAAGCAAATCGATGCGCTGGAAGAATACAATCAAAAGGCGCGAACTCCTGTCACACTGCGAGAGTTCCTTAGTCACATCTCGCAAGATGGAGATGATGAAGAGAGCTCGTCGGACGAATCCGAAGAGTATGTGGCAAGTTGCAACGTGATCTCCCACTCGTTTACCGACGATGAGAAAACTCCTAGCACCAAGAAGCTAGAGACGGAGCCCGAGCCAGAGCGTGCGAGGCTGACAACGGAAATGATCAATGCCTTCTTAGACGAGATTCGTCTAAAAAGTAAAGCGGATCAAGAACGCGAAATGGCGACGCTAACGGGAACCAGAGGCGGGCGACTGGACGGGAGAGTGGAGTTACCCCTGCCAGAACAAAAGGCATCCGAAGTGGACAAGAAAATATTCAAGACAAGGAAAAGGTTCGCCAAAGCCATGTCAATGGGAATGAGGTTACCACCTTCGGAAGGAAATACACACAATGGGGCGGAGAGGCACCCTAATTATTGCGCATATCATCGGAGAATCTCACACCCCACGGAGGAGTGCGATGCCTTCAAAATATGGTGGCGAGGATATGTTATCCGTCAGCAACAGTTTAAGCGCATGAAACGCAAAAGCCGTCGGGAGCGAAGAAGTACTGTAGGAGGGCATAACAAGACTACTGGCAACTGTTACATGGTTGACGCCAGAGGGTCACAAGTTCTCACCTTCGGGAGCGACTCTGATGAAGAAATGGCTCTGGGCCCTCTCTTTACAGAATCCGTTCTAGGAAAAAAGGAGGAATCAGAGGCCTGCGAGAACATCCAGCTGCGCAACCGCACACTCCCGGAGAAGAATCTCGGGCCCGTCGGCCGAAAAGATAAGGGAAAGGAAAAGATCATTGAAGATATCACTTTAGATGACCAGGTCATAAAAGAGCTAACTAACAAAGACCCTCCCAAAAAGGGTAAGGTGGACTATAACATCCTCGCGCACTTAAGGAAACTACCCTCTCAGCTTAGCATTCTTGATGCCCTTCTATTATCAAAAGAAGCGCGAGACTCACTTATTAAAGCGTTGCAAGAACCTGAGCAATTCCAAGCCTTTCTCGCCACTGAAAAGATGAAGGACGAACTGGAGGAAGTGCACACGGCCGACGTCACTTTCGGTGATGAAGACCTCCTTCTCGGGACATGCGACCACAACCGTCCCCTATACGTCTCCGGATACTGCCATGACATCAAGATAGGCAAGATCCTGGTGGATAATGGATCCTCCGTCAATCTCCTTAATGTTCGGGTGTTGAAGGAAATCTGCATGAGCGTGCAACACCTCGCTCGTGACAAAATTACTATCTCCGGTTTCGACTCACAATCGTCACGGACTCTCGGGTCCGTAATACTAACGTTACGCTTCGGGCTTCTCGTCACAGACATCAAATTCCATGTCATTGACGCCAAGACCTGCTACAACGCCTTGCTCGGTCGTCCTTGGCTACACGAGTACAACATCATCCCTTCTACACAACATCAGTGTATGAAGTACTTTAAAGACGGTTTCGAGTATACTGTAACAGGCGAGTTGAACCCATTTTCCGTGAACGAAGTCCGCAAATACGAGGACGCGAAATACTTTTTGCCAGACTTCGAAGATACAGAAAGGTGTCGTAACTCGGAAAACAAAGCCGCCTCCACCATCCCTGTTTTCGGGAGCGATACCGAAGAAGAGGAAGAGATAGTTTATACAGGGCCATCCCAACGCAACAACCAGAGGACGCCCGCCCCCATACTGGTCTTCGGAAGTGATTCAGAAGATGAGGTCAATGCCGTATTCTCCAATCGGCTTTCAATGCAAGCACCCCTCGGCGATGGCCACAGTTTGCAAATCACCATGGTACCGCGGGAACACTACAAGGATCTCGACACGCTTCAAGCTCACAGTGTGCAGGACCTGCAAACGTTTTACGTCCCTCCCAGGCGTAGGGGTGAGAAGGTGATCCTATTCTACCGATCCTCAGAGTCGAGAATAGAGAAAGAGATCTGGCATGGCGCAGATGCTGCATGCGACAGACTCCAACCCATCCGTCTGCCCAGATATTATACAAATGGATTAAAGAAGCTATTGAAGCGCCAAGGAGTACCCTTAAAACAAACTGTTCGACAGGCTCGGTTCTACAACAGGATTTGGGATGTCCCCGGGACTCAGCGCAAATTGCCCAATGGGAAAATGGAAACACTTGGGCTTGGATACACAAGAACCGGAAAACGGGAGCGAGCCCACGGCAGCTACGCCATATATACCTTTGATGAAGAAGAGGGCGCCCTGTCAGGAGAGGCCAACCCCTCATCAAAACTAAACCCTGCGACCGAAGCGCCAAACCCGTTGTTTAAAGGACGAATGGGCAAGCCTACCGCGAAAGCGGATCAGAAAATTCGGGAAGATCACAACCACGAAGCGGCCATCTATGAGAAGGCCAGGACGCAACGTCTATTCCAACAGGCTGCACAGGCTGCAAAAGATAAAGATGTTCACCATCGTCAACCTGTCATACGAAAGGCCCGATGCAGAGACGGGAATAAATTAAGAAGCGAGAGAAGAAGCCGACAACAACGACGCAGGATTAGAGGGTTACGGGTATTGCGCGGCTCGGATTCGTCCCTCACGGAAAAGATGAGTCGAGCATACTCCTTCCCCCGAAACAAGACGGAACGGTTACTCAAGCTCGCTCTAAAACATCAGATGATCACGCTTCCAGAGTCTAGGCATCCTGAGCAAGCTAGCAAGGTCTCTCATCCGGGTTATTGCTCTTATCACCGAGCCATAGGACATCCGACCGAAGATTGCTTCACCTTCAAGAATTGGGCCGAGGACCAATACCAACGGGGCAGATTCGCTTTATCCGACGGTTGGAAAGTAACGCCGCCGCAAAGGCACGAGCCTAAAGCTACGAGAGCAGAACCGGATCCGCCTCGGTCCTGGGAACGGATTCGTACCTGTTATACGATTACGATATTAAAAGAAGAGCCCGAGAACATAGATGACCTTCCCCAGTGCTTCGAGAACAGCGATGATGAGGTAGTCTCGGAATTCCCGCCCGCTCCAAAAGAACTGGAAGACGGTATACATACTACCGCAGATAACCTCAGAAAGATTGAGTTGGGATCGGCAGAGGACCCGCGACCAACCTTTGTCAGTGAGCTACTCTCTGAAGAAAGGGTGGCCGCGTTAAAGAACGTGCTTCTACGGCATAAAGACTGCTTCGCGTGGAACTACTCTGAGATGCCAGGATTAGATCCGGAGGTCGCTGTGCACAGATTAGCGATATCCCCAGACATCAGGCCAGTCAAGCAGGCACCAAGAAGGATGCGACTCGAGCTTGAGATGAGCATCAACGCCGAAGTCAAGAAACTGATCGATTCTGGATTTATTCAAGAAGTCCAATATCCCGACTGGATCGCCAATATCGTCCCGGTGATGAAGAAGAATGGGACGGTGCGTATATGCGTGGATTTCAGGGATCTCAACAAGGCCTGTCCAAAAGATGATTTCCCAGTGCCGGTAACCGAACTAATGATAGATAACACGTCCACTCACGAGATCTTCTCCTTTATGGACGGTTCCTCAGGATACAATCAGATAAAAATGCATCCCGAAGACCAGAAGCACACCGCTTTCCGGACCCCTTTGGGTGTATTTTGCTACAGGGTTATGCCCTTCGGTCTAAAGAACGCCGGCGCTACCTATCAAAGGGCCATGACAAAGATCTTCGATGACCTCATACATGACATCGTCGAGTGCTATATCGACGACCTCGTAGTAAAGAGTATGTCATATGAAGATCACTTAAAGCACCTAGAGACTGTATTTCAACGCCTTCGGCAATATAATTTGAAGATGAATCCCCTCAAATGCGCGTTTGGAGTCTCCTCGGGAAAATTCCTGGGATTCGTCATCCGACACCGAGGTATTGAGATAGATCCGTCAAAGATTAAAGCGATCATGGAAATGCCCCCGCCAAGAGCCCTCAAACAATTGCGGTCTCTCCAAGGGAAGCTCGCATACATCCGGCGATTTATCGCAAATCTTTCAGGCAAATGCCGCCCCTACAGTCACCTGATGAAGAAAGGAACCCCATTCGTCTGGGATCAAAAATGCCAAGGCGCACTAGACGAGATCAAGCAGTACCTGCAGAACCCGCCGGTATTAGCTGCGCCGGTCAAGGGAAAACCCCTCATTCTTTATACGACCGCCCTTGAAGGTTCCTTGGGCGCACTATGGGCGCAAGAGAACGATCAGGGGAAAGAGAGAGCACTCTACTACTTAAGTCGAGTTCTACTGGGGGCAGAAAGCAATTACTCTCCCATTGAAAAACATTGCTTGGCGTTAATCTTCGCGATAACAAAGCTCAGGCACTATGCGTTGGCATACGAGGTCTGCCTCATCTCGAAAGTGGATCCTCTTAAATACTTGATGTCAAAAGCCATATTGACGGGACGACTCGCTAAATGGGCCCTGCTCTTGATGGAGTTCTCGATAACATATCAACCTCTCAAGGCGGTGAAAGGCCAGGCCATTGCCGATTTCCTCGCTGAGCACCCGATACCGGCCGATTCTCCTTTGAATTGTGACTTGCCGGACGAGCATGCATTTGATGCGATTAGCGGTGGAAGCACCCGATGGGAACTCTATTTCGATGGAGCGTCCTCCGTAAAGAAACAAAAGCAAGGTATCCCAATGATCAAATCAGGGATAGGCCTCATCTTTGCGACTCCACAAGGAGGAATAATGCGCTTCGCCTTCTCCTTAACAGAGCCGAGGACAAACAATGAAGCTGAATACGAAGCCCTGATAGCAGGTCTCGAGCTTGCCATTGACATGGGGATTGAAGACCTCCTTATATATGGGGATTCTCAGCTGGTCGTTAGCCAAGTTAATGGTGACTACCAAACGTGCAAACCGGAGTTGGTGAGATACGGCGAAAAGGTGCGACAACTGTTGGCCCAAATCCCCTCCTATATTCTAGAGAACATACCGCGCGCGGAAAACAGCAAAGCAGACGCGTTGGCCAAGCTCGCTAAAGAACTGGCTGACGAGAACCTCGATGACGTCAGAATCGTAGTACAAAGCCGTCGAGTGCTCGCCCCGGCAGAAATATCTCCGGAATTATGCGAAGAAAAGGGAGCCATTGAGCAAGCGACTCTACAAATAAAAGACCGTGAGAAGGTTGAGGACTGGAGGGAAGTCTTCATAGACTACTTTAAATCCCACCGAATGCCCGAAGAAGCGTCCTCAAGGCATCAGCTTATGAAACGAGCTCTATCCTTCGCTTTCGTCAACGATACCCTGTACAAGAGATCGTTTGATTTTCTATGGCTGAGATGCTTGGGACCTGACGAAACGGAACGAGTCGTTCAAGAAGTTCACGACGGACTTTGCGGTTCTCACCAAGCAGGCCCAAAGATGAAGTTAAAAATTAAACGGATGGGTTACTACTGGCCCACGATGATCCAGGACTGCCTCGAGTATGCGAAGCAATGCCACTCATGCCAGATCCATGGAGACTTCATCCACCAACATCCGAATCCACTACACCCAACGGTGGCCAGCTGGCCATTCGAAATGTGGGGGACTGACATAGTCGGCCCCATAGAGCCGGCATCAGCCCGGGGACACCGTTTTATCCTGGCGACAACTGATTACTTCTCCAAATGGGCAGAAGCGGTACCACTGAGGGAAGTGAAGACGGAGAATATTCTCCATTTCTTCAAAACGCACGTCATCTATCGGTTCGGAACCCCGCGACGGATTATCTCCGATAATGGGCCGGCCTACCGAAGCCATAAGATTAGCCGCTTCGCACAGCAGCACAATATAGACTGGAGATATTCTTCAGTTTACAACCCACGAGCTAACGGTCTGGCCGAGGCTTTCAATAAGACCTTGACGAAGATCATGAAAAAGACCGTCTCCAGGAATAAGAGAGAGACTGGCACGAGAGGCTGCAGGAAGCCCTTTGGGCCTATCGAACTACATTCAAGACGGCCACAAACACAACGCCATACGCGTTGGTATTTGGGACGGAAGCAGTTCTCCCCCTTGAGATAGAGTTACCCTCTCTACGAGTGGCAGTCCACCACGAGCTGACGAACGAAGAAAATGCTCACCTTCGGCTTGAGGAGCTTGATGCCCTCGACGAAACCCGGCTCATAGCGCAACAACATCTAGAAGCCTACAAAGCAAAGATGACGCGTTCGTACGAAAGATTGACCAGGCCGAGGACATTCCGCCAAGGCGAACTCGTACTAGTGGTCAAAAGACCTATGATCCCCAATCGTGCCAAGCGGGGAAAATTTGAGCCAAACTATGAAGGCCCGTACATCATAGACAAGGTCTATCAGGGTGGAGCCTATCTACTCATGGACATGCACGGTGAAAGACCTTTCAGGCCAATAAACGGTCGCTTCTTAAAGAAATACTATGCTTAATAAGCTGCAGCCTAGGTCAATGATAGATGACGACGACTATGTCCGCTCGCTATCTTCCCAGGCTCGGACTTTACAAGCAGCAGCCGGCCTTCCTATAACGACGGACCGAAACGTCCTTAAACTATCCAGGACCGAAACGTCCTTAAACTATCTACGGACCGAAACGTCCCTAAACTAACGCCGGACCGAAACGTCCTTAAACTATCTAAGACCGAAACGTCCTTAAACTATCTACGGACCGAAACGTCCCTAAACTAATGCCGGACCGAAACGTCCTTAAACTAACAACGGACCGAAACGTCCTTAAAACTAACGACGGACCGAAACGTCCATAAACTAACAACGGACCGAAACGTCCCTAAACTACTACCGCAGCATCCTTGGGCTGACAAAAAAAAAAAAAAAAAAAAAAAAAAAAAAAAAAAAAAACGGTATGTCCATAAGCACAATGGGCACGGATGAAAACCTGAAAGGGCTCCGTGAGTAAAAACAGCAGGACTGCCGGCGAGTGTTTGTGAAAACCCGAAAGGGCGCAACCTCGTTAAAAGACACTTATAGGGTCCTCTCGACCTTGTAAGGAGAAACCACCTGCGTGAGATCCTTACGACTCACAAAGGAGCTGCACACTTAGGGATCCTCACGATTCCTAAGGAGAAAAACATACTTACGAGATCCTCACGACTCGTAAGGAGAATTCTCTTATGGGACCCTCACGGCTCATGAGATTTGAAAGTCTTAAGTTACAGAAACCTGAACCTGTTCTTAAGCAAATCCTCCACAACCTCCGATATTGCCCTACAAGCGGCTCCATACCGACCCTTGTATACAATCCACGGGCGCGAATCAACACTTCCCCAACAAAGTCCAACCCTTATAGGTCCTCTCGACCCATAATGGGAAAGTCCTCTTGTAGGGTCCTTACGACTTACAGAGGAGCACACACTTAGGAATCCTCACGATCCCTAAGGAGAAAATACACCTGCAAGATCCTCACGACTTGTGGGGAGAAATACCTTTGTGAGACCCTTACGGCTCATGAGGTCAAAAGCCTTGGTTAACAGGACCCTTAACCCTGTTTGCTGAGCAACCTTTGTTCGTCATCGACAAAGGCAAATGATGATTCGCTCCTGGCAACATTCCAGTAGTAGCGATGCTGATGCCGAGATCGGTGCCTAAAATCCAAGCTTGCGGCGAGAAGGTCAGCAAGACAAACATGCCTGCAAAATAGCCGAAATGATGGGGCAACTTGCAATAAAAAGCAGCAAGTAAAAATGAAGGCATAAAAAAAAAAAATAGCCGAAATGATGGGGCAACTCGCAACAAAAAGCAGCGAGCAGAAAATAAATAAATAGCCGAAATGATTGGGCACCGCGAAAAAATAGCCGAAATGATTGGGCAATCGTGATTTTCGCGATATAAAAGCTGAAATGATAGAGCATCGCGGAAAAAGAAATAAAATAAAAATAAAATTTATGCCCTACAGGTGATATTCCGTCGCACCCTGTACACAATCCAAGGGCGTAAACAAAGAAGGGATCATACTTCTCCCCCAGGTTTCATCAGAAGAAGAAGCCAAGTCTCGATGGGCCACAAGCGACCTAGAGATCATCCAAACACTCGTCTCGTAACAACGGACATGACTTCAAACGAAACGGAACAGCGGTAACCCCCAGTTCCATGACTCGGTGATATACGCATCACCAAGAGTCAAACCTCCATTCCGTGAAATGCGGATACAATCAACAAAATTCCTGGTTACGTGGAAAGCGGATAACGTCACTCTTTGACCCCGTGGAAAACGTCCAGAGCGGATCCTGGTCCTCGCAGAGCATGGCAGCGAACCCATGCGAAGCATCCAGAGCGGAGCCTAGTCCTCGCCTAACGCGGCAGTGAACCCGTGTGAAGCCTCTAGTGCAAACTTCCTGGTTACGTGGAAAGCGGATAACGTCACTCTTTGACCCCGTGGAAAACGTCCAGAGCGGATCCTGGTCCTCGCAGAGCATGGCAGCGAACCCATGCGAAGCATCCAGAGCGGAGCCTAGTCCTCGCCTAACGCGGCAGTGAACCCGTGTGAAGCATCTAGTGCAAACTTCCTGGTTACGTGGAAAGCGGATAACGTCACTCTTTGACCCCGTGGAAAACGCCCAGAGCGGATCCTGGTCCTCGCAGAGCATGGCAGCGAACCCATGCGAAGCATCCAGAGCGGAGCCTAGTCCTCGCCTAACGCGGCAGTGAACCCGTGTGAAGCATCTAGTGCAAACTTCCTGGTTACGTGGAAAGCGGATAACGTCACTCTTTGACCCCGTGGAAAACGTCCAGAGCGGATCCTGGTCCTCGCAGAGCATGGCAGCGAACCCATGCGAAGCATCCAGAGCGGAGCCTAGTCCTCGCCTAACGCGGCAGTGAACCCGTGTGAAGCATCTAGTGCGAACTTCCTGGTTACGTGGAAAGCGGATAACGTCACTCTTTGACCCCGTGGAAAACGCCCAGAGCAGATCCTGGTCCTCGCAGAGCATGGCAGCGAACCCATGCGAAGCATCCAGAGCGGAGCCTAGTCCTCGCCTAACGCGGCAGTGAACCCGTGTGAAGCATCTAGTGCAAACTTCCTGGTTACGTGGAACGCGGATAACGTCACTCTTTGACCCCGTGAAAAACGTCCAGAGCGGAGCCTGGTCCTCGCCAAGCACGGCAGTGAACCCGTGTGAAGCATCCAGAGCAAATACCGGACTGTGGAGTCCTTAAAATCCACGGACTATGACGTCCTTAACCTCGACCGTGATGTCTTAAAACTAACGATCAACCACCCCGATTCCCTACGGATTTTGCCTTGGTTTAAGGGTACATCTCTTCACTCCTTTGATACCTGGCGTTGTAATTCTTCAACGTCTTCAGAGAGGTGACGGGTCCCTGCAACCGCACATCGGACTGTGGAGTCCCTAAATCCACGGACTATGAGGTCCTTAACCTTGACCGTGATGTCTTAAAACTAACATCGGACTGTGGAGTCCCTAAATCCACGGACTATGAGGTCCTTAACCTTGACCGTGATGTCTTAAAACTAACATCGGACTGTGGAGTCCTTAAATCCACGGACTATGAGGTCCTTAACCTTGACCGTGATGTCTTAAAACTAACATCGGACTGTGGAGTCCTTAAACCCACGGACTATGAGGTCCTTAACCTTGACCGTGACGTCTTTAAACTACGATACCTGGAGAGATCCCTAACCCCGTGAAATACGGAAAAAGGTGATCACACCCGGCACTTGCAGGCCCTCACGACCTGTAAGGAAGAAAAAACTCTCTTGAGATCTTTACGACTCTCAGGGGAAAACCCGCCTAAGGAGCTTCACGATCTTTAAGAAGAACTCACACCTATGGGATCCTTTCGACCTATAAGGAGAAAAACTCCTTATGAGACCCTCGTGGTTCATAAGATGCAAAAGCCTTAGGAAACAGATCCTAACCCTGAATCCTAAGCCACGGCCGTCTTGCAAGAAGATTAAGATAGATTGTCCGCAGAATGCATTCAATGAAAAAGGGACACGTCACTGAGAGGAAAATTGTATCTTTTATTCATGACCCAAAATGGATACAAAATACAATTCAAAACAAAAAAAATAATAATACTCTTATTCATGAGTATGTACAAAAAAAAGATACAAGTCCTCAAGCCGGCGGGCGGTGCAATAATTTTACCAGCTCATCATTTTGTTGTTGAGCTACGGCTTCGTGACGCAAGATCTCCATAAGACGCGCCTCTGCCTGAGCTTGCTGGGCCTGATATGAAGCGAGCCGGACTTCAAGCTCCTTTTCAGTGGCCTTATGAGCCTCAACTCTCTCGCGAATAAACGTGGCGGCTTTATCAAGAGCCACCACCTCTGTGACAGACTCCTGAAGCACCCGCCATAGCTCATATGCTTTATTGGCTTTGGCTGTAAGACTGGCCTGAAGCTCGCCCAACGCCTTGGAGGCTAGCTCCCTCTCCGAGAACTTGCGGCCAAGTCTCTTCTCGCACGACGTCATGTTGGCCGCATGTCGTGCTATCAGATTTCGTAACTCCGCCTTTGCAGTCACGGCCTCCGAGGAAAGGCGAGAACACTCGAGAGCGTGCAGACAAGCCTCCACCTTCCTACAGAACTCCACCCAGACCCGCACCACCTCCTCGCTATGATAAGTGGCGAGAAAAGGGAGGGAGCCGTTAGCCTCAGCGGCGAACGCTTCGGCCGTGGTTGCACTACCAGCACGGAGCTCTTCGATGAAAGAAGATAAGGAGACCAGGCTCAGTTGGGCCAAGCGCTCTGAAGCCCGCAAAGCGTAGGGGCCGGGCGGCATCACAATGCGCGATTCCAAAGCCATGGAGACTGGCAGGGCTGTTCAGATTTCGCAGATGTTAGTAAAACTTTTAAACACAGGATGAACGAGACTATGATAAAATGTCACTCACCGACAGTCATGCACGTAGGAGCTGAAGGTTCCCCTGGCCCTTCAACGACCTCGACCTCATCATCGGCTTCCAGAACTATAAGAGACATTAACGTCATTTCACAAAATAGTGACAATGCTATGATAAAAAAATGGCGAATGACACTAACCCTGCCCGGAGGAAAGGATGATACGCTGAGGGGGAATCGCCTGCGGGGCTGCCATCTCCAATAGACGCTGAAATGATTGGCGAGGCGATAGATCCGCGATCGTGGCTGCCAAACCGCGTAATTCTGGGAAAGATAAAAGATTTCAGACCATGAAGGGGTTACTAAATTAAAACGCAGAAAGATACCTTCGACACTCCTCCCATTCTGAGCCGGGGGGATAGCAGCCTCGACGGTCTCCGCCGTAACCTCAGGCTCCAGCAAAGGGAGAGTAGTCCCGACTACCTCACTTCTAGCCTTTGGGCCACCCTCAGCAAGAGCCATTGGGATGGCGGCCTCCATAAGAGCATCCCCCGAAGGGGCAAGCACTCCCTGATCAAGAGCCGCCGCTGGAGGTTCTATCACGATAGGAGCAGCCTCATCAGCCCCCTCCACACCTAGCAAGGCCTCGTTGAGAACTTCGGCGGGCTTTAGCTTTAAGGGGCCAGTAGGAAGCTCCCCCAGCGTTGAAGATTCTGCACGGTTCAAACGAAAATAATGATACAAACCCATGAGCATAAATAATCAGAAAGACTACAAAAGAAGCACAGCGTACCTATACGCAAAGAAGCCTTTAACATGGCTTCTTCAAGCCGCTTTTCCTTCTCAAGGAGATAAGCTCGCCGAGGCTTAAGGGTAGACTCATGACCACCGGTCCATAGAGAAAGTGCATCAGCTGCGTCCTCTGAAGCGACCTGCTTCAAAGCCCTTTCCCCCCATTCCTCCAAAGGGCCGATAAATCGCCGCCGAATCCACGAAGGGTCCTCGTAAAAAATTACAGCGGGATACGACTTCCTCGGAACCTTGGCATCATGGGACGGGTCTTGCGAACGCCGTAAGGCCTCAGCCAGTTGTGCGGCCTCTTCGTCAGCCGAACTCGGAAGGAGGAGTGCAGTATCAGACGCGGGCAAGGCCAAGGGTTCGTCGTCAAGGATAGGCTCAGATTCCATCACAGAGTCGAGCGGGGTAGTAGCCACTTTCTTTTGTCGCTTAGACCCAGGGCCGGTCGCCGAAGATGGCCGCTTCCTCCCTCGCGAAGCCTTAGGGCGACGCTGGCCCACATCGCCTTCGATGCCTTCGTCCCTGGAAGACGTCGGCGTCGTCGACGCTGTGGGAGGCGGCGCCGCCACCGGCAGAGGTGCTGCCACTGGAGCCCGTCTACCTCGCGATCGAGAACCCAAGGGCATGCCAGCTGTCGGAGTAAGGTCCACCCCGGACTCCCCTGGAATGAGAGCAGTGCCGACCTCTCTCAAAGGAAAGCGGACTGGAACCCTCGGTCGTAACCCAGTCCTGGGAGCTAGAAAAGGGACATCTCCACCAAGAAGCACCCTCCTTTCCTCAATAATGACTGGGTTGACCCGATGAAGATACCAGCCCGTAAATGCACCCACGCATCGGGGCATGTACTCGGCTTCGGGGACCATGAAATGGGAGCCGGTGTTCAGCCGCATAAAATGATGAGCGGCATCGCGAACAGCATCGAGCGAAGGGATCGGGGCGATTATAAAAGCCTCAAAAGGAACGCCTTGGTCGTATCCAAGCTGCCGGGCAAATCGGTGTGGATTGTACCGCATAAAAAGAGCTGCACTATCCTGGCGAAACACCAAGTAGCCCGGTCTAATTGAATACAAGTGTATGGCCTCCCGAGGCTTCAGAGAAGGCGCGTCGTCCTTTGACTGGTCCCAAAGTTGCTGAACGGGCCCCGAAGGAGAAGAAAGAACTCGATCATTAAAGACTAACCCGCCAGCGGTGGCGTGCGGGGAAATCAGCACCCGAATAGCCCCTAACTGAGTTGGATCGGCAGCAGAAGCGCCCACCAGTCGCATGAGTCGCGGGAAGGTATAGGCATCGTAAAAAGCGGGCCTCTGATGCATAGCGAAAGACCCCAGCACGTGCATCTCAATCCATGACGTGAAGTAATGAAGCGAAAAGTTCACTACGTCTACGCCAGGCATAGAAGTATTGGCCGCAGTACCCAATCCATTATAGAGGTGCGCCAGGGCTGGGATGCCAATGGCCAATCGCGTCCCCTCCGCGATACGATGCGCTGGGTAGATGACCGAAGCCCTCATGAAGCGGCGATGCATCGGGATAACAAACCAGCTAAGCCAAACACTGATAAACCCCACAAAAAACGTCTCCTCATCCATGCCGGGTGCTGCAATGGACTCAAAAGGCATCGGCGACACGATGGGGATATAATATTGTGGCAAGTCCGATTCAGCGGTCGGTAGCCTCTTCGGACCAAATCCAAAGGGGTCTCCGATATTAGCAAACTTCGGAGCAGTCTTCGATACGGCGTCCTCACGAAGGAAACGAGCGATGAAGCTCTTGAAAGTAACGCCCTGCTCTTCGGACTCGGTGAACAATCGGTCGAAGATACCTAGGGCCTTGATTAAACTGGGACGCTTATGGCGAATGGCATTCTCAGCAGACAGACCGTCAACTGGGGCAGACTCGGGCTCAAAAATGTACTCGTCAAGGGGCAGCAACTCCTCGTACATGTTACCCCTTATCGGCAATCCCGAAATTTCATAAAACTCGGCTAAAGAAATCGAAACCTCGCGATCTCCCAGAAGAAAGGTATTAGTGGGAAGATTCCACTGGTTCAGAAACGCCTTAACCCACCAAGCATGCGGGGACTTGTAATGGAATAGCGACGCGTATACGGCCTGATAAAGCCCGACTTTCTGCAATCGCGCCCGATGGGCAGAAAGGATGTAGCGAGCCCAAAGAAGGTAGCCCGTAGGATGCCTGGGAGTGAGCCCTATCTTATAAATCTGCCCCCACGGGTGGGCCTCACCCTGGCAAATGCGCCGTCCCAAGATGTCTATAGCCGGGATCGGATGGTTCGGAATGCCGGTCGTCGAAGGCTCCAGTCTCCCCGTTGGAGTCCAATTGGGCATTTCCACGGCGAAAGCTGTCCTTGGAGGATCCATCGGTAAAAATGGGAAAGTAGGCTCCATTGGCACCGCGCAAAGAAAACTCCTGCGACCTTGAATAATCTGACTGTACCAAGGTCCCCATTGAAGAAGGTTGGCGCAGTTCGGGTCATGGGCTCTAATCATCGCCATCGCCTCTTCATCAGACGGTGACTGAGGAAAGGCCGCCTCCGAGCGAGAGAAAGGAAAGCGTGGAGCAGAGGTCATCGCACCTGAAAACCAGTAAAGGAAGACCGTTAGAAGAAAAGTCGGCAACGTACATTCATACATGAACATGAAGACTAAGTAAAGAAAGCAAAAACAAAGCTTCCTGGGACCATTGGCTACAAAACACATGGGCTCCACAGAATCCGGATGACGGCGCATTTATAATAAGGCCAAAACGTTACAATAAAACAAAGGGAATGTCCTCATTTAATAAAAAGGTGGTAACCATGCAAATTCCCCGCAACGAGAGCTGTCTAGGGCTCTACAGAGAACCCAACAAAATCAAGGGAATTAAATTCCCACAGAGGGCATCATTACAAAATCCCCATTGCATTAATGGCAGAAGAACCGCCTCGAGCCGAGAGACCCCAGAGATTCTCTGGGTGAAGAAATCGAGTTCTTCGCTGGAATTTAATTCCTTACTAAGGAAAGGGAATTAAATTCCCAGAAACATTTTGAATGGAATTAAATTCCTTAAACCGCCATCAAGGGAATTAAACTCCATGGGTCTGAACAGCCATCATCATCTCCCTAAGAGATCATTTAAACCCTAAATGACCTACTGCGGGAAGTCAAGTGGTCTCACGTTTTGGTTAAATGACTTAGAGAAAAATGAGTTCTTTGTGAAACCCTCGATTTGGATTTTAAATCCAGAGAGGTTTGTCAAAACAAAGATGCTTCGATTACCATTACCTGAGGAAGAAGGGCCCTTTTCGGACAGAGTTAAACTCTGGAAAATCTTAAAACAGAGAACTAAGCTCTGGAAGAAGAGAATTAAATTCTCAAAGAAAAGTTCTCAGAAGAAGAAAATGGGCAAGGTGAAGACTCCTATGAAGAGACAGAGCTATTTATAGAAGATAGTGGAAACGTTTCATCTCCCCAGATCCCTAAGAGAATCCAACGATCGCGAGAGGTGACAGCGTTGCACTCACGTGCTGACACGTGAGAACAACGCTGTGGGGGCATTTGTTTCCTGATTTAAAATCAGGAAAGCTTCTGGAAAAGCTTCGGAAGAGGGTCACGTGCTTACACGTGACCAGCGGCCACGTGTTAACACGAGACACCTGAAAAGCATCATCAGATCGAGTTCAGTCTCCTAGCTACGCTAAAGAAAATGGGCTTCAGAAAGAGTCACGTGCTCCCACGTGACCAGGGTCACGTGGTGACACGTGACATTTAAATGCAAGCGTCCAACACGCAAGTTCTCTGATCGAGTCAAGAAAAAGGGTTCAGAAAGAGTCACGTGCTCCCACGTGACCAGGGTCACGTGTCGGCACGTGACGTTCAAGGCAGCGAGCGCGTTTCCAGAACAACCAAGGAAAGAGAGCTCAAACCAGGGGTCACGTGGTAGCACGTGATGTTTAAGCAGCAATCAGAAGACACAGTGCAGAAGGCTCGTTCCAAAGGGGGTCACGTGCTCACACGTGACCATGGATCACGTGGTCACACGTGACCGGCCTCCAAAGCCCATGTTGACGACAGAATTAAATTCTGAAGGAAATTCGAATCTTTCCAAAGGAAAGTAATTATTTGGGACTAATCAAATTAAAGATTCAGAGATGATTAAATATCATCTATCTATGGAAAATCTCGGCTTTGGGAAAGATTTCCCCCTTAAATCTAACCAGAATATCAAAGGAGAATCTCTGGATTTAAGATCCAATGGTGAATAAAATTCACCTAATAATCCAAAGGCCCAAAATGAATGATGGATGCAAATCAAATCTCCCAATGAAGATTCGTCAAAAACTGATTGATGCGGCTGCCTCTCCTATAAATAGGAGCCAAGGGACACAAAAAAATATATACATGCGCAGAGAAGAAAAAGGAGAAAAAGAGAAGAGTTTTGATACTTCGAAAAGACTCAGATCTTCTGCAAAAAACCCTAGGTAAGAAAGGGAAGCCCTTTTGAAAGAAGCAGAATTTAATTCTCAACAGAGTTTAACTCTGATAATATAAAAGCAGAAGAGCATATTTCTTCTCTCTTTGATAGAGGATCTGCAAAGTGCACATCTCCCCTTAAGGTTGAGAATTTAATTCTCAATGGGTTGAGATCCTGCCATGCAGATCCAAAACATAGAGAAGGAGTGCAAACTCGAGAATTTAATTCTCACAGAACTATAGGAATTTAATTCCTCCAAAATAAAGTGGGGCTAGACCCTATATCATGGGAATTTAATTCCTTCAGAACAAAAAAAAGAAAACAGGGTTTAACCCTAATTAAAGAACTTAGTTCTGTTGAAACAACGGGAATTTAATTCCCTTAATCATCATTTCCTCAAAAACCTTTATTAGGGTTTAACCCTATTCAGCCCTTCACATAAACGAGGAATTTAAATCCCACAGAAAATTCAGAGTTAAACTCTATTCCAGAATACAAGTCTTCAAAAGAAAGAAGGATTTAATTCCTCTGAAATTAAAAGTCTCTGGAATTTAATTCCTAAAAAAAGAGGAGCAACAAATCCTCTGAAAAAACCACATTAAGGCAGGGTCACGTGTCACCACGTGACCCCCCACAAAAGCCCTACAGAAAACCCCTTTGAGGCAGCACCCCACGTGACCCACGTGACTCTCAGCAGAAGCCTTAACACATAGGCATTTGAATGCCCATCACGTGCTGACACGTGATTTCAGCAGAACAAATGAAGGAAGGGCGCTCTCACGTGCTGCCACGTGACCCCTCTTGTCTTAGTGTTTAACACTAAATTGAAACTCTCGAAATCAGTGTTAAAATATTGTTGGGCCTTAGTGTTCAACACTAATTAAAAAGCCTTATCTGCAGTACCTTAGTGTTTAAATACTAATCTGAGATCTTCATTTGCAGTGTTCAACACTGATCCGTTTTAGTGTTTAACACTAATTTGAGAAGCCTTATTGCTGGTGTTTAACACCAATTATTTCTTAGTGTTAAACACTAACTTGTTAACCGCCTGCCCAGTGTTCAACACTGATTGCTCTGTAGTGTTTAACACTAGGCTTTGGCCCAATTGGCTAAATGGATAGAGGCAAAGCCTCTCCTTCAATGGACCAGCAAGAGTCAATATTCCAGACCTGACTGGACTTAGCCCAAGCTGGCCATAAGTCCTCAATTTGTGATTAACTGGGCTAATGAGCTCATAACATAATTGATCAGTCTTGACCCAAATTGGGCCAGGGACTATTTAATCCACCCCGGTTCTAGGGTACATCTCTTCACTCCTTTGATACTTGGCATTGTAATCCCTCAATGTCTTCAAAGAGGTGACGGGTCCCGATGACCACTCATGATATGGACTGTGGGGTCCTTAAACCCATGCCTAATGCTAAACTTCCTGGTTACGTGGAAAGCGGATAACGTCACTCTTTGACCCCGTGGAAAACGTCCAGAGCGGATCCTGGTCCTCGCAGAGCATGGCAGTGAACCCATGCGAAGCATCCAGAGCGGAGCCTGGTCCTCGCCTAGCACGGCAGTGAACCCGTGTGAAGCATCCAGAGCACATACCGGACTGTGGAGTCCTTAAACCCATGGACTATGACGTCCTTAACCTTGACCGAGATGTCTTAAAACTACCCATGGACCGCAATGTCCTTAAACTACCCATTGACCGAGATGTCTTAAAACTACCCATGGACCGCAATGTCCTTAAACTACCCATGGACCGCAATGTCCTTAAACTACCCATGGACCGCAATGTCCCTAAACTACCCATGGACCGCAACGTCCTTAAAACTACCCACGGACCGCAACGTCCCTAAAACTAGAACAATTGAGCCCTCCATATGCTCTTTTGTCGGATCTAAACGGTCCCGTTTAAGTTGATCTTAGCCCCCAAAAATGGCTAACGCGTCCTTAAACCTTCAAACAGATTGGACTACGAATCCCCTAAATTAACTCCGGCTTGAGGGTACATCTCTGAACTCCTCTGACATCCGTCGTTGTAATCTTTCAACGTCGTCAGAGAGGTGATGGGTCCCGACGGCCATACATACGGTGGACCACTACGTCCCTAAACTGGAACAATAGAGCCCATATGCTCTTTTGTCGGATCTAAACGGTCCCGTTTAAGTTGATCTTAGCCTCAAATATGGCTAACGTGTCCTTAAACCAAACCCCCAAACCCAAATTTAAGATAATGCGGATTTGGACTAGTCCACGCCCTACGGGTGACGACATAACTCCGTCTCCGTAAACAATCCACGGGCAATAAAACAAACACCCACGACACGAAGTGACCATCTGGAGAAGGAGAAAGTTGTTACCGCAACGCGGTAGCGTAATTAACTGCAGGGGCTTGCGCCTGCAGGGAAGAGCGTCCCCACAATCAAAAACCCCTCAAATGAGGGGGAATCTGACGAAGTCTGCTACATCGGACGCATCCGTTTAAACCTTCGATACAAGGTGCCATAAATCAACTTGGCATCTTCGGAGGGGTGGACGGATAGCACCAATTAGCATCTGCCCCGAACCCCAGGCATTCGGACGTCCCGACGTCCCGGCCGCCGTTCGGAGGGGAACAACGAGAAAACCGCAATTTGCATTTTAAAATGATGATACCAAGATTTTATTAAATTCTTGCGGTTTCCCCCAAATCCAGAAATCTCATGTAAATCCGAAATCATCAAAATCATGATACCAATGAACAGTGAATACCGGCATAAATCTTCCTAATACTGCATAACCAATGAATATATGGATGCATCTGATATCATGCAATGATTGCAATAATTAAACTAGCATATGGAAACTATAACATATTACGACTATCATCTAGCAAGCTATGTCACTGAAATAATATTTTCTAAAGTGTACGTGACATGGCAATTACCGATGAAGATGTGTGTGAGCCGGCAAGCGAGTGTACGTGGAGCATACGCGTCATCGGTAATGGTGCTGGTGTCCTAACAACATGGTTTCATAATTACTACGTACACAATATCATGCAATGAGGCAATAACAACATAATAAGGAAAATGAATAATAAATACCACAATAATGTGCGGAACATGAATAATAACGTGACAACAAGGAATCTACCTTACTATACATGTGTCATACTGTTTTGCTGTTTGAAATAGTACGAATCGTGGTGTTTGAAAATAAGGACTATGGTGTTTTTAAGAAAAGATACATCTTTTAAAATATTCGTAGTATCCCTTGGAATGTCTTTAAAATTCTCACGATTCGTCAGTTTTGGAAATAGGTATGACTCGGGTCCAGTCTGATATCTACTAGGTAAACTACAGGTCTAACTAACAACTAATCGAAAAAGATATGAAAACCACCTACATCTGAGTCGATACATATATACATATATATAGTCGGTGATCCCGCCTCAATAATATCTCATACGATACATAATCTAATAGGACATCCTCGAGTCAAGAGTGCGGATCTATCATCAATAGCTCGTACGGTAAATCCATCGTACAGCCCCAAATTAGGGTACGGGTCAAAAATCACATCCATCACATTATTCATCCGGTATCCTCTTTATCAAAAAAACATGATCCGGGGTACTGATCTACGTCCAGTACAAAACTGATACCATCTATGAAATGCATGCGCGTGTATGAAAACACCACGCCTAAAGAACCCGCTAAAATATCATGTCGTATCTCAAATACGGACCATATCACCTCACTGATCCCATGGCCTCAAACCCAATCTCATCGACTCATCTCCAAATATCACATAATATCCTCAACATTCATGCATGTGTATATTAATGTATTTATGCATAGTCCCATACCCATACGTATCTATATATATACACATTCCCATATACGCACAAGAAGTAAAAGTATGCAAGTGTGCATGTGTGCGTGTATGCAAATCCTTACTCTAGGGTTTCGTGACTAAGAAATCCGCTATAGTCCTTTCTTCAATTCACGCTAACCCTAAACCCATAAGCTCCTAAGGCTTCTCTTACTCGGTGTTCATATCTCCTATTAACATATAAAAATATATCGTTACCACATCACCTCATTCCACTTAACTTTGCGGGGGTTCTATACGCCATCCACCCGACTTCTTCCCGTAGATATAAATCTACTCACCTGATCTTCGCTTGCCGATGCCAAAGTCGCCACGCGTTTGCTTGTCATCTCAAAGTCCTCGTGAGGGTACCTACATATCATAACGCACCGTATCGCATTAAAATCCGACTTATGACCAAAACGACACACGAATCTCACATAGGTCAAAACCTATGGTTTGCTTTCACAAATCAACCCAAAAACCCTCGACATCGGCGTACAAACGCCGATTGATCGAGAAAAACACCAAACGTACCAATTATGGTTTCAAAACTCACTAACTGTATAAGAAATAAGGTTTAATTCATCAAAACCATAAAATCAAACAAATCGTTTTGTTTCCCAAAAACCTAGTTAGCACAAATTTCCATTTCGGTTCAAAACTTGATGTTTTAACCAATCTACATGTTTTAACGATTCAAATGGCCAAAATTCTCATTAAATATCATAATTAGGTCATACAAACCACTTTCATATTTTAATCTCATCAATTTTTATTAATTCCAAATTCCTAGTTTGCAAAAATATCCGATTTTAACACTTTTTAAAGCAAAATTCACAATTTAACAATTAAGCTTGGTTTTGCATATACTAAAGTATTAAACCACAATTTATAATGTTAATAATGTCATGAAATCCTAATTAGAATTTTATCTCACAAAAATATATATATTTTAAAAACCTAGTTTGCAATTTATATAATTATTACAAATTTAAATTAACAAAAATGCAAACTAGCAACTAGATTTGATTTAGCATGCCCACTACATGTTAACTATATCACACAACCACAATCTCATTACTAAAAACCTAACTTGACTTTTGAAACCCTTTTCTTGAATTCACAAGTTTTAAATTTAAAACCTAATTAAGCATCTAATTTAGTCGAATTGAAGTATTAAAGCAACAATTTAACTATAGGGCAAAAATTTATTCCTCACAATTTCAAGAGATCCAACATGAATCTAGCACCAAAATCTTGGCCTCCAAAATGAAGACTTTTCACCAAAATCCATGCTTGATAGGTTAAGGGAAAATGGGTAGGAGTTGGATTTGAGTTTTAGCTTTTGAGTTTTTGTGGATTTTGAAGCATTTTGGTGAATTTTTTGAAGAGAAAAGAGAAGGGATTTGGGATGGGGCTACTGCTGAATGGGGAAGGGGGCTCGGCCAGCATGAGTGTGGAGAGGAGCGAGAGTGAGGTGAGGAAAATAGTCCAAGTCAAAGAACAAAGTCAAAGCCCTTACCTCATTTAACAATTTCTCTCATTTCCTTTGTTTTCTTTTCTTTTCTTTTCAAATCTTCAAGTGGGGAAAAATGGGAGTGGGGGAAGCTTGGGCTGCTGATTTGGGGAGAGGAGAGAGGGTGTGGGTGAGTATGGGTGAGGGAAAAATGATAAATGTTATACCCCAATATCTATTTACACTAATTTCAATATTTAAGCCTTTTTCTTCGATATTTTCTAAAACCGTTTGACAGCTTCATTTCATTTCAAAAACAACATGTTAAAATTTTGTTTAATGTGTTATGATGCACAAAATTTGTTTCAACTCATTCCAATTTGTAATTTTCCCTAATTAAATGTATTAGTGACAGCTTAAAATAATATTAAAATAATTAATTTCGGAAAAATTTCAGAAAATTAGAAATTTTACCAGTGACTCAATAAACACTAAATAATAGCAATTATATAGCTAGAATATGTATATTTAATTTTATATTAAAAGATATTTATATCCTGATTTTTACGGAAAACACTCGTTATTTTACCGATTTTCCGAAATTTCACCTAAACGATTTTCAAAACGTTACAATAGCACGTCTTGCCTTCAATGACATAGAACTTTATGTCTGTGATGAGTTGTCCGAAGTGCAATGTCGACACTATGGACCCAAGCATTTTTAAAGACTTCAAGTCGAATCTGGAGATGGTGATCTTTTCACGGCCGAGATATTGAATATCCATAGACAGCTGCTTGAGCACCTTTACATTCAAAAGGTTGACCGAAGAGCCGTTATCGATTATGATCTTATTTATCCTCTTATCATCGCAGAACCCAGCCACATATAGCGGTCGATTATGCTCTAATGTTCCTAAGAGAAGATCTTCTTCACTGAAAGTGATATCGGCCGTGTATACTTCTGCCAGTTTATCCTTCATTGCTTCCTCGGAAAAGAAAGCTTGGAACCGATCATGCTCTTCCAAGGCTTTGATTAAAGATTGTCAGAGTTCCTTCGACATGAGTAGTTTATCGTATATTCTCAAGTAAGAAGGTAACTTTTTCAGATAGGCCAACACATTGTAGTCCACCTTACTCTTCTTGGGCGGGTCCTAGGCAGTGAGATCTTTAGCCACGTTTTCATCTAGAACAATCTCTTTGGGCATCTTCCCTTTACCCTTATCTTGATTTTTTGGATCTTTATTTGCAGGTCCAAGATTTTTCTTGGAAAGGGTTTAGTTCTGTAGACGGATATTGCCTCAGTCTTTTGTCCTTTCTTCTTCTCCTGATGAGGAGTTTGCATAGATGAGATTGACGGGGATTTCATGTTCCGATTCACTTCTAAAAGTTGGCACTGTAGAACTCATTTCTTTTTAAGACCGAGCCTTGTTCATACAACAGCTCTCGGTCACTGACCTTGCCTGGCTGTTTGCTTCGGAACAATCATGCGGAAGAGGGCGAGGCTTGGCCTCCCGCTTCTCCCTTTTTAAATGACTTTTATGGAAGATATAATTTTGCCACCATTTCTTGAACGTTCTACATTTGTTGATGGGGTGACAGACTCTCCGGTAGTAAAGACAATATTTTGGGTGCTCCTCTCCACATTCGAAATCTATAACCCTTGGGGTATACATCTTCACAGGTGGTAGGTTTATACCTTTCGATAAGGCCTTAGCGAAGTGCTTCTCGGCCTTGACTTTACTTTTCTTCTTTGGCAATATATTTTGCTTTGGTTGGGGAGCTACATAATTCGCCTCCTTTACGGCTTACCTGTTTAGACGCCGTTGTCTAGCCTTTTCATATATGGAAATTTCACGCCTTTGGTTTTCTTTACTTGTTTGAAGAGCCTCGTTTAAGAAATTTTCAATTAAGTCATCATAAGGCAAGCTTGGAGACTCTAGAATTGATTCTACCTACTGTTCGTCTAAATCGCTTTCGGACGCAGCTGGAGTATCTTCGTCATATATGGAAGAACAAGAGACCATGTGGCAGCTTTCCACACGTTCTTCTATCTTCTCTTCTGAGTCCCCTTCATCCTCACCGGTACCCTCGAGTATGTGTCGAAGAAAATTTTCAAGAGTCACCAGTGAGTGCGCTCTCTGGTTATATTCTTCCAACGCATTATATACCTCTGTATCTCTGTACGACTGTCTACATATTCAACAGGTTGCACGAGCTTCTTTACTTTCTTTTTCTTATTCTTAGAAGACTTAAATTGGAGGCTTTTCACTTTGTTATCAGTCTTTGGTGTGACACGTGGCTTCAGCATCCCTTCTATGATCTCCTATTCAATTGGGTGTTTCCACCTGATTGCAGGACATGCTCGCAAGTCCTTTAGCATCTTCTTTGTTTTGGGAGAAATCATCACCTCCCATGGTTTTTTTTCTATGAATGAACATGATGCCCCCTGTGTATTAGCCCCCTTAGGGGTATGCTTCTGGGGTGGATTCACCTTCCATTTATCCAATAACATGAATTTACCCTGTTTATACTTCTCCTCGACCCAGTACTTGAAGATGTAACAGTCTTCGATCGGATAGCTTACCACCCGATGGTAGGGGCAGTAATTTGGATTGTTGACCTCATTAGCTTGGGCTGTTCGCCATGGCTCGGGCAACGTCAGCATGCCATTCTTCATGATGAGCTCAAACAACTTTGTTTTATCATGAGGGAACGCATATTCACGCCCCATCTTTTCCTCGGGAGTCGGCCCTGTACGATTATTGTTTCGGCGACCGGATGATTTAGGGCCGCTCTGCTGCTGTTGTGCATTGGCAACAAACTATCATGCCCCGCTTCCTAAGAGTTGGATAGTTCTTCTCGTGAGTCTTCAACTGTCTTGACGCGTAGGCTATAACCTTTCCATTTTGTATTAGAACACATCCTAACCCTTTCCCAGATGCGTCGCTGTGAATAACCAACCCTACGAAATCGTCTGGCATTGTCAAGATAGGAGCGGTGGTTAATCTTTGCTTCAACGCTTCAGAAGCTGACACACATTTTTTCGTCCATACGTACGGTACCTCCTTTCGCGTTAGCTTGGTTAATGTTTCATCTATTCGAGCGAAGTTCTCCACAAAACTTCTATAATATCCGGCAAGCCCAAGAAAACTTCTGATCTTCCCTACGTTCTTTGGAATCGGCCGATCATGAACAACTGCAATCTTGTCAGGGTCAACGACAATTCCATCTCTGGATACAACATGACCCAAGAACTTCACTTCTTCGAGCCAAAACTCACACTTGCCCATCTTAGCATATAACCTTTCTTGACTCAACATTAGCAGTGCGATCCTCAAGTGTTCCACATGCTCTTCTTTGCTTCTTGAATAGACCAGAATATCATCAATAAACACCACTATGAACTGGTTCAGGTACGGT
Organism: Agapanthus africanus; assembly: GCA_030015575.1. NCBI lineage: Eukaryota > Viridiplantae > Streptophyta > Magnoliopsida > Asparagales > Amaryllidaceae > Agapanthus > Agapanthus africanus. The sequence continues at coordinate 354,936,327 of CM057339.1, read as the reverse complement.
GAAAAGATTCGGTTCATCAAGTCCATAAATTTTGCTGGTGCGTTCGTGACTTCGAATGGCATCACTAAGTACTCTAATGCCCATATCGAGTTCGGAACACCGCCTTGTAAATATCTTCTGATTTCACCCGAACTTGATGATATCCGGATCGCAAATCCAGCTTCGAGAATACCCTTGCACCACTGAGTTCGAATAATTCGCCGATGCGAGGGATGGATACTTATTCTTAATAGTCACACGATTCAATTCTCGATAGTCAACGCACATCCGTCGTGTGCCATCCTTCTTCTTGACTAGGAGAACTGGAGCTCCCCAGGTTGAACTACTATTGCGAATCTAACCCTTCTTTAGTAATTCGGTAACTTGTTTCTTTACCTCTTCCAGTTCCACCGGCGCCATTGGATAATAGGCCTTTGAAATGTGCGCTGCTCCTGGGATAAGATCAATTGTGAACTCCACATCTCGCTTTAGCGTTAAACCCGAGATGTCTTCGAACACATCCATAAACTCCCAAACTACTGCTGGCGCTTCCTCCTTGTTTACTTACATCGACGAAAGAACGTCATTAGTCGGCCTAGCCTTAAACCCTTACACTCACTACTAGATATAATTTTCCCATTCCCAGTGTGTATGTCTCAGCAACTAGACAGGGCCGTGTGTGGAATAGAGTGTGCACCAGTAAACTTAGAAGACATGAAGCAATGGTTAGCACCTGAATCGAATAATGTCAATGCGGGAAAATTATAAACCAGTAGGATACCTGAAACAACTTCTTCTGAAGCTTTAGCCTCCTCGGCCGTCAAGGTTAAGGCCTGTGCTTGATTAGGCCTCTGAGTGATCAGCTTCTGCCCATGAATCTGTTTCTACGATGGCTTCTAAATATCGTCTCTCAATTGTAGTTTTGAAGGGAAAGTACTGATGGTATGGTCAGCTGATCCACAAACTAAACAAACTCCGAGCCTCCTTCGACAGTCCTTCTGTAGGTGTCTGGGTAGATGACAAAAGTCACAAATCACGCTTCTTTTCTGATCGGATACAACATGCTTCTTCATGGGTACAATGCCTCGCTTGTTTATCGGAATGCTTTTGCGTATAGGAGCTCGGTTTGGCGTAAACGCCGGCTTTCACACTACGACGGCTTGCTGTTGATTACCCTTCGCTTTCACCGACAAACTCTGCTGCTCCCTGGATGCCTTAAGAACTTGGGAGAAGGTGGTCAATCCCAGAGATATGATGTGTCTCTGAATCTCCACATCCAAGCTACGCATAAATCTCCGTGCCCTATCTGCCTTGTTGGCAACCAAAGGCCCCGCAAATCGACTGAGCCAAGTCCACTCAGCCGCGTGTGCATCAACGGATCCGTTGTCAGTGATATATGCCTTAGAGGACATTATTGTATATTACTGGATTGTATATTACATTTTGGAAGCTTAGGATATACACAGATATAATAACAGTCTTGCTCAATATGATAGTATGCTATCTGGTTTGATTCTATCATAATATATGTATATGTTTCTTTTAATATATCACTAATACATATTGATAGAGCCCTTAGAATCTTTGCTTGACTACCAGCGTTGTGATGACAGTCACACTAGTGGGGGCTGAGTAGTCTATAAGCACATCCTTATACTTGTCCCTAGTCGTAGGATTATAGAGACAGGGCATCGATACTTCAGAGTAGACTAGTGTATACGCTTCTCATCCCAGTCAAGGAGATGGCCTGTCCCGCAGCTATTGGTATGCGATACCGGAGATAGTATACAGGTGCTCATTGGGTTATGAGTTATACTGGACGGACTTGATGGGAACTGCTGGTTGGTATTATACTAATCGTCAGTTAGCAGTTCCTGGTGACATGAGTACAGGTTAGTCCGTTGACTTGACATCACTATTTGTCTCGAGTGTGTTCCCACTGTACTTAGATTACTACCCTACCACGGCTCAAATGAGGTGTGCAAACAGGTAGTGGTTGGGTACAGTCCTGAAGCACTTAGAGGAAGTAGGGGTTAGATGGGATTCGTCTCTCCCGATATTGGGAGTTGATATCGCACTGTGTTCGAATAGCCAATACACAAAGTCCTTGGCCAGAGCAAGCGAGATTTACTGGTAGGTACACCAGTAGTTTCTCACGGTGTATTGGGCTTTACACCGACACGACTTATTTATGTTAGTGATATATGTCCTAGAGGCCATTATTGTATCGTACTAGTTAGTATATTACATTTTGGAAGCTTGGGATATACACGGATTTTATGACTGTCTTGCTCAATATGGTAGTATAATACTTGGTTTGTTTCTATCTTAATATGTGTATATGTTTCTTTTAGCGTATCTCTAATACATATTGGTAGAGCCCTTAGGATCTTTGCTTGACAACCAGCATTGTTATGGCAGCCACACTAGTGGGGAAGGGTAGTCTATAAGCACATCCTTATACAGGTCCCTAGTCGTAGGATTATTGAGATAGGGCATCGATACTCCAGAGTAGACTAGTGTATACGCTTCTCATCTCAGCAGGGGGATGGTCTGTCCCACAACTCTTTCACTGTGTGTCGTAGGTTGAAAACTGTACTTATGGTTAAGAAGAATTTCACCGCTGTTTAATGCTCCTTACCTAACCATCCACTGATATAGGTAAATGTCATCGACATAATATCAAAAGGTATATCTCACTCTATGAAAATAGACGTACAGATATAACAATTTGAAATTGGTGCACAACAGCGGATATTCAAAACCAAACATTTGCCGACCGGCAAACAACCCAGGTGATCTCCTCAAATATCACCGATTACAACGAATCCCGATATAATGAGGATGTTCACCCAATTCCCAATAACTTACTCCCACTCACCATCTGTAAAACCATACAGATGTGAGAATCAAACCTGGTAAATACATACCCTGGAGCAAGTGTCCAATCGGGAAATTAGTTTTCTTTTAACAGTACACAGTTGAACTGAAACATTGAAATGTTTCGATGGGGTATCCTGGTATTCCTTAGTAATGCCTCTTCCATTATCCAGATTCACAACTATAACCGTATAATTCTTTGCCACCTCTCCAAATCCCTTTATATGTCTTTAGTCATTACCTTCTGTACATCCCTTTAGGCCAAATGGTTTTCTTCATTCCCTACCGTTCGGCACCAGCCTATTGTTTGGAAGAAGACTATCCAATAAGCATAAAGGGTGTACTGTCCTAATCCTAGGAGCACTCGCAACGCGAGAGAAGGTGAAGATAAAAGACACCTGAATGTACTTTATTCCTATTTCTCCTGAACCAGGATCCATCCCCGAACTGGAACAAGTTCCTTTCGAGTTCGTATATAACCATACGATGGATTATCAAATAAACTGGGATCTTCGTAGTGATACGGAGTGTCCTGGAGAAATACAAAGGTGATTTAGGATTGGCGAAGAAATACTTGGTTTGGTCGTGAATAGCAGTCGCATTTTACTTTGCCCTCTTACTAATCCCTTGCTTTGTCTTAACTTAATACCTTCTGTACACCGTTTAGGCTAACTGGTTTTCTTCATTCCCTACCGGTCGGAACCAGCCTATGGTTTGGAAGAAGACTATCCAATTTGCGTAATAGGTGTACTACTCCTAAACCAAGGAGTACTCGCAACCTGAGAGAGGGTGAAAAAAAAGACAACTGAATAGTCCTATTCGTTTTCTCCAGAACCAGAAACCATCTTCGAAGTCCTTCGAGTTCGTATATAACCATACGATGGTTTTGTCCAATGGAAGTGGACGTTCGCAGTAATACGGGGTGTCCTGGAGAAAAGGGTAAAAGTAGGAGTGGCAATGAGGTCTGCAATTCTGATAATCCAAAAGCCAGTGTTAAGAAGGTTCGGTCAACTTAGTTACTGAGTCATAGTCTAGGGTTGGGTCAATGGTCGCTGCCGAAGAGAGAGAGAAAAGAAACACTCAGCGTGCACTCTAACCTAGATTAGAATGGTTATCACTTTTTCTAATCAGGAAACCTCCCACTGTACCTCAAATTCTCCTCCAAACCTGAAAGAAGAATTAGTCGGGGTCACCCGAGGAGTAAACCAACTCATCAGTGGGAATCGGGATCCAACTATCATTGCATGATAACGTGACGGAATCCGCTCACGGTGTCACACTGCAGAAGGTATGCGCATATCTGGCAAGTTTCAGTACTTTTGAAACTCCCGATGTGATTTTTACCCCATGCTCTTATGACCTTGACTTTGGCCAACATTTCATAAGTCACATGTCAAGTTCTACCCGTCATTCTCCAGGTTAATTTGAACCCACCCGTACATACCCTTGACTTTGGCCAAAATGGCAGTACGACAGTCCCAAACCAACGCATCTATCTATGCTGCATATGAATACCCCAATAGCTACCAATCACTGTGCCTTGACTTTGGCCAACATACACAGCTTGAATACTATTGACCATCCATATGAAACGATGGAGGGCTACGAATGGTTTCTGGCGAAAACCTTTAACGTAATGAACTTGATATCGTTGAAGGAACGGACAGCCTTTTAGAAAATATAGTGACGAAAACCTTTATTAAAGAGGTCACTCCCGGTGAAGGGATCTCGGCTCTTTCCCCGTAGAATGGGGTGCAGGATATTCCAAATGAATACCACGATGCAAAGCAAAAGTAATCGGCTATAGTGAAGTTATTGCCCTGACGCAAACTTTTGTCCAAGGGGTCACTCCCGGTGAAGGGATCTCGGCCCTTGCCTCGTCGACTGAGGAGCAGGATATTCCAAATGAATACCACGATGCAAAACAAAAGTGAACGTCCTTGCAATAACAGCTTTTTGAAAAGTGTTCCAACAACATCAGAATAGGTTTGTTTTAACTTGCATTGATCCGAATCAACGCAGTCCCATCAATTGATCACACCACAAAGAACGAAAATATACTGATGTACGTATATGCCATCCGCATTCGCCACTGGGTCCCGTCATTACCCGTTAGGTTAGCTAACTAACGACAGAGCGGGGACTGGACTAGCGCGGATGTAAAATATATACAACATCTACTAATATATATACCAATATATATATTCGCTCAAGGCGTGATAAGAAATGCAGCAACACAGAAATGTACAGCATCACAGAACAATACAGATATCTGGGATCCCCGGGTTTCACAGAGCCACTACTGAAACCCGATGTTCCCCTGGTCGTGTGGATAGCATATGCAATGAAATCCAAGACCCCTACGGTCGCGGCAAGTCTCCCGCCAAGACCTGAAGCGAGGCAGCCCCCTTCAGCGATGTGAATGGACCACCCGGCACTTCACGGAATCCGGCAACTTGGGCACCCCTCCTGGGTCAACCAGTGCCCCCTACGAGTGCGGCGAATAGCCCGCCAATTCTAGAGTGAAGCCCCCTCCGTCCCAATTCCATGAGATGCGGGCTTGTTGCCCTCCAGAACCCGGCTATCCGTGCACCCCACCGCGGGGCAATCCTAGTACAGAAAGTAAAATATACAAACAACGGGTACATCGACCGCAATCAGGTCGTGCCCCAAAAGAATAATACAAATAGGCAGTGACGGCAGTCCACATGTCGGGCGCTCGCCCCGCAATATCAAATGTATATAATACAACAAAACTGTACTAGCATTGCATCCAGGCTATCCCCCACAACCGATCCGCAACATCACAGCAAAATCACAAAACATCAACGTGAAAGTCACGTTCGCAAATCCGTCTAACCGGGCTATAGCAGTTAGACTGGATTTACCGATCGAGTGACATTCACGGTCGCAGATATAATGTAAATACTGTGAAATAATGTGTTTAAAATATCCGATCGATCAAAAATTAACAAGTGGGCCCCCAAGCAATACTGTAGCACTCACAGAAATTCAGGGCCCAAAATTAATATTCCAGAAACCCTAAAATCAACCCAGAAAGCGACTGCAGAAATTTGACGCAGTGATCACACTATAGTGCGGCGGAAGCGCGGCGAAAAGGGGATATTTGCCGCGGTTCCGCGCTCCTGTAGTCGACTCACTGTGTCGAATTTCTACAGAACTCTTAGAACTTCTTGCACATCAGTTTTCTACAACCTGAAAAATTTTTAGAGCAAGGAAAAATTCGACAGAAAACTGATGTGAAGAAAACGCGGGTTTTTGGAATTTTGGTCGATCGGAAATGCAAACACATCAGACAAAGCTAGACGAAGTTAATGACGAGGCTCTGATACCACTGTAAGTGCACGGCGGCGCCCCGGCCGTCAATCCGACGGCCAAATGCGGAAACAGTGATAAACTTTAATTTTGCGAACTTAGCAAACCGGCACCACCGCGCACTAAACACCCGGATCGTACCATTAACTAGTCTAAGCAAACAAGAGGATGGGTTAGAGATATACCGAGTGATCCGAGTCCTCCGGTCTTCTCGTCGTCATCCCGATCCTCTGCGGAAACTCCGGTCGTCGCCTCCTCGCCGGAAGGGCACCACATCGCCTGCATCTTTTACGGGCTCCCACCTCAATACCGAGGCAACTCGGGCGCGAAGTAGGCTAGCCGACGCGTCCAAGATTTGCTGTAGAATGTGTATAGGCTATGTCTCACTTGTGTTTTGGTTGCCATGGTGATGGAGGGATAGAATGGAAATCAACTTATCAAGTGGAGCTAGAATGTTTTTGTAGCAAGAAAAATGAGATAGGAATTCTTCTTCTCACAAAAATGAACCTCTCATTTTTCCTCTCCCCTCATCCAAAATTTTGGCCGGCCCTTGCTAATGTGAGAATGGTGGAGGGAAAATAGCATCATGTATAAGGAAGGTGAGTGTAGTAAAAGCAAGTGGTAACCACATCCAAAAAGAAATGATCACTAAATCAAATCAACCCTCATTTCATTTCTAATCACAAAAGCAAGCCATCATGAAAAGCAAAGATGCTTAAACTATCATAATGCCACAAGTGCAAGAAACCCCCTCCACAAAATGTTATTTGCAAACTTGCAAATAACACCCTCCATCGAAAAAGTCCGGCCGGGAAAGAACAAAGGAAAACCGGCCGGAACGGAATGCAAACTGGCAACTCCAGAAAACTGGTCCCGTAATAAATTACAGGAAAACCCCCAAACTGTGCATACACACCCGCATCTGTATTCCGTCCGGATACAAATGCAATGAGACAAAATCTACACTGTACTATACTAGGATCCGGCTTAAACCAAAGCCGGCTAGTAATATCCGTTCGATCCTGATCCGTGCAATACCGCACGTATCTGATCGAACCCTGCCATATAACCATACGGCCACTAGTACTAACCGTCCGATCCTGATCCGTGCAATACCGCACGTATATGATCGGACCCTGCCATATCTCCATACGGCCTCTACAGGGTTTCGCCCGAAAGCTTGAGTAACTGAAAGTGTGGTGGACTCTAAAGACTCGTCAATATTATGGCTGTGGATTTAACCACTAGCATGTCAGAGGTATAAGCCAATACGTGACGGGCCACCAGCTATTGACCAAAAGGGACGTCGATGAGCGAACTCATCCTGACACCCTACTGAGCCTGTCAGTGACAATATCCGTACAGTCCGGTCCGTTCGTCTATGAGCATCGCATGGCGGGCCTAGGGGGTTGGTAAAAGTCAGACCCCCAAAAGCGGTACAAGTCGTGTCGGAGTATAGCCCAGAACACCCTGAGATGCTACTGGTATACCTACCAGTAAATCTCCTGCCTTGGCCAAGGACTTCGTGTAATGGCTCTCCTAGACACAGCGCGACCTCACCCCCAATACCGGGAGAGACGAACCCCTGAAGATCCGCTCACTGCCTCCATGTAGCTCGGGACTGTACCCAACTAAAACCTGTTTGCACGACTCCTTTGAGCTGTGGTAGGGTAGTAATCAAAGTACAGTGGGAACTCACACGAGACAAATGACGATCCCCAGGTCGATGAACTAACCTGTACACATGTCACCAGGGAACTGCTATCTGACGTCAGGTATAAGACCAACTAGCATGTTCCCGGCGAGTCCTGTCCGGTGTACTCATAACCCAATGAGCACCTGTATACATCTTAGGTGAACCAACTGACACCAGTGGCTTGTGAGACCGGCCACCGCCCCTCGTCGGGGTCTCGACTGTATACACTAGTCTACTCTGGAGAATCGATGCCCTGTCTCGAAACTCCTACGACTAGGGACCTTTTAAGGATGTGCTTATAGACTCCAGCTCTCACTTATATGATCGCCCTCATACTGCTGGCAGTCAAGCAAGAATCCTAGGGGCTCTATCAACGTGCAATAGCGACCTGTCAGGTCACCTAAAGCAGTACACGATGATAAAGGTAAACCAGATAGCATACTATCATCTCGAGTAAGACTGTCCTACCGGGATAGGTCCTCCCTCAATCATTGCAATCACGTGCCTGTGATCCAATAATTGACTCTGAGGGCACTATCTCCAACAATCTCCCACTTGCACTCAAGGCTAATTATTGCGATGTCGCATACTCACAGCCCGTGTGATACCGAACACCCAACTCCTCTACTAGTCAGTCTCACAAATCCCGTTTGTGAAACTATTGCGGTCGAGGAATAGCCTCAGTGAGTGGATCCGCCTAGATGTTTCTTTCTATGTCTCTCTATATCTCAAGTTCGCGGAGAAAGCCATCTCCCGAAATGAGCAATACCTGTCTTAGAATGTCTGGATGTCTGATGGGACCGAGCTCATAAATGAACTCCAAATCCAAACTTCTTAGACTGTATCGTCAACTGAACTTAATCAGTATCCTGCGCCATGCCACCCTCAGTATTGCCTTGGACCACCTGTCCAAAATACTGCCCCTCGTCAGAGGGAAAAACTATAACTCTGACAACCTCCTTGTCGTCCATGGTCACCTTGGAGGCCTGGAATGATAACTGTCTCCTTAATGAGGCTGTCGTTATCATTTCCCTAGAACATTCACTTATGTTCTAAAACTGCTTCCGACTGTTTCTCCAGGATTGGATCGATGTCAACTTATTGCATCTAGTGCAAGAACAACATCTGGTGTGGTACTTGACATCTCATGATTGACTCAATTGCCTAAGCAAGTGATCTGCCAATCATGCGTATCCCTCTCCCCTTTAGTCTGTAAGACATCTTTAGAGAGGGTGACTCCATTACCTGCAGGTACACTACCGTGCCAGGAGTCGTCCATTCCAAATACTCTTAGAATGCTGTCAAAGTACCCTGATTGGGAAAACACCCAAATCTAGATCTAAAACCATAGATCTAGTAACCAGTATGTCTGATATAATGTCCAAGTCCTTTGTGGAGAAACCACTGTGTGACGATCAAAGTATAACCGATCGTAGTATAGGAATATCACTTCATACTACCTTCTCAACAGATCCATCCCCTATTCTGATGACGTCAAACCTATGACTGTCACATCAGAAATAGATGATCTATCTCCGCTATATCTGCTTTAGTCTATAAATAGACATAAGCCTGATGTCCACCAATGCTTCCGCTGCTCCCACTGACTACGAAAACCCTCTGGCAGAGTCATATAGACGTACACTTCTAAAGCTAGTTTAGAACGACGCTATACTCATCCTCCTGCTGGGTCTCGCAGCCTGGAACAACAACAATGGCAAGTGTGGGTAAACAAGAACTTCCCTGTCACCGTCCTTGAGGCTACCGGAGTACCTCTCGGGTGCCTGAAGTTACCCACCTTATCTGCGGAGTGGCCAATGGAATGTCAAATCAGATTGAATCTTTAGATTCCGTATCAAATCTTCAGTAATCGTTTGCGGTTCTGGAATCACTTCCAGTTCTACCATACTCCCACTACTGTTTTTGAAAAAAATCCATTTTTAATAAAACTGTGGCGAGTCTAGAACAATATTTCTATTGATCTGCCAGATGGTAGAAAATCAACCCTCGTCATAGCCTGGGTCAACCCACAAACAGCCATTACAGAAACGTGCCTTGAGTTATCCAGTGTCTGGTTTTAATCATAAGCCGGACAACTCCCCGTACCTTAACAATGTTAAGATATGAACTGTACTATATCCAATATAGAACCAGAGGCACAGATTTAATTTAACTAGATTCAAATCATGCAGCTGTCTCCAGTGCATGTCAACTAAATGGAGAGAGGCCGATCAGCGTTACTCAACTTAGGAATGCTTCCAATTATGAGTAACCTGGAAAGAGAAGCAATTTCTCTTTATCTTTACCATCAACTGAATACCATACACAAGTATCTACATCTTCGATCACTTTGAAGAATCCCGATACTTGCTACACCTGGTTCTCTACTCTATTCAAATACCTATAACTCCTCAAAACTTAGACCCTGTGTTTCTACGAAACACATATCTAAGAACTAGAGAAGTTAAAAGTAAACAGAATATAGTATGAGGACCAACCCCTCTGTCCTAATGGACACTGGACAACATACAATACTCTGTATAAGTCCGCTGAGTCTAACAACTCTTTCACTGTGTGTCGTAGGTTGAAAACTGTACTTATGGTTAAGAAGAATTACACCGCTGTTTAATGCTCCTTACCTAACCATCCACTGATATAGGTAAATGTCATCGACATAATATCAAAAGGTATATCTCACTCTATGAAAATAGACGTACAGATATAACAATTTGAAATTGGTGCACAACAGCGGATATTCAAAACCAAACATTTGCCGACCGGCAAACAGCCCAGGTGATCTCCTCAAATATCACCGATTACAACGAATCCCGATATAATGAGGATGTTCACCCAATTCCCAATAACTTACTCCCACTCACCATCTGTAAAACCATACAGATGTGAGAATCAAACCTGGTAAATACATACCCTGGAGCAAGTGTCCAATCGGGAAATTAGTTTTCTTTTAACAGTACACAGTTGAACTGAAACATTGAGATGTTTCGATGGGGTATCCTGGTATTCCTTAGTAATGCCTCTTCCATTATCCAGATTCACAACTATAACTATATAATTCTTTGCTACTTCTCCAAATCCCTTTATATGTCTTTAGTCATTACCTTCTGTACATCCCTTTAGGCCAAATGGTTTTCTTCATTCCCTACCGTTCGGCACCAGCCTATGGTTTGGAAGAAGACTATCCAATAAGCATAAAGGGTGTACTGTCCTAATCCTAGGAGCACTCGCAACGCGAGAGAAGGTGAAGATAAAAGACACCTGAATGTACTTTATTCCTATTTCTCCTGAACCAGGATCCATCCCCGAACTGGAACAAGTTCCTTTCGAGTTCGTATATAACCATACGATGGATTATCCAATAAACTGGGATCTTCGTAGTGATACGGAGTTTCCTGGAGAAATACAAAGGTGATTTAGGATTGGTGAAGAAATACTTGTTTGGTCGTGAATAGCAGTCGCATTTTACTTTGCCCTCTTACTAATCCCTTGCTTTGTCTTAACTTAATACCTTCTGTACACCGTTTAGGCTAACTGGTTTTCTTCATTCCCTACCGGTCGGCACCAGCCTATGGTTTGGAAGAATACTATCCAATTTGCGTAATAGGTGTACTACTCCTAAACCAAGGAGTACTCGCAACCTGAGAGAGGGTGAAAAGAAAAGACAACTGAATAGTCCTATTCGTTTTCTCCAGAACCAGAAACCATCCTCGAAGTCCTTCGAGTTCGTATATAACCATACGATGGTTTTGTCCAATGGAAGTGGACGTTCGCAGTAATACGGGGTGTCCTGGAGAAAAGGGTAAAAGTAGGAGTGGCAATGAGGTCTGCAACTCTGATAATCCAAAAGCCAGTGTTAAGAAGGTTCAGTCAACTTGGTTACTGAGTCATAGTCTAGGGTCGGGTCAATGGTCGCTGCCGAAGAGAGAGAGAGAAAAGAAACACTCAGCGTGCACTCTAACCTAGATTAGAATGGTTATCACTTTTTCTAATCAGGAAACCTCCCACTGTACCTCAAATTCTCCTCCAAACCTGAAAGAAGAATTAGTCGGGGTCACCCGAGGAGTAAACCAACTCATCAGTGGGAATCGGGATCCAACTATCATTGCATGATAACGTGACGGAATCCGCTCACGGTGTCACACTCCAGAAGGTATGCGCATATCTGGCAAGTTTCAGTACTTTTGAAACTCCCGATGTGATTTTTACCCCATGCTCTCATGACCTTGACTTTGGCCAACATATCATAAGTCACATGTCAAGTTCTACCCGTCATTCTCCAGGTTAATTTGAACCCACCCGTACATACCCTTGACTTTGGCCAAAATGGCAGTACGACAGTCCCAAACCAACGCATCTATCTATGCTGCATATGAATACCCCAATAGCTACCAATCACTGTGCCTTGACTTTGGCCAACATACACAGCTTGAATACTATTGACCATCCATATGAAACGACGGAGGGCTACGAATGGTTTCTGGCGAAAACCTTTAACGTAATGAACTTGATATCGTTGAAGGAACGGACAACTTTTTAGAAATATAGTGACGAAAACCTTTACTAAAGAGGTCACTCCCGGTGAAGGGATCTCGGCTCTTTCCCCGTAGAATGGGGTGCAGGATATTCCAAATGAATACCACGATGCAAAGCAAAAGTAATCGGCTATAGTGAAGTTATTGCCCCTGACGCAAACTTTTGTCCAAGGGGTCACTCCCGGTGAAGGGATCTCGGCCCTTGCCTCGTCGACTGAGGAGCAGGATATTCCAAATGAATACCACGATGCAAAACAAAAGTGAACGTCCTTGCAATAACAGCTTTTTGAAAAGTGTTCCAACAACATCAGAATAGGTTTGTTTTAACTTGCATTGATCCGAATCAACGCAGTCCCATCAATTGATCACACCACAAAGAACGAAAATATACTGATGTACGTATATGCCATCCGCATTCGTCACTGGGTCCCGTCATTACCCGTTAGGTTAGCTAACTAACGACAGAGCGGGGGACTGGACTAGCGCGGATGTAAAACATATACAACATCTACTAATATATATACCCAATATATATATTCGCTCAAGGCGTGATAAGAAATGCAGCAACACAGAAATGTACAGCATCACAGAACAATACAGATATCTGGGATCCCCGGGTTTCACAGAGCCACTACTGAAACCCGACGTTCCCCTGGTCGTGTGGATAGCCTGTGCAATGAAATCCTAGACCACTACGGGCGCGGCAAGTCACCCGCCAAGACCTGAAGCGAGGCAGCCCCCTTCAGCGACGTGAATGGACCAACCGGCACTCCACGGAATCCGGCAACTTGGGCACCCTTCCTGGGTCAACCTGTGCCCCCTACGAGTGCGGAGAATAGCCCGCCAATTCTAGAGTGAAGCCCCCTCCGTCCCAATGCCATGAGATGCGGGCTTGTTGCCCTCCAGAACCCGGCTATCCGTGCACCCCACCGCGGGGCAATCCTAGTACAGAAAGTAAAATATACATACAACGGGTACATCGACCGCAACCAGGTCGTGCCCCAAAAGAATAATACAAACAGGCAGTGACGGCAGTCCACATGTCGGACGCTCGCCCCGCAATATCAAATGTACATAATACAACAAAACTGTACTAGCATTGCATCCAGGCTATCCCCCACAACCGATCCGCAACATCACAGCAAAATCACAAAACATCAACGTGAAAGTCACGTTCGCAAATCCGTCTAACCGGGCTATAGCAGTTAGACTGGATTTACCGATCGAGTGACATTCACGGTCGCAGATATAATGTAAATACTGTGAAATAATGTGTTTAAAATATCCGATCGATAAAAAATTAACAAGTGGGCCCCCAAGCAATACTGTAGCACTCACAGAAATTCAGGGCCCAAAATTAATATTCCAGAAACCCTAAAATCAACCCAGAAAGCGACTGCAGAAATTTGACGCAGTGATCACACTATAGTGCGGCGGAAGCGCGGCGAAAAGGGGATATTTGCCGCGGTTCCGCGCTCCTGTAGTCGACTCACTGTGTCGAATTTCTACAGAACTCTTACAACTTCTTGTACATCAGTTTTCTACAACCTGAAAAAATTTTAGAGCAAGGAAAAATTCGACAGAAAACTGATCTGAAGAAAACGCGGGTTTTTGGAATTTTGGTCGATCGGAAATGCAAACACATCAGACAAAGCTAGACGAAGTTAATGGCGAGGCTCTGATACCACTGTAA